>CM035170.1:7128543-8434776 GCA_020205615.1 Panax quinquefolius | reverse complement strand
AAATACCAAATAAACTTAGGTAGGTCATACTAGCTAAGTAATTTCCGTCTCTCCCTCCTAGTTCTAGTCTCACATCTTAGCCAGGATCATATTCCTAAGCTTTGATACCAACTCGTGACACCCCCAAAATACGTATACATCACCCATCTTGAGTCGCCAAATTCATGGTACACAATACAAATAAAACTTAATTATACAACATGAGTCGTGAGTTTTAATACAAATATTATCTTCAGGCAAAGATACAAACTCAATGGGGTCCTCATTACTTTTATTATCACACTATTTCATAGAATAGTGAGGACTACTAATGCTATCATCCGGACCGTCATTTCGTTCCCGATTAGTCCTCGCTACGTTCTCATTTTTGAAGAGAACAATGAAAGCAAAAAGGTGAGCTCAACTAGCCCAAAGAAGAAATATTATGACAAAGATAATGCGAATAAATTATCATTAGCCTTCAACAAAGTGTTAAACCGATAAAATATAACAAACATCAAGTTTAACTACAGCGGAACAAGCAATCCATTAGAAGAGTCAAGTACAGAATAAAATCTACTATCTTCTATGATTTAAAAGGTTTTTCATTACTTTTATCGCTTAGACTCAGCTTAAAAAATAATCCACATCATCTCTGCACTACGACTAAGGATATTCATTAGTATCACGACCACAAATTATCCATGCACTACGGGCCAAGGACATTCGTGTATTCATTAATGGTCATGATCAAGCCAATAACTGTCCATCAATGCACTACGGGCCAATGAGGACTTTTACCACATCATTTGTAACATTACGGTCACGACACACCGAATAATCCTCGGTCATAATCATACCAAGTCCATCTATGCACTACGGGCCATGATGACTTTCAACAAAAAATAAACATGAGGATGATGACAATGATATAAGAATTCAATAAAAACAAGTTCAAGAATTAATTTATCCAGGAACTAATAACGTCCAAATTGTCAACATGATACTTCTTTGTAGAGTAAAATTCAAGAATGCTCAGAAGAATATTTCCATGAAAAGATACTGGATGAAGCGCAATATCAAGGATATTTCACTAATTTCATGGAGTATATAAGTCAAAATTTTAACCAACTGAGTATAATAAAGAATGGAATAACAAAAGAAATCACCAGGCATGCGATAGACCGCACAGGCAGGTTATTCCAATAGAAAAATAAATAACGGAACCGAAGTCCCGGCGTAAACGCCTGATGCATGTGATATTCCAATGTAATAATAAATAATGGAACCAGTCCGGCCAGAAACACACGTAGATGGATATTCCAACAGAATAATAAAGAATGGAATAACAGAATAATTTCACCAAGTATAGGGTAGCCCACGTATACATGTTATTCTGACAGAATAATAAATAATGGAATAACAGAAGTTCTTGTAAGACCCCAACTTTTTTTAATAAAGATGATTTTTCTATAAATATTGTAAGACCCCAACTTATTATAAATAAAATTGAATTTCCTCTATTTATTATTTTAAAATAGTAAGGGTTGTTTTGACTAATGTGGTTAGTTATGGGTAAAATGCGCAAATATTTTAAATAAGCAAGTGGTTATAAAATATTCATTGTTGTCGTGGAATATTCATTTGGTCGTGGAATATTTTTGCTGTCGGGGAATATTCGTACGACGGCGCAGTATTGTGTGGGCCCCATAATGGAAAGCGATTGGATGAATAAAACGACAAAAATAAGTTGTTTATAAATAACGGCGTTGTTAACCGTTAATACTGTTGAAATACTCGGTGGTTAAAACACAGTAGCACACAGTATTGCACCAATTATTGATTCTTGCGTAAGAAAGCACTACTCAATAATTGTTACAGTAATTACTGTTTAATATTTTATTTTATTCAATAATTGCTACGTTGATATTTTATATTATCGTTGTTTCAATAATTGTCACTACACAAAGATTTTCCATTATCGAGCAATAATTCATATTATTTGAATAATATTATTAGATAACATTATTGGCAATATCTAGAAAGTTACATCTAAGGAGAGTTTGGTCAACTAATCAGGCCAAGAAGGAGAAATCCTTATTGGAAAGCCCCTCTTTCGGGAACGGCACCGATTGTCGAAGATTGTGATTCTCAGTAGTATTATTTGTGAATAATTAATTATTGATTTATATGATGAGGAAAATATTAATTTTATGTGGATATAGATGGAGAAAATTTTTAATGTGACAATTGTTGAAAATTAATATTTTATCTTTTTCTGATAAAATAATTCATTTAAATAATATATTATATTTTAATAATATAATAATGGTGATATTTTTACAATGAATGTGGGATACATGAGTATATGAGGAGGAAGAGTATTTTGTTGCAATAAATGTTAAAAACATGTTAAACATGTCGGTGGACCCCATTTCTTGACTGAAATTTAATTATAGCCTGTAAAATCGTCCGTTTATGGATTTCGGTCAATTTCTGTTTGGAATTTAGAAAAACTTCCTTCTGCAAAGTTGTAGATAATGGAATTTTCTATGGAAAAGGCATAAGGTTTGAATTTTTCCGATAAAAGGGCTATTTATTATGAATTATTGAAGCTCTGAAGTTCCGAAATAATTGATTTTTGAAAGTTTTAATTAATTTTAATATGAAAAACGTTTTTTGTCATTATTGTGGGTCTTGTATGTGATGTAAGTGGCTGAATTCATATCTACGAAAGTGGGCGTAAGAAATTTGATTATATATATTAATATTATATTAAATTTTCTCCTTTGGTGTTCTAAGCATTTTCTTATAAATAGGGTGCATAGGTTAGAATTGAAAATCACACCAGAAACTGAAATCTTCTCTCTTTCTCTCTCGATATATTGGCGTATTCTTGTGAGTATTTTGATACTTTGAGTGTTATATCTGGTTAAGCAAGTTCCTTCACCACTATATTCAAATATTCTAGCCGTAATACTATTATTTTTCGAGGTAAGGGATGTTATTTTCTTCTTAAATTATTTTATTTTCTTCAATATCATTATGCCAAAATATTGGTTTGAACTTTTTATCAAATTTGGAACTTTTTGTGTCGGAGGTTACTATTCACGATACTAAGACTATTCACGATATACGACATTATTCATGAATACCAGACTATTCACGTAAAAAATTAAATTTTTGTTTTTCGTCAAAATATCTATTATGGATACTAGCTTTGATTGTATCCATGTTTTGATCATTCTTGAATTTTACTCCACTATGATTATTTATGAGGTATTTTTGGACATGGAATATATTTGAAATACTTAATCCTTAATATTTATTCTTTTGTTTCAATCGGATTCATTTTCTTTAAAATATTTTTCATCATCCTCGGTCCTAAATGATGATATTATCGAATATCTTTGGGTATGTAGTGCAAAGATGAATGATTTTTTGATGAATATCTTCGCCCGTAGTGCAAAAGATGAACATGTGTTTTATGAAACATGACGGTCGATGAATATCTTTGGCTCAGTAGTGCAAAGATGAATATTTAATTCCGGATATATATTGATTGATGTTTACAGGGGATAAAATATCGACGATGAACTTTTAAATTCATATATAGAAGATAGTAGATTGCATTCTCTACTTAACTCTTCTAATGAAATATTATTTCATTGTGAATATTGATTTAAAACCGGTTTGTCTATTGTATTCTATTAGATTTTTCTCTCTGTTAAAGACTAACGATAATTTGTTTTATGTTATCTTAGTCATAATATTCTTTTATTGGGCTAGTTGAGCTCACCCTTTTCCTTTTTGTTCCATTTTTCTTCTTAGAGGCGAGAATGTAATGAAGTACTAGTCTGGGGTAATGGAATGAAGGTTCTAGGAAGTTGTTTTAGTAGTCCTCACCATTTTTGTAAAATATTGTACCAATAATTGTAATGAGGACTTATTTGGGTATGAATATTGTCTAGATGACAATATTTGTATTTAAACTCACAGTTTTTTATGTTGTATTAATAAATTTTTACTGTTTCTGTACCATGTTATTGACGACTCAAAATGGGTTTTGTATACCTATTTTGGGGGCGCTATGAGCTTGGTATCAGAGCTTAGGGATATGATCTCTGGCGAAGATCGGAGAATAGAACTAGGAGGGGAGAGACGAGTAAATCCTTCGCTAGTGTGTCCTACCTAAGCTTATTTGTTGGTCGGTCATAATATAGGGATATTATGTGATATGTTAATTTGTTAAATTAACCCTTGTTTTATGACAGTATTTGAGAATGTCGACTGAGAATGTTAACAGTGGAGTAAATGAGACCGTGGAGAGACCTTTGCTCACCAATGAGGAGAACGTGTAACAGGCTGGCAATATTCTTCCTGTAAACAACACCACTGAGCAGACGATGAACGATGAGATATTTAGAAGCTTTTTACGGTTCATGCAAAACCAGACGAAGGAGATTCCTGTTCAAAATATAGGAAGAAACAATGGCAACACACAGCTGGTCACAACCAAGCAGTTCAAAGAGTTGGGACCACCAGAATTGTGGAGAAAGCCGGATCCGATTAAAGCGGAGACGTGGGTCAAGAAAATTACCAAGATATTCGATGTCTTGGGATGCACGGAGGAACAGAAAGTTCCATTCGCCACTTTTATGTTCCGTAATGAGGCAGATTACTGGTGGGAATCGTGAAGCGTATCCATCCAGCGCAAGGCCAAGATGTCTTGGGGAGACATTTCAGAAACTGTTCAATGACAAATACTTTCCTGAAAGTGTTCGTCATATGAAGGAGGTAGAGTTTATTTGATTGGAACAAAACAACATAACGGTGTCCCAATACAAGGCGAAGTTCGCGGAGTTATCCAGGTTTGCACCTCATTTGGTGGAGAATGAGGAACGTATGACGCGGATGTTTATGAGAGGTTTGAAACCCGGCATACGTCAATATCTCATTTCTCATAAAATTTCTCTCTATTCAGATGTTGTCAATAGGGCTCAATTATTAGAGCGAGATAACGTGTACGGTTAACCGAGGGACCACAACCAGGATCATACCGGTGATAGTTGTGATGCCCCCAAAATTAGGTATACATCACCCATCTTGGGTCGTCAGAGAAATGGTACAAAATTCAAATACAACTTACTTAATATAACTGCGCTGTGTAATAACGACGAAAAACATAACTGTGAGTTTGAATACAATTAATGTCTACTAGAGATTATACAAACTCAAAAGGAGTCCTCATTACAATTATTAATACACTATTTCATGTAATAGTGAGGACTACTAATGCTATCCTCCTGCGGACCGTCATTCCGCTCCCCGACTAGTCCCCTCGCTATGTTCTCATTTTTCAAGAGAAAAAGTGAAAGAAAAGGGTGAGCTCAACTAGCCCAAGAAGAAATATTATGACTAAGATAATGCGTAATAAATTATCGTTAACCTTCAACAATGTTAAACTGATAAAATATAACAACATCAAGTTTAATCGCATCGGATCAAGCAATCCATTAAAAGAGTCAAGTAGAGAATAGAATCTACTATCTTTTATGATTTAAAAGTTTTTCATCACTTTTATCATCGAGACTCAATTTTTAATAAATAATCCACATCATCCTCGCACTACTACTGCCAAGGATATTCATTAGGTCACGACCACAAATTCTACGCACTACGGCCAAGGATATTTGTGTATTCATCAATGGTCATGATCATGCCAACAACTCGTCCATCAATGCACTATGGGCCAATGAGGACTTTTTACACATCATTTATAACATTACGGTCATGATTACACCGAATAATCCTTGGTCATAATCATACCAAGTCCATCCATGCTTTACTGTGCCACAGATGACTTTCAAAAAATATAAACATGAGGATGATGACAATGATATAAGAATTCAATAAAACAAGTTCAAGAATTAAGTTATTCAGAACTAATAACGCCCAAATTATCAACATGATATCGCTTTGTAGAGTAAAATTCAAGATTTCTCGTAAGAATATTTCCATGAAAAATATGGATGAAACGCAAATATCAAGGATATTCCACTAATTTCATGGAGTATAGAAGTCAAAATTTTAACCAACCGAGAATAATAAGGAATGGAATAACAATGTAAATTACCACACATGCAGATTTCGATAAAAAAAGTTATTCAACAAAATAATAATAATGGAACCAGTCGTGAAAATCACAATCGAGCAGGATGTTCCAAATGTAATAATAAAGAATGAAATAATAAAGATTTTAACCAGTGTCCCAGCAGAAAGCAAGCATGTGAGGATTTTCCAAAGGAATAATAAAAAAATAATAAAATGGAACCAGTCCCCAGATAAGATGCATAGGATGTTCCAACGGAATAATAAAGATGTAATAATAGAAGAATGTCACCACGATAGGTATTCAACAGATACAAAGTTATTCCAATGTAATAATAAAGAAATGGAATAATGTAAGTTCTCTTCTTAAATACAAAAGAATAATATCCCTTACCGTAAAAAAACCTGAATATAAGAGTAGTAAAAGTAGGTAATACTTTTTCTATAGTTCTCTATAATTTCTCTCTCTAAAGCTTCAGTGAATTCTAAGAAAATAATGAAGGAATGAGCTTCTATTTATAGAAAAATGGATTGCATAGTAACTAACTCATGAATCGATCATTCCGGATTGATTTACTTTTTAATCTGACGGTCCATCCATAATTAAAGCAAAATCTTTTAAATAAAATATAATATATTATATATTTATATATATATATATATATATATACATATGCAGAGAGAAAAAATCACTACTGAATTTTGTTGAATCAATGTACAAATTAATTATAAAAAGGTAACCTCCTTAGTCAAACAAAATAAAAATATAATATATTTATATATATAACACATGCTACTATCACATCCTCGACCTATTATGATGCAAGCTATCAATTAATACTATATGATTTGAAAAGTTTGGCCAAATAATGACCAAGTTTGAAAACTCATTCCAAACTCGCCAAATAAATCCACCAGATAAATCAATTTCATTTTTTTTACTTTAACCGTGAACTCCCCACCACCATTTTAAAACATGTGACATATATATATATATACGTATATATATATTTATATATATAATATAAAAAATCGAAAAAACTTCTACCGAAGCTATTTTGAAAAATAGGTAAATAGGGTCCATAAAATAAACAAAATTTATAACAATTACTATAGCAATAATTGAACAAAACCGAGTGATTTCTCACGTAAGCATCAATAATCAATATCGTGTGCTACTATACAACCACGCCAGACATCGTACTTTTAATAAAGGTGTTTCAACAGCTTAATCAGTAAAACTTCCGCCGTTATTTTCATAAAGTATTTTTGTCATTTTCTCAATCCCAATAATAATTTCGCTAGGGGTCCACCAATGATTGTGCCATTGTGCATTTAATATTCCCTCTTAAAACGAATATTTCCCACCAATCAAATATTATATAACAACTCACGTGACGATTTTGCAAAATTTATAAATATTACCCACAACTATAACTATTATATCAATTTCACTCCATAATATTCAAAAATAATATTTATAGAAAATTCATCTTTATTCAAAAGTGGGGTTTTACAATCTCCCTTCTTATGAAATTTCGCCCTCAAAATTAGGGTACGACGGTATGTCAAGTGGTAAGGATACCTTGATTTCATTTCGATTCTAACTCCCAAGTCATTTCCTCAACATCGTGGTTTCTCCACAAAACTTTGACTTGAGGTATAACCTCGAGCGTAGAATATGTTCCTTCTTATCCAAGATTTGAACAGAACTTCTTCATACGCCAAATCTTCCGCTATTTCGTCCGGTTTCAACTCAATAATGTGGTTCGGGTCTTCCACATATTTACGTAATATGGATATGTGAAAATATTATGAACACGAGACATACTTAGCAGAAAGCAAGTCTATAGCCACGCTCCTACTCGATCAAGGATTAAAATGGGCCGATGAATCGAGGATCGAACTTTCCTCTCTTTCCAAATCTTGTAACTCCTTTCCATGGAGCAACACGTAACAATACATGATCTCCTATATCGAATTACCACGCCCTTTCGATGAAGATCAAGATAACTCTTTTGTCGATCTTGTGAGGTTTTTATACGCTTCCGGATCGCTTCAATCTTTTTCCGTAGTCATACGTATCAACTCTGGTCCCAACATCGTTGCTTCACCCACCTCATCCCAAAGATACCGTTAACGACACTTTCTTCCATACAACGCTTAGAATGGAGCCATGCCAATACTTGCTTGATAACCGTTGTTGTAGGAAAACTCCACCAATGGTAAGAACTTGTCCCAACTTCCTTGAAATCAAGGACACAGAGTCTTAATAGATCTTCAAGAGTTTGAATAGTCCTCTCCGATCGTCTGGTCTGTCTCGAGGATGATATGCCAAGCTAAATTGTAAATCTGCGCTCATAGCTTTTTGCAAACTAACCCAAAATCGCGAAGTAAATCTTGGGTCTCGATCGTAAACTATGGATACCCGCATACCATGCAATCTTACAACCTCGCTTATGTACATAATGAGCAAGACGTTCAAGTGTATAAGTTTCTCAGATCGCAGAAGAAATGAGCAGACTTGGTCAATCTATCAACAATGACCCAAATCGCATCTACGCCTTGAGAAACTTTGGGAAGACCAAGAACGAAATCCATGGTAATGTGCTCCCACTTCCATTCGGAATTTCAAGTGGTTGCAATGGACCTTTTGGTACTTGATGTTCTTTACCGACTCGTTGACACGTTAGACACCTTAAGATAACAAACGCTATCTCTCTCTTCATATTGCCCCACCAAAATGTATGTCAAGATCATGATACATTTTGGTACTCCCAAGATGGATTTCAAATGGTGTGTTGTGCGCTCCATCATAATTTTATAATTTAAATCGTGGTCGTTAGGAACACAAAGTCCGGAGTCGACTCAAGTATTTCTTCTTCATCGATTCTTGCTTCCAAGATCGGACCTTCATGTACTTTCTTCCTCATACGATCGCACTCCGGATCTCAGAACTTGAGCAACTTTTAATTTTATCAATTAAATTCTGGTTCTACTCAGATATTTGCCATCATCATCACGGGTCCATGGAGTCTTTATCTCTATCTCCATCCTTTGCAAGTCATACAAAATATGCCTTTGCGTTGACAATATTGCACTCGCATTCGTGATATGATCTTCTACTCAATGCGTTACTACCACGCTCGCTTTTCCGTGATGGTATCGATAGTATGATCATAATCTTTCAATAGTTCAAGCCAACGCCATTGTCGCATGTTGAGTTCCTTTTGAGTGAAGAAATATTTGAGGCTTTTATGATCCGTAAAGATCTCCACTTTCTCCCCATACAAGTAATGCCTCCAAATATTTAGTGCGAAGACAACAGATGCCAACTCTAGATCATGAGTAGGATAATTCCTCTCATATTCTTTGAGTTATCGTGAGGCATAGGCTATGAATTTCCCATGTTGCATGAGAACACATCCTAACCTTTTTGCTCAAGCATCATCAGATGACAAATCCTCCCAACCAGATGGTATTGTCGTAACAGTCTTTGAAATGAGTCTCTCTCGAAGTTCTTGAAAACTCTTCTCACATTCCTCTCTCCAACCAAACTTTGTATCTTTCCGAGTCACCGAAAGTTAGTGGAGTAGCGATTTGAGAAAACCTTCTACGAATCTCCGATAATAACCCGCCTAAGCCGAGAAAGCTACGATTTTGGCCACTAATTTAAGTTGCTCCTAGCTTTGAATAGCTTCAATCTTTGTTGGTCAACAGATATTCCATGACTTGATACCATCGCGTGCTCAAGGAATGCTACTTCCTCAAGCCGTAACTCGTGATTTCTTCAACTTGGCATAAAGCTTGTATTCACGAAGCTTTTGGAGTATCAAACCTCAAGTGTTCCTCATGATCTTCACGGCTTTTGGAATAAATAAGGATGTCATCAATAAAGACGACCACAAAGTGATCCAAATGTTCCTTGAATACTTTCTCTGTTCATCATATCCATGAAGGCAAAGTTAGGAGCATTAGTCAATCCAAAGGACATGACCAGAATTCATAATGCCCGCATCGAAGTTCCAAAGCCGCCTTTAGAATGTCATCTGCTCTAATCTTCAATTGGTGATATCCGAATGAAGATCAATCTTTGAAAAGAATTTGGCTCCTTGCAACCGGGTCAAACAGTCATCAATACGTGGTAATGGGTACCTATTTTTGATGGTGACATGATTCAACTCCCGATAATCAATACAAAGTCGCATACTCCCATCTTTCTTCTTCACGAATGTAACAGAGCACCCCAAGGAGAATTACTAGGATGAATAAAGCCAATGTCTAACAATTCCTGCGCAATTGAAGTTTTTAACTCTCAAGTTCAATAGAGCCATTCGATATGGGGATTTAGAAATGGGTTTTGTACGGGTTCAAGGTCGATACAAAATTCAATTTCACGCTTTAGGGTAGGCCAGAAGTTTTTCGTGGAATACGTCAGAAATTCATTAACAATAGAAATATTATTCAAAACCGACGTATTTTTATTTAGATCGTGATATGAGCTAAGAAAGCTTGACATCCATTTTTTAATAAACGAATAGCTTTATGGCTGAGATGACAATGATTGATTTTAATGGTTTGGTTGCTTGAATTCGCATAATAGGTCGATTAGGAATATGAAAGCTAACAACCTCATTTAAAATAATCAATTTTTGCATGATGAGTAGTTAACCAATCAATCCCTGTAATTACATCAAATGCAAGTATTTTTAATGCAATAAGATCGACAGTAATGTGTGGGTACCAACTTGAACCAAACAAGACTTATAAACCGTGGATGTAATGAAAGTTTCTCCCAAAGGAGTTTCCACAGATAAGTCAAAGTCTAATTCCTTTGAGTCAAATTTAATCGTTGAGCGCAAGTAGGAGAAATAAAAGAATGGGTAGAACCCAGATCAAATAAGGTATATAATTTGCTAGAGTTTATGATAAGCTTACCCGTGATGACCTCATTCGGGTTCCTCGCTTTTCGGGAGGTCACAACAAACGCCTCTCCTCAGACCACCGGCTTTGACTTTTTCCGGGACTACCTTTGGTGCCTCCATCCTATTGAATTTGTCTTCGTGAACAACAAAAATCGGGCTAAGTGACCTCTCTTCCATAATTATAACACGCTTTGACTCAAGATCGCGCTAATTTGACCGATGTGTCCCTCCCTCCGCATTTGAAGCATATGATAGGTGGTCTTTTTCTCTTCCTTAACAACGGGTCTTTGGTGTGCCGACGCTCTTTCCATCATTATTGAATCTCTCTTCTTGAAATATCCATTCATATTGTTTTTGGCCCGATTACCACCAAAGTGGTTACCATTTTCGCCTATTGATTCCCTCCACGCTTGTTGTCACCGCTTCGATGATCGCTTCTCACCGGTATTATCATTTTGTCTCTACGCTTCTTTTGGTTGCGTTGACTCGTTATCGCGCTTCCACCAATCGAGCCCTATTTACAACATCCGAATACAAACACGCTTTATGAGAAATAAGATGTCGACGATATCTCCGCTTCAAACCTCTTAAAACATTTGCTCCATTCTCTCTTCATTATCCACCAAGTGGGACGCAAACCGGATAACTCCGCAAATTTTACCTCGATCATGGCACACGGCCATATTGTTTTGCTCCAATTTGATAAACTCCACCTCCTTCATGTGACGAATATTTTCGGAAAGTATTTGTCGTTGAATGTACTCTTCGAACTTCTCCCAAGACATCTTTAGTATGTAAAAGTTGAGTACATTTTACCGATTCCCACCAAGAATCGCCTCTCTCCATGCAACATAAAGGCAAGTAAAGGGAACCTTTTGCTTCTGAGCATCCCAAGACATCAAATATCTTGGTGATTTGCTTTATCCATGCTTCCGCCATAAGTGGTTTTGGCTCTCCTTAAACTCCGATGGTCCCAGCTCCTCAAACTGCTTAAGCGGTGATCACCGAGAGTTTTCAAGTGTTTCCACCTACATTTTGGACAGAGCCGCTCTCGCTTCATTGTTGCATGAATCGCATAAAGCCTCCGAACAATCCATCATTCATCATTTGGTCAAGGTGTTGTTTATTTGCATGAGGATTGTCGCCTTCGATGCACATTCTCCCGATTATTGATATGTGGAGACTCAACGGCCTCTTGTGCTCCATTGCTATTCTCAACATTTTTGGATGTCATTTTCAGACATCGCCACAAAAACAAAGGTTAATTGACATGTAACATAATATCTCTAAACTCGGACCAACCAATTTAAATAAAAAATAAATTTAAGTAGGTCCTACTAGCGAAGGAATTCCCCTGCCTCCCTCCTAGTTCTAGTCTCACATCTTAGCCAAGGATCATATCCCTAAGCTTTGATATTAACCGTGACGCCCCAAAATTAGGTATACATCACCCATCTTGGGTCGCCGATATATGGTACAAAATTCAAATACAACTTACTAATACAAACTGTGTGTACAATACGACAAAACATAACCGTGAGTTTGAATACAATTAATGTCTACTAGAGATTATACAAACTCAAAAGGAGTCCTCATTACAATTATTAATACACTATTTCACGTAATAGTGAGGACTACTAATGTTATCCTCTCGACCATCATTCCGCTCCCTCGACTAGTCCTCGCTATGTTCTCATTTCCTCAAGAGAACAATGAAAGAAAAGGGTGAGCTCAACTAGCCCAAGAAGAAATATTATGACTAAGATAATGCGTAATAAATTATCGTTAGCCTTCAACAAAGTTGTTAAACCGATAAAATATAACAACATCAAGTTTAATCTGCAATGGATCAAGCAATCCATTAAAAGAATCAAGTAGAGAATATAATCTACTATCTTTTATGATTTAAAAGTTTTTCATCACTTTTATCACGAGACTCAAATTTTAATAAATAATCCACATCATCCCCGACTACTACCAATGATATTCATTAGGTCACGACCACAAATTCCATGCACTACGGGCCAAGGATATTTGTGTATTCATCAATGGTCATGATCATGCCAACAACTCGTCCATCAATGCACTATGGGCCAATGAGGACTTTTTACACATCATTTGTAATATTACTATCCATGATTACAACCGAATAATCCTCGGTCATAATCATACCAAGTCCATCCATGCTTTACAGTGCCACGATCGACTTTTAAAAAAAATATAAACATGAGAATGGTGACAATGATATAAGAATTCAATAAAACAAGTTCAAGAATTAAGTTATTCAGGAACTAATAACGTCCAAATTGTCAACATGATACTGCTTTGTAGAGTAAAATTCAAGATTTCTCAGAAGAATATTTCCATGAAAAATACTGGATGAAGCGCAAATATCAAGGATATTTCACTAATTTCATGGAGTATAGAAGTCAAAATTTTAACCAACTGAGAATAATAAGGAATGGAATAACAATGTAAATCAACATGCATGCAGTACTTCACATAATAAAAGTTATTTCAAACAAATAATAATAATGGAACCAGTCGTGTGAAAATCACAATCGATGGATGTTCCAATGTAATAATAAAGAATGAAATAATAAAGGCGGAACCAGTCCCACAGTAAAGCACATGCATGTGATGTTCCAACGGAATAATAAATATGTATTAATAAAACGGAACCAGTCCCAGATAGACATGCATGTGATGTTCCAACCTAATAATAAAGATGTAATAATAGAAGAATGTCACCACGATAGGTATTATCACAGATTACAAAGTTATTCCAATGTAATAATTAAGAAATGGAATAACAAAAGTTCTCTTCTTAAATACAAAAGAATAATTTCTCTTACCGTAAAAGAAACTGAATATAAGAGTAGGGAAGTAGCATAATACTTTTCTATAGTTTTTCTATAATTTCTCTCTCTAAAGCTTCAATTGAATTGTAAGAAAATAATAAAGGAATGAGCTTCTATTTATAAAAAATGGATTGCATAGTAACTAACTCATGAATCATTAGGATTGATTTACTTTAATCTGATTTATCCATAATTAAAGCAAAATCTTTTAAATAAAATATAATATATTATATATATATATATATATATATATATATATATATATATATATATATATAACATGTGTAGAGAAAAATTCACTATTTATAAATTTTGTTGAATCAACAAACGCCTAATTTCAAAAAGGTAACCTCCTTAGTTAAACAAAATAAAATATAATATATTTATATATATAACACATGCTACTATCATATCCTCGACCAATTAGAATGCAAGCTATCAATTAATACTACATGATTTGAAAAGTTTGGCCAAATAATGACCAAGTTTGAAAACTCATTCAAAACTCGCCAAAAAAATCCACCTGCATAAATCAATTCCATTTTCTTTACTTTCCGTGAACTCCCTCACCACCATTTTAAAACATGTGACATATTATATATATAATAATATATATATATATTTATATATATAATATAAAATTGAAACAACTTCTACCGACAGGTTTTGAAAAATGGGTAAATAGGGTCCATAAAATAAGCAAAATTTACAACAATTACTATAGCAATAATTGAACAAAACCGAAAGTGACTTCTCACGTAAGCATCAATAATCAATACCGTGTACTCGCATAATTACACGCCAGACATAATACTTTTAACACCGGTGTTTCAACGATTAACGGTAAAACTTCCGCCGTTATTTTCATAAAGTATTTTTGTCGTTTTCTTAATTCGACAATAATTTCGCTTGGGGTCCACCAATGATTGTGTCTTTGTTATACGAATATTCCCTCGTTAAAACGAATATTCCCCACCAATCGAATATTATATAACAACTTACGTACATTTTGCAAAATTTATAAATATTACCCACAACTATTATATCAATTTCACTCCATAATATTCAAAATAATATTTATAGAAAATTCATCTTTATTCAAAAGTTGGGGTTTTACAACAAAGAGTCATCGTAACAACGATAACCAAACGGAGAAAGAAGAATACGGACTAGAGGCAAGAACCACCACGGTGGTAATCATGGCCATGAGAATAGAAGAAGCTTAGCCTGGGGAGATTTTAAAAAGGAGATTCAACAATGACAATGCGAAGACGTCAAAGACCAAAGAAGAATCGGTTCCAAGGGAGGAAGACGACCATCGGTCATTTGCTATAAATGCGGGAAAGAAGGACATATCAGTCCAAATTGCCCACAATAGTTCAAGGTATGCTATAATTATGGAAAAGAAGGACATATCGTTCGAGATTGTACGGTAGGAAACCAAGTTCAGCGGGGACGGTGACTCAAAAGGCTGTCACAGAAAAGTCAAAGTTAACAGTTCCTGGAAGAGTGTTTGTCGTGACTGGTCAAAATGCGAGGAATCCAAACGAGGTGATCACGGGTAAGCTAATCATAAATTCTTGTGAAGTTTATACCTTATTAGATACCGGTGCTACCCATTCATTTATCTCTCCTACTTGTGCTCAACGTTTAAATTTAACTTAGGAGAAATTAGACTTTGACCTATCTGTGGAAACTCCGTTAGGAGAAACTTTCATCACATCCACTGTTTATAAATCTTGTTTGATCCAAGTTGGCACCATCACATTACCTGTTGACCTTATCTCTTTAAAGATACTTGCTTTTGATGTGATTTTAGGGATTGATTGGTTAACTACTCATCATTCCAAAATTGATTGTTTTCGTAAGGTTGTTAGTTTTTATATTCCTAAACAACTGTTGTTCAATTCAAGCAACTAAACCATTAAAATCAATCTTTGTTATATCGCCATAAAGCCATTCGCTTATTAAAAATGGATGTCAAGCTTTCTTAGCCCATGTTATGGATTTGAATAAAGACACGCCGATTTGAATAATATTCTGTTGTTAGTAACTTTTCCGACGTATTTCGAAGAACTTCCTGCCTCACCCCTAACGTGAAGTTGAATTCTTTATTGATCTTGAACTCGCACAAAGCCCATTTCTAAAACCCCATATCGAATGGCTCTATTGAACTTCAGAGTTAAAGGTCCAACTACGGGAGTTATTGGACATCGGTTTTATTCCTCCTAGTACATCTCCTGGGATGCTCTGTTTTATTTGTAAAGAAGAAAGACGGGAGTATGCGACTTTGTATTGACTATCGGAATTGAACCATGTCACCATCAAGAATAGTATCCGCTACCTCGTATTAATGACTTATTTGACCGGTTGCAAGGAGCACAATTTTTTCAAAAATCGATCTTCGCTCGGATATCATCATTGAAGATTAGAATCGAGGATATTCCAAGCGCGCTTGAGAACTCAGATGCGGGCATTACGAATTCTTAGTCATGTCTTTTGGATTGACTAATGCTCCTGCGGCTTTCATGGATATGATGAACCGAGTATTCAAAGATTATTTGGATCAGTTCATTGTTGTCTTTATTGATGACATTTTCATATATTCCAAAAGTCGTGAAGATTATGAACACCATTTGAAGCTGGTACTCCAAAGGCTTTATGAAAACAAGTTATATGCCAAGTTAAAGAAATGCGAGTTCTGGCTTGAGGAAGTAGCATTCCTTGGGCACGTTGTGTCAAAATATGGAGTATCCATTGACTCAGCGAAGATTCAAGCAATACAAAGTTGGGAGCAACGAAGGCGGTGACCAAGTACGTAGCTTTCGGGCTTAGCTTGTTATTATCGAAGATTCGAGAATGGAAGGATTTTCTCGAATAGCTACCCCGTTAACTCAGCTGACTCGGAAGGATACAAAATTCGTATGGAGCGAAGAATGTGAGAAGTGTTTTCAAGAGCTTAAGAGGAGACTCATTTTGACACCTGTTTTGACAATACCATCTGGTTCGGATGGATTTGTTATCTACAGCGATGCTTCAGGCAAAGGGTTAGGATGTGTTCTTATGCAACGTGGGAAAGTCATAGCCTATGCCTCGCGACAACTTAAAGAATATGCGAGGAATTATCTTACTCATGATCTAGAGAGTTGCAATACAATTTTTTTGCGCTTAAAGATCCGGAGGCACTATCTATATGGGGAGAAAGTGGAGATATATTCAGACCATAAAAGCCTCAAATATTTCTTCACCCAAAAAGAATTCAACATGCGGCAAAAACGTTGGCTCGAGCTGTTGAAAGACTACGACCATACCATTCAATACCATCCTGAAAAAGCAAACGTGGTAGCCGACGCATTGAGTAGAAGATCATACGCGGGAACGAGTGCGATGTTGTCAACACAAAAACCCATTTTGTGTGATTTACAAAAGATGAAGATAGAATTCAAGACTCCAGGGACCTATGCAATGATGTTAAGTATACGTATAGAACCAACTTTAATCGAAAAAGTTAAAGTTGCTCAAGTCACAGACCCGGAGCTGATGCATATAAAGAAGAAAGCACAAGAAGGTGTTATTCTAGAGGCAAGAATCGATGAGGAAGGAATACTTCGAGTCCACTCCAGACTTTGTGTTCCTAATGATTCTGATTTGAAGTACAAGATCATGATGGAGGCACACAATACACCATTTGCAATCCATCCTGGAAGTACCAAAATGTATCATGATCTTCGATATACATTTTGGTGGAATAATATGAAGAGAGAGATTGCAATGTTTATCTCGATGTGTTTAACTTGTCAACGTGTAAAGGCGGAGCATCAAGTGCCTAAGGGTCCATTGCAACCACTTGAGATTCTGAAATGGAAGTGGGAACATATTACCATGGATTTTGTTACGGGTCTTCCCACGGTTTCTCAAGGCATAAATGCTATTTGGGTTATTGTTGATAGGTTAACCAAGTCTGCTCATTTCTTGCCGATACGGGAGACTTATTCCCTTGAACGTCTTGCTCATATGTATATAAATGAGATTGTGAGATTGCATGGCATTCCAGTATCCATAGTTTCGGATCGTGACCCAAGATTCACTTCAAGATTTTGGGTTAGCTTGCAAAAAGCTATGTGCACGGATTTACGATTTAGTTCGGCATACCATCCTCAAACGGACAGACAATCGGAGAGGACTAAGATCTATTAAGACTCTGTGTCTAAGACTTCAAAGGGAGTTGGGATAAGTATTTACCATTGGTGGAATTCTCCTACAACAACAGTTATCAGACAAGTATAGGTGTGGCTCCATTCGAAGCATTGTATGGACGAAAGTGTCGCTCTCCAATATGTTAGGATGAATTGGATGAAGCAACATTGTTGGGACCCGAGTTGGTACGTATGACTATGGAAAAGATCCAAATGATTCGACAACGTATACAAACGGCACAGGATCGACAAAAGAGTTATGTGGATCTTCATCGAAAGGATGTGGAATTTAGTATTGGGGATCATGTATTATTGCGAGTTGCTCCATGGAAGGGAGTTACAAGATTTGGAAAAAGAGGAAAGCTCAATCCACGATTTATTGGTCCATTTGATTCTTGACCGAGTAGGAAATGTAGCCTATAGACTCGCGTTACCTCCAAGTATGTCTCGTGTTCATAATGTTTTCACATATCCAGGTGCTTCAGAATATGTGAAAGACCCGAACCACGTCATTGAGTTAGAACCGGACGAGATAGCCGAAGACTTAACGTACGAGGAAGTACCTGTCAAGATCTTGGATAAGAAAGAGCATGTCCTACGCACAAAGGTCATACCACAAGTTAAAGTTTTGTGGAGGAACCATGCTATTGAGGAAATGACCTGGGAGTTGGAAACGAAAATGAAAGCAAGGTATCCTCACCTTTTCGAAACACCAGGTACGTACTTCAATTTTGAGGACAAAATTTCATAAGGAGGGGAGGTTGTAAGACCCCAACTTATTATAAATAAAATTGAATTTCCTCTATTTATTATTTTGAAATAGTAAGGGTTGTTTTGACTAAAGTGGTTAGTTATGTGTAAGACCCCGAATTTTTTTTAATAAAATGGAATTTCCTCTATTTATTATTTTGAAATAGTAAGGGTTGATTTGATTAATGTGGTTAGTTATGGGTAAAATGCTAAATATTTGAATAAGCAAGTGGTTATAAAATATTCATTATTGTTTGGGAATATTCGTTTGGTCGTGGAATATTCGATACTCTCTGGGAATATTAAATGCGACGGCGCGATCTTTTTGTGGGCCCCATAACGGAAAGCAATTGGATGAAGAAAACGACAAATATAAGTTGTTTATAAATAACTAAGATAGTTATTACCAATTATCATTGTTGGAATACCCAAATTGGTTAAAACACACTAATACGCGTTGTTGAACAAAGAAGACAATCGTATTGCACCAATTATTGATTCTTACGTAAGAAGGCATTACTCAATAATTGTTACAAGAATTACTATTCAAGATTTTATTTTATTGATTCAATAATCACGATTGATATTTTATATTATTGTTGTTTCAATAAATTGTCATTACACAAGATTTTCCATTATCGAAGCAATAATTCATATTATCTGAATAATATTATTAGATAACATTATTGGCAATGTCTAGAAAGTTCGTCTAAGGAGAGGTTTGGTCATCTAATTGCTGCCAAGAAGGAGAAATTCTTATCGAAAGCCCTCTTTCCAGGAACGGCACGGTTGTCAAGATCTGTGATTCTCGTAATATTATTATTGATTTATATGATGGGGAAAATATTGATTTTATGTGGATATAGATGGAGAAATTTTTAAAATGACAATTGTTGAGAATTAATATTTTATCATTTTCTAATAAAATAATTCATTTAAATATATTATTTTAATAATATATTAACGGTGATATTTTTATAATGAATGTGGGATATATGAGTATATGAGGAGGAAGAGTATTTTTGTGACATTAAATGTTTAACACATATTTTGTGTGTTGGTGGACACAATTATTGACCGAAATTTGATTATAGCCTGTAAAATCGCCCGTTTGTGGATTTCGGTCAATTTCTGTTTGGAATTTGGAAGAACTTTCTTCTGCAAAGTTGTAGAGAATTGAATTTCCTATCAAAAGTCGCGAGATTCGAATTTTCTGACAAAAAGGCTATTTATTATGAATTATTGAAGTTTTGGAGTTCCGAAATAATTGATTTTTGGGAGTTTTAATTAATTATTTTGAGAAAAACGTTTTTGGTGAGTTTGTGAACCTCATTTAACATGTGCTATGGCTGAAATCAGATTTCAAAGGTGGGCTAAAGAATTTTGTTTATAAATAATATTATTATATTCATTTTTTCTACTTGTGTTCTAAGCATTTTCCTATAAATAGGAGCTTAGGTTAGAATTGAAAATCATACCGTAAGCTCAAGTTTTTCTCTATTTCTCTCTCGATATTTTGAGCGTATTCTTGTGAGTATAGTTTGAGTGTTGATATACGGTGCAAGTTCAAGTCATAGCTTTATATCCAGGTGTCAAAATTTGAAGTACTAATCTTTCGAGGTAAGGGATATTATTTTTTTTCGTAATGATATTATTTCTTCAATATCATTATTTGAAATATTGATCTGAAGTTTTTATCAAATTTGGAACTTTTTCATGCTCTGGGTTACTATTCATGGGTTACTATTCACGAGTTACTATTCACGAGTTACTATTCATGAAGTTACTATTCACAAGTTACTATTCACGAGTACTATTCATGAAGCGTGAAGATGTTTTTTGTGGAATTTCTATCTTTTGGTGTCTGAGTTACTATTCACGATATACAAGACTATTCACGATATCTAAGACTATTATTCACGATACTGTACTATTCAATAGAAAAATAAAATTTCTTCTTTTCATCCAAAACATCTATTTCGGATACTAACTCGATTGTATCCATGTTTTGATCATTCTTGAATTTTACACCACTATGATTATTTTTGAGGTATTTTTGGACGTGGATAAAACCAAGTACTTAATCCTTAATCCTTAATCCTTGTCATTTTGTTTCATGGATTCGTTTTTTAAAAAATATTTTCATCATCCTCGGCCTTAAATGATGATATTATGGAATATCTTTGCCCAGTAGTGCAAAGATGAATGATTTCTTAAGAATATCTTTGGCTCGTAGTGCAAAGATGAATGATTTCTGAAGAATATCTTTGGCCCGTAGTGCAAAGATGAGCAGTGTTTAAATGAACATGACCGGTGATGAATATCTTTGGCCCTGTAATGCAAAGATGAATATTTGATTCCGGATGTATATTGATTGATGTTACAGGATAAAAGATAGAGCGATGAACTTTTAAATTCATACATAGAATATAGTAGTTTGCATTCTCTACTTAACTCTTCTAATGAATTATTATTTCATTGCGAATATTGATTTAAAATTTGTTGTCTATTGTATTCTATTAGATTTTTCCTGTTGAAGACTAACGATAATTTGTTGTATATTATCTTAGTCATAATATTCTTTATTGAGCTAGTTGAGCTCACCCTTTTCCTTTTTGTTCCATTTTTCTCGTGGAGGCGAGAATATAGCGAGTAGTACGTAGTCTGGGGTATGGAATGAAGGTTTTAGAAAGGATTGTTTAGTAGTCCTCACCATTTTTGTAAAATAATGTATCAATAAATGTGATGAGGATTTATTTGAGTATAGATATTATGCAGAAGATAATATTTGTATTCAAACTCACAGCTTTAATTGTTGTAATAATAAAGTTGTAGTTGTTTTCGCATTCACGATTGACAACTCAAAATAGGTGATGTATACCTATTTTGGGGCGTCATGATTGGTATCGAGCTTAGGATATGATCTCTAGCGGAGATCGGAGAATAGAACTAGAGGGAGAGACGAGTAAATCCTTCAAGCTAGTGTGTCCTACCTAAGCCTATTTGTTAGTTGGTCAAGATATAGGAATATTATGTGATATATTGATTTCCTTAATTAACCCTTGTTTTATGAAGATTTGAAAATGTTGATCGAGAATATTAACAATGGAAATGAGACCGTGGAGACGCTCAGATTTTACCAACGAGGAGGAGAACGCAAACAGTTGGCAATGTACCTCCTATGAACAACACCAATCGAAAGCGAGATGATGAACGAGGGGATGTTTAGAAGCTATTTGCAGTTCATGCAAAATCGCACGAGGAGACTCGTGTTCAAAATACTGAGGAGGAAATGATAGCAATTCATTCGTGGTGGTGCCCAAGCGATTCAAAGAGTTGGGACCACCGTGCACTGGGAAAGCCGGATCCGATTAAGTGAGACGTGGGTCAAGCAGATTACCAAGATATTCGATGTCTTGGGATGCACGGAGGAACGAAGGTTCCATTCGCCACTTTTTATGTTCCAGTAATGAGGCGACATTGGTGGGAATCGTGAAGCGCACTCCATCCAAACCGCAACAAAGCATGTCTTGGGAAATGTTTCAGAATCTGTTCAATGACAAGTACTTTTCGAAAGTATTCATATATGAAGGAGGTAGAGTTTATTAGACTAGAACGAATCTATACGAGCGGTGTCCCAAAGACGAGGCGAAGTTCGCGGAGTTATCCGTGTTTGCACCTCATTTGGTGGAGAATGAGGAACGATGACGCGCGGATGTTTCGAGAGGTTTGAAACCCGACATACGCCAAGATCTCATTTCTCATAAATTTTCTATCTATTCAGATGTTGTCAACAGGCTCGGCTTGTTAGATCGAGATAACGAGTACATTCAACCGAGGGACCATAACCAGGATCATACCAAGATAGCGATCATCGAATAACGATAACCAAACGGAGAAAGAAGAATACAGACAAAGCGGTAACCACTCGGTGGTAATCGTGGCCATGAAAATAGAAGAAGCGAGTCGGGAGGAGATTTTAAAAGAGGAGATTCAACAACGACCATGTGAAGACGTCGGCGCAAGCCAAGAGTAATCGGTTCAAGGGAGGAGAAAGACCACCCATTATATGTTACAAATGTGGGAAAGAGGGACATATCACCCCAAACTTCCCACAACAGCTTTAAGGTATGCTATAATTGTGGAAAAGAAGGACATATCGCCGAGATTGACGATATCGAAACCCAAATCCAAAGTGGGAATGGTGACTCAAAAGGATGTCCCGGAAAAAGTCAAAGACAACGATTCTTGGAAGAGCGTTTTGTGTTGTGACCGGTCAAAATGCGAGGAACCCGAACGAAGTTGTACACGGGTTAGTTAATTATAAATTCTTGCGAAGTTTATACCTTACTAGAATACTGGTTCTACCCATTCTTTTATCTCTCTTGCTTGCGCCAACGCTTGAACTTGACTACGGAGAAATTAGACTTTGACCTATTTATGGAGACTCAGTTAGGAGAAACTTTCATTACATCCGTTGTTTAGAAATCTTGCTTGATTCAAAGTTGGCACTATCACATTACCCGTTAACCTTATTTCTATAGAGATATTTGCTTTTGATGTGATTTTAAGGTTAACTACTCATCACGCCGAAATTGATTACTTTTCGTAAGGTTGTTAGTTTTCATATTCCTAAGCAACCTGTTATTCGAATTCAAGCAATCAAACCATTGTAGTCAAACATTTTCATATTAAGCCATGAAGTCATTCGTTTATTACGGATGTCAAGTTCTTAGTCCATGTTATGGATTTGAATAAAGACACGTCAGATTTGAATAATATTCCTGTTGTTATTAATTTTTCCCGACGTATTTTCTCAAGAATTTTTCGCTTACTCCCAAAGTGTGATATTAAATTTTGTATCGACTTTGAACCCTGCAGACAAAACTCATTTCTAAAATCTCATATCGAATGGCTCCTATTGAACTTCGTGAGTTAAAATTCAACTATAGAATTTGGTACCGAGCCTTTATCTAGTGACTTCCTTTGTGGAATGCACCGAAGCCGCATCTCGTAGGGGACACCATATTAAATGCGATAGTAAACCGATAGGTGTCATTGTAACGCTTATCCAAGGTTGGGATATGAGTCACGATTGAGAACAACCTAAGCTCAGTAATCTAAATACGTAGCTTTCAGGCTTAGTTGGTTATTATCGGAGATTCATGGAAGGGTTTTCTCGAATCGCTACTCCATTAACTCATTTAACTCGGAAGGATACAAAATTCATTTGGAGCGAAGAATGCGAGAAAAGTTTCCAAGAGCTTAAGAGGAGACTTATTTTAAGACTGTTCTAACAATACCATCCGGTTCTGGATGGATTTGTTATCTGATGCTTCGGTGCAAAGGGTTAGGATGTGTTCTCATGCAACGTGGGAAAGTCATAGCCTATGCCTCATGACAACTTAAAGAGTATGAGAGGAATTATCCTACTCATGATCTAGAGTTGGCAAAATAAGCGTTTTCGCTTAAAAAATATGGAGGCACTATCTATATGGGGAGAAAGTGGAGATATATTCGCACCATAAAAGCCTTAAATATTTCTTCACTAAAAAAGAACTCAACACGCGGCAAATGACGTTGGCTCAAGCTATTGAAAGACTACGACCACACTATTCAATACCATCCCCGTAAAGTTTAACGTGGTAGTCGACGCATCGAGTAGAAGATCATATGCGGAACGAAAAGCGATGATGTCAAGTATATACGACAGAGCCAACTTTAATAGAAAAGTTAAGGTTGCTCAAGCCACCGAATCCGGAATGATGCGTATGAAGAAGAAAGTACAAGAAGGAGCTATTCCTAAGCGAGAATTAATGAAGAAGGAATACTTGAGTCCACTCTAGACTTTGTGTTCCTAACGACTCGATTTGAAGTACAAGATTATGATGGAGGCACACACACGCCATTTGCAATCCATCTCGAAGTAATAAATGTATCGTGATCTTCGACATACATTTTGGCGGAACAATATGAAGAGAGAGATTGCAAAGTTTATCTCAATGTGTTTAACTTGTTAACGGTAAAGGCGAGCACATCTAGTACCTAAGGGTCCGTTACAACCACTTGAGATTCGAAATGGAAGTGGGAACACATTACCATGGATTTCAGCATTTACGGGTCTTCCCTACGGTTTCTCAAGGCATCAATGCTATTTGGGTTATTGTTGATAGATTAACCAAGTCCGCTTCATTTCTTGCCGATACGGAGACTTATTCCCTTGAACGCCTTGCTAGTATGTACGTGAATGAGATTGTGAGGTTGCATGGCATGCCCAGTATCCATAGTTTGGATCGTGACCCAAGATTCACTTCAAGATTTTGGGTTAGCTTGCAAAAAAGCTATGGGCACTGATTTGCGATTTAGTTCGCATACCATCCCCAAACCGGACGGACAATCGAGAGGACTATTCAAACTCTTGAAGATCTATTAAGACTCGTGGTCCTAGACTTCAAGGGTAGTTGGGATAAGTATTTACCATTGGTGGAATTCTTCTACAACAACAAGCTTATCGTGCAAGTATAGGTGTGGCTCCATTTGAAGCATTATATGGACGAAAATGTCGTTCTCCAATATGTTGGGATGAGGTGGGTGAAGCAACATTGTTGGGACCCGAAAGTTAGTAACGTATGACTACCAAAAAGATCCAAATGATTCGATAACGATACAAACGGCACAAGATCGACAAAAGAGTTATGCGGATCTTCATCGAAAGGACATGGAATTTAATGTAGGGGATCATGTATTGTCATGAAGTTGCTCCATGGAAGGGAGTTACAAGATTTGGGAAGAGAGGAAAGCTCAATCCACGCATTTATTGGTCCATTTCAAATTTCGACCGAGTAGGAAATGTAGCCTATAGACTTGCGCATTCTCCGAGTATGTCTCGTGTTCATAATGTGTTTCACATATCCGTATTTCGTAAATATGTGAAAGACCGAACCACGTTATTGAGTTAGAACCGCACGAGAGATAGTCAAGACTTAACGTATGAGGAGGTACCTATCAAGATCTTGGATAGGAAGGAGCATGTCCTACGCTAAGAAAGGTCATACCACAAGTTAAAGTTTTGTGGAGGAATCATGCTATAGAGGAAATGACCGGAGTTGGAAACAGAAATTAAAGCGAGGTATTCTCATCTTTTCAAACACTGTGTACGTGACGCCAATTTCGAGGACTTAAATTGCATAAGGAGGGAGGTTGTAAGACCCGAATTTTTTTTAATAAAATGGAATTTCCTCTATTTATTATTTTGAAATAGTAAGGGTTGATTTGATTAATGTGGTTAGTTATGGGTAAAATGCATAAATATTTGAATAAGCAAGTGGTTATAAAATATTCATTATTATTTGGGAATATTCGTTTGGTCGTGGAATATTCGTACTTTTGGGAATATTAAATGCGACCACAAGCAGATCTTTTGTGGGCCCCATAACGGAAAGCGATTGGATGAAGAAAACGACAAATATAAGTTGTTTATAAATAACGGCATAGTTGTTTACAATTATCATTGTTGGAATACCCAATGGTTTAAAACACAATATCGCGTTGTTGAACAAGAAGACATCGTATCGCACCAATTATTGATTCTTACGTAAAGAAGGCACTACTCAATAATTGTTAAGAATTACTATTCAAGATTTTATTTTATTGATTCAATAATTCTTTGCATTGATATTTTATATTCTTCGTTGTGAGACCCCAGATTTTATCAATAAAGATTTAAATTTTGTCAAAATAATTTTTAATATTATGGTGTGAATTTGAGATAATATTATAGTTGTGGGTAGTATTTATAAATTTTGCAAAGTATGCAAGTGGTTATATTATATTCGATTGGTTGGGGAATATTCGATTTAGCGAGGGAATATTCGCATAACAACCACTCAATCATTGGTGGACCTCATAATGTAATTATCATTTGATCGAGAAAACGACAAAAATATTTTATTAAAATAACGGAAGTTTTACCGCTGATCATCGTTGAACTACTACTCGGTAGTAAAAGTACAAGAATACGTGTGGTTGCATAGAAAGCACACCGGTATTGATTATCGATGCCTATGTGAGAAGTCACCGGTTTGATTCCATTATCACGATTAATAATATGAATTATTATAAGCGATAATGACGCTTTTGTTTTATTCAGATTATTAACGTAATAAAGCGTAAACATCTTTTATATAAAATAGAATACTTTATTAAAGTTATTCTATAAATAGAATATATTATATTTTATTATGCATAGTGTCGTATAGTGTTTTCAGATAAGTGTTTTGCATAGATTGATAGTGTTTGCATAGTAAAATATTTTTATATAAATAGAATATATTATATTTTATTTAAAAGATTTTTCTTTAAATATGGACCGTCCGATTAAAGTAAATCAACTGGACCGCTCATGGATTAGTTACTACGCATTCCATTTTCCTATAAATAGAGCTCATTCCTTCATTATTTTCTTACTAATTCATTGAAACTCTAGAGAGAAATTATAGAGAGAAGCTATAGAGAGAAAGTTATAGAAAGAAGAAGAGTATTTCGCTACTTCACTACTTCTATATTCAGTTCTTTTTTACTGTAAGGGTGTTATTCTTTCTTCTTGAAGAGAACTTCATTATTCCATTCACTATTATTCGTTGGAATAACTTGTAAAAGTGATATACCCTATACATAACCTCAGTATATATGCATATCCTATACTTGGTGAAATCCTTATGTTATTCCATTTTATTTATACATTGAATAACTTTTGGTACGCATGGTTTACCCTATACTTGGTGACATTCTTCTATTATTCTCGCTGGAACATCACGCTCGTGTGTTTTACACGGACTGGTTCCGCTTTTTATTATTCTCGTTGGAACATCCTCGCATGTGTGTGTTTTACACCCGACCGGGTTCCGCTTTTTATTATTCTCATTGGAATATCCTATCGTGTGTTTTACACCCGGATCCGGGTTCCATCTTTATTATTCTCGGTTGGAACATCCCGCTTGCGTGAATTTCACCGACCGGTTCCGTTATTATTATTTACATTGAATAACTCGTCCTATGCGGCACCGCATGCATGGTGATTTCTTTTGTTATTCCATTCTTTATTATACCCAAATTGGTTAAAACTTTGACTTCTATACTCCATGAAATTAGTAGAATATCCTCGATATTTGCGTTTCATCCAAAGATCTTTTCATGGAAATATTCTTCCGATCATTCTTGAATTTTACTCTACTAAACAAAGATCATGTTGACAATTTGGACGTTATTAATTCATGGATTAAATAATTCTTGAACTTGTTTTATTGAATTATTATGTCATTGTCATCATCCTCATGTTATATTATGTTATCTTTGGCTTACGTGCATAGATGAACTTAGTATGATTATGACCGTGGATCATTCTAAGATAATCATGACTTGATATAAATGATGTGACAAAAGTCCTCAAAGTGGCTCTGTAATGCGTTGATGGATAGTTTTTGATATGATTATGACTGTGGGTGATTCTAAGTATAGTCATGACCATTGATAATTTGATGAAAATCCTTGACCGTGGTATACGGGGATGATTAGATGTGGTGGTTTATTTATTGTCGAGTCTCGATAAAAATTGATGAAAACCTTTTAAAACCTAAAAGATAGTAGACTTTATTCTCTACTTGACTCTTTTAATGGATTGCTAATTACCGCAGCTTAAATTGGTTGTCTATTGTATTTTATCGTTTAACATCGTCAAGGCTAATGATAATTTATATACGCATTATCTTAGTCATAATATTTCTTCTTGGGCTAGTTGAGCTCACCCTTTCTTTTTGTTGTTCTCTTCAGAAATGAGAACATAGCCGGGACTTAGTCTGGGAACGTAAGTAATGGTCCGAGGATAGATTAGTAGTCCTCACTATTACGTGAAATAGTGTGATAATAGTTGTAATGAGGACTCCTTTTGAGTTTGTATAATATCTAGTAGATAATATTTGTATTCAAACTCATGTTTATGTCGTATTGTATACCTACGCTTAGGTTAGTAAGTTGTATTTGAATTTATGTACCATGTAAGTGGCGACCCAAGATGGGTGACGATACCTAATTTTGGGGCGCCACAACCTGTTGTTTCAATAAATTGTCATTACACACGTATTTTCCATTATCGAAGCAATAATTCATATTATCCGAATAATATTATTAGATAACATTATTGGCAATGTCTAGAAAGTTCGCATCTAAGGAGAGGTTTGGTCATCTAATCGCTTGCGCCAAGAAGGAGAAATTTTATTCGAAAGCCCCTCTTTCCTCGGAGAACTACCGTTGCCAAGATCTGTGATTCTGTAATATTATTATTGATTTATATGATGGGGAAAATATTGATTTTATGTGGATATAGATGGAGAAAATTTTTAAAATGACAATTGTTGAAAATTAATATTTTATCATTTTCTGATAAAATAATTCATTTAAATATATTATTTTAATAATATATTAACGGTGATATTTTTATAATGAATGTGGGATATATGAGTATATGAGGAGGAAGAGTATTTTTGTGACATTAAATGTTTAACACATATTTTGAGTGTTGGTGGACACAATTATTGACCGAAATTTGATTATAGCATGTAAAATCGCCCGTTTGTGGATCGGTCAATTTCTGTTTGGAATTTGGAAAAACTTTCTTCTGCAAAGTTGTAGAGAATTGAATTTCCTATCAAAAGTCGCGAGATTTGAATTTTCTGACAAAAAGGCTATTTATTATGAATTATTAAAGTTTTGAGTTCAAATAATTGATTTTGGGAGTTTTAATTAATTATTTTGAGAAAAACGTTTTTGGTGAGTTTGTGAACCTCATTTAACATGTGCTATGGCTGAAATCAGATTTCAAAGGTGTGCTAAAGAATTTTGTTTATAAATAATATTATTATATTCAATTTTCTACTTTTGGTGTTCTAAGCATTTTTCCTATAAATAGGAGCTTATGTTAGAATTGAAAATCATACCGTAAACCCAAGTTTTTCTCTATTTTCTCTCGATATTTTGAGCGTATTCTTGTGAGTATACTTTGAGTGTTGATATACGGTGCAAGTTCAAGTCATAGCCTATATCCTGTGTTCAAATTTAGAAGTACTAATCTTTCGAGGTAAGGGATATTATTTTTTTTCAGTAATGATATTATTTCTTCAATATCATTATCTTTGAAATGTTGATCCAAGTTTTATCAAATTTGGAACTTTTTCATGTCGGGGTTACTTATTCATGGGTTACTATTCATGAGTTACTATTCACGAAGTTACTATTCATGAAGTTACTATTCACGCAGTACTATTCATGTAAAGCGTGAAGATGTTTTTGTGGAATTTCTATCTTTTGGTGTCTGAGTTACTATTCACGATACTCAAGACTATTCACGATACTAAGACTATTCACGATACTGGTACTATTCAATAGAAAAATAAAATTTCTTCTTTTCGTCTAAAACATCTATTCCGGATACTAACTCGATTGTATCCATGTTTTGATCATTCTTGAATTTTACACCACTATGATTATTTTTGAGGTATTTTTGGACGTGGATAAAACCAAGTACTAATCCTTAATCCTTAATCCTTGTCATTTTGTTTCACTTGATTCGCTTCTTTTAAAAAATATTTTCATCATCCTCGGTCTTAAATGATGATATTATGGAATATCTTTGGCTCAGTAGTGCAAAAGATGAATGATTTCTTAAGAATATCTTTGGCCCTGTAGTGCAAAGATGAATGATTTTCAAGAATATCTTTGGCTCAGTAGAGTAAAAAGATGAAGCAGTGTTTAAATGAACATGACCGGTCGATGAATATCTTTGGCCCGTAATGCAAAGATGAATATTTGATTCCGGATGTATATTGATTGATGTTACAGGGGATAAAAGATAGGCGATGAACTTTTAAATTCATACATAGAATATAGTAGTTTGCATTCTCTACTTAACTCTTCTAATGAATTATTATTTTCATTGTAATATTGATTTAAAATTTGTTGTCTATTGTATTCTATTAGATTTTTCCTCGTTGAAGACTAACGATAATTTGTTGTATATTATCTTAGTCATAATATTCTTTATCGAGCTAGTTGAGCTCACCCTTTTCCTTTTTGTTCCATTTTTCTCGGGAGGCGAGAATATAGCGAGAAAATTAGCCTGGGGTATGGAATGAAGGTTTTAGAAAGGATTGTTTAGTAGTCCTCACCATTTTTGTAAAATAATGTATCAATAAATGTGATGAGGATTTATTTGAGTATAGATATTGTCTAGAAGATAATATTTGTATTCAAACTCACAGTTTTACTGTTGTAATAATAAAGTTGTAGTTGTTTCTGTACCATGTATTGACAACTCAAAATAGGTGATGTATACCTATTTTGGGGGCGTCACATTATGGGTAAAATGCGCAAATATTTCAAATAAGCAAGTGGTTATAAAATATTCATTGTTGTCGTGGAATATTCGTTTGGTCGTGGAATATTCTTGTTGTCGGAGAATATTCGTACAACGGAGCAGTCTTGTGTGGGCCCCATAACGGAAAGCGATTGGATGAAGAAAACGACAAAAATAAGTTGTTTATAAATAACGGCGTTGTTAATACCGTTAATACTGTTGAAATACTCGGTGGTTAAAACACAAGAACACGCAGTATTGCACCAATTATTGATTCTTACGTAAGAAGGCACTACTCAATAATTGTTACAAAGTAATTCTTGCTCAAATATTTTATTTTATTGATTCAATAATTGCTACGTTGATATTTTATATTATCGTTGTTTCAATAATTGTCACTACAAAGATTTTCCATTATCGAGAGCAATAATTCATATTATCCGAATAATATTATTAGATAATATTATTGGCAATGTCTAGAAAGTTCTATCTAAGGAGAGGTTTGGTCACCTAATTGCGGCCAAGAAGGAGAAATCCTTATCGAAAGCCCCTCTTTCCTGGGAACTACCGGTTGTCGAGATTGTGATTACGTAATATTATTTGTGAATAATTAATTATTGATTTATATGATGAGGAAAATATTGATTTTATGTGGATATAGGTGGAGAAATTTTTTAATGTGACAATTGTTGAAAATTAATATTTTATCTTTTTCTGATAAATTAATTCATTTAAATAATTATATTTTAATAATATAATAATGGTGATATTTTTACAATGAATGTGGGATATATGAGTATATGAGGAGGAAGAGTATTTTTGTTGCAATAAAAGTTAAAAACATGTTAAACATGTCGGTGGACCCCATTTCTTGACTGAAATTTGATTATAGCTGTAAAATCGTTTGTTTGTGGATTTCAGTCAATTTCTGTTTGGAATGTGGAAACACTTTCTTCTGCAAAGTTGTAGATAATGGAATTTCCTATGGAAAAGACATAAGGTTTGAATTTTTCTGACAAAAGGGCTATTTATTATGAATTATTGAAGCTCCGAAATTCCAAAATAATTGATTTTTGAAAGTTTTAATTATTTTTAATATGAAAAACGTTTTTGGTCATTATTGTGGGTCTTGCATGTGATGTAAGTGGCTGCATTCAGATCTAAGAAAGTGGGCGTAAGAAATTTGATTATATATATTAATATTATATTAAATTTTCTGCTTTGGTGTTCTAAGCATTTTCTTATAAATAGGGTGCTTAGGTTAAAATTGAAAATCACACCAGAAACTGAAATATTCTCTCTCTTTTTCTCTCGATATATTGAGCGTATTCTTGTGAGTATTTTGATACTTTGAGTGTTGTTATACGGTGCAAGCTCCCTTCACCATTATATTCAGTATTCTAGCCAGAAGTACTATTCTTTCGAGGTAAGGGATGTTATTTTCTTCTTAAATGATATTATTTTTTTCAATATCATTATGCCAAAATATTGGTTTGAACTTTTTATCAAATTTGGAACTTTTTGTATCGGGGTTACTATTCACGATACTGCAAGACTATTCACGATACTAAGACTATTCACTTAATAATCGACACTATTCACGTAAAAATTAAATTTTTGTTTTTCAGTCAAAATATCTATTATGGATACTAGCTTTGATTGTATCCATGTTTTGATCATTTTGAATTTTACTCCACTATGATTATTTATGAGGTATTTTGGACATGGAATAAGTTAAATACTTAATCCTTAATATTTATTCTTTTGTTTCTTTGGATTCGCTTTTTTAAAATATTTTTCATCATCCTCATCCTAAATGATGATATTCTTTGAATATCTTTGGCATGTAGTGCAAAGATGAATGATTTTTCGATGAATATCTTTGGCCCGTAGTGTAAAAGATGAACAGTGTTTAGATGAACATGACTAATCGATGAATATCTTTGGCCTGTAGTGCAAAGATGAATATTTAATTCTAGATATATATTGATTGATGTTACAGGGATAAAATATCGACGATGAACTTTTAAATTCATATATAGAAGATAGTATATTGCATTCTCTACTTAACTCTTCTAATGAATTATTATTTTCGCTGCGAATATTGATTTAAAACTGGTTGTTTATTGTATTCTATTAGCCCTGTTGAAGACTAACGATAATTTGTTTTATGTAATCTTAGTCATAATATTCTTTACTGGGCTAGTTGAGCTCACCCTTTTTCTTTTTGTTCCATTTTTCTTCTCAGGAGGCGAGAATGTAGCGAGTACTAGTCGGGGTATGGAATGAAGGTTCTAAGAAGTTGTTTTAGTAGTCCTCACCATTTTTGTAAAATATTGTACCAATAATTCTAATGAGGACTTATTTGGGTATGAATATTGTCTAGATGGCAATATTTGTATTTAAACTCACAGTTTTTATGTTGTATTAATAAAGTTGTAGCTGTTTCTGTACCATGTTATTGACGACTCAAAATGGGTGTTGTATACCTATTTTTGGGGCGTCACAAATATCATTTTTAAATATTATGGAATGAATTTGATATAATGTGATAGTTGTGGGTAATATTTGTAAAATTTGCAAAGTACGCAAGTTTTTATATAATATTCGATTGGTCGGGGAATATTCATTTTAACAGGGAATATTCGTACAACGGCACAATCATTGATGGGCCCCACAACGGAATTATGTCGGATTAAGAAAACGACAAAAATACTTTATGAAAATAACGGCGAAAGTTTTATCGTTAACTGTTGAAACACTCGGTGTTAAAAGTACAGTAATGCGCGTAGTTTCACAGTACCACACGGTATTGATTATTGATGCTTACGTGAGAAGTCACTCATTTTTGTTCAATTATTGCTACAGTAATTGCTGCATAGTATCTTACGTTATTTGATTCAATTATTGTCAATATTTTATATATTATTAAATCAATAATTGAGACGATAAAGTTATTAATATTATTATTTGCAATATTAACGATGTCTAGAAGTTCTGTCAAGGAGAGGTTTGGTCACCTAATTGCGCGCCAATAGGGAGAAATCCTTATTGGAAAGCCCCCTCTTTCCTGAGAACGACCTGGTCGATTAATATTGTGAATTATAATAATGATAATAAGTGTTGTTAAAAATATTGTGGAAATTTTTATGATGTATTTTGCCTATTATTTGAACCCCCACTTGCTCATTTTTCAAAATCGTCGGGAGAAAGTAATCTCAATTTTTCTTATATATATACTCTTTGCAGTATGTGATATATATATATATATATATATATATATATATATATATATATATATATATATATATATAATCTAGTGTGTGTGTGTGTGTGTGGGAATAAGAGGAGAGGAGAAATTATGGTGGTGCACGGAAGTAGTATTATTATTTATTATTTATATATATATATATAGATTTGACAAAGTCAAGAAAGGGAGGCAAATAATTCACACTTGGGGTGTTCTTTTTCAATCTAACATGTGATAATTTATATATATATATTATATAATAAGTTTTGTTTTTTATGAAAAATAGAATATATTATATTTTATTTAAAAAAATTCTTTAAATACTGGACCGTCTGCTTAAAAGTAAATCAATCTGGACCGTTCATGAATTAGTTACTATTCAGTCCATTCTTCTATAAATAGAAGCTCATTCCTTCATTATTTCTTATGAATTCACTGAAACTCTAGAGAGAGAAATTATAGAGAAACTATAGAAAAGTATTCTGCTACTTCCTTACTCTTATATCCAGTTTCTTTTACGGTAAGGGGTATTATTTATTTTGTATTCATGAAGAGAATTTCTGTTATTCCATTCTTTATTATTCTGTTGGAATAACCTGTATACGCGGGCTACCCTATACTTGGTGAAATTCTTCTTCTACTCCATTCTTTATTATTCTGTTGGAACATCCTGTCTGTGCGTTTACGCATGACCTGGTTCCATTGTTTATTATTCTGTTGGAATATCCTGTCTGTGCGTTTACGCATGACCTGGTTCCATTATTTATTATTCTGTTGGAATGTCCTGTCTGTGCGTTTATGCATGACCTGATTCCATTATTTATTATTCTGTTAGAATAACCTGTCTGTGCGGTCTATCGCATGCCGTGTGATTTCTTTTGTTATTCCATTCTTTATTACACTCAGTTGGTTAAAACTTTGACTTCTATACTCCATGAAATTAGTGGAATATCCTTGATATTTGCGCTTCATCTAGTATCTTTTCATAGAAATATTCTTCTGAGCATTCTTGAATTTTACTCTACAAAGAAGTATCATGTCGACAATTTGGACGTTATTAGTTCCTGGATAAATTAATTCTTGAACTTGTTTTATTGAATTCTTATATCATTGTCATCATCCTCATGTTTATATTTTGTTAAAAGTCATCTGTGGCCTGTAGTGCATAGATGGACTTGGTATGATTATGACCAGGGTTTATTCGGTGTGTTTATGACCGTAATGTTACAAATGATGTGGTAAAAGTCCTCATTGGCCCGTAGTGCATTAATGGACAGTTGTTGGCATGATCATGACCATTAATGAATACACGAATGTCCTTGGTTGTAGTGCATGGATAATTTGTGGTCGTGATACTAAAGAATATCCTTGGCCGTAGTGCAGGGGTGATTCGATGATGTGGATTATTTATTGTCGAGTCCCGCCGATAAAAGTGATGAAAAACCTTTTAAATCATAGAAGATAGTAGATTTTATTCTCTACTTGACTCTTCTAATGGATTGCTTGTTTCGCTACAGTTAAACTTGATATTTATTATATTTTATCAGTTTAACACTGTTGAAGGCTAACGATAAATTATTCTACATTATCTTAGTCATAATATTTCTTACTAGGCTAGTTTAGCTCACCCTTTTGCTTTCATTATTCTCTTCAGGAAATGAGAACGTAACAAGGACTAGTCGGGGAACAGAGTGATGGTCCTAGATGGTGCATTAGTAGTCCTCACTATTCTGTGAAATAGTGTAATAATAAATGTAATGAGGACCCTATTGAGTTTGTATATTGTCTAGATGACAATATTTGTATTAAAACTCACAGCATATGTTTAGTCGTATTTTACACAACTGTTGTATAATTAAGTTTGTATTTGAATTCTGTACTATGTATTTGGCGACTCAAGATAGGTGATGTATACCTATTTTGGGGGCGTCACAGTTCTCTTCATGAATACAAAAGAAATAATACCCTTTATCGTAAAAGAAACTGGATATAAGAGTAGGGAAGTAGCAGAATACTTTTCTATAGTTTCTCTATAATTTCTCTCTCTAGAGTTTCAGTGAATTCGTAAGAAATAATGAAGGAATGAGCTTCTATTTATAGGAGAATGGAATGGATACTATTTGAGAAATAATTCACGGATGCAACAGAAATATTATCACGGGCTGAATTTTGTTGAATCATCAGACGTCTATTTTCAAATGCTAACATACTTAGTCAAACAAAAAAAATATATAATATATTATATATATATAACACATGGTTTTAACAAAACCACCCACCTATCACTATCATCAGAACACTTTCCCACCACCACCATCCAAAAGTCACTATCATCATATTATATATTCATATATCTATTCCACCATTACAAAGCCATCCCCTTTTTTCTTCTTACATCCCGTGAACTTGCATTCCAACCGTTTCATTTTCCATACATAAGTTATATATATATAATTACTCACACCACATATAATATATATATATATATATATATATATATATATAATACACTCCACCTTTTCCACCATCCTCCACTAACATTATATATATATATATATATATATATATATATATATATATATACACACACACATCACAAACTTATAAATATAAATATATTTTACCTCTCCTCGATGTAATTTCTAGACATCGTTAATATTGCAAATAATAATATTAATAACTTTGTCGTCTCAATTATTGATTTAATAAAATATAAAATATAAACAATAATTGAATCAAATAATGTGAGATACTATGCAAAGAATTATCGTAGCAATAATTGAATAAAACCGAGTGACTTCTCACGTAAGCATCAATAATCAATACCGCTCACTATTATGCAATCACGCCAGACATCATTACTTTTAACACGGGTGTTTCAACAGTTAACGATAAAAAAACTTCCGCCGTTATTTTTATAAAGTATTTTTGTCGTTTTCTCAATCCGACAATAATTCCGTTGTGGGGTCCACCAATGATTGTGCCGTTGTACGAATATTTCCCGACCAATCGAATATTATATAACAACTTGCGTACTTTACAAAATTTATAAATATTACCCATAACTATAACATTATATCAAATTTACTCCATAATATTCAAAAATGATATTTATAGAAAATTCATCTTTATTTAAAAAAATTGGGGTCTTACAGTTAGTATTAGTATTATTATTATTATTGTTATTATTATTATTTTATTTTATTTTATTATTTTATTTTTATTTTTATTATTGTTGTTGTTATTATTATTATTATTATTATTATTATTAGATATAGGCGTAGAAGATGGCTAATTTTATAGGTTCTAAATATTTAGGAAATTGATATAATTATATTATTTATATTATTAAGTAATATACGTAATATACATGTGTATGTATACATGTATATCTATTTAAGTATTATATTATATATTATATTATATATGTAATATATATATGTATGTATAGATACACATTATATTATATATATTATATAAAATGTGTTATATATATTTACAAATAGTTATTAAACTTTAATTGTAATATTGTAATTTTTTGTATTGGTCTTCCATGCTGAATGTGATGTATATGTGTGTTATTTTTTTTTTTTATTATTGTGTGATGTTTCGTCGGAATGTTGTAATATTTGTTTTGAATGTAATGTTTCGTTGGAATATTGTAATTTTTTTGATGAATGTTGATTTTGTTTGCGAATGTGATGTTTCGTTGATGAATGTGATTGTAATATTTTTGTGTTGTTATTTTTTTATTTTGTTATATATGTTTCGATGTTTTGTTATTATGTTTCGTTAGTGGTTGATGTCCTAGTTATTGTGATATGAATTTTGAATGAGTTTTTTCGTGTATCTATTTAGTGTATTTGTTATATTGTATTTAATATTCTAGTTTATTTTGTACTTTTGTTGAGAGATAATTTTACACTTGGTTTTGAATATGTATTGATATTTCTTTGTATATCTCTATATGGGTTGTGCCAAGTGAAAATTTTGTAATGTGGAACTTATTATAAATGTAAGGCATAGAGGGTGGTTTGGAAAGGTTGAGTGATTTTTTGTAATGTACAACTCACAAGAAATGTAAGCTGAAGATGAGGGTAAAAGATGGGAGATTCAGCTTCTTGAAATTGGATCAATATTGATATTTACAAGCATGAAAAAGTTTTAGTAGCAAATGCATTATTTAAATTAGAAACTGTTGCTTGAATGATATTGTACTAATGCGATATAAGTTTGAACAAAATTTTAATAATATTTTTCAGGTTGTATTGATTCTTAGCAAGCTTGCTAAATTTAGAAGTTTTTACTTCTCTTCGAACGTGAGGTACTATTTATCAGTATATTTTCTTTTATATTCTTATTTCTTTCTAACTTAAATTTTTGTTTGAGACCACATGTTTGACAAAAGTTGCAGCTTTTCTTGAAGAGAAAATGGAGATAGTAAGAATGTGGTGAGATTTGGATTTTGTGATAGATTTGGATAGAAAAAGAGCCGTAAGTATGTATACGTGTAGAAGATGGCTAGTTTTATAGGTTTAAAATATTTAGAAAAGTGATATAATTATATTATATTATTAGGTAATATACGTAATATACATGTGTATGTATACATGTATATCTATATAAGTATTATATTATATATTATATTATATATGTAATATACGTATGTATGTATAGATACATATTATATTATATATATTAAATAAATATATATTATATAAAATGTGTTATATATGTTTACATATAGTTATTAAACTTTAATTGGAATATTGTAATTTTTTGTATTGGTCTTGCTTGATGAATGTGTTATATATGGGGTAAAATGCAAAGTCGACCACTGAACTTTAGGAGTTTTTGGGTGTTGAGCCCTTTTCTTTTGGTCAACGCAAATTGAGCCCATTTCTATTAAAATATTTGGACTTCGAGCCCAAGGCGCCACATCCTGCATACGTGGCGCCTACGTGGCACACGTGACAGATCCGACGTGGGCATTTTTTATTTTATTTTACACGTGGACGGGCTGACGTGGCGAATATTGAACTTAATCCCAAAAATTATGTTGCTGCCAAGATTTGAACTCAAGACCTCTAGCTTAAAATTTGAAAACAATGACCACTTGAGCAAAGCGGGCTAATTGCTATAAGTTTACAAGGATTAATATTTATAACTTAACAAATTATTTCCCCCAATAACAATAACAATAATAATAATAACAATAACAATAACAATAACAATAACAATAATAATAATAACAATAATAATAATAATAATAATAATAATAATAATAATAATAATAATAATAATAATAATAATAATAATAATAATAATAATAACAACAATAATAATTTCGATAATAATAATACTAACAATAATAATAATAACAATATTAATAAAATAATATAATAATAATAATAGTACTAATAATAATAATAATAGTACTAATACTAATAATAATTATTATTATTTTAATATTATTATTATTATTATTATTATTACTGTTATTGATATATATTATTATTATTAGTATTATTATTTTATTATTTTGGTTTCTTGCATGAGTCGGTATAAGTTATAGTAATGCATAAAGCTTCCATTCAAAGCTTCAACTTAACATACATGCATGCTAAAGAAGAAACCCTGAAGATAAATAATGGTAAAATACTATTTCTTTTAATTTTATATTTTATATTTTGGTCAATTAGTATGAGGGTAGGGGTAAATGTGACGCCCCAAAAATACGTATACATCACCCATCTTGAGTCGCCAAATACATGGTATATAAATCAAATACAAACTTAATTATACAACTGTCGTGCAAAATACGACAAAACATAGCTGAGAGTTTAAACAAGAATATTGCATTCTAGACAATATCCACTCTCAAATAGAGTCCTCATTACATTTATTGTCACACTATTTTATAGAATAGTGAGGACTACTAAAACAACCATCTGGACCGTCAATCTGTCCCCCGACTCGTCCCAGCTATATTCTCATTTCCTGAATAGAACAGTGAAAGAAAGGGTGAGCTCAACTAGCCCAATAAGAAATATTATGACTAAGATAATGCAGAATAAATTATCCTTAGCCTTTAACAGTATAATAACTAATAGAATACAATAGACAACAAGTTTTAGATCAACAACTGCAGCGGAACAAGCAATCCATTAGAAGAGTCAAGCAGAGTATGATATCTACTATCTTCTATGATTTAAAAAGTTTATCATCAATTTTATCGCTGAGACTCAGCTTAATAAATAAACTACATCATCGGATCATCCTTGCACTAAGGGCTAAGGATATTCATGTAATCATCAATGATCATGATTATACCGAATAATCCCTGGTCATAATCATACCAACAATTGTCCATCAATGCAATACGGGCCAATGAGGACTTTTACCACATCATTCGTTACATTACAGTCATGATTATACCAAATAATCCCTGGTCATAATCATACCAAGTCCATCTATGCACGTAAGCCAAAGATGACTTTCATCACAATATAAGTATGAAGATGATGACAATGACATAATAATTCAATAAAACAAGTTCAAGATAAATTTTAAAGATTTATAATTTAGTTTATCCAGAAATCAATAACGTCCAAATTGTCAACATGATACTGCTTTGTAGAGTAAAATTCAAGAATAATATTCATGTACCAAAAATAATTTGGACAGAAAAGAAATATATTTTTCAGGTAAATAGTACCTCGTGAATAGTACCCTGTGAATAGTACTTCAGGAATAGTACCTCGTGAATAGTACCCCAACATGAAAAGTACCCCAAATACCCGAGTGAATAATATTCATTAGTATTACGACCACAAATTATCCATGCACTACGGGCCAAGGATATTCGTGTTTTTAACAATTTAATAAGGAATGAATGCGAAGGATCATTCACCATGCATGATGTAATCCACATAGACAAGTTATTCCAACAAAATAATAAAAAATGGAATAACAGAAGAATTCACCATGCATGCGGTAGTCCGCGTAGACAGGTTATTCCAACAGAATAATAAAGAATGGAATAAAGAAAGAATTCACCAGCATGCGCGATAGATCAATTGCAGATCAAGTTATTCTAATGTAATAATAAAGAATGGAATAACAACCCTTACGAGTATTGAAAGAAAATAACTCTCTTCATGAATACGAAAGAAATAATACCCCTTACCTTAGAAAAAAACTATATAGTGGAATAGTGAGTTAGCAGATTTCTCTTCTTCTTTCTCGCTATAATTTCTCTCTATAATAATTACTCTATAACTTTAGTGAATTGGTGAGAAATGAAGGAAGAATGAACTTCTATTTATAGGAGAATATAGTTTTGATAATTGCACGTTTTGGGGCTCAAAATATTACAGTATAATACCTTCCTCTTTTTCTTCATTTTTAATTTAGTCCTGGAAGTATTATCAAACTTGCACCACCTTCCCTAATAGTAAATAATGTGAATTAATAGTTCATTCATGTGACTTAAAAGTATAATCATGTGAGAAAACTAATTAAAGTATAGTACCTTCAACTATACCTCTATTTTTAATTTAGTCATGCAAGTATTATCAATCTTACACCAACTCCCCTAATAGTAAATCATGTGAATCAATAGTACACACATGTGAACACATAGTTATAAGCATGTGAATTAATAGCAATTAATTACTCATTTATCCGGTTAATTATCCGATTGGTCAATATAACCTCCAGACATCAATTATTATCGAAATAAATGTCGATTTCCACTAACACTAATAATTTCCACACAATGGAACTATCAATTTCATCTTTAATCAACACAAACTTATTCATCATTAATATTATAACTCACAATATTTAACAACTAGGTCATTCCCAGGAAAGAGGGAGCTTTCCGATAAGGATTTCTCCTTATTGGCGCGAAATTAGGTGACCAAACCTCTCCTTGATAGAACTTCTAGACATTGTCAATATTGCAAATAATAATATGAATAACTTTGTCCTCTCAATTATTGATTTAATAATATAAAATATTATGCAGATGATATACTGTGACAATAATTGAATAAATAATATGAGAGATATGATGCATCAATTATTGTAGCAATAATTGAGTATAACTAAGTGACTTCTCACGTAAGCATCAATAATCAATACCGTGTGCTACTATGCAACCACGCGTATTACTTTACTTTTACTACCGGGTAGTTCAACCATTTTAACAGTAACACTTTTGCAGTTATTTTTATAAAAAGATAATTCTGTCATTTTCTAACTATGACAATACTTCCATTGTGGGGTCCACCAATGATTGTGTCGTCGTACGAATATTCCCTGTTAAAACGAATATTCCCCGACCAATCGAACATTATATAACCACTTGCTTACTTCGCAAAATTTGTAAATATTACCCACAACTATAACATTATATCAAATTCACACCATAATATTCAAAAAATATATTTCGAGAAAATTATTCTTTATTCATAAAAGTTGGGGATCTTACAACCTCCCCTTCTTATGAAATTTCATCTTCGAAATTAGGGTGCGTACCTGGTATGTCGAAGAGGTGAGGATACCTTGACTTCATTTCAGATTCTAACTCCCAGGTTATTTCCTCAACATCGTGGTTTCTCCACAAAACTTTGACTTGAGGTATAACCTTGGAGCGTAGAATATGATCCTTCTTATCCAAGATTTTAACACGTATCTCCTCATACGTTAAATCTTCTGCTATCTCGTCTAATTCCAATTCAATAATGTGGTTCGGGTCGTCCACATATTTACGTAATATCGATACGAAAAAAATGTTATGAACATGAGACATACTTAGCGGTAAGACGAGTCTATAGGCCACAGTTCCTACTCCATCGAGGATTTCAAATGGGCCAAGTAAATCGAGGGTTGAGATTTCCTCTCTTCGTCGATTCTTGCTTCTAGAATAACGTCCTCTTGAATCTTCTTCTTCACATTCATCAACTCTGAGTATGTAGCTTGAGCGGCTTTAACTTTATCGATTAAAGTTGATTCTAATCGTATATTTGTTATCTTCACGTGGGTCCCTAGAGTCTTTAACTCTATCTTCATCATTTGTAAGTTATAAGAAATGGGTTTTTGTGTTAACAACATCGCACTCGTAAATGCATACGATCTTCTACTCAACGTGTCAGCTACCACGTTCGCTCTTCAACGATGATATTGAATTGTATGGTCATAATCTTCAACAGCTCGAGCCAACGTCCTTGGCGCATGATATGTTCGTTTTGGTTGAAGAAATATTTAAGGGTTTTAGAAATGGGTTTTGTACTGGGGTCAATACAAAATTTGATTTCATGCTCTAGGGGTAGGCTAGGAAGTTCTTCAGGAATACGTTATGAAATTAATTAACAATAGAAATATCATTCAAAATTGTGACTCTCATCCAAGACTTGGATAACACATGTAATGAAGGTTTCTCCTAACGGAGTTTCAATAGATAAGTCAAAGTCTTATTTCTTAGGGGTCAAGTTCAAACGTTGAGCGCAAGTAGGAGAAATAAAAGAGTGGGTAGAACTGATATCTAATAAGGAATAGACTTTGCAAGAATTTATAATTAACTAACCCGTGATAACTTCGTTCAGGTTCCTCGTCACGAAAAACGCTCTTCCTGAAACCACCGACTTTGTTTTGTCTGTATCCGCCTTTGGTGCCATCGTCTCAACTGGACTTAACTTCGCTATGGAGTACATTCCACCCTCAATTGCTTCGTCGTATTCTTGATCCATGATTTGAATCATTACTCTCTGATCCATATTGATTTGGGGTTGACCGCTCTGCACAGGGTAATTCCGAACTCGATGTTGGATTCTCCCAAATGTTGTCCAAAAAGAGAAATCCATTTAATCTATTTTAGCCTTATTGGATCGGACGTCTTTTTCTACAATATCAACACGTCGTGCGGCTTTTACCCATGCATCCTCCATTCTTATTCGTTCAGTTGTTTCTTCTTTCATCAGAATTTTGATCTTCCAACTCTAATATCTTATACTCTTCCAAAGAGTGCTTCTGTTCAAGCATCGCACATCGGGTAACATAATTTTGAATTGTTGCATCCCTTTGCTCCACGACCGCCTGCCATTCTTCAACTTATTCTTCTAACTCATGAATACGATTTTGCAATTCTATATTTTGATCATAAAGTTTTAATATATTCTCCTCAAGTTCCTCTTCTTCCTCACTCTCAGCTGCTACCTTTGCGACTAGCTCGGGTGTAACTATTAATTCTTCACTCATCACATGGATATCTCTAATTCCTTCTTCGCCTGACATCACATTATCCTGGTTGGTGATTAGAGGTGTCTCCACGGTCTCATTCACTCCATTGTTAACATTTTCAGCTGCCATTTTTAAACACTGCCACAAAATAAGGGTTAATTGACATATCATATATTATCCCTATACTCTGACCAACCAATTAAATACCAAATAAACTTAGGTAGGTCATACTAGCGAAGGAATACCCCGTCTCTCCCCTCCTAGTTCTTGTCTCACATCTCAGTCAGGGATCATATCCCTAAGCTTTGATACCAACTGTGACGCCCCCAAAATAGGTATACATCACCCATCTTGAGTCGCCAAATACATGGTATATAACTCAAATACAAACTTAATTACACAACTGTTGTGCAAAATATGACAAAACATAGCTGAGAGTTTAAACAGGAATATTGTCTTCTAGACAATATCCACTCTCAAATAGAGTCCTCATTACATTTATTGTCACACTATTTTATAGAATAGTGAGGACTACTAAAACAATCATCTAGACCGTCAATCTGTTCCCCGACTCGTCCCAGCTATATTCTCATTTCTTGAAGAGAACAGTGAAAGAAAGGGTGAGCTCAACTAGCCCAGTAAGAAATATTATGACTAAGATAATGCAGAATAAATTATCCTTAGCCTTCAATAGTATAGCAACTGATAGAATACAATAGACAACAAGTTTTAGATCAACAACTGCAGCGGAACAAGCAATCCATTAGAAGAGTCAAGCAGAGTATGATATCTACTATCTTCTATGATTTAAAAAGTTTATCATCAATTTTATCGTTGAGACTCAGCTTAATAAATAAACCACATCATCAAATCATCCCTGCACTACGGGCCAAGGATATTCATGTAATCATCAATGGTCATGATTATACCGAAAAATCCCTGGTCATAATCATACCAACAATTGTCCATCAATGCACTACGGGCCAATGAAGACTTTTACCACATCATTCGTTACATTACAGTCATGATTATACCGAATAATCCCTGGTCATAATCATACCAAGTCCATTTATGCACGTTAGCCAAAGATGACAATGACATAATAATTCAATAAAACAAGTTCAGGATAAATTTTAAAGATTTATAATTTAATTTATCCAGAAATCAATAACGTCCAAATTGTCAACATGATACTGCTTTGTAGAGTAAAATTCAAGAATAATATTCATGTACCAAAAATAATTTGGATAGAAAAGAAATATATTTTTCGGGTAAATAGTACCCCGTGAATAGTACCATGTGAATAGTACTTCCGGAATAGTACCTCATGAATAGTACCCTGACATGAAAAGTACCCTAAATACCCGAGTGAATAATATTCATTAGTATTACGACCACGAATTATCCATGCACTACGGGCCAAGGATATTCGTGTTTTCAATAATTTAATAAGGAATGAATACAAATGATCATTCACCATGCATGCAGTAATCCACATAGACATGTTATTATAACAGAATAATAAAGAATGGAATAATAGAAGAATTCACCATGCATGCGGTGAGTCGCGTAGACATGTTATTCCAATGTAATAATAAAGAATGAAATAATGAGAAGAATTCACAGCATGCGATATAGATCGCATGCATGCAAAGTTATTCCAATGTAATAATAAAGAATGGAATAACAGAAGAATTCACCACGCATGCGATAGACTGCACAGATGATACTGTGACAATAATTGAATCAATAATATGAGAGATATGATGCATCAATTATTGTAGCAATAATTAAAAATAACTAAGTGGCTTCTCACGTAAGCATCGATAATCAATACCGTGTGTTACTATACAACCACGCGTATTACTGTACTTTTACTACCGGGTAGTTCAACAGTTTTAACGGTAACACTTTCGCCGTTATTTTTATAAAAAGATAATTTTATCATTTTCTAACTACGACAATACTTCCGTTGTGGGGTCCACCAATGATTGTGCCGTCATACGAATATTCCCTGTTAAAACGAATATTCACCGACCAATCGAATATTATATAACCACTTGCTTACTTTGCAAAATTTATAAATATTACCCACAACTATAACATTATATCAAATCCACACCATAATATTCAAAAAATATATTTCGAGAAAATTATTCTTTATTCATAAAAGTTGGGGATCTTACAGTAAAGGCCACTTCTTTTGCGACCGTGGCTAATGAGAATTGAACCAACAGTAATAATAGTAATAATAATACTAACATTATTATTATTATTATTATTATTATTATTATTATTATTATTATTTTTATTTTTATTTTATTATTATTGTTATTATTATTATTGTTAGTATTGTTATTATTATTATTTTATTTTATTTTATTATTTTATTTTTATTATTATTATTATTATTATTTTATTATTTTGGTTTCTTGCATGAGTCGGTATAAGTTATAGTAATGCATGAAGCTTTCATTCAAAGCTTCAACTGACATGTCAGTTAAAGATGAAACCTTGAAGATAACTAATGGTAAAATACTATTTCTTTTTATTTTATATTTTATATTTTGGCTAATTAGTATGAGGGTAGGGGTAAAGGCCTATTCTTTTGCGGCTGTGGCTCATGAGAATTGAACCAATAGTAATAATAATACTAACACTATTATTATTATTATTATTATTATTATTATTATTATTATTATTATTATTATTATTATTATTATTATTATTATTATTATTATTATTATTATTTTATTTTATTTTTATTATTATTGTTGTTATTATTATTATTATTATTATTATTATTATTATTGTTATTGGGGGAAATGATTTGTTCAATTATAAATATTAATCCTTGTAAAATTGTTGCAATTAGGTCTCTTTGCTTAGTTGGTAATTGGATCTAAGTTTTAAGCTAGAGGTCTCGAGTTTGAATCTTGGCAGTTACATAATTTTTGGGAATAAGTTTAATATTCGCCACGTCAACCCGTCCACTTGTAAAATAAAATAAAAAATGCTCACGTCAGATCTGCCACGTAGGTACCATGTATGCAGGTCAACGCACATGTGGCGCCTGGGGTTCGAAGTCCAAAATTTTTAATAGAAATGGGCTCAATTTGCGTTGACCAAAAGAAAAGGGCTCAATACCCAAAAACCCCTAAAGTTCAGTGGTCGACTTTGCATTTTACCCGTTATATATGTGTGTTATTTTTTTTGTTATTGTGTGATGTTTCGTCGGAATGTTGTAATATTTGTTTTGAACGTGATGTTTCGTTGGAATATTGTAATTTTTTTTATGAATGTTGATTTTGTTTGCGAATGTGATGTTTCGTTGATGAATGTGATTGTAATTTTTTTGTGTTGTTATTTTTTTATTTTCTTATATATGTTTAGATGTTTTGTTATTATGTTTAGTTGGTGGTTGATGTCCTACTTATTGTGATATGAATTTTGAATGAGTTTTTTCGTGTATCTATTTAGTGTATTTGTTATATTGTATTTAATATTCGTTTATTTTGTACTTTTATTGAGAGATATATTTACACTTGGGGCACCCTTTTGAATGTATTGATATTTCTTTGAATGTTTCTATATGGGTTGTGCCAAGTGAAAATTTTGTAATGTAGAACTTACTATAAATGTAAGGCATAGAGTGTGGTTTGGAAATGTTGAGTGAATTTTTGTAATGTACAACTCACAAGAAATGTAAGCTGAAGATGAGGATAAAACATGGGAGATTCAGCTTCTTGAAATTGGATCAATATTGATATTTACAAGAATGAAGAAATTTCAGTAGCAAAGGTATTATTTAAATTAGAAATTGTTGTTTGAATGATATTGTACTAATGCGATATAAGTTTGAACAAAATTTTAATAATATTTTGTAGGTTGTATTGACTTTTAGCAAGCTTGCTAAATTTAGAAGTTTTTACTTCTCTTGGAACATGAGGTACTATTTATTGGTATATTTTCTTTCTTATTCTTACTTCTTTTCTAACTTAAATTTTTGTTTGAGAACACAGGTTTGACAAAAGTAGCAGTCTTTCTTGAAGAGAAAAGGGAGGTAGTAAAAATATAATGGGATTTGAATTTTGTGATAGATTTGGGTAGAAAAAGAGCCGTAAGTAGTAGGTATAGGCGTAGAAGTTGGCTAGTTTTATAGGTTCTAAATATTTAAGAAAGTGATATAATTATATTATATTATATTATTATGTAATATACGGAATATACATGTGTATGTATACATATATCTATATATGTATTATATTATATATTATATTATATACGTAATATACATATGTATGTATAGATACACATTATATTATATATTATATAAATATATATTATATAAAATGTGTTATATATGTTTACAAATAGTTATTAAACTTTGTTTGGAATATTGTAATATTTGTTTTGAATGTGATGTTTCGTTGATGAATGTGATTATAATGTTTTTGTGTTGTTTTTTTTATTTTGTTATATGTGTTTGGATATTTTGTTATTATGTTTCGTTGGTGGTTGATGTCCTACTTAATGTGATATGAATTTTGAATGAATTTTTTCGTGTATCTATTTAGTGTATTTGTTATATTGTATTTAATATTTTAGTTTATTTTGTACTTTTGTTGAGAGATAATTTTACACTTGGGGCACCCTTTTGAATATGTATTGATATTTCTTTACGCCAAGTGAAAATTTTGTAATGTAGAACTTACTATAAATGTAAGGCATAGAGTGTGGTTTGGAAAGGTTGAGTGAATTTTTGTAATGTACAACTCACAAACAATGTAAGCTGAAGATGAGGGTAAAAGATGGGAGATTCAGCTTCTTGAAATTGGATCAATATTGATATTTACAAGCATGAAGAAATTTCAGTAGCAATTGTATTATCTATGTGACACCCCCAAATCCGGGTACTTCAATTTCCACAGAATTTGGTGTTCACTGTCCAAACATCACCCATAATAAATGAAAACCATAAATAGATAGAAATAAATTCTCTCCTTATGGAGTTACAACATCTGAATGCAAATACATCAATCCCAGGTCATACTAACCTTAAAATCTCAAATGCGGTAACATAAACAAATAATAAGTCTTATATAACTTTAACATAAGTTCGAAACATATATACATCAAATAAACAACAAGTCTTCATCACTTGTTAACTTTGCCTTGCCTTTGCTATTAGAAGGCTTGTCGGACCTTTCGTTCTTAACTGCAATGTTATGATTATGCAAGAGTGAGCACGATTGCCCACAAGTATAATAATATAACAATAAAATAATAACATGCGAATGAATCAAAGACTTCTAAAATAAGAAAACTCGGCTTTTGAATCAAGAATGAATAACAAGAATCAAAAGTGTAAGAACCCAACTTATTATTAATGAAATTAAATTTCCTCTATTTATTATTTTGAAATGGTAAGGGTTGTTTTGATTAATGTGGTTAGTTATGGGTAAAATGCGCAAATATTTCAAATAAGCAAGTGGTTATAAAATATTCATTGTTGTCGTGGAATATTCTTACTGTCGGGGAATATTCGTACGACGGCGCAGTCTTGCGTGGGCCCCATAACGGATAGCTATTGGATGAAGAAAACGACAAAAATAAGTTGTTTATAAATAATTGGCGTTGTTATTACCAATTAATCTTTGTTGAAATACTCTATTGGTTAAAACACACGGTAGCACCGGTATTGCACCAATTATTGATTCTTACGTAAGAAGGCACTACTCAATAATTGTTAAAGAATTATCGCTCAAATATTTTATTTTATTGATTCAATAATTGCTACGTTGATATTTTATATTATCGTTGTTTCAATAATTGTCACTACACAAGATTTTCCATTATCAGACAATAATTCATATTATCCGAATAATATTATTAGATAATATTATTGGCAATATCTAGAAAGTTCTATCTAAGGAGAGGTTTGGTCGCCTAATAATTGCCGCATGAAGAAGAAATCCTTATCGAAAGCCCCCCTTTTTCCCTGGAACTACCACGGTTGTCGAGATTGTGATTCGTAATATTATTTGTGAATAATTAATTATTGATATATATGATGGGGAAAATATTGATTTTATGTGGATATAGATGGAGAAAATTTTTAATGTGACAATTGTTGAAAATTAATAATTTATCTTTTTCTGATAAAATAATTCATTTAAATAATATATTATATTTTAATAATATAATAATGGTGATATTTTTACAATGAATGTGGGATATATGAGTATATGAGGAGGAAGAGTATTTTTGTTATAATAAATGTTAAAAACATGTTAAACATGTCGGTGGACCCCATTTCTTGACTGAAATTTGATTATAGCTTGTAAAATCGCCCTTTTATGGATTTCGGTCAATTTCTGTTTGGAATTTGGAAAAACTTTCTTCTGAAAAGTTGTAGATAATGGAATTTCCTATGGAAAAGACTAAAAGGTTTGAATTTTTCTGATAAAAGGGCTATTTATTATGAATTATTGAAGCTCCGAAGTTCCGAAATAATTGATTTTTGGAAGTTTTAATTATTTTTAATATGAAAAACGTTTTTGGTCATTATTGTGGGTCTTGCATGTGATGTAAATGGCTGAATTCAAATCTAAGAAAGTGGGCGTAAGAAATTTGATTATATATATTAATATTATATTAAATTTTATGCTTTGGTGTTCTAAGCATTTTCTTATAAATAGGGTGCTTAGGTTAGAATTGAAAATCACACCAGAAACTGAAATATTCTCTCTCTTTCTCTCTCGATATATTGAGCGTATTCTTGTGAGTATTTTGATACTTTGAGTGTTGTTATACGGTCCAAGTTTCCTTCAGCACTATATTTAGTATTCCAGCCAGAAGTACCATTCTTTCGAGGTAAGGGATGTTATTTTCTTTTTAAATGATATTATTTTCTTCAATATCATTATGCCAAAATATTGGTTTGAACTTTTTATCAAATTTGGAACTTTTTATGTTTGGGAGTTCTTATTCACGATACTCAGACTATTCACGATATCAAGACTATTCATGAAAAAATTAAATTTTCGTTTTTCGTCCAAAATATCTATTATGGATACTAGCTTTGATTGTATCCATATTTTAATCATTCTTGAATTTTACTCCACAATGATTATTTATGAGGTATTTTTGGACATGAAATAGCTGAAATACGAATCCTTAATATTTATTCTTTTGTTTCAATGGATTCATTTTTTTAAAATATTTTTCATCATCCTCGGTCCTAAATGATGATATTATGAATATCTTTGGCATGTAGTGCAAAGATGAATGATTTTTCGATGAATATCTTTGGCTCAGAGTGCAAAGATGAACAGTGTTTAGATGAACATGACCAATCGATGAATATCTTTGGCCCAGAGTGCAAAAAGAAGAATATTTAATTCCGTATATATATTGATTGATGTTACAGGGATAAAATATCGACGATGAACTGTTAAATTCATATATAGAAGATAGTAGATTGCATTCTCTACTTAACTCTTCTAATGAATTATAATTTCCGCTGCGAATATTGTTTAAAACTGGTTGTCTATTGTATTCTATTAGATTTTTCCCTGTTGAAGACTAACGATAATTTGTTCTATGTTATCTTAGTCATAATATTCTTTACTGGGCTAGTTGAGCTCACCCTTTTCCTTTTTGTTATATTTTTCTTCTCAGGATGCGAGAATGTAGCGAGTACTAGTCGGGGTATGGAATGAAGGTTCTAGGAAGTTGATTTAGTAGTCCTCACCATTTTTGTAAAATATTGTACCAATAATTGTAATGAGGACTTATTTGGATATGAATATTATCTAGATGGCAATATTTGTATTTAAACTCACAGTTTTTATGTTGTATTAATAAAGTTGTAGCTATTTCTGTACCATGTTATTGACGACTCAAAATGGGTGTTGTATACCTATTTTGGGGGCGTCACAAAAAGAACTTCTGAGGGTCATAAGACCTTGAACTACGTCCTAGGTTTTCAAGTGTTTATACTTGAAACCTTTAACAGTCATAAGACTATGCACTCTTCTTCTCGTAAGGGGAATCAACCCTTAGTACCATACTGTGCACAATATATTAACGCTAAAGCATAATTAATCCCCTATTTTGGGGTGTTCATCTCAGTTTGACATTAGAGTTCGCACCAAAGAAAGTTTGGTTTAAGCTCAACAATGGTTCTAAAATTTAGAACGTTCATCAACTATGGTCTAGTCGAATTAATAAGGGTTCGCTAATCTTACAAGGTTCAATAATAATTGATATTCAATTTGAATAATAAAATTCAATAATAAACAAGATAGAATAAGGAACTTGCTTTATGATAAGAAATAAGATTTAGGAACTTGCCTCGTGCGTAGGCTAAACGATTACCATATGTATTCATGACATTTATTAGTTACATTTTCACTTAATTATTTAATATAAACTCCACTTTATTTAACAAATCGTAATATTTTTATTCCTTACTATTATTACACTCTAATAAATTATTTCATAATAATTTTCATCGAATATTTATTTTATTCCATAAATATTTCAACTAAAATATTTATTTTAATTGATAAATATTTTATCATATTTTAATAATAATTTCCATCGAATATTTATTTTATTCCATAAATATCTCAATTAAAATATTCATTTTATTTTATAAATATTTTAATAATAATTTCCATCGAATATTTATTTTATTCCATAAATATTTCAACTAAAATATTTATTTTATTTTATAAATATTTTAATAATAATTTCCATCGAATATTTATTTTATTCCATAAATATCTCAATTAAAATATTTATTTTATTTGATAAATATTTTAATTAATTATTTTATTTTATTTTTGCTTTAGTTTTTTGCATTTGGTTAAGTGGTAATTTAGTTTTGTAACGCATCACTTAGGCTGGGTTACCTGCATTTAGTTTCTGATTCTTGTCATAGCTTCTGCGATTCGCGAACACATAACAAGGCCAATTTGGGCCAAAAATCTCATACAAGTTCAACCATATGTTCTCGTGAACAGGGCCATAACTTCTAATTTCCTTGTCCATACATTAATTTAAGTATACCCAGATACTATAATTCATATATGATCATTACATTTCTAACATGATTTTAACAACTTAATTCATACAATCACTTGAATCAAATCATATAAATTCACTGTTTTTATGAAAAACTTCATTTTTAACATTATTAACGAAATCAACCAATGCGAACTCATTTTTCGACCAAATTAGTCCATTTAAGTTTCGTTCTTTTCATTTTTACATGTATAAACGAAATCATTCATCAATTTACCGATTAATATGCAATTTAAACATTAAATTTTATACTTATAAGCTATATTCATATATTTTTCTCTGTAAAACTATAAAAATTCAATTACTTACATATTTATATGAAATTGATGGTTTAAAAACATATATAGATGGTAGAAAATGTGTTATGATTATGTATTATCATGTATATACATAGATCATCAATTCATGCATTGATCATACAATATTTGTTTTACAAAGAACTCAAAACACTCCTTAATGGAAAAACTCTGATTATAACATGTTTACATGAAATCGATTACTCTAATCACATAAATATATGTTAATATATAACATCATATACTCATCAATTATTAATCCCTTCAATTATAGAGGACTTTGAAATAGTTTTTCACAAATATAAGAACGTAAATTAAATTTTGGGTTGAAGAGATTACCCTGCTAGTTTATGTAGATTAGTAGGAGATGAAATTCTTCTCTATATCTTCTTCAATTCACTATTTCCTTCAATTTTCTCTCTGAATACTCTCTGTTTCTCTCTAACTTTCTCTGAACTTGTTTTTTCAGATTTTTAACAAATATGACTGAATGCGTATAGATAAACTGACGTTGTTGTGGTCAGTTGTTGGTCGGAAAATCGATCACTAAACACGCACAAGTATACGCGGTCTAACAAGTAATACAGTGATAAGTAGAATGTCGTACCCACGAGAAACTATGACTAATATTTACCAAGTACCGACTGTGTATCGCTAAAGTCTTATTCGAACAGAAGTAAGTGGAAGTGTGATAAATCTTATTATAACTAGTTAACAAAACAAGTAAATGGATAACGAATGGTAATCGAAGGAAATACAAGCTAAGGTTACAACTTCACCTCACTCAGGCATTCTGTGGCATACTATGCTTCATCAAACTCGCTACCCTTCTCTCTTTGGTCTTAAATGGTCACGAAAATTTGTCGACCGAGAACACACTGGTGCCTATGCACCTCTGTCGAGGTATGCACAAGCATATCCTCTCCAGATCCACCTAAAAGGGAATAGAACAAAAAAGAACGTCCAAGCTAGATGCAATTCTACACATGTCTATACAAATTAATCATAACAAGGATTTAAGCATAAGTTCTCTATTAGGTCACACGTGGCGCACATATATATGTCTATTCTACGCACAACTTATGCAGTCGAAACCCACAATCACATGCCAATATATTTAGGTGTAAATCTACAATCCTTCTGTCGATATCAAGTAGATTACCAAAATCGTCACTAATGTCTTAGCTAGAATCATTAAGCATAAATATATTAAACCAACTCATATGGTGCCAACCAAAGAGATAAGACAGTCAATTTAAATAACAAAGGGTTCCATTATAAACTTAGAGCCAATATTCAGTTCATAGCTATTGAACAAAATACAAGTAGCAATAAAGACAACATTTATAGAATACAAAATCAGAAGAAATAAATGGATAAGAATAAACTCTTTCAAAGCCCTTCAATCTCCAAGCATTCCGCTCAAATCAAGCTCTCCAGTCCGTGTAGCTCACTGCTCTTGACGCTCCAAAGAAATGCTTCTCCCTAATCTACCTAATCTATATTTACAGACATCAATTAATAGAAAGGAAGAGAAATTATAGAGAAAACTAATCTAAGCTAAGCTAACTAAAATATATGATATAGGATGTCTCATATCGTTTGCAGAGGCTTTAGTGTGTTATATACGCCTTTCTCCTTCAAGCTAGGACAAACCAAGGCCTTCTCTGCCTGAGCACCGGAGGTGGCACCGGGGCGCGGACAATAAGCCTATGGGTGGCGCTGCAGCTCCATATCATTAATCAAAGAGACCGGAGGTCGCGCTGCAGCGCGAGTTCAAGAGGGAACAGTGACGCTGCGACGCGAGGGTGACGTCAACAAGGACCAGGGGGCGACAGTGCAAGACTAATACAGGGCATTGGCGCTGTGGCGTCAGTGTATGGAAAATGACCATTTTGCCCCTGAATGCTAGAAAACACCTATTAAGCTCTACAATACGTCGATTAAGCACAATAACACTATAATCATATAAAACTATATAAAATCTATGAGATCAGGCAACTATTTAAGTCATAAAGTATCCGATTCGCGGGTATAAATCTCACTCATCAAATACCCCCAAATTTAAGTCTTTGCTTGTCCTCGAGCAAACTAACTAACACAACACTAACACTAGTAAAACACACGCGAATGAAAATTAAAAATAGTATAGTAGTATCATGGCTTCTAAGCTTGATCATAGCTACTCCCAGAGAATAGGACAAACACAGATATGAATAAGGATTCATTCAATTTCAAGCATAAGATTGTATTCGATCCATTCTATATCTGTGTGTGGAGACCAACCGTCTTAACTAATCATAGCTCAAATAAGCTCGCACAGTCGATTGCTAATACCAATAATGCACACTCCGTAACTTAAACATTCAACAAACATTAAGAATAAGACGCAAGTGTAGGAAAAGATCAAAAGAATCTAGCATGACGATAGTAAAATCTAACTCGGACAGTCCTTAATTACCTTAGGCTATTCAGAATTAACCATGAATGTGTTTTTGATCAGTGACTCCCAAGCAAGACGACTTTAGGGCACTAAGTGTAGAACACCCCTATGAATCAAATAACTCGAGCAGTAAAGGCCACGTAATCAACATAAGTCAACTGAGACTTTACAACAAAAACGAAGATTATTTAGCAAGTACATTTTATGCTCCATCTTGATATCGGTCCTGCGTTTATGGGCGAGTGCGTTTTGTGCTCCATCTCGACCCACCGCAAAACTTTCGATATATACTCTTCTTTTCTATTATTATTCTCATTTCATTCATCATTTTTTAATTTTATTTTTTTATATATGTCAACATGCCAGAATCCAAGATCCAAAACTATATAAACGTCTAAGCCTTTTATTATCTTGTAAAAATGAAAGTTTATAAGAGTGAACAAACTCTCAAACCAATAAACACACGAACTAAATTCGAAAAATAACTAGTTAACACAGTTGGTCGGTGCTTGCTAAGAAGGACGGATCAATAACAGTTTAAACTTATCGATTGAACAACCCATAGCTCATACATGCTTGACACGACTCTAAGAGATAGACATGAATACTTGGCGATTGTCATCAGCCACAATCAAAAATTAATGATAAATAAAACACCCTTGCTAAATAGCAGCTCAAAATAGGGTGAAAAGGCCATTCACATGGCACATGCATCTAAATCTGTATAAGCCCCAAAAAGATGGCTATAAACCACAATCATACTAATAATAATAATCAAATCATTAATAATAAAAACCAAAAATAGTTCATGGCATCCATAATAATAAAAATTCAAACATAATCCCGCAGTTCAAAAATGATTGCACCACAATACTGAAAATACATAAGCAAAGTACTAAATATGCGACCTAACATTGCAATAGACAGAAATAACAAGATAATGGGCAAAACACCCCCAAACTTAAAGCGAGAAATGCCCTCATTGCTAAACATATGTCAAACAATACAAGAGGGCTTCCCTGAAGATCGCTTACTTAGCAGCTGCATCGTCCTCATCAGCTTCGGCGGGCGGTGATGGTGGAGGGTATGGTGGGAAGACAGGAGGCTTTAGGAACTGGTATGGCGTGAACTCAGCGTTCTCACTATAATAGTCTGTTTAAATACTCTGCATGGTGTTCACACCATTTCGACTTAATCAGAGATAGCTATGTCATGCCTCTGAGCCATCACGATATATGTATGCAAGTCTTCGCCTCCGAGCCTCGGCATCGTACTTCTGATGGAGCAGGGTGAGGGACGCCATAATGTCTGCCATTAGACCCTGTACAGTTGGGCTTGCGCCTGAAGGCTGCGCCAATTCTGGCTCTGCTGTAGGAGGTGGCGCTGTAGGTGGCTCGTACCCTTCACCTCTAATATGAGACTCTACCCCGTCCCACACATTATAGCGTGCGATAGTCTGATGGTCAATGACTGCCATGGGTGGCAAGGCTATCTCCTCTGGCCCCCACTGAATACCTGCTTGCTTGCACAAGCGGGTGATCAATGATGGATGTGGAAGTACTACAACGACATTACTCTTGATTGCCTTCAGAATTGACTCCTGAATAAGAACTCTAATATCCACATGCAAACCCGTGACAATGGCGAATAACAGAATTGCCCTATCTTTAGTCACGTCGCTCAAGTGACGGGTCGGGATCATGCTGGCACAAATAAAGCTGAACCAGGCCTTCTCATAGCGACTGAGTGTCGAAGACGGGAAGCTGGGAGGCTCAATATAATCCTTGCCCTCATAGTTGGGCACCGCAAACAGTTCATTAATGGCTTGGCTTCCAAAAGCCACTAACTTCCCCCTAACTTGTACAACAATAGGACCGTCGGGATTGACGTTCGCATAAAACTCCCAAACCACAGATACAATAGCTAACCCGGGTGGTTTTGTGAAGTGGATTCACTTGCGTTCAAGTAACATGGTTGTTAGCTCACCATCCTTTTTGTCCGGCCAGAACCCCCACTCAGGAATCAAATTTCGTGCGGCAAAGGAGGTTTTGTACCTTTTCCAGGCCTCCTCATTGATGAACTTGGTGTTATCCCAAGCCGTGGGTGGTGTTGCGGATGACGATCCTCCCATACTAAGGCGTTGTCTCTTTTGTGCCATATCAAAAAATCTCAGTTGGTTTGATGCAAAAGCAGTCCCTAAACAGTGCCAAAATTCCCCCAAACGTAGGCCAAATAAACCCAAACAATTGCCAATGCCAAACAGCCCGATTTAGTCAAATTTTTTGTTCAGATAATTTCTCAAACACCTTGCGGGCGTCCTTAAGACCAAACTTGGACAGCCTTTAGTAGCAGTGCTCTAACCCAATTTTCGTCAGTGGAAATCACCCCAATCAACAAAGACAAACTAACCCAGATATCGAAATCAAACAAAACAGTAAATGAATCCCCAAATACCTTTAAGTGGGAAACCCTAGATTGACTGATCTCCTTTTATGAATGGGAAACTGGTTTGCTATTAAACGACTGATTTGGGGTCTTGTGGGAAGCAATGGTGAATTGTTGAGCAGAAAAAAGGCTAGAGTGTTTGTGCAGTTGTGTTAGAGAATGAAGTATGTCATGTTGCTTGTGTGCAGACTGCCTAGAGACGTCAAGAGAATAGAGGAGTAATGGGCTAAACAAATTGGCTTCAAAGTGCATTTTAAAAAAAAAACTAAATCTAAATACATGTAAATGGCTACGGCCCCTTCTTTATTGGTTGGCAATGCGACACTAGTTAGTAGTAGGTTGGACTCGGTAGTGGCGCCGCGGTGCGGCCTTGTCTTTATTCCATGGCGTTGTGGTGTGAGACAGGAAGGTTTGATTTTTATCATGGCACTGTGGCGCGAGTTGTGGTGTAGATGTTGGCGCCGCGGCTCGAGCCTTGTAACTCAGTTTCTCCCTGCAAAAACTAAGCCATGTTTTAGCCAGCATAAAAAAGACATATATATATATATATATATATATTAACCCACATACTAACTAGCATAACGATATTACTATATATAAAACAGCAACACAAAAGGAAAATATGATGTCTGCAATCTATAGCCACAAAAACATGCATCTAACATTATAATTAAAATGGCAGCAATGTGAAAACACTAAAGCGAAAAGACTAAATATAAACTAGACATAAGTAAGGGAAATAGATATAATTTGATACTGAGATGGGGGTGCCTCCCCACCAAGCGCTTGTTTTAAAGTCATCGGCTTGACTGTACCGATGCCGCTCAATCCGGCTCATAAGCGAAAATGACCATTTCATGCCGCTTATTCATCAATTCCTCTAAATTTTTGGCTGAAATGGATGATTGGTCATTCTTTTTTCCTTCATCCATCCAGTCATCCATCGGTACAAAGAATCTTTCGCCATCGGAATTATCCACTAATTCACCTATTTCATTAAATTGAAAGCGTTCTTCATGCTCTAGTGGGCCCTTCAGGGTTTCTACAGTCGTGAGCGTGGTTTCTGGTTGTTGATCAGTCTTGACTATACAACCACTGTTTATCCTTTTGTCTCCAACTTCATACTCCACCGGTTGGATAGTTTGCACCATGTCGCCTCCTTCGAAAACTGTGCGAGACTCGTCGCCTTCTCCTTGTGTATCCACCGTGCAATACTCTACTGCTTCATCGTTGAGATCAATTATGACCAGTAGATTGCATTGCGGTGGATTTGTGATGGTATTGATGATTTGCCCCAATTGATTCTCAAGGCTTTGCAATACAGCTTCTTGGCTTGCCATCTAAACCTCATTTCTCTCAATAAAGTTGGTGAGAAGCTCTCCAAGCATGTTCTCATCATCTCGTTTTGAGTACTCAGACAAACTCTCATTAGGTCGAGACGTCACCTCATATTTCGGCGGAGACTGATAGTCAAACTGATTTGGATAGGAGTAATTCAGATCTTGATATTGCTCTTGACTGTAGTCCTAAGAGTTTGGATAACCCTGACAGTTTGGATGATAGGAGATCGGTTCAATGTCAGCTCATTCCTGACCGTAGGCATTCTGAGTGGACTGACACTCAAGATTGTCAGAAAACCTCAAGGCATTAACAATTTTAACTTGCAATTTCTCGAGTCCTTCTTCAGAGCTTGGTTGCGTCGTCCCATCATAAGTTCATTGATAACATTGATCGTTCATAATCTGTAAACTTAAAAACAAAAAGAAAGGAAGATCAAACAAATAAAAGAAATATATATATATATATATATATATACGTTCAAAGTAAGACTAAATTGATTGAAATCAATATTGGACAATATTAGAATAATAGTTCCCCAGCAGCGGTGCCAAAAACTCGTTGGTTAGAAAATTGATCACTAAACATGCGCATGTATACGCGGTCTAACAAGTAATACATTGATAAGTATAATGTCGTACCCATGAGTAACTATGACTAATATTTACCAAGTACCGACTGTGTATCGCTAAAGTCTTATTCGAACAGCAGTAAATGGAAGTGTGATAAATCTTATTATAATTAGTTAACAAAATAACTAAATCGATAACAAATGGTAATCGAAGGAAATACAAGCTAAGGTTACAACTTCACCCCACTCAGGTATTCTGTCGAACACCTGGCGTGATATGCTTCATCAAACTCGCTACCCTTCTCTTTTTGGTCTTAAATGGTCATGACAATTTGTCGACCGAGAACACACAGGTGCCTATGCACCTCTGTCGAGATATGCACAAGCATATCCTCTCCAGATCCACCCAAAAGGGAATAGAACAGAAAAGTACGTCCAAGCTAGATGCAATTCTACACATATCTATGCGAATTAATCATAACAAGGATTTAAGCATAAGTTCTCTATTAGGTCACACGTGGCGCACATATATATGTCTATTCTACGTACAACTTATGCAGTCGAAACCCACAATCATATGCCAATATATTTAGGTGTAAATCTACAATCATCCTGTCGATATCAAGTAGATTACCAAAATCATCACTAATATCTTAGCGAGAATCATTAAGCACAAATATATTAAACCAAATCATATGGTGCCAACCAAAGAGATAAGACAGTCAATTTAAATAACAAAGGGTTCCATTATAACCTTAGAGCCAATATTCAGTTCATAGCTATTGAACAAACTATAAGTAGCAATAAAGATAACATTTATAGATTACAAAATCAGAGGAAATAAATGGATAAGAATAAACTCTGACAAAGCCCTTCAATCTCCAAGCATTAAAAGCTCAAATCAAGCTCTCTAGTCCATGTAGCTCACTACTCTTGACGCTCCAAAGAAATGCCAGACTTCTCCCTAATCTACCTAATCTATATTTACAGACATCAACTAATAGAAAGGAAAAGAAATTATAGAGAAAACTAATCTAAGCTAAGCTAACTAAAATATATGATATAGGATGTCTCATATCGCTTGCAGAGGCTCCAGTGTGTTATATACGCCTTTCTACTTCAAGCTAGGTCAAACCAAGTCCTTCTCTGCTTCAAGCACTGGGGAGGGAAGGCATGGCGACAATAAGTTTATGGGTGGCGCTACAGCGCCATGTCATTAATCAGAGACCGGAGGGTCATATTGCGAAAGCAAATCCAAGAGAAACAATGTACTTGGCTGAAGGTGACATCAGCAAGGACCAAGGGGCGGAGCGGCACGAGACTAACACAGGGCATTGGCGTTGCGGCGCCAGTGTATGGAAAATGACCATTTTACCCCTGAATGCTAGAAAACACCTGTAATCTCTGCAATACGTGGATTAAGCACAATAACACTATAATCATATAAAACTATATAAAATCTACGAAATTAGACAACTATTTAAGTCATAAAGTATCCGATTCGCAGGTATAAATCTCACTCATCATTAGTTAATCCCTTCGTGGGTTAATTGACCAACTCTCCTTAAGGCCCTGTTTGGCTAGCTTAATAATCTCTTTTTAATTTATTTTAATTAACTTATTTATTATATAGTTTAATAATGTCACACCCAATTAAGAAATTAATCAAATATCTTATTTAATTAAATAAAATAAAGTAGAATAATTTCTCATTAATTCACATAGTCACAAAATTAAATTCTCATTTATTAATTATGTCAAGTCATTAAATCTCTAATTAATTATTAAATTAATTAGAATAACATTATGCTTATTAAATAATTCATTTAATCAAATAAGCTCAATTAAATACATACTTTTGAATAATAAAATTTTCCACATTAATTTAATCAATGTAACACATATAATAAATTAATCTACCACAAACTTATCAATTAATTATGTAACCCAATAATTAAATCATCAAAAAATATTTATTTAATTTAATAAATATTCAAATTAAATTACAAAAATCTCGTTTGTCACATCTTTTCCCCCTTAAAAGGATTATGTCCCCAGAATCACGATTAAATCAATTTATCCCGTTACATTCTCCCCTTACAATGATTCTGTCCCCAGAATTGCTTACACATAATTTAAGCAAATAAATATGGGTAATTTTTCATCATATGCTCACGTAGCTTCTTCAGCGTTGTGGTTCCTCCAAATTACCTTAACAAAAGGTATTATTTTATTTATGAGTACTTGTTCTTTCCTGTCTACTATCTGAACAGGAACTTCTTCATAGGACAAATCTTTCTCAAATTGCAGGGGTTCATATTCAATCACATGTTTGTAATCGGGTTTGTAGGGCCGTAAGACAGAAACATGAAGGGTCCAATGAACCTCGGGCTCAATTTCTCCTTCTTACCAAATCTGATCTTTCCCTTTCAAAGAGAGACTTTCAAGAATACCAAACTACCCGATTCAAACTCAACATTCTTACTGTGTGGATTGGCGTATTTCTTCTACCTATCCTGAGCTGCTATCAGTCTTTTTCGGATTACTTTGACTATCTCTGTCGTTTTCTGTACCAGTTATGGTCCTAGTAATTGTCTCTCGCCAACTTTATCCCAGTAAAGTGGAGTTCTACACTTTCTGTTGTACAACGCTTCATAAGGCGGCATGCCAATACTAGCGTGGTTACTGTTGTTGTAACCAAATTCAACGAGCGGTAAGTGATCATCCCAATTTCCTTTAAAATCCATGATGCACGATCTCATCATATCCTCCAATGTCTGAATCGTTCTTTTGCTCTGCCCGTCTGTCTGAGGGTGATATGTCGTACTCATTCTCAATTGTGTCCCCATGCACTCCTGTAGTCACTTTCAGAAGTTCGATGTAAAGCGCGGATCCCTATTTGAGACAATTGACACCGAAACTCCGTGCCTCGAAATAATCTCTTTCACATATAACCTTGACAACTGGTCTAAGTTGAATTTGATTCTGATCGGAAGGAAGTGTGCGGATTTTGTCAATCGGTCAACGATAACCCATACTGCGTCATAGCCTTTCTGAGTTATCGGAAGGCCAACTACGAAATCCATCGTAATATGTTCCCATTTCTATTCTGGGATCTCTAAAGGTTGTAGCACCCCATTCGTAATATGTTCCCATGTATGCGATAGTCCGCGTAGACAGGTTATTCCAACAGAATAATAAAGAATGGAATAACAGAAGAATTCACCAGGCATGCGATAGACCGCACAGACAAGTTATTCCAACAGAATAATAAAGAATGGAATAACAGAAGAATTCACCAAGCATGCGATAGACCGCAAATACAGGTTATTCCAACAAAATAATAAAGAATGGAATAACAGAAGAATTCACCAGGCATGCGATAGACCGCACAGACTGGTTATTCCAACAGAATAATAAAGAATGGAATAACAACCCTTACGAGTATTGAAAGAAAATAACACTCTTCATGAATACGAAAGAAATAATACCCCTTACCATAGAAAAAAACTAGATACTGGAATAGTGAGTTAGCAGACTTCTCTTCTTCTTTCTCTCTATAATAATTGCTCTATAGCTTTAATGAATTGGTGAGAAATGAAGGAAAAATGAACTTCTATTTATAGAAAAATATAGTTTCGATAATTGCACGTTTTGGGGCTCGAAATATTACAGTATAATACCTTCCTCTTTTTCTTCATTTTTAATTTAGTCCTGCAAGTATTATCAAACATGCACCACCTCCCCTAATAGTAAATAATGTGAATTAATAGTTCATTCATGTGACTTAAAAGTATAATCATGTGAAAAAACTAATTACAGTATAGTACCTTCAACTATACCTCCATTTTTAATTTAGTCATGTAAGTATTATCAATCTTGCACCAACTCCCCTAATAGTAAATCATGTGAATCAATAGTACACACATGTGAACACATAGTTATAAGCATATGAATTAATAGGAATTAATTGCTCATTTATCCGGATAATTACCCGATTGGTCAATATAACCTCCAGACATCAATTATTATCGAAATATATGTCGATTTCCACTAACACTAATAATTCCCACACAATGGAACTATCAATTTCATCTTTAATCAACACGAACTTATTCATCATTAATATTATAACTCATAATATTTAACAACTAGGTCGTTCCCAGGAAAGAGAGAGCTTTCCGATAAGGATTTCTCCTTATTGGCACGCAATTAGGTGACCAAACCTCTCCTTGACAGAACTTCTAGACATTGTCAACATTGCAAATAATAATTTGAATAACTTTGTCATCTCAATTATTGATTTAATAATATAAAATATTATGCAGATGATATACTGTGACAATAATTGAATCAATAATATGAGAGATATGATGCATCAATTATTATAGCAATAATTGAGTATAACTAAGTGACTTCTCACGTAAGCATCAATAATCAATACCGTGTGCTACTATGCAACCACGCGTATTACTATACTTTTATTACCGGGTAGTTCAACCGTTTTAACGGTAAAACTTTCGCAGTTATTTTTATAAAAAGATAATTCTGTCATTTTTTAACTACGACAATACTTCCGTTGTGGGGTCCACCAATGATTGTGTCGTCGTACGAATATTCCCTGTTAAAACAAATATTCCCCGACCAATCAAATATTATATAACCACTTGCTTACTTCGCAAAATTTGTAAATATTACCCACAACTATAACATTATATCAAATTCACACCATAATATTCAAAAAATATATTTCGAGAAAATTATTCTTTATTCATAAAAGTTGGGGATCTTACAACCTCCCATTCTTATGAAATTTCGTCCTCGAAATTAGGGTGCGTACCTGGTATGTCGAAGAGGTGAGGATACCTTAAATTCATTTCAGATTCTAACACCCAGGTTATTTCCTCAACATCGTGGTTTCTCCACAAAACTTTGACTTGACGTATAACCTTGGAGCATAGAATATGATCCTTCTTATCCAAGATTTTAACACGTATCTCCTCATACGTTAAATCTTCTGCTATCTCGTCTAATTCCAATTCAATAATGTGGTTCGGGTCGTCCACATATTTACGTAATATCGATACGAAAAAAATGTTATGAACATGAGACATACTTAGCGGTAAGACGAGTCTATAGGCCACAGTTCCTACTCCATCGAGGATTTCAAATGGGCCAAGTAAATCGAGGGTTGAGATTTCCTCTCTTCGTCGATTCTTGCTTCTAGAATAACGCCCTCTTGAACCTTCTTCTTCACATTCATCAGCTCTGAGTATCTAGCTTGAGCGGCTTTAACTTTATCGATTAAAGTCGATTCTAATCGTATATTTGTTATCTTCACGTGGGTCCCTAGAGTCTTTAACTCTATCTTCATCATTTGTAAGTTATAAGAAATGGGTTTTTGTGTTAACAACATCGCACTCGTAAACGCATACGATCTTCTACTCAACGTGTCAGCTACCACGTTCGCTCTTCCACGATGATATTGAATGGTATGGCCATAATCTTCAACAGCTCGAGCCAACGTCCTTGGCGCATGATATGTTCGTTTTGGTTGAAGAAATATTTAAGGGTTTTAGAAATGGGTTTTGTACTGGGGTCAATACAAAATTTGATTTCACGCTCTAGGGGTAGGCTAGGAAGTTCTTCAGGAATACGTTAGGAAATTTATTAACAATAGAAATATCATTCAAAACTGTGACTCTCATCCAAGACTTGGATAGCATATGTAATAAAGGTTTCTCCTAACAGAGTTTCAATAGATAAGTCAAAGTCTTATTTCTTAGGGGTCAAGTTCAAACGTTGAGCGCAAGTAGGAGAAATAAAAGAGTGGGTAGAACTGGTATCTAATAAGGTATAGACTTCGCAAGAATTTATAATTAACTAACCCGTGATAACTTCATTCGGGTTCCTCGTCACGAAAAACGCTCTTCCTAAAATCACCGACTTTATTTTGTTCGTATCCGCCTTTGGTGCCATCGTCTCAACTGGACTTAACTTCGCTATGGAGTACATTCCACCCTCAATTGCTTCGTCGTATTCCTGATCCATGATTTGAATCATTACTCTCCGATCCATATTGAATTGGGGTTGACCGCTCTGCACAAGGTAATTCCAAACTCGATGTTGGATTCTCTCAATTATTGTCCAAAAAGAGAAATCCATTTCATTTATTTTAGCCTTATTGGATCGGACGTCTTTTCTACAATATCAGCACGTTGTGCTGCTTTTACCCATGTATCCTCCATTCTCATTCGTTCAGTTGTTTCTTCTTTCATCAGAATTTTGATCATAGAATTCTCAGATTCTAACTCTAATATCTTATACTCTGCTAAAGAGTGCTTCTGTTCAAGCATCGCACATCGGGTAACATAATTTTGAATTGTTGCATCCCTTTGCTCCACGACCGCCTGCCGTTCTTCAACTTGTTCTTCTAACTCATGAATACGATTTTGCAATTCTATTGTAAGACCCCAGCTTTTATAAATAAAGATGAATTTTTCTATAAATATTATTTTTGAATATTATGGAATAAATTTGATATAATGTTATAGTTGTGGGTAATATTTATAAATTTTGCAAAGTATGCAAGTTGTTATAAAATATTCGTTTGGTGGGGAATATTCTTTTGTTAGGAATATTAAATACAATGGCTCAATCATTGGTGGACCCCACAACATTATTGTCGGATCGAGAAAGCGACAAAAATATTTTTATAAAAATAACTACGGAGGTGTTACCGTTAAAAAAGCTGTTGAACTACCCGTTGGTAAAGTAGAAATGCGATGTACGCGTGGTTGCGTAGTAGACACAGTATTGATTATTGATGCTTACGTGAAGTCACTCACCTATGCTCAATTATTGCTACAGTAATTGCTGCATCATATCTCTTATATTATTGATTCAATTATTGTCACAGTATCATCTGTATAATATGTTATAGTATTAAATCAATAATTGAGACGACAAGTTATAAATGATTAATAATTATTGAAAGATTAAATATGTGTTATGATTTGTGGTAAGTTTGATTATTTTATGGGGGGCTCATATGTCATCATCTAAGAGTCTCTTCATCAATAGTATTTACCTTCGTCAATAGTAATTACCCTTGTGAATAGTATTTACCCAAATCAATAGTAATTACCCTTGTGAATAGTATTTACCAACCGTCAATAGTAATTACCCTTGTGAATAGTATTTACCTTAAATCAATAGTAATTATCCTTGTGAATAGTATTTACCTACCGTCGATAAGTAATTACCCTTGTGAATAGTATTTACCTTAAATCAATAGTACTTACTTTCGTTAATAGTAATTACCTTTACCGGACGTCGAACCACTTGTCGTTTCACATTACAAGCGGCCGAACCACTTGTCGTTTCACATTACAAAGCGCCAAACCGATTAAATCAAGCCACTTGCCTTTTCACACGGCGGAGTGCTAAGCTAGAAATCTTCTATAAATAGAGGCCTAGGGCTTCATTATTTTTCACTTAATTCATTCAAGCTATAGAGAGAGAAAGTATAGAGAATAAGAGAGAAAGAAGAAGAGTATTTTGTTACTTACAATCGCTTTGCGATATTCAATCTCCTACCAAATGTAAGGGTGTTATTCTTTCTTATTCATGAAGAGAACTCATTGTTATTCCATTGCTTATTATTACATTGGAATAACTTCGTAAGTAAGTGGTTTACCCTATACTTGGTGACATTCTTCTATTATTCATTGGAACATCCTGTTCGTGTGTTTTACAGGACACGGTTCCGTCTTTATCATTCTGTTGGAACATCCACATGTCGTGTGTTTTACACCGGACGGTTCCGTCTTCTTTATTATTACATTGGAACATCTCGCTCGTGTGTTTTACACCGGACTGGTTCCGCCTTTTATTATTACATTGGAATATCCTATCGTGTGTTTTACACAGGATCTGGTTCCATCTTTATTATTCTGTTGGAACATCCGCTCGGTGTGAATTTCACGACACTGGTTCCGTTATTTATTATTACATTGGAATAACACATGTCTGTATGCGGTCTATCGCATGCATGGTGATTTCTTTTGTTATTCCATTCTTTATTATACCCGATTGGTTAAAACTTTGACTTCTATACTCCATGAAATTAGTAGAATATCCTTGATATTTGCGTTTCATCCAAAGATCTTTCATGGAAATATTCTTACGATCATTCCCGAATTTTACTCTACAAAAAAAGATCATGTTGACAATTTGGACGTTAATAATTCTCGGATAAAATAATTCTTGAACTTGTTTTATTGAATTCTTATATCATTGTCATCATCCTCATGTTTATATTTTTTGAAAGTCATACGTGGCTTTGTAGTGCATAGATGGACTTGGTATGATTATGACCAGAGACTATTCGGTGTAATCTTGACCGTAATGTTACAAATGATGTGATAAAAAATCCTCGATTGGCCAGTAGTGCATTGATGGACGATTGTTGGCATGATCATGACCATTAATGAATACACAAATATTCTTGGCCCGTAGTGCATGAATAATTGTGGTCGTGATACTAAAGAATATCCTTGGTAGTAGTGATGCGAGGGGTGATTCGATGATGTGGAATATTTATTAAAGCCGAGTCTCGGCTATATAATGATGATGAAAACCTTTTAAAACCTAAAAGATAGTAGACTTTATTTTCTACTTGACTCTTTTAATGGATTAGATATTCACTGCAGATTAAACTGGTTATCTATTGTATTTTATCGGTTTAACATTATTGAAGATTATTGATAATTTATTCGCATTATCTTAGTCATAATATTTCTTCTTGGGCTAGTTGAGCTCACCCTTTCTTTCACTTTGTTCTCTTCGTGAAATGATAATATATTTGGGACGAGTCTGGGGAAAGCAGTGATGGTCCCGAAGATAGCATTAGTAGTCCTCACTATTACGTAAAATAGTGTGATAATAATCGTAATGAGGACTTTTTGTTTGAGTTTGTATAATATCTAGTAGATGATATTTGTATTTAAACTCACGATTTATGTAGATATTATACCTACAGTTATGTTAATAAGTTGTATTTAAATTCTGTACCATGTAAGTGGCGACTCAAGATGGGTGATGTATACCTAATTTTGGGGGCGTCACAGTTGGTATCAGAGCTTAGGGATGTGATCCCTGGCTAAGATGTGAGAATAGTACTAGGAGTGGGAGGCGGGAATACCTTCGCTAGTATGACCTACCTAAGTTTATGTGCTATTTTATTGGTTGGTCGGAAGATAAGGATAATTTGTTACATGTCAATTAACCTTTTGTTTTGTGGCAGTATCTGAAAATGACATCTGAGAATGTTGAGAATAGCAATGGAGCGCAGGCGATCGTTGATTCACCACATATCAATAATCAAGATAATGTGCATCAGGAAGGCGACAATCCTCATGCAAACAACAACACTGACCAAATGACAAATGATCAAATGTTCAGAGGCTTTATGCAATTTATGCAACAAAGAAAGAGAGCGACTCTTGTCCAAAACGTAGGTGGAAACACTGAAACTCTCAAGGCGGTCACCGCTAAACAATTTAAGGAGCTGGGACCACCGGAGTTTAAGGGAGAACCAAAACCACTTCTGGCGGAAGCATGGATAAAGAAGATTACCAAGATATTTGATGTCTTGGGATGCTCCGAGGAGCAAAAGGTTCCCTTCACGCCTTTTGTTGTTGCGCGGAGAGGCGGATTCTTGGTGGGAATCGGTAAAACGTACTCAACCAAATTATCTTGAAGATATCTTGGGAGAAGTTCCAGAGTCTGTTCAACGACAAATACTTTCACGAAAGTATTCGCCACATGAAGGAGGTGGAGTTTATCAAGTTGGAACAAAACAATATGACCGTGTCGCAACACGAGGCAAAATTTATGAGTTATCACGGTTCGCCCCACTTGGTGGATAATGAAGAGAATGGCGCGAATGTTTTTAAGAGGTTTGAAGCGGAGATACGTCAACATCTTATTTCTCATAAAGCGTGTTTGTATTAGGATGTTGTAAATAGGGCTCGCCGATTAGTGGAGTAGCGATAATGAGTCAACGAACTAAAAGAGAAGCGGTAAGCAAAATTATAATACCGGCGAGAATAGTCATCGGCGGTGACAACAAGCGTGGAGGGAATCAATGGGCGGATATGGTAACCACCCGGTGGTAATCGGGGCCAAAACAATAAGAATGGACATTTCAAGAAAAGGAGATTCAACAATGATGGAAAGACGTCGACCAAAGACCCATTGTTAAGGAAGGAGAAAGACCACCTATCATATGCTTCAAATGCGAGAGAGAGGGACACATCGATCCAAAGCTGCGTCATGCCAGTCAAAGCATGTTATAATTGTGGAAGAGAAGGTCACTTAGCTCGATTTTGTCGTTCATCAAGACAAATTCAACTAGGATGGAGGCACCAAAGGCCATCCCGGAAAATTCAAAAGCCAGAGTGTAAGGGAGAGCATTTGTTGTGACCTCCCAAAGAGCAAGGAATCCGAATGAGGTCATCACGGGTAAGCTTATCATAAACTCTAATGAAGTCTATACTTTATTTGATCTAGGTTCTACCCATTCTTTTATTTCTCCTACTTGCGCTCATCGATTAAATTTGACTGGAGAAATTAGACTTTGACTTATCTGTGGAAACTCCGTTGGGAGAAACCTTCATTACATCCATCATTTATAAGTCTTGTTTGGTTCAAATCGGTACCCTCACATTACTCGTCGATCTTATTTCATTAAAAATACTTGCATTTGGCGTGATTCTAGGATTGATTGGTTAACTACTTATCATGCAAAAATTGATTGTTTTCGTAAGGTTGTTAGCTTTCATATTCCTAATCAACCTATTATGCTAATTCAAACGACCAAACCATTAAAATCAATCACGGTCATCTCAAGCCATAAAGCTATTCGTTTATTGAAAAGCGGATGTCAAGCTTTCTTAGCTCATGTCACGATTTAAATAAAAATACGCCGCTTTTAAACGATATTCCTATTGTTAATAAATTTCTGACGTATTCTAGAAGAACTTCCCGGCCTACCCCAGGCGTGAAATTGAATTTTGTATCGACCTTGAACCCGGTACAAAACCTATTTCCAAAACCCCATATCGAATGGCTCTCTATTGAACTTCGGGAGTTAAAGACCCAACTGCGCAGAATTGTTAGACATTGGCTTTATTCGTCCTAGTACTTCTCCTTGGGGTGCTCCTGTTCTATTCGTGAAGAAGAAAGATGGGAGTATGCAACTTTGTATTGATTATCGGGAGTTGAATCACGTCACCATCAAAAATAGGTATCCATTGCCACGTATTGATGACCTGTTTGACCAGTTGCAAGGAGCCAAATTCTTTTCAAAGATTGATCTTCGTTCCGGATATCACCAATTAAAGATTAGAACCACTGACATTCCAAAGACGGCTTTCAGAACTCGGTACGGGCATTATGAATTCCTAGTCATGTCCTTTGGATTGACTAATGCTCCTGCTGCCTTCATGGATATGATGAACCGAGTATTCAAGGAATATTTAGATCACTTTGTGGTCGTCTTTATTGATGACATCCTTATTTATTCCAAAAGCCGTGAAGATCATGAGCAACACTTGAGGCTGACACTCCAAAAGCTTCGTGAATATAAGCTTTATGCCAAGTTGAAGAAATGCGAGTTCTGGCTTGAAGAAGTAGCATTCCTTGGGCACGTGGTATCAAGTCATGGAATATCTGTTGACCCAGCAAAGATTGAAGCTATTCAAAGCTGGGAACAACCTAAATCAGTGACCGAAGTACGTAGCTTTCTCGGTTTAGCTGGTTATTATCGGAGATTCGTGGAAGGATTTTCTCGAATCGCTATTCCATTGACTCAGCTGACTCGGAAAGATACAAAGTTCGGTTGGAGCGAAGAATGTGAGAAGAGTTTTCAAGAACTCAAGAGGAGACTTATTTCAAAGACCTGCTACGACAATACCATCCGCTCGGAGGATTTGTCATCTCTGATGATGCTTGAGCAAAGGGTTGGGGAAATGTTCTTATGCAACATGAAAAAGTTATAGTTTATGCTCGCGACAACTCAAAGAATATGAGAGGAATTATCCTACTCATGATCTAGAGTTAGCATTTGTTGTCTTTTGCACTTAAAATGTGGAGGCATTACTTGTATGGGGAGAAAGTGGAGATCTTTACGGATAATAAAAGCCTCAAATATTTCTTCACTCAAAAGGAACTCAACATGCGACAACGACGTTGGCTTGAGCATTGAAAGATTATGATCATACCATCCAATACCATCTGGAAAAGCAAGCGTGGTAGGCGACGCATTGAGTAGGAAATCATATGCAAGTACAAGTGCGATATTGTCAACGCAAAGGCCCATTTTGTGTGACTTGCAAAGGATGGAGATAGAATTAAAGACTCGAGGGGACGCATGTGTGATGACAATGAGTATACGAGTAGAACCGACTTTAATTGATAAAGTTAAAAAGCTGCTCGCTGCTCTGGACACAGGTGATGCGTATGAGGAAGAAAGTGCAAGAAGGTGCTATCTTAGGAAGCAAGAATCGATGAAGAAGGAATACTTGAGTCAACTCCGGACTTTGTGTTCTAACGACCACGATTTAAAGTATAATATCATGATGGGCGCCACAACACACCATTTTGCAATCCATCTCAGGAGTACCAAAATGTATCATGATATTCGTCATACATTTTGGTGGAGCAATATGAAGAGAGAGATAGTATTTGTTTATCTCAAGGTGTCTAACTTGTCAACGAGTTAAAGCGGAGCATCAAGTACCAAAATGTCCATTGCAACCACTTGAAATTCCAGAATGGAAGTGGGAGCACATTACCATGGATTTTCGTTCGGTCTTCCTAAGGTTTCTCAAGGCATTGATGCGATTTGGGTCATTGTTGATAGATTGACCAAGTCTGCTCATTTTTCTACCGACACGAGAAACTTATACACTTGAACGTCTTGCTCGTTATGTACATAAACGAGATTGTAAGATCGCATGGTATGCCGGTATCCATAGTTTCGATCGAGACCCAAGATTCACTTCACGATTTTGGGTTAGTTTGCAAAAGCTATGGGCACAGATTTTACGATTTAGCTCTAAGATATCATCCTCAGACGGACGGACAGTCGGAGAGGACTATTCAAACTCTTGAAGATCTATTAAGACTCTGTGTCCTTGATTTCAAGGGGAGTTGGGACAAGTTCTTACCATTGGTGGAGTTTTCCTACAACAACAGTTATCAAGCAAGTATTGGCATGGCTCCATTCGAAGCATTGTATGGAAGAAAGTGTCGTTCTCCAGTATGCTGGGATGAGGTGGGTGAAGCAACGTTGTTGGGACCGGAGTTGGTACGTATGACTACGGAAAAGATTCAAATGATCCAACAACGTATAAAAACCTCACAAAATCGACAAAAGAGTTATGCTGATCTTCATCGAAAGGACGTGGAATTCGATATAGGAGATCATGTGTTGTTAAGAGTTGCTCCATGGAAAGGAGTTACAAGATTTGGAAGGAGAGGAAAACTTAATCCTCGATTCATCGGTCCATTTTAATCCTCGATCGAGTAGAGTAGGCGTGGCCTATAGACTCGCTTTTGCGCCAAATATGTCTCGTGTTCATAACGTTTTCACATATCTATGTTACGTAAATATGTGAAAGACCCGAACCATATTATTGAGTTAGGCGGACGAAATAGCGGAAGATTTGGACGTATGAAGAGGTTCTGTTCAAATTTTGGATAAGAAAGAACATATTCTACGCTCCAAGGTTATACCTCAAGTCAAAGTTTTATGGAGGAACCACGATGTTGAGGAAATGACTTGGGAGTTAGAATCGAAATGAAATCAAGGTATCCTTACCTCTTCGACATACAGTATCGCACCCTAATTTCGAGGGCGAAATTTCATAAGAAGGGAGGTTGTAAGACCCGACTTTTATAAATAAAGATGAATTTTTCTATAAATATTATTTTTGAATATTATGGAATAAATTTGATATAATGTTATAGTTGTGGGTAATATTTATAAATTTTGCAAAGTATGCAAGTTGTTATAAAATATTCGTTTGGTGGGAATATTCTTTTTGTTAGGGAATATTAAATACAATATGGCTCAATCATTGGGACCCTACAACATTATTGTCGGATTGAGAAAGCGACAAAAATATTTTTATAAAAATAACGTGGCGGAGGTGTTACCGAATTAAAACTGTTGAACTACCCTATTGGTAAAGTAAATGAATGTCTGGCGTGGTTGCATAGTAGCACTACAGTATTGATTATTGATGCTTACGTGAGAAGTCACTCACCGGTATGCTCAATTATTGCTACAGTAATTGCTGCATCATATCTCTTATATTATTGATTCAATTATTGTCACAGAGATCATCGTATAATATGTTATAGTATTAAATCAATAATTGAGACGACAAGTTATAAATGATTAATAATTATTGAAAGATTAAATATGTGTTATGATTTGTGGTAAGTTTGATTATTTTATGGGGGGCTCATATGTCATCATCTAAGAGTCTCTTCATCAATAGTATTTACCTTAAATCAATAGTAATTACCCTTGTGAATAGTATTTACCTTCGTCAATAGTAATTACCCTTGTGAATAGTATTTACCTTCGTCAATAGTAATTACCCTTGTGAATAGTATTTACCTTCGTCAATAGTAATTATCCTTGTGAATAGTATTTACCTTCGTCAATAGTAATTACCCTTGTGAATAGTATTTACCGTCAATAGTATTTACCTTCGTTAATAGTAATTACCTTTACCAGACGTCGAACCACTTGTCGTTTTCACATTACAAAAGGCCGAACCACTTGTCGTTTCACATTACAAAAGCGTCAAAAATTCGTCAAGCCACTTGCCTTTTTCACACGGCGGTGCTAAGCTAGAAATCTTCTATAAATAGAGGCCTAGGGCTTCATTATTTTTCACTTAATTCATTCAAGCTATAGAGAGAAAGTATAGAGAGAATAAGAGAAAGAAGAAGAGTATTTTGTTACTACACCGCCTGCAGATTCAATCTCCTACCAAATGTAAGGGGTGTTATTCTTTCTTATTCATGAAGAGAACTGTTGTTATTCCATTGCTTATTATTACATTGGAATAACTTTGTATAAGTGGTTTACCCTATACTTGGTGACATTCTTCTATTATTCATTTGGAACATCACATGCGTGTGTTTTTACAGGACTGGTTTAAATCTTTATCATTACATTGGAACATCACATGCAGTGTTTTACACAGGACTGGTTTAAAATCTTTATTATTCTGTTGGAACATCACATGCATGTGTGTTTTACACAGGACTGGTTAAAATCTTTATTATTATTCTCGTTGGAATATCCTATCGTGTGTTTTACACGGATCCTGGTTCCATCTTTATTATTCTCATTGGAACATCCCGCTTTGCGGTGTGAATTTCACCGACACTGGTTCCGTTATTTATTATTCATTGGAATAACTGTCTGCATGCGGTCTATCGCATGCATGGTGATTTCTTTTGTTATTCCATTCTTTATTATACCCGGTTGGTTAAAACTTTGACTTCTATACTCCATGAAATTAGTAGAATATCCTTGATATTTTGCGTTTCATCCGATATCTTTTCATGGAAATATTCTTACGATCATTCTTGAATTTTACTCTACAAAAAAAAGTATCATGTTGACAATTTGGGCGTTAATAATTCCCGGATAAAATAATTCTTGAACTTGTTTTATTGAATTCTTATATCATTGTCATCATCCTCATGTTTATATTTTTTTGAAAGTCAATACGTATTTGTAGTGCATAGATGGACTTGGTATGATTATGACGAGAGACTATTCGATTGTAATCATGGAAGTAATGTTACAAATGATGTGATAAAAATCCTCGATGGTAGTAGTGCATTGATGGGCGATTGTTGGCATGATCATGACCATTAATGAATACACAAATATTCTTGGCGTAGTGCATGAATAATTGTGGTCGTGATACTAAAGAATATCCTTGGCAGAAAAGTGCGGGGTGATTCGATGATGTGGAATATTTATTAAAGTCGAGTCTCATTATACTTGATGATGAAAAACCTTTTAAAACCTAAAAGATAGTAGACTTTATTTTCTACTTGACTCTTTTAATGGATTGCATATTCACCTGATTAACCGGGTTGTCTATTGTATTTTATCGGTTTAACATTATTGAAGATTATTGATAATTTATTACGCATTATCTTAGTCATAATATTTCTTCTTTGGGCTAGTTGAGCTCACCCTTTCTTTTTCTTTATTGTTCTTCTTGAAATGATAATATAATTTGGGACGAGTGGGGAAGCGAGTGATGGTCTGAAGATAGCATTAGTAGTCCTCACTATACGTAAAATAGTGTGATAATAAGCTGTAATGAGGACTTTTTGTTTGAGTTTGTATAATATCTAGTAGATGATATTTGTATTTAAACTCACAGTTTATGTCGTATTGTACACGACAGTTATGTTAATAAGTTGTATTTAAATTCTGTACCATGTAAGTGGCGACTCAAGATGGGTGACGTATACCTAATTTTGGGGGCGTCACATCTATATTTTGATCATAAAGTTCTAATATATTCTCCTCAAGTTCCTCTTCTTCCTCACTCTCAGCTGCTACCTCTGCGACTAGCTCGGGTGCAATTATTAATTCTTCACTCATCACATGGATATCTCTAATTCCTTCTTCGCCTAACATCACATTATCCTGGTTGGTGATTAGAGGTGTCTCCACAGTCTCATTCACTCCATTGTTAACATTTTCAGGTGCCATTTTTAAACACTGCCACAAAATAAGGGTTAATTGACATATCACATTTTATCCCTATACTCTGACCGACCAATTAAATACCAAATAAACTTAGGTAGGTTATACTAGCGAAGGAATTCCCCGTCTCTCCCCTCCTAGTTCTTGTCTCACATCTCAGTCAGGGATCATATCCCTAAGCTTTGATACCAACTGTGACGCCCCCAAAATAGGTATACATCACCCATCTTGAGTCGCCAAATACATGCAAAATACGACAAAATATAGCTGAGAGTTTAAACAAGAATATTGCCTTCTAGACAATATCCACTCTCAAATAGAGTCCTCATTACATTTATTGTCACACTATTTTATAGAATAGTGAGGACTACTAAAACAACCATCCGGACCGTCAAATAATACATTTCCCTGAGGCTCGTCCGCTATATTCTCATTTCTTGAAGACAACATTGAAAGAAAGGGTGAGCTCAACTAGCCCGAGAAGAAATATTATGACTAAGATAATGCGAGAATAAATTATCCTTAGCCTTCAACGAAGATAACAACCGATAGAATACAATAGACAACAAGTTTTAGATCAACAAGCGCGTGAACAAGCAATCCATTAGAAGAGTCAAGTAGAGTATGATATCTACTATCTTCTATGATTTAAAAAGTTTATCATCAATTTTATCGCTGAGACTCAGCTTAATAAATAAACCACATCATCGAATTATCCCTGCACTACGGGCCAAGGATATTCATGTAATCATCAATGGTCATGATTATACCGAATAATCCCTGGTCATAATCAAACCAACAATTGTCCATCAATGCACTACGGGCCAATGAGGACTTTTACCACATCATTCGTTACATTACAGTCATGATTATACCGAATAATCCCTAGTCATAATCATACCAAGTCCATCTATGCACGTAAGCCAAAGATGACTTTCATCACAATATAAGTATGAGGATGATGACAATGACATAATAATTCAATAAAACAAGTTCAAGATAAATTTTAAAGATTTATAATTTAATTTATCCAGAAATCAATAACGTCCAAATTGTCAACATGATACTGCTTTGTAGAGTAAAATTCAAGAATAATATTCATGTACCAAAAATAATTTGGATAGAAAAGAAATATATTTTTCGGGTAAATAATACCCCGTGAATAGTACCATGTGAATAGTACTTCCAGAATAGTATCTCATGAATAGTACCCCGACATGAAAAGTACCCCAAATACCCGAGTGAATAATATTCATTAGTATTACGACCACGAATTATCCATGCACTACGGGCCAAGGATATTCGTGTTTTCAATAATTTAATAAGGAATGAATACAAAGGATCATTCACCATGCATGCGGTAATCCTTATAGACATGTTATTATAATAGAATAATAAAGAATGGAATAACAGAAGAATTCACCATACATGTGGTAGTCCGCGTAGACATGTTATTCCAACAGAATAATAAAGAATGGAATAACAAAAGAATTCACGGGCATGCGATGATCAAGCATGCAGATGAGTTATTCCAAGAATAATAAAGAATGGAATAATGAAGAATTCACCACGCATACGATGAATCTAGCATGATGATGATCTTGTGACAATAATTGAATCAATAATATGAGAGATATGATGCATCAATTATCGTAGCAATAATTGAGTATAACTAAGTGACTTCTCACGTAAGCATCGATAATCAATACTGGTGTGTTCTTATGCAACCACGCCAGCGTATTCTTTGTACTTTTACTAAGGGTAGTTCAACGGTTTTAACGGTAACACTTTCGTAATTACTTTTATAAAAGATAATTTTGTCGTTTTCTAACTACGACAATACTTCCATTATGGGTCCACCAATGATTGTCTTGAGTCAATACGAATATTCCCTGTTAAAACGAATATTCACCGACCAATCGAATATTATATAACCACTTGCTTACTTTGCAAAATTTTTAAATATTACCCACAACTATAATATTATATCAAATCCACACCATAATATTCAAAAAATATATTTCAAGAAAATTATTCTTTATTCATAAAAGTTGGGGTTCTTACAGTAAAGGCCATTTCTTTTGCGGCTGTGGCTCATGAGAGTTGAACAAACAGTAATAATAGTAATAATAATATTATTATTATTATTATTGTTATTATTATTATTATTATTATTATTATTTTATTTTTATTTTTATTTTTATTTATTTTTATTATTATTATTATTATTATTATTATTATTATTTTGGTTTCTTGCATGAGTCGGTATAAGTTATAGTAAAGCATGAAGCTTCCATTCAAAGCTTCAACTGACATGTCTGTTAAAGATGAAACCTTGAAGATAACTAATGGTAAAATACAATTTCTTTTTATTTTATATTTTATATTTTGGCCAATTAGTATGAAGGTAGGGGTAAAGGCCAATTCTTTTGCGGCAGTGGCTCATGAGAATTGAACCAATAGTAATAATAATACTAACACAATTATTATTATTATTATTATTATTATTATTATTATTATTATTATTAATATTAAAACCCCAACTTTTTGAATAAAGATGAATTTTCTATAAATATTAATTTTGAATATTATGGAGTGAAATTGATATAATAGTTGTGGGTAATATTTATAAATTTTGCAAAAGTCATGCAAGTTGTTATATAATATTCGATTGGTGGGGAATATTCGTTTAAGCAGGAATATTAAATACAACGGAGCAATCATTGGTGGACCCCACAATGCAGAATTATTTGTCGGATTGAGAAAGCGACAAAATATTTTATGAAATAACGACGGAAGTTTTATCGTTGATCTTTGTTGAACTACTTTAGTAGTAAAAGTATGATGTCTGGCGTGGTTGCATAGTAGCACACGGTATTGATTATTTATGCTTACGTGAGAAGTCATTCAGTTTTGTTCAATTATTGCTATAGTAATTGTTGCATAATATCTCACGTTATTTGATTCAATTATTGTCGATATTTTTTATATTGTTAAAATCAATAATTGAGACGACAAAGTTATTAATATTATTATTTGCAATATTAACGATGTCAGAAGTTACATCAAGGAGAAGTTTGGTCACCTAATTTGCGCGCTACCAATAGGGAGAAATTCTTATTGGAAAGCCCCCTCTTTCCTGGGAACGACCTGGTCGATTAATATTGTGAATCGTAATAAAGATGATAAATGTTGTTAAAAATATTGAGGATATTTTATGAAGTATTTGTTATAAATTGGCTTATTATTTAGATTTCCACTTACCCATTTTTTTTAAAATAATCGGTAGAAAATTATTTTTATAATGGCGGGGGACCCACATGTGGGGCCCCACTAGTGAAAATGACATTGGGGTAGGGAAGATATGTTTGTCACGAATTTAGGAAATTGCAGGAGATGTATTATTGTTGTTATATAGGATATATATATATATATATATAGGATGGAAAAAGGGAGTATTATATATATATGTACAAGTTGGACAAAAATTGGCATGAAAAGTCTTGGGTGGGGGAGAATTGAATGAATTGGTCGGGAGGGAGTGATTATTAGTATTATTATATATAAGGTACTGATGGTTTATATATATATATATAATATATATTATATATTATATTTTATTTAAATGATTTTTCTTTAAATATGGATCGTCAGATTAAAGTAAATCAATCTGGACCGTTCATGGATTAGTTACTATGCATTCCATTTTCCTATAAATAGAAGTTCATTCCTTCATTATTTTCTTACGAATTCACTGAACTCTAGAGAGAGAAACTATAGGGAGAGACTATAGAGAGATAGAAGAAAAGTATTCTGCTACTTAACTACTTTTATATTCAGTTTCTTTTACGGTAAGGGGTGTTATTCTTTCTTATGCATGAAGAGAACTGTTGTTATTCCATTTCTTATTATTCTGTTGGAATAACTTTGTGATAATGCATGATCTACCCTATACTTGGTGACATTCTTCTATTATTACATTGGAACATCCTATCGTGTGTTTACATAGGACACGGTTTACGTCTTTATTATTATTCCGTTGGAACATCACGTCGTGTGTTTTACACCGGACCGGTTCCGCTTTTATTATTATTACGTTGGAACATCCACATGCGTGTGTTTTACACGGACCTTGTTAAAATCTTTATTATTCTGTTGGAACATCCCGTCGGTGCAAATTTTGCACGACACGGTTAGATTATTATTATTCTGTTGGAATAACTTGTCTGCGCAAGCACCGCATGCATGGTGATTTCTTTTGTTATTCCATTCTTTATTATACTCGGTTGGTTAAAGTTTTGACTTCTATACTCCATGAAATTAGTAGAATATCCTTGATATTTGCGCTTCATCGAAGATCTTTTCATGGAAATATTCTTCTTATCATTCTTGAATTTTACTCTACAAAACAAAGATCATGTTGACAATTTGGACGTTAATAATTCACGGATAAAATAATTCTTGAACTTGTTTTATTGAATTCTTATATCATTGTCATCATCCTCATGTTTATATTTTTGTTAAAAGTCATCTGTGGCCTGTAGTGCATAGATGGACTTGGTATGATTATGACCAGGGATTATTCAGTGTAATCATGACCGTAATGTTACAAATGATGTGGTAAAAGTCCTCATTGGCCTGTAGTGCATTGATGGATAGTTGTTGGCATGATCATGACCATTAATGAATACACAAATATTCTTGGCCCATAGTGCATGGATAATTGTGGTCGTGATACTAAAGAATATCCTTGTCCGTAGTGCAGGGGTGATTCGATGATGTGAAATATTTATTAAGCTGAGTCTCTGCGATAACAGTGATGAAAAACCTTTTTAATCATAAAAGATAGTAGATTTTATTTTTTACTTGACTCTTTTAATGGATTGCTTGTTTCGCTGCAGTTAAACTTGATGTCTATTATATTTTATCAGTTTAACATTGTTGGAGACTAATGATAATTTATTCTGCATTATCTTAGTCATAATATTTCTTACTGGGCTAGTTGAGCTCACCCTTTCTTTCACTGTTCTCTTCAGGAAATGAGAACATAGCAGGGACTAGTCGGGGAATGGAGTGACGGTCCAGAGGATAGCATTAGTAGTCCTCACTATTCTGTGAAATAGTGTGTTAATAATTGTAATGAGGACTCCTTTTGAGTTTGTATAATCTCTAGTAGACAATAATTGTATTCAAACTCACAGTTATGTTTTGTCGTATTGTACACGACAGTTGTATTAGTAAGTTATATTTGAATTTTGTACCATGTATCTGACGACCCAAGATGGGTGATGTATACCTAATTTTGGGGGCGTCACAGTTGGTATCAAAGCTTAGGGATATGATCCCTGGCTAAGATGTGAGACTAGAACTAGAAGGGGAGAGACGGGGAATTCCTTCGCTAGTAGGACCTACTTAAATTTATTTTATATTTAAATTGGTTGGTCAGAGTTTAGAGATATTATGTTACATGTCAATTAACCTTTGTTTTGTGGCAGTATCTGAAAATGACATCCAAAAATGTTGAGAATAACAATGGAGCACAAGAGACCGTTGAGTATCTATATATCAATAATCAGGAGAATGTGCATCAGGAAGGCGACAATCCTCATGCAAACAACAACACTGACCAAATGATGAATGATGGATTGTTCAGAGGCTTTATGCAATTAAATGCAACAAAGAAGCAGAGCGGCTCATCCAAAATGTAGGTGGAAACACTGGAAACTCTCGGGCGGTCACCGCTAAACAGTTTAAGGAGCTGGGACCACCGGAGTTTAAGGGAGAGCCAAAACCACTTATGGCGGAAGCATGGATAAAGAAAATCACCAAGATATTTGATGTCTTGGGATGCTCCGAGGAGCAAAAGGTTCCCTTTGTCGCCTTTATGTTGCGCTAATAGGCAGATTACTGGTGGAAATCGGTAAAACGTACTCAACTTGCCGTACTGAAGATGTCTTGGGAGAAGTTCCAAGAGCTGTTCAATGACAAATACTTTCCCGAAAGTATTCGTCACATGAAGGAGGTGGAGTTTACCAAATTGGAGCAAAACAATATGACCGTGTCGTAATACGAGGCAAAATTTATGGAGTTATTCCGGTTTGCGTCCCACTTGGTGGATAATGCAGAGAGAATGGCGCGAATGTTTTTAAGAGGTTTGAAGCCGGAGATACGTCAACATCTTATTTCTCATAAACTGTGTTTGTATTCAGATGTTGTAAATAGGGCTCAGTTGGTGGAGCGCGATAACGAGTCAACGCAACCAAAAGAGAGCAGCCGGCAAAATGATACTACTAGTGAGAGCAGTCATCGAAGCGGTGACAACAAGCGTGGAGGGAATCAACAGGACAGAAATGGTAACCACTTCGGTGGTAATCAAGGCCAAAACAATAAGAATGGACATTTCAAGAAGAGGAGATTCAACAATGATGGAAAGACATCAAGACCAAAGACACCGTTGTTAAGGAAGGAGAAAGACCACCTATCATATGCTTCAAATGCGGAGGGGAGGGACACATCAGTCCAAATTGCGCGATGCCGTCCAAAGCATGTTATAATTGTGGAAGAGAAGGTCACTTAGCCCGATTTTTGTCGTTTCAGAAGATAAATTCACTAGGATGGAGGCACCAAAGGCCTTTCCCAGAAAAGTTAAAGCCGGTAGTGCAAGGGAGAGCGTTTGTTGTGACCTCCAAGAAAGCAAGGAACCCGAATGAGGTCATCACGGGTAAGCTTATCATAAACTCTAGCGAAGTCTACACTTTATTTGATACCGGTTCTACCCATTCTTTTATTTCTCCTACTTGCGCTCAACAATTAAATTTGACTTCGGAGAAATTAGACTTTGACTTATCTGTGGAAACTCCGTTAGGAGAAACCTTCATTACATCCATAGTTTATAAGTCTTGTTTGGTTCAAGTTGGTACTCACACATTACCTGTCGATCTTATTGCATTAAAAATACTTGTATTTGATGTAATTCTAGGGATTGATTGGTTAACTACTCATCATGCAAAAATTGATTATTTTCGTAAGGTTGTTAGCTTTCATATTCCTAATCGACCTATTATGCAAATTCAAGTAACCAAACCATTAAAATCAATCACTGTCATCTCAAGCCATAAAGCTATTCGTTTATTAAAAAACGGATGTCAAGCTTTCTTAGCTCATGTCACAAATCTAAACAAAAATACGTCAGTTTTGAATAATATTTCTATTGTTAATGAATTTCGACGTATTCACGAAGAACTTCCCGCCTACCCCAGAGCGTGAAATTGAATTTTATATCGACCTTGAACCCAAAGACAAAACCCATTTCCAAAGCCCCATATCGAATGGCTCTATTGAACTTCGTGAGTTAAAGACCCAACCGCAGAGAATTGTTAGACATTGACTTTATTCGTCCTAGTACTTCTCCTTGGGGTGCTCCTGTTCTATTTGTGAAGAAGAAAGATGGGAGTATGCGACTTTGTATTGATTATCGGGAGTTGAATCATGTCACCATCAAAAATAAGTACCCATTGCCACGTATTGATGATCTGTTTAACCAGTTGCAAGGAGCCAAATTCTTTTTAAAGATTGATCTTCGTTCCGGATATCACTAGTTGAAGATTAGAACCGATGACATTCCAAAGACGGCTTTCAGAACTCGATACGGGCATTATGAATTCCTAGTCATGTCCTTTGGATTGACTAATACTCCTGTTGCCTTCATGGATATGATGAACCAAGTATTCAAGGAATATTTGGATCACTTTGTGGTCGTCTTTATTGATGACATCCTCATATATTCCAAAACCCGTGAAGATCATGAGAAACACTTGAGGCTGATACTCCAAAAGCTTCGTGAATATAAGCTTTATGCCAAGTTGAAGAAATGTAAGTTCTGGCTTGAGGAAGTAGCATTCTTTGGGCATGTGGTATCAAGTCATGGAATATCATTGACCCAAAGAAAGATTGAAGCTATTCAAAGTGGGAGCAACCTAAATCGATGATCGAAATCGTAGCTTTCTCGGCTTTTTGGTTATTATCGGAGATTCGTAGAAGGGTTTTCTAGAATCGCTACTCCACTAACTCAGCTGACTCGAAAAGATACAAAGTTTGGTTGGAGCGAGAAATATGAGAAGAGATTTCAAGAACTCAAGAGGAGACTCATTTCAGCACCTGTTTTGACAATACCATCTGGTTCGGAGGGATTTGTCATCTACAGTGATGCTTCGGGCAAAGGGTTAGGATGTGTTCTCATGCAACATGGGAAAGTCATAGCCTATGCCTCACGACAACTCAAAGAATATGAGAGGAATTATCCTACTCATGATCTAGAGTTGGCAGCTGTTGTCTTCGCACTAAAGATTTGGAGGCATTACTTGTATGGGGAGAAAGTGGAGATCTTTACGGATTATAAAAGCCTCAAATATTTCTTCACTCAAAAGAAACTCAACATGCGACAACGACGTTGGCTTGAACTGTTGAAAGATTATGATCATACTATCCAATACCATCCTGGAAAAGCGAACGTGGTAGCTGACGCATTGAGTAGAAAATTATGTGCGGGTACGAGTGCAATATTGTCAACGCAAAGGCCAATTTTGTATGACTTGCAAAGGATGGAGATAGAGATAAAGACTCCAGGGACCCACGTGATGATGGCAAATATACGAGTAAAACCAACTTTAATTAATAAAATTAAAGCTGCTCAAATTACAGATCAAGAGCTGATGCGTATGAGGAAGAAAGTGCAAGAAGGTACGATGCTGGAAGCAAGAATCGATGAAGAAGGAATACTTCGAGTCAACTCCAGACTTTGTATTCCTAACGACCCTGATTTAAAGTATAAAATCATGATGGAGGCGCACAACACACCGTTTTGCAATCCATCTCGGGAGTACCAAATGTATCATGATCTTCGACATACATTTTGGTGGGGCAATATGAAGAGAGAGATAAGTATTTGTTTATCTCAAGGTGTCTAACGTGTCAACGAAGTCAAAGCGGAGCATCAAGTACCAAAAGGTCCATTGCAACCACTTGAAATTCCAGAATGGAAGTGGGAGCACATTACCATGGATTTTGTTACTGGTCTTTCCAAAGTTTCTCAAGGCATAGATGCGATCTGGGTCATTGTTGATAGATTGACCAAGTCTGTTCATTTCTTACCGATACGAGAAACTTATACACTTGAACGTCTTTCTCGTATGTACATAAACGAGGTTGTAAGATTGCATGGTATGCCAGTATCAATAGTTTTTGATCGAGACCCAAGATTCACTTCGTGATTTTGGGTTAGTTTGCAAAAAGCTAAGGGCACAGATTTACGATTTAGCTTGACATATCATCCTCAGACGGACGGACAGTCGGAGAGGACTATTCAAACTCTTGAAGATCTATTAAGACTCTGTGTCCTTGATTTCAAGGGAAGTTGGGACAAGTTCTTACCATTGGTGGAGTTTTCCTACAACAACAGGTTATCAAGCAAGTATTGGCATGGCTCCATTCGAAGCGTTGTATGGAAGAAAGTGTCGTTCTCCAGTATGCTGGGATGAGGTGGGTGAAGCAACGTTGTTGGGACGAGTTGATACGTATGACTACGGAAAAGATTCAAACGATCCCAAGAACGTATAAAAACCTCACAAGATCGACAAAAGAGTTATCTCGATCTTCATCGAAAGGACGTGGAATTCGATATAGAGATCGTGTGTGTTGTTACGTGTTGCTCCATGGAAAGGAGTTACGAGATTTGGAAAAAGAGGAAAGCTCAATCCTCGATTCATCGGCCCATTTTTAATCCTTGATCGAGTAGGAACTGTGGCCTATAGACTTGCTTTACCGCCAAGTATGTCTCGTGTTCATAACGTTTTTCACATATCCATGTTACGTAAATATGTGGAAGACCCGAACCACATTATTTAGTTGAAACCGGACGAAATAGCGGAAGATTTAACGTATGAAGAGGTTCCTGTTCAAATCTTGGATAAGAAGGAACATATTCTACGCTCCAAGGTTATACCTCAAGTCAATGTTTTATGGAGAAACCACGATGTTGAGGAAATGACCTGGGAGTTAGAATCTGAAATAAATTCAAGGTATCCTTACCTCTTCGATATACCAGGTATGTACCCTAATTTTGAGGGTGAAATTTTATAAGAAGGGGAGATTGTAAAACCCCAACGTTTTGAATAAAGATGAATTTTCTATAAATGTAAGACCCCAACTTATTATTAATGAAATTTAATTTTCTCTATTTATTATTTTGAAATAGTAAGGGTTGATTTGATTAATGTGGATAGTTAGGGGTTAAATACTTAAATATTTCAAAAATAAGCAAGTGGTTATAAAATATTCATTGTTGCGGGGAATATTCGTTTGGTCGTGGAATATTAAATCTTGTTGGGGAATATTCGTGACGACTGGCGCTTGAGCCGTGTGTGGCCCCATAACGGAAAGCGATTGGATGAAGAAAACGACAAATATAAGTTGTTTAAAAATAACAGGCGTAGTTGTTATCGTTTATCTTGTTGGAATACCGGTGGTTAAAACACACTAATACGGCGTTGTTGAGCAAGTAGCTGCGGTATTGCACCAATTATTGATTCTTACGTGAAGAAGGCACTACTCAATAATTATTAAAGTAATTATTGTTCAAGATTTTATTTTATTGATTCAATAATTGTTGCGTTGATATTTTATATTCTTTGTTGTTTCAATAATTGTCATTACACGAAGATTTTCCATTATCAGAGCAATAATTCATATTATCCGAATAATATTATTAGAAAACATTATAGCAATGTCTAGAAAGTTACATACAGGAGAGGTTTGGTCACCTAATTAGCGCCAAGAAGGAGAGATCCTTATTGGAAAGCCCCTCTTTCTGAGGAACCGCCGGATGTCAATATTGTGATCTGTAATATTATTTGTGAATAATTAATTATTGATTCATATGATGAGAAAATATTGATTTTATATGGGTATAGATGGAGAAAAATTTTAAAATGACAATTGTTGAAAATTAATATTTTATCTTTTACGATAAAATAATTCATTTAAATATATTATTTTAATAATATGTTGATGGTGATATTTTTACAATAAATTCATGGTTTATAAATAGATGAGGTGGAAGAGAGAAGATAGAATTGGAATTATTTAATAATTGTAAATATTTTAATGTATATATATATATATATATATATATATATATGTACGTATTTGTGTGTGTGTGGAAGAAGTGGTGGGGGTAAGAGAAGAAAGTGGGGGAAGAGAGAGTTAGTGGAGAATTATGGGAAAGGAAGAAAGAGAAAGGGAAGAGAAGGAAATTAGAAAACTTATCCGTATGTTGATTTTGGTCATTTTTCGTTTGGAATTTGGAAAAAATTTCTTCTGTAAAGTTGTAGAGAATTCGATTTCAGGCAGAATGGACATAAAATTCATATTTTTCTGATAACCGATCTATTTTCTATGAATTACTGAAGTTTCGGAAAATAAAATGATTTTTATTAAATTTATGGGTGGGACCCACTTTGGTTGGTGTTGATTACACATGTGGGCTGCTATTTTTTTTCCAAGATGGCTAGCATGCTTTGAATCATTGTGGTGTGCGTAGAAGAATTGGTAAGAAATAATAATTCTTTATTATTTTAGTCTCCTTTGGCGTTCTAAGCATTTTCCTATAAATAGGCGCTTAGGTTAGAATTGAAAATCACACCAGAAACAAGTTTTCTTTCTCTCTAGATTATTGAGCGTATTTTTGTGAGTATTTTGATATTTTGAGAGTTGCTATTCAAAGGTCAAGTTTCACAAGACTATATCAGAAATTCAAATCAATCTTTGTTATTTTGAGGTAAGGGATGTTATTTTCTTCTCAAATGATATTATTTCTTCAATATCATTATGCTGAAATATTGGTTGGAACTTTTATCAAATTTGGAACTTTTTCATGTCTAGGGTTACTTATTCATGAAGTTCTTATTCAAAGTTACTATTCATAAATTACTATTCACGAGTTACTATTCACAAGTACTATTCATGAAGCGTGAAGATGTTTTTTGTGAAATTTCTATCTTTTGGTGTTTGAGTTACTTATTCACGATACTCAAGACTATTCACGATATCAAGACTATTCATCGAAAAATAAAATTTCTTCTTTTCGTCAAAATATCTATCTCGGATACTAGCTTTGATTGTATCCATGTTTTGATCATTCTTGAATTTTATACCACTATGATTATTTTTGAGGTATTTTTAAACATGGATAAAACAAAGTACGAATCCTAAATCCTTAATCCTTGTCATTTTGTTTCACTGGATTCATTTCTTTAAAAATAGTTTTCATCATCCTCAGTCTTAAATGATGATATTATTGAATATCTTTGGCACAGAGTGCAAAGATGAATGATTTCTGAAGAATATCTTTGGCTCAGTGCAAAGATGAGCAGTGTTGAGATGAACATGACCGATTAATTAATATCTTTGGCCCATAGTGCAAAGATGAGCAGTGTTTAAATGAACATGACTAATCGATGAATATCTTTGGCCTCTAGTGCAAAGATGAATATTTGATTCTGAGATGTATATTGATTGATGTTACAGGATAAAAGATAGAGCGATGAACTTTTAAATTCATACATAGAAGATAGTAGTTTGCATTCTCTACTTAACTCTTCTAATGAATTATTATTTCATTGCGAATATTGATTTAAAATTTGTTGTCTATTGTATTCTATTAGATTTTTCCCTGTTGAAGACTAACGATAATTTGTTGTATATTATCTTAGTCATAATATTCTTTTTCTTGAGCTAGTTGAGCTCACCCTTTTCCCTTTTGTTCCATTTTTCTCGGGAGGCGAGAATATAAGCGATACTGAGCCTGGGGTATGGAATGAAGGGTCTAGAGAGAGTTGTTTAGTAGTCCTCACCATTTTTGTAAAATAATGTATCAATAAATGTGATGAGGATTATTTGAGTATAGATATTGTGCAGAAGATAATATTTGTATTCAAACTCAGCGCTTTTCTTGTTGTAATAATAAAGTTGTAGTTATTTACGTACCATGTATTGACAACTCGGAATAGGTGATGTATACCTATTTTGGGGGCGTCACAATAAATATTAATTTTGAATATAATGGAGTGAAATTGATATAATAGTTGTGGGTAATATTTATAAATTTTGCAAAGTACGCAAGTTGTTATATAATATTCGATTGGTCGGGGAATATTCGTTTTAACAGGGAATATTCGTACAACGGAGCAATCATTGGTGGACCCCACAACAGAATTATTGTCGGATTGAAAAAACAACAAAAATATTTTATTGAAATAACGGCGGAAGTTTTACTGGTTGATCTTTGTTGAACTACTCGGTAGTAAAAAGTGCGATGAATACTGGCGTGGTTACATAGTAACGCACGGTATTGATTATTGATGCTTACGTGAGAAGTCATTCAGTTTTGTTAAATTATTGCTATAGTAATTGTTGCATAATATCTCACGTTATTTGATTCAATTATTATCGATAATTTATATATTGTTAAAATCAATAATTGAGGCGACAAAGTTATTAATATTATTATTTGCAATATTAACGATGTCTAGAAGTTCTGTCAAGGAGAGGTTTGGTCACCTAATTGCGCGCCAATAGGGAGAAATCCTTATTGGAAAGCCCCCTCTTTCCTGTGAACGACCTAGTCGATTAATATTGTGAATTGTAATAAAGATGATAAATGTTGTTAAAATTATTGAGGATATTTTATGAAGTATTTGTTATAAATTGGCTTATTATTTGGATTTCCACTTACCCATTTTTTTTAAATAATCGGTAGAAAATTATTTTTATAATGGCGGGGGACCCATATGTGGGGCCCACTAGTGAAAATGACATTGGGGTAGGGAAGATATGTTTGTCACGGATTTAGGAAATTGCAGGAGATGTATTATTGTTGTTATATAGGATATATATATATATAGGATGGAAAAAGGGAGTATTATATATATATGTACAAGTTGGACAAAAATTGGCATGAAAAGTCTAGGGTGGGGGAGAATTGGATGAATTTGTCGGGAGGGAGTGATTATTAGTATTATTATATATAAGGTACTGATGGTTTATATATATATATATAATATATATTATATATTATATTTTATTTAAAAGATTTTTCTTTAAATATGGACCGTCAGATTAAAGTAAATAAATCTGGACCGTTCATAGATTAGTTACTATGCATTCCATTTTCCTATAAATAGAAGTTCATTCCTTCATTATTTTCTTACGAATTCACTGAACTCTAGAGAGAGAAACTATAGGGAGAGACTATAAAGAGATAGAAGAAAAGTATTCGCTACTTAACTACTTTTATATTCAGCTTTTTCTTTTTACGGTAAGGGTGTTATTCTTTCTTATTCACAAAGAGAAGCATTGTTATTCCATTTCTTATTATTACATTGGAATAACTCAGATGTCTCTGCATTTCTACCCTATACTTAGTGACATTCTTCTATTATTCTGTTGGAACATCACATGCATGTGTTTTACAGGACTGACTGGTTCCGCTTTTTATTTTATTCCGTTGGAACATACATGCATGTGTTTTACAGGACACTCGGTTCCGTCTTATTATTATTTTGTTGGAACATCCATGCACGTGTGTTTTACAATAGGACTGATAAAATCTTTATTATTACATTGGAACATCCTATCGATTGCAAATTTTGCACGACTGGTTCCATTATTATTACATTTGAATAACTTGTCTATGAAATACCGCATGCATGGTGATTTCTTTTATTATTCCATTCTTTATTATACTCAGTTGGTTAAACTTTTTGACTTCTATACTCCATGAAATTAGTAGAAAATCCTTGATATTTGCGCTTCATCCAGTATCTTTTCATGGAAATATTCTTCTGATCATTCTTGAATTTTACTCTACAAAACAAGCGGTATCATGTTGACAATTTGGGACGTTAATAATTCTGGATAAAATAATTCTTGAACTTGTTTTATTGAATTCTTATATCATTGTCATCATCCTCATGTTTATATTTTGTTGAAAGTCATCTCGTGGCTGTAGTGCATAGATGGACTTGGTATGATTATGATTTAGGGATTATTGGTATAATCATGATTGTAATGTTACAAATGATGTGGTAAAAGTCCTCATCGTCTGTAAGTAGTGCATTGATGGATAGTTGTTGGCATGATCATGACCATTAAAGAATACACAAATATTCTTATTATTATTATTATTATTATTATTATTATTATTATTATTATTATTATTATTATTATTATTATTATTATTATTATTATTGTTATTGGGGGAAATGATTTGTTCAATTATAAATATTAATCCTTGCAAAATTGTTGCAATTAGGTCTCTTTGCTTAGTTGGTCATTGGATCTAAGTTTTAAGCTAGAGGTCTCAAGTTTGAATCTTGGCAGTTACATAATTTTTGGGAATAAGTTCAAGATTCGCCACGTCAGCCCGTCCACTTGTAAAATAAAATAAAAAATGCTCACGTCAGATCTGTCACGTAGGCGCCATGTATGCAGGTCAACGTACATGTGGCGCCTAGGGCTCGAAGTCCAAAATTTTTAATAGAAATGGGCTCAATTTGCGTTGACCAAAAGAAAAGGGCTCAATACCCAAAAACCCCTAAAGTTCAGTGGTCGACTTTTCATTTTACCCGTTATATATGTGTGTTATTTTTTTTTGTTATTGTGTGATGTTTCGTCGGAATGTTGTAATATTTGTTTTGAACGTGATGTTTCGTTGGAATATTGTAATTTTTTTTATGAATGTTGATTTTGTTTGCGAATGTGATGTTTCGTTGATGAATGTGATTGTAATTTTTTTGTGTTGTTATATTTTTATTTTTTTATATATGTTTGGATGTTTTGTTATTATGTTTAGTTGGTGGTTGATGTCCTACTTATTGTGATATGAATTTTGAATGAGTTTTTTTGTGTATCTATTTAGTGTATTTGTTATATTATATTTAATATTCTAGTTTATTTTGTACTTTTGTTGAGAGATATATTTACACTTGAGGCACCCTTTTGAATGTATTGATATTTCTTTGAATGTTTCTATATGGGTTGTGCCAAGTGAAAATTTTGTAATGTAGAACTTACTATAAATGTAAGGCATAGAGTGTGGTTTGGAAAGGTTGAGTGAATTTTTGTAATGTACAACTCACAAGCAATGTAAGCTGAAGATGAGGGTAAAACATGGGAGATTCAGCTTCTTGAAATTGGATCAATATTGATATTTACAAGAATGAAGAAATTTCAGTAGCAAAGGTATTATTTAAATTAGAAATTGTTGTTTAAATGATATTGTACTAATGCGATATAAGTTTGAACAAAATTTTAATAATATTTTGCAGGTTGTATTGACTTTTAGCAAGCTTACTATATTTAGAAGTTTTTACTTCTCTTGGAACATGAGGTACTATTTATTGGTATATTTTCTTTCTTATTCTTACTTCTTTTCTAACTTAAATTTTTGTTTGAGAACACATGTTTGACAAAAGTAGCAGCCTTTCTTGAAGAGAAAAGGGAGGTAGTAAAAATATAATGGGATTTGAATTTTGTGATAGATTTGGGTAGAAAAAGAGTTGTAAGTAGTAGGTATAGGCGTAGAAGATGGCTAGTTTTATAGGTTCTAAATATTTAGGAAAGTGATATAATTATATTATATTATATTATTATGTAATATACATATGTATTTATACATGTATATCTATTATATTATATTATATTATATTATTATGTAATATACGGAATATACATGTGTATGTATACATATATCTATATATGTATTATATTATATATTATATTATATATGTAATATACATATGTATGTATAGATACACATTATATTATATATATTATATAAAATGTGTTATATATGTTTACAAATAGTTATTAAACTTTGTTTGGAATATTGTAATATTTGTTTTGAATGTGATGTTTCGTTGATGAATGTGATTATAATATTTTTGTGTTGTTGTTTTTTTATTTTGTTATATATGTTTGGATATTTTGTTATTATGTTTCGTTGGTGGTTGATGTCCTACTTAATGTGATATGAATTTTGAATGAGTTTTTTCGTGTATTTATTTAGTGTATTTGTTATATTGTATTTAATATTTTAGTTTATTTTGTACTTTTGTTGAGAGATAATTTTACACTTGGGGCACCCTTTTGAATATGTATTGATATTTCTTTGCGCCAAGTGAAAATTTTGTAATGTAGAACTTATTATAAATATAAGTCATAGAGTGTGGTTTGGAAAGGTTGAGTGAATTTTTGTAATGTACAACTCACAAGCAATGTAAGCTGAAGATGAGGGTAAAAGATGGGAGATTCAGCTTCTTGAAATTGGATCAATATTGATATTTACAAGCATGAAGAAATTTCAGTAGCAATTGTATTATTTATGTGACACTGTGACAACTCCAAAATAGGTCCATTCCATCCAACCCATTCTGAGTCGCCAAATACATGGTACAGAAAATAACTACAACTTTATTACAACAATTGTCGTGCAAAATACAACAACTCATGTGTTGTGAGTTTTGATACAAATATATATATCAACTGTGACTCTTAACACCAACTTGGGTAGCACGTCACTATGATATCTTACATAAAGGTATAGTCAAAAACTGTTTTAGAAATTAAAATCTTTGGGAAGTGCTCGAGAAACCCTTCGTACATGGGAGGCCATGCGTACAGGTTATTATAGATATCATATGGCCATGTAATTATCCTTGGTTGACCGATAGACCCCAAAAATGAGAAGATTACTATCATATTCTTTCCAATGGTGAGTCTTTCTTGACATATAAATATCTCCGTTGTCTCCAATTGAGAATTATACTTCAAACAAACACCAAGATCGTGATAGGTAGTCTTGGCGTAGATATACTCGAAGAAGTGGATGCACAACCACGTCTTATGATGACACGAGGTTGTATGTCTTTAGACATCTTGTATGATAGTGGCAAAACACCCTTCCAACGTTGGGTTCGCTTAACCCTATTTGATTCACCAAATATAACTACTAAATGATGACCACCGATCTATTCCCCCTCATACTCCCCCGGCTAACCCGACTACACTCTTATTACACGAAAGGAATTATGAAGAAAAGGGTGAGCACAACTAGCTCAATAAAGAATATCATGACTAAAGATAATTAAATTATCAATAGCCTTCATCAATAATAAATCGGATATTTAGAACATATGGTAGATGATAAAAATTTCAACCATAGTTGCGCGTGAACGAAGCAATCCATTAGAAGAGTCAAATAGACCATAAAAGTCTATTATCTTCTCCACATTAAAAGTCCACCAACAATGTTTTATCCTCGTAACATTAATCAATAGTTCCTTTCCACAATTATATGAATAACTCATAATCATAATTGTAATTCTAAATTCCTCTTCGCATCACGGGCGAAGATAATTTTCATCACATATCTTTACGAAACATCAAAGATCATGGTTATACCAAATCACGAGTCCTGTTTATAATCATACTTAACAATTTCATCTTTGCACTACGGCCAAAGATATTCATCAACAGCACCATCTTTGCACTACTGGGCCAAAGATATTCAACAACAGTCATCTTTGCACTACTGGGCCAAAGATATTCATCAACAATTCATATTTGCACTTCTGAGCCAAATATATTAATATCTCAAAGAAATATATAATCATTTCGTAATTTATATAAACAATAATTATAACCATGTTGATCAATTCACCTTTGCACTTAAGCTAAAGATATTCAGTTATAAATTCAATGGTCATGATCATACCAGTCAACAATTCAACTTTGCACTACTTGCCAAAGGGAACCCATAGTCATGATTATACCAATAATCTACCCATCTTTACACTCAAGTGAAAGAGAATTTCAACATCAGGGTTATAAAATATTATATATGATAATAAAAACAATATGATCAACAACTGCATTTAATTTCAAGAGAAATATTCATAAATCAACGATAATTTGGTCAGAAAAAGAAACCAATTTTTGTCGTGAATAGTAACTCGTGAATAGTAACTCGTGAATAGTAACTCATGAATAGTACTTCGTATTCGTACATAGTACCGTATACGTAAATAATGTCATATACATAAATAGTGTCATATACATGAATAGTGCCGTATATGTGAATAGTGTCATATACGTGAATAGTAACCCCGACTCAAAAAGGTAGAAATTCCACAATAAAATCCATACCAATATTTCAGTATAATGATATTGAAAGAATAACATCATTATGAAGAATATAGCATCCCTTAATATCCTTTACAATCCCTTACCTCAAAAGAGCAGCACTTCTGACTAGATATCAGATATGACGCGGAAACTTGCACTGATGAATAGAAACACACCAAGTATCTAAATACTCACAAAATACACTCGATAATCTAGAGAGAAAAAGAGAGAAAACTTATGAATTCTGGTGTGATTTTCAATTCTAACTTAGCCCTCTATTTATAGGAAAATGTTAGACGCAAAGCAGACTTGACTCACACACGATGGCTTTACCTGCTACTATTCCACCCACCAAAAATCAGCCATCTTCTCCAACAACCAAAAGTGGGGCCCACCCATTTCTAGAATTTTCCACCATTTATAAACCTAATTTCCGAATCAGTCACCTCTTAAAATTCATAACAAATCATTCGTTCATTTTTAACGGTTCAAAATTTGTGAACATATACTCAACTTATATATGTATAACATATCCAAAAATCACAACGATCCAACGGCCAGATTAAAAATTATAACTCACATAATAAAGCTGTAAGAGCACTGATTTGATCTTTTAATACCTCCAATCCGACAACATACTGATAAAATACCTCAACATTAATTCTTTCATTTATAACCACATAAATAAATCCATCATTTATATCCACATCAAATAAATATTTCCTTATCATAGAAATCAATAATTAATTATTCACAAATAAAAATTACGAATCCTGACAATAATGATGACAAAGCGGTTCTCAGAAAGAGGGGCTTTCCAATAAGGATTTCTCCTTACTGGCGCCCAATTAGGTGACCAAACCTCTCCTTGACAGAGCTTTCTAGACATTGCCAATAATCCTATCTAATAATATTATTCAAATAATATGAATTATTGATCTGATAATGGAGATACTGTGCAGTGACAATTATTTAAACAACAAAAATATAAAATATCAACGCAGCAATTATTGATTCAATAAAATAAAATATTGAACAGTAATTACTGTAAATATTATTGAGTAGTGTCTTCTTACGTAAGAATCAATAATTCAAAAATATTGTGCAATACCTTGTGCTACTGTGCAACAACGCGTATTACTTTACTTTACCAACCAGGTATTCCAACAGTGTTAACGGTAACAATTAAGCTGTTATTTATAAAAATTCAATTTTGTTATTTTTTTCATCCAACAGTTATTCTGTAATGGGGCCCACAAATGGTTTTGCATACTGTAAATGCGAATATTTCAAACGTAAAGAATATTCCACGACCAAATGAATATTCCCCGACAAAAATGAATATTTTATAACCACTTGCGTATTTTGAAAAAATTTCATATATCACCCTTAACTTTAACTTTTTATCAATTTAACCATTTACTAAATAGAAAAATTGAATACTTTTATTTCATAAAATTTGGGGTCTTACAGACACCACCAGATTTGGGTACTTCAATTCCCACAAGATTTGGTGTTCACTGTCCAAACATCACCCATAATAAATGAAAACCATAAATAGATAGAAATAAATTCTCTCCTTATGGAGTTACAACATCTGAATGTAAATACATCAATCTCAGGTCATACTAACCTTAAAATCTCAAATGCGGTAACATAAACAAATAATAAGTCTTATATAACTTTAACATAAGTTTGAAACATAAATACATCAAATAAACAACAAGTCTTCATCACTTGTTAACTTTGCCTTGCCTTTGCTATTAGAAGGCTCGTCGGACCTTTTGTTCTTAACTGCAATGTTATTATTATGCAAGAGTGAACACGATTGCCCACAAGTATAATAATATAACAATAAAATAATAACATGTGAATGAATCAAAGACTTCTGAAATAAGAAAACTCAGCTTTTGAATCAAGAATGAATAACAAGAATCAAAAGAACTTCTGAGGGTCATAAGACCTTGAACTACGTCCTAGGTTGTCAAGTGTTTATACTTGAAACCTTTAACAGTCATAAGACTATGGACTCTTCTTCTCGTAAGGGGAATCAACCCTTAGTACCATACTGTGCACAATATATTAATGCTAAAGCATAATTAATCCCCTATTTTGGGTTGTTCATCTCAGTTTAACATTAGAGTCTGCACCAAAGAAAGTTTGGTTTTGTAAGCTCAACAATGGTTCTAAAATTTAGAACGTTCATCAACTATGGACCAGTCGAATCAATAAGGGTTCGCTAATCTTACAAGGTTCAATAATAATTGATATTCAATTTGAATAATAAAATTCAATAATAAACAAGATAGAATAAGGAACTTGCTTTATGATAAGAAATAAGATTTAGGAACTTGCCTCGTGCGTAGGCTAAACGATTACCATATGTATTCACGACATTCATTAGTTACATTTTCACTTAATTATTTAATATAAACTCCACTTTATTTAACAAATCATTACCCTTCTAATTTAATTACTTAATTAAATTAGAATATTTTATTCCTTACTATTATTACACTTTAATAAATTATTTCATAATAATTTTCATCGAATATTTATTTTATTCCATAAATATTTCAACTAAAATATTTATTTTAATTGATAAATATTTTATCATATTTTAATAATAATTTCCATCGAAAATTTATTTTATTCCATAAATATCTCAATTAAAATATTCATTTTATTTTATAAATATTTTAATAATAATTTTCATCAAATATTTATTTTATTCCATAAATATTTCAACTAAAATATTTATTTTATTTTATAAATATTTTAATAATAATTTTCATCGAATATTTATTTTATTCCATAAATATCTCAATTAAAATATTTATTTTATTTGATAAATATTTTAATTAATTATTTTATTTTTGTTTTAGTTTTTTTGCCCGTTGGGGCGGGGTAATTTAGTTTGGTAACGCTTGCACGAAGGCTAAGTTACCAGACTTCGATTCTTTGCGATTTAGCTCGATTCGCGAACACATAACAAGGCCAATTTGGGCCAAAAATCTCATACAAGTTCAACCATATGTTCTCGTGAACAGGGCCATAACTTCTAATTTCCTTGTCCATACATTAATTTAAGCATACCCAGATACTATAATTCATATATGATCATTACATTTCTAACATGATTTTAACAACTTAATTCATACAATCACTTGAATCAAATCACATAAATTCACTGTTCTTATGAAAAACTTCATTTTTAACATTATTAACGAAATCAACCACTGCGAACTCATTTTTCGACCAAATTAGTCCATTTAAGTTTCGTTCTTTTCATTTTTACATGTATAAACGAAATCATTCATCAATTTACCGATTAATATGCAATTTAAACATAAAATTTTATACTTATAAGCTATATTCATATATTTTTCTCTGTAAAACTATAAAAATTCAATTACGACATATTTATATGAAATTGATGGTTTAAAACATATATAGATGGTAGAAAATGTGTTATTATTATGTATTATCATATATATACATAGATCATCAATTCATGCATTGATCATACAATATTTGTTTTACAAAGAACTCAAAACACTCCTTAATGGAAAAACTCTGATTATAACATGTTTACATGAAATCGATTACTCTAATCACATAAATATATGTTAATATATAACATCATATACTCATCAATTATTAATCCCTTCAATTACAGAGGACTTTGAAATAGTTTGTGTAGATTAGTAGGAGATGAAATTCTTCTCTATATCTTCTTCAATTCACACTTTCCTTCAATTTTTTCTCTGAATACTCTCTGTTTCTCTCTAACTTTCTCTGAACTTGTTTTTTCAGATTTTTAACAAATATGATTGAAATCGTTATAGATAAGTGACGTTGTTGTAATTGAGTTGTTGGTCGGAAAATCGATCACTAAACACTTGCAAGTAGTATGCGATCTAACAAGTAATATCTGATGATAAGTAGAATGTCGTACCCACGAGAAACTATGACTAATATTTACCAAGTACCGACTGTGTATCGCTAAAGTCTTATATTGAGAAGTAAATGGAAGTGTGATAAATCTTATTATAACTAGTTAACAAAACAAGTAAATGGATAACGAATGGTAATCGAAGGAAATACAAGCTAAGGTTTCTGACTTCACCTCACTCGGGCATTACTGTGGCATGCTATGCTTCATCAAACTATTTACCCTTCTCTCTTTGGTCTTAAATGGTCACGAAAATTTGTTGACCGAGAACACCTGCAGTGCTATGCACCTCTGCCGAGGTATGCACAAGCATATCCTCTCGAGATCCACCCAAAAGGGAATAAAACAAAAAGAACGTCCAAGCTAGATGCGATTCTACACATGTCTATACAAATTAATCATAACAAGGATTTAAGCATAAGTTCTCTATTAGGTCACACGTGGCGCACATATATATGTCTATTCTACGCACAACTTATGCAGTCGAAACCCACAATCACATGCCAATATATTTAGGTGTAAATCTACAATCCTTCTGTCGATATCAAGTAGATTACCAAAATCGTCACTAATGTCTTAGCTAGAATCATTAAGCATAAATATATTAAACCAACTCATATGGTGCCAACCAAAGAGATAAGGCAGTCAATTTAAATAACAAAGGGTTCCATTATAACCTTAGAGCCAATATTCAGTTCATAGCTATTGAACAAAATACAAGTAGCAATAAAGACAACATTTATAGATTATAAAATCAGAAGAAATAAATGGATAAGAATAAACTCTGTCAAAGCCCTTCAATCTCCAAGCATTCTGCTCAAATCAAGCTCTACAGTCCGTGTAGCTCACTGCTCTTGGCGTCCTTAAGACCAAACTTGGACAGTGTAAGACCCCAACTTTTTGAATAAAGATGAATTTTCTATAAATATTATTTTTGAATATTATGGAGTGAAATTGATATAATGTTATAGTTGTGGGTAATATTTATAAATTTTTCAAAGTACGCAAGTTGTTATATAATATTCGATTGGTCAGGGAATATTCGTTTTAACAGGGAATATTCGTACAACGGCACAATTATTGGTAGACCCCACAACGAAATTATTGTCGGATTGAGAAAACGACAAAAATACTTTATAAAACTAACGGCGAAAGTTTTACCGTTAACTGTTGAAACACCCGGTGTTAAAAGTACAGTATTACGCGTGGTTACATAGTAGCACACGGTATTGATTATTGATGCTTATGTGATAAGTCACTCAGTTTTGTTTTATTGGTATTATTAATATAATAAAACAGAAAAACTTTTTATATAAAACAGAATACTTTTATAAAGTTATTCTATAAATAGAATATATTATATTCTATTATGCATAGTGTTGCATAGTATACGTATAGTGTTTTGCATAGTAAAATCTTTTTTATATAAAACATAATACTTTTATAAAGTTATCTGCATTTTATTAGACAATAATTAGAATATATTATATTTTATTATGCATAGTATTTGCATAGTGCACGCATAGTGTTTGCATAGTAAAATCTTTTATAAAGTTATTCGTTTTATTAGATTATAAATAGAATATATTATATTTTATTTAAAAGATTTTGCTTTAAATATGGACCGTCAGATTAAAAGTAAATCAATCTCGAACGTTCATGAGTTAGTTCTTATACGATCTATTTTTCTATAAATAGAAGCTCATTCCTTCATTATTTCTTACGAATTCACTTTGAAACTCAGAGAGATAAACTATAGAGAGAAAGAAGAAAAGTATTCTGCTACTTCACTACTCATATATCCAGTACTCTTCTTCTTAAGGTAGGGAATATTATTTGTTGTACTCATAGGGGTATTCTTTCTTTCTTATTCATGAAGAGAACTTCTATTATTCCATTTTTTTATTATTCTGTTGGAATAACTTGTATCGTGGATACCTATACTTGGTGAAATTCTTACATTATTCCATTCTTTATTATTACATTTGGAATATCATATGCATGCGTTTTTACATGGGACCAGTTCCATTCTTTATTATTCTGTTGGAACATTCTTTATTATTCTTTATTATACTCAGTTGGTTAAAGTTTTGACTTCTATACTCCATGAAATTAGTGGAATATCCTTGATATTTGCGCTTTATCTAGTATCTTTTCATGAAAATATTCTTCTGAGCATTCTTGAATTTTACTCTACAAAGAAGTATTATGTTGACAATTTGGACGTTATTAGTTCCTGAATAAATTAATTCTTGAACTTGTTTTATTAAATTCTTATATCATTGTCATCATCCTCATGTTTATATTTTTGAAAGTCATCTGTGTCATGTAGGGCATAGATGGACTTGGTATGATTATGACTTGAGGATTATTTGGTGTAATCATTAATAGTAATGTTACAAATGATGTGGTAAAAGTCCTCATTGGCCCATAGTACATTGATGGACAGTTGTTGGCATGATCATAACCATTAATGAATACACAAATATTTTTGGCCCGTAGTGCATGGATAATTGTGGTCGTGATACTAAAGAATATCCTTGGCAGTAGTAGTGCGGGGGGTGATTCGATGATGTGGATTATTTATTGTCGAGTCCCAAATGATAAAAGTGACGTAAAAAACCTTTTAAATCATAAAAGATAGTAGATTTTATTTTCTACTTAACTCTTTTAATGGATTACTTGTTCCGCTGCAGTTAAACTTGATGTTTATTATATTGTATCAGTTTAACACTATTGAAGACTAAAGATAATTTATTCTGCTTTATCTTAGTCATAATATTTCTTACTGGGCTAGTTGAGCTCACCCTTTCTTTCACTATTATCTTCAGAAAATGAGAATATTTGGGGACGAGCTCGGGGAGCGGAGTGATGGTCCTAGATGGTGCATTAGTAGTCCCTCACTATTACGTGAAATAGTGTGATAATAATTGTAATGATGACTCCTTTTGAGTTTGTATACTCTCTAGTAGACAATATTTGTATTCAAACTCACAGTTTATGTTTTGTCGTATTGTACACGGCAGTTGTATTATTAAGTTGTATTTGAATTCTGTACCATGTATCTGGCGACTCAAGATGGGTGATGTATACCTAATTTTGGGGCCGTCACAGACAGCCTTTGGTAGCAATGCTCTAACCCAATTTTCGTCAGTGGAAATCACCCCAATCAACAAAGACAAACTAACCCAAATATCGAAATCAAACAAAACAGTAAATGAATCACCAAATAGCTTTAAGTTGGAAACCCTAGATTGACTGATCTCCTTTTACGAATGGGAAACTGGTTTGCTATTGGACGACTGATTTGGGGTCTTGTGGGAAGCAATCGTGAATTGTTGAGCAGAAAAAAAAGGCTGGAGTATTTGTGCAGTTGTATTGGAGAATGAGGGATGTTGTGTTGCTTGTGTGCAGGCTGCCTAGAGACGTCGAGCGAATAGAGGAGTAATGGGCTAAACTTCTGGCTTCAGTGCATTTTAAAAAACTAAATCTAAATCATATGGTAGCAGCGGGCGCTACTGTCCTTTGTTGGTTGAAATACAGTACTAATTAGTAGTAGGTTGGACTCTGTAGTGGCGCCACGGTGCGGCCTTGTCTTTATTCCATGGCGTTGCAGTGTGAGACAGGAAGGTTTGATTTTCATCATGGTATTTGCATGGCGCGAGTTGTGGTGTAGAATCTTTGTGGCCATGACCGAGCCCTGTAACTCGATTTCTCCCCAGTAAAAACTAAGCCATGTTTTAGCCAGCATAAAAAGATATATATATATATATATATATATATATATATATATATTAACCCACATACTAACTAGCATAACGATATTACTATATATAAAACAACAACACAAAAGGAAAATATGCTGTCTGCAATTTATAGCCACAAAAACATTCATTTGACATTATAATTAAAATGGCAGCAATGTGAAAACACTAAAGCGAAAAGACTAAATATAAACTAGACATAAGTAAGGGAAACATATATAATTTGATACTGAGATAGGGGTGCCTCCCCACCAAGCACTTGTATTAAAGTAAAGTTCATTGACTGCATCAAATCTCCGCTCAATCCCAGCTCATAAGCGAAAATGACCATTTCATGCCACCTATTTATCAGTTCCTCTAAATTTTTGGCTGAAATGGATGATTGGTCATTCTTATTTCCTTCATCCATCCAGTCATCCATCGGTACAAAGAATCTTTCGCAACTGGAATTATCAACTAATTCACCTATTTCATTAAATTGAAAGCGTTCTTCATGCTCTAGTGGGCCCTTCAGGGTTTCCACAGTCGTGAGTGTGGTTTCTAGTTGTTGATCAGTCTTGACTATACAACCACTGTTTATCCTTTTGGCTCCAACTTCATAATCCACCGGTTGGATAGTTTTCACCATGTCGTCTCCCTCGAAAACTGTGCGAGACTCGTCGCCTTCTCCTTGTGTATCCACCGTGCAATACTCTACTGCTTCATCGTCGAGATCAATTATGACCAGTAGATTGCATTGCGATGGATTTGTGATGGCATTGACGAGTTGCCCCAATTGATTCTCAAGGCTTTGCAATACGGCTTCTTGGCTTGCCATCCGAACCTCATTTCTCTCAATAAAGTTGGTGAGAAGATCTCCAAGCATGTTCTCATCATCTCGTGTTGAGTACTCAGACAAGCTCTCATTGGGTCGAGACGTCACCTCATATTTCGGCGGAGACTGATAGTCAAACTGATTTGGATAGGAGTAATTCGGATCTTGATATTGCTCTTGATTGTAGTCCCAAGAGTTTGGATAACCCTGACAGTTTGGATGATAGGAGATCGGTTCAATGTCAGCTCATTCCTGACCATAGGCATTCTGAGTGGACTGACACTCAAGATTGTCAGAAAACCTCAAGGCATTAACAATTTGAACTTGCAATTTCTCGAGTCCTTCTTCAGAGCTTGGTTGCGTCATCCCATCATAAGTCCATTGATAACATTGATCGTTCATAATCTGTAAACTTAAAAACAAAAAGAAAGGAAGATCAAACAAATAAAAGAAATATATATATACATATATATATATATATATACGTTCAAAGTAAGACTAAATTGATTGAAATCAATATTTGACAATATTAGAATAATAGTTCCCCAGCAGCGGCGCCAAAAACTTGTTGGTCAGAAAATCGATCACTAAACACGTGCATGTCTACGCGGTCTAACAAGTAATACATTGATAAGTAGAATTTCGTACCCATGAGTAACTATGACTAATATTTACCAAGTACCGACTGTTTATCGCTAAAGTCTTATTCGAATAGCAGTAAATGGAAGTGTGATAAATCTTATTATAATTAGTTAACAAAACAACTAAATGGATAACAAATGGTAATCGAAGGAAATACAAGCTAAGGTTACAACTTCACCCCACTCAGGTATTCTGTCGAACACCTGGCGTGATATGCTTCATCAAACTCGCTACCCTTCTCTTTTTGGTCTTAAATGGTCACGACAATTTGTCGACCGAGAACACACAGGTGCCTATGCACCTCTGTCGAGGTATGCACAAGCATATCCTCTCCAGATCCACCCAAAAGGGAATAAAACAGAAAATTACGTCCAAGCTAGATGCAATTCTACACATATCTATGCGAATTAATCATAACAAGGATTTAAGCATAAGTTCTCTATTAGGTCACACGTGGCGCACATATATATGTCTATTCTACGTACAACTTATGCAGTCGAAACCCACAATCACATGCCAATATATTTAGGTGTAAATCTACAATCATCCTGTCGATATCAAGTAGATTACCAAAATCATCACTAATGTCTTAGCGAGAATCATTAAGCACAAATATATTAAACCAAATCATATGGTGCCAACCAAAGAGATAAGACAGTCAATTTAAATAACAAAGGGTTCCATTATAACCTTAGAGCCAATATTCAGTTCATAGCTATTGAACAAACTATAAGTAGCAATAAAGACAACATTTATAGATTACAAAATCAGAGGAAATAAATGGATAAGAATAAACTCTGTCAAAGCCCTTCAATCTCCAAGCATTTCGCTCAAATCAAGCTCTCTAGTCCATGTAGCTCACTACTCTTGACGCTCCAAAGAAATGCCAGACTTCTCCCTAATCTACCTAATCTATATTTACAGACATCAACTAATAGAAAGGAAAAGAAATTATAGAGAAAACTAATCTAAGCTAAGCTAACTAAAATATATGATATACGATGTCCCATATCGCTTGCAGAGGCTCCAGTGTGTTATATACGCCTTTCTACTTCAAGCTAGGTCAAACCAAGTCCTTTTTGCTCAGGCACCGGAGGGTGGTGGCTTGCACATGACAATAAGTTTATGGGTGGTGCTACAGTACAGCCATGCCATTAATCAAAGAGCAGGAGGTCGTGCACAATAAGTCCAAGTCGAGAAGAGAAATGGTAGCCACTGCGGCATTTGAAGGTGACGTCGGCAAGGACCGGAATGGAAGCGCGAGAATAACAGAGGGCATTGGCGTTGCGGCGCCAGTGTATGGAAAATGACCATTTTACCCCTGAATGCTAGAAAACACCTTTAATCTCTACAATACGTGGATTAAGCACAATAACACTATAATCATATAAAACTATATAAAATCTACGAGATCAGACAACTATTTAAGTCATAAAGTATCCGATTCACAGGTATAAATCTCATTCATCATTAGTTAATCCCTTTGTGGGTTAATTGACCAACTCCCCTTAAGGCCCTGTTTGGCTAGCTTAATAATCTCTTTTTAATTTATTTTAATTAACTTATTTATTATATAACTTAATAATGTCACACCCAATTAAGAAATTAATCAAATATCTATTTTTAATTAAAAAAATAAAGTAGAATAATGTCTCATTAATTCACATAGTCACATAATTAAATTCTCATTTATTAATTATGCCAAGTCATTAAATCTCTAATTAATTATTGAATTAATTAGAATAACATTATGCTTATTAAATAATTCATTTAATCAAATAAGCTAAATTAAATACATTCTTTTGAATAATAAAATTCTCCACATTAATTTAATCAATGTAACATATATAATAAATTAATCTACCATAAACTTATCAATTAATTATGTAACCCATTAATTAAATCATCAAAAAATGTTTATTTAATTTAATAAATATTCAAATTAAATTACAAAAATCTCGTTTGTCACATCTTTTCCCCCTTAAAAGGATTCTGTCCCCAGAAATCACGATTAAATCAATTTATCCCGTTACATTCCCCCCTTACAAAGATTTTGTCCCCAGAATCGCTTACACATAATTTAAGCAAATAAATGTGGGTAATTTTTCATCATATGCTCACGTAGCTTCTTCGGTGTTGTGGTTCTTCCAAATTACCTTAACAGAAGGTATTATTTTATTTCTGAGTACTTGTTCTTTCCTGTCTACTATCTGAACATGAACTTCTTCATAGGACAAATCTTTCTCAAATTGCAGGGGTTTATATTCAATCACATTTTTTAATCGGGTTTGTAGGGCCGTAAGACAGAAACATGAAGGGTCCAATGAACCTCGGGCTCAATTTCTCCTTCTTACCAAATCTGATCTTTCCCTTTCAAAGAGAGACTTTCAAGAATACCAAACTACCCAATTCAAACTCAACATTCTTACTGTGTGGATCGGCGTATTTCTTCTACCTATCTTGAGCTGCTATCAGTCTTTTTTGGATTACTTTGACTATCTCCGTCGTTTACTGTACAAGTTATGGAACTAGTAATTGTCTCTCGCTAACTTTATCCCAGTAAAGTGGAGTTTTACACTTTCTATCGTACAACGCTTCGTAAGGCGGCATGCCAATACTATCGTGGTTACTGTTGTTGTAACCAAATTCAACGGGCAGTAAGTGATCATCCCAATTTCCTTTAAAATCCATGATGCACGATCTCATCATATCCTCTAATGTCTGAATCGTTCTTTCGCTCTGTCCGTCTGTCTGAGGGTGATATGTCGTACTCATTCTCAATTGCGTCCCCATGTACTCCTGTAGTCGCTTCCAGAAGTTCGATGTAAAGCGCAGATCCCTATTTAAGACAATTGACACTGAAACTTTGTGCCTCGAAACAATCTCTTTCACATATAACCTTGCCAACTAGTCTAAGTTGAATTTGATTCTGATCGGAAGGAAGTGTGCGGATTTTGTCAATCGATCAACGATAACCCATACTGCGTCATAGTCTTTCTGAGTTGTCGGAAGGCCAACCACGAAATCCATCTTAATATGTTTCCATTTCTATTCTGGGATCTCTAAAGGTTGTAGCACCCCACTCAGCCTCTGATGCTCTGCTTTCACTTTCTAACATGTCAGACACTTGGCAGCACACTCTACAACATCTCGTTTCAAATTTGGCCACCAGAAATGTTGTCAAAGATCTTGGTACATTTTGGTACTACCAGGGTGAATCGGATATCGTGAGCTATGAGCCTTGCTCAAAATGTCTTCCTTAATCTCTTGCACTGGCGGTACCCAAACTCTGCCCTCAAATCTCAATATTCCCTCGTTGTCTTTTTTGAATCTCGGTTTGATTCCTTTAGATATCTTCTTTTTCACCTTTTCACATTCTTCGTCCTGAAGTTGATCCTCTTTAACTTTATCCAGCAATGTTGTACCAGATTGCATTTGGAACAACTTCTCGTCAATCTCCATAGGATATTTCACTTCCAATTCCAGCTTCTCCATCACTGAAATTAGCTCATCTTGAGTGGTCAACATCATCGATTTCTCCTGACCCTTTCTACTTAAGGTGTCGGTAACCACATTTGTTTTCCCCAGATGGTATAAAATTTCGCAATCATAGTCCTTAATTAACTCCAGCCACCTTCTCTAGCGCATATTCAAGTCCTTCTGTGTAAAATATATTTCAGATTCTTGTGGTCTGTATATATTTCACACTTCTCCCCATAGAGATAGTGTCTCTAGATTTTTAAAACAAATACCATCGCAGCTCCAAGTCATGGGTCAGATACCCCTTCTCATAGTCCTTCAATTGTCGTGACGCATACGTAATGACCCTGCCATTTTGCATAAGCACACAACTCAGTCCTTTATGCGACGCATCACTATAAACCACAAAATTTCATGTGTCATCCAGAAGAGATAACAAAGGTGTTGTACTCAACCTCTTCTTAAGTTCTTGAAAGCTTTCATCACACTTCTCCGTCTAAACAAATTTCACAATTTTCCTAGTCAAATTCGTCAGCGGGGTTGTAATCATGGAAAAGTCCTGAACGAATCTTCTATAATATCCTGCCAATCCAAGAAAACTTCTTACTTCTGACGGTGTTTTCGACTGATCCTAGTTTATCACAGCTTCGACTTTGGATGGATCTACCAAAATTTTGTCCTTATCAATCACATGTCCAAGAAATTATACCCGCTCAATCCAAAATTTGCATTTCAAAAACTTGACATACAACTTCTCCCTTCTCAACGCCTCCAACGCTGCCTTCAAATGCTCTACATGTTCTTCCTTGGTTGTCGAGTATACCAAAATGTCATCAATAAATACCACCACGAATTTATCCAAAAATAGTTTAAATACCCTGTTCATCAGGTCCATAAATGCTGCAGGAGCATTTGTTAGACCGAATGACATCATCAGAAATTCGTAGTGACCATATTGAGTCATAAACGTTGTCTTCGGAACATCATCTGGCCTCACCTTCAACTGATGATAACCACTCGTCAAGTCTATCTTTGAAAAGTATTTCGCTCATTTCAATTTGTCAAATAGGTCATCAATCCTCGGTAATGGATATTTATTCTTAATCGTGACCTTATTTAGTTCTCTGTAGTCGAAGTAGAGCCGCATCGTCCCGTCCTTCTTCTTTACAAATAACACCGGTGCTCCCCACGGAGATACGCTCGGTTGAATGTATTTCTTGTCCAGTAACTCTTGCAGTTGTACCATTAATTCTTTTATCTTTACCGGAGCCATCCGATACTGTGCCTTCGATATTGGAGCCGTTCCTGGCGCTAAATCGATCACAAACTCAACCTCTCTGTCTGGCGGAAGTCTTGGAAGATCATCTGGAAATACGTCTGTAAAGTCCTTCACTACTTGTATCTCTTCTATCTTCAGGTTCTCTTTACGACTATTGACTATGTAAGCTAAATATCCTACACAGCCTTGTCTTAACAACTTCTTGGCCTGCATCATCGTTAGACAACCCGCTTGTCTAGGCGATATGCTGCTATAAAACACAATCTTTGACGGATTCATAAGGTTAATACATTTCTTCTGGCAATCAATTACATCCCCGTAATTGAATAGCCAATCCATTCCCAAGATAACGTCAAATTCCCCAAGTTTGATAGGGATAAGATCTACGTTCATAATATTACCCTTAATATCCACCCTATAGTTCTTGTGTACATACTTAACAGGGATCACTTCTCTATTCGCAATCTCTATGTTCATGGGGTATTCTAACTCGTCCTTAGGCAATTTTAAGTTCTTAGCAAAGTGATGGATATAAATGAACAAGTAGAACCCGAATCAAATAATACATAAGCATTAAATTTATTGATCGGAATGATACCTGACACCACATCGCGAGACTGCACAGCATCCTGCACTGTCATGTTGAATGTCCTAACGGTTGGTCAGTTGGTTGCGGTTGGTCCCGTGATGGTTAGAGCACTGCTACCATTGTTTCCCATGTCCCCTCATATTCCTGCCCCTCCAGATCCTTTTTTAGGACAATTTCTAGCCAAGTGGTCCTTTGACCCACATGTGAAGCAGGCGCCCTTCTTTGGTTTAGGGCAGTTAAGTGATATGTGGCCTTCCTGACTATAATTGTAGCAAACTCTTTTCCCTTTCATATAGACCCCTAGGTGAGCTTTCCCGCAGGTCAGACATGCTTTAATCCTCTTCTTCTGACCTCCTTGTTGAATTCCAATTGACGAGTTGTCAGTCCACCTCCTTTTCTGATTGATACTTCCTCCCGTGTTGCTGCCACTGGCCTTGTTATTTCCCTCATTTTCACTCTTATTCTTCTTCTGATCTTGATTGTACTTGGTCACCGCATCGCTCCCACCTTCAGCGAGGATGGCCTTTTCTAGTACTCCAGTAAAAGTGTTCAGCTGAAACATTGACACTTTGTTATATAAATAGGGCTTCAGTCCTTGTTCAAACCTTCTTTTTTTCCTCTCATCTGTGTGTACTTGATACGGGGCGAACCTAGCCAACTCATTGAATTTTTCTACATAATCTGGTACGGACATATTGCCTTGCTTCAATTCCAGAAATTGTACCTCTATTTGGTTCTGTGAGCTTGTCGGGAAATACATCTCGAAGAAAATATCCTTGAACCTCTCCCAGGTGATCACACCTTCTCCTCCACGGACCTTACTTGTTTGCCAACAATAATTGGCTTCTAATTTCAGCATGAACATTGCGTAGGCGGTTTTCTGGTTTTCTCTGACTCTAGCGATGTCAAAAACTTTTTCCATCTCCATAATCCAAGTTTGAGATTCTATCGGGTTCATGGAACCTTTAAACTTTGGTGGTCCCACCTCCTTAAAGTCCTTGAATGTTGTATTTGGTGGAGCTTGAGGTTGATTGTTAATTGCTCCAGCCAGTAAATTCACCAACTATTGAACGGGGTCAGCATTGGTGTTGTTGTTGTTGTTCGTCGACCCTTCTTTGGCCGGTTGACGGTTTGGTCTTCTTCTCGGTGGCATATTTCTATTAAGAATATACGCTTATTAGGTCTTTATTCATTCCCTTAAATATTTAAGGTTTAACTAAAACATTTAAACATAATCGCTTAACACATTATCTCAAATAAACTCTGATATTTTATTCAAATCGAAAGTTTTAACATCATACGATAGCATCACTGCTATTTATATCATCTATCTCGAGATAAAGAATCTTCAGGATTAAATCATCATAATATTCTTTTGTTAATAAACACATCAAAATTTATATTTTTAACTAACATAGATATTCACATAATTCATATTGTTCCTATCACGGCCTATTAAGACGTCTAATAGCTTCTCTGCACTCTTCTTCCATAATACGAAACATCTTTATACGATCCAACATGTACGAAAGTAAGTCCTCGAACTGAATTGGATAGTACATAACTCGATCCTGGGCCTTGTTCACCGCAGTATTAAATGCACAATCCATCTCCACCATCTTTACCTTCTTTGATTGTACCTCATCCTCGGCTACATCTGCTCGCTGGGAAGCCTTCTCATAAGCATCTTCAGCTCTGGCTCGTGTGACGGCCCCGAATCTGAGGTCCCGAATCACCACAGATCCGGTTCGATCATTCTATAACTATTACTATATTTGCGGAAGATATAAACATAAATTGTTTATACATTAAACTTACATGCTTTTTCCCAAGGTCGAGTAACCTTAAATTAATACACAAATCATAACTTATTTAACACATAACATTATTATATAATACTTATTACAAATTTAGCTACACACGTATACTAAAGCTGGAACTGTCTTGACATTTCCTTGTATCTGACGCATTCATCTTAATCTGCAAATGTTTATCATGATATATCAAAGGTGAGCATAAGAATTGCTCAGCAAGTTTAAGTTCAACAATTTAACAATATATCATGATTGAAAGAATCTGAATAATAAGTTGGCTATAATTCAACAATATAATTGTGAACTAGTAGGAACAAACTTTTGACTGAACAAGTATTGAACATGAACAAATATATCTGAACCGAATGGTAATGAAGGTGATCAGCCTTTCATACCTGACATATACATGCAATATGTACAGAGTACAATTTCTACATGGCAATCAGCAATGATTAACCATAAGCATATCCGAATGAAACAACTCTTACTAGAATTAAGTAAAAACTTGCATGTTCCATTGATTACTGCTACGCAATTTATAACGCTTTATCCGAAGACATAATATTAGAAATATAGATCTCCAATATTAGAATAATATCATCACAATATAATACTATAATATATATATATATATATATATATATACATAGAATAAACTAAACACATAACCTGTAAGACCCCAACTTATTATAAATAAAATCAAATTTTCTCTAATTATTATTGTGAATAATAAGGTGTTAATTTGATATAATGTTTTGGTTATGGGTGAAATGTGCAAATTTTGCAAAATAAGCAAGTGGTTATAAAATATTCATTTTATTCGGGGAATATTCGTTTGATCGTGGAATATTCTTGTTGTCGGGGAATATTCGTACGACGGCGCGGCCATTTGTGGGCCCCATAACAGAATAACTGTCGGATGAAAAAAATAATAAATTTGAGTTTTTATAAATAACGGCGTAGTAATACGCGTGGTTGCACAGTAGCACACGGTTTTATATAGTATTTTTTTGAATTATTGATTCTTACGTAAGAAGGCACTACTCAATAATTGTTACAGTAATTACTGTTTAATATTTTATTTTATTGGTTCAATAATTGCAGCGTTGATAGTTTATATTATTGTTGTTTCAATAATTGTCACTGCACAGTATTTCCCATTATCGGATCAATAATTCATATTATTTGAATAATATTATGAGATAACATTATTGGCAATGTCTAGAAAGTTCTGTCAAGGAGAGGTTTGGTCACCTAATTGCGGACCAGTAAGGAGAAATCCTTATCGGAAAGCCCCCTCTTTCCTGAGAACGGCCTGGTTGTCATAATTGTGATTCTGTAATATTATTTGTGAATAATTAATTATTAATTTATATGATAACGAAATATTTATTTGATGTGGATATAAATGATAGATATATTTATTTTTATGTGGATAAAAATGAAGGAATTAATGCTGAGGTGTTTTATCAGTATTTTGTCGGTGTGGAGGTATTAAAAATCATCCGTTTATGGATTTTGGATATTTTATGTTTGGAATTTGGAAAAACTCAAAGCTACAAAGTTGTAGATAATTCGATTTCGTGTGGAATGGACATAAAATTTGTATTTTTCTGATAAACGAGCTATTTTCTATGAATTACTGAAGTTTCAGAAAATAAAATTATTTTTATTAAATTATGGGTAGGACCCACTTGTGTTATAAACACATGGGCTACTGATTTTTGTCTAAGAAGGCATGCTTGACTCAAAATGGTGGGTGGCGTAGATGATTGAAAAGAAATATAATTTTTATTATTTTAGTCTCCTATGGTGTTCTAGCATTTTCCTATAAATAGACGCTTAGGTTAGAATTGAAAATCACACCAGAAACAAGTTTTCTTTCTCTCTAGATTATCGAGCATATTTTTGTGAGTATTTATATACTTTGAGAGTTGATGTTCGGTACAAGTTTCCTTCGGCTTTCTATCCGATATTCCAATCAAAAGTACCGTTATTTTGAGGTAAGGGATGTTGTTTTCTTCTTAAATGATATTATTTTCTTCAATATCATTATCTTAGAAATATTGGATTTGAACTTTTATCAAATTTGGAACTTTTGTGTGGGGTTACTATTCCGCATATCGGACTATTCATTCACGAATCGACACTATTATTCTTAGAAAAATGAAATTTTCTTCTTTTTGTCCAAGATGTCTATTATGGTTACAATCTTTGATTGTATCCACGTTTTGATCTTTATTCTTGAATTTTGCTTCAAAATTGGTTATTATGGAGTATTATTGATCTTGGATAAACTGTAATACAAATCTCTAAAATTTGTTATTTTGTTTCACTGGATTCGTTCCTTTAAAATATTTTTCATCATTCTTAGTCCTAAATGATGATATAACTAAATATATTTGGCCTGTAGTGCAAAGATGAATGATTACCTAATGAATATCTTTGGCCCGTAGTGCAAAGATGAACAGGTGTTGAGATGAACATGACCAACTGGTGATATAAATGAATATCTTTGGTCTATAGTGCAAAGATGAATATTTGATTAAAGATGTATATTGATTGTTGTTACAGGGATAAAATATTGGTGATGGACTTTTAAATCTTAGAAGATAGTAGAACTCATTCTCTACTTGACTCTTCTAATGGATTGTTGTTTCCGTTGCAGTTGTTGATCTAAAACTTGTTGTCTATTATATTTTATCAGATTTTTCCTTGTTGAAGACTAATGATAATTTGTTGTATATTATCTTAGTCATAATATTCTTTACTGGGCTAGTTGAGCTCACCCTTTTCCTTTTTGTTCCATTTTTCTTCTCAGGAGGTGAGAACATAGCAGGATCTAGTCGGGGTATGGAGTGATGGTTCTAGAAAGATGTTTTAGCAGTTCTCACTATTTCTGTAAAATAGTGTTTGAATAATTGTAATGAGGACTTATTTGAGTGTTGATATTATCTAGAAGACAATATTTGTATTTAAACTCACAGTATGTGTTGTCGTATTTTGCACGATAATTGTATTATTGAAGTTGTAGTTTTCTTTCTGTACCATGAATTTGGCGACTCAGAATGGGTGTTGTATACCTATTTTGGGGGCATCACATAACCCTATCAGTCTATAACACATATAAGACTCGGTATCAAGTCAAACTATTACAGTCTGAGTTGAATTCGACAAAGTTCTAACGTCCCGACGGTCTAGTCGAAAAATTCACGAGTTTAAGTTCAATAAACTCTACCTAACACTTAACCATTAACTAAGATAATTTATTAACAGTCGAAATATTTTTTATAAGCTCGCAATAATTTTTAAGTAATTATTACTATTTATCATGAATTTTCAATCATTAATTTTGTATTTAAATAAATTAAATACCACATAATTCTTTTATCATTAATATTCATTTATTACTAAATATTAATGAAAATCATAACATAATATTATAATATATTTATAATATATCAAAGTATTTTTAATACCTTAAAATCATATTTATATGATTTTTAAACAATTAAATTTATTATCCAATAATTGCTATTAATATTAAAATATTAATATTTTCATGACAAAATATCAAAAGTTATATTTTATAACTTAAAATATTTTTATTACACTTAAATCATTTTATATGATTTTTAAATTATTAATTTTATTTTTCCACAATTTATTTAATATATTTATTAAATAAACTAATTACCATTAATATTAATTTATTAATGAATTTCATCACAAAATATCAAAAGTTATTAAAATAACTTAAAATATTTTCTTATACCATAATATCATTTTCATGATTTTTCAAGTATTAAAATTATTTTTAAATAATTTATTTAATATTATAATTAAATAAATTAAATACCATTTATATTCCAAAAATATTAAATATTTTTGAAATATACTCTAAATAATTAAAAACTATTTTTCAGACTTTAAAATAATTTTTCATAATTTATTATGTATTTTTAATAATTAAAAATCATTTTTTTCTATTTATTTAATTAAAATATTAATTTTTGGAAAATAATTAATTAAAAAGGGACCCTATAGCGACAGAACCGTCGCTATAGGTGTTCTTCATCTCTTCTTGAGCCTTGCCCAGAAAATATGTCAGTCACCGAGTTGGTATGTTTGACCAGTCTTAGATTCATGGTTATACTGTTTCTGGGATGGGTTAAGTATTATGATTATAGTATAAGTGTAATACTACAAGTAGCAACTGAGTTCATGGCCAAAACATTACTTAGAAGCAAGATCTAAGCTACAGAAAAATATGTCAGAGCTGTTCTTCATTTCTGGGTTTTCTAGAAATGAAGAACAGTGGAAGGGTCTTACTTTGCTCCTTTTAATTTATCTGTTCCCAGCTTCCTTAGGGTGCTATATCGATTTAGTCATGTAGTATTGATGTTAGTGTACAAGTGTATAACATTAGATCATCCTAACAACAACATATCTAAGATATCAAGTCCGGTCAAACTAGTGGTCAGGAGTTGTTCTTGATGAATTCTGGGTTTTCCAGAAATTCATCTGGTCAGTTGGTCAACGCTTATTTGACCACTGATTACTTTGATTCTGAGCAAGATCCGGGTGATCTAAATGAACGAGTATGCAGTTCTCATACCTGTCTACAACATTAAAACAACAACTTGGTCAAAACATTAAACCACGGTAAGATCAGAAGGCTAGAACATCTTGTCAGACAGGTTATGGGATTCTGGGCTGCCCAAAAACTAGTTTTCGTGGTCGGTCAACTGACTTTGACCACTCATAACTTGTGATCTAGACATGATCTGAGGTTGATTCAAATCTCAGATCAAAGCCCTAACATCAAAGAAGAGATCTATAGCACAACATACACCAAACATCAAACACATAAAGATCTAGGGGGCCTGACATTCGACTGTCAGGCCACTTTTCATTATTTTTGCAGATTTCAAAATTTTGCCATTTCGTGTACTTCGATGATATGGATTCACTATATAGCAACCCAGATCATCAAATGACACCTTCTAGCACCAATCTAAACAACAACTAACATAAAATCACATGATTTATAAAAATTAGGGTTTATACCTCATTCATGTTTGATCTTGAATTTCTGCCTTTTGATTCTGTTTATGGAAAGCTAAAGCTTGATCATGGTTTGGTTTCTCACTCTTTCTCACTCTAACTCCCGAATTTCTAGAGAGAGAAGGTCTTGGTAGAAAATTAAAAGGTAAGTGACCTTTTTTTTTTCTCTCTCTCTCTCTCTCTCTCTAATCTATATATTGTATTATGCAATGTATGTTGACTGATTTAGATGACTTATTGCTGGACAAATAAGTCTCAAGCTAGTGCTAGGGTTGGTGAACAACCAAGAGTAGGATTAGATCTACAAGTTACACTAAATAATGCACAAAAGGGCGTTTTAGTCATTTAGCAATTAATTTTAATGGCATTTTTGACATTTGACCAAACCCTTAGGGTTTAGGGTTTAGGGTTAGGGTTTGAACTCTTAGGGTTTAGGGTTTAACCCTTAACTTTGCAATTTAATTTCTAAGATTTCCGAATTTCGGTTTTTAAAAATTAATATTTCTAAATTATAATTAGAATTTTCTAATTATATTAAAATTTCTTAATCATAATTTAAATCTTGCTAATTAGGATTAGTATTTCCTAATTAAAATTGCTAATTTAGCAATTAGGGTCAAAATTGGCCATTAGGGTTTACAACCCAAAAATTAGGGTTTCTAATAGAAAAATAATTTTCTAATTTAGAAATTAGATTTCGTAATTAGATTATGATTTTCTAATTACTTATAACTTTAAAATTAGGATTAATATTTCCTAATTAACATTAAATTATTAAACTATCAATCAGGTTTTCCTTAATTATAAATTAGGGTTTCTTATCCCGAAATTAGGGTTTAAAGATTTGAAATTAGGGTTTGCTAAATAATTAAGCTTTACCCTAATTACTATTATAATTAATAGCACTTAAGCAATATAATTCACCGTTGAGTTCCCAAATTAGGGTTTCAACTTTCGAATTAGGGTTTTAGATTCCCAAAACTGAAATTAGGGTTTTCAGAACCGGTTTTAGGGTTTCTTGTTAATTGCTAGGGTTTTCTAATCGAACGTTGACGTTCTTAATATATACTTAGGGTTTGTTACAAATATCGTTTATCTGGTCAACCCTTGACCCTTAACCACGTACTGTACACATATACACAGAACTTATTCACTTATTCCCTTAATCCTGAATAATTCACCTAAATCCTTCACAGAATTTTGAAATCCTCAAAATTCATTCTTAAAAATATCAAAAGCATACACTTATTTTATGTCTAGGTTCTAATATTGAACCCTAAATAAATTAATAAAAATTTTAATAATTTTCTAAATTCTCGGGTTGTCACAGCTCGTTTGGCGGATTCCTCTCTCAAATCATCCTTTAGCTTTAACCTCTGCCACCAACTCCTCGTTCACTACAAAAAATGGGCCTTTAGCAACGATTTTTCGGGCAACGACTTTATAAGTCGTTGCTAAAAGTATATGTTTAGCAACGAAATTTGTCCTTCGTTGCAAATTGTGTCAGGCTTTCACTTTTTGCAACAAAATTCATAAGTCGTTGCAAAATTTCGTTGCTAATTCATTGGCGGGAAAAAATTTCGTTAGAAATTCGTTGCAAAATTTTCGGCCACTTGATTTCCCGTCATCGTGGGCAACAAAAGTTATTTTGTTGTTAAAAATAGGGCTTTAGCAACGAATTTTCACGCAACAGCTTTATAAGTCGTTGTTAAAAGTGTATGTTTAGCAACGAAACGTGTCCTTCGTTGCAGATTGTGTCAGGCTTTCACTTTTTGCAACGAAATTCATAAGTCGTTGCAAAATTTGAAAACAAAATTCGTTAGAAATTCATTGCAAAATTTCTAACCACTCTATTTCTCCTCATCATGGGCAACGGAAATTTTTTTGTTGCTATATTTCGTTTCCTAATATGGACCACATTCATTGGCAATAATTTTTATTTTCGTTGCATATCTTATACAACTTTTTGCAACAACTATTAAAATGTTGTCTTAAATTAAGATAATCCCAATAAACATGTTTTTGTAAGACCATATTCGGTATTCGGAGAATTGTCAAAAAATATTCATATTTAGTATTTAAAAATTATATCCAAATGCAAAACAAATTCGAACCTGTGACCTATCATTTAGAACTTTGGTCATTTGATCGCTGGAGCAACACAAGTTATCTGTTAATATCTTGCAAGGATTATTATTTATATCAAAACATGAGATTTCTCTCATATATTCCTTTCTTCTCCTTCACTATATACCATTAATATAATCTCAAGAAGTTAATTATTATTATTATTATTATTATTATTATTAACAATAATAACAACAATAACAACAATAATAAGAATAATAATCATAATAATAATAATAATAATAATAATAATAATAATAATAATAATAATAATAATAATAATAATAATAATAATAATAATAATAATAATAATAATAATAATAATAAGAATACTAATAATAGTAATAATAGTACTAATAATAATAACAACAACAACAACAATAATAATAATAATAATAATAATAATAATAATAATAATAATAATAATAATAATAACAATAACAATAATAATAATAATAATAATAAAATTGCACCGATGGTGTGTAAGTTTCTTTTAACTCCCATTTTTCAAATTCTCCTTTTTCTCGACTTGTAATTTTTTTATAATCACATATTAATTTCTCTTTATGTCTTGTATTAGAGGGTGTTTGGCAATGACTTATAAGTTGGTTAAACTAAATTATAAGTCATTTGTTATTATTTAGTGTGACAATAACTTAAATTTTAACTTTTTTTTTTTACTTATAAGTCATTATTAAAATTTTTCATGCTTCATTGTGCTATATTTTTATTATTATTACTATTACTATTACTATTATTATAATTATTATTATATTTACTATTATTATTATTACTACTATTATTATTATTATTACTATTATTATTATTTTTTATTATTATTATTAGAATAATTATTACTAATCTTATAATTATTATTTTTATTATTATAATAATTATAATTATTACTATTATTATAATTTCTATTATTATTATTATTGTTGTTGTTGTTATTATTATTATTATTTATTATTATTATTGTTACTATTATTATAATAATTATTATTGTTATTATTATTATTATTATTATTATTATTATTATTATTATATATAATAATAATAATAATAATAATAATAATTATTATTATTATTATTATTATTATTATTATTATTATTAATTATAATTATTATTACTATTACTATTACTATTATTATAACTACTACTATTATTATTATTGTTATTATTAATCATTATTATAATTACTATTATTATTCCTATTACTATTATTATTATTAATTATTATTATTATAATTATAATAATAATAATTACAATAATTATAATAGTACTAATAATAAAAAAGCATGGCCCGACCCGTGGGCTTTTTAAAAAATAAAATAAAATAATGTTATTCTTGAGAATTGAACTCTAGACCTCTCACTCTCCTTAAACAAATGCTCAAACCAACTAAGCTATAAGGATATTTTTTATTACAAAGTCATTGAAGGATTCATTAGCTACTGTATGTAATGCTACTCAAGTTGTTGCTCGCATTCATCAAGTCTTCAGGGTACAGTCATTCCAAAAGAAGCAGCTAAAAGAGTATGGTGATGGTGAGTATGGAATGTCTGAGAAGCATTACTCGATAAATTAACAGAATTCCTAGTATTTAATGAGATTGTCTTGAAGGGTCACACTAAGGTAAATAGCCATTTTACTCGATTGGCTTTACCTAGTATTTTGTTTTGCTTTTATTTTTGATATGTCAGTTGGAGTTGATATTCTCATATTAATTGCTAATTTTAGTATTCCCTCAGTCAGTGTTTGAGAAGTCTATTGATTTGAGTTTCTACAAATTTTTAACTAAGCCTCGTACACATACTTGATAAGTATAAATAGAGAAGTTGATGATTCTTCCTTTTGTGATCATTCTCTACTGGATGATTTACTGGGTTGCATGGTTCATTTTTCATTTCAACTGTTGTGGCTCCTTCAGTTGATAAACTATATACTCACGGTATGGGAGTGTTAATTGACCGAGTATTGCAATATTCTATGGGAAAAGTGAAGCTTAACAAGATCAATTCAGGTAATGCTGCTGAGTTTGATGCTTAGTCATTGTCTATAAGGCATTCAGAGTCGTCCCTTGTATGCAAACAAGTAAATAGTGTTAATTAGTGCGTACCATAAACATATGTTGGTCCTTAAGCGTGTGATATACTTAATCTGGATAAAGGTTTCTTTATCAAAATTGGAACTTATTCACTATTATTTACAATTATAGGTTGACATATGTGAGCCGAATTTAGTTTATTATAAGTGGGAGTATATATTTATCTCATCTACTTTGTGAAAACTTATTGTATCTTGATTTTTAGGTTAAATAAGAAATATGACCATGAAAAAGTGAAGCTTAATAACCAAAGAAGTAATGTAATTCTAACATTAGTTATACATGTAGAACCTTAAAGCGAGATATTTTGATCTCTCATTTGTTTGCAGAATTGTTCATTTCAAAATGAGGTGGAACGCAACATTACCATAAAGCTTCGGATATGCAAATGCAAAGATATACAAATGTGAAGATGAACGCCTTGCCCGCCCGATGTGTTACAAGTAAGTTCATAATGGTGTTGTGTACATGTATTTGAATTTGGAACTCGATTTTATCTTCATCATTCTCAATTTTTTAAACAGAGCTTATGGAAGTGGGAAAGAAGATGCTCCCATGTGTGATGTGCCTGAATTTGAGAACTCTAGGATGAAGTTACTAAGGCATGTGTCTTTTGTTGATTGCCCAGTAAGTTTTTAAAGTGTTAAGTTGTAGATCTGTACTTACCCTTCTATTTTTTAAGGCATGGAGAATTAGTTTTCATTAATTATCAACTCCTTAATGTCCTCATTGCTTCAAAGGCTATGGCTCTTCATGTCCTCCATCTATAATTTGCATTTGTTGTTGCATTAGCTATGCCATAGTTTTTAGCATTGCATATATGCTAGTTATGTGTGGATAGTGAAGTGATATGAACATGGGCAATCTGCATAAAACTATTTTGGTGTTTGGGACTATTAATTGTATTTAGATGCATAAAATAAGGTAGCCTACCTTTGCAAAATTGGATGAATTGTTTATAGGTGCGACCTTTTTAAGACAAAAAACAAGTGGAATAACTTGGTTTGATTATATCAATATGTGATCACATGCTATATGAAATTTCTTTTATGCTTCACTATTTTCTGTATGTGATTATCATGAGATTTCTTTAATATGTAATGATTTGAATTGTGATCTTTATGATATTATTGAAGTAAAGATAATGTTGTCCCCCGCCCCCCTTTTTCTTAGATTGAAGCCCTTGGTCTCCCTTTATCTCCAGAATCATTGGCCACCCTTAAACCTTTTACTTCAATTACCTTCAACGCCGGAGAATCAAATGGAGAAAATTCTAAGCCTGAAGTTGCAAAAATTGGACTGGGATCATCTGCGACCATGACAAATTTGTTGTGGTCGTAGCATTGCTTAGTTACCTTGGGGTGGTTCATCATTGAGTGAAGATCCAAACCAAGAAATATTAACTGCAGATCTGGATGTGGTGCATGTGATAGCTCAAAGCCGCTTTCATTGTATTGCATGAGAGGACTAAATTCGCTTGCCTCCATTGATGATCTTTGGTAAGTATACAAACATTCATTGTATTTTGTATTTTGCATGTTTATATGCATTTGATTGCTTGGTCTAAGCAACTATGCACATATTATATGTCAATAATCTATCTATGAATTGAGAAAGTTTCCACCTAATGTAGATTTTAAAGGAAAGTACCTCATGAAATTCAAACATAGGAAGTACTCTTTCCAGTTTTCGAAGTTATTATTCTGCAAATATTGTCTTGGTTCGATGGGATATATATGAGGGCTGCCAAATGGTCGGAATTTCTTATCTAGATCACCATTGAGCCCATTCGGCTCAGAGAGGGTCTTAGAGCTTCAAAGGGATGTTTTCCACCTACCAAAACAACACAACACGTTTATATAATTAGAAAGCTTTGTGCTAGAAACTACATATCTCTGCATTGACATGTTTCTTGTTAAAGTTGGGCATAATAATAATGATACATTTCCAGTTACTAGGCGAGCCTGGAACTGGAGGATCATCCACACCATCAATGGTCGGTGCTGTCAAGAAATAGCAAAAATCTGATCCTCAAAAGTCCAGAGATACCTGGACAAAGTTGTCTAATGCACATTCAGCTCTTGAAATACAGTTGAATCTGTTAAGAAAATTGGCAGAAGAACATTGGGATGCATATAAATGCGTCATCAACAGTTGCAGCATGTGTAAGTCAGAAGAGGTAATTCTTTCAATCAATTGTCTTTTTACAACTATTGCCATATTATCTACTTAATATGTACAAAGAAAACTCAATACTATAAATATTAGTAATTTTTTTTCTTTTTTCTTTTTTTAATCATGTCGGTATACCATGGTATATGTAACAAGCAAATTTTCTGGGTTATTTGATTCATTCTCTGTTTATTGCCACTACAAGAAAAAGGCCTATCAATGACCCGATAATATCGTGACCGCATTGGCGATCGGTCTTCATTAATAATAGCGATCGACTTCTGCTAATCGTAGTAATTTTATTGATTGATATTCAATATCGATTGTGATCGCACGCGGTCATTATCTATCGCTAGCACAATTTTGCTTCCAAAAATTTGGCAGGAAATGTTGGCGCGATGATTTTGTGAGACTACTTGATATCAACGACCGCATGCGGTCGCTGATAAGTCCATGTCATTAAAATTTAGCGACCGCATACGGTCGCTAAAGGTGGTCGCTGATCAAACTTAATCTAACCAGTATCAGTCATTCTCTCGACACAGACGAAAGAACAAAAAAAGAGGGAGCAAATAGAGAGAAGAGGGAGAAAGGGGGGAAGAGAAGAAGGAGAAGAATTAGTCGCCGGCCCACCGCCACCACTGCCATTGTCGCCGCCGCCCACAGGTAACCCTAACTGCAATAATTTTTATAGTTTTCTAAATTTGAAGATTAATGTTGAATAACACACAGAATTGTTTGTGGGAAATAATTTATATTCCATATGGATTGTTGTAGTAATTCTGTGAAATTTGTTTGTATTCCTGTTGGGTGTTCTAGTATTTCCTCTCCATGCATCTTTGCTGGATTAAATATATATTTATATTGGGGGTTTGGGAACAACATTAAACCCTAGTGTTTTATTGGGACTTGTTTTGCTTATCCTAATTTGTGGATTGAGTTATTATATTAAAAGTTTCAAGTTATTGAAATTTATAGGCTAAACAAAGCAGTTTGTTGTTTTCATTGTGGGAATTGGACAAATAATTCTACTCTTGTCTGTTTCCTAGATGTGTTCAGTATAATGCAAAAGTTAGGGGGTGGGGAGAAGTTTTCAGAGGTCAAGGACATCTGTTGTGGGAGAGGGAGAGGGTGAGGGCGTCTGTTGTGAAGAAGAACTACATTAAAGGTCAAGGACAACGACGACGTCCATCCTTCAGTGGCTCAGGCAGCTCTGCTACCCAATCTTCACAGTCATCGAGTCATCCAGCTGTTCATACTCCGACTGACTGTGTGAGAGCTATATGTCGAGATCAAAATCTTTTGAAGATACTAGGCGGACATCTAGGGGCTCTTGATCCTGAGGAGTTAGCTGAAGCAGTAGCGACAGCAGCAGCGGGACAGTATGGGGATGGCGACGAGGTATAAAATCAATTTGTTGTATATATTATCGTAATATATATCAGTATCAAAATAATTACTATATTTGTAACTTGTTTTATTATTTTGTTAATTACAGGGTGATCAAGGAGGCGATGATGCTTGACGTACCTGCTTTAGATCAATTTTGTAGTTATAGTATAAGCTTATACTTGTATATTCATTCTTTGGATGTCTATATGTTACTTAAACATTAGATTTGTGGTTATTTATTTAATTCATAGCGATTTTTAAAGGTTTATATATATAGTTTATATACTAGCTAGCTAGTTTGGTGGACGATGGATGTTTATATAATTTTGTATGTGTGTTGGGATATAACAGGTACAAAACAGGTACAGTTTTTTGGGAATTATGCAAAACAGCAAAAAGTTATTTTTCAGTTTTTTAGAATCAGTGACCGCATGCGATGTTGATGTCTTTAGCTTAATCGCTAAGCATTTGAGGGTATATCGTAGGCGACGGTCACTTCTTTGCGATCATGACCACATGGACCACGTCAGCCTTTGGCCCTGAGCCATGCTGACTCAGCTTAGCGACCGAAATGACGAATTCGATCGCTATTAGCGGTTGCAAATATATCGGTCGCTAATGGTGGTCACAGATGTACATCCTAGTGACCAGATTTTATATCTGACGACTATCACGATTATATACTTTGTCATTATAATAGCTATCTGCGACCAAGCATGGCGGTCACGACGTCATGATCATTGATAGACCCTTTTCTTGCAGTGTGCATTTGATTTGCGCCAATTTTCTTATGGAGGCTACACGTTATCTTATAAAGATTGCCTTGATTATGATTAAGCTTACCTAACTAATGCTGATACCTTGAACAGTGGATGGGCCAGGCTAGTGAACCAAGCCAAGTATAAATTCTTAAAGCATTGTTAGGATCTAGGGATGCTATGCTTGAGATCAGGTGTTGGTTTAATAATATTAGTACTACGTAACAACTCTATTGTCTTTATATATTGATTTTGGCATTAAGTGCCTCTTATGACCTATTTGCTTCATTTTCCTAACTTGCTATTATTTTTAAATATGTGCAAGAAGACTGCTTCTATGACCTGCCATACAATACTGAGTATCAAATTTTTGTGCTACTTTTACAGAAGAAAAGGGACGAAATTATGAAGTGTACTCTCTCTATATATGTAGATATATACTTTGATTGAAGAACTGTGATAGTTTTAGATGGTTAATTGTAAAGATAATGAATGATTATGTAGTGGATGATTTTATTAAGTTAATAATATTTTAGTTTTTTATATTTTTTGTCATTATTTGCTATGGGGACATTGAGCTAGCCAGGTACACAAAAAGAATGTCAAATTTTGATTTGGCAACAATATAATTCGTTACCAAAGCATTGAACAAGTTTTAATATAGCAACAATTTTTTATACATTTAGCAACAAATGTTCGTTGCTAATGGCATTAAAAATATAATATTTGGCAATAAAAAATTAACCTAATAACAACGAAGAGGATATTGTTGCTAATACTAACATAAAAGGCAACATTTTTTATCGTTGCAAATCATATCAACTTTCGTTGCACATATAATAAAACGGCAACATATAATGTCGTTGCTAATCGACGACTTTCTTTGCTATTGAAAAATAACCAGCAACAAACATTTTCGTTGTTGATTCAGCATAATGTCGTTGCCAAATAATATAATTAGCAACGAAAAATCGTTGCTAAAAATTTTACATTCCGCAACGAAAGCAAGTTTAGGCAATAATTTTCATTATTTACTACAACGAAAAATGTCGTTGCAAAATGGTGTCAATTGCAACGAAAATGCATGGTCGTTGCAAAAAATAATAGTTCATTTCGTTGCCAATTAGCAGGCTTTTGCAACGAAATGGGGTTTTTAGCAACGAAAATTTTATTATTCTGCAACAATACATTTTGTTACTAAAGGATCGATGTCTCTGTACGAAAGCCAAATTTCATTGCAAAATGTATTACTTTTGGAAACGAAAAAAATACGTACGTTGCGGAACAATTAGCAACGCTCATTCATGCAAGAACAAAAGACGCTTAACGACAAGTAAAAGTCGTTGCAAAACCTTAAAGCAACGAAATTTGGCACCTTTAGCAACTAAAATCGGTTGTTACTGAAACCCCATTTTTTTGTAGTGGTTCTCCCACTCTTGGTGAACCAATTTCCACTCCACATTTCCAAGACGTGCATCAAGATCTTGGATTTACTAATTCTTCTATCCTATAGTGGCCTGGAGTTCATCTGCCAACTCTTCCAACTCTGTGACTCTATCCTGAAGCTCGATGTTACAGTCATACACCTCGTCATACATCTGAGATGCAATAGAGTTCAGTGGGAACTCATCTTCCTCCTTTTGTTCTTCAGGGTCCTCCTCTGGATCAGACTCATGCTCCTGACCAACAACAGTGATCAACGGAGATGGTTCTCTCTGTACCAACTTCTCCCGGACGACATGAATGTCTCAGGGCTCCTTCTCTCTAGGCACTCGGGGTTCCTCCTCCCCAGCACGACTAGATCTTCCAACATCCGACATCTTAACAACACAGTTTTAAGTTTTAGTTGCTAATCGATACTCGCGAGCACATAAGTTTATCACATAAGCACATAAAGTCTTTTATTATCTTCAATGAATTAAGGAATTCATTTCTTAGAACTCGATAAGAGTTTATCACCACTATGTTCTCGTTCTTCTATAAGGCTACTACCTAAGGTTTTTCCCCCACCTAAGGTTCATAACCTACAGCTTTGATACCAACTTGTGACACCCCCAAATCCGGGTACTTCAATTCTCACGGGATTTGGTGTTCATTGTCCAAACATCATGTATCTATTTACCCATAATAAATGAAAAAACATAAATAGATAGAAATAAATCATCTCCTTATGGAGTTACAACATCTGAATGTAAATACATCAATCCCAGGTCATACTAACCTTAAATCTCAAATGCGGAAACATAAACAAATAATAAGTCTTACACAACTTTAACATTAGTCTAAAACATAAATACATCAAATAAACAACAAGTCTTCATCACTTGTTAACTTTACCCTTCCCTTTGCTATTAGAAGGCTCGTAGGACCTTTCTTTCTTAACTGCAATGTTATTATTACGCAAGAGTGAGCACGATTTCCCACAAGTATAATAATATAACAATAAAATAATAACATGCGAATGAATCAAAGACTTCATAAGAAAACTCGACTTTTGAATCAAGAATGAATAACAAGAATCAAAAGAACTTCTGAGGGCCATAAGACCTTGAACTACGTCCTAGGTTGTTAAGTGTTTATACTTGAAACCTTTAAACAGTCATAAGACTATGGACTCTTCTTCTCGTACTTAGGGGATGTTAGGTTTGTAATATTCAAGAACGCAATCAAATTGCATAAAAGTGTGGAAACGTGTAAAAATCAGAGTTTAAAAATTTTACAAACCATATACCCGGATCACCCTTTATGCATAATTATTAATTAAACGAAAAAGATGAATAAGAAACATACCCTTGAAGATCCGAGCTTCCTCAGGTACAAGTTCATCTCCAATCCTTTTCGCGTTCAACTTGAATCCACCGGGTTTGGTTCCTTCCTTTGATCAACGTTAGCCACCCATATGTTTGGCCTCAGAGGTGATCCACCAAGGAAAAATAAAGATTCAAGAAGAAGGGTATTGGCTCAAACCCTAGTTTTTCCTATCTCAGATATAGAAAAGGGGCGTCTCTCTCAACTATTGGAATTACGTATGTTGTAAAAGTCAACAACCACATCACCCATAATAAGACTCCTCTTATTTATAGATGTGGGCAACCCACCTTAACAATTAAGGAATTGGGTTTTATTTAATTAATTAAATTCTTTTAATTAATTAAGCTCCCTAATCTTATTAGGGATAATTAATTAAACTCCTTTAACTAATTTTCCTCCTAATCCTATTAGGAATAAATGAGAGTACTTATATTAAATTAATTTCTAAACTCTTTTAGAAATTAAAATAATAATAATTGTAATAATATTAATAAGACTCCTCTTATTAATTTATATTTAATATTTCTAAAATATTAAATAATAAATATTAAGCTATTTAATTTATTCTATCACCATAAATTAAATTAAATATACTTAACATATTATTACGATTATGCCATTAACTTCTTAAATAATTATTCTTCCTTTTATGGTGTGACCCTTTAGGTTCTTCATATTAAACCGGTTGTGAATAAATCAATTAGAACAATTCTAATCTTATTTAAATAAATTAATTAAACAATTAATTTATTTAAATAAATAAATAATATTTATTCTACAATAGGGATAAGCCTCCCTAGCGATCAACGACTTTCCAGATAATATAGATTTCAACATTAATCATAAAAAGAACCTTTGAGTAAATAGTTACCGTGACAATTCAATCCTTCCACCATACAATGTCCCAATTAAATATAAGACATGGAATTCTTTGTCAAGTCTTATTTTATTTAATTATATGTATTTCGATCCTTAAATGCACAACTCCAAATAATGCAAATTAGAAACTCCTTTCTAATTTCATTCGCCTTGCCGAGGACTACTTGGGTTGTCATTTATCGAATCACATAGGACATTTTCTTCTTTATTAGAAGTGGTAGATTCTTTATTGATCATACATTATCTCCATGTACAACTTATTATACCCAAGCATACCCTTTGATATACCCTAAGGGTCTTAAGGAATAAGTCAGTATAACTCATCATACACAAGATACTTATGATGATCTCAAGTCCAAGGATCACTTAGACTACTATCACTCACTGAGAATTCCTATTATTGCAAGTAAAACTCCATTAGGTATTCCTTAGCGAGCCACGTTCGATTGAACTTATTCTCTAATAAGCACCTACATACTTGCTTTAGTGTCTCCACACAAATGATCGTGAGATCAATCATCCTCATCCAATGAACAAGCAACGTATGTACCAATCTATCCGGATTCTCTAATCCCCAATTTAGTAATCCAATGATTGGGAACTATTTTAGTTTTAAGCTTTCTAAGAATTTAGATCTCATTAGAATGATCATCATCATTATTCTAAAAGCATTGCTTAAAACTATGGGTTTATCACATATTATAAAACAAAGATCATGTAGATAATTAAAGCCTTTAATAAATTAATACTTTTTATTAATAAATGAATAAGATTGTTACAAAGTATATGCTTTATCATCAAACATGATTGGCTTGTGTGCATACTACTTTCAATCTCCCACTTGAACTAAAGCCAATCGTCATGGTATCTCATACTCTTCTTCTAAAGTGGCGATTATCCTGGCCTTTGTTGGATAAGCTTTAGTTAATGGATATGTAATGTTGTTCATGAGAGTCCACTATCTCTATAGTGATTTCCCATCTTCAATGATTCTAATAATCAAATGAAAGTGCCACAACACATGTTTAGATCCAAGATGAGACTTAGGAACTATTCCTAGTTACAGTAATGAACTTTTAATCCAAACAATCAATTTGCAACTTCATTTATAGCTATATACTTTGTCTTTATCACTAAACCAAAGAACTCTTTTGCTATTTGGAACCTTTCCAATTCAACTGCACTAATTGCTCAAGATAACGCTTTACCTTAAAGTGGATTTTTTACGTCATCTTGGTGCGTCGAAAAACTTGAGTCATTAAGCCCTCTAGTTTTAATTTAGACCCACCATGAATATGATCACATCCTTAGTCTTTGGTTAAGCACTTTAAGATGTTTTTCAGCGACTCATAGTGAACTTCTCCATAATATGGTGATCAACATCGGGTCTCATACATTTCATTGCATACATGATTGTCACTCATGCGACCTCTCTTTTCAGGAGTCTGTGGGGACTATTAAGAGAGATACACTCCATAGCTCATCGACATGAGACATCTCTTAGAGCTTGCCATGCTAAACGACTTTAGCATCAAATGAATATACGTTCCTTGGGTTAAGTTGAGCATCCTTTAAAATCTATCTATATAGATTTATATCCCCAATTAAGATACTCTTCCAAATCATTCATGGAGGAATGTTTAGACAACTTTATCTTTACTGATTGTAGCATTGGTATGTTATTCCTTATCCGTAGTATATCAACATATAATACTAGAAATTTCACGACGCCCCCAATCGACCCTTTTGTACACACTAGAAGTCTTACCTCATCGAATGTAACTCGGATCATCATCTTCTATGATGTGTACCTCATCATCATCATCCACGATGAATCCATACCTCTAGGTATCTTGATATTATTTGATTTACGATTCGGTTGTGGTACAATAGGTTTATCTATAGGTTCCTCTTATTTGACTTATAGTGTTTTGTGGTTCTTGAACTCTTCAAGATCTATTATCCTCCCACTAGCCCCTTCAATGATAAACACCTTTATCTTAGAAGGTAGCGTGTTTTACAACAAACACCTTTTGCTAAGTAGAATTATAGAACATATACCCTAAACTTACTTTAGGATGTCCCACAAATCTGTACATGTCAAATCTTGTCCCAAGCTTAACCTTCGAAACCTTTTCACATAAGTTGGACAACCCCTTGTCTTAACATACTTAAGATTAGGAATCCTCCCTGTCCATAACTTTTATGGAGTCTTGGGGTCGGATTTAGAGATTACCTTTTCGTAGATATGCAGCCTTTTCTAGGACATGATCCTAGAAGGATACTGGAATGTCGGTAAAATCATTACGGACCGCACCATGTCCAACAAGGTACGAATTTTCCATTCAGATACATCAATCAATTATTGCGTATCAAGATGTGTCCATTATGAGAAAACCATTTGAGATGATCTAGAAACTTATTGCACAAGTATTTATTCCTTGATCTAATCAAAGAATCTTAATACTTTGTCAATTTCTTTCACTTCTGAATTCTTTGAACCTTTCAAATAATTCACACTTGTATTTCAATAAATACATATATTCAACTCTTTGAATGATCATCTCCTTTTCTTATACTAGTTTGTTCAATTTACAAAATAATTTTTCACGTAAGTCAAGTATACAAAATCCATTAAGTAATCTTTTCGATTCTATACTGAAACATTATTATTATAAATAAAACAACAATTGTTCTTAATTATAATACCAAAAATTTTATTGTCCAACAATAAAATGGAAATAATGTTTTCAACGAGAACTAGAATACAATAACAACTTATTGACTTAATAGATTTGCTCGTAGCAAGGCGATCTTTAAACTATAAGTTTCATGGCTAATGTTGCAACCTTTGCTTCATTTCCCACACATAGGATTACTTATATTTGTTTAGCTTTCTACTTCTGTTTGGTCCTTTCATAAATCTATATTTATGATAACCAAAGTTGGTATCCAATACCCAAGTAGAACATTGACTTAAAGGAAAAATTATTTTAAATCATGAACAAATTTGTATTTGTAACCAAAACTTCACTAAGCTTCTTTGGTTAGCCTCTGCAAGATGCTTCTTGCAGTTTCTTTCCAGTGTCCAGGCTTATTGCAGTGGAAGCAAACTCCTTTGCTATCCGTATCAGTTTTATTTTTATTATCCTTTGTTTATGCCTTTCTATTTACCTTCTTTGAATCGTTCTTCTTTTCAGAAGATCCTTTGGCCCCTACCAGTAAGACTCGGTCTTTCTTGGTTGGAAAGTGACTCTCAACATTTTTCAACATGATAAGCAAATCAGCGAGGCTGGTATCTAGCTTGTTCATATGAAAAATTCACAACAATTGTGAAAGGAGTCCGGGAGTGAGTGCAAGATCAAATCTTGGCTCAACTCTCCATCCATGACAAAACCGGTTGTCTAATTGATCAATCAAATTGATCATGTTAAGAACTTTTTTGTGCATCTTTATAGTGCCATTGGCCATTCTAGATCGGAAGAGCTCCTTAGATATCTCGATATCTATCGGTCCTACTTTCCTCACCATCAACTACTTGATGTGCGGGGAATATAGTAGGAGCATCCATAGTTTCATCGCCGATTTGAAGCTCGTTACTCGTAGATAGATGCGAGCATGATGCATTGAGCCAATTGTGCATCATCTTGCCACTTTCTAAAAGTAGCAATCTCTTCCTCGAGGCATTATGCGCAACCATTGCGAGGATAGGCGACATAAGGACATAAGATAGCTTTTCACCATGAGAACTTTTCTCGATTTCCTTAACCAATCCGTTTAATTCGGTCTGATTAATTTAGCATCTATTATGCTTCACAGTGATAGTAATTTTAGACATTGTAAAATTCTGTAAATGAATTTGTAATTAACAACATTTTAACATACATTCTTTTATTAATTACCAAAATAATTTAGGTCTTGTTTTAAATTGGTATCTCCCACTATTTTCTTCAAACTATATTACCTCACTTATATAGTTTGGCAAAATCTAATTAAAGATTTGCTAGTGAGAATAAGGATCCCATTTCAAATGTATATAGCCTTGTGGTGACACAACAAACTATATATAAATAAATAGGTAGACAACTTTTGTCAATTACATCAACTATGCAACTCCTTTTCTTTTGCCTCTTAGATTATTTTGATCAAGTGGTGGCACATCAGAATCAAAATTATCCAAGTTAAGTCCCGACCTAGCACTCCATATATTCAAAAAGAAAAATATCATCCTTGTGGTGACACAACAAAATAATATTGTTTAATTTTCTTTATAAGCATCAAATGTGATAAATTAACATCTTAAATACTTAATACTTGCCTTGTGGTGACACAACAAACTCATATTAAATATTTAATACTATGTTAATTTTATCATGCTAGAAAAGCTTGACGTTCGATATTCCAAATATCTTTGAACGCTTAGGACTTAATATAAAAATTGAGGGGTTTGTTATTAATTTGTCTCATCTTGTTTAGCAGCGTATTTACATATATATATATAAAATACGCGTCATATTAATGAACATGCGAAACATGTTTGCATAATATATAATATATATAGTATAAGCATGCACATATAGAATACTATATTCTACCCGGATTGATTATGGACTTTTATTCTAGTTTGGTTCACTAGAGCCACCAAGTGAACTAAAAGGTCAAACCCCAGGGGTAAGAAATAATATTTAAATATAACTATTATATTTAAACCCGGGCTCCATTACAAACGGGTCTTCAAGCGCTCCTTGTTCCTTGATCTCCAATTTTTTTTAAAAATTAATTCTAACTATTCCTATTACAAAACTATTTAAAATAAATAGAAACCTTGATCGTGATCGAGGGGAAGTACATAGGAGGAGATATAATTTACATTAAGAAAAAATTAGAGAAGGCAGTCTGTGAGAATCCCCATTTAATAAAACTCATACATTCACGCATCCAACTAAAATAAAATCCAATCACATTGGGTCAATAGTCCATAATCAATCCCATTTATTATCATACACATCATCATATGCATCAATAAATAACATTCATCTTATGAATAATAAACATTTAATATATATATTGATATCATTTAATGGGCAAATTTAGTTAGTATAAAATCTAATTTTTGAATCAAAATAAACTCCTTTATTTTAATCCAAATTTAAATCAAAATAAAACTATTTTATTTTAATTTATCTAATTTTGAATAAAATAAACTATTTTATTTTAATCAAAATTTTAATCAAAATAAACTCCTTTATTTTAATTAATTATGGAATCCAATTCCATGTAAAAAAAATCTTTTATTAAAGGAAACACGAATATTCTTTCCTATTCACAAATAAACTCCTTTATTTTGAAAAATATGAAATCTTATTCCATATTTAAATAAACTCTTTTATTTAAGGAAATTAGGATTCTCTTTCCTATTCACAAATAAACTCTTTTATTTTGAATAATATGAAATCTTATTTCATATCTAAACAAACTCCTTTATTTAAGGAAAGATGGATTTACTTCCTATTCACAAATAAACTCCTTTATTTTAGAAAAATAAAATCCAATTTCAACTCCAATTAGTTATCATGGAATCCAATTCCAACTCTAATTAGTTAGCATGAAATTTAATTTTAAAATTAAAATAAACTTTTATTTTAAGATTAAAATGAACTTTTATTTTAAAATTAAAATAAACTTTATTTTAATTCTAAAATTATTAAGAATAATATATATATAACTATTATATATATATATATGTAAAAACCGTATATATATATGTCAAATATATATAACTTTAACATGGTGCCCCTTGATTTCCGTGCTGCAGGATATTTTTTTTTTTTTTATTTCCGTGAATTCCTGCTAACCAATTAAGCTTCTGCCGAATTCCCTTGAATGTAAAGTGAATACTTCTTGAATTCCAAAAAAAAAAACGACAACTTTATAAAAAAAAAAATCAGTCATGCCACGCATCACTTGAAAACGTGATAGGGCCATGCCATGCATTTTGTAACATGAAGCCACGTGGGAAGATTCTTGTTAACTACTACATAGGATATATATATATATATATATATATATATATATATATATATAATAGTTAGTATATATATAAAAGTTAACAGGATGGCCACGTTTTTTTTGTTTTTGTTTTTTTTTCGTTTTTAAATTTTATACAATAAAATTATGCCCAATTAAATTGTTCTAAACACATATCAATATACATATCAAATTAAAACAATTAATAATTTGTATAAAGGTTTGGCTCTGATGCCACTGTTAGGTTTGTAATATTCAAGAACGCAATCAAATTGCATAAAAGTGCGGAAACGAATAAAAATCAGAGTTTAAAAATTTTACAAACCATATACCCGGATCACCCTTTATGCATAATTATTAATTAAACGAAAAAGATGAATAAGAAACATACCCTTGAAGATCCGAGCTTCCTCAGGTACAAGTTCATCTCCAATCCTTTTCGCGTTCAACTTGAATCCACCGGGTTTGGTTCCTTCCTTTGATCAACGTTAGCCACCCATATGTTTGGCCTCTAGAGGTGATCCACCAAGGAAAAATAAAGATTCAAGAAGAAGGGGTATTGGCTCAAACCCTAGTTTTTCCTATCTGTATAGAAAAAAAGGGCGTACTCTCCAACTATTGGAATTACGTATGTTATAAAAGTCAACAACCACATCACCCATAATAAGACTCCTCTTATTTATAGATGTGGGCAACCCACCTTAACAATTAAGGAATTGAGTTTTATTTAATTAATTAAATTCTTTTAATTAATTAAGCTCCCTAATCTTATTAGGGATAATTAATTAAACTCCTTTAACTAGTTTTCCCTCCTAATCCTATTAGGAATAAATGAGAGTACTTATATTAAATTAATTCCTAAACTCTTTTAGAAATTAAAATAATAATAATTGTAATAATATTAATAAGACTCCTCTTATTAATTTATATTTAATATTTCTAAAATATTAAATAATAAATATTAAGCTATTTAATTTATTCTATCACCATAGATTAAATTAAATATACTTAACTATATTATTACGATTATGCCATTAACTTCTTAAATAATTATTCTTCCCTTTTATGGTGTGACCCTTTAGGTTCTCCATATTAATAGGTTGTGAATAAATCAATTAGAACAATTCTAATCTTATTTAAATAAATAAATTAAACAATTAATTTATTTAAATAAATAATATTTATTCTACAATAGGGATAAGCTTCTCCTAGCGATCAACGACTTTCCGGATAATATAGATTTCAACATTAATCATAAAAGAACCATTGAGTAAATAGTTACTGATAATTCAATCCTTCCACCATACAATATCCCAATTAAATATAAGACATGGAATTCTTTGTCCAAGTCTTATTTTATTTAATTATATATATATTTCGATCCTTAAATGCATAACTCCAAATAATGCAAATTAGAAACTCCTTTCTAATTTCATTACGCCTTAACCCAAGGACATTGGGTTGTCATTTATCGAATCGATAGGACATTTCTCTTCTTTTATTAGAAGTGGTAGATTCTTTATTGATCATACATTATCTCCGTATACAACTTATTATACCCAAGCATACCCTTTGATATACCCTAAGGGTCTTAAGGAATAAGTCAAAGTATAACTCATCATACACAAGATACTATGATGATCTCAAGTCCAAGGATCACTTGTACTACTATCACTACAGGAATTCCTATTGATAGGCAAGTAAAACTCCATTAGGTATTCCTTAGCGAGCCACGTTCAGTGAACTTATTCTTTAATAAGCACCTACATACTTGTTTTAGTGTCTCCACACAAATGATCATGAGATCAATCATCCTCATCCAATGAGCAAGCAACGTATGTACCAATCTATCCGGATTCACTAATCCCTAATTTAGTAATCCAATGATTGGGAACTATTTTAGTTTTAAGCTTTCTAAGAATTTAGATCTCATTAGAATGATCATCATCATTATTCTAAAAGCATTGCTTAAAACTATGGGTTTATCACATATTATAAAACAAAGATCGTGTAGATAATTAAAAGCCTTTAATAAATTAATACTTTTATTAATAAATGAATAAGATTGTTACAAAGTATATGCTTTATCATCAAACATGATTGGCTTGTGTGCATACTACTTTCAGGGGAATCAACCCTTAGTACCATATTGTGCACAATATCTTAACGCTAAAGCATAATTAATCCCCTATAGCATGGTTGTTCATCTCAGTTTGACATTAGAGTCCGCACTAAAGGAAGTTTGGTTTGGATAAGCTCAACAATGGTTCTGAAATTTAGAACGTTAATTCATCAGCTATAGACTAGTCGAATCAATAAGGGTTCGCTAGTCTTATAAGGTTCAACAATAATTGATATTCAATTTGAATAATAAAATTCAAGATGTATACAATCGAATAAGTATTGTATAACAGGAATCATGCTTTTAAAGAATGATAGTATCTAATATGAAATCTTGACTTGAACAATAATAAACAAGATAGAATAAGGAACTTGCTTTATGTAAAGAAACAAGGTTTAAGAACTTGCCTCGTGCATAGGCTAAACGATTACTACTCTCGTTCACCACAAGTCCTACACACATACCATATGTATTCACGACATTCATTAGTTATATTTTCACTTAATTATTTAATATAAACTCCACTTTATTTAACAAATCATTACCCTTCTAATTTAATTATTTAATTAAATTAGAATATTTTCATTCCCTTACTATTATTACACTCGAATAAATTATTTCATAATAATTTCCTTGAATATTTATTTTATTCCATAAATATTTCAACTAAAATATTTATTTTATTTGATAAATATTTTAATAATAATTTTCATCGAATATTTATTTTATTCCATTAATATCTCAATTAAAATATTTATTTTATTTTATAAATATTTTAATAATAGTTTCCATTGAATATTTATTTTATTCCATAAATATTTCAACTAAAGTATTTATTTTATTTGATAAATATTTTTAATAATAATTTCCATCGAATATTTATTTTATTCCATAAATATCTCAATTAAAATATTTATTCTATTTGATAAATATTTTAATTAATTATTTTATTTTATTTTTTTTTTTTTCACGGCTAAAGTTACCTGAACTCAATTTCTGCAGTTCGAACATATAACAAGGCTAATTTAGGCCAAAAATCTCACACAAGTTCAACCATATGTTCTCGTAAAGAACACAGAACAGGGCCATAACTTCCAATTTCCTTGTCAATACATTAATTTAAGCATACCCAGATACTATAATTCATATATGATTAATACCCAATCTTTCTAACATGATTTTAACAACTTAATTCATACAAACACTTGAATCGAATCACATAATTTTACTATTCTTATGAAAAACTCTATTTTTAACATTATTAACGAAATCAACCATTGCGAACTCGTTTTTTGACCAAATCAGTCCGTTTAAGTTTCGTTCTTTTTGTTTTTACATGTATAAACAAAATCATTCATCAATTTACCGATTAATATGCAATTTAAACATAAATTTTATACTTATAAGCCATATTCATATATTTTTCTCTGTAAAACTATAAAACTCCAATTACGACATATTTATATGAAATTGATGGTTTGAAAACATACATAGATGGTAGAAAACATGTTATGATTATATATTATCATGTATATACACATATATCATCAATTCATGCATTGATCATACAATATTTGTTTTACAGATAACTCAGAACACCCCTTAATGGAAAAACTCTGATTATAGCATGTTTACATGAAATCGATTACTCTAATCACATAAATATATGATATAAACATATTATAAACATATACTAACATATATAACATCATATACTCATCAATTATTAATCCCTTCAATTACAGAGGACTTTGAAATAGTTTTTCACAAAACATAAGAATGTAAATTAAATTTTGGGTTGAAAAGATTACCCTGCTAGTTTGTGTAGATTAGTAGGAGATGAAATTCTTCTCTATTTCTTCTTCAATTCACACTTTCCTTCAATTTTCTCTCTAAATACTCTTTGTTTCTCTCTAACTTTCTTTGAACTTGTTTTTCCAGATTTTTAACAAATGACTGAATGCGTATAGATAAACTGACGCTGTTGTGGTCAGTTAATCCCTTAGTGGGTTAACTGACCAACTCCCCTTAAGGCCCTGTTTGTCTAGCTTAATAATCTCTTTTTAATTTATTATAATTAACTTATTTATTATATAGTTTAATAATGTCACACCCAATTAAGAAATTAATCAAATATCTTATTTAATTTAATTAAATAAAATAGAATATTTTCTCATTAATTCACATAGTCACATAATTAAATTCTCATTTATTAATTATGTCAAGTCATTAAATCTCTAATTAATTATTAAATTAATTAGAATAACATTATGCTTATCAAATAATTCATTTAATCAAATATGCTCAATTAAATACATACTTTTGAATAATAAAATTCTCCACATTAATTTAATCAATTTAACACATATAATAAATTAATCTACCACAAACTCATCAATTAATTATTTAACCCAATAATTAAATCATCAAAAAATATTTATTTAATTTAATAAATATTCAAATTAAATTACAAAAATCTCGTTTGTCACAATTTAAATTAGAAATTGTTGTTTGAATGATATTGTACTAATGCAATATAAGTTTGAACAAAATTTTAATAATATTTTGCAGGTTATATTGATTCTTAGCAAGCTTGCTAAATTTAGAAGTTTTTACTTCTCTTGGAACACGAGGTACTATTTATCGGTATATTTTTTTTTATTCTTATTTCTTTTTAACTTAAATTTTTGTTTGAAAACACAGGTTTGACAAAAGTAGCTGTGACGCCCCCAAAACAGGTATACATCACCCATCTTGTGTTGCCAGATACAAGGTACTGAATACAATTATAACTTAATTATACAATAGTCGTGTGAAATACGACAAAACATAGGCTGTGAGTTTTAATACAAATATTGTCATCTAGACAATATCCACACGCAATGGAGTCCTTATTACATTTATTATCACACTATTTCACCGAATAGTGAGGACTACTAATGCACCATCTAGGACCATCACTCTATTCTTCGACTAGTCCCAGCTACGTTCTCATTTCCTGAAAAAGAACAGTGAAAGAAAGGGTGAGCTCAACTAGCCCAGTAAGAAATATTATGACTAAGATAATGCAGAATAAATTATCCTTAGCATTCAACAGTATAACAACTGATAGAATATAATAGACAACAAGTTTTAGATCAAAAACTGCAGTGGAATAAGCAATCCATTAGAAGAGTCAAGTAAAGTATAAAATCTATTGTCTTCTATGATTTAAAAAGTTTTTCATCAACTTTATCGTTGAGACTCAAACTTAATAAATAAAATTGAATCATCCCGCCCACGGGACAAGGATATTCATGTAATCATCAATGGTCATGACTATCCGAATAATCCACGGTCATAATCATACCAACAATCCGCCCACCAATGAACTACATGACCAATGAGGACTTTTACCACATCATTTTATCACATTACGGCCATGATTATACCGAATAATCCCTGGTCATAATCATTAATCATACCAAGTCCATCTATGCACGTAAGCCAAAGATGACTTTTACATAATAATATAAGCATGAGGATGATGACAATTCAATAAAACAAGTTCAAGAATAAATTTTAAAGATTTATAAGTTAATTTATCACGAACTCAATAACGCCCAATTTGTCAACATGATCTTTGCTTTGTAGAGTAAAATTCAAGAATGCTCGGAAGAATATTTCCATGAAAAGATATCTTTGGATGAAGCGCAAATATCAATGATATTCCACTAATTTCATGGAGTATAGAAGCCAAAGCTTTAACCAACCTGAGTATAATAGAATATATGAAAGCGCAAATGGATTTTTCGCGCCGTGCGATAATCCACGTAGATGAGATCATTTCCACAATTTAATAAGGAATGAATACACAGGATCATTCACCATGCATGTGATAATCCACATGGCAGGTTATTCCAACGAGAATAATAAAGAATGGAATAATGAAGGAATCACCGTGCGCGATGCGATAGATCGCTGACCAAACGAGTTATTCCCAACAGCAGAATAATAAATAATGGAACCGGTCGGCGTAGAGCGCGCATAAGCAGGATATTAAATAGAATAATAAATAATGGAACCGGTCCAACAGAAAGCGCATGAGATAGGATATTCCGGCGAAGAATAATAAAGAACGAAATATTAGAAGAATTTCACCATGTATGCGGTGCCAGCATAAGCAAGGTTATTCCAACAGAATAATAAGAATGGAATAACAGAAGAATTTCACCATGTATGCGGTACTTCGCATAAAAAGGTTATTCCAACAGAATAATAAAGAATGGAATAACAGAAGAATTTCACCAAGTATAGGGTAGTCCGCGTATACAGGTTATTCCAACATAATAATAAAGAATGGAATAACAGAAGTTCTCTTCACGAATAAGAAAGAAAGAATATTCCGTATGAGTACAACAAATAATATTCCCTACCTTCGAAAAACTGAATACTGAAGTAGTGAAGTAGCAGAATACTTTTCTTCTTTCTCTCTATAGTTTCTCTCTCTAGAGTTTTAGTGAATTCGTAAGAAATAATGAAGGAATGAGTTTTATTTATAGGATAATGGGTGAATAGTAACTAATTCATGAGCGGTCCAGATTGATTTACTTTTTAAGCGGACGGTCCATATTGGTTTACTATTAAAACTTAAAACAACTATTAAAATCCATCTTGATTTACTATTAAAACTTTAAACCAAATGATCCATATTGATTTACTATTATAACTTTCCACCCGTGGTCCATATTGATTCTTTATTATATCTTTAACCAATGATTCGAAAAATTAGCACATCTCCTCATGGAATAATATTGTACCCAAAAAAATGATTTGAATGAAAAAATATATCTTACGGGTGGGTGAATAGTACCTGAGTTAATAGTAACTTCGTGAATAGTAACTGAATAGATAGTAATCCGGAACGAAAAGTGCTATCGTGAATAATACTGATTGAACAATATAACCTCCAAACATCAATTATTATCTAAACAAATGTCAATTTCCACTAACACAAATAATTCCAACAAAATGGAACTATAAAATTCATCTTTAATCAACATGAACTTATTCATCATTAACATTATAATTCACAATATTTAACAACCAGGTCGTTCACAGGAAAGAGGGGGCTTTCCGATAAGGATTTCTCCTTATTGGCCAAGCAATTAGGTGACCAAACCTCTCCTTGATGAACTTCTAGACATTGTCAATATTTCAAATAATAATATGAATAACTTTGTCGTCTTAATTATTGATTTAATAATATATCATATTATACGAGATGATCTTTGTGACAATAATTGAATCAATAATATGAGAGATATGATGCAAAGAATCATCAGAGAAATAATTGAGTATAAGCGAAAGTGACTTCTTACGTAAGCATCAATAATCAATACTTGTGTGCTACTATGCAAACCATGCAGCGTATTCATTGCATTACTTTTACTACTGAGTAGTTCAGGTTTTAACGGTAACACTTTCGTAGTTATTTTTATAAATATAATTTTTGTCGTTTTTCTTCCTATCGACAATACTTACTTCCGTTGGGATGATTCAATGATTATCTTCGTCGAGCGGATATTCTGATAAAAAGAATATTCCCCGACCAAACGAATATTTTATAACAACTAGCATACTTTACAAAATTTGTAAATATCACCCACAACTATAACATTATATCAAATCCACACCATAATATTAATAAAAATATTTCGAGAAATTTAAATCTTTATTCATAAAATTTGGGGTCTCACAATCTCCCCTCCTTATGTAATTTCACCCTCGAAATTTACGTACGTACTTGGTATGCCGAAGAGATGATGATACCTTGACTTCATTTCAGATTCAAACTCTTGAGGTATAACCTTTGAGTGTTGAATACGATCCTTTTTATCCAAGATTTTAACACGTAGCTTTTCATACGTTTAATCTTCTGCTATCTCGTCTAGTTCTAATTTAATAACGTGGTTCGGGTCATCCACATATTTACGTAACATCGATACGTGGAAAAAAATGTTATGAACACGCGACATACTTGGCGGTAAAGTGAGTCTATAAGCCACAGTTCCTACTCGAACGAGGATTTCAAATGGGCCAATTAAATCGAGGGTTGAGATTTCCTCTCTTCATCGATTCTTGTTTCTAGAATAACGTCCTCTTGAACCTTCTTAATTCTTCACATTCATCAGCTCTGGGTGTGTAGCTTGAGCGGCTTTAACTTTATCGATTAAAGTCGATTCTACTCGTATATTCGTTATCTTCACGTGGGTTCGTATATTCGCACTTGTAAACGCATACGATCTTCTACTCAACGCGTCAGCTACCACGTTCGCTTTTCTACGATGGTATTGAATGATATGATCGTAATCTTCAACAGCTCGAGCCAATGTCTTTGGCACATTACACGTTCGTTTTGGGTGAAGAAAATATTTGAGGGTTTTAGAAATGGGTTTTGTACTGGAGTCAATACAAAATTCGATTTCACGCTCTAGGGTAGGCTAAGAAGTCTTCAAGAATACATCAGGAAATTTATTAACAATAGAAATATCATTCAAAACTGTGACTCTCATCCAAGACTTGGATAGCACGTCGCATTGATACCTATCAACTTGACATCAATTATTCGCAACGCCCCCACGGAAGTTCTGGCGGTGCATTCCACACAAGGAAGTCACCAGCGAAAGGCTCAGGGCTCTTTACTTATGACTTGATATGATAATGATTGGTTTGGTTGCTTGAATTCGCATAATAGGTTGGTTAGGAATATGAAAGCTAACAACCTTACAAAAAGCTTGATGAGTAGTTAACCAATCGATTCCTAAAATCACATCAAAGGTAAGTATTTTCAAAGAGATAAGATCGACAAGTAACGTGAAATTGTCGATTTGAATCAACAAGATTTATAAACAGTGGAGGTAATGAAGGTTTCTACTATCGAAGTTTCAACCAATAAGTCAAAGTCTAATTTCTCCGAAATCAAATTTAAACGTTGAGCGAAAGCAAGAGAGATAAAACAATGGGTAGAACCGGTATCTAATAAGATATAGACTTTGCAAGAATTTATAATTAACTAACTCGTGCTGACTTCGTTCGAGTTACTCGCTTTTTGAGAAGTCACGAAAAACGCTCTTCCTGAAACCACCGAGCTTTGTTTTGTGTCAGTATCCGCCTTTGGTGCCACCGTTCCAAATTGGACTTGACTTCACTATACGACAAAATCGAGCTAAATGACCTTCTCTTCTTGAAATTTCTACTTCTATTATCTTGGCCATGATTACCACCGAAGTGGTTACCATTCTTGGCATGATAATTTCCCCCACAATGGTTATCATTATTCCGATGGTCGTTGCCACCGGTATGATTATTATCGTGTTGTTGGATGTTACCTTTTGGTTGAGCTAACTCAACGGTCTCATGTGCTTCATTGCTTATCTCAACATTTTCAGATGCCATTTTCAAACACTGTCACAAAATAAGGGTTAATTAACATATCACATATTATCCCTATACTATGACCGACCAATTAAATACCAAATAAACTTAGGTAGGTTATACTAGCGAAGGAATTCCCCGTCTCTCCCCTCCTAGTTCTTGTCTCACATCTCAGCTAGGGATCATATCCTTAAGCTTTGATACCAACTGTGACGCCCCCAAAACAGGTATACATCACCCATCTTGGGTCTCCAGATACAAGGTACTGAATACAAATACAACTTAATTATACAACAGTCGTGTGAAATACGACAAAACATAAGCTATGAGTTTTAATACAAATATTGTCATCCAGACAATATCCACACGCAATGGAGTCCTTATTATATTTATTATCACACTATTTCATCGAATAGTGAGGACTACTAATGCACCATCTAGGACCATCACTCTGTTCCCCAACTAGTCTCAACTACGTTCTCATTTCCTGAAGAGAACAGTGAAAGAAAGGGTGAGCTCAACTAGCCCAGTAAGAAATATTATGACTAAGATAATGCAGAATAAATTATCCTTAGCCTTCAACAGTATACCAACTGATAGAATATAATAGACAACAAGTTTTAGATCAAAAACTGCAGTGGAATAAGCAATCCATTAGAAGAGTCAAGTAAAGTATAAAATCTACTGTCTTCTATGATTTAAAAAGTTTTTCATCAACTTTATCATTTGAGACTCGACTTAATAAATAAAATCGAATCATCCCTACTCCACGGCCGAGGATATTCATGTAATCATCAATGGTCATGACTATCTGCAAGAATAATCTGGTCATAATCATCATACAACAATTTGTCCACCAATGAACTACAGACCAATGAGGACTTTTACCACATCATTTGTCACATTACGGTCATGATTATACCGAATAATCCCTGGTCATAATCATTAATCATACCAAGTCCATCTATGCACGTAAGCCAAAGATGACTTTCTACATAATATAAGCATGAGGATAGTGACAATTCAATAAAACAAGTTCAAGAATAATTTTTAAAGATTTATAAGTTAATTTATCCTGAACTCAATAACGTCCAATTTGTCAACATGATACTGCTTTGTAGAGTAAAATTCAAGAATGCTCAGAAGAATATTTCCATGAAAAGATACTGGATGAAGCGCAAATATCAATGATATTCCACTAATTTCATGGAGTATAGAAGCCAAAGCTTTAACCAACTGAGTATAATAGAATATATGAAACTGCAAATGGATTTTCGCCGCCATGCGGTAATCCACGTATGCATGCATCATTTCCACAATTTAATAAGGAATGAATACACAGGATCATTCACCGTGCGTGTGATAATCCACATAGACAAAGTTATTCCAATGCGAATAATAAAGAATGGAATAATGAAGGAATCACCATGCGATGCGATAAAGATCGCACTGCATGTGTTATTCCCAACGAGAATAATAAATAATGGAACGGAATTAAGCATAAACGCATAAATGAGGATATTAAACGAATAATAAATAATGGAACCAGTCCGGCAGAAAGCGTATGAGATAGGATATTAAAGACGAGAATAATAAAGAACGAAATATTAGAAGAATTTCACCATGTATGCGGTAGATTCAGATAAACAAAGTTATTCAATGAGAATAATAAGAATGGAATAATGAGAAGAATTTCACCATGTATATCACGCAGATAAACAAAGTTATTCAATGTAATAATAAAGAATGGAATAATGAAGAATTTCACCAAGTATAGGGTAGTCGGCACAGATACAAAAGTTATTCCAATGTAATAATAAAGAATGGAATAACAGAAGTTCTCTTCACAAATAAGAAAGAAAGAATACCCCTTATGAGTACAACAAATAATATTCCCTACCTTAGAAAAACTGAATACTGAAGTAATGAAGTAGCAGAATATTTTTCTTCTTTTTCTCTATAGTTTCTCTCTCTAGAATTTCAGTGAATTCGTAAGAAATAATGAAGGAATGAGCTTCTATTTATAGGAGAATGGACTAAATAGTAACTAATTCATGAACGGTCCAGATTGATTTAATTTTAAACGGACGGTCTATATTGGTTTACTATTAAAACTTAAAGCAACGGTTCATACTGATTTACTATTAAAACTTTAAACCAGCGATCCATATTGATTTACTATTATAACTTTCCACCAGCGGTCCATATTGATTTGCTATTATATCTTCAACCAACAGTCTGAAAAATTAGCACATCTCCACATGGAATAATATTGTACCCAAAAATGATTTGGACCGAAAAGAAATATATCTTACGGGTGAATAGTACCCCGTGAATAGTAACTCGTGAATAGTAACTCATGAATAGTAACTCGTATATAGTAACTCATAAATAGTAACTCGTGAATAGTAACTCATGAATAGTACTCTGACATGAAAAGTGCCCTGAATACCTGATTGAACAATATAACCTCCAGACATCAATTATTATCGAAACAAATGTCAATTTCCACTAACACAAATAATTTCAACACAATGGAACTATAAAATTCATCTTTAATCAACACGAACTTATTCATCATTAACATTATAATTCACAATATTTAACAACCAGGTCGTTCCTAGGAAAGAGGGGGCTTTCCGATAAGGATTTCTCCTTATTGGCGCGCAATTAGGTGACCAAACCTCTCCTTGACAGAACTTCTAGACATTGCCAATATTGCAAATAATAATATGAATAACTTTGTCGTCTCAATTATTGATTTAATAATATATCATATTATACGAGATGATATTGTGACAATAATTGAATCAATAATATGAGAGATATGATGCAAACAATTATCGTGTAGCAATAATTGAGTATAAGCGAGTGACTTCTTACGTAAGCATCAATAATCAATACCGTGTGCTACTATGCAACCACGCGTATTACTGTACTTTTACTACCGAGTAGTTCAACAGTTTTAACGGTAACACTTTCGCCATTATTTTTTTAAATATAATTGTCATTTTCTTACTACGACAATACTTCCGTTGTGGGTCCACCAATGATTGTACCGTCGTACGAATATTCCCGACAAAAAGAATATTCTCCGACCAAATGAATATTTTATAACAACTTGCATACTTTGCAAAATTTGTAAATATCACCCACAACTATAACATTATATCAAATCCACACCATAATATTAATAAAAATATTTCGAGAAATTTAAATCTTTATTCATAAAATTTGGGGTCTCACAGTAGCAGCCTTTCTTGAAGAGAAAAGGGAGGTAGTATGAATGTAGTGTGATTTGGATTTTGTGATAGATTTGGGTAGAAAAAGAGTCGTGAGTAGGTATAGGCGTAGAAGATGACTAGTTTTATAGGTTCTAAATATTTAGGAAAGTAATATAATTATTTATATTATATTATATTATTATGTAATATACATGTGTATGTATACATGTATATCAATATATGTATTATTATTTATATTATATATTATATATTATATTATATACGTAATATACCTATGTAAATGTATAGATACACATTATATTATATATATTATATAAATCTATATATATAAAATGTGTTATATATGTTTACGGATAGTTATTAAATTTTGTTTGGAATATTGTAATTTTTTGTATTGGTCATGCTTGATGAATGTGTTATATGTGTTTTTTCTTTGTTATTGTGTGATGTTTCGTCGAAATATTGTAATATTAGTTTTGAATGTGATGTTTCGTTGGAATATTATAATTTTTTTGACGAATGTTGATTTTGTTTGTGAATGTGATGTTTCGTTGATGAATGTGATTGTAATTTTTTAGTGGTGCTGTTTTTTTATTTTGTTATATATGTTTGGATGTTTTGTTATTATGTTTCGTTGGTGGTTGATGTCCTACTTATTGTGATATGAATTTTGAATGAGTTTTTTCGTGTATCTATTTAGTGTATTTGTTATATTGTATTTAATATTCTAGTTTATTTTGTACCTTTGTTGAGAGATAATTTTACACTTGGGACACCCTTTTGAATATGTATTGAAATTTATTTGTATGTCTCTATATGGGTTGTGCCAAGTGAAAATTTTGTAATGTACAACTTACTATAAATGTAAGGCATAGAGTGTGGTTTGGAAATGTTAAGTGAATTTTTATAATGTACACAACTCACAAGCTATGTAAGCTGAAGACGAAGGTAAAAGATGGGAGATTCAGCTTCTTGAAATTGGATCAATATTGATATTTACAAGCATGAAAAAATTTCAGTAGGAAAGGTATTATTTAAATTATAAATTGTTGTTTGAATGATATTGTACGAATGCGATATAAGTTTGAACAAAATTTTAATAATATTTTGCAGGTTGTATTGATTCTTAGCAAGCTTGCTAAATTTAAAAGTTTTTACTTCTCTTAGAACATGAGGTACTATTTATTGGTATATTTTCTTTTTTATTCTTATTTCTTTCTAACTTAAATTTTTGTTTGAGAACACATGTTTGACAAAAGTAGCAGCCTTTCTTGAAGAGAATAGGGAGGTAGTAAGAATGTAGTGGGATTTGGATTTTGTGATAGATTTGGGTAGAAAAAGAGCCGTAAATAGGTATATGTTCTTAATATTTAGGAAAGTGATAAAATTATATTATATTATATTATATTATTATGTAATATACATAATATACATGTGTATGTATACATGTATATCTATATATGTATTATATTATATATTAATAATATACGTAATATACATATGTACATAGATACACATTATATTATATATATTATATATATTATATAAATATATATTATATAAAATGTGTTATATATGTTTACGGATAGTTATTAAACTTTGTTTGGAATATTGTAATTTTTTGTATTGGACTTGTTTGATGAATGTGTTATATATGTATGTTATTTTTTTTGTTATTGTGTGATGTTTCGTCGGAATATTGTAATATTTGTTTTGAATGTGATGTTTCGTTGGAATAATTGTAGTTTTTTTAATGAATGTTGATTTTATTTGCGAATGTGATGTTTCGTTGATGAATGTGATTGTAAATTTTTTCTATTGTTTTTTTTATTTTGTTATATATGTTTGTATGTTTTGTTATTATGTTTCGTTGGTGGTTGATGTCCTACTTATTGTGATATGAATTTTGAATGAGTTTTTTCGTGTATCTATTTAGTGTATTTATTATATTGTATTTAATATTCTAGTTTATTTTGTACTTTTGTTGAGAGATAATTTTACACTTTGGGCACCCTTTTGATTTATGTATCGATATTTCTTTGTATGTCTCTATATGGGTTGTGCCAAGTGAAATTTTTTTAATGTAGAACTTACTATAAATGTAAGGTATAGAGAGTGGTTTGAAAATGTTGTGTGAATTTTTGTAATGTACAACTCACAAGCAATGTAAGCTGAAGATGAGGGTAAAAGATGGGAGATTCAACTTCTTGAAATTGGATCAATATTGATATTTACAAGCATGAAGAAATTTCAGTAGCAAATGTATTATATCCTCTGCATTTTCAGTTTCCTTTCTCACATCCTTTGCATTTTCAGTTTCATTTCCTCCTTTGTTTGCCTGACTACCTCCTTCCTCTCCCTCAACCTTCCTCATCCTCATCCATATTCTTTCTCATAGCCTTCTTATATTCCTTACATTTTCTCCTAGCCTCTACCAATTCATCATCACTGCACTCTTCATCATTCAAGTCATCGTCAGTATTATTCTCTTCTTCAGAACTATCATCATCAACTACCCTCTTGGACCTCCTCTTATCCCTCCTTTTAAACTCTCATTTTGTTTAGTTCATTTTCAATCTCTAACATTCTCAACTGTCACATTGTCTTCATTATCACCATCATTATCCAACAAAGCATCCCCCTCAGCCCCACCCCCAGCCCCACCCTCACCCTCATCCTCACCCTCACCATCCATATTTTCAACCATAATTTCAATCACAATTTGAACCACATTATCAGTCACATTCTCAGTCACATTAATACTATTATGCTCATCCAATATGGAGGTTTGATCAGTATTATATGTTAATACATGGTCTACATAGACATCAATTACACCATGTGGCAGACAAATATTAACCATATAAATATAATCACTGTACAAACGTGGCATATGATAAATTGTTCCTCCCACATAGTCACATAAAAGAGCATAGATGAACTTCCCACCATAGTGTACATTAAATTGAACAATAGTATTCATCTGTAACAAATGAAACCATATACAAAATAGAGCATAAGCAATAAACTATTGGAGGAATGTTCTAAATTACAGAGCATACATGTGGGGACAAAAGAGGACCAAAATTTAGTAAATAATGATTTTGTACATCTTAAAACAAGAATCAGTAAAGAAAAAGACAAAGTTGAACATTGAATAATACATTTTAACTGTAATACCCGAGAAATTTCACGTATTATAAAATGAATATATTAATGGAAATATTATTTATGTGAAGATAAGTGTTATTATTTTATGAGTTGGTTAATACAATTGATTCGTATTAGATCAATGCGTATTAAGAAATGTGAATTTACAATGAGAAGTGTGAAATGCCTTGTGTGGCATAATGCGGAACGGGAAAATGCATTAAGTGAATTAAAACGGGAATTAGGAAGTATAATCGTGTTGAACGTGTGATAGCACATAAGTAATCAAATACGCTCGTAGACTTGTAGTAACATTTTGTGGACATCAATTTATGTCGTATAAACGAGTTAGCGATGAAGATTGGCACATGCTTAAGCAAAACCAGTCTTCAGCATCGTCGCAGTAAGACGCAAGAACAATTGCCATTGTCTGAAGAAGATAAATCAAGTAGCATTTACGCCAAAGAGTCGATTGGAGAAAAGTAATTTTTCCACTTTGGAAATTAAATTGAACAATTATGTGATACGTGTGACATTAATAAACCATGAAATAAAGATCGCAATTAAGTAATATTAATTGTTAATTGTTATATTAATTAATTGTTAATGGTTGTGGTAGAATATTGAATTCTTAGTAATTAACTAATAATATGTGATTACTATTATTTGCAATATATTATAAAGATGAATAATGATTATAGAAATCCATAATTACATGAATCAATGGTTGGATTAATTAATATTTGTGTTAATTAATTAAGGAAGTGCATGATTTATTTATTTAACATAAATAAGTAAGTTAGTAATTTAATAATATTATATTGTGATTATGTGTATATGAGCAATAATACAACCATACTATATAGTGTAGTGTGACTATATATTAAAATCTATTTAAACTATATTATATTAAGTGATGATTAATCAAGGAAGGAGTAAATTTATTTATTTAACATAAATAAATAAGTTATTAATATAATAAGGTTATAATATGATTATATGAGTGGTTGAGATAATTATGGAACTACCCGGATAATAATATCGGACTGCATTATTTTATTGCATATATTTAATGTACATGGACTATATGATGTGAGTGTATAATTTATCCCTAAAATTCCTAATATGGTAACAATTGTACATTAAGATTTCATTGTGGGAATTAAGTAGACCAAAACAAGCCTAGATAACAAGGTTGCTGAGTTTTTTTATTTTGTCCCAAAATGAGTGGCACAAGTACATGAACAGTAGCTGAGATTGAAGCACGTATTCTCCATAAGGCTAAGTCCTAGATGATCATTGCTAGCTATATAGTTGGTATGGAGTTGTTAAACCACCCTTCATGAACCATTGTTTCTTCCTAATACACAATGGATTCCAAAATTGTGTAATGACAATGCCTAGTCCATGATTTTCTATAAATGCAAACTTGAGTTCAGATTTTTTTTGTGTTGCTAAGAGTTGTTTAAGTGGAGAGTTCTAAGTTGCTGAGCATTGTAAAAGCCCATTTAGTGTGTAGGAAGTTCAAGTTAAGCTCAAGAAGGTATAAATTCTATTTATGTTCTTGAGATGGGTTTGTTTGATTCTTGAAATTTCTTGAATTCAATTGTTAATTGATATGAGTAAACATGTTATAAGGTGTTTAGGAAGTTTACTAGCATGTATAAACACTTTAGGAATGATTTGGGATATGTTTGATGTCAAGCAAATCAAGTTGGCCAAGACTCTGCAAAGTAGAGTATGCTTTTTGATTGAATGCATGCACTGGCATTGCGCCATTATTGAACTAAAAGGCACAGTAGCAGAGATGTGCGATTCTTTAATTCAGTTGGAACTTCGCTTTGAAATCTGCTTTATGTGTCGATCGAGCCCTTATGGCTTAAACTAGCATGAAAGCATGTTTAAGGTGTATGTATAAGTATATGAATCTAAGTTGGGCATGTTCTAATAGACTTGCATGATTAATGAAGACATGGTTTACATGGAGATTTGGACTTTAAGTTTTGAAAACAAATTATGTTAGAGACCACGTTCTGCAAATTTTGAACCTAGTAAGCTATACATAACTGATTTTACACTTAGATGAGCATGCTAGAATGTACGTAGTCCCTTTGTTCATAACTACCTTATTAAGCCTTGTGTTAGAAATGTTTTCAAGAAAAAGCTTAGCCTAGTGAGCTAACATGCATGATTTCTACATGGATTACATTCTGACTTTGAAAGTATCGTAGTATGACTTGGAAATGCATGAATAAACATTTAGCTTATGTTTATGTGATTAGCAAGGAAGCATGAACAAGTTGAACTTACTAGTAAGATTTGAATGTGAATATTGTCAAGCTACCATGAGGACTAGAATCTGACATTTGTAATCATGTTTGATGACACTCTTAGACTTACTCATGTAGTATAAACATATATATGTCATGCTTATGTATCATGTTTCAAGAAAAACGTAAATGAAGTATATTTCCAACTAAGGCGGTGTTAGTTTCAAATATGTGTTATGAATACTCACAAGCATGTCTAATATGAGTTATATAACTAACTTGTATGTTTGAAGAGCAAGCATGATAGACTTTGTAGTTCATGACCTTGCATGGCCCCAAATGGTTGAAATGATCAATTTAGGAATATGTTATAAAAGGGAACCTAGATTTACTTGAGAAGCATGAAAAGACCCTTAACATGGCAAATATATCATGTATGATTGTTTTAAGCAATGTAACGAAACCACAAGGCAAAGAAATTGAGTCTTGGCATAGTTAGAGGATTCAAGAATTGCCACGGCCCTAAAGCTTAGCCATTCTTGATAAGGCCATCTCAAACTCGAGTTACGTCAGATTCATTTTTGAACTGATGTTGAAGCATGCCTATAGGATTACTTTAACTTATCTTACATGACCAATATGTTATGTAATATGTTAAGAAGCATGCTATGCAACAGAGACAAGTGTTGAACATAACTTCCAAATGTTAAGTCCGAAGAATGTCTTCAAGAAATTTAGCAATCAAGACGTCGTTGTATTTGTGATGACTTATAAACTGATTTTGTATCATATGTGCATACTTGAATCGTGTCAAGCTTGTTTAAAGACTGTGTTAGCTAATGAATATCTTGATCATATAATACGCTATAAATAGGATTCAAAAGTGTTAAATTATTAACGTGGATAAACTACGCGTAAGGTAAGTATTCGAACCCTACTCTTATCGTGCAAGTATCTTTGCATTCTTTATTCGACGAATACCGTACGCTTATCTCTTTGAATACAAGTTATATTACCTTCTCGTTCAAACGAGCTAATATGTGTAAACCCTTGTGAAAACTATTATTCATGATGAACTTGGTATTGTTCTTGAATATTGTGAAAAAGTCGATGCCATTTGATTCGGCTAGACTATATGCATGTTTATAAAACTGTCAAAACCAATTAATTGGTGCGGAAATCTTGAAAACTGAGTTGAACAACCCTTAAGGTAAAGGGATTGTATGTTGTTGGAAACCCCAACACATGAGTATATTATTACTATGGTGTTATGCATAACTTAGAGTATTGTAGACTGATTGTGATGCCCCCAAAATAGGTATACATCACTCATCTTGAGTCGCCAAATACATGGTACACAATACAAATAAAAACTTAATTATCTGACATGAGTGTGAGTTTTAATACAAATATTTTCTTCAGACAAAGATACAAACTCAATGGGGTCCTCATTACATTTATTATCACACTATTTCATAGAATAGTGAGGATTACTAATGCTATCATCTGAGATGATCACTCCGGTTCCCGACTAGTCCCCTCGCTACGCTCTCATTTCACAAGAGAACAATGAAAGCAAAAGGTGAGCTCAACTAGCCCAAATAAAAATATTATGACTAAGATAATGCGAGAATAAATTATCATTAGCCTTCAAATGTTGTTAAAGCGATAAAATATAACAAACATCAAGTTTAACCCGGTGAACAAGCAATCCATTAGAAGAGTCAAGTAGAGAATAAAATCTACTATCTTCTATGATTTAAAAGGTTTTCATTACTTTTATCATTTGAGACTTAGCTTAAAAAATAATCCACATCATCCCTCGCACTATGGCAAGGATATTCATTAGTATCACGACCATAAATTATCCATGACTACGGCCAAGGACATTCATGTATTCATTAATGGTCATGATCATGCCAACAACTCATCCATCAATGCACTACGGCCAACGAGGACTTTTACCACATCATTTGTAACATTACGATCATGATTACACCGAATAATACCGGTCATAATCATACCAAGTCCATCTATGCACTCTGAATACAGATGACTTTCAACAAAATATAAACATGAGGATGATGACAATGATATAAGAATTCAATAAAACAAGTTCAAGAATTAATTTATCCAGAACTAATAACGCCCAAATTGTCAACATGATACTTCTTTGTAGAGTAAAATTCAAGAATGCTCGGAAGAATATTTCCATGAAAAGATATTGGATGAAGCTTGATATCAAGGATATTCCACTAATTTTATGGAGTATATAAGTCAAAATTTTAACCAATCGAGTATAATAAAGAATGGAATAACAAAATAAATCACTGTGCATGCGATAGACCCATTACACAGCAAAAGTTATTCCAACAGAATAATAAATAACGGAACTAAGTCCAACAGAAACGCATGCAACGAGGATATTCCAACAGAGTAATAAAGAGAAGAATGTGTCCGGCGTGAAACGCATGCATGGATATTCCAATGTAATAATAAAGAATGGAACCAGTAAAATTGTAAAACGTATGATGATGTGATATTCCAACAAAGATAATAAAGAATGGAATAATAAAAGAATTTCACCAAGTATAGGGTAGTAGCGCATGATACTGAGTTATTAAACAGAATAATAAATAATGGAATAGCGAAGTTCTCTTCATGAATACAAAAGAAATAATACCCTTACCGTAAAAAGAAACCGGATATAAGAGTAGGGAAGTAGCGTAGAATACTTTTATATAGTTTCTATAATTTCTCTCTAGAATTTCAAGGAATTGTAAGAAATAATGAAGGAATGAGCTTCTATTTATAGGAGAATGGAGCGGATACTATTTGAGAAATAATTCACTGACGCAATGAAATATTATCGAAAATAATTTTGTTGAATCATCAGACGCCTATTTTCAAATGCTAACATACTTAGTCAAACAAAACAAAAAAAATATAATATATTATATATATATATATATATATATATATATATAACACATGGTTTTAACAAAATCACCCACCTATCACTATCATCAGAACACTTTCCCACCACCACCATCCAAAAGTCACTATCATCATATTATATATACATATATCTATTCCACCATTACAAAGCCATCCCCTTTTTTCTTCTTACATCCCGTGGACTTGCATTCCAACCATTTCATTTTCCATACATAAGTTATATATATATATATATACACACACACACACACACATCACAAACTTATAAATATAAATATATTTTACCTCTCCTTGACAGAACTTCTAGACATCGTTAATATTACAAATAATAATATTAATAACTTTGTCGTCTCAATTATTGATTTAATAAAATATAAAATATCGACAATAATTGAATCAAATAACGTGAGATACTTATCGTGAATTCTTTGAGCAATAATTGAATAAAACCGAGTGACTTCTCAAGTAAGCATCAATAATCAATACCGCAGGTGCTACTATGCAACCACGCCAGACATCATATTACTTTTAACACTTTGGGTGTTTCAACAGAGTTAACGATAAAAAACTTCCGCCGTTATTTTCATAAAGTATTTTTGTCATTTTTTCAATCCGACAATAATTCCGTTGTGGGGTCCACCAATGATTGTGTCGTTTTCATAAAGTATTTTTGTCGTTGTATCGAATATTATATAACAACTTACGTACTTTGCAAAATTTATAAATATTACCCATAACTATAACATTATATCAAATTTACTCCATAATATTCAAAAATGATATTTATAGAAAATTTATCTTTATTTAAAAAAGTTGGGGTCTTACACTGATCCTCTATAGTACTTGTTCTTTTGGGTTGTCAGTTTAATATTGGTAATTCTAGTATATGTTCAATAGTCCTTAATGACTGCTCAGTATAAATTATGATCCAGTTGGATACCTTGATAGCCTTTGAATTCATATATCTCTGTTGATTTATATTGAATTATCGTTCTTATTCCAAGAATTGTTGATATTCATTATTTATGATATTATTCTGAAACTCTGAACTATCTTAGAGATGATACTTCGATATTTCACACTCGTGTTATAAAACTATTACCCTTGTTGTATATTACTTGTTGGGCAATTTGTGTTCATTCTTGTTTATTTAAAACCTTTCAGTTAAGGCGGAACATGGAGGTGTATCTGGGAATGACAAGGGCAAGGCTACCGACTAGCTTGTCCCTTTTTTTGTTTAAATTAATTATGTTGTACTAAGACTATTTGCAAACTATGTTTAAATTTGAGTAAGATTATGTAATAAGTCTTTATTCGATATTATTATGTAATCTATTAAGTACTGTAGGTTGCGAGACTTGGAGGAATAATTATAATAAATCGTTGTATATTATTCTAAATTAGATCTTTCGTCGTGAATGTGTGATTTTAGTTATTATGGTAATTCTTTAAGAACGTGATAAACTGAATTTGGGTGACCAAGTGGAGGTCAGAATTTGGGGGCGTCACATTAACTCTAGTGTTTAGAAGTAAAAGGACAATACGACAACAAACCCAAAAAAGAAATCATCAAAATTAGAAAAGGGGACGAGAGGGGACCATCATATGGGCAGGGGCGGATCCAGCCCATGAATTCAGTGGGGTCAATTTTTTAAAACAAAAATTTATAAAATAAAATAAAATAAAGGCGTCAGAATGCGAGGGATATTACAAATAAGTGTGTGAGCTATCATATAAAATTGATATTGTTTTATATAATTGAATACACTTCGAATTCTCGATCTTATGTTATATATAAAATGATATTTTATAATTTTTTAAAACACTGTTATTATAAGAAAGACTTCTTGTGTCCTCTAAAATAAATTACAAAACTAAATAATATTGTTAAAATGTTATTTATAATAACATTTTTTGATATTTTATTGTTTGAAACTATCGTAATGATAGTTTCATTTCAATAGCTACTAAAAAATATCATGTTCAATGTAAGTTACTAAACAATATAAAAGAGTAGAGCATTTGTGTTAGTAGAAATTTGAGACATTTAATAGTCTTTTAACTGGATTTTTATTTTCACTAAACACTTTATAAAATCAAAATTAAATTAAAAATTAACTCCCAAAAAAATTCAGATTGAAATAATCAATTCCCCCCGCCTCTAAATAGATCCGCCCATGCATACGCCGTACATACATGTGTTAAATGCCAGATTTACTTGATGTCGAATTTTAAACGACTTCTTACCAACGTGAATCACACCAAGATTCACCACATAATCGATTTTGTTAGCTTTTCAAATTGATCGATCGAGCAACTACTCATTTTTTGCTTAGTTTTTCAATTCATCGATCACTTTCGATGGGTTGGGTTGGGTTGGGTTGGGCTGGGCCTCGGTTGAACAATCTGGAACAAATTTGGGACAAATGACAATTCAATTGCTCCTAATACACATGTGGGTCCATCCACTGGTAATTTGGTGGGAAAATTTCCCTCCATATCCACATAATGTTGGCCACATGGACTGATCTGTGCCATATCATAATTATTTTACACGTCTGTAGTTTATTTGTCCAATTTCGTCTAAAGTCAAAATAGTTAACGGAATTACAAACGTTTTGTTAATAAAATGTAGTTCAGTGAGTTGACTGTAAAAAAAGAAGAAGTTTAGTGACCTGTTTGTAAGTTGACATAAAGTACAGTGACTTAAAAAGCATTTAACTCTAATATAACTAAGGGTGTAAACGAGTCGAGCCGAAGCGAACAGAGAACTACTCGAATTTGACTCAAAATGATAACTTTGTACTCGAATTCGAATTGTATTTAAAAAATTCTACTCAGATTCGACTCAACTCGAATATTTATTACTCGAATTCGATCCGACTCGACTCGGATATTTATTCAAACTACTCGCGAGCTTCAAATTCAAGCTCGAATTTGAGTCTACACATAATAACTAGTTTTATAATAAATATAATTATAAATTAAATTTGTTATTTTACTTAGAAATGAGAAAATATATTTACTATTACACTTTACAAATATAAAATCACAATTAAAATTAAAAACAAAACAAAATAATAATTAATTATCCTAATTTGATTTAAATTTATATATATTATAAGAGAATGTATCGAACATCTAGTCGAATATGTATCAACTGAGTATGTATCGAATCACAATTAAAAATTCGAAGTAGTTTGAATCTTAAAGCAAATGAAAGATAACTTACTCAGATTCTACTCGTATTTTTATTTGAATTATTTTAATCTTCAAATTTAGATCAATTATTAACGAATCAAAGCCTCGACTCAGTATTTTTTTAAATGGATCTCGAATTCATCCGGAATTATTTAGCTCGTTAACATCCTTAAATATAACATGCCCTGTGCTACTTACCGCAAGTGTAGCCGAACCACATGAGAAGTAAGGTTTTGCTTAACGGGCCCACACCAGTCCGTAACTCATCACTAGGAGTCTGTGGGGGAGGTGTTTTGGATCCAGTGCGGGTGGATGTACGGTAGAGCTGGGTTATTGGGAGACGTGTATGACAATGGATCCGTTGCCAAATTGGAGAACTCAACTGATAAAACTAAAATATCTTTCTAGTAAAAACTTTTGGACTTTCTTCCCTTTGGAAAATTGATATGGGTGTATTTTCTTCACTTTTTAGATATAGTAATAAAATAAAATAACGACTTAATATAATTTCATTATCAACCAACAACTTATCATTTTTAAGAATATACAAAAAATAAAATATATTTTTAATATTCATAAATTTTACAAATAAAATATTTTTGATGAAAAATAGATCATTGGCCAAATTTTTCTCCTATTTCTTTTGTATTCATTAACAACTTAGTAACAAGAGAATTGAACATAAATTAATATATATATATAGATATATATTTCTCGTAAATTTTAAAACTCATAAACACAATGTTAGCTTATTTTTAAAAAAAAATTAATTAAAAATTAATCTATTTTGACATGGTCTTATTCTTTTTTCCCCTTTATTCTTCCAGGAATGTAGACCGGAAGAATGTGATACATCTTGAGATTCCTAACATTACACTACATCAGAGTCCTTAACAACAGGTCGGGGAATATTGTACAGGATGAGACCCATCATAAGTATCATACTTCCAAAAAGGAAAAAGGGGCTTAGGCTTGAGCCTTCTGGGAGATATGGCAATGGAAGTGCCAGAATGTAAATTGAAATTGGCACTGCACATAATTAGTAAAAAAGCTTTAGTAAACTGCATGCAGCAAGGGACCGAGATAGGGGTGGGGGGTGGGGGGTGGGGGGAGGGGTAGAATGAGAGAACAGAGAACCTGAAAGTAATACTGCAAGTGAAGATACAACTGCAGAAGAAATTTTAACCAGGTTGAGCAACGATACGTTAAAAGCTATGTTGGTGATTACGTAAAGAAGAGGTAGTAACGGGGATCCTTCGCAACCTGAAAGCAACAAATGAAGCCATAAGACGAGCATCACAGAGAAAGTTGTTCAAAAAGTATCAGATTTGAGAAAAATGAGGGAACTAATGTTCAAGTTTCTAGGAACAAGATTATATTATTTACCATATATATAGAATAGGATCCAGATTCCAGACCTACTTGTGCCATAAATTTTACAACTAGATTTCAAGTTTCTTATTGACTAAGATCATCATTGCATTGTTGTTTCTATATGACTTTTAAAAAAATAGTCTAGTATAAATTGGCCATTAATTCCAAACGATATAAATCTCTCTTTCATCAAGTATATGACATTCCAAATAATCACAGGCAGAACTCTAATAATATGCAATCTGCAATGTTACATATTATATTGTACAAGATATTGAAATGCTAAAGCTGGGGAGTGTCAAGTGGAGAAAGAGGATTTGATTATAATAAGAAGCATGAGAACAACTACTTCATGCTAATAATACCAAAGATTAAATCTGCATCTGGTCTAACCAGTGCGGCATCCCGCATTGGCAGACAAGCACTTGGTGGCAACCATGATGGAAACCGAGGGGAACCAAAAAAAAAAAAGTAAAAAGCATTTGACACATTTTGATCCTAATCGGTAACAAAAATCCTTCGCAAGTGATGGATAAAAGTTGGCTTAAATGGCTGATTTCTAGAAGTTATTTTCAGAACAAACTATATAACTTTGAGAAACAGCACACGCTGTACAAAAAACAATTATGTCTGTATATAAAAGAAACAGAATAGCATTTGGTTTATATTTCTTTCTAGCATCCCAGAAACAGAATAGTCTTTGATTTTCCTTCCTAGCATCCCGGTTATTAACATGTTGAAGTTTTGCAAGTCAAGGGATAGCGTTCAATGCCTATTGCCTAGACCAAGGAGAAGAGATAGCTTACCTGGTTTGTAGGATCCAGTATTAAGAAAGCAACCAGCACCTTTCTTAATGTACAAATGGAGTTCGGAGAATGGTATGCCTTTCAGATTTGACAGTAAAGGTAAACAGAGAAGTACAAAAAGGGCCTACAAGTCAAAGGACATGGAAGACTATCAAGATAGGATAATAGATAGTTCTAAGATATTTGTAGTTAAGATCGACTCAGTTAACCATACAGGAAACTATCAATTTCCAAACATATATCCAGAGTCAGAAGAAGCTCAATTATTCTTTCAAGATAAGCATATTAATTACCAAACTTAGAAAGTATATTTGATTCGGAAACAGATTTCACCGCATGAAGCTAAATAACATGGTCAACCAAACATATGAACTTAGATGCTTCGAACATTAAGAGTAAGTAACAAGCTAAGAAGCAAGGACTTGGGTGCGGGGATATGGGGATTCGTCAAATTTAAAAATATGGGGATTCGGTTGTTGGTGATACGGCATTTTATATATATATATATATATATATATATATAGACAGAGAGGCCGGATCAGGTCCGGACTCCCGGACCGGACCAAAATCCGGACTTTTTTTTTTTTGTTGTTTTTTTTAAAAATAACTAAAAAATTATGGAACTTGAATTTTTACATAATACAATGTTTTGGGTGTGATTTGGATACATATAACAAAACATGTATGTACAGTCTGTGCAGACTGTACATATATTTTTTGGTATAGGTATCCAAATCACACCCAAAACATTATATTATGGAAAAATTTCAGTTCCATAAAACATTAAATTTTTTTTTTTAGTTGTTTTAAAAACAAAAAAAAAAAAATTGGCCGTTTTTATCAGTCAGGACTTAGGACTGATCGGTCTAATATATATATATATATATATATATATATCAGTAAACTAGCATTACCAGGAATTGGTACTCTAGACCTACTCCTCCGGATCTACAATTCGAAGAGAAGAATCTAGATAAACAATTTTCTGTTTCTTCTAATAAAATTTATGAATGGAATATAGATGGATTCAGCGAGCAAGAAGTTTTAAATAAATTAAATCATATGTCAATGGTAGCTAATAGCTACATTACTAAATTCAACAACCTGTCTCAACCAGACATAGTTGAATTAATAGCTAGTGGATTTACTGGTATTCTTAGGACTTGGTGGGAGAAACATCTCACAGAAAATTCTAGATTATCAATAATTCATGCTATTCAATTAGACGATGACGGCAATCCCATCTTTGATGAAGAGGCAGGTATTGGTCCGCCTGATGGTGTCAATACACTAATATTCACAATTATTAAAACTTGCCAACATAATTGAGCGAGCCCAGAAATCTCTGCAGCTGTGTTTTGTCGGTAATCTTATCTGAAAATCGGTCGGCAAATTGAATAGCTTTGTCAATAGGCCAAGTGAGTCCACGATAGAGGATTAGTCCGAGAAACCTAACTTTTGTCATAAACAGACTGCTCTTGGAAGGAGAAAGAACAAGACCATTGGTTTTAACCGTTTTGAAGAACGAATTCAAATGCTTAATGTGCTTTTCAATAGTCTTGGAAAAACAAGGATATCATCAATATAAACGATGATGAAATGACTGAAAGGATTCAAAATATTAATGAGAATATTCTGAAATTCACTAGGTCTATTTTTTGAACCAAATGACTGAACATTCCATTCATAATGACCGAACGGAGTGGTGAATGTTGTTTTGTACCTATCCTCTGGGTGGATGGCCACTTGCCAAAAACCTGATTTTATGTCAAATTTACTGAAAATGGTGGAGGAGCTTAACCTACTAAGGAGATCTTCCTTATTTGGTAAAGGGTAGCTAATCCACTCAAGAACTTTGTTTAATGGTTTGTAATTAATAACTAGACGGGGAACACCTCTCTCTTTTTCTGCTTCATTATTAACGTAAAATGCAGGACAAGACCAAGGTGATTTGCTATGTCTAATTAAACCTTTACTAAGGAGATCATTAATCTCTTTTTTACATAATTCCATTTGTTCATGATTCTTTCTAATCAACAACTCTTTCTTTTTTCAAAACTTCTTCTCAGAGTTCTGAAGTCACTTAACTTATCTGTAGACCACTTAGTTCTCCTTAAACCTTTTGTAAGTCTCTTGGGTGAGCAGTGTCGGGGTGTTGGGTTTTGAACATAGGTACTTACAGTACTATTAAAAACGAAATTTTGTCACTTGTTTTATGTATTAATAAATTTCAGAGTGATTTACTAAATCAAAAGTTTCTAGTTAAGATAGACTGCAAATCAGCAAAATTTATTCTTGAAAAAGATGTTGAAAACGTCGCCTCTAAGCATTCGTTCGCTAGATGGCAGGCCCTTTTAAGCATTTTCGATTTTGATATTGAATATATTAAAGGTAGTAACAATTCAGTTCCTGATTTCCTTACACGTGAATTCATTAACACAGGTACAATATCTGCATCATGAGTATGCATGGTGGATCTTCCCGTGGTCAGGGCCGCCTTTCTGGCCCAAGTAATCAGTTAAAAGGAACTCTTGTTCCTCACCCAGTTAATCCGATTCCTCAACCTAACCCAGTTAACAGATTCCAGGTCCTTGGAACAATTCCCAAGCCCTACTCATATGTCTTAGCTAGTAATCCCAAACCAATAGATCCCTTCTGTAATCAAACGAGGGCAACCTCTTCAAAACCCAATTATCCTGCTTCAGAGTATATTCTTAAATGGGAACATCATCTGTTCCAATTAGAACTTCACATGAAGCCAAAAGATGATCCCATTAAGCTCGCTGCCCAGTATAGGTCTAGCTTTAGTGGGGATTAGATGTTCTCTAAATTCTTTAGCATAAGGTAACCTGACAACATGCTTTTTCCTATGCCAGAAAGCATTGGGAGAATCAGAACATAAATTATCCTGTAAATAATTTTTTAAATCAGTTATTTTTTCTTGAACTCTTTTACTCTTAAGTTGTTCTTCAACTTGTTTATATTTAATCTCTTCTTTTAGAAAGCTTAAATGAGTAACTTTGCAATTTAATAAATTTAAAGATTTGAAAATAGATTCATCTTGGATAAATTTTAAATCTTTTTCTTTTGGTTTAATAAGAAATTTAAATGTTATTCTCTTTCTTAAATGTTCACAGGTTAAACCTTTATTACTGGTAGTAAATGGGTATAATAAATATATAAATGGTAATCCTAAAATTATTTTATCTGTAAGGTTGCGAATTAAAACAAACGAGGTTTTAAAACACATTATCTTGACAGATATGAACTTTAGGCAATTTATATTTTATTTCCATTTGACTACCGTTGGCAGAATTGAGCTTTTCACTAGTTTTCTTATAATATCTAGTGGGATAAGACCCTCTTGAATACAGTTTAAATCTGCACCAGTATCAACTAAGGCAGGGAGCTGTATTGAGAAAGTTTTATCAATGACTAAGTTAATGGAGATATACCATTTTTGAATGGTGATATCCTTAATTCTTTTAAGGGAGAGACCTTGAATAAAAAGATCAGTCTCTTCTTTTGTTCCTGATGATTCTGGTATATCATGATTTTCATCACTAGAAGAAGAATCATTAACTTGAAGATCTGATTTTTTATCTTCAATTTCTTTTCTTAAGTTAGAAACATCTAATTTTAAATTAGAAATCTCCTTCTTAAGTTTATTAACTTCTTGATTCAGGAAGGGTAGCTTCTCTAACTGGGGATTTAAATCTTTCAAGAGTTTTATTTAGACTGAAAATAAGCTTCTTTTTAGATCTAAGAATCTTATTAGTAATTCTCTCATCGTTAGTTAATAAATCCTTTAGTTGCTTTGTGTACTGAATTTTTAACTCAGGATCAGTAATTTTACTAATAAAATCAATCAACAAAGAGCTTTCTTCTTCCTCTTTGGTAATTACATTTAGTCTTTTACAACAGTTATTACTGCAATCCTCAGCACATATTGTAACTTCGTTATCACTATTTGATTCATCGTTACAAGTGTTGCAACTCGAAGTGTCAGGAACATATGAAACTTCGTCATCGTTCTCAATTCTTATTAATTCTAATAATTGTTCAGTATCTTCGGTTGAAATGTTCAACTGAGCTAATCTTTGCTTAACTCTGCACTCTCTTTTGTAGTGCCCCTTTTGCCCGCAGTTGTGGCAAACAATTTTACTCTTATCAAACTTCTTTGATTTCTTTGTTGACTTGTTATGAGATGACTTAGGTTTAGTATAATAATTGTCTTGATTATTATTTTTATCGTGACTATGTTTTCTTTTACGATGTTTATGACTCTTATGGGGTTCAATATGTGTATGCCTATGCTTTCTTTTAGAGGGAGCAACAGGGGGTAAACCATAGTGTTCACAAAACGTACCTAACTCATATTTAGCTTTATTCTTGTCTTTACCCGCTTGTTTAGCTAATTTGAAATCAATACACATCTTTAAACCAATTCTTTGGATATTACTTATAATATCACCGTAGGTTAAATTATCATAATCAATATATCCTAAATTTTTGCTTAATTCTTCTGACTTTATGAGCAAATAATGATGGTAAACCATTAACGAATTTTTCTTTCCAGAATGGTTTATTGCTATCACTACGCATCATAACTCGTGAAGTAAATACGTCCTTATACCACCTAAAATCACTTAGGGTGGGACAAGTGAGGTTACTAAGCTGATCGTGAATTCTCTCAGTGATGTTACTAGGAGTTCCAACGAAATGTTTAATAATTGTGAATATTAGTGTATTGACACCATCAGGCGGACCAATACATGCCTCTTCATCAAAGATGGGATTGTCGTTATCGTCTAAATGAATAGCATGAATTATTGATAATCTAGAATCTTCTGTGAGATGTTTCTCCCACCAAGACCTAAGAATACCAGTAAATCCACTAGCTATTAATTCAACTATGTCTGGTTGAGACAGATTGTTGAATTTAGTAATGTAGCTATTAGCTACCATTGACATATGATTTAATTTATTTAAAACTTCTTGCTCGCTGAATCCATCTATATTCCATTCATAAATTTTATTAGAAGAAACAGAAAATTGTTTATCTAGATTCCTCTCTTCGAATTTTAGATCCGGAGGAGTAGGTCTAGAGTACCAATTTCTGGTAATGCTAGTGTTTTTAACAGTTAATTTGTTCAATTGATCATTTAGGTATGAAATAACATCAGATTTACTAGAGGAACTATCGCTTTCATTATCAAATTCCACCTGATCAATAAGAGCTATAGTGCCACTTGAACTTGCTTCAGTTTTGAGTTTTTTAAATTACTTATCAATTGCATGAGTAAGTTCATTATCTTTATTAGGTAACCCTAATTTATATCTATTTTCTGGTAATTTTAACAAAATATATATATATATATACATATATATTTAGTTATATACATGATAAAAAAATATTCACAAAACTAAATACTTCATGTAAATTAAACAAAACACATAATAAGAGCAAAAGAGGAAAACTCAAAATAGCACATGTATTATTGACAAATTTACAGTCACATAATTGATTCAATAATTGTCATCCCATTTGTCAGGAAATTAAAACAGAAAATAAATAAATAAATTCCAGCCACATATTTAATTCAGTAATATATTTTAGGAAATTAAAAACAGAAAAAATAAATATAATTCAAACCACATATTTAATTCAGTAATTATTAATTGTCATCCCATTTGTCACATTCAGCAAAATAAAAAAAAATTAAAAAAAAGTAGGAACACGCAAGTCACAAACAGAGAAGAAGAAAGAAAAGAGAAGAAAGAGAATATCTCCGATTCAATGCCAATCCGCTGCCGACGATAGGCTTCCGTCGATTTGCTGCCGACAATTTCTCACATGGTCGAAGTCTTTACTCTTCTCCTCTTTTGCGGCAGTGGTGTAAGGTAAGTCGATTACTTTTTCCCTCTTCTACCCTAATCGATTTCTTTTTCCCCCTTTCTTTTCCTTCCTCATAATTACAAAAACTGTCACCGCCGCACTCCCATACGCGCACCTCCACGCACCCCGGGGACACGGCAAAAGCCACACTCCGTACGCACCACAGCCGCACCCCCGCGCACCAGCACCCCCGGCACACCCAGTGCGCAGTGCAGCAGGGGATTGGCGCAACCCTGCTTCTTAGGTAGCAAGGGAATGACTTCTTCTGCCTTTTGGTTAGTTCACAACCGCCTGTCTTTCATCTTTTCTTTCCACCAAAGTAAACTGGTCTCCAGAGCGTGTATGAGTTAACCAACACATCAAGTTCGTTTTATGTTTTCAAACACAACTATGGTGCATCGATACAACCATTATATGTCTATTTTTTTGTATTTGCCCTACTTTAATATTTCTTTTATCGCCAAAAAATAGATCCTTCCTTTTCGGTGACCTATTAGAGAATCAGACTGATCTCCAGGCCACAGAACACATGCCACAGTACATGAAATTACATTTGAAATTATGTCCAAGGATTCCATTGGCCAAAATTTCTAATAAGTTGGTGACACCAGCAACATTATTTACAACGTATAATGTACACCTGCTCAAGGATTTAAAGCATCAAAATTTTATTGATTTATGACAACCACTAGTACCATTATTACTAAGATTACATTAATAATCTATGAACCTATGAACCTATAGTCCTCCAAACAAGAAGGTGGTGCAAATAGTAAATAAAATACTCAAACTCATCAATTTGCATATATACAATAACATCAAGCCATATAATAATTACCTGGAATCCTGATCCAAAAGAATTTACAACAAATATGTCAAGCAACTTTCCCTGTATAGTTTAAGAAAATTTGAAAACATCATCACTTGGAAATTGGAATATGTTGTGAGCATGAAAACAGTAATAACAAAGTGGCAGTGAATTTCTTCAAAGAAAAGAAATTGTACTGGCCATACCTTGAAGCGTCTAGCAGAATCGATGAAAACAGATTCCTATTCATACAAATTATTTTGAGTGTTATTTGTATGCTCACATGGACAACCTTCAGAGTATGACCATTATTCATTCTATTACCTTGAGAATAGATGCACCAGCTTGAAAAGCACTTGATGCAATCATTAGCAGTGGCCACACAAAACCAATTCCAGAAAGCATTTGGCCAGTTTCTGATCCACTGCACTCCAGAAACATACAACTTTAAAAGACAGTCACGGAAAATGGCTAGGATAAGATAACAATTATACGATATAACACGAAGCAATACCAAAGATCCACAACTTTCATAATCAACTTCCAAGTCCATGAACAAAACACCCCAGACCTGACAACTTTCACCAAAAATTTAAGAAAACAGAACCAACTTCTAGGGAACACACTCTTGGAAAGGGTAAAAAATGTGCCCAAATAACTTTAAGTTAGAATCTCCACTCTCAAATTCCTGCTACTTCTAACATTAATTGGGGATCTATCAGCGCATAGAACAGAGTAAGAACATAATTTATGAGGATTATTCAAATTATTTGACAAGAAGAGGATACAGTTCTTTCCTTTATTGATTCTTGTGTCCAGTAGTATCATTCAACAGATGTTAGGGTACGGGATTTTGTACAAAGGTAATTCTCTCACAAATCTCAATTATCTCATAACTCAATCAATTATATAATTCAATGTATCAAAAATAATAGACATACATCCCTATTCAGAATACTCCTAAACAACTTTCCTAACCCACATTAGATTCTAATAAGATAACTACTAAAATTACAAATAAAGTAAATTAATCAAATACAACCTCTAGAATTTTATTTTATTTCCATGGGCTTCCAAAGCCTTTTATTATATTGATCTAACCAAGTCTCGCAGGATCATCCTGCATCAGATGCCATCTGCTATACAGAACTTCTAAGAGACAATGTGGTATATGTAAGTTTACAAGCTTAGCATCAAACATAAAGTGGTATGATCGATCTCCAGAAGAAACATAGCACAATTGTAACCACCCTAGCCCAATCAATGCTCAATCCACTATCCCAAGAGCACCTTGGATCATCTTGGGTCGCCACAGGCCCTCCCAAAAGTCGTGAGAAATTATTGGTACACTTGTTAGTAGTGTTAAGACCTTATATATAACTTGGTCCGTCCCACATGTTTTTACGTGAGCCAAGAAAAGAGAAAGCTGAAGGCATGATTATTGGAATGCTAAATGGTTGCAATCCAGTACTTGGGCCACTACCTATTAAAAATAAGATTATTAAATACTAAAGAATATGAAGCCAGATTGTCATTATTAAAAAGGCCATATAGTTGATATTATAGAGAACATGATGTACAAAGTTGCTGTTAGTTTGCAGTGATTGGAAGAATGAATGCACCGACCAGATCCCTTACCATCAGGGTAGACTTCTTAATTAAATGTGTGCTTGTATGAGTTTCATTATCCTGTTGGTTTTCATTGCTCAGAGATTATTGAATTCATGAATAAAGAATATAGCAATGTAACAATTGCACATTAATCATGGTGAAGATGTGGATGGTATTCAATCCAAGTAGTTGGTGTTACCTCTGGTTAGATTTATAACAGTGCTTTAGCACATTTTTCAGTAAAAGAAATTGAAATATTTACTGTAATTAGAATCCACTAAAGACGAGGTAGAAAGTTGCAGTACCTTGCAACTGCAATGACCACGCCAGCAGCTACAAGTAAGCATCCAGCAATTTTATTTAACGAATACCTTCTCCCTAAGAGAATAGTAGAGAAAGCCAATTGCCACAACAAAAATGTCTGAAACAAGAGTTTGACAAAAAGCAATCTTCAGAATACATTGCCAGTACTAACAAATTACAAGTAACTTATACTACTCGAATATCTATTTTTTTTTTAATAAAAGAAGGAAAAAAATTAATAGAAAAGAGAGTACAAGTAAACCAAACTTGTGAAAAACAAGACCAAGAAAAACATTGAAAAAGTGCAGTCTTTCGATCTCTATGCAAATCTATGTATACTTGAATATTTATGCATACATTGACAAGTAGTTTAATTAATAATTTCTACAAACGGAAAAATGAACATCAAGTAATTAACTACAAATAACAAATGCAATGATAGCTTTGATCCATTCTTTCCCACAACCTCCTTAGTGAGAAAATATGCACCAGTGTCTATGTAACTGTGCACTGTAGTAAATGTATTTAGGAAAGATAGACGGTGCATTCAACCCTCTCTTACAGTTGCCAAATGCTAATTAAGATTCCATATAAAGGATAACAAATTTGTTGGTTAGAGGAGGGAATAAAACCCTACCAAAAGTCCAAATCACAACATTACAGCCATGTGTTCCTCTGTTAGAAAAATAGAGATAAAGTGTATAAATCTGAAAATTTTACCATTTCAGTCCTAAAAGAGGGACATCCCAAGTGATTACATGCTATAGTAGTAACAAAATGTCACGCACTGAGTAACATGGGGCATCCTCGAACTGCAATGTGTAGCACAGGCATTAAGACACTGCCAGGATGAGAAAGCAGATAAATCAGGGGAAATATTGGATGTTGTCAGGTATATTAACAAACTTCTGCTCATTAAATCGAAATAACCGGTAATCCCTCAGTCTGAATAGCATGAGTTTGTAATGGTCGCACCACCAAATCAGAGATTGCCAGTGACATGGTTCCAACTGAGACAAGATCTGCTTCGATATAGGTTTCAGAAGAACTAATTAATCTGTTAAGTTCTAGTTCTATTACGTCAGAATAATAGAGTATTTCTTACGTTAGAAAATTTTATTTAGTTTTACTCAGAAATCTAGGCGTAGCACGAGGGATTATTCTGAAGCTAAACATTTTCTTCTTCGTGGTCAATTTTCTATGATGTTGGAACAGTATCCTACTCTATTCCATGATAAATGTCATGTACTTACTTTTTAGTTTTTTTTACACGGATTTCAAGGCATGCAGAAAACATATTCTGCATATTTATAGATCGTCTTTTTTAAACATGGGCAAATATGTAAATACACCACTCTTCCCAATTTCCCATTATATGAATATCACATTTTAATGTCTCTCTTTACCCCACTTCGTGTACTATAGAGATGCTTATATACTGCAACAGAAGAAAATCCTAATTCAAACAAGCACCACAAAATTGCAGAATACCCCCAGAAAAAAACTTTCTGGCTTCGTCCCTGCTTTGCATATATGGTACTTGAAGCTGCATTACTTATATTACAAACATATTTTCCAATTCAACAAGAGCTCATAAGATAAAAAATCTACAGAGAGTCCTACCACATTTGTAGAATGAAAGGGGAAATACTATCAGCAACCTTATTCTAAAATAAGTTTATAGAATAAACATTACCTGATTCAATACGGGTATAGCTGGTCCAGGAAGCATTGCTGAAAAAGAAAATATGACATAAGTATAGAGGCTAGAACAGAAGACCAATTTTGTCTAACTTTCCTCCCACGATTTTTTAATTTCGGTCTCTCACAATATTTCAACTCGTTTTTACTTTCTTTTTTTTTTATATTCAGCAGAAGCCTACAGTTGAGTACACTATCTCTTAGAAAACGTAATCGTGATTGAATACAATCCAGTGGAAATGAAATGGTGAGGCACCTAAACTTAATAGATTACTATAAAAACTAGTATATAATACCTGCAGAAGACATCCCAGCAACAACTCCTAATGCTTCTAGAAAACCAATGATCACAAAGCGAAATTTTGGAATGGCCATCATCTCATCAGTTACAATTCCGGAACGATATCTTATATACAATATTGAAACATAAATAGCCACATACCTGTGTTCAAGAAGAAAACCAATATTATTTGTACGATCATATTAATTAGAAAATGACAAACAACAAGCAATAGTATGTCAATAACACAAATTCTATGGAAATAACAAAACGGATAAATGAAAAGCCTAAATGTATAATATCTTTGTGTTTCAATTATTAAAAGTCTCAAAAAAATTCATTAGATATTAATAGTTCATTACATATTTATTTTTAGAGATTAATATGGTTGTGTATAAAAATTATAGCAAAATTTTATATCACATATTTAATTTTTTTTTTTTCCTCTATATATAGGGGTAAAATTACTTCTTTTTTTCCACTTTGTTTTAAGTATTTAATTGTACTTTTTGAATCTCGCCCCCAAAGCTAGAATTTCGTGTGCCACTGATTATCAACTACCGCTATATTGTTAAAATTACACTTAACCTTCCAATGGATAGTAAAATTGGTCTATTTAATATGACGAAACCTAATATCTAATCCGATTCAAAATATTGTTGGATTTTTGCTATAAAAATCCCATTTATCTATTTATTTAATGTTTATTTATTTATGTTGGACATTGATTTATTAATAAAAGTACATCATTCATTAAATGATCGTTTAGTTTGTTTATATATATCTCCATATTATATATGTTATGGTTTATGTGTATAACTAAATGTTATACACAAAAGATATAAATCATATTATATGAAAATAAAGAAATAAAGGTTTATAACCTAGGATGATTTGGAGATATTATCCTATAAGTTATACTACTTTAACAGAGATGATTTATCTTGATCATGGAAGTTAGACTTCTAATTAAAGTACTAGTGCATTAACGATGTGTGCATTAAACGGATCATAAGATAAATACTTTCACATAAATACTAATTTGTAAAATTTCTTAATTTTGAAATAATAGTGGACTTAATATTTTTTATATATTAATTTGATGTTCCAATGAGTGAGATTACATTGTGTTAATTAATACCTCGGAATGTCGATTAATGTATTTAATTAATATTAGGAATATTATTATTGTCTAAACATCTATAAGATTTTTCATAAGATCATGGAATCTTGGCCAAGTCTTTTAAATATTTATTATTAAAAGTATTGATTTAATTGTTAAATCAATTTATGATCAAATAGATACAATTTATGAACTTATGAAATTAGTTTAAATGTATCAAAATTATATTAATTGATTACGAAATATTTATGTACATTTATAGAGAAAATATATACAATTTATTAGTAAAGGGTTTATTTAATTAATTCATTGACGGACACAATTACAATTATTTAGTGGCATTAATTGTAATTAATATTTATTTTAAATATTATTATTAGATAATAGATAAGTATTGTAGTCAGAAGAGGAATCCCTTAGGATCCCCTTCCTAGCCTAATATGGACCAGATTCTTAAGAAATGATCAATGTCATTATATATATCATTGATCAGAAACGTATTTTAGTACTTTTCTATCACAAGAAAATATCAAAATTTCGTATTCTCTCTTTCAGCCTAAGAAAAATAGAGCTAGGGTTTTTTCTAGAACGGTACTTTGGAGACCACAGTCCAGGTTCAGTATAAGGTCATAGGAGGAAGGATATTTAAAACGTAATAATCCAACCAAGCACTAGGTAACAAATTCGCACTTTAGATACATGGAGTGTGTGTATATATATATATATATATATATATATATATATATATATATATATATTTGTTATTTCGTATAAAACCATAAAGATGATCGAGGTTTTATTTAATTTTTTTTTTAAAAACCTATTTTCGGAAAAAATTTCCAACAAATATAGCCTATCCAATATAGGTCAGCCAACACAAAGCCATCATTGTAAAATAGTGCAAGCCACATTCCAATTTAGCTGCCCCTGTATTTTGTCCCATTACAATGCCACCTTAGTTTCTAATTTATTCAAAGTTCACCGGTGTGTACCTTTATATAAGTCTACACGGGACAACTTTGAAACAGAGGGTTAGTTATGTTCTAAGTAAACAGAATCATAACATGACAATAAGAACTACAATTAATTGGAAAATTATTACAACTAGATTTGAGCTATAAATTAAAAATCAATATATTTGCAGTAAAAAACACGTAGCGTAAATTCAAGGAAAGTTTCAGGAGTTTTTACCCGAAAGTGTTGACTTGAGCCAAGAAGAAAGGATACTCCTTCATGGGTACGAGGGCAAGTTTGTAAAGCACCCGATTGGCGATCGCTAAAACAATTGTAATTGCAGAGCATATTATGATCAACTTTTTGTTAAACGAAGTGCTCAATGAATTATTTATCAAATCAGGAGCGCTAAATTCAGGGATTGGTGAAGAATTGGGTTGAATTGGAGTCTTCCTGCGACGGAATTTGAACAATTTGTTACTGAAGGAATTGTTTAGAGGGAGATAGTGAATTGGGGAGTGTCTATGGTTTTTGGGGAATGAGATTAACATAGGAGAGTGAGAAGTTGGGGCATTGATTCTTTGGAAAATTGGGAATTTGGAGTGGAATGATTGAGCTGGAGTATATGAACATGAAAGTGCCATACAGAGAGAAAATAATCACCCAGATGCTTTTCACTTTTTCGTTTTTGCAGGAAATTCTTTTTGTTACTTTTTTCTTTAACTAAAGAAAACTGACTATGAAAATTAAAAATTACTAAGAAATAATCTATCTATAAGAAATTTAAAAAATTATAATAATAATAATAAAGGTGGGTTGGACTCTTGGATCAACTAGTTGATGCTTAGCGAACACAACTAGTTAAATAGGGCATTTTAATTTTATTTTGATTAAAAATACTTGTGAGAGAAACATAAATGTATACTATTTATTTCGATAATAAATAGCGACTAATGTGCATATACGAGATAAATAGAAATTAAGAATGATTCCACTTTAATTTATTATTTTTTATCGTTTAGAATTTTACATTATTCGCAATTTAACACCGTCACAATTTTTTTTTATAGTCTCCAAAACTTCATATTTAGGTTTGGGGACTCTCTTTTCTTATTTGAAAAGACTATCCCTTTAATCTTTTTTGTTATCATAAATCTACTATTTAGTTGTTATTTTCTCATTTTGTGGAGTTTGTGTTTACCCTTTGTGTAATTTTAATTTCTCTTTGTTTGGGATAGATCTCTTGTTCTTTCTTTATTCTTGTGGAAATCATTTTTCTCCTTTTGGGAGCATAGATTTTCTCTATGTTGAGAATTATTTTCAATTACAATGATGGGCAATGAGAATATGTTACTTACATGAGGGATGGGCAATGAGAATATGTTACTTACATAAATGCAACGTATATACACAATTTATTAATAATACCAAAAGCCTACTATGCTTTATAGTTTGTATAAATAGCTCTATATACCCTCGTCTCTTCTTCATCATATCTTTCAATTATTTTTATTTTAAGAATATCCTTTGGTAAGAAAAGTTAAGAAACCGGCGAGGAAGAAATGTTGTTCAGTAAGTATATGCGTTTCAACAACTCCAAAAGTGACTACAGCAGTAAAATTATATGTATCTATCATTTTAGTATGTTGTAAACAATATTTTTATATGAATAAATTTTATGTAGTTCATTTTACTTAACCACATAAATATTTTGATCAAATATTATTATTTTCAATACACACAATTGTTAAAAATTAAACAAAGCCATGTGCGTCGCACGAGCTATTACACCTTGGGGTGTAAATGGATATATATAGATATGTATACCAGTGTATCCGTATCCAGAAAATTAATTCGATATCGGTATTTGTATCCGGTGGATTTTAAAATATTATTTGTATTCGATATTGTAAGACCCCGAATTTTATAAAATAAAAGTATTCATTTTTTCTTATAATTATTATTCAGTAAATGGTTAAATTGATAAAAGTTTAAAGTTAAATGTGATATATATAAAATTTTCAAAACACGCAAGTGGTTATAAAATACTCATTTCTGTTGGGGAATATTCGTTTAGTCGTGGAATATTCGTACGACGGCGCAACCAATTGTGGGTCCCATAACAGAACAACTGTCGGATGAAGAAAACGACAAATATGAGTTTTTATAAATAACTACAGTAATTATTACCAAGTAACACTTTGTTGGAATACTTGGTGGTTAAAAATCTGAATATGCTGGCGTTGTTAAAGAAAGCACGCATTTATTACATAATATTTTTAAATTATTGATTCTTACGTATGGATGGATACCTTTACTTAATAATTATTATGATAATTCTTATTCAATATTTTATTTTATTGATTCAATAATTATTGCATTGATATTTTATATTATTGTTGTTTCAATAATTGTCATCGCACGTGATTTCCCATTATCGGATCAATAATTCATATTATTTGAATAATATTATTAGATAACATTATTGGAAATTTCTTGAAAGTTACATCAATGAGAGGTTTGGTCACCTAATTGCCAAGAAGTGAGAAAAATTCTTATCTGAAAGCCCCTCTTCCTGTGTGAGGCTATTCGTTGTCATTATTGTGATTCTGTAATATCATTTGTGAATAATTATTTATTGATTTATATAATAAGTAAATATTTATTTTATGTGGATATACATAATGGATATATTTTATGTGGTTGTAAATGAAGGAAATCTGTCTCAAGGACTCATAATCCCAAAAATCGTTGTTCTTGAGATATATCATGTGAGTTATAATTTTTAATCCGACCGTTGGGTCGTTGTGATTTTTGGATATGTTATACATATATAAGTTGAGTATATGTCCACAAATTTTGAACCGTTAAAAATGAACGTATGATTTGTTATGAATTTTCAGAGGTGGCTGGTTCAGAAATTGTTGAAGTTTCTGAATTTATCATTTTGGTGAAAAATTCTAGAATGAGTGGGCCCCACCTATGGTTGGTGAAAAAATGTGCTGAAATTTTATTTCAAAAGTGGTGTGTGGAAATAGTAGCAGGTAAAGCCATCAGGTTATAGGTCAAGTCATCTTTGGCGTTTTAGCATTTTTCTATAAATAGGCTCTTAGGTTAGAATTGAAAATCACATCAGAAACAAGTTTTCTTTTTTTCTATATTATTGAGCGTATTTTTGTGAGTATTTAGATACTTTGAGAGTTATTATTCAGTGCAAGGATCCTTCGGCTTTACATCCGATATTCCGGTCATAAATACTGCTCTTTTGAGGTAAAGGATTGTAAGGGATGTTATTTTCTTCTTAAATGATATTATTTTCTTCAATATCATTATGCTGAAATATTGATATGAGTTTGATTGTGGAATTTCTACCTTTTTGTGTCGGGATTACTATTCACGTATACAACACTATTCACGTATACGACATTATTCACATATACGACACTATTCATGTATATGGCACTATTTATGTATACGGTACTATGTACGAATACGAGTTACTATTCATGAGTTACTATTCACGAGGTACTATTCATGACAAAATTGGTTTCTTTTTCTGACAAATTATCGTTGATTTATGAATATTACTCTTAAAATTGATTTCATGTCTTGATCATATTATTTTTATTATCATATATAACATTTTTATAATCCTGGTGAAGAAATTTCTCTTTGACTTGAGTGTAAAGATGGGTAGATTATTGGTATGATCGTGACTATGGGTTCTCTTTGGCCACTAGTGCAAAGTTGAATTGTTGACTGGTATGATCATGACCATTGAATTTATAATTGAATATTTTTAGCTTAAGTGCAAAGGTTAATTGATCAACATGGTTATAATTATGGTTTATATAAATTCTAAAATGATTATGTATTTTTTTGAGATATTAATATCTTTGGCCTATAGTGCAAAGATGAATTATTGATGAATATCTTTGGCCCGTAGTGCAAAGATGTCCTGTTGTTGAATATCTTTGGCATGTAGTGTAAAGATGACATGTAGTTGAATATCTTTGGCCTGTAGTGCAAAGATGACCCGTTATTGAATATCTTTACCGTAATGCAAAGATGAGTCATTAATGAATATCTTTGGCACCAGAGCAAAGATGAATTTATTAGTATGATTATGAGCAGAAGGCGTGATTTGGTATAACCATGATCTTTGATGTTTCAGGTAAAGACAAGTGCTGAAAATTATCTTTGTCCTGGATGAGAAGAGGAATTTAGAACCACAATTATGATTATGAGTTATTCACACGAATGTGGATAGGAACTGTTAATTGATGTTACAGGGATAAAACATTGTTGGTGGACTTTTAACATGGAGAAGATAATAGAATTTATGGTCTATTTAACTCTTCTAATGGATTGCTCGCTCCGCTGCAACTATGGTAGAAAAGTTTTATCATCTACCATATGTTCTAAATCTCTGATTTATTACTGACGGAGGCTATTGATAATTTAATTATCTCTAGTCATGATATTCTTTCTTTGGACTATTTGTGCTCACCCTTTTGCTTCACAATTCCCTTTCGTGTAATAAGAGTGTAAATTGGGTTTAACGAGGATAATAATTGGAATAGAACGGTGTTCTATAGTTGTTGAGGTTCTCCCTAAACAGTATGAAAATAATTTTACTGAGAACTTTATATATGTGTGTTGTATTTTATACGTCATTTAATAGTTATATCTGGTGAATCAAATAGGGTGAGGCGAACCCAACTTTGAAAGGGTGTTTTGCCACTACCATACAAGATGTCTAATGACATACAACCTCGTGTTATCATAAGACATGGTTGTGCACATCCACTTGATGAGTATATCTACGAGCACTACCTATATAATCTTGGAGATTGGTTGAAATATAATTTTCAATTGCAGACAGTGGAGATAGTTATATGTCAAGAGAAGACTCGCCATTGGAAAGAACATGATAGTAATCTTCTCATTTTTCTTTGGAGACTATTGGGTCAACCAAGGATAATTCTGTGGGCATATGATATCTATCATAACCCAGGGCAAGATGGTGTGGACGCCCCAAAATAGGTATACATCACCTATTCCGAAGTCACAAATACATGGTACGTAATACAAATACAACTTAATTATACTGCCGTGGTAAAGTACGACAAAACATAAGTCGTGAGTTTTAATACAAATATTGTGACGCCCCAAAATTAGGTATACGTCACCCATCTTGGGTCGCCACTTATATGGTTCATAAATTCAAATACAAACTTAATTATACATCTGTCGTGTAACATACGACAATACATAAACTGAGAGTTCTAATAGGAATATTGTCATTTAGACAATATCCATACTCAAGGAGTCCTCATTACATTTATTATCACATTATTTAACAGAATAGTGAGGACTACTAATGCTATCTTCGGAACCATCACTCTTTTCCCGACTCGTCCCAGCTATATTCTCATTTCCCGAGAGTGAACAGTGAAAGAAAGGGTGATCTCAACTAGCCCAGTAAGAAATATTATAACTAAGATAATGCGTAATAAATTATCATTAGTCTTCAACAATGTTAAACCGATAAAATACAATAGACAACCGGTTTAATCTGCAATGAATATGCAATCCATTAAAAGAGTCAAGTAGAAAATAAAGTCTACTATCTTTTATGTTTTAAAAGGTTTTCATCAATTTTATCACTAAGACTCGGTTTAATGAATAAACCACAATATCTAATCATCCCTCATACCACGGCCAATGATTTTCATCAAATTATCAATGGTCATGACTATACCGAATCACCCACGGTCATAATCATACCAAAAACTATCCATCATCGCATTACATTGAACCCATCGAGGACTTTTGTCACATCATTTATATCAAGCCATGATTATACCGAATGAACCTCGGTCATAATCATACTAAGTTCATCTATGCACGTAAGCCAAAGATAACTTTCAACATAATATAAACATGAGGATGATGACAATGATATAAGAATTCAATAAAACAAGTTCAAGAATTAATTCATTCAGAACTAATAACGTCCAAATTGTCAACATGATCTTTGCTTTTCAGAGAGTAAAATTCAAGAATGATCGGAAGAATATTTCCATGAAAAGATATTGGATGAAACGCAAATATCAAGAATATTCTACTAATTTCATGGAGTATAGAAGTCAAAGTTTTAACCAACCGGGTATAATAAAGAATGGAATAACAAAGGAAATCACCCGCATGCGCGGTACTTGATGTAGAAAGGTTATTCAATGTAATAATAATAACGAGTAACCAGTCGGTGAAATTCACACCAAGCGGGATGTTCCAACGAGAATAATAAAGATGGAACCAGATCCGGTGTAAAACACACGAGATAGGATATTCCAACAGAATGATAAAGACGGAACCAGTCCGGTGTAAAACACATGATAGGATGTTCCAATAGAATAATAATAAAAGGCGGAAACTGTGTAGGTGTAAAACACATGTGAGCAGGATGTTCCAATGAATAATAGAAGAATGTCACCAAGTATAAGGTAAACCACGATATAGATTATGTATAGGGTATGTCAGCAGATACGTAAAAGTTATTCCAATGAATAATAAAGAATGGAATATGAGAGGTTCTCTTCATGAATAAGAAAGAATAACACCCCTTACGGTACAACAAATAATATCCTTACCTTTGAAAGAAACCGGATATAGGAGTAGTAGGGAGCGAGCACTTTCTTCTTCTTTTCTCTCTATAGATTTTTCTCTATAGCTTCTCTCTATAATTTCTCTCTATAATAATGGCTCTAAAGCTTTGGTAAATTGGTGAGAAATGAAGAATAATGAGCTTCAATTTTTAGAAAACTGAAAGTGGCTCTTGGTCTTAATGAAGGGTCAAAATGACTCTTGGTAATATCGAAGAGACAACTACTATTTGTGAAGGGTAACTCTTGGTAATACCGAAAGGACAAGTTACTTATTAAAATCTTAAATCAACGATCCTTATTGATTTTACTATTATAATTTCATCCAAATTTGAAAAATTAGCACATGAATAGTATTTTTCGTGAATAGTAACTCATGAATAAGTAACTTCGTGAATAGTAACTCATGAATAGTAATCTCGACACAAAAAGTGTCCCAAATACTCGAGTGAACAATACTAGAGTGAATAGTAATTTTGGTGAATAAGAAACTTAGTGAATAGTAACTCGTGAATAGTAATTCAAAAAAAAAACCTAATAATTCGATTGAACAATATAACCTCCGGACATCAATTACCATCGAAATAAATGTTTAACACAAATAATTTCAACACAATGGAACTATCAAATTCATCTTTAATCAACACGAACTTATCCATCATTAATATCATAACTCACAATATTTAACAACCGATTCATTTCCGGTGAAAGGGGCTTTCAATAAGGATTTCTCCTATTATGGCCGCAATTAGGTGACCAAACCTCTCCTCGATGTAACTTCAGACATTGTAAATATTGTAATTTAATAATGTGAATAACTTTGTCGTCTCAATTATTGATTTAATAAAAATAACATATTATGCACATAATCGATTGTGACAATAATTGAATCAATAATATGAGAGAGATATGATGCAAAGAATCTATGAAAGCAATAATGCAGTATAAGCGAGTGACTTCTTACGTAAGCATCAATAATCAATACCGTGGTGCTACTATGCAAGCGTATTCAGACATCGCATTTTTACTACGAAAGTAGTTCAACAAAGATCAACCAGTAAAACCTCCGTAGTTATTATTTTCATAAAATATTTTTGTCGTTTTTAACTACGACGGTTCTTACGTTCATGGGTCCACTAATGATTGTGTCGTCGCATACGAATATTCCCGACAAAAAGAATATTCCCCACCAATCGAATATTATATAACAACTTGCATACTTTGCAAAATTTTCAAATACTACCCCAACTATAACATTATCTCAAATCCACACCTTAATATTCAAAAAATATTTAGAAATTTAAATCTTTATTTATAAAATCGGGGGTCTCACAAATATTGTCGCGTCTAGACAATATACAAACTCAAATTCAATATTATTATATTTATTTTCCCACTATTTCACTTTGAATAGTGAGGACTACTAATGTTATCATCCGTCCGTCACTCCGTTTCCGACTAGTCCTCTGCTACGTTCTCATTTCTCAAGAGAACAATGAAAGTAAAAAGGTGAGCTCAACTAGCCCAAAGAGGAAATATTATGACTAAGATAATGCGAATATATTATCGTTAGCCTTCAACAATGTTAAACCGATACAATATAACAACCGCCAAGTTTAAGCTGCAGTGAACAAGCAATCCATTAAAAGAGTCAAGTAGAGAATAAAATCTACTTTCTTTTATGATTTAGAAGGTTTTTCATCACTTTTATCATTTGGGACTCGATTTTAATAAATAATTCACATCATCGAATCACCCCCGCACTACGGCCGAGGATATTCTTTAGTATCACGACCACAATTATCCATACCACTACGGGCCAAGAATATTTGTGTATTCAATAATGGTCGTGATCATGCCAACAAGCGCCCATCAATACACTACGGCCAATGAGGACTTTTTCTACATCATTTGTAACATTACGGTCATGATTACACCGAATAATCCTCGGTCATAATCATACCAAGTCCATTTATGCACTATAGGCCATGATGACTTTCAACAAAATATAAACATGAGGATGATGACAATGATATAAGAATTCAATAAAACAAGTTCAAGAATTAATTTATCCAGAACTAATAACGCCCAAATTGTCAACATGATACCGCTTTGTAGAGTAAAATTCAAGAATGCTCGGAAGAATATTTCCATGAAAAGATACTAGATGAAGCTTTAAATATCCGGGATATTCCACTAATTTCATGGAGTATAGAAGTCAAAACTTTAACCAACCGAGTATAATAAGGAATGGAATAACAAAAGAAATCATCAGCATGCGATAGATCAAGACTTGCAAAAGTTATTCCAATGAATAATAAATAACGAAATCAGTCCCACAGAAACGCATGCAGACAGGATATTCCAATGAGAATAATAAAGAGCGGAACCAGTCCCGTGAGAACGCATGCATGGATGTTCCAATGTAATGATAAAGAATGGAACAACAAAAGAATTTCACCAAGTATAGGGTAGCTCACAGATACAAAGTTATTCCAATGTAATAATAAAGAATGAAATAATGTAAGTTCTCTTCATGGATAAGAAAGAAATAATACTCCCTACCTTAGAAAAAAGCGGATCTTTGGAATAGTGAGGTAGTGAAACTTTCTTCTTCTTTCTATAATTTCTCTCTATAATAATTGCTCTAAAGCTTTTGTGAATTGGTGAGAAATGAAGGAAGAATCACTTCTATTTATAGAAAAATATAGTTTCGATAATTACACGTTTTGGGGCTCGAAAAATTACAAAGACAATACCTCCAACTTTTCTTTCATTTTTAATTTAGTCATGGAAGTATTATCAAACTTGCACCACCTCCCCTAATAGTAAATAATGTGATTCAATAGTAAATTATGTGAATCAATAGTTCTGAACATGTGAAAATACTGAATTACAAAGATAGTACCTCCATCTATACCTTCATTTTAACTTAGTCATGCAAGTATTATCAATCAATCTTGCACCAACTCCCCTAATAGTAACAAGAATGTGAAACAATAGTATACACATGTGAACAAATAGTTATAATCATGTGAAATAATAGCAATCAATTGCTCATTTATCCCAGGTTAAATAATTCGATCGGGTCAATATAACCTCCAGACATCAATTATTATCGAAATAATTGTCGATTTTCACTAACACAAATAATTCCAACATAATGAAATCATTTTTATCAAAAATATAAATTTTGAAATTTTGAAGTTTGACTTTTCCTGAAAAAGTCAACTGTTGACTTTTTGACCAAATAGTGAATTCTGGAAAAATTTGTGTTTATAGACTATTTTTACTAATTTCATTGTTTCGGACTCAAATATCACGTCCGCATCTCCAAATTCAACTCCGAACACAACTTCAATTTTAATAACATTCATCATTAATATTATAACTCACAATATTTATCAACTTGGTCGTTCCCGGAAGAGGGGCTTTCAATAAGGATTTCTCCCTATTGGCGCAATTAGGTGACCAAACCTCTCCTCGATGTAACTTCTAGACATTGTAAATATTGTAATTTAATAATATGAATAACTTTGTCGTCTCAATTATTGATTTAATAAAATAACATATTATGCAGATGATATTGTGACAATAATCGAATCAATAATATGAGAGATATGATGTAGCAATTTATTGTAGCAATAATTGAGTATAACCGAGTGACTTCTCACGTAAGCATCAATAATCAATACCTGGTGTGCTACTTATCAACCACACGTATTATTGTACTTTTACTAATGGGTAGTTCAACGATTAACGGTAAAACTTCCGCCGTTATTTTCATAAAGCATTTTTGTCGCTTTTCTCAATCCGACAATAATTCCGTTAATGGGGTCCACCAATGATTGTCTTGGTTGTACAAATATTCCTGTTAAAACGAATATTCAAACCAATCGAATATTATATAACAACTTCATGTATTTTGCAAAATTTATAAATATTATCCACAACTATAACATTATATCAAATCCACACCATAATATTCAAAAATATATTTCGAGAAAAATAACTCTTTATTCAAAAAGTTGGGGTCTTACACATGGCCTCTCATGTACGAAGGTTTCCTTGAGCACTTTCCAAAGATTTTAATTTCTAAAATAGTTATTGACTGTACCTTTATGTAAGGTGCTATTGTGACATGCTATCCAAGGTTGGGATGAGAGTCACAGTTAGTATATATTTGTATCAAAACTCACAATATCTGTGTTGTTGTATTTTGCACGACAATTATGATAATGAAGTTGTAGTTGTTTTCTGTACCATGTATTTGGCGACTCAAAATGGGTTGGGTGGATTGAACCTATTTTGGGGGCGTCACAGATATTCTGAATAATATCTAAATACGGATAATATCTATTTTTTGTTTCTGTATCTGACATATTTAATAAGTAAGATTTTATTTAATTACTAGATATTAATGAATGTAAAATTATATTAATGAATGTAAGATATTAACCAATGTAAAGTTATACTAATGAATGTAAGTTATTAATTAATGAATGTAAGTTATTAATATATAATTATAGTTTTATAAGTTTATATATATATATATATATATATATATATATATATATACGGAGACTTTCTTGAACAAACTCAAACTAACAAATTTGAGACAAACTGTAGCAAAAAAGACACGCGAGTTGCATTTGAGTTGGGTGGGGTGTCAAAATGGGTCAGTTATATAACAAAATAAAACTCATCCCAACTCAAATGTTTTTACACATTTCACTCTCTTACTCTTCCCTCTCTCTCAGTACGAACGAAAGGTAAAGTTTTGAATGCGGCTCCGGCCAACGGAAAGTAAAGCTCCGACCAACGGAACCATAGAAAACGAAAGGTGAAGCTCCATAACTGTATTAATTTTGTAATTTTTGTTTGTCGCGTAATAAATCTAAGGTTTATTAGGTGGTTTTGAACTGGTGTTTCTTCTGGCCCTTTGCTTGCTTATTGGTTGTGGATGAGATTTTGTATTTCGACCATGGATTGGTAAATGATGAGAAGGAATGTGACAAAGGGATTCGGCTTGATTCGTATGTTTACATTTATAAAATTACAAAATAGAAACAAAATCTAAGATCTGCTAGTACAAGTTGGGAAATCTAAGAGAAAAAATGAGATTTTTTTTGTTTATGATAATCAATTTGGAAAATATGTTTTATTTTTTAAATATCAAACCAGACATGTGCCTATAAACATGTAACCTTATCTAAGGGCGATTTTTCGAATTACCCATTAGCATGCCATTTAGTATAAACTCCTTATGATCAAACATATAACCAACCTTGATTTTTCATACTAATTCAAACAACCAATGTTGTTTTAAGTGAGCACACCAACTTATGTTTGACCTTATGTTTATATTATGAGTGTGAATATGGAACTTACAAATTCAACATTTTCAACCCTTGTTGCCTGTTGTAAGACCCCAACTTTTATGAATAAAGATGAATTTTCTATAAATATCATTTTTGAATATTATGGAATGAATTTGATATAATATTATAGTTGTGGGTAATATTTATAAATTTTGCAAAGTACGCAAGTTGTTATATAATATTCGATTGGTCGGGGAATATTCGTTTTAACAGGGAATATTCGTATAACCAAGACAATCATTGGTGGACCCTATAATGTAAATTATCATCGGATTGAGAAAACGAATAAAAATACTTTATGAAAATAACGGCAAAAGTTTTACGGTTAACTGTTGAAACACCCGATGTTAAAAGTATAATAATACGCCAGCGTAGCACAAGAGTGCACGGTATTGATTATTGATGCTTACATTGAGAAGTCACTCGCTTTTGTTCAATTATTATTACGATAATTCTTGATAAGATCTCACGTTATTTGATTCAATTATTGTCAATATTTTATTATCAATAATTGAGATGACAAAGTTATTAATATTATTATTTGCAATATTAACGATGTCTAGAAGTTCTGTCAAGGAGAGGTTTGGTCACCTAATTGCACGCCAATGGGGAGAAATTCTTATTGGAAAGCCCCATCTTTCCTGGGAACGACCTGGTCGATTAATATTGTGAATTATAATAATGATGATGAGTTTTGTTTTATTAGTTTTATTAATATAATAAAACATAAAAGCTTTTTATATAAAATAGAATACTTTTATAAAGTTAAGAAAGCTTTGAGCGTAGTACAAGTTTTCTTTGAGTATATCCTCGCCCTATCAGTCAAAATACTCTTCTTTTACGGTAAGGGATATTATTTATTGTACTCGTTAGGGGTATTCCTTCTTTCTTATTGGTGAAATTCTTTTGTTATTTCATTCTTTATAATTCTGTTGGAATAACCTGTATACGCGGGATACCCTATACTTGGTGAAATTCTTCTGTTATTCCATTCTTTATTATTTTGTTGGAACATCCACATGCGTGCGTTACGCATGACACCGGTTACGTTGTTTATTATTCTATTAGAACATCCCGTCGTGCGCCACGCATGACTCGGTTCCGATTGTTTATTATTACATTGAAATATCCTATCGATTAGCATTTTACGCACGACTTGGTTCCATTATTTATTATTCGTTGGAATAACCGTATGCATGCTTGCCTATCGCATGCCCGGTGATTTCTTTTGTTATTCCATTCTTTATTATACTCAGTTGGTTAAAGTTTTGACTTCTATACTCCATGAAATTAGTGAAATATCCTTGATATTTGCGCTTCATCCAGTATCTTTTCATGGAAATATTCTTCTAAGCATTCTTGAGTGTTACTCTACAAAGAAGTATCATGTTGACTATTTGGACATTATTAGTTCCTGAATAAATTAATTCTTGAACTTGTTTTATTGAATTCTTATATCATTGTCATCATCCTCATGTTTATATTATGTTGAAAGTCATCTGTGGCCTATAGTGCATAGATGGACTTGGTATGATTATGACCAGGGATTATTCGGTGTAATCATGACCGTAATGTTGCAAATGATGTGAAAAAAGTCCTCATTGACCCGTAGTGCATTGATGGACAGTTGTTGGCATGATCATGACCATTGATGAATACACGAATATCCTTGGTTGTGGTGCATAGATAATTTGTGGTTGTGATACTAATGAATATTCTTGGCCGTAGTGCAGGGATGATGTGGATTATTTATTAAGCTAAGTCTCAGCGATAAAAGTCATGAAAAACCTTTTAAATCATAGAATATAGTAGATTTTATTCTCTACTTGACTCTTCTAATGGATTGCTTGTTCCGCTGCAGTTAAACTTGATGATTGTTATATTTTATCAGTTTAACATTGTTGAAGGCTAATGATAATTTATTCTGCATTATATTAGTCATAATATTTCTTACTAGGCTAGTTTAGCTCACCCTTTTGCTTTCATTGTTCTCTTTAGGAAATGAGAACGTAGCAGGGACTAGTCGGGGAACAGAGTGATGGTCCAGATAATAGCATTAGTAGTCCTCACTATTCTATGAAATAGTGTGATAATAAATGTAATGAGGACCCCATTGAGTTTGTATATTGTCTAGATGACAATATTTGTATTAAAACTCACAACATATGTTTTGTGACGCCCCCAAAATAGGTATACATCACCTATTCTGAGTTGTCAATACATGGTACAGAAACAACTACAACTTTATTATTACAACAGTAAAACTGTGAGTTTGAATACAAATATTATCTTCTAGACAATATCTATACTCAAATAAATCCTCATCACATTTATTGATACATTATTTTACAAAAATGGTGAGGACTACTAAACAATCCTTTCTAAAACCTTCATTCCATACCCCCACTGCGCATCGCTTATATTCTCGCCTCCCGAGAAAAATGGAACAAAAAGGAAAAGGTGAGCTCAACTAGCTCAAGAAGAATATTATGACTAAGATAATATACAACAAATTATCGTTAGTCTTCAACAGGAAAAATATAATAGAATACAATAGACAACAAATTTTAAATCAATATTCGCAATGAAATAATAATTCATTAGAAGAGTTAAGTAGAGAATGCAAACTACTATCTTCTATGTATGAATTTAAAAGTTCATCGTCTATCTTTTATTCCCGTAACATCAATCAATATACATCCGAATCAAATATTCATCTTTGCACTACTGAGGCCAAAGATATTCATCGATTGGTCATGTTCATTTAAACACTGTTCATCTTTGCACTACGGGCCAAAGATATTCTTGAAATCATTCATCTTTGCACTACGGGCCAAAGATATTCTTAAGAAATCATTCATCTTTGCACTACAGGCCAAAGATATTCCATAATATCATCATTTAAGACTGAGGATGATGAAAAATATTTTTTTAAAGAAACGAATCCAGTGAAACAAAATGACAAGGATTAAGGATTAAGGATTCGTACTTGGTTTTATCCACGTCCAAAAATACCTCAAAAATAATCATAGTGGTGTAAAATTCAAGAATGATCAAAACATGGATACAATCGAGTTAGTATCCGTAATAGATGTTTTTAGACGAATAGAAGAAATTTTATTTTTCAATGAATAGTATCAGATATCGTGAATAGTGCCGTATACGTGAATAGTAACTCAGACACCAAAAGATAGAAATTCCACAAAAAATATCTTCACGCTTCATGAATAGTACTCGTGAATAGTAACTCGTGAATAAGAACTCATGAATAGTAAACTCGTGAATAGTAACTCATGAATAGTAACCCATGAATAGTAACCCAGACATGAAAAAGTTCCAAATTTGATAAAACTTCAGATCAACATTTCAAAGATAATGATATTGAAGAAATAATATCATTACGAAAAAAATAATATCCCTTACCTCGAAAGATCAAGACTTTTAGCTAGAATCTAGTATATAGTCTTTGAAGGAACTTGCACTGCCTAGCAATACTCAAAGTATACTCAAAATACTCACAAGAATACGCTCGATAATATAGAGAGAAAACTTCAGTTTCGGTGTGATTTTCAATTCTAACCCAAGCACCCTATTTATAGGAAAATGCTTAGAACACCAAAGCGTAAAATTTAATAAAATAATAATATAATTAAACAAATTCAAGCCCACCTTAGACCAACTGAATTCAGCACATTTGTATCACATGTGGGATTGCAAAAACGTTTTTCTTAAATAAAACAATTAAAACTTCCAAAAAAATTAATTATTTAGAACTTGAGCTTCAATAATTCATAATAAATAGCCCTTTCATCGAAAAATTTGAATCATTGAGTTTTTATAGGAAATTCAATTTCTACAACTTTGCGTAAGAAAGTTTTTCCAAATTCCAAATGTAAATCAATAGAAATCCACAAACCAGGCGATTTTACGTTATAATCAAATTTGATTCAATAAATGGGGTCCATTTAGACATGTTTAACATGTTTTAAACATTTATTGCAACAAAAATACTCTTCCTCCTCGTGATACTCATATATCCCACATTCATTGAAAAAATATCACCGTTAATATATTATTAAAATAATATATTTAAATGAATTATTTTATCGAAAAAGATAAAATTTTAATTTTCAACAATTGTCACTATAAAAATTTTCTCCATCTATATCCACATAAAATCAATATTTTCTCATCATATGAATCAATAATTAATTATTCATAAATAATATTACAGAATCACAATATTGACAACCGTGCGGTTCAGAAAAGAGGGGCACTAATAAGAATTTCTTCATGGCGGCGCAATGATTAGGTGACCAAACCTCTCCTTAGACAGAACTTTCTAGACATTGCCAATGATGTTATCTAATAATATTATTCAGATAATATGAATTATTGTTTCGATAATGAAAAATACTGTGTAATGACAATTATTGAAACAACAGCAATATAAAATATCAACGTAGCAATTATTGAATCAATAAAATAAAATCTTGAATAGTAATTATCGTAACCATTATCGAGTAGTGCCTTCTTTACGTAAGAATCAATAATTGGTGCAATACCGTGTGCAACTGCTCAACAACGCGTATTAGTGTGTTTTAACCACCGGGTATTCCAACAGTATTAACGGCAACAACTACGCCGTTATTTAAAAACAACTCATATTTGTCGTTTTCTTCATCCAATCGCTTTCCGTTATGGCTCTCACACATGGTCGCTGCCTTGCAGTTATACGAATATTCCCGAAAAGATTTAATATTCCACGACCAAACGAATATTCCCCGACAATAATGAATATTTTATAACCACTTGCTTATTTTGAAATATTTGCGTATTTAACCCTTAACTATCCACATTAATCAAATCAACCCTTACTATTTCAAAATAATAAATAAAGGAAATTCCTTTTATTTAAAAATTTCTGGTCTTACAACCTCCCTCCTTATGAAATTTCGTCCTCGAAATTGACGACGATGCACTCATTGCTTTGAAAAGGTGAGGATACCTCGCTTTCATTTCGTTTCCAATTCCTGTGTCATTTCCTCTATAGCATGATTCCTCCACAAAATTTTAACTTGTGGTATGACCTTCATAGCGTAGGGACATGCTCCTTCCTATCCAAGATCTTTGACAGTACCTCCTCATACGTTAAGTCTTCTGCTATCTCGTCGGGTTCTAACTCAATAACGTGGTTCGGGTCTTTCACATATTTCTTAAGTACGATATGTGAAACACATTATGAACACGAGACATACTCGGAGGTAACGCAAGTCTATAGGCTACATTTTCTACACGGTCAAGAATTTGAAATGGACCAATAAATCGTGGATTGAGCTTTCCTCTCTTCCCAAATCTTGTAACTCCCTTCCGTGGAGCAACTCGCAACAATACATGATCCCCTACATTAAATTCCACGTCCTTTCGATGAAGATCCGCGATAACTCTTTTGTTGATCTTGTGCCGCTTGTAGAGCACGTTGTCGAATCATTTGGATCTTTTTGTGAGTCATACGTATTTAACTCCTCGGGTCCCAACAATGTTGCTTCACCCACCTCATCCCAACATATTCGAGAGAACGACATTTTCATCCATATAATGCTTGAATGGAGCCACACCTATACTTGCATGAAAACTATTGTTGTAAGAGAATTCCACCAATGGTAAATACTTATCCCAACTACCCTTGAAGTCTCAGGACACGAGTCTTAATAGATCTTCAAGAGTTTGAATAGTCCTCTCGATTGTCCGTCCGTTTGGGGATGGTATCGTCAACTAAATCGCAAACTGCGCCCATAGCTTTTTGCAAGCTAACCCAAAATCTTGAAGTGAATCTTGGGTCACGATCCAAACTATGGATACAGTGCATGCCATGCAACCTCACAATCTCATTCACGTACATACTAGCAAGACGTTCAAGGAATAAGTCTCCGTGACGGCAAGAAATGAGCGGAGACTTGGTTAATCTATCAACAATAACCCAAATAGCATTGATGCCTTGAGAAACCGTAGGAAGACCCCGAAATGAAATCCATAGTAATGTGTTCCCACTTCCATTAGGAATCTCAAGTGGTTGCAACGGACCCTTAGGTACAAGATGCTCCGCCTTTACGTTGGCAAGTTAAACACATCGAGATAAACTTTGCAATCTCTCTCTTCATATTGTTCCACCAAAATGTATGTCGAAGATCACGATACATTTTAGTACTTCGAGATGGATTGCAAAATGGCGATTATTGTGCCTCCATCATAATCTTGTACTTCAAATCGTAGTCGTTAGGAACACAAAGTCTAGAGTGGACTCAAGTATTCCTTCTTCATCAATTCTCGCTCGGAATAGCTCCTTCTTGTACTTTCTTTCTTCATCACGACGATCTCCTGCCCGGTGGCTTGAGCAACCTTAACTTTTCTATTAAAGTTGGTTCTACGCGTATACTTGACATCATCGCACTCGTTCGCAGATATGATCTTCTACTCAATGCGCCACCTACCACGTTCGCTTTTACGGGATGGTATTGAATAAGTGGTCGTAGTCTCAGATCATGAGTAGGATAATTCCTTTCATACTCTTTGAGTTGTCGCCTGAGCATAAGGCTATGACTTTCCCACGTTGCATGAGAACACATCCTAACCCTTTGCTCAAGCATCGTTGTAGATAACAAATCCATCCGAACCGGATGGTATTGTTAGAACAGTCTTAGAAATAAGTCTCCTCTTAAGCTCTTGGAAACTTTTCTCGCATTCTTCGCTCCAAACGAATTTTGTATCCTTCCGAGTTAGTTGAGTTAATGGAGTAGCGATTCGAGAAAACCCTTCCACTTAATCTCCGATAATAACCAATTAAGCCCAAAAAGCTACGTACTTGACCACCGAGCTTCGGTTTCTCAACTTTGTATTGCTTCAATCTTCACGGATCAACGGATACTCCATGTTTCGACACCGCGTGCCCAAGGAATGCTACTTCCTCAAGCCGTAACTCGCATTTCTTCAATTTGGCATATAGTTGGTTTTCACGAAGTCTTTGAGTACCAAACTTCAAATGGTGCTCATGATCTTCACGGCTTTTGGAATATATGAGGATGTCATCAATAAAGACAACAACTAATTGATCCAAATATTCCTTGAATACTCGGTTCATCATATCCATGAAAGTCGCAGGAGCATTAGTCAATCCGAAAGACATGACTAAGAATTCATAATGCCCATACCGAAGTTCGAAGGCGTCTTTGGAATATCCTCGATTCTAATCTTGGTGATGATATCCGTAAGCTAAGATCGATTTTGAAAAGAATTGTGCCCTTGCAACCTGGTCAAACAAGTCATCAATACGAGGTGAGGATACCGTGACGACCCCAAAATAGGTCCATTCCATCCAACCCATTTCGAGTCGCCAAATACATGGTACGTAAACAACTACAACTTTATTATCACAACAATAAAAGCGTGAGTTTAAATACAAATATTATCTTCTAGACAATATTTATACTCAAATAAATCCTCATCACATTTATTGATACATTATTTTACAATAATGGTGAGGACTACTAAACAACTCTCTCTAGAACCTTCATTCCATACCCCGACTAGTAGTACTCGCTTACATTCTCGCCTCCCGAGAAGAAAAATGGAACAACAAGGAAAATGGTGAGCTCAACTAGCCCAAGAAGAATATTATGACTAAGATAATATACAACAAATTATCGTTAGTCTCCAACAGGAAAAATCGATAGAATACAATAAACAACAAGTTTCGATCAATATTCGCAGAATGAAATAATAATTCATAGAAGAGTTACGTAGAGAATGAAATCTACTATAATCTATGAATTTAACGATCCATCATCCATATTTTATCCCCGTAACATCAATCAATATTCATCTCAAATCAAATATTCATCTTTGCACTACAAGCCAAAGATATTCATCAATCGATTATGTTCATCTCAACACTGCTCATCTTTGCACTAAAGGCCAAAGATATTCATCATCGGTCATGTTCATTTAAACACTGTTCATCTTTGCACTTTCTGCCAAAGATATTCATCGATCGGTCGTATGTTCATTTAAACACTGCTCATCTTTGCACCACACAGCCAAAGATATTCTTCAGAAATCATTCATCTTGCACTACAAGCCAAAGATATTCAATAATATCATCATTTAAGACCGAGGATGATGAAAATATTTTAAAGAAACGAATCCAATTGAAACAAAATGACAAGGATTAAGGATTCGTACTTTGTTTTATCCATGTCCAACAATACCTCAAAAATAATCATAGTGGTGTAAAATTCAAGAATGATCAAAACATGGATACAATCAAAGCTAGTATCCGAATAGATATTTTGGACTTAAAAGAAGAAATTTTAATTTTTCGATGAATAGTCAGATATCGTGAATAGTCAAGATATCGTGAATAGTAACTCGACACCAAAAGATAGAAATTCCACAAAAAAACATTTTACGCTTCCGTGAATAGTACTCGTGAATAGTAACTCATGAATAGTAACTTCGTGAATAAGAACTCATGAATAGTAACCCAGACATGAAAAAGTTCCAAATTTGATAAAAACTTCGGATCAACATTTCAAAGATAATGATATTGAAGAAATAATATCATTACGAAAAAAATAATATCCCTTACCTCAAAGAATCAGATTGCCGGAAGGAAAGGTCAAGTGATCTTTGAATGAAACTTATCTTTGAACAAAGAACTCTCAAAGTATCTAAATACTCACAAAATACGCTCAATAATAATATAGAGAGAAAAGAAAACTTTGTTTCGGTGTGATTTTCAATTCTAACTTAGCCCTCTATTTATAGGAAAATGTTAGCACACCAAGCGGACTTAACTCGCAAACTCCGATGGCTTTACCGCTACTATTCCCACCCACCATATTTGAAAATTCAATTGAGCACATTTCTTCACCAACCACAAGTGGGGCCCACACATGGTCGCGCTGGTGCATTTAATATTCCCGAAAAGATTTAATATTCCACGACCAAACGAATATTCCCCCACAAAAATGAATATTTTATAACCACTTGCTTATTTTGAAATATTTGCGTATTTAACCCTTAACTATCCACATTAATCAAATCAACCTTACTATTTCAAAATAATAAATAAAGGAAATTCCTTTTATTTAAAAAATTTTGGGTCTTACAATACCTATTCTTGTTGGTGACATGGTTCAATTCCGATAGTAATACAAAGTCGCATACTCCCGCTCTTTCTTCTTTACAAATAAAGCACAGAGCACCCCAAGGAGATGTACTAAGGCGAATGAAACCGATGTCCAACAATTCTCGTAGTTGGACCTTTAACTCTGAAGTTCAATAGGAGCCATTCGATATGGGGTTTTAGAAATGGGCTTTGTCTTAGGTTCAAGATCAATAAAGAATTCAACTTCACGTTCGGGGTAGACCGGGAAGTTCTTTGGGAAATCGTCGAGGAAAGTCAATAACAACAAGAATATTATTCAAATTTGGCGTGTCTTTATTCAAATCCATAACATGGGCTAAGAAAGCTTGACATCCGCTTTTTTAATAAACGAATAGCTTTATGATTAGATATGACAAATGATCGATTTTAATGGTTTAGTTGCTTGAATTCGCATACAAAAGTTGGTTAGAATATGAAAACTAACAACCTTACGAAAATAATCAATTTTGGCATGATGAGTAGTTAACCAATCAATCCCTAAAATCACATCAAAAGCAAGTATCTTTAAAGAGATAAGGTCAACGGGTAAGGTAATGGTGCCAACTTGAATCAAACAAGATTTATAAGCAGTGGATGTGATGAAAGTTTCTCTAACGGAGTTTCCACAGATAGGTCAAAGTCTAATTTCTCCTGAGTCAAGTTTAAACGTTGAGCACATGCGGGAGAGATAAATGAATGGGTAGCACCCCAGTATCAAGTAAGGTATAAACTTCGCAAGAATTTATAAATAGCTTACCGTGATCACCTCGTTTGGGTTCTCGCATTATGACCAAACCACAACAAACGCTTCTTCCCTAATCGTTGACTTTGACTTTTTCCGGGACGATCTTTGAGTCACCGTCCCTCGTGAACTAGGTTTCGCTATCGTCTGCATAATCTCGAAAGCGATATGTCCTTCCTTTCCACAACTATAGCATACCTTGAATCACAGGCGTTTGACTGATATGTCCCTCTTTTCCGCATTTGTAGCATATGACCGGTGGTCGTTCTCCTCCCTTAGAACCGATTCTTTCTTGACCTTTGTCGTCTTCACATAGTCCTTGTTAAATCTCCTCTTTTTAAAATCTCCTCTGACTCGCTTCTTCGTTTTCATGGCTATGATTACCACCCGAGTGGTAACCATTTTGTCGTCTGTTTCTTTCTCCATTTGGTTATCATTATTCATTGATCGCTATCTCGGTACGATCCTCGTTATGGTCCTCAGTTGACCATACTCGTTATCTCGCTCTAATAATTGAGCCACATTTACAACATCTGAATAAAGAGAAAATTTATGAGAAATGAGATCTCGACGTATCCGGGTTTCAAACCTCTAAGAAACATCATCCGCGTTATCGTTCCTCATTCTCCACCAAATGAGGTGCAAACACGGATAACTCGCAAACTTTGCCTCGTCATCGAGACACCGCCATGTTGTTTTGTTCCAATCGATGAACTCCACTTCCTTCATATATACGAACACTTTCGTGAAAGTATTTGTCATTAAATAGCTCTCAAACGTCTCCCAAGACATGCCGAGTGCAATTTGGATGGGTACGCTTCTGAGACTCCCACAATGAGTATGCCGCCTCTCACCACGGAACATAAAGGTGGCGAATGGAACTTACATTCCTCGCGTGCATCCCAAGACATCGAATATCTTGGTAATTTGTTTGACCCATGTTTCCGCCGCATGATCGGATCTGGCTTTCCCTTAAATTCTGGTGGTCCCAACTCTTTGAACTGCGTTTGGTTGTGACAACCTGGTGAATTGCTATCATTTCCTCCTGTATTTTGAACACGAGTTTCCTAAATTCGATTTTTGCATGAATCGCAAAAAACTTCTAAACATCCCTCGTTCATCATCGCTTTCAATGGTGTTGTTCACGGAGGAACATTGCCGACTGTTGACGCGTTCTCCTCGTTGGTGAGTCTGAGCATCTCCACGGCCTCATTTCCATTGTTAATATTCTCGGTCGACATTCTCAAATCATCGTCATAAAACAAGGGTTAATTAAGGAAATCAATATATCACATAATATCCCCTATATATTGACCAACTAACAAATAAGCTTAGGTAGGACACACTAGCGAAGGATTTACTCGTCTCTCCCTCCTAGTTCTATTCCCCGATCTCGCTTGAGATCATATCCCTAAGCTCGATACCAATCTGTGGCGCCCCCAAAATAGGTATACATCACCACAATCGAGTTGTCAATACACATGCATGTAAACAACTACAACTTTATTATTACAACAAGAAAGCGTGAGTTTGAATACAAATATTATCTTCTAGACAATATCTATACTCAAATAAATCCTCATCACATTTATTGATACATTATTTTACAAAATGGTGAGGACTACTAAACAATCCTTTCTAAAATCTTCATTCCATACCCCAGACTGTACTCGCTTATATTCTCGCCTCCACGAGAAAAATGGAACAAAAAGGAAAAGGGTGAGCTCAACTAGCTCAGTAAAAGAATATTATGACTAAGATAATATACAACAAATTATCGTTAGTCTTCAACAGGAAAAATATAATAGAATACAATAGACAACAAATTTTAAATCAATATTCGCAATGAAATAATAATTCATTAGAAGAGTTAAGTAGAGAATGCAAACTACTATCTTCTATGTATGAATTTAAAAGTTCATCGTCTATCTTTTATTCTGTAACATCAATCAATATACATCCGAATCAAATATTCATCTTTGCACTACAGCCAAAGATATTCATCGATTAAGTCATGTTCATTTAAACACTGTTCATCTTTGCACTACGGCCAAAGATATTCTTGAAATCATTCATCTTTGCACTACTGGGCCAAAGATATTCTTAAGAAATCATTCATCTTGCACTACTGGGCCAAAGATATTCCATAATATCATCATTTAAGACCGAGGATGATGAAAATATTTTTTAAAGAAACGAATCCAAATTGAAACAAAATGACAAGGATTAAGGATTAAGGATTCGTACTTGGTTTTATCCACGTCCAAAAATACCTCAAAAAATAATCATAGTGGTGTAAAATTCAAGAATGATCAAAACATGGATATAATCGGAGTTAGTATCCGAATAGATGTTTTGGACTTAAAAGAAGAAATTTTATTTTTCTATTGAATAATCGTGAGTATCGTGAATAGTCAGATATCGTGAATAGTCGATATCGTGAATAAGTAACTCTCGACACCAAAAGATAGAAATTCCACAAAAATATCTTCACATGACTTCATGAATAGTACTGCGTGAATAGTAACTCGTGAATAGTAACTCATGAATAGTAACTCATGAATAGTAACTCATGAATAGTAACCCATGAATAGTAACCCCAGACATGAAAAAGTTCCAAATTTGATAAAACTTCGGATCAACATTTCAAATATAATGATATTGAAGAAATAATATCATTACTTAAAAAAAATAATATCCCTTACCTCGAAAGATCAAGACTGCTTAGCTAGAATCTAGGAAAGGGTATAGTCTTTGAAAGGAACTTTGCAAATCTAGCAATACTCAAAGTATACTCAAAATACTCACAAGAATACGCTCGATAATATAGAGAGAAAACTTGATTTACGGTGTGATTTTAATTCTAACCCTAAGCACCCTATTTATAGGAAAATGCTTAGAACACCAAAGCGAAAATTTAATAAAATAATAATATAATTAAACAAATTCAAGCCCACCTTAGACCAACTGAATTCAGCACATTTGTATCACATGTGGGATTGCAAAAAACGTTTTTCTTAAATAAAACAATTAAAACTTCCAAAAATTAATTATTTGAACTTGAGCTTCAATAATTCATAATAAATAGCCCTTTCATCGAAAATTGAATCACACGAGTTTTTATAGAAAATTCAATTCTCTACAACTTTGCGGAAGAAAGTTTTTTCAAATTCCAAGCGAAATTGATAGAAATCCACAAGCCAAGCGATTTTATTAAAATTTATAATCAAATTTCGGTCAATAAATGGGGTCCACAGAGCATGTTTAACATGTTTTAAAACTTTATTGCAACAAAATACTCTTCCTCCTCGTATACTCATATATCCCACATTCATTGTAAAAATATCACCGTTAATATATTATTAAAATAATATATTTAAATGAATTATTTTATCGAGAAAAAGATAAAATTTCAATTTTCAACAATTGTCACTATAAAATTTTCTCCATCTATATCCACATAAAATCAATATTTTTCTCATCATATGAATCAATAATTAATTATTCATAAATAATATTACTGTAATCACAATATTGACAAACTGTGCAGGTTCAGGAAGAGGGGCTTTCCAATAAGAATTTCTTCTTCATGGCGCAATTAGGTGACTCAAACCTCTCCTGTAGCAGAACTTTCTAGACATTGCTAATAATGTTATCTAATAATATTATTCAGATAATATGAATTATTGTTTCGATAATGAAAAATACGTGTAATGACAATTATTGAAACAACAACAATATAAAATATCAACGCATGACAATTATTGAATCAATAAAATAAAATCTTTGAAATAATTCACGTAACCATTATTGAGTAAAGTGCCTTCACGTAAGAATCAATAATTGGTGAAATACCGCAGTAAATCGCTCAACAACGCTGGCGTATTAGTGTGTTTTAACCATAAAGGGTATTCCAACAAAGATAAATAAGCAATAACTACGTAGTTATTTAAAAACAACTCATATTTGTCGTTTTCTTCATCCAATCGCTTCAAGTTATGGGGCCCACACATGGTCAAGGCTACCGCATACGAATATTTCCAAAAGATTTAATATTCCACGACCAAACGAATATTCAAACAATAATGAATATTTTATAACCACTTGCTTATTTTGAAATATTTGCGTATTTAACCCTTAACTATCCACATTAATCAAATCAACCCTTACTATTTCAAAATAATAAATAAAGGAAATTCCTTTTATTTAAAAATTTGAGGTCTTACATGTTTAGTAAGTATTTTTACATTGTTGTATAATTAAGTTGTATTTGAATTTTTTGTACCATGTATTTAGCGACTCGAATAGGTGATGTATACCGATTTTGGGGGCATCATAGTTGGTATCAAAGCTTAGGGATATGATCCCTGGCTAAGATGTGAGAATAGAACTAGGAGGGGAGAGACGGGGAATTCCTTCGCTAGTATGACCTACCTAAGTTTATTTGGTATTTAATTGGTCGGTCAGAATATAGGGATATTATGTTACATGTCAATTAACCTTTGTTTTGTGGCAGTATCTAAAAATGACATCCGAGAATGTTGAGAATAGCAATGGAGCACAGGCGACCGTTGATTCACTATATATCAATAATCAGGATAATGTGCATCAGGAAGGTGACAATCCTCATGCAAACAACAACACTGACCAAATGATGAATGATGGAATGTTCAGAGGCTTTATGCAATTCATGCAACAGCAGGCGAGAGCGGCCCCTGTCCAAAATGTAGGTAGAAACACTGGAAACTCTCGGACGGTCACCGCTAAACAGTTCAAGGAGCTGGGACCACCGGAGATTATTGGAGAGCCAAACCCACTTAAGGCGGAAGCATGGATAAAGTAGATCACCAAGATATTTGATGTATTGGGATGCTCCGAGGAGCAAAAGGTTCCCTTTGCCGCCTTTATGTTGCAAGGAGAGGCAGATTACTGGTGGGAATCGTTAAAGCGCACTCAACCTGCCGCACTGAAGATGTCTTGGTAGAAGTTCCAAGAACTATTCAACGACAAGTACTTGAGGAGTTAATGAGTTGAGGACCATTCATTGTTAAGATTTTGGCTTGATAACTCCTGACTCATCATCATTTCTTCATGGTCTGTTATGCTGTTTGACATGACTTTCTTCAACCTTGAATTTTCTTCTTGTTGCATTGGAGGTGGATATAAGAAATTCGATGGATGTGTTGGACTTGCGGCACAGTATTGGTCTCGATAGTTATAACTCCATTCAGAATCTGGGTGATACCCCCATACTTGAGGATAATTGGGATAAACATAGTTGTTGAGGTAATCACCCCCAAACTGTACTTGTCCAACTCTGACATTGAGTCCTTCAGTTCTTGTGTCCCTTGGTTGAATCCTATTTGCACAAGGCCCTTGATAAGAAAAGTCACCCATGGTACCTGAAAAGAGAGAAATATAGGAAGAGAATTAAAATAAAATAAAATAAAATAAAATGTTTAAATTAAGACTAATTTGATTGAAATTAATGTTGGCAAAAATTATTAAAATAATTCCCCGACAACGGCGCCAAAAACTTGTTGAATTTCTAGTTACGCACAACACGAAAGTATACGTGGTCAACAAGTAATAAAGAGTAAGTAACGTATCGTTCCCACGGAGAATTAATTAATAAAGTTCACCAAGCATTTGCCCATAACCATTTCAGTCTTATTTAAACGAATGCTATTATATATTATATTTAAACTATGAAATTAAATAGTACTAACTACCCCTAGAATGAGACTAGATAATAAAGACATGAGATTACAATTTCCCCTATTGCATCATTTAAATCAACACACTTCTAGTTAAACAAAATTAATTATAACGGATTGTTAGTCGAGAACACGAAAGTGAAATATAGCCATCTCTCGATGTACCATACTCATATCACATATAATCCACAATTGATAGAATACACATGAACACCCATATTACCTAAACCACTATATGTCTATGTGATTTACAAATAATTAGGGTTTGAATCCAAGTCCTCAATTGACTACGAGTGGTGCTTCGGTATATGTCTTTCCTAAGCACGAATCATATATTCCATCACCATGTAGAACATACAAACGCAAGCTATCAAGATCAAATCTAAACCCATACTTTGTCTTTCAAGTTTATATGGGTTATCACAGTAATTGATGGCCAATCAACTAAGCAAATAAGCGTGAATCTTAATAGATAATCTCATAACAATTATTAAGACTAACAATGAAGTATGTCAAAATAAACTAGGCAATAGATTCCATTGCAATCCCAAAATAGAGTTTAACTCATAGTTGAATTAGAATCCATGATCGACAATTGAATATACATTGAAAGATACAATAGAAGTAAAGAGAGTTAGGGATCAAGAATAGCAAATCTGAGTTTCTTCTCTTGTTTCACTTCTGAACCTTCAAGGATCTTCAATCCCCAAATCTTAGTTATTCTAGGGTTCTAATATAATCTAAAAAGAAAGAGAAGAAAAGAAATAATGATAGCTTTAGCCCCCAAGGGGTGGAATCTCCTTTACATCATGAAGATACGTCTAATATATAAGCCCTAATTGAATCCCCCTCTCCGTTACGCTTCAATTACACTATTTTATGAAAAGTCAGCTTTGGTCAACACTGAAGTCCATGTGCCGCCCAGAATTTGCTCGAGTTAGGCGCTACCACAAAGCTGAAAATCGCGTCTTTTTTACATCAGAAATGTAAGTCGCCTTGAGAATTGCGCGCTCATGCGTGCGGTGATTTTCTCGCTGCGCAGTGTGCTCTGGTAAAATGGCCATAATGTTTGATTCGGAAAGAGTTACGGCGCCTGCCACCTATCAAATCGAAGATATCGACGAGCTCTACAACTTTCATTCTTTGATGATTGAGAAATTCTGGCCGGATGAAGGTTGAAATCGAGATGAAAGGGACTGTTATGAAAATGGCTAACCAAAACAGCGAAGTTTGACATCCGTTGGTACAACGATCATAACTCTTGCATCCGAACTCCGATTAGAGCGATTCAAGATGTTCCGAAAAGCTACAAAGACGCTCTACAATTTAGTCCAAGTTCCAAGCCAAGAACATGAAGTAACATGAAAGCCCAAATGATGTCCGGATTGCCTTTTCTTTGCATTTTCTTTGCTTTTCCTTACCAATAATCGCTCACACCGCTCCCAAACATATAACCTACAAAATGAACACAAAATGCATGAAAAGTAACTAAGACACATGAATATAAGCAACTAATTCAAGTAAAAAATATCGGATACGTGTATAAAAAATCCACTTATCACCTACCCCCAGAGCGAGAAATTGAATTTTGTATCGACCTTGAACCCGGTACAAACCCCATTTCCAAAGCCCCATATCGAATGGCTCGTATTGAACTTCAGGAGTTAAAGTTCCAATTGCAAGAATTGTTAGACATTGGTTTCATTCGTCCTAGTACGTCTCCTTGGGGTGCTCCTATTCTATTCGTGAAGAAGAAAGATGGGAGTATGCGACTTTGTATTGATTATCGAGAGTTGAATCATGTCACCATCAAAAATAAATACCCGTTACACGTATTGATGACTGTTTGACCGGTGCAAGGAGCTAAATTTTATCAAAGATTGATCTTCGTTCTCGATATCACCAATTGAAGATCGTAACCGATGACATTCCAAAGACGGCTTTTAGAATCCCTAAGACGGGCATTATGAATTTCTAGTCATGTCCTTTGGATTGACTAATGCTCTTCTTTGCCTTCATGGATATGATGAACCGAGTATTCAAGGAATATTTGGATCACTTTGTGGTCGTCTTTATTGATGACATCCTTATTTATTCCAAAAGCCTAGTGAAGATCATGAGCAACACTTGAGGTCGACACTCCAAAAGCTTCGTGAATACAAGCTTTATGCCAAGTTGAAGAAATGTGAGTTCGGCTTCGAGGAAGTAGCATTCCTTGGGCACGTAGTATCAAGTCATGGAATATCGTTGACCGACAAAGATTGAAGCAATTCAAAGTCGGGAGCAACCTAAATTAGTGATAGAAAGTCACGTAGCTTTTCGGCTTAATTTGGTTATTTTCGGAGATTCGTGGAAGGATTTTCTCGAATTGATACTCCATTAACTCGGTGACTCAAAAGATACAAAGTTTGGTTGGAGCGAAGAATGTGAGAAAAGTTTTCAATAACTCAAGAGGAGACTCATTTCAAAGACTTGTTCGACAATACCATCCGCTCGGAGGATTTGTCATCTACAAAGTGATGCTTGAGCAAAGGGTTGGGATGTGTTCTCATGCAACATGGGAAAGTCATAGCCTATGCCTCAAGACAACTCAAAGAATATGAGAGGAATTATCCTACTCATGACCTAGAAGTTAGCAATTTGTTGTCTTCGCACTTAAAATTTGGAGGCATTACTTGTATGGGGAGAAGGTGGAGATCTTTACGGATCATAAAAGCCTCAAATATTTCTTCACTCAAAAGGAACTCAACATGCGACAACGACGTTGGCTTGAACTATTGAAAGATTATGGTCATACCATCCTGGAAAAGCGAACGTGGTAGCTGACGCATTGAGTAGAAGATCATATGCAAGTACGAGTGCGATATTGTCAACACAAAGGCCCATTTTGTGTGACTTGCAAAGGATGGAGATAGAGTTAAAGACTCCAGGGAACCATGTGATGATGGCAAATATACGAGTAGAACCGACTTTAATTGATAAAGTTAAACCTGCTCAAGCTACAGACCTGGAGCTGATGCGTATGAGAAAGAAAGTGCAAGAATGTGCTATGCCGGAAGCAATAATCGATGAAGAAGAAATACTTCAAGTCAACTCCAGACTTTGTGTTCCTAACGACCCTGATTTAAAGTATAAAATCATGATGGAGGCGCACAACACACCGTTTACAATCCATCCTAGAGTACCAAAATGTATCATGATATTCGTCATACATTTTGGTGGAGCAAATATGAAGAGAGAGATATCGCTGTTTATCTCAAGGTGTTTAACTTGTCAACGAGTTAAAGCGGAGCATCAAGTACCAAAAGGTCCATTGCAACCACTTGAAATTCCAGAATGGAAGTGGGAGCACATTACCATGGATTTCGTTACCGGTCTTCCTAAGGTTTCTCAAGGTATAGATGCGATTTGGGTCATTGTTGATAGATTGACCAAGTCTGCTCATTTCTTACCGATACGAGAAACTTATACACTTGAACGTCTTGCTCCTATATACATAAATGAGATTGTAAGACTGCATGGTATGCCAGTATCCATAGTTTCTTATCGAGACCCAAGATTCACTTCACGATTTTGGGTTAGTTTGCAGAAAGCTATGGGCACAGATTTACGATTTAGCTCAGCATATCATCCTCGATTTGACGCAAGCAATCGGAAAGGACAATTCAAACTCTTGGAGATTTATTAAGACTCTGTGTCCTTGACTTCAAGGGAAGTTGGGATAAGTTCTTACCATTGGTGGAGTTTTCCTACAACAACAGTTATCAAGCAAGTATTGACATGGCTCCATTTGAGGCGTTGTATGGAAGAAAGTGTTGTTCTCCAGTATGTTGGGATGAGCTGGGTGAAGCAACGTTGTTGGTACCGGAGTTGGTACTTATGACTACGGAAAAGATTCAAACGATCCAACAACGTATAAAAACCTCACAAGATCGACAAAAGAGTTATGTTGATCTTCATCGAAAGGACGTGGAATTCAATATAGGAGATCATGTGTTGTTACGTGTTGCTCCATGGAAAGGAGTTACGAGATTTGGAAAGAGAGGAAAGCTCAATCCTCGATTCATCGGCCCATTTTTAATCCTCAATCGAGTAGGAACTGTGGCCTATAGACTCGCTTTACCGCCAAGTATGTCTCGTGTTCATAACATTTTTCACATATCCATGTTACGTATATAAATATGTGGAAGACCCGAACCACATTATTGAGTTAGAACTGGACAAAATAGCTGAAGATTTGACGTATGAAGAGGTTCATGTTCAAATCTTGGATAAGAAGGAACATATTCTATGCTCTAAGGTTATACCTCAAGTCAAAGTTTTGTGGAGAAACCACGATGTTGAGGAAATGACTTGAGAGTTAGAATCTTAAATGAAATCAAGGTATCCTTACCTCTTCGACATACCAGGTACGTACCCTAATTTCGAGGGCGAAATTTCATAAGAAGGGGAGGTTGTAAGACCCCAACTTTTATGAATAAAGATGAATTTTCTATAAATATCATTTTTGAATATTATGGAATGAATTTTATATAATGTTATAGTTGTGGGTAATATTTATAAATTTTGCAAAGTACACAAGTTGTTATATAATATTCGATTGGTCGGGGAATATTCGTTTTAACAAGGAATATTCGTACAATGGCACAATCATTGGTGGATCCCACAACGGAATTATTGTCAGATTGAGAAAACGATAAAAATACTTTATGTAAGACCCCAACTTTTATGTAAGACCCCAGTAAGAAATATTATGACTAAGATAATGCATAATAAATTATCATTAGCCTTAAACAGTGTTAAACTGATACAATATAACAAACATCAAGTTTAAGCTGCAATGTAACAAGCAATCCATTAAAAGAGTCAAGTAGAGAATAAAATCTACTATCTTTTATGATTTAAAAGGTTTTTCATCACTTTTATCGCTGGGACTCAGCTTAATAAATAATCCACATCATCAAATCACCCCTGCACTACGACCAAGGATATTCTTTAGTGTCACGGCCACAATTATCCATGCACTACGGGCCAAGAATATTTGTGTATTCATTAATGGTCATGATCATGCCAACAACTGTCCATCAATGCACTACGGGCCAATGAAGACTTTTTCCACATCGTTTGTAACATTACAGTCATGATTACACCGAATAATCCCTGGTCATAATCATACCAAGTCCATCTATGCCCTATAAGCCACAGATGACTTTCAACAAAATATAAACATAAGGCTGATGGCAATAATATAAGAATTCAATAAAACAAGTTCAAGAATTAATTTATCCAGGAACCAATAACGTCCAAATTGTCAACATGATACTGCTTTGTATAGTAAAATTCAAGAATGCTCAGAAGAATATTTCCATGAAAAGATACTGGATGAAGCGTAATTATCAAGGATATTCCACTAATTTCATGGAGTATAGAAGTCAAAACTTTAACCAACTGAGTATAATAAGGAATGGAATATCAAAAGAAATCACCAGGCACGCGATAGATCAAGCATGCATGAGTTATTCCAGCGAATAATAATTAATCGGAACTGTGTCTCACGGCGTAAAACGCATGCAGACAGGATACTCCAACAGAATAATAAAGCGGAATCGAAGTCCCACAGAAACGCATGCACAGGATATTCCAACAGAATAATAAAGACGGAATCAAGTCCGGCGTAAAATGCACAGATAGGATATTCCAACATAATAATAAAGACGGAATCAGGTCCAGCGTAAAACACACAGACATGATATTCCAACAGAATAAAAACGAATGGAATAACAGAAGAATTTCACCAAGTATAGGGTAGCCCCCGTAAACAGGTTATTCCAACCGAATAATAAATAATGGAATAACAGAAGTTCTCTTCATGAATACAAAAAAAATAATAACCCTTACCGTAAAAGAAACTGGATATAAGAGTAGGGAAGTAGCAGAATACTTTTCTATAGTTTCTCTATAATTTCTTTCTAGAGTTTTAGTGAATTCGTAAGAAATAATGAAGGAATGAACTTCTATTTATAGAAGAATGGATGAATAGTAACTAATCCATGAACGGTCCAGATTGATTTACTTTTAATAGGACTGTCCATATTTAAAGCAAAATCTTTTAAATAAAATATAATATATTCTATTTAAAATCTAATAAAACAAAACTTTATATAATAAAAATATATATAATAAAAACACGTTACTCCCTCCGTGACTTCCTGATAACCAATTTTTCTCTCTTCCCCCACTTTTCTTGACAACTTGATAACATATATATATATATATATAACCCAATCTTGCATTAATACTCCTTACCGTGACTTTCAAAATCCCTCCCCCCATGTTATCATAATTCAACACGTCGCTTTCATATATATATATATATAAATATATATAACAAAACTGAGTGACTTCTCACGTAAGCATCAATAATCAATACCATATGTACTCTTATGCAACAACGCCAGACATCAGACTTTTACTACCGAAGTAGTTTAACAGTATTAACGGTAAAACTTCCGCCGTTATTTTCATAAAAATATTTTTGTCGTTTTCTCAATCCTACAATAATTCGGTTGTGGGGTCCACCAATAATTGTGCTGTTGTACAAATATTCCGTGTTAAAATGAATATTCCCCGAACAATCGAATATTATATAACAACTTGCGTACTTTGCAAAATTTATAAATATTACCCACAACTATAACATTATATAAAATTCATTCCATAATATTCAAAAATGATATTTATAGAAAATTCATCTTTATTCATAAAAGTTGGGGTCTTACAACCTCCCCTTCTTATGAAATTTTGCCCTCAAAATTAGGGTACGTACCTGGTATATCGAAGAGGTAAGGATACCTTGATTTAATTTCAGATTCTAACTCCCAAGTCATTTCCTCAACATCGTGGTTTCTCCACAAAACTTTGACTTGAGGTATAACCTTGGAGCGTAGAATATGTTCCTTCTTATCCAAGATTTGAACTGGAACCTCTTCATACGTCAAATCTTCCGCTATTTCGTCCGGTTCTAACTCAATAATATGGATATGTGAAAAATGTTATGAACACGAGACATACTTGGCGGTAAAGCGAGTCTATAGGCCACAGTTCCTACTCGATCGAGGATTAAAAATGGGCCAATGAATCGAGGATTGAACTTTCTTCTCTTTCCAAATCTCGTAACTCCTTTCCATGGAGCAACACGTAAAAACACATGATCTCCTATATCGAATTCCAGATCCTTTCGATGAAGATCAGCATAACTCTTTTGTCGATCTTGTGAGGTTTTTATACGTTGTCGGATCGTTTGACTCTTTTTCGTAGTCATACGTACCAACTCCGGTCCCAACAACGTTGCTTCACCCACCTCATCCCAGCATACTGGAGAACGAAACTTTCTTCCATACAATGCCTCAAATTAAGCCATGTCAATACTTGCTTGATAACTGTTGTTGTAGGAAAACTCCACCAATGGTAAGAACTTATCCCAACTTCACTTGAAGTCAAGGACACAGAGTCTTAATAAATCTTCAAGAGTTTGAATAGTCCTTCTCACCGCCATCCATCTGAGGATGATATGCCGAGCAAAATCGTAAATCTGTGCCCATAGCTTTCTGCAAACTAACCCAAAATCGTGAAGTGAATCTTGGGTCTCGATCAGAAACTATGGATACTAACATACCATGCAGTCTTACAATCTCGTTTATGTACATACGAACAAGACGTTCAAGTGTATAAGTTTCTCGTATCGGTAAGAAATGAGCAGACTTGGTCAATCTATCAACAATGACCCAAATTGCATCTATACCTTGAGAAACCTTAGGAAGACCGGTAACGAAATCCATGGTAATGTGCTCCCACTTCCATTCTGGAATTTCAAGTGGTTGCAATGGACCTTTTGGTACTTGATGCTCCGCTTTAACTCGTTGACAAGTTAGACACCTTGAGATAAACAGCGCTATCTCTGTTTTCATATTGCTCCACCAAAATGTATGACGAATATCATGATACATTTTGTTACTCCCAGGATGGATTGCAAACGGTGTGTTGTGAGCCTCCATCATGATTTTATACTTTAAATCAGGGTCGTTAGGAACACAAAGTCTGGAGTTGACTCGAAGTATTTCTTCTTTATCGATTCTTGCTTCCGGTATAGCACCTTCTTGTACTTTCTTCCTCATACGCATCAGCTCTGGATCTGTAACTTGAGCAGCTTTAACTTTATTAATTAAAGTCGGTTCTACTCGTATATTCGCCATCATCACGTGGGTCCCTGGAGTCTTTAACTCTATCTCCATCCTTTGCAAGTCACACAAAATAGGCCTTTACGTTGACAATATCGCACTCGTACTTGAATATGATCTTCTACTCAATGCATCAGTTACCACGTTCGCTTTTCCAGGATGGTATTGGATGGTATGATCATAATCTTTCAGCAGTTCAAGCTAACGTCGTTGTCGCATGTTGAATTCCTTTTGAGTGAAGAAATATTTGAGGCTTTTATGATCCGTAAAGATCTCCACTTTCTCTCCATACAAGTAATGCCTCCAAATTTTAAGTGCGAAGACAACAGCTGCCAACTCTAGATCATTAGTAGGATAATTCCTCTCATATTCTTTGAGTTGTCTTGAGGCATAGGCTATGACTTTCCCATGTTGCATGAGAACACATCATAACCCTTTGCCCGAAGCATCACTGTAGATGACAAATCCCTCCGAGCCAGATGGTATTGTCAGAACAGGTGCTAAAATGAGTCTTCTCTTGAGTTCTTGAAAACTCTTCTCACATTTTTTGCTCCAACCGAACTTTGTATCTTTCTGAGTCAGCTGGGTTAATGGAGTAGCGATTCGAGAAAATCCTTCCACGAATCTCCGATAATAACCAGCTAAGCCAAGAAAGCTACGTACTTCGGTCACTGATTTAGGTTGCTCCCAGCTTTGAATAGCTTCAATCTTTGTCGGGTCAACAAATATTCCATGACTTGATACTACGTGCCCAAGGAATGCTACTTCCTCAAGCCAGAACTCGTATTTCTTCAACTTGGCATAAAGCTTGTATTCACGAAGCTTTTGGAGTATCAGCCTCAAGTGTTGCTCATGATCTTCACGGGTTTTGGAATATATGAGGATGTCATCAATAAAGACGACCACAAAGTGATCCAAATATTCCTTGAATACTCGGTTCATCATATCCATGAAGGCAGCAGGAGCATTAGTCAATCCAAAGGACATGACTAGGAATTCATAATGCCTGTACCGAGTTCTGAAAGCCGTCTTTGGAATATCATTAGTTCTAATCTTAAATTGGTGATATTCAGAACGAAGATCAATCTTTGAAAAGAATTTAGCGCCTTGCAACTGGTCAAACAGGTCATCAATACGTGGCAATGGGTACCTATTTTTTATGGTGACATGATTCAACTCCCGATAATCAATACAAAGTCGCATATTCCCATCTTTCTTCTTCAAGAATAGAACAGGAGCACCCCAAAGAGAAGTACTATGATGAATAAAGCCAATGTCAAACAATTCCTGCAGTTGGGTCTTTAACTCCTGAAGTTCAATAGGAACCATTCGATATGGGGCTTTGGAAATGGGTTTTGTACCGGGTTCAAGGTTGATACAAAATTCAATTTCACGCTCTGGGGGTAGGTCAGGAAGTTCTTCAGGGAATACGTCAGGAAATTTATTAACAATAGAAATATCATTCAAAACTGACGTATTTTTGTTTAGATCCGTGACATGAGCTAAGAAAGCTTGACATCCATTTTTTAATAAACGAACAGCTTTATGGCTTGAGATGACAGTTATTGATTTTAATGGTTTGGTTGCTTGAATTCGCATAATCGGTTGGTTAGGAATATGAAAGCTTACAACCTTACGAAAACAATCAATTTTTGCATGATGAGTAGTTAACCAATCAATCCCTAGAATCATATCAAATGCAAGTATTTTTAATGAAATAAGATCGACAGGTAATGTAAGGGTACTAATTTGAACCAAACAAGACTTATAAACAGTGGATGTAATGAAGGTTTCTCCCAACGGAGTTTCCACAGATAAGTCAAAGTCTAATTTCTCCGGAGTCAAATTCAATCGTTGAGCGCAAGTAAGAATGGGTAGAACCGGTGTCAAATAAGGTATAGACTTCGCTAGAGTTTATGATAAGCTTACCCGTGATGACCTCATTTGGGTTCCTTGCTTTCTGGGAGGTCACTACAAATACTTTCCCTTGCACTACCGGCTTTGACTTTTCTAGGACGGCCTTTGGTGCCTCCATCCTAGCTGAACTTGTCTTCAGTGAACGACAAAATTGGGCTAGGTGACCTTCTCTTCCACAATTATAACATGCTTTGGACGGCATCTGTGACGCCCCCAAAATAGGTATACATCACCCATTCTGAGTTGTCAATACATGGTACAGAAACAACTACAACTTTATTATTACAACAGTAAAACTGTGAGTTTGAATACAAATATTATCTTCAAGACAATATCTATACTCAAATAAATTCTCATCACATTTATTGATACATTATTTTACAAAATGGTGAGGACTACTAAACAACTCTCTCTAGAACCTTCATTCCATACCCAGGCTGCGTACTCGCTTATATTCTCGCCTCCACGAGAAGAAAAATGGAACAAAAAGGAAAAGGGTGAGCTCAACTAGCCCGGAAGAAGAATATTATGACTAAGATAATATACAACAAATTATCGTTAGTCTTCAACAGGAAAAATCTAATAGAATACAATAGACAACAAATTTTAAATCAATATTCGCGGTGAAAATAATAATTCACTAGAAGAGTTAAGTAGAGAATGCAAACTACTATCTTCTATGTATGAATTTAAAAGTTCATCGTCTCATCTTTTATCCTTGTAACATCAATCAATATACATCCGGAATCAAATATTCATCTTTGCACTCTGGGCCAAAGATATTCATCGATTAGTCATGTTCATCTAAACACTGTTCATCTTTTGCACTACGGGCCAAAGATATTCTTCAGAAATCATTCATCTTTTACTACTGGCCAAAGATATTCAATAATATCATCATTTAAGACCGAGGATGATGAAAATATTTTTAAAGAAGCGAATCCAAAGTGAAACAAAATGACAAGGATTAAGGATTAAGGATTCGTACTTTGTTTTATCCACGTCCAAAAATACCTCAAAAATAATCATAGTGGTGTAAAATTCAAGAATGATCAAAACATGGATACAATCAAAGCTAGCATCCGAATAGATATTTTGGAACGAAAAGAAATTTTTTATTTTTCGATGAATAGTGCCAGTATTCGTGAATAATAGTGTAAATATACGTGAATAGTCAGATATCGTGAATAGTAACTCCGACACCAAAAGTTCCAAATTTGATAAAACTTTGGATCAATATTTCAACATAATGATATTGAAGAAATAATATCATTACTGAAAAAAAATAATATCCCTTACCTCGAAAGATTAGTACTTTTTATTTGGAATCTAGGGTATAGTCTTTGAAGGAACTTACAGACCGTCTAACAATACTCAAAGTATACTCAAAATACTCACAAGAATAAACTCGATAATATAGAGAGAAAACTTCAGTTTCTGGTGTGATTTTCAATTCTAACCTAAGCACCCTATTTATAGGAAAATGCTTAGAACACCAAAGCAGAAAATTTAATAAAATATTAATATATATTAAAATTTCTACGCCAACCTTCCTAGATCTGATCTCAGCTCATTATGCACATGTTGTAGCCCACAAAACAAACAAAAAACGTTTTTATAATTAAAAATATTTTAAACTTCCAAAAATTAATTATTTCGGAGCTTCGGAACTTCAATAATTCATAATAAATAGCCCTTCTATCAGAAAATTTGAATCTCGCATGTTTTTATAGGAAATTCAATTCTCTACAACTTTGCAGAAGAAAGTTTTTCCAAATTCCAAACAAAAATTGACCGAAATCCACAAACGGACGATTTTACAAGCTATAATCAAATTTCAGTCAATAAATGGGGTCCACCAACATGTTTAACATGTTTTAAACATTTATTACAACAAAAATACTCTTCCTCCTCGTATACTCATATATCCCACATTCGTTGTAAAAATATCACCATTATTATATTATTAAAATATAATAATATATTTAAATGAATTATTTTATCAGAAAAAGATAAAATTTCAATTTTCAACAATTGTCACATTAAAAATTTTCTCCATCTATATCCACATAAAATCAATATTTTTCTCATCATATGAATCAATAATTAATTATTCACAAATAATATTACAGAATCACAATATTGACAACCAGGCAGTTCCCAGGAAAGAGGGGGCTTTCCAATAAGAATTTCTCCTTACTGGCGCGCAATTAGGTGACCAAACCTCTCCTTAGACAGAACTTTCTAGACATTGCCAATAATGTTATCTAATAATATTATTCAGATAATATGAATTATTGCTTCGATAGTGAAAATACTGTGTAATGACAATTATTGAAACAACAGCAATATAAAATATCAACGCAGCAATTATTAAATCAATAAAATACTGAACAGTAATTACTGTAACCATTATTGAGTAGTGCCTTCTTACGTAAGAATCAATAATTGGTGCAATACCGTGTGCTACTGTGTTTTAACCACCGAGTATTTTAACAAAGATTAACTGTAATAACTACGCAGATTATTTTTAACCAACTTATATTTGTCGTTTTCTTCATCCAATCGCTTTTCAGTTATGGGGCCCACACATGGTTTGCGCCATCGCATCGAATATTCCCGAAGCGATCTGAATATTCCACGACCAAACGAATATTCCCAAACAACAATGAATATTTTATAACCACTTGCTTATTTTGAAATATTTGCGTATTTTACCCATAACTATCCACATTAATCAAATCAACCCTTACTATTTCAAAATAGAAAATTAAATTTCATTAATAATAAGTTGGGGTCTTCTGAAGATCGCACGCTTTGGATTGATGTGTCCCTCCCTCCGCATTTGAAGCATATGATGATAGGTGGTCGTTTTCCTTCCTTAACAATGGGTCTTTGGTCGCGACGTCTTTCCATCATTGTTGAATCTCCTCTTCTTAAAATGTCCATTCTTATTGTTTTTGTACGATTACCACCAAGTGATTACCATTTCGGCCTGTTGATTCCTCCACGCTTGTTGTCACCGCTTTGATGACTGCTCTCACTGGTATTATCATTTTGCCGGCTGCTCTCTTTTAATTGCGTTGACTTGTTATCGCGTTCCAATAACTGAGCCCTATTTACAACATCTGAATACAAACATAATTTATGAGAAATAAGATATTGACGTATCTCCGGTTTCAAACCTCTTAAAAACATTCGCGTCATTCTCTCCTCATTATCAACCAAATGGGACGCAAACCAGGATAACTCGGCAAACTTGGCTTTATACTGCGATACGGTCATGTTGTTTTGCTCCAGCTTGATGAATTCTACTTCTTTCTTGTGATGAATACTTTCAGGTAAGTACTTGTCGTCTAACAATTCTTGGAACTTCTCCCAAGTCATCTTCAGTGCGGAAGGTTGTGTACGCTTTACCGATTCCCACCAGTAATCTGCCTCTCCTCACAACATAAAGGTAGCAAAGGGAACCTTTTGTTCCTCGGGGCATCCCAAGACATCAAATATCTTGGTGATCTGCTTTATCCATGCTTCCGCCTTAAGTGGTTTTGGTTCTCCAAAAAACTCCTGTGGTCCCAGCTCCTTGAACTGTTTAGCGGTGACCGTCCGAGAGTTTCCAGTGTTTCCACCTATATTTTGGACAGGAGCCGTTCTCGCCTGATGTTACATGAATTGCATAAAGCCTCTGAACATTCCATCATTCATTATTTGGTCAGTGTTGTTGTTTGCATGAGGATTGTCGCCTTCCTGATGCACATTCTCCTGATTATTGATATGTGGAGACTCAACGGTCTCCTGTGCTCCATTGCTATTCTCAACATTCTCGGATGTCATTTTCAGATACTGCCACAAAACAAGGGTTAGTTATCATATCACATATTATTCCTATACTCTGACCGACCAATTAAATACCAAATAAACTTAGGCAAGTCATACTAGCGAAAGAATTCCCCGTCTCTCCCCACATAGTACTTGTCTCACATCTTAGCCAGGGATCATATCCCTAAGATTTGATACCAACCGTGACTCCCCCAAAATAGGTATACATCACCTATTCTGAGTCGCCAAATACATGGTACAGAATACAAATACAATCTTTAAATATACAACATAAGCTGTGAGTTTCAATACAAATATTGTCTTCTAGACAGTATTAAAACTCAAAATAAGTCCTCAATACATTTATTGACACACTATTTCACAGAATAGTGAGGACTACTAATGCTATCCTCTGGACCATCACTCCGTTCCCCGACTCGTCCCAGCTATATTCTCATTTTCTGAAGAGAACAGTGAAAGAAAGGGTCAGCTCAACTAGCCCAGTAATAAATATTATGACTAAGATAATGCAGAATAAATTATCATTAGCCTTAAACAGTGTTAAACTGATACAATATAACAAATATCAAGTTTAACTGCAGCGGAACAAGCAATCCATTAAAAGAGTCAAGTAGAGAATAAAATCTACTATCTTTTATGATTTAAAAGGTTTTTCATCACTTTTATCGCTAGGACTCAGCTTAATAAATAATCTACATCATCGAATCACCCCTGCACAACGGCCAAAGATATTCTTTAGTATCACGACCACAATTATCCATGCACTACTGGCCAAGAATATTTGTGTATTCATTAATGGTCATGATCATGCCAACAACTGTCCATCAATGCACTACGGGCCAATGAAGACTTTTTCCACATCATTTGTAACATTACAGTCATGATTACACCGAATAATCCCTGGTCATAATCATACCAAGTCCATCTATGCCCTATAAGCCACAGATGACTTTCAACAAATTATAAACATGAGGCTGATGGCAATAATATAAGAATTCAATAAAACAAGTTCAAGAATTAATTTATCCAGGAACCAATAACGTCCAAATTGTCAACATGATACTGCTTTGTAGAGTAAAATTCAAGAATGCTCAGAAAAATATTTCCATGAAAAGATACTGGATGAAGCGCAAATATCAAGGATATTCCACAAATTTCATGGAGTATAGAAGTCAAAACTTTAACCAATTTGAGTATAATAAGGAATGGAATAACAAAAGAAATCACCAGCATGTGATAGGCCAAGACAAAAAAGTTATTCCAATAGAATAATAATTAACGGAACCAGTCCAACGTAAAACGCATGCATGACGAGGATATTTCAATGTAATAATAAAGCGGAATCAGTCCCAGTAAAACGCATGCATACGAGGATATTCCAATAGAATAATAAAAGCGAAATCGTGTCCGGCGTAAAACGCATGCAGATGTGATATATTCAACGTAATAATAAAGGCGGGATCGAAGTCCGGCGTAAAACGCATGCACAGGATATTCCAAATGATTAATAACGAATGGAATAATGTAAGAATTTCACCAAGTATAGGGTAGCTCACAGATATCTGAGTTATTCCAACCGAATAATAAATAAAGGAATAACAGAAGTTCTCTTCCTGAATACAAAAGAAATAATAACCCTTACCGTAAAAGAAACTGGATATAAGAGTAGGGAAGTAGCAGAATACTTTTCTATAGTTTCTCTATAATTTCTCTCTCTAGAGTTTTAGTGAATTCATAAGAAATAATGAAGGAATGAGCTTCTATTTATAGAAGAATGGACTGAATAGTAACTAATCCATGAACGGTCCAGATTGATTTACTTTTAATCGGACGGTCCATATTTAAAGCAAAATCTTTTAAATAAAATATAATATATTCTATTTAAAATCTAATAAAACAAAACTTTATATAATAAAAATATATATAATAAAAACACGTTACTCCCTCTGTGACTCCCTGATAACCAATTTTTCTCTCTTCCCCCACTTTTCTTGACAACTTGATACCATATATATATATATATATATATATATATATATATATATACAATGTACTCCCTCAATCCACACATGCTAAATCAATTACATAATCTATATACTCCCTCTTTTTATGCGTTAAGTCTTCCCCCCACCTTCACATATGTATAAAATATATATATATATATATATATATATATATATATATATATAACCCAATCTTGCATTAATACTCCTTACCATGACTTTCAAAATCCCTCCCCTATGTTATCATAAATCAACACGTCAAGCTTTATATATATATATATATATATATATATATATATAACAAAAGCAGTGACTTCTCACGTAAGCATCAATAATCAATACCTGGTGCTACTTATGCAACCACGCAGACATCGTATTTTTACTATCGAGTAGTTCAACAAGATAACGATAAAACTTCCGTAGTTATTTTCATAAAAATATTTTTGTCGTTTTCTCAATCCGACAATAATTCTGTTATGGGGTCCACTAATAATTGTGCTGTTGTACGAATATTCCCTGTTAAAACGAATATTCCCCGACCAACAGTTCAAGGTAAGCTATAATTATGGAAAGGAAGGACATATCGCCGAGATTAGACGCAGTAGCAAAACCTAGTTCATTGAGGACGGTGACTCAAAAAGATCGAAAAAGTCAAAATCAGCGGTGCCTCGGAAGGCGTTTGTTGTGATTGGTCAAAATGCGAGGAACCCAAACGAGGTGATCACGGGTAAGCTATTTATAAATTCTTGCGAAGTTTATACCTTACTTGATACCGGTGCTACCCATTCCTTTATCTATCCTGCTTGTGCTCAACGTTTAAACTTGACTCGAGAAATTAGACTTTGACTATCTGTAGAAACTCCGTTAGGAAAAACTTTCATCACATCCATTGCTTATAAATCTTGTTTGATTCAAGTTGGCACCATCACCTTACATTGACCTTATCTCTTTAAAGATACTTGCTTTTGATGTGATTTTAGGGATTGATTGGTTAACTACTCATCATGCCAAAATTGATTGTTTTCGTAAGGTTGTTAGTTTTCATATTCCTAACCAACCTGTTCTTGAATTCAAGCAACTAAACCATTAAAATCAATCACTATCATATCTAATCATAAAGCTATTCGTTTATTGAAAAAGCGGATGTCAAGCTTTCTTAGCCCATGTTATGGATTTGAATAAAGACACGTCAAATTTGAATAATATTCTGTTGTTATTGACTTTTCTGACGTATTTCTGAAGAACTTCCCTGGCCTACCCCCGAAGATGAAGTTGAATTCTTTATTGATCTTGAACCCGTACAAAGCCCATTTCTAAAACCCATATCGAATGGCTCCTATTGAACTTCAGAGTTAAAGGTCCAACTACGAGGAATTGTTGGACATCGGTTTCATTCTGGCCCTAGTACATCTCCTTGGGGTGCTCCTGTTTTATTAAGTAAAGAAGAAAGAGCGGGAGTATGCGACTTTTGTATTGACTATCGGGAATTGAACCATGTCACCATCAAGAATAGGTATCCTCTACCTCGTATTGATGACTGTTTGACCCGATTCTGTAAGGAGCACAATTCTTTTCAAAGATCGATCTTCGTTCGGATATCATCGGTGAAGATTAGGCGAGGATATTCCAAAGACTGCCTTCAAAACTCGGTACGGGCATTATGAATTCTTAGTCATGTCTTTCGGATTAACTAATACTCCTGCGGCTTTCATGGATATGATGAACCGAGTATTCAAGGAATATTTGGATCAGTTCGTTGTTGTTTTTATTGATGACATCCTCATATATTCCAAAAGTCGTGAAGATCATGAGCACCATTTGAAGCTAGTACTCCAAAGGCTTCGTGAAAACAAACTATATGCCAAATTGAAGAAATGCGAGTTCTGGCTTGAGGAAGTAGCATTCCTTGGGCACGTGGTGTCGAAACATGGAGTATCTGTTGATCCGGCAAAGATTGAAGCAATACAAAGTTGGGAGCAACCGAAGTCGGTGACTGAAGTATGTACCTTTTTGGGCTTAACTGGTTATTATCGGAGATTCGTGGAATGATTTTCTCGAATCGCTACTCCATTAACCCAGCTAACTCGGAAGGATACAAAATTCGTTTGGAGCGAAGAATGCGAGAAGAGTTTCCAAGAGCTTAAGAGGAGACTTATTTTGGCACCTGTTCTAACAATACCATCTGGTTCGGATGGATTTGTTATCTACTGCCGATGCTTGAGCAAAGGGTTAGGATGTGTTCTCATGCAACGTGGGAAAGTCATAGCCTATGCTGGCGACAACTCAAAGAGTATGAGAGGAATTATCCTACTCATGATCTAGAGTTAGCGGCAATGCTGCTGCTTAAAGATCCGGAGGCACTATCTATATGGGGAGAAAGTGGAGATGTATTCGCACCATAAAAGCCTCAAATATTTCTTCACGCAAAAGGAACTCACATACGCAAGAACGACGTTGGCTTGAGTTATTGAAAGATTACGACCACACTATTCAATACCATCCCGGAAAAAGTTTAACGTAGAAGTAGTGACGCGTTGAGTAGAAGATCATATGCGAGGAATGAGTGCGATGATGTCAAGTATACGCGATAGAGCCAACTTTAATAGAAAAAGTTAAGGTTCTTAAGCCACCCAGGCTTGAGTCGATGCGTATGAAGAAGAAAGTACAAGAAGGTGCTATTCCTAAGCGAGAATTGATGAAGAAGGAATACTTGAGTCCACTCTAGACTTTGTGTTCTAACGACTCGATTTGAAGTACAAGATTATGATGGAGGCACACAATACACCATTTTCAATCCATCTCGGAAGTACCAAAATGTATCGTGATCTTGACATACATTTTGGTGGAACAATATGAAGAGAGAGATTGCAAAGTTTATCTCAATGTGTTTAACTTGTCAACGTGTAAGCGCGAGCATCTAGTACCTAACGATCCGTTGCAACCACTTAAGATTCCGAAATGGAAGTGGGAACACATTACCATGGATTTCGTTACTGGGTCTTCCTACGGTTTCTCAAGGCATCAATGTTATTTGGGTTATTGTTGATAGATTAACCAAGTCCGCTTTCATTTTTGCCGATACGGAGACTTATTCCTTGAACGTCTTGCTAGTACATATGTAAATGAGATTGTGAGGTTGTATGGCATGCCAAGTATCCATAGTTTGGATCGTGACCCAAGATTCACTTCAAGATTTTGGGTTAGCTTGCAAAAAGCTATGGGCACGGATTTCTGATTGATTCCGCGATACCATCCTCAAACAGACGACAATCGAGAGGACTATTCAAACTCTTGAAGATCTATTAAGACTCGTGTCCTAGACTTCAAGGCGGTTGGGATAAGTATTTACCATTCTTTGGAATTCTCCTACAACAACGATTATCGTGCAAGTATAGGTGTGGCTCCATTCAAGCATTATATGGACGAAAATGTCGCTCTCCAGTATGTTGGGACGAGGTGGGTGAATCAACATTGTTGGGACCCGAGTTGGTACGTATGACTACAGAAAAGATCCAAATGATTCGACAACGTATATAAACGGCACAAGATCGACAAAAGAGTTATGTGGATCTTCATCGAAAGGACGTGAAATTTAGTATAGGGGATCATGTATTGTTGCGAGTTGCTCCATGGAAGAGAGTTACAAGATTTGGGAAGAGAGAAAAGCTCAATCCACGATTTATTGGTCCATTTCAAATTCTTGACCGAGTAGGAAATGTAGCCTATAGACTCGCGTTACCTCCGAGTATGTCTCGTGTTCATAATGTGTTTCACATATCGTACTTCGTAAATATGTAAAAGACCCAACCACGTTATAGAGTTAGAACCCAGGACGAAAATAGCCAAGACTTAACGTATGAGGAGGTACTGTCAAGATCTTGGATAGGAAGGAGCATGTCCCTACGCGCAAGAAAGGTCATACCACAAGTTAAAGTTTTGTGGAGGAATCATGCTATAGAGGAAATGACACAGGGAATTGAAAGCGTAAATGAAAGCGAGGTATCCTCACCTTTTCGAAAAACCAGTACGACGTCAATTTCGAGGACGAAATTTCATAAGGAGGGAGGTTGTAAGACCCCAACTTATTATTAATGAAATTTAATTTTTCTATTTATTATTTTGAAATAGTAAGGGTTGATTTGATTAATGTGGATAGTTATGGGTAAAATACGCAAATATTTCAAAATAAGCAAGTGGTTATAAAATATTCATTGTTGTCGGGGAATATTCGTTTGGTCGTGGAATATTCTTGCTGTCGGGGAATATTCGTACGACGAGGCAGTATTTTGTGGGCCCATAACGAAAAGCGATTGGATGAAGAAAACGACAAATATAAGTTGTTTAAAAATAACTACAGTAGTAGTTATCAAGCTAATTATCTTGTTAAAATACTCGGTGGTTAAAACACAAGAAGATTACCGGTATTGCACCAATTATTGATTCTTACGTAAGAAGGCACTACTCAATAATGGTTCTTTGTAATTCTTTATTCAATTATTTTATTGATTTAATAATTTTGCGTTGATATTTTATATTCATTGTTGTTTAAATAATTGTCATTACACGTATTTTTCATTATCGAAGCAATAATTCATATTATCCGAATAATATTATTAGATAACATTATTAGCAATGTCTAGAAAGTTCTGTCTAAGGAAAGGTTTGGTCACCTAATTACGCGCCAAGTAAGGAGAAATTCTTATTGAAAGCCCCTCTTTCACGAGAACCGCATGCAGTTCACAAGATCTTTGTGATTCTGTAATATTATTTGTGAATAATTAATTATTGATTTATATAATGAGGAAAATATTAATTTTATGAGGATATAGATGGAGAAAATTTTTAATGTGACAGTTGTTGAAAATTAATATTTTATCTTTTTAGGATAAAATAATTCATTTGAATATATTATTATATTTTAATAATATAATAATGGTGATATTTTTACAAATTAATGTGGTATATATGAGTATACGAGGAGGAAGAGTATTTTTGTTGTAATAAATGTTTAAAACATGTTAAACATGTCGGTGGACCCCATTTATCGATTTGAAATTTGATTATACTTTGTAAAATCGCTTCGTTTGTGGATTTTGGTCAATTTCATTTGGAATTTGGAAAACTTTCTTCCGCAAAGTTGTAGAGAATTGAATTTCCTATAAAACCTCGCAAGATTCGAATTTTCGGATAGAATGGCTATTTATTATGAATTATTGAAGTTCCGAAGCTCCGAAATAATTAATTTTTGGAAGTTTAAAATATTTTAATTATAAAACGTTTTTTGTTTGTTTTGTGGGCTACAACATGTGCATAATGAGCTGAGATCAGATCTAGGAAGGTTGGCGTAGAAATTTTAATATATATATTAATATTTTATTAAATTTTCGCTTTGTGTTCTAAAGATTTTCCTATAAATAGGTGCTTAGGTTAGAATTGAAAATCACACCGTAAACTCAAGTTTTTCTCTCTATATTATCGAGCGTATTCTTGTGAGTATTTTGAGTATACTTTGAGTATTGTTAGACGGCTGTAAGTTCCTTCAAAGACTATACCCTAGTATTCAAATTAGAAGTACTAATCTTTCGAGGTAAGGGATATTATTTTTTTTCAGTAATGATATTATTTCTTCATCATCATTATGTTGAAATATTGATCTGAAGTTTTATCAAATTTGGAACTTTTGGTGTCCTGAGTTACTATTCACGATACTTGACTATTCACGATATCGACATTATTCACTTAATACGGCACTATTCATCGAAAAATAAAAAAATTTTCTTTTCGCTAAAAATATCTATTCTGGATACTAGCTTTGATTGTATCCATTTTTGATCATTCTTGAATTTTACACCACTATGATTATTTTTGAGGTATTTTTGGACGTGGATAGAACAAAGTACGAATCCTTAATCCTTAATCCTTGTCATTTTGTTTCTTTGGATTCGTTTCTTTAAAAATATTTTTCATCATCCTCGGCCTTAAATGATGATATTATTGAATATCTTTGGCTCAGAGTGCAAAAGATGAATGATTTCTGAAGAATATCTTTGGCCCGTAGTGCAAAGATGAGCAGTGTTTAGATGAACATGACTAATCGATGAATATCTTTGGCTCAGTAGTGCAAAGATGAATATTTGATTCCAGATGTATATTGATTGATGTTACGAGGATAAAAGATAGACGATGAACTTTTAAATTCATACATAAAAGATAGTAGTTTGCATTCTCTACTTAACTCTTCTAATGAATTATTATTTCCATTGCATGAATATTGATCCGAAACTTGTTGTCTATTGTATTCTATTAGATTTTTTTTCCCGTTGAAGACTAACGATAATTTGTTGTATATTATCTTAGTCATAATATTCTTTATCGGCTAGTTGAGCTCACCCTTTTCCCTTTTTGTTCCATTTTTCTTCTCGTGGAGGCGAGAATATAGCGAGTACGCAGTAGGGTATGGAATGAAGGTTCTCAGAGAGAGTTGTTTAGTAGTCCTCACCATTTTGTAAAATAATGTATCAATAAATATGATGAGGATTTATTTGAGTATAGATATTGTCTAGAAGATAATATTTGTATTCAAACTCACAGTTTTACTATTGTAATAATAAAGTTGTAGTTATTTCTGTACCATGTATTGACAACTCAGAGTGGGTGATGTATACCTATTTTGGGGGCGTCACATGAGAAGTCACTCAGTATTGTTCAATTATTGCTACAGTAGTTGCTGCATAGTGTTTTGTATAGTAAAATCTTATTATATAAAACAGAATACTTTTATAAAGTTATTTATTTTATTAGACAATAATTAGAATATATTATATTTTATTATGCATAGTGTTGCATAGTGTCTGCATAGTGTTTTGTATAGTAAAATCTTTTTATATAAAACAGAATACTTTTATAAAGTTATTTGTTTTATTAGACAATAATTAGAATATATTATATTTTATTATGAATAGTGTTGGATAGTGTCTGCATAGTAAAATCTTTTTATAAAAAACAGAATACTTTTATAAAGTTGTTCTTTTTATTAGATTATAAATAGAATATATTATATTTTATTTAAAAGATTTTGTTTTAAATCTGGACCGTCCATTTAAAGTAAATCAATCTGGACCATTCATGAATTAGTTACTACGGAGTCCATTCTTCTATAAATAAAAGTCCATTCCTTCATTATTTCTTACGAATTCACTGAAACTCTAGAGAGAAAAACTATAGAGAGAAAGAAGAAAAGTGTTCTACTACTTTAATACTTCTATATCCAGTACTCTTCTTTCTAAGGTAGGGGGTATTATTTCTTTTGTATTCATGAAGAGAACTTCTGTTATTCCATTCTTTATCATTCTATTGGAATAACCTGTATACACGGGCTACCCTATACTTGGTGAAATTATTTTGTTATTCCATTATTTATCATTATGTTGAAATAATCTGTCTATGCGAAGTACCGCATGCATGGTGATTTCTGTTATTATTCCGTTCTTTATTATTCTGTTGGAACATCATGTCTGTGCTTTATGCATGACCTGGTTCCATTCTTTATTATTTTGTTGGAACATCCTGTATGTGCTTTACGCATGACTTGGTTCCATTATTTATCATTTCATTGGAACATCACATGCGCGTGCGTTTACGCATTTGACTGAGATTAAGATTATTTATTATTCATTGGAATAACTTCATGCGTGTCTATCTATTGCATGCTCTTTGATTTCTTTTGTTATTTCATTCTTTATTATACTCAGTTGGTTAAAGTTTTGACTTCTATACTCCACAAAATTAGTGGAATATCCTTGATATTTGCGCTTCATCCAGTATCTTTTCATGAAAATATTCTTCTGAGTATTCTTGAATTTTACTCCACAAAGCAGTATCATGTTAACAATTTGGACGTTATTGGTTCCTGGATAAATTAATTCTTGAACTTGTTTTATTGAATTCTTATATCATTGTCATCATCCTCATGTTTATATTATGTTGAAAGTCATATTTTGGACTGTAGTGCATAGATGGACTTGGTATGATTATGACTGAGGATTATTGATTGTAATCATGGTAGTAATGTTACAAATGATGTGGAAAAAGTCCTCATTGGCCCGTAGTGCATTGATGGATAGTTGTTGGCATGATCATGGCCATTAATGAATACACAAATATTCTTGGCCCATAGTGCATGGATAATTTGTGGTCGTGATACTAAAGAATATCCTTGGCCGTAGTGCAGGGGTGATTCAATGATATGTATTATTTATTAATCTGAGTCTCAGCGATAAAAGTGATGAAAAACCTTTTAAATCATAAAAGATAGTAGATTTTATTTTTTACTTGACTCTTTTAATGGATTGCTTGTTCCGATGCAGTTAAACTTGATGTTTGTTATATTGTATCAGTTTAACACTATTGAAGACTAAAGATAATTTATTCTGCATTATCTTAGTCATAATATTTCTTACTAGGCTTGTTGAGCTCACCCTTTCTTTCACTGTTCTCTTCAGGAAATGAGAACGTAGCAGGGACTAGTCGGGGAACGGTGTGACGCCCCCAAAAATAGGTATACATCACCCATCTTGAGTCGCCAGATACATGGTACATAAATTCAAATACAACTTAATAATACAACTGTCGTGTAAAATACGACAAAACATAAGCTGGGAGTTCAAACAATAATATTGCCTTCTAGACAATATCCACTCTCAATGGAGTCCTCATTGCATTTATTATCACACTATTTCACAGAATACTGAGGACTACTAATGCACCATCTAGGACCATCACTCCGTTCCCCGACTAGTCCCAACTATATTCTCATTTCCTGAAGAGAACAGTGAAAGAAAGGGTGAGCTCAACTAGCCCAGTAAGAAATATTATGACTAAGATAATGCAGAATAAATTATCGTTATCCTTCAACAGTGTTAAACTGATACAATATAACAAACATCAAGTTTAACTAGAGAGGAACAAGCAATCGATTAGAAGAGTCAAATAGAGAATAAAATCTACTATCTTCTATGATTTAAAAGGTTTTTCATCACTCTAATCGCTGAGACTCAGCTCAATAAATAATCCACATCATCAAATCATCCCTGCACTACAGGCCAAGGATATTCTTTAGTATCACGACCACGAATTATCCATGCACTACGGGCCAAAGAAAATCGTGTTTTCATCAACGGTCCTGATCATGCCATAAAACAATTCATCTTTGCACCCTTGGCCGAAGAGAATTCATAGCCATAATCATACAAAAAACTGTCCATCAATGCACTACGGGCCAATGAGGACTTTTTCCACATCATTTGCAACATTACGGTCATGATTATACCGAATAATCCCTGGTCATATTCATACCAAGTCCATCTATGCACTACAGGCCACAAATGACTTTCAACATAATATAAATATGAGGATGATGACAATATTATAAGCATTAATCAAATTAAATCAAGGATAAATATTAAAGACTTTAAATTTATCCAGACATTATCTGTGACGCCCCCAAAATTAGGTATACATCACCTATTCTGAGTCGTCAAATACATGGTACAGAATACAAATACAACTTAATTATACAAGTGTCGTGTAAAGTACAACAAAACATAAGCTGTGAGTTTTAATACAAATATTGTCGTCTAGACAATATTCAAACTCAAATTCAATATTATTACATTTATTTTCCCACTATTTCACTGAATAGTGATGACTACTAATGCTATCATCGGTCGTCCGCTACCCGTTCCCTGAATAGTCCTCGCTACGTTCTCATTTCCTGAAGAGAACAATAAAAGTAAAAGGGTGAGCTCAACTAGCCAAGTAGGAAATATTATGACTAAGATAATGCAGAATATATTATCGTTAGCCTTCAACAGTGTTAAACTGATACAATATAACAACCACCAAGTTTAACTGTAGCGGAACAAGCAATCCATTAACAGAGTCAAGTAGAGAATAAAATCTACTATCTTTTATGATTTAAAAAGTTTTTCATCACTTTTATCGCTGGGACTAAGCTTAATAAATAATCCACATCATCGAATCACCCCTGCACTACGGCCAAGGATATTCTTTAGTATCATGACCATAATTATCCATGCACTACGGGAAAAGAATATTTGTGTATTCAATAATGGTCATGATCATGCCAACAATTGTCCATCAATGCTCTACGGGCCAATGAGGACTTTTACCACATCATTTGTAACATTACGGTCATGATTACACCGAATAATCCACGGTCATAATCATACCAAGTCCATCTATGCACTATAGGCCACAGATGACTTTCAACAAAAAATATAAACATGAGGATGATGACAATGATATAAGAATTCAATAAAACAAGTTCAAGAATTATTTTATCCGAGGATATAATAACGTCAAATTGTCAACATGATACGCTTTGTAGAGTAAAATTCAAGAATGCTCGTAAGAATATTTCCATGAAAAGATCTTTGGATGAAGCGCAAATATCAAGGATATTCCACTAATTTCATGGAGTATAGAAGTTAAAACTTTAACCAACCGAGTATAATAAGGAATGGAATAACAAAATAAATCACCGGGCATGCGATAGACCAAGACAGCAAAAGTTATTCCAATGTAATAATAAATAACGAAATCAAAGTCCCACAGAAAAATGCATGCATGAGGATATTCCAATGAATAATAAAAAGATTAAATCAGTCCGCCAGAAACGCATGCAGACGTGATATTCCAACAGAATAATAAAGAGGCGGAATCAGTCCCACAGTAGAACGCATGCATGTGATATTCCAATGAATAATAAAAGGCGGAATCGAAAGTCGGCATAAAACGCATGCATGTGATATTCAACATAATAATAAAGATGGAACCAGGTCCGGCGTAGAACGCACAGACATGATGTTCCAACAGAATGATAAAGAATGGAACAACAGAAGAATTTCACCAAGTATAGCGTATACAGGTTATTCCAATAGAATAATAAAGAATGAAATAACAGAAGTTCTCTTCATAGATAAGAAAGAAATAATACTCCCTACTTTAGAAAAACTGGATACTGGAATAGTGAGGTAGCAGACTTCTCTTCTTCTTTCTATAATTTCTCTCTATAATAATCGCTCTAAAGCTTTTATGAATTGGTGAGAAATGAAGGAAGAATGAGCTTCTATTTATAGAAAAATATAGTTTCGATAATTGCACGTTTTGGGGCTCGAAAAATTTTAGTACAATACCTCCAACTTTTCCTTTATTTTTAATTTAGTCATAGAAGTATTATCAAACTTGAACCACCTCCCCTAATAGTAAATATTGTGATTCAATAGTAAATTATGCGAATCAATAGTTCTAGACATGTGAAAATACGAATTACAGTATAGTACCTCCATCTATACCTTCATTTTTAACTTAGTCATGCAAGTATTATCAATCTTGCACCAACTCCCCTAATAGTAACAAGAATGTGAAACAATAGTATACACATGTGAACAAACAGTTATAATCATGTGAAATAATAGCAATCAATTGTCCATTTATCCGATTAAATACCCGATTGGTCAATATAACCTCTAGACATCAATTATTATCGAAATAATTATCGATTTTCACTAACACAAATAATTCCAACACAGTGAAACCATTTTTATCAAAAATATAAATTTTGAAATTTCAAAGTTTGACTTTTCTCGAAAAAAAGTCAATCATTGACTTTGACCAAATAGTGAATTAGGAAAATTTTGTGTTTATAGACTATTTTTACTAATTTCATCGTTCAGGACTCAAATATCACGTCCGCGTCTCCAAATTCAACTCCGAACACAACTTCAATTTTAATAACATTCATCATTAATATTATAACTCACAATATTTATCAACCGTGTCGTTCCGTGAAAGAGGAGATTTCAATAAGGATTTCTCTCCTATTGGCGCCAGTAATTAGGTGACCAAACCTCTCCTCGATGTGAACTTCTAGACATTGTAAATATTGCAATTTAATAATATGAATAATTTTGTCGTCTCAATTATTGATTTAGTAAAATAACATATTATGCGAGATGATACTTATGACAATAATCGAATCAATAATATGAGAGATATGATACAACAATTATCAGAGTAATAATTGAGTATAAGCGAGTGACTTCTCACGTAAGCATCAATAATCAATACCGTATGCTACTACGCAACCACGCATATTACTGTACTTTTACTACCGGGTAGTTCAACAGTTAACGGTAAAACTTCCGCCGTTATTTTCATAATGTATTTTTGTCGTTTTCTCAATCCGACAATAATTCCGCCATGGGGGTCCACCAATGATGTGTGCATTATATGTACGAATATTCCCCGTTAAAATGAATATTCCCCGACCAATCGAATATTATATAACAACTTGCGTACTTTGCAAAATTTGTAAATATTACCCACAACTATAACATTATATAAAATCCACACCATAATATTCAAAAATATATTTCGAGAAAATTTAATCTTTATTCAAAAAGTTGGGGTCTTACAACCTCCCCTTCTTATGAAATTTCGTCCTCGAAATTAGGGTGCGTACCTGGTATGTCGAAGAGGTGAGGATACTTTGATTTCATTTAAGATTCTAACTCCCAGGTCATTTCCTCAACATCGTGGTTTCTCCACAAAACTTTGACTTGAGGTATAACCTTTGAGCGTAGAATATGTTCCTTCTTATCCAAGATTTTAACAGGAACCTCTTCATACGTTAAATCTTCCTCTATTTCGTCCGGTTCTAACTCAATAATGTGGTTCAGGTCTTTCACATATTTACGTAACATGGATATGTGAAAAACGTTATGAACATGAGACATACTTGGCGGTAACGCAAGTCTATAGGCCACAGTTCCTACTCGATCGAGGATTAAAAATGGGTCAATGAATCAAGGATTGAGCTTTCCTCTCTTTCCAAATCTTGTAACTCCTTTCCATGGAGCAACACGTAACAACACATGATCTCCAATATCGAATTTTACGTCCTTTCGATGAAGATCAGCATAACTCTTTTGTCGATCTTGTGAGGTTTTTATACGTTGTCGGATCATTTGAATCTTTTTCGTAGTCATATGTACCAACTCTGGTCCCAACAACTTTGCTTCACCCACCTCATCCCAGCATACTGGAGAACGTCACTTTCTCCCATACAACGCCTCGAATGGAGCCATGCCAATACTTGCTTGATAACTATTGTTGTAGGAAAACTCCACCAATGGTAAGAACTTATCCCAACTTCCCTTGAAGTCAAGGACACAGAGTCTTAATAGATCTTCAAGAGTTTGAATCGTCCTCTCCGACTACCCGTTCGTCTGAGGATGATATGCCGAGCTAAATCGTAAATCCGTGCCCATAGCTTTTTGCAAACTAACCTAAAATCTTGAAGTGAATCTTGGGTCTCGATCAGAAACTATGGATACTGGCATACCATGCAATCTTACAACCTCGTTTATATACATACGAGCAAGACGTTCAAGTGTATAAGTTTCTCGTATCGGTAAGAAATGAGCAGACTTGGTCAATCTATCAACAATGACCCAAATCGCATCTATGCCTTGAGAAATATTGGGAAGACCGGTAACGAAATCCATGGTAATGTGCTCCCACTTCCATTCTGGAATTTCAAGTTGTTGTAATGGACTTTTTGGTACTTGATGCTCCGCTTTAACTCGTTGACAAATTAGACACCTTGAGATAAATAGCGCTTTCTCTCTCTTCATATTGCTCCACCAAAATGTATGACGAAGATCACGATACATTTTGGTAATCCCAGGATGGATTGCAAACGCTGTGTTGTGCGCCTCCATCATGATTTTATACTTTAAATCAGGGTCATTAGGAACACAAAATCTGGAGTTGACTCGAAGTATTCCTTCTTCATCGATTCTTGCTTCCGGCATAGCACCTTCTTGCACTTTCTTCCTCATACGCATCAGTTCCGGATCTGTAACTTGAGCAACTTTAACTTTATCAATTAAAGTCGATTCTACTCATATATTCGCCATCATCACATGGGTCCCTGGAGTCTTTAACTCTATCTCCATCCTTTGCAAGTCACACAAAATGGGCTTTTGTGTTGTGAATATTGCACTCGTACCCGCATATGATCTTCTACTCAATGCGTCAGCTACCACGTTTGCTTTTCCAGGATGGTATTGGATGGTATGATCATAATCTTTCAATAGTTCAAGCCAACTTCGTTGTCGCATGTTGAGTTCCTTTTGAGTGAAGAAATATTTGAGGCTTTTATGATCCGTAAAGATCTCCACTTTCTCTCCATACAAGTAATGCCTCCAAATTTTAATTGCGAAGACAACAGCTACCAACTCTAGATCATGAGTAGGATAATTCCTCACATATTCTTTGAGTTATCTTGAGGCATAGGCTATGACTTTCCCATGTTGCATGAGAACACATCCTAACCCTTTGCCCGAAACATCACTGTAGATGACAAATCCCTCCGAACCGGATGGTATTGTCGAGCAGTCTTTGAAATGAGTCTCCTTTGAGTTCTTGAAAACTCTTCTCACATTCTTCGCTCCAAAGCGAACTTTGTATCTTCCGAGTCATTTGAGTTAATGGAGTAGCGATTCGAGAAAATCCTTCCACGAATCTCCGATAATAACCAAATTTAAACCGAGAAAGCTACGACTTGATCATCGATTTGGGTTGCTCCCGACTTTGAATAGCTTCAATCTTTCACGGGTCGGCGGATATTCCATGACTTGATACTACGTGCCCAAGGAATGCTACTTCCTCAAGCCAGAACTCGCATTTCTTTAACTTGGCATAAAGCTTATATTCACGAAGCTTTTCGAGTATCAGCCTCAAGTGTTGTTCATGATCTTCACGGCTTTTGGAATAAATAAGGATGTCATCAATAAAGACGACCACAAAGTGATCCAAATATTCCTTGAATACTCGGTTCATCATATCCATGAAGGCAGCAGGAGCATTAGTCAATCCAAAAGACATGACTAAGAATTCATAATGCCCGCATCAGGAGTTTCGAAGGAAGTCTTTGGAATATCCTCGATTTTTAACCTTGGTGATGATATCCGTAAGCGAAGATCGATCTTTGAAAAAAATTATGCTCCTTGTAACTGATCAAACAGGTCATCAATAATTGGCAATGGGTACCTATTTTTGATGGTGACATGATTCAACTCCCGATAATTAATACAAAGTAGCATACTCCCATCTTTCTTCTTCACGAATAAAACAAGAGCACCCCAAGGAGACGTACTAGGACGAATGAAACCAATGTCTAACAATTCCTGCAATTGGGTCTTTAACTCCTGAAGTTCAATAGGAGCCATTCTATATGGGGCTTTGGAAATGGGTTTTGTACCGGGTTCAAGTTCGATACAAAATTCAACTTCACGCTCTGGGGGTAGTCCAGGAAGTTCTTCAGGGAATACGTCAGGAAATTTATTAACAATAGAAATATCCTTCAAATCTGACGTATTTTTGTTTAAATCCGTGACATGAGCTAAGAAAGTTTGACATCCGTTTTTCAATAAGCGAATAGCTTTATGGCTTGAGATGAGTAGTGATTGATTTTAATGGTTTGGTCGCTTGAATTCACATAATTGGTTTATTATGAATATGAAAGCTAACAACCTTTAAAACAATCAATTTTAGCATGATGAGTAGTTAACCAATCAATCCCTAGAATCACGTCAAATGCAAGTATTTTTAAGGAGATAAGATCGACAGTAACGTATGCGGATTTACGGTTTGAATCAAACAAGACTTATAAACGATAGATGTAATGAAGGTTTCCCTAATGGAGTTTCAACAGATAAGTCAAAGTCTAATTTCTCCAGTCAAATTTAAGCGTTGAGCGCAAGTAGGAGAAATAAAAGAATGGGTAGAATCGGTATCAAATAAGGTATAGACTTCACTAGAGTTTATGATAAGCTTTACCCGTGATAACCTCGTTCGGGTTCCTTGCTTTCAGGAGGTCACAACAAACGCTCTCCTTGCACTACCGGCTTTGACTTTTTCGGGACGGACCTTTGGTGCCTCCATCCTAGCTGAATTTTTCTTGGTGAGCGACAAAAATCGAGCTAAATGACCTTCTCTTCCACAATTATAACATGTTTTGGACTGACATCGTGAGCATGATTTGGATGATGTGTCCCTCCCTCCGCATTTGAAGCATATGATAGGTGGTCTTTCTTCTTCCTTAACAACTTGGTCTTTGGTCGACGCGTCTTTCCATCATTGTTGAATCTCCTTTTCTTGAAATGTCCATTTTATTATCTTGGCTATGATTACCACCAGAAGTGGTTACCATTTCGGCATGTTGACTCCTCCACGTTTGTTGTCACCGCCGATGGTATTACCATTTGGTATTTTCATTCTGCGTATTTGCTTTTTCTTGGTTGCGTTGACTCGTTATCGCGCTCCAACAACTGAGCCCTATTTACAACATCTGAATACAAACACAGTTTATGAGAAATAAGATATTGTCGTATCTCCGGTTTCAAACCTCTTAAAAACATTCGGGTCATTCGCACCTCATTATCAACCAAATGGGATGCAAACCGGGATAACTCCGCAAATTTAGCCTGGTATTGCGACACGGTCATATTGTTTTGTTCCAACTTGATAAACTTCGCCTCCTTTATGTGACGAATACTTTCGGGAAAGTACTTATCGTTAAACAGCTCTTGGAACTTCTCCCAAGACATCTTGAGTGCGTCAGGTTGGGTACGTTTTACAGATCCCCACTAGTAATCTGCCTCTTCACGCAACATAAAGGTGGTGAAGGGAACCTTTTCTTCCTTGGAGCATCCCAAGACATCAAATATCTTGGTTATCTGCTTTATCCATGCTTCCGCCTTAAATGGTTTTGGCTCTCCAATAAACTCCGATGGTCCCAACTCCTTGAACTATTTGGCGGTGACTGTCCGAGAGTTGCCAGTGTTTCAACCTGCATTTTGGACAGAAGCCGCTCTCGCCTGATGTTGCATGAATTTTATGAAGCCTCAGAACATTCCATCGTTCATCATTTGGTCAGTGTTGTTGTTTGCATGAGGATTGTCGCCTACCTGATGCACATTGTCCTGGTTATTGATCTGTGGAGACTCAACGGTCTCCTGTGCTCCATTGATGTTCTCAACATTCTCGGATGCCATTTTCAAACACTGCCACAAAACAAGGGTTAATTGATATGCAACATATTATCCCTATACTCTGACTGACCAATCAAATACTAAATAAACTTAGGTAGGTCATACTAGCGAAGGAATTCCCCGTCTCTCCCCTCCTAGTTCTAGTCTCACATCTTAGCCAGGGATCATATCCCTAACCTTTGATACCAACTGTGATGCCCCCAAAATTAGGTATACATCACCTATTCTGTGTCGTCAAATACATGGTACAGAATACAAATACAACTTAATTATACAACTGTCGTGTAAAGTACGACAAAATATAAGCTGTGAGTTTTAATACAAATATTGTTGTCTAGACAATATTCAAACTCAAATTCAATATTATTACATTTATTTTCCACTATTTCACTGAATAGTGAGGACTACTAATGCTATCATCTGGTCCGTAACTCCGTTCCCCGACTAGTCCCTGCTACGTTCTCATTTCCTGAAGAGAACAATAAAAGTAAAAGGATGAGCTCAACTAGCCCAGTAGGAAATATTATGACTAAGATAATGTAGAATATATTATCGTTAGCCTTCAACAGTGTTAAACTGATACAATATAACAACCATCAAGTTTAACTGCAGCGGAACAAGCAATCCATTAACAGAGTCAAGTAGAGAATAAAATCTACTAACTTTTATGATTTAAAAGGTTTTTCATCACTTTTATCGTTGGGACTCAGCTTAATAAATTATCCACATCATCGAATCACCCCTGCACTACGGCCAAGGATATTCTTTAGTATCACGACCACAATTGTGACGCCCCCAAAATTAGGTAACATCACCCATCTTGGGTCGCCAGATACATGGTACAGAATTCAAATACAACTAACTAATACAACTGTCGTGTACAATACGACAAAACATAAACTGTGAGTTTGAATACAAATATTATCTACTAGAGATTATACAAACTCAAAAGGAGTCCTCATTACAATTATTATCACACTATTTCACAGAATAGTGAGGACTACTAATGCTATCCTCTGGACCATCACTCCGTTCCCCGACTCGTCCTAGCTATATTCTCATTTTCTGAAGAGAACGGTGAAAGAAAGGGTTTGCTCAACTAGCCCAGTAAGAAATATTATGACTAAGATAATGTAGAATAAATTATCATTAGTCTCCAACAATGTAAAACTGATAAAATATAATAGACATCAAGTTTAACTGCAGCGGAACAAGCAATCCATTAAAAGAGTCAAGTAGAAAATAAAATCTACTATCTTTTATGATTAAAAAGTTTTTTCATCACTGTTATCGCTGATACTCAGCTTAATAAATATTCCACATCATCGAATCACCCCTGCACTACAACCAAGGATATTCTTTAGTATCACGACCACAGTTATCCATGCACTACGGGCCAAAAATATTTGTGTATTCATTAATGGTCATGATCATGCCAACAACTGTCCATCAATGCACTACGGACCAACGAGGACTTTTACCACATCATTTGTAACATTACGGTCATGATTATACCGAATAATCCCTGGTCATAATCATACCAAGTCCATCTATGCACTACAGGCCACATATGACTTTCAACATAATATAAACATGAGGATGATGACAATGATATAAGAATTCAATAAAACAAGTTCAAGAATTAATTTGTCCAAGAACTACTAATGTCCAAATTGTCAACATGATACTGCTTTAAATTCAAGAATGATCATAAGAATATTTCAATGAAAAGATACTGGATGAATCGCAAATATCAAGGATATTCTACTAATTTCATGAAGTATAGAAGTCAAAACTTTAACCAACTGAGTATAATAAAGAATGGAATAACAAAAAAATCACCATACATGCGGTGCTTCGCGCATGAGCGAGGTTATTCAACGAGAATACTAAATAACGGAACCGGTCAAAGTGAAATTACACGCGATAGGATGTTCAACGAGAATAATAAAGAATGGAATAACAACGAAATCACCATGCATGCGGTACTTAGCATGTATGCATGATTATTCAACGAGAATACTAATAAGGATGGAATCGTCCCACAGTAAAAACGCACGATGGATATTCCAGCAGAATAATAATAAAGGCGGGAACTAGGTCCCAACAAAAACGCACTGCAGACGAGGATATTCCAATGAGAATAATAAAGGCGGAATCAGTCCGTTGTAAAATGCATGCACAGGATATTCCAACGAGAATAGTAAAGGCGGAATAATAGAAGAATGTCACCAAGTATAGGGTAGATGGCGTATACTGAGTTATTCAGCAGAATAATAAGCAATGGAATAACAACAGTTCTCTTCATGAATAAGAAAGAATAACACCCTTACCGTAAAAGAACTAAATATAAGAATAGTTAAGTAGCGAAATCGAATTTTCTTCTTTCTCTCTATAATTTTCTCTCTACAGAGTTTGGTGAATTCGTAAGAAAATAATGAAGGAATGAGCTTCCATTTATAGAAAAATGGACTGCATAGTAACTAACTCATGAACGGTCCAGATTGATTTACTTTAATCTGACGGTCCATATTTAAAGTAAAATCTTTTAAATAAAATATAATATATTTTATATATAATCTAATAAAACGAATAACTTTATAAAATATTTTACTATACAAACACTATCGCTTAGCTGAACTTTATGCATAATAAAATATAATATATTCTAATTATTGTCTAATAAAGCGAGATAGCTTTATAAAAAGTATTACATTTTTATATAAAAGATTTTACTATGCAAAATACTATGCGAAACTATGCAACACTATGCATAATAGAATATAATATATTCTATTTATAGAATAACTTTATAAAAGTATTACATTTTATATAAAAGATTTTACGTATTATTACATTAATAATACCAACAAAAAGCGAGTGACTTATCACGTAAGCATCAATAATCAATCTAGTGTGCTACTCTTATGCAATCACGCGTACATCGTATTACTTTAATCTTAGGTTGTTTCATAAAGTATTTTTGTCGTTTTCTCAATCAAACAATAATTACATTTGTAGGTCCACCAATGATTGTGCCGTTGTACTAATATTCCTGTTAAAAGCGAATATTCCCAAACCAATCGAATATTATATAACAACTTGCGTACTTTGCAAAATTTATAAATATTACCCACAACTATTATATCAATTTCACTCCATAATATTCAAAAATAATATTTATAGAAAATTCATCTTTATTCAAAAAGTTTGGGGTTTTACAATCTCCCCTTCTTATGAAATTTTGCCCTCGAAATTAGAAGTGCGTGCACGGTATATCGAAGAGGTAGATACATTGATTTCATTTTGATTCTAACTCCCGGTCATTTCCTCGACATCGTGGTTTCTCCACAAAACTTTGACTTGAGGTATAACCTTGAGCGTAGAATATGTTCCTTCTTATCCAAGATTTGAGCAGGAACCTCTTCATACGTCAAATCTTCCGCTTATTTCGTCTAGGTTCTAACTCAATAATGTGGTTCGGGTCTTCCACATATTTACGTAACATGGATATGTGAAAAATGTTATGAACACGAGACATACTTGGCGGTAAAGCGAGTCTATATGCCACAGTTCCTACTCGATCAAGGATTAAAAATGGGCCGATGAATCGAGGATTGAGCTTTCCTCTCTTTCCAAATCTCGTAACTCCTTTCCATGGAGCAATACGTAACAACACATGATCTCCTATATCGAATTCCACGTCCTTTCAATGAAGATCAGCATAACTTTTTTGTCGATCTTGTGAGGTTTTTATACGTTACCGGATAGTTTGAATCATTTCCGTAGTCATACGTACCAACTCTAGTCCCAACAACGTTGCTTCACCCAACTCATCCCAAAGATCTTGGAGAGCGACACTTTCTTCCATCTACAATGCTTGAATGGAGCCATGTCGATACTTGCTTTGATAAGCTGTTGTTGTAGGAAAACTCCACCAATGGTAAGAACTTGTCCCCACTTCCCTTAAAATCAAGGACCACGAGTCTTAATAGATCTTCAAGAGTTTGAATCGTCCTCTCCATTGCCTGTTAAATACGAGGATGATATGAAGCTAAATCGTAAATCCGTGCCCATAGCTTTTTGCAAACTAACCCAAAATCATGAAGTGAATCTTGGTTCTCGATCGAAACTATGGATCTTGGCATACCATGCAATCTTACAACCTCGTTTATGTACATACGAGCAAGACGTTCAAGTGTATAAGTTTCTCGATTATCGGTAAGAAATGAAAGCGGACTTGGTCAATCTATCAACAATGACCCAAATCGCATCTATGTCTTGAGAAATATTGGGAAGACAGAAGAACTTGAAATCCATGGTAATGTGCTCCCACTTCCATTACGGAATTTCAAGTTGTTGTAATGGACTTTTTGGTACTTGATGCTCCGCTTTAACTCGTTGACAAATTAGACACCTTGAGATAAATAAGCGCTTTCTCTCTTCATATTGCTCCACCAAAATGTATGACGATGATCACGATACATTTTGGTACTCCCAGGATGAATTGCAAATGTTGTGTTGTGCGCCTCCATCATGATTTTATACTTTAAATCAGGGTCATTAGGAACACAAAATCTGGAGTTGACTCGAAGTATTCCTTCTTCATCGATTCTTGCTTCCGGCATAGCACCTTCTTGCACTTTCTTCCTCATACGCGCATCGGATTCAGGATCGTAAGCGAAAGCAACTTTAACTTTATCAATTAAAGTCGATTCTACTCGTATATTCGCCATCATCATCACATGGGTCCTGGAGTCTTTAACACTATCTCCATCCTTTGCAAGTCACACAAAATGGGCTTTTGTGTTGTGAATATTGCACTCGCATTCGCGCATATGATCTTCTACTTTCGCGTCACTACCACGTTTGCTTTTCCGGGATGGTATTGGATGGTATGATCATAATCTTTCAATAGTTCAAGCCAACTTCGTTTGTCGCATGTTGAGTTCCTTTTGAGTGAAGAAATATTTGAGGCTTTTATGATCCGTAAAGATCTCCAATTTCTCCCCATACAAGTAATGCCTCCAAATCTTTAGTCATGAAGACAACGGTACGCCAACTCTAGATCATGAGTAGGATAATTCCTCTTATATTCTTTGAGTTGTCGTGAGGCATAGGCTATGACTTTCCCATGTTGCATGAGAACACATCCTAACCCTTTGCCCGAAGCATCACTATAGATGATAAATCCCTCCGAACCAGATGGTATTGTCAGAACAGGTGCTGAAATGAGTCTCCTCTTGAGTTCTTGAAAACTCTTCTCACATTCCTCGCTCCAACCGAATTTTGTATCTTTCCGAGTCAGCTGAGTTAGTGGAGTAGCGATTCAAGAAAACCCTTCTACGAATCTCCGATAATAACCAGCTATGCCGAGAAAGCTATGTACTTCGGTCACTGATTTAGGTTGCTCCCAGCTTTGAATAGCTTCAATCTTTCTTTGGGTCAAGCGAGATATTCCATGACTTGATACCACGTGCCCAAGGAATGCTACTTCCTCAAGCCAGAACTCGCATTTCTTCAACTTGGCATAAAGCTTATATTCACGAAGCTTTTGGAGTATCAGCCTCAAGTGTTGCTAATGATCTTCACGGGTTTTGGAATATATGAGGATGTCATCAATAGAGACGACCATAAAGTGATCCAAATATTCCTTGAATACTCGGTTCATCATATCCATGAAGGCAGAAGGAGCATTAGTAAATCCAAAGGACATGACCAGGAATTCATAATGCCCGTACCGAGTTCAGAAAGCCGTCTTTGGAATGTCATCGGTTCTAATCTTCAATTGGTGATATCCGGAACGAAGATCAATCTTTGAAAAGAATTTGGCTCCTTGCAATTGGTCAAACAGGTCATCAATACGTGGCAATGGGTACCTATTTTTGATGGTGACATGATTCAACTCCTTATAATCAATACAAAGTCGCATACTCCCATCTTTCTTCTTCACGAATAGAACAGGAGCACCCCAAGAAGAAGTACTAGGACGAATAAAGCCAATGTCTAACAATTCCTGCAGTTGAGTTTTTAATTCCTGAAGTTCAATAGGAGCCATTCGATATGGGGATTTAGAAATTGGTTTTGTACCGGGTTCAAGGTCGATACAAAATTCAATTTCACGCTACGGGGTAGGCAGGAAGTTCTTGAGGAATACATCGGAAAATTCATTAACAATAGAAATATTATTCAAAAGCGGCGTATTTTTGTTTAGATCGTGACATGAGCTAAGAAAGCTTGACATCCATTTTTCAATAAACGAATAACTTTATGGCTTGAGATGACAGTGATTGATTTTAATGGTTTGGTTGCTTGAATTCGCATAATTGGTCGATTAGGAATATGAAAGCTAACAACCTTACGAAAATAATTAATTTTTGCATGATGAGTAGTTAACCAATCAATCCCTAGAATTACATCAAATGCAAGTATTTTTAATGCAATAAGATCGACAGGTAATGTGTGGGTACTAACTTGAACCAAACAAGACTTATAAACCGTGGATGTAATGAAGGTTTCTCCCAACGGAGTTTCCACAGATAAGTCAAAGTCTAATTTCTCCGGAGTCAAATTTAATCGTTGGCGCAAGTAGGAGAAATAAAAAATGGGTAGAAACCAGGTATCAAATAAAGTGTAGACTTCGCTAGAGTTTATGATAAGCTTACCCGTGATGACCTCATTCGGGTTCCTTGCTTTACGGGAGGTCACAACAAACGCTCTCCCTTCACACTCTGGCTTTGACTTTTGGGGATGACCTTTGGTGCCTCCATCCTAGTTGAATTTGTCTTTGGTGAGCGACAAAATCGGGTTAAGTGACCTTCTCTTCCATAATTATAACATGCTTTTGGCGGCATCGCGCAATTTGAACCGATGTGTCCCTCCCCTCGCATTTGAAGCATATGATAGGTGGTCTTTCTCCTTCCTTAACAACAGGTCTTTGGTCTTGGCGTCTTTCCATCATTGTTGAATCTCCTCTTCTTGAAATGTTCATTCTTATTATTTGTAAATTGATTACCACAGAAGTGGTTACCATTTTCGGCTTTGTTGATTCCCTCCACGCTTGTTGCCACCGCTTTGATGACTGCTCTCACTGGTATTATCATTTTGCCGGCTGCCCTCTTTTGGTTGCGTTGACTCGTTATCGCGCTCCACCAATTGAGCCATATTTACAACATCTGAATACAAACACAGTTTATGAGAAATAAGATGTTGACGTATCTCCGACTTCAAACCTCTTAAAAACTTTCGCGCCATTCTCTCTTCTTTATCCACAGTGGGGGCCGAACCGGGATAACTCCACAAATTTTGCCTCGTGTTGTGACACGGTCATATTGTTTTGCTCAATTTGATAAACTCCACCTCCTTCATGTGGACGAATACTTTCGGGAAAGTATTTGTCATTGAAACAACTCTTGGAACTTCTCCCAAGACATCTTGATCTGGCGGAGTTGAGTACGTTTTACCGATTCCCACCGATGTCGCCTCTCCGCTGCAACATAAAGGAGGCAAAGGAACCTTTTGCTCCTCGGAGCATCCTAAGACATCAAATATCTTGGTGATACGCTTTATCCATGCTTCCGTCATAAGTGGTTTTGGCTCTCCCTTAAACTCCGGTGGTCCCGGCTCCTTAAGCATTTAGCGGTGACCGCCCGAGAGTTTCCGGTGTTTTCACCTATATTTTGGCGAGAGCCGCTCTACTTTCTTTGTTGCATGAATTGCATAAAGCCTACGAACAATCCATCATTCATCATTTGGTCGGTGTTGTTGTTTGCATGAGGATTGTCGCCTTCACGATGCACATTCTCACGATTATTGATATGTGGAGACTCAAGCGGTCTCTTGTGCTCCATTGCTATTCTTAACATTTTCGGATGTCATTTTGATACTCTTACCACAAAACAAAGGTTAATTGACATGTAACATAATATCTCTAAACTCTAACCAACCAATTTAAATACAAAATAAATTTAAGTAGGTCATACTAGGAAGGAATTCCCCGTCTCTCCCTCCTAGTTCTAGTCTCACATCTTTAGCAGGATCATATCCTAAGCTTTGATACCAATTTGTGGCGCCACCAAAATTAGGTAACATCACCCATCTTGGGTCGCCGGATACATGGTGTAATTCAAATACAACTTACTAATACAAGCTATTTTACAATACGACAAAACATAAACTGTGAGTTTGAATACAAATATTATCTACTAGAGATTATACAAACTCAAAAGGAGTCCTCATTACAATTATTATCACACTATTTCACAGAATAGTGAAGACTACTAATGCTATCCTCTAGACCATCACTCCGTTCCCCGACTCGTCCCAACTATATTCTCATTTCCTGAAGAGAACAGTGAAAGAAAGGGTGAGCTCAACTAACCCAGTAAGAAATATTATGACTAAGATAATGTAGAATAAATTATCATTAGCCTCCAACAATGTAAAATTGATAAAATATAATAGACATCAAGTTTAACTGCAGCGGAACAAGCAATCCATTAAAAGAGTCAAGTAGAAAATAAAATCTACTATCTTTTAAGATTAAAAAGGTTTTTCATCACTGTTATCTTTGAGACTCAGCTTAATAAATATTCCACATCATCGAATCACCCCTGCACAACGGCCAAGGATATTCTTTAGTATCACGACCACAATTATCCATGCACTACGGGCCAAAAATATTTGTGTATTCATTAATGGTCATGATCATGCCAACAACTGTCCATCAATGCACTACGGACCAACGAGGACTTTTACCACATCATTTGTAACATTACGGTCATGATTATACTTAGAATAATCCAGTCGGTCATAATCATACCAAGTCCATCTATGCATCACTCTGAGCCACATATGACTTTCAACATAATATAAACATGAGGATGATGACAATGATATAAGAATTCAATAAAACAAGTTCAAGAATTAATTTGTCCAAGAACTACTAAAGTCCAAATTGTCAACATGATACTGCTTTAAATTCAAGAATGATCATAAGAATATTTCAATGAAAAGATACTGGATGAAGCGCAAATATTAAGGATATTCTACTAATTTCATGAAGTATAGAAGTCAAAACTTTAACCAACTGAGTATAATAAAGAATGGAATAACAAAAAAAATCACCATTCATGCGGTACTTCGCATAGACAGGTTATTCCAACAGAATACTAAATAACGGAACCGGTCGGCGAAAAGTAAATTGCGACCGATAGGATGTTCCAAATGAGAATAATAAAGAATGGAATAATAACAATGAAATCACCATGCATGCGGTACTTGGCATAGAAAGTTATTCCAACGTAATACTAATAAGGGCGGAATCGGTCGGCCAAAAACGCATGCAGACAGGATATTTCAGCGAGAATAATAATAAAAAGCGGAACGAGTCCGGCGAAACGCATTCTAGACGAGGATATTCCAGCAGAATAATAAAGGCGGAATCGGGTCCGGCGTAAAAGCGCACGCATGAGGATATTCCAGCGAGAATAGTAAAGATGGAATAATAGAAGAATGTCACCAAGTATAGGGTAGCCCAGCGTATACAAAGTTATTCAGCGAGAATAATAAGCAATGGAATAACAACAGTTCTCTTCATGAATAAGAAATAATAACACCCCTTACCGTAAAAGAACTAAATATAAGAATAGTTAAGTAGCAAAAATATTTTCTTCTTTCTCTCTATAATTTTCTCTCTCTAGAGTTTCAGTGAATTTGTAAGAAAATAATGAAGGAATGAGCTTCTATTTATAGAAAAATGGACTGCATAGTAACTAACTCATGAGCGTTCAGATTGATTTACTTTAATCGACGGTCCATATTTAAAAGCAAAATCTTTTAAATAAAATATAATATATTTTATTTATAATCTAATAAAACGAATAACTTTATAAAATATTTTACTATGCAAACACTATATCTGAGCACTTATGCATAATAAAATATAATATATTCTAATTATTGTCTAATAAAAGCAGATAGCTTTATAAAAAGTATTACATTTTTTATATAAAAAGATTTTACTATGCAAAATACTATACGAGACCTTACTATGCAACACTATGCATAATAGAATATAATATATTCTATTTATAGAATAACTTTATAAAAGTATTACATTTTATATAAAAAGATTTTACGTATTATTACATTAATAATACCAACAAAACTAAGTGACTTATCACGTAAGCATCAATAATCAATACTGGTGTGCTACTCTTGCAACCACGCGTATTATTGTATTTTTTAACACCTGGATGTTTCAACAGATTATCGGTAAAACTTCCGCCGTTATTTTCATAAAGTATTTTTGTCGTTTTCTCAATCCAAATAATAATTACATTGTGGGGTCCACCAATGATTGTGCCGTTGTACTAATATTCCCTGTTAAAACGAATATTCCCCGACCAATCGAATATTATATAACAACTTGCGTACTTTGCAAAATTTATAAATATTACCAACAACTATTATATCAATTTCACTCCATAATATTCAAAAATAATATTTATAGAAAATTCATCTTTATTCAAAAAGTTTGGGGTTTTACAACAATTATCCATGCACTACGGGCCAAGAATATTTGTGTATTCAATAATGGTCATGATCATGCCAACAATTGTCCATCAATGCTCTACGGGCTAATGAGAACTTTTACCACATCATTTGTAACATTACAGTCATGATTACACCGAATAATCCCTGGTCATAATCATACAAATTCCATCTATGCACTATAGGCCACAGATGACTTTCAACAAAATATAAACATGAGGATGATGACAATGATATAAGAATTCAATAAAACAAGTTCAAGAATTATTTTATCCAGGATCTAATAACGTCCAAATTGTCAACATAATACTGCTTTGTAGAGTAAAATTCAAGAATGCTCAGAAGAATATTTCCATGAAAAGATACTGGATGAAGCGCAAATATCAAGGATATTCCACTAATTTCATGGAGTATAGAAGAGAAAACTTTATCCAACTGAGTATAATAAGGAATGGAATAACATAAGAAATCATCGGGCATGCGATAGAGCCAAGACAGGCGAGTTATTCCAATGAGTAATAATAAATAACGGAACAAAAGAGTGCAGAAACGCACGTGAATAAGAGATATTCCAACAAAATAATAAAAGAGCGGAATCAGTCCCGGCAGAAACGCATAAACAGGATATTACAGCGGAGAATAATAAAGGCGGAATCGGAATTAGGTGTAAAAGCGAATGCATGTGATATTCAACAGAATAATAAAGGCGGAACCGAGTTAAAGATAGAAACCTGTGATGAGGATGTTCCAACATAATGATAAAGAATGGAACAACAAAAGAATTTCACCAAGTATAGGGTAGCTGGCGATATCTGAGTTATTCAATGAATAATAAAGAATGGAATAATGAAGTTCTCTTCATAGATAAGAAAGAAATAATACTCCCTACCTTAGAAAAAGCTGGATCTTTGGAATAGTGAGGTAGCAGACTTTCTTCTTATTTCTATAATTTCTCTCTATAATAATCACTCTAAAGCTTTTGTGAATTGGTGAGAAATGAAGGAAGAATGAGCTTTATTTATAGAAAAATATAGTTTCGATAATTACTTGCGTTTGGGGCTCGAAAAATTTTAGTACAATACCTCCAACTTTTTCTTTATTTTTAATTTAGTCATGGAAGTATTATAAAACTTGCACCACTTCCCCTAATAATAAATAATGTGATTCAATAGTAAATTATGTGAATTAATAAATCTAGACATGTGAAAATATGAATTACAGTATAGTACCTCTATCTATACCTCCATTTTTAACTTAGTCATGCAAGTATTATCAATCTTGCACCAACTCCACTAATAGTAACAAGAATGTGAAACAATAGTATACACATGTGAACAAATAGTTATAATCATGTGAAATAATAGCAATCAATTGCTCATTTATCCAGTTAAATACCCGATTGGTCAATATAACCTCCAGACATCAATTATTATCGAAATAATTATCGATTTTCACTAACACAAATAATTCCAACACAATGAAACCAATTTTATCAAAAATATAAATTTTGAAATTTTGAAGTTTGACTTTTCCCGAAAAAGTCAACTGTTGACTTGTTGACCAAATAGTAAATTCTGGAAAATTTTGTGTTTATAGACTATTTTTACTAATTTCATCGTTCCAGACTCAAATATCACGTCCGCGTATCCAAATTCAACTCCGAACACAACTTCAATTTTAATAACATTCATCATTAATATTATAACTCACAATATTTATCAACCAGGTCGTTCCCAGGAAAGAGGGGGCTTTCCAATAAGGATTTCTCCCTATTGGCAAGCAATTAGGTGACCAAACCTCTCCTTGACAGAACTTCTAGACATTGTAAATATTGCAATTTAATAATATGAATAACTTTGTCGTCTCAATTATTGATTTAGTAAAATAACATATTATGCAGATGATACTAATACAATAATCGAATCAATAATATGAGAGATATGATGCAACAATTACTGTAGCAATAATTGACTATAACCGAGTGACTTCTCACGTAAGCATCAATAATCAATAGTGCGTGCTACTATGCAACCACGCCAGACATCAGTATTTTTTACTATCGGGTAGTTCAGCGAGCTTAACGGTAAAACTTCCGCCGTTATTTACATAAAGTATTTTTGTCGTTTTTTCAATCCGACAATAATTTCGTTGTGGGGGTCCACCAATGATTGTGTCGTTGTACGAATATTCCCTGTTAAAACGAATATTCCCAACCAATCGAATATTATATAACAACTTCATGACTTTGTAAAATTTATAAATATTACCCACAACTATAACATCAGTATCAAATCCACACCATAATATTCAAAAATATATTTTGAGAAAATTTAATCTTTATTCAAAAAGTTGGGGTCTTACATTATCAATCACTTAATAAAATCATAATCTAATATTGTTAATACTATAACAATATTTTAATCACTTCTTAAACTTATAAACAATTACATTTAATTGTTTACATTTTTCCAAATAATGCATTTAATCATTCAAAACTGCCATACTCATAAGATTTCATCACCAATAATCAAATTACTCATCAAAAATTTGCATATACCTTATATAGGGTTTTCAAGCCCTAAAATCCTATTTACCAATTCTTCAACTTCACGTAACATATTTAACTCATATGCTTGTAACTAAACTATTTTCATGAAAAATACTAAATTAGTCCCAAAAATTATTCTTTTCTAGGATTAAGCATAATATAGTCTCATATTGAACATATATTTTTCTCGGAATTTTTAAAATTCATTTACTATTTTTCAAAAATCAATTTCTAATTAATTCCTTAAGAAATTAGCTACCTTAAATTTAACTCCAGAAATTCCCAAATCTTAGCAGGATCTTACACATGTTAACGTGAGCTTCCAGTTTAAATTTCATGGTCATCGGAGTTATAGAACTCCGGTTATAGCATTTTTCGTCGGAAAAACTTAAATATTGAAATGGTCATAACTTGTTCATTTTAAGTCGGAATGAGCTCATTTTTGGACAAGAGGTACTTTGTACCATATTCTTTCATGTCCCAAAAGGCCAGAATTTTTCTCATAAATTAAGTGGCTAAAAATGCCCTTTTAAAAATCTGGGCAGTAGCTTTTTCTTAAATTGCAACTTTTGACTCATTTGCTAAAATCAGTCCACACGAAAATCTACAACACCTTTTCCAGTGATTCCACTTGGATAAGTTACAAAACTCATAGAGCTAACTCTAGAACTTGACCTCACTCAAAAATTTGAAATATAATAGGAGATATGGTCAATTGAATTTTATGTTCCATTTTCACCAAAATCTGATTTTCAACCCTTTGTGATTTCTAAGAAACTTTCAAGTTTTCACATAATAACCAACATAACTCATCATAAAACTTACTAATACCACATATACCCATGATTTTTATCAGTCCAATACTTTTGTTATGACTTTCATCATAATCCACGTAAACAGATCATTTTCACAATTTAATAATGAATGAAATACAAAGGATCATTCACCATGCATGTGGTAATCCACATAGATAGGTTATTCCAACAGAATAATAAAGAATGAAATAACAGAAGAATTCACCACGTATGCGATAGAGATCGCATACGAATGAGTTATTCCCAATGAGAATAATAAAGAGCGAACCAGTCCGGCACAAAAACGCATGCAGATGTGATATTCCAATGTAATAATAAAGATGGAACCAGGTCCGGCGTAAAACGCACAGACAGGATATTCCAACAGAATAATAAAGAATGGAATAACAACAAAAATCACCATGTATGCGATAGACCGCACAGACAGGTTATTCCAACAGAATAATTAATGGAACCAGGTCAGGCGTATCACGCGCAAGCATGTGATATTCCAACGAATAATAAAGATGTAACGAGAGTCCGGTCGGCGTAAAATGCATGCAGATGAGGATATTCCAGCGAGAATAATAAAGAATGGAATAACAACGAAATCACCATGCATGCGATAAGCCGCATGCATAAAGTTATTCCAACAAAATAATTAATGGAACCATGTCGCGAATGTAAGACCGACAAGATATTAAAACAGAATAATAAAGAACGGAATATTAGAAGAATTTCACCATGTATGCGGTACTTCACATAAACAGGTTATTCCAAAATAATAATAAAGAATGGAATAACAGAAGAATTTCACCAAGTATAGGGTAGTCCGCGTATACAGGTTATTCCAACAGAATAATAAATAATAATAATATCCTTTACGAGTACGACAATTATATCCCCTACCTTAAAAAGAAAAGTATTCCAATGGTAGTAGGGAATATACTTGAAGAAAACTTGCACTACGCTCAAAGCTTTCTTAAACTCTAAAGAAATACGCTCAAGATTATAGAAGAAGAACTCTCTCTATAGTTTCTCTCTCTAGAGTTTCAGTGAATTTGTAAGAAATAATGAAGGAATAAGCTTCTATTTATAGGAGAATGGACTGCATAGTAACTAATTCATGAACGGTCCAGATTTATTTACTTTTAATCGGACGGTCCATATTTAAAGCAAAATCTTTTAAATAAAATATAATATATTCTATTTATAATCTAATAAAACGAATAACTTTATAAAAGTATTCTATTTATAATCTAATTTCTCCGGAGTCAAGTTTAAACGTTGAGCACAAGCAGGAGAGATAAATGAATGGGTAGCACCGGTATCTAATAAGGTATAAACTTCGCATGAATTTATGATTAGCTTACCCATGATCACCTCGTTTGGGTTCCTCGCATGTTGACCAGTCACGATAAACGCTCTTCCGTGAACCGTTGACTTTGACTTTTTGGGATGACCTTTTGAGTCACCATCCCATTGGACTTGGTTTTATTCTATGGTAATCTCGAAGCGATATACCCTTCCTTTCCACAGTTATAACATACCTTAAACTGTTGTGGGCAGTTTGGGCTGATATGTCCTTCTTTTCCGCACTTATAGCATATAACCGGTGGTCGTTCTCCTCCCTTAAAACCAGTTGCTGCTGGTGCTGACGTCTTCACAGTGTCATTGTTAAATCTCCTCTTTTTAAAATCTCCCCCCGACTCGCTTCTTCTATTTTCATGGCCACGATTACCACCAGAGTGGTTACCGCTTTTGTCTGAATGTTTTCCTCCCCGCTGGTTTCCATTGCTCGACGATCGCCGCCATTGGGGTATGACCTCAGTTACGGTCCCTTGGTTGAATATACTCATTATCTCGCTCTAATAATTGAGCCCTGTTGACAACATCTGAATATAAAGCAAATTTATGAGAGATAAGATATTGCCGAATCTCGGGTTTTAAACCTCTCAGAAACATCTTAGTCATTCGTTCCTCATTCTCTACCAAATGAGGTGCAAACCTGGATAACTCTGCGAACTTCGCCTCGTATTGGGACACCGTCATGTTGTTTTGTTCTAGTTTAATAAACTCTACCTCCTTTATATGGCGAATACTTTCAGGAAAGTATTTTTTATTGAAAAGTTTCTGAAACGTTTCCCAAGACATGCGGAGTGCGGCAGACTGGGTACGTTTCACAGACTCTCACCAATAATGTGACGCCCCCAAAATTAGGTATACGTCACCCATCTTGGGTCGCCACTTACATGGTACATAAATTCAAATACAACTTACTAATATAAACGCCGGTACAATACGACATAAACCGTGAGTTTGAATACAAATATTGTCTACTAGATATTATACAAACTCAAAAGGAATCCTCATTACAACTATTATCACACTATTTCACGTAATAGTGAGGACTACTAATGCTATCCTCTCGACCATTACTCCGCTCCCCGACTCGTCTCAGCCTATGTTCTCATTTCAAGAGAACAATGAAAGAAAGGGTGAGCTCAACTAGCCCAAGAAGAAATATTATGACTAAGATAATGCGTAATAAATTATCATTAGCCTTCAACAAAGTTGTTAAACCGATAAAATACAATAGACAACCGTTTAACTGCTGTAATGAATATGCAATCCATTAAAAGAGTCAAGTAGAGAATAAAATCTACTATCTTTTAGGTTTTAAAAGGTTTTCATCAATTTTTATCACGAGACTCAAATTTTAATAAATAAACCACCACATCTAATCATCCCCTGCATCACTGGCCAAGGATTTTCATCAAATTATCAATGGTCATGACTATACCGAATCACCCCTAGTCATAATCATACCAAAAACTATCCATCACTGCATTACAAGGCCATGGAGGACTTTTATCACATCATTTATAACAAGCCATGATTATACCGAATGATCCCTGGTCATAATCATACTAAGTTCATCTATGCACGTAAGCCAAAGATAACATAATATATCATGAGGATGATGACAATGACATAATAATTCAATAAAACAAGTTCAAGAATTATTTTATCCAGGAATTAGTAACGTCCAAATTGTCAACAAGATACTGTTTTGTAGAGTAAAATTCAAGAATGATCAGAAGAATATTTCCATGAAAAGATACTGGATGAAACGCAAATATCAAGGATATTCTACTAATTTCATGGAGTATAGAAGTCAAAGTTTTAACCAATTGGGTATAATAAAGAATGGAATAACAAAAGAAATCACCATGCATGCAGATTTCCAGATGATAAAAGTTATTCCAATGTAATAATAATAACGGAACCGTGTCGTGAAATTCACAATCGGCTGTGATGATCCAATGTAATAATAAATGTGAATAATAAACAATGGAACCAGTCGGTGTAAAACACACGCATGTGATATTCCAAATGTAATAATAAATGCGGAATAATAAACAATGGAACTGTGTCCTGTAAAACACACGCATGTGATATTCCAAATGTAATAATAAAGAATGGAATAATGTAAGAAGATCACCAAGTATAGGGGATTCAGCGTGATACAAAAGTTATTCCAATGTAATAAATAAGGATGGAATAACATAAGGATTTCACCAAGTATAGGGTATGCCGTGATATACTAAAAGTTATGTATAGGGTATACCACTTTTACAAAAGTTATTCCAATGTAATAATAATGAATGGAATAATGAGAGGATTTCACCAAGTATAGGGTATGTCACAGATACAAAAGTTATTCCAATGTAATAATAAAGAATGGAATAATCAAGTTCTCTTCATGAATACAAACGAATAATATCCCTTACGTACAACAAATAATACCCTTATCGTAAAAGACACCGGATATCAAAGTAGTGAAGTACCGTAATACTCTTCTTCTTTCTCTCTATAGATTTTCTCTATAGCTTCTCTCTATAATTCTCTCTCAGAGTTTCAAAGTGAATTCGTAAGAAAATAATGAAGGAATGAGCTTCTATTTATAGGAAAATAGAATGCATAGTAATTAATTCATGAGCGGTCCAGATTGATTTACTTTAATCTGACGGTCCATATTTAAAGCAAAATCTTTTAAATAAAATATCATATATTCTATTTATATAAAAACATTTTACTATGCAAACACTATGCTAACACTATGAAAAAACACTATGCAACACTATGCATAATAAAATATAATATATTCTATTTATGTAATAACTTTAATAAAGTATTCTCGCTTTTATATAAAAGATGTTTCGCTTTTATTACGTTAATAATACGAATAAAACAAAACGTCATTATCGCTATAATAATTCATATTATTAATCGACAATAATGGAATCAAATTGAGTGACTTCTCACATAAGCATCAATAATCAATACCGGTGTGCTACTATGCAACCACACGACATCGTATTTTTTACTACCGAAAGTAGTTCAACAAAGATCAACCAGTAAAACTTCCGCCGTTATTTCAATAAAATATTTTGTCATTTTTCAATCCGACAATAATTTCATTGTAGGGTCCACCAATGATTGAGTCGTTGTATTTAATATTCCCCGCTAAACCTAATATTCCCCACCAATCGAATATAATATAACCACTGCATACTTTGCAAAATTTATAAATACTACCCACAACTATAATATTATCTCAAATTCACACTATAATATTAAAAATTATTTCGACAAAATTTAAATCTTTATTGATAAAACTGGGGTCTCACAATCTCCCTCCTTATGGAATTTTCCCTCGAAATTAGGGTACGACTGGTATGATAAAGAGGTGAGGATACCTTGAATACCTTTATCGTTGAAAACATTAAGTTCATCTTTGCAATCCTACCAAAGATATTCATTAACAATTCATCTTTGCACTATGTGCCAAAGATATTTATTAACAATTCATCTTTGCACTACATGTGCCAAAGATATATAACTGTAAAACCAATAATTCGAGACTCAAATTTTAATAGTATCACAACCATGAATTATCCATGCACTCATCGGCTAAGGATATTCGTGTTTTCAATTACTACCATGATTATACCGAATAATCCGTGGTCATAATCATACCAAGTCTATCAATGCACTACGACCAAAGATGACTTTTACCACATCCATGAATTAATATTTCATCACGAGACTCATTTCAATAATTAATCCATATCATCGAATCATCCCCGCACTACGTGCCAAGGATATTCATTAGTATCACGACCATGAATTATCCATGCACTACTACCAAAGATAATCGTGTATTCATTAGTATCAACGACCACAAATTATCCATGCACTACTACCAAAGATAATCGTGTATTCATTAGTATCACGACCACAATTATCCATGCACTACTACCAAAGATAATCGTATTCATTAGTATCACGACCACAAATTATCCATGCACTACTACCAAAGATAATCGTGTATTCATTAGTATCACGACCACAAATTATCCATGCACTACTACCAAAGATAATCGTGTATTCATTAGTATCACGACCACAAATTATCCATGCACTACTACCAAAGATAATCGTGTATTCATTAGTATCACGACCACAAATTATCCATGCACTACTACCAAAGATAATCGTGTTTTCAATTACGATTATATGATTATACCCAACAATCCTCGGTCATAATCATACCAAGTTCATCTATGCACCACAAAAGCCACGTATTGACTTTCAACATAATATAAACATGAGGATAATGATATAAAGAATCAATCAAATGAGATAAAGGATAAATATTAAACATTTATAATATAATTTATCCAGATTCAAGAATATCCCCATGTTATCAATCACTTAATAATCTCATAATCTAATATCATTAATATTATAACAATATTTTAATCACTTCTTAAATTTATAAACAATTTATCTCAATTGTTTACGCTTTACCATATAATGCATTTAATCATTCAAAATGTCATACTCATAAGATATCATCACCAATTATCAAATCCTCTCAAAAAAATATGCATATACTCTATATAGGATTCTTTAGCCATAAAATCCTATTTTCAACTTTGTTACTTCACATAACATATTTAACTCATATATTCATAATTAAACTATTTTCATGAAAAATACCAAATTAGTCCAAAAATATTTCTTTTATGAGATTTAGCATAATATAGTCCCATAATGAAAATATATTTTCTCTAAATTTTAAAATTCAATTACTATTTTTCAAAAATTAATTTCTAATTAATTCCTTAAGAAATTAGCTACCTCAAGTTTAACTCCAAAATTCCCAAATCTTGGCAGGACCTTACACATGTTAACGTGAGCTTCTAGTTTAAATTTCATGGTCATCTGAGTTATAGAACTCTAGGTTATAGAGTTTTTTCATCGGAAAAACCTAAATATTGAAATAGTCATAACTTGCTCATTTTAAGTCGAATGAGCTCATTTTTGGACAAGAGGTACTTTATACCATATACCTTCATGTCCCAAAAGGCCAGAATTTTTCTCATAATTTAAGTGGCCGAAACAGCCCCTCTAAAATCATGGCAAGCAGCTTTTTTTTGTTTTTTTGCAGCTTTGCACTCCTTTGCTAAAATCAGTCCACACAAAAATCTACAACACCTTTTCCAGTAATTCCACTTGGATTAGTTAGGTAACTCATAGATCTAACTCTAGGACTTGACCACACTCCAAAATTCAAAATATAATAAGAGATTTGGTCAATTGAATTTCATGTTATGTTTTTCACCAAAAATCGATTTTCAACTCTTTGTGATTTCTAAGAAACTTTCATGTTTTCACATACTAACCAACATAACTCATCATAACACTTACTAATACCACGAATACCCATGATTTTCATTAGTCCAATGCTTTTATTATGACTTTCATCATAAACCACGTAAACCTGCTCATTTTAGTTGAAGAAATATTTGAGGGTTTAAGAAATGGGTTTTCAGATGGGGTCAATACAAAATTCGATTTCACGCCTAGGGTAGGCTAGGAAGTCTTCAAGAATACGCCAAGAAATTTATTAATGATAGAAATATCATTCAAAATTGTTACTCTCGTCCAAGACTTGGATAGTACGTCACATTAATACCAACTGTGACTTCTATCCCTTAACCTGGATAGCACCTCATAATGATACCTATCAACTTGCCATCTTCAATCACGACGTCGCCTACAGAAAGTCTGGCTTCGGTGCATTCCACACAAGGAAGTCAACAACGAAAGGATCGGGCTCTTTACTTATGGCTTGATATAACAGTGATTAACTTTAGGATTTGGTTACTTTGAATTCAGATAACAAAGTTGGTTAGGAATATGAAAGCTAACAACCTTACAAAAAGAATAATGAGTAGTTAATCAATCATTTTCAAAAATTACCTCAAAGGCAAGTATTTTCAAAGAGATAAGATCGACAGGTAACGTGAAAGTGTTTATATGAAACAACAAGATTAATAAACAGTGGAGGTAATGAAGGTTTCTCCCAACGAAGTTTCAATAGATAAATCAAAGTCTAATTTCTCCTGAGTCAAATTTAAACGTTGAACGCAAGCAAGAGAGATAAAAGAATGGGTAGAACCCAGATATCTAATAAGGTATAGACTTCGCAAGAATTTATAATTAACTAACCCGTGCTAACTTCGCTCGGGTTACCCACTTTTTGAGAAGTCACGAAAAACGCTTCTTCCTCCAAAACCACCGACTTTGTTTTTTATCCAGATCCGCCTTTGGTGCCACTATCCCAATTGGACTTGACTTCACTATACGACAAAATCGAGCTAAATGACCTTCTCTTCTTGAAATTTCCACTTCTATTATCTTTGCCATGATTACCAATCAAGTGGTTACCATTCTTAGCATGATAATTCCCCACGATGGTTATCATTGTTTCGATAGCCGTTACCAAAGATGATTATTATCGTGTTGTTGGTCGTTACCTTTTGTTTGAGCTGAATCAACACTCTCATGTGCTTCATTGCTAACTCCAAGATTTTCAGATGCCATTCTCAAACACTGTCACAAAACAAGGGTTAATTGACATGTAACAAATTATCCCTATATTCTAACCGACCAATAAAATAGCACATAAACTTAGGTAGGTCATTCTAGCGAAGGTATTCTCCGTCTCCCTCCTAGTACTATTCTCACCTCTTAGCCGTGAATCATATCCCTAAGCTCGATACCAACCGTGGACGCCCCAAAATTAGGTATACGCCACCCATCTTGGGTCGCCACTTACATGGTACATAAATTCAAATACAACTTACTAATATAACTGCTGTGGTATAATACGACATAAATCGTGAGTTTGAATACAAATATTGTCTACTAGATATTATACAAACTCAAAAGGAGTCCTCATTACAACTATTATCACACTATTTCACGTAATAGTGAGGACTACTAATGCTATCCTCTCGACCATTACTCCGCTCCCCGACTCGTCTCAAACTATGTTCTCATTTCAAGAGAACAATGAAAGAAAGGGTGAGCTCAACTAGCCCAAGAAGAAATATTATGACTAAGATAATGCAGAATAAATTATCATTAGCCTTCAACAAATTTAAACCGATAAAATACAATAGACAACCAGTTTAATCGCAATGAATATGCAATCCATTAAAAGAGTCAAGTAGAGAATAAAATCTACTATCTTTTAGGTTTTAAAAGGTTTTCATCAATTTTATCACGAGACTCAAATTTTAATAAATAAACCACCACATCTAATCATCCATGTACTACTGGCCAAGGATTTTCATCAAATTATCAATGGTCATGACTATACCGAATCACCCCTAGTCATAATCATACCAAAACTATCCATCATCGCATTATGTGCCACTGAGGACTTTTATCACATCATTTATAACAAGCCATGATTATACCGAATGATCCCTGGTCATAATCATACTAAGTTCATCTATGCACGTAAGCCAAAGATAACATAATATATCATGAGGATGATGACAATGACATAATAATTCAATAAAACAAGTTCAAGAATTATTTTATCCAGAATTAGTAACGGCCAAATTGTCAACAAGATACTGTTTTGTAGAGTAAAATTCAAGAATGATCAGAAGAATATTTCCATGAAAAGATACTGGATGAAACACAAATATCAAGGATATTCTACTAATTTCATGGAGTATAGAAGTCAAAGTTTTAACCAACTGGGTATAATAAAGAATGGAATAACAAAAGAAATCATCACGTGCATGCGTAGATTTCAGATGTACAAAAGTTATTCCAATGTAATAATAATAACTTAACCGTGTCGTGAAATTCACACCGATAGGATGATCCAATGTAATAATAAATGTTGAATAATAAACAATGGAACTGTGTCCTGTAAAACACACGATAGGATATTCCAATGTAATAATAAATGCGGAATAATAAACAATGGAACCAGTGTCCCGGTGTAAAACACATGCATGTGATATTCCAATGTAATAATAAAGAATGGAATAATGTAAGAAGATCACCAAGTATAGGGGATTCACAGACAAAAGTTATTCCAATGTAATAAATAAGGATGGAATAACATAAGGATTTCACCAAGTATAGGGTACGCCGTGATATACAAAGTTATGTATAGGGTATACCACTTTTACAAAGTTATTCCAATGTAATAATAATGAATGGAATAACAGAGGATTTCACCAAGTATATGGTATGTCACAGACACAAAGTTATTCCAACAGAATAATAAAGAATGGAATAATCAAGTTCTCTTCATGAATACAAACGAATAATATCCCTTACGGTACAACAAATAATACCCCTTATCGTAAAAGACACCTTCGGATATCAAAGTAAGTGAAGTACCGAATACTCTTCTTCTTTCTCTCTATAGATTTTTCTCTATAGCTTCTCTCTATAATTTCTCTCTCTAGAGTTTCAATTGAATTCGTAAGAAAATAATGAAGGAATGAGCTTTTATTTATAGAAAATAGAATGCATAGTAATTAATTCATGAACGGTCCAGATTGATTTACTTTAATCGACTATCCATATTTAAAGCAAAATCTTTTAAATAAAATATCATATATTCTATTTATATAAAAACATTTTACTATGCAAAAACACTATAAACACTATGCAAAAACACTATGCAACACTATGCATAATAAAATATAATATATTCTATTTATGTAATAACTTTAATAAAGTATTCGCATTTTTATATAAAAGATGTTTCGCTTTTATTACGTTAATAATACGAATAAAACATAAAACGTCATTATCGCTATAATAATTCATATTATTAATCGAATAATAATGGAATCAAATTGAGTGACTTCTCACATAAGCATCAATAATCAATACCCGTGTCCTACTATGCAACCACACGACATCGTACTTTTACTATGAAAGTAGTTCAACAAAGATCAACAGTAAAACTTCCGCCGTTATTTCAATAAAATATTTTTGTCGTTTTTCAATCCGACAATAATTACATTGTAGGGGTCCACCAATGATTGAGTAGTTGTATTTAATATTTCCTCGCTAAACCGAATATTCCCCACCAATCGAATATAATATAACCACTTGCATACTTTGCAAAATTTATAAATCTACCCACAACTATAATATTATCTTAAATTCACACTATAATATTAAAAATTATTTCGACAAAATTTAAATCTTTATTGATAAAATCTGGGGTCTCATAAGTAATCTGCCTCGCCACGGAACATAAAGGTGGCGAATGGAACCTTCCGTTCCTCTCTGCATCCCAAGACATTGAATATCTTGGTAATTTGCTTGACCCACGTTTCAGCTATGATCGGATCCGGTTTTCCCTTAAATTCTGGTGGTCCCAACTCTTTGAATCGCTTCATTGCGGATGTGACAAGCAGCGTTGCTATCATTTCCACCATTACATACACGAGTCTCTCTCGTGCGGTTTTGCATAAACCGCAAAAAGCTCCTAAACATCCCGTCGTTCATCGTCTCGCTTCGGGTGGTGTTGTTTACTGGAGGAATATTGCCTTCTGTTGCACGTTCCCCTCAGGTGGTGATTAAAGGTGTTTCACACGGTCTCATTAACTCCACCGTTAATATTCTCATTTGCCATTCTTAAATACCGCTTATAAAACAAGGGTTAATTAAACAAATTAACATATCACATATTAACCATATACTTAATCGACCAACAAATAAGCTTAGGTATGACACACAATGAAGGATTACTCGTCTCTCCCCTCCTAGTACTATTCCCCGATCTCCACCAGAGACCATATCCCTAAGCTCTGATACCAACTGTGATGCCCCCAAAATAGGTATACAACACCCATTCTGAGTCGTCAAAATACATGGTACAAAAACAACTACAACTTTATCAATACAACATAAAAACTATGAGTTTAAATACAAATATTGTCATCTAGACAATATCCACACTCAAATAAGTCCTCAGTACAATTATTGATACATTATTTTACAAAAATGGTGAGGACTACTAAAACAACTTTCTAAAACCTTTATTCCATACCCCGACTAGTACTCGCTACATTCTCGCCTCCTGAGAAGAAAAATGGAACAAAAGGAAAAGGGTGAGATCAACTAGCCTAGTAAAGAATATTATGACCAAGATAATATAGAACAAATTATCGTTAGTCTTCAACAGGGAAAAATCTAATAGAATACAATAGACAACAAGTTTTAAATCAATATTCGCAGCGGAAATAATAATTTATTAGAAAAGTTAAGTAGAGAATGCAAACTACTATCTTCTATATATGAATTTAAAAGTTCATCGTCAATATTTTATCCCTGTAACATCAATCAATATATATCTGGAATCAAATATTCATCTTTGCACTACTGGCCAAAGATATTCATCAGTTGGTCATGTTCATCTAAACACCTGTTCATCTTTGCACTACGGGCCAAAAATATTCATCAGAAATCATTCATCTTTGTACTACAGGCCAAAGATATTCAGTTATATCATCATTTAAGACTGAGGATGATGAAAAATATTTTAAAAAAAACGAATCCAGTGAAACAAAAGAATAAATATTAAGGATTCGTATTTCAGCTATTCCATGTCCAAAAATACCTCATAAATAATCATAGTGGAGTAAAATTCAAGAATGATCAAAACATGGATACAATCAAAGCTAGTATCCATAATAGATATTTTGGAGGGAAAAAAATTTAATTTTTCTATGAATAGTGTCGTATTCGTGAATAGTGCCGTATACGTGAATAGTATCGTATACATGAATAGTGACTCTGACACTAAAAGATAGAAATTTCACAAAAAAAGATCATCATGCTTCGTGAATAGTATTCGTGAATAGTAACTCGTGAATAGTTACTCATGAATAGTAACTCATGAATAATAACCCCGACATGAAAAAGTTTCAAATTTGATAAAAAGTTCCAACCCATATTTTGGCATAATGATATTGAAGAAATAATATCATTTTTTTTTTAAAAAAAAATATCCCTTACCTCAGAAAGGATAGTACTTCTGACTGGAATACTGGATATAGTGCTGAAAGAACTTGCACCGTATAGCAATACTCAAAGTACTAAAATACTCACAAAATATGCTCGATGTTATAGAGAGAGAAAGAAAGAGAAATCTTTAGTTTCTGGTGTAATTTTCAATTCTAACCTAAGCACCATATTTATAGAAAAATGCTTAGAACACCAAAGCAGAAAATTTAATTTAATATAATATTAATATATATATCAAAATTTTCTACGCACCTCTTGACCATTTGAAATCAGCCACCACTAATGACAAAAACAAAAAAAAAACGTTTTTGTTATTAAAATTAATTAAAAATTCAAAAATCAATTATTTCGGAACTTCGGAACTTCAATAATTCATAATAAATAGCCCTTTTATCAGAAAATTCGAATCTCGTGATTTTTTATAGGAAAATCAATTCTCTACAACTTTGCAGAAGGAAGTTTTTCTAAATTCCAAACATAAATTGACCGAAATATATAAACGGGCGATTTACAGGCTATAATCAAATTTCAGTCAAGAAATGGGTCCACTAACATGTTTAACATGTTTTAAACAACTTTTGCAACAAAAATACTCTTCCTCCTCATATACTCATATATCCCACATTCATTGTAAAAATATCATCATTATTATATAATATAATAAAATATTATTTTATCAGAAAAGATAAAATATCAATTTTTAACAATTGTCACTTTAAAAATTTTCTCCATCTATAACCACATAAAATCAATATTTTCCTCATCATATAAATCAATAATTAATTATTCATAAATAATATTACTGAGAATCACAAGATCTTGCAACGGTAGCCGCTCCTTAAAAGAGGGGCTTTCAAATAAGGATTTCTCTCTTCATGGCGTAGCAATTAGGTGACCAAACCTCTCTTTTAGCAGAACTTTCTAGACATTGTCAATAATGTTTTCTAATAATATTATTCGAGATAATATGAATTATTGCTTCGATAATGAAAAATAATCGTATAGTGACAATTATTGAAACAACGGTAATATAAAATATCAACGCAAAGAATTATTGAATCAATAAAATAAAATATCGACAAGAACTCATCGTAATAATTATTGAGTAGTGCCTTTCACGTAAGAATCAATAATTGGTGCAATACCGTGTCTTCTTGTGCGGCAACAACGCCGTATTACTATGTTTTAACCACGGGTATTCCAATGAAGATAATTGATGTGAATAATCGCACTGTTATTTATAAACAACTTATACTTGTCATTTTCTTCATCCAATTGTTTTCCGTTATGGGACCCATTAAAGATCAAGCGCTGTCGTATTATGAATATTCCCCGACAAAAAGAATATTCCACGACCAAAAAATATTTCAAACAACAATGAATATTTTATAACCACCTGCTTATTTAAAATATTTGCGCATTTTACCCATAACTAACCACATTAATCAAATCAACCCTTACTATAGGGGTCTTACATCCTCTCTATCATGATTTTCCATTTCTCATCTCCTGTATATCAAATATCATTCTAGAATATAGTTTCAAAATAAGGGTTAATTGACATACCACATAATACCCCTATATTACTAATCGACTAATTAAATAACAAATAAACTTAGGTAGGTCATACTAGCGAAGGAATTCCCGTCTCTCCCTCCTAGTTCTTGTCTCACATCTCTCACCTGTGGATCATATCCTAAGCTTTGATACCATTGTGGACGCCCCCAAAAATAGGTATACATCACCCATCTTAAGTCGCCAGATACATGGTACCTAAATTCAAATACAACTTAATAATACAACTGTCATGTAAAATATGACAAAACATAAGCTGGGAGTTCAAACAATAATATCGCCTTCTAGACAATATCCACTCTCAATGGAGTCCTCATTGCATTTATTATCACATTATTTCACAGAATAGTGAGGACTACTAATGCACCATCTAGGACCATCACTTCGTTCCCCGACTAGTCCCAACTATATTCTCATTTCCTGAAGAGAACAGTGAAAGAAAAGGTGAGCTCAACTAGCCCAAGTAGAAATATTATGACCTAGATAATGCGAGAATAAATTATCGTTAGCCTTTCAACAAAGTGTTAAAGCGATACAATATAACAAACATCAAGTTTAAGCTCATAGGGAACAAGCAATCCATTAGAAGAGTCAAATAGAGAATAAAATCTATTATCTTCTATGATTTAAAAGGTTTTTCATCACTTTAATCGCTGAGACTCAGCTCAATAAATAATCCACATCATCAAATCATCCATGCACTACGGTGCCAAGGATATTCTTAAGAGTATCACGACCTAATTATCCATGCACCACGGGCCAAAGATAATCGTGTTTTCATCAACTAGTCCGATCATGCCATAAAATAATTCATTTTTGCACCCTCGTCAAGAGAATCCATAGCCATAATCATACCAAAAGCGTCCATCAATGCACTACGCCAAATGAAAACTTTTTCCACATCATTTGCAACATTACGGTCATGATTATACCGAATAATCCCTGGTCATAATCATACCAAGTCCATCTATGCATTACAGGCCACAGATGACTTTCAACATAATATAAATATGAGGATGATGACAATATTATAAGCATTAATCAAATTAAATCAAGGATAAATATTAAAGACTTTAAATTTATCCAGACATTATTAATCACTTAATAAAATCATAATCTAATATTGTTAATACTATAACAATATTTTAATCACTTCTTAAACTTATAAACAATTACATTTAATTGTTTACATTTTTCCAAATAATGCATTTAATCATTCAAAATCGCCATACTCATAAGATTTCATCACCAATAATCAAATTACTCATCAAAATCAGATATACCTTATATAGGGTTTTCAAGCCCTAAAATCCTATTTACCAATTCTTCAACTTCACATAACATATTTAACTCATATGCTCAGTAATTAAACTATTTTCATGAAAATACCAAATCAGTCCCAAAAATTATTCTTTTCTCGGGATTAAGCATAATATATTCCTATATTGAACATATATTTTCTAAATTTTTAAAATTCATTTACTATTTTTCAAAATCAATTTCTAATTAATTCCTTAAGAAATTAGCTACCTTAAATTTAACTCCGAAATTCCCAAATCTTAGCAGGATCTTACACATGTTAACGTGAGCTTCAGTTTAAATTTCATGGTCAATGAGTTATAGAACTCCGGTTATAGCATTTTTCGTCGGAAAAACCTAAATATTGAAATGGTCATAACTTGCTCATTTAAAGTCGGAATGAGCTCATTTTTGGACAGGGGATACTTTATACCATATACTTTCATGTCCCAAAAGGCCAGAAGTTTTCTCATAAATTAAGTGGCCGAAAATGCCCTTTTAAAAATCTGGGCAATAGCTTTTTCTTAAATTGTAGCTTTTGACTCCTTTGCTAAAATCAGTCCACACAAAATCTACAACACCTTTTCCAGTGATTCCACTTGGATAAGTTACAAAACTCATAGAGCTAACTCTAGAACTTGATCTCACTCAAAAATTCAAAATATAATAGGAGATATAGTCAATTGAATTTCATGTTCCATTTTCACCAAAATATGATTTTCAACCCTTTGTGATTTCTAAGAAACTTTCAAGTTTTCACATAATAACCAACATAACTCATCATAACACTTACTAATACCACATATACCCATGATTTTTATCAGTTCAATACTTTTGTTATGACTTTCATCATAATCCAAGTAAACAGATCATTTTCACAATTTAATAAGGAATGAAATACAATGGAACATTCACCATGCATGTGGTAATCCACATAGACAGGTTATTCCAACAGAATAATAAAGAATAAAATAACAGAAGGATTCACCACGTATGCGATAGAGACCGCACAGATAGGTTATTCCCAACAGAATAATAAAAGGCGGAACCAGTCCCCAGAAACGCATGCATACGTGATGTTCCAAATGAATAATAAAAAAGAGAATCAGTGTCTCAGGCGTAAAAGCGCATGAGCATGTGATATTCCAACAGAATAATAAAGAATGGAATAACAATGAAATCACCATGCATGCGATAGATCGCATGCATGTGATTATTCCAATGGAATAATTAATAAAACCGTGTCAGCGTAATACGTGACCGGCTGCGGATATTCCGCACGTAATAATAAAGAACGGAATATTAGAAGAATTTCACCATGTATGTGGTATCAGATAAACAGCAGTTATTCCAACATAATAATAAAGAATGGAATAATGTAAGAATTTCACCAAGTATAGGGTAGTCCGCGTATACAAGTTATTCCAACTGAATAATAAATAATAATAATATCTTTTACGAGTACGACAATTATATCCCCTACCTTAAAAAGAAAAGTATTCCGACTGGTAGGGCGGAATATACTTGAAGAAAACTTGCACTACGCTCAAAGCTTTCTTAAACTCTTTCAAGATTATAGAAGAAGAACTCTCTATAGTTTCTCTCTCTAGAGTTTCAAATTGAATTCGTAAGAAATAATTAAGGAATGAGCTTCTATTTATAGGAGAATGGATCGTGCATAGTAACTAATTCATGAGCAGTCAGATTGATTTACTTTTAATCGGACGGTCCATATTTAAAGCAAAATCTTTTAAATAAAATATAATATATTCTATTTATAATCTAATAAAAGCGAATAACTTTATAAAAGTATTACATTTTATATAAAAAGATTTTACTACATGAAAACACTATGCAGCATTTATGCAACAATATGCATAATAAAATATAATATATTCTATTTATAGAATAACTTTATAAAAGTATTCGATTTTATATAAAAAAAATTACTATGCAAAATACTATGCATAATAGAATATAATATATTCTATTTATAGAATAACTTTATAAAAGTATTCATTTTTGTATAAAAAGATTTTACTATTAAAATTTTAAACCAACGACCCATATTGATTTATTATTATAATTTCAACCAACTGATTCGAAAAATTAGCACATCTCCTCATAGAATAATATTGTACCCAAAATGATTTTGAATGAAAATAAATATATTTTTGAATTGAATAGTACTACAATGAATAAGTACTTGGGAATAGTACCACATGAATAGTACCCCAGACACAAAAAAGTGTCTCAAATACCGAGAGTGAACAATACTAGAGTGAATAGTAATTGGGTGAATAGTAACTCGTGAATAGTAACTCGTGAATAGTACTCCGACACGAAAAATACTCCATATACCCGAGTGAATAATATTCGGGTGAATAGTAATTTAGGTGAATAGTAACCCGTGAATAATAACTCGTGAATAGTACTCTGACACAAAAAGTGCCCCAAATACTCGAGTGAACAATACTAGAGTAAACAGTAATCGGGTATTTTATGACAACTTGTCTACTTTGAAAAATTTTCACATATCACCCTTAACTTTAAACTTTTATCAATATAACTATTTACCAAAATAAAAAAATTGAATACTTTTATTTCATAAAATTTGGGGTCTCACAACGGAGTGACGGTCCAGAGGATAGCATTAGTAGTCCTCACTATTCTGTGAAATAGTGTGTTAATGAATGTATTGAGGACTTATTTTGAGTTTTAATGCTGTCTAGAAGACAATGTTTGTATTAAAACTCACAGCTCATGTGTTTATATTTAAGATTGTATTTGAATTTTGTACCATGTATTTGACGACTCAAGATGGGTGATGTATACCTATTTTGGGGGCGTCACACTTTATGAAAATAACGGCGGAAGTTTTACCGTTAACTGTTGAAACACCCGGTGTTAAAAGTAAAAGAATGTCTGGCGTAGTTGCACAAGAGCTTTACGGTATTGATTAGTGATGCTTACGTGAGAAGTCACTCGAGTTTTGTTCAATTATTATTACTGATAATTCGTATGACAAGTATCTCACGTTATTTGATTCAATTATTGTCAATATTTTATAATCAATAATTGAGATGACAAAGTTATTAATATTATTATTTGCAATATTAACGATGTCTACAAGTTCTGTGAATGAGAGGTTTGGTCACCTAATTGCGCACCAATGGAGAGAAATCCTTATTGGAAAGCCCCCTCTTTCTTGGGAACGACCTGGTCGATTAATATTATGAATTATAATAATGATGATGAGTTTTGTTTTATTAGTTTTATTAATGTAATAAAACAGAAAAGCTTTTTATATAAAACAGAATACTTTTATAAAGTTATTCGTTTTCTTAGACTAATAGTAAAATCTTTTTATATAAAACAGAATACTTTTATAAAGTTATCTGTTTTATTAGACAACAATTAGAATATATTATATTTTATTATGCATAGTGTTTGCATAGTGCTTGCATAGTGTTTGTATAGTAAAATCTTTTTATATAAAATAGAATACTTTTATAAAGTTATTCATTTTATTAGATTATAAAAAGAATATATTATATTTTATCGTAAACCAATCTGGACCGTCCGTTTAAAGTAAATCAATCTGGACCGTTCATGAATTAGTTACTATGTAGCCTATTCTTCTATAAATAGAAGCTCATTCCTTCATTATTTCTTACGAATTCACTGAAACTCTAGAGAGAGAAACTATAGAGAGAGTTCTTCTTCTATAATCTTGAGCGTATTTCTTTAAAGTTTAAGAAAGCTTTGAGTGTAGTGCAAATTTTCTTTGAGTATATCCTCGCCCTACCAGTCAAAATACTCTTCTTTTACGATAATGGATATTATTTGTTGTACTCGTTAGGGGTATTCCTTCTTTCTTATTGGTGAAATTATTTTGTTATTTCATTCTTTATTATTCTGTTGGAATAACCTGTATACGCGGGATACCCTATACTTGGTGAAATTCTTCTGTTATTCTATTATTTATTATTCTGTTGGAACATCATGTATGTGCGTTTACGCATGACCTGGTTCCGTTGTTTAATATTATGTTGGAACATTCTGTCTGTGCGTTTACGCATGACCTGGTTCCATTATTTATTATTCTGTTGGAATATCCTGTCAGTGCATTTACGCATGACCTGGTTCCATTATTTATTATTATGTTGGAATATCCTATCGGTGCGTTTACGCATGACCTAGTTCCATTATTTATTATTCTGTTGGAATAACCTGTCTGTGCGGTCTATCGCATGCCTGGTGATTTCTTTTGTTATTCCATTCTTTATTATACTCAGTTGGTTAAAGTTTTAACTTCTATACTCCATGAAATTAGTGAAATATCTTTGATATTTGCGCTTCATCCAGTATCATTTCATGGAAATATTCTTCTGAGCATTCTTGAGTGTTACTCTACAAAGAAGTATCATGTTGACAATTTGGACATTATTAGTTCCTGGATAAATTAATTCTTGAACTTGTTTTATTGAATTCTTACATCATTGTTATCATCCTCATGTTTATATTATGTTGAAAGTCATCTACGTGGCACTGTAGAAGTATGTAGATGGACTTGGTATGATTATGACCGAGGATTATTCGATGTAATCATGGACCGTAATGTTACAAATGATGTGGAAAAAGTCCCCATTGACCCGTAGTGCATTGATGGGATGAGTTGTTGGCATGATCATGACCATTGATGAATACACGATTTCGAAAGTATAATAGCATTAGTTGTAGCGCCCCCAAAATAGGTATACATCACACATTACGAGTTGTCAATACACGTATACGAAACAACTACAACTTTATTATTACAACCGTAGTAAAAGCGTGAGTTTGAATACAAATATTATCTTCTAGACAATATCTATACTCAAATAAATCCTCATCACATTTATTGATACATTATTTTACAAAAATGGTGAGGACTACTAAACAATTCTTTATAAAACCTTCATTCCATACCCACAGGCTGCATACTCATTTATATTCTCGCCTCACGAGAAGAAAATGGAACAAAAAGGAAAAGGGTGAGCTCAACTAGCCCGAGTAAAGAATATTATGGCTAAGATAATATACAACAAATTACCGTTAGTCTTCAACGAGGGAAAAATCTAATAGAATACAATAGACAACAAATTTTAAATCAATATTCGCATTGAAATAATAATTCATTAGAAGAGTTAAGTAGAGAATGCAAACTACTATCTTCTATGTATGAATTTAAAAGTTCATAAATCTATCTTTTATCCCCTGTAACATCAATCAATATACAACGGAATCAAATATTCATCTTTGCACTACTGAGCCAAAGATATTCATCGATTGGTCATGTTCATCTAAACACTGTTCATCTTTTTTACTACTGACCAAAGATATTCTTGAAATCATTCATCTTTGCACTCTGGGCCAAAGATATTCAATAATATCATCATTTAAGGCGAGGATGATGAAAAATATTTTTAAAAAGCGAATCCGGTGAAACAAAATGACAAGGATTAAGTATTAAGGATTTCGTACTTTGTTTTATCCACGTCCAAAAATACCTCAAAATAATTACGGTGGTGTAAAATTCAAGAATGATCAAAACATGGATACAATCAAAGCTAGTATCCATAATAGATATTTTGGACAAAAGAAGAAATTTCATTTTAAATTGAATAGTCTTAAGTGATTCGTGAATAGTCTCAAGTATCGTGAATGAATAGTGCCATATCGTGAATAGTAACTCAGACACCAAAAGATAGAAATTTCACAAAAACATCTTCACGCTTCATGAATAGTACTTCGTGAATAGTAATCGTGAATAGTAACTCATGAATAGTAACTTCGTGAATAGTAACTCATGAATAGTAACCCAGACATGAAAAAGTTCCAAATTTGATAAAAAGTTCCAACCAATATTTCAGCATAATGATATTGAAGAAATAATATCATTTGAGAAAAAAATAACATCCCTTACCTCGAAAGATTAGTACTTCTAAATTTGGAATCACGGGTATAGTCTTTGAAGGAACTTTGCAAATCTAACAATACTCAAAGTATACTCAAAATACTCACAAGAATAAACTCGATATATAGAGAGAAAACTTGAGTTTACGGTGTGATTTTCAATTCTAACTAAGCACCTATTTATAGGAAAATCTTTAGAACACCAAAGCGAGAAAATTTAATATAATATTAATATATATATTAAGATTTCTCGCCCACCTTCCTAGATCTGATCTCAGCTCATTATGCACATGTTGTAGCCCACAAAACAAACAAAAACGTTTTTATTATTTAAAATATTTTAAACTTCCAAAAATCAATATATTTGAGCTTGAACTTCAATAATTCATAATAAATAGCCCTTCTATCAAAAATTCAAATCTCGCGAGTTTTATAGGAAATTCAATTCTCTACAACTTTACAGAAGAAAGTTTTCCAAATTCCAAATAAAATTGACGAAATCCATAAGCAGGCGATTTTAAAATTTATAATCAAATTTCAATTCGATAAATGGGGTCCACCAGACATGTTTAACATGTTTTAAACATTTATTGCAATAAAAATACTCTTCCTCCTCTTATACTCATATATCCCACATTCGTTGTAAAAATATCACCATTATTATATTATTAAAATATAATAATATATTTAAATGAATTATTTTATCGGAAAAGATAAAATTTCAATTTTCAACAATTGTCACATTAAAATTTTTCTCCATCTATATCCACATAAAATCAATATTTTCCTCATCATATGAATCAATAATTAATTATTCACAAATAATATTATGAGAATCACAATATTGACAACGAGGCGGTTCCAGGGAAAGAGTGGGCTTTCAATAAGAATTTCTTCTTCTTGGCGCAATTAGGTGACCAAACCTCTCCTTAGAGCAGAACTTTCTAGACATTGCCAATAATGTTATCTAATAATATTATTGGATAATATGAATTATTGCTTCGATAATGAAAAATCACGTGTAATGACAATTATTGAAACAACAACAATATAAAATATCACGCGCGACAATTATTAACTCGATAAAATCTTTGAGCATTAATTCGTAACCATTATTGAGTAGTGCCTTCTTACGTAAGAATTAATAATTGGTGCAATACTGGTGTGCTCTTCTTGTGTGTTTTTAACCACAGGGTATTTTAACGAGATAATTGTAATAACTACGCCGATTATTTTTAAACCACTTATATTTGTCGTTTTCTTCATCCAATCGCTTTACATTATGGGGCCCACACATGGTCGCGCTGCGTCAGTAAATACGAATATTCTAAACGATCTGAATATTCCACGACCAAACGAATATTCCCAAACAACAATGAATATTTTATAACCACTTGCTTATTTTGAAGTATTTGCGTATTTTACCCCCTAACTATCCACATTAATCACATCAACCTTCAAAATAATAAATAGAAAATTAAATTTCATTAATAATAAGTTGGGGTCTTACAACCTCCCTCCTTATGAAATTTCGTCCTCGAAATTGACGACGATACTGGTGTTTCAAAAGGTGAGGATACCTCGCTTTCATTTCCGTTTCCAATTCCTGGGTCATTTCCTCTATAAGATGATTCCTCCACAAAACTTTAACTTGTGGTATGACCTTTAAGCGTAGGACATGCTCCTTCCTATCCAAGAACTTGACGGTACCTCCTCATACGTTAAGTCTTGGCTATTTCGTCCGGTTCTAATTCTATAAACGTGGTTGGTCTTTCACATATTTCTGAAGTATGAGATATGTGAAATACATTATGAACACGAGACATACTTTGAGGTAACGCAAGTGTAAGACCTCAAATTTTTAAATAAAAGGAATTTCCTTTATTTATTATTTTGAAATAGTAAGGGTTGATTTGATTAATATGGATAGTTAAGGGTTAAATACGCAAATATTTCAAAATAAGCAAGTGGTTATAAAATATTCATTATCGCTTGGGAATATTCGTTTGGTCGTGGAATATTCAGATGCTTTGTTGGGAATATTCGTGATGACGCACTGCCAAATACCATGTGTGGGCCCCATAACGGAAAAGCGATTGGATGAAGAAAACGACAAATATAAGTTGTTTTTAAATAACTTGGCAGAAGTTGTTACAGCTTATCTTGTTGGAATACCCGGTGGGTTAAAAACACACTATACGGCGTTGTTGAACAAGAAGACACCAGATATTGCACCAATTATTGATTCTTACGAAGAAGGCACTACTCAATAATGGTTATGTGAATTAATCGCTCAAAGATTTTATCGAGTTAATAATTGTCGCGTTGATATTTTATATATTGTTGTTTCAATAATTGTCATTACACAAGATTTTTCATTATCAAGCAATAATTCATATTATCTGAATAATATTATTAGATAACATTATTGGCAATGTCTAGAAAGTTCTCGCTTCTAAGGAGAGGTTTGGTCACCTAATCAAGGCCAAGAAGAAGAAATTTTTATCGAAAGCCCCCTCTTCTCCGAACCGCTGGGTTGTCAATATCAGGATTTCGTAATATTATTTGTGAATAATTAATTATTGATTTATATGATGAGGAAAATATTGATTTTATGTGGATATAGATGGAGAAAATTTTAAAATGACAATTGTTGAAAATTAATATTTTATCTTTTTCTCGATAAAATAATTCATTTAAATATATTATTTTAATAATATATTAACGGTGATATTTTTACAATCTAATGTGGGATATATATGAGTATATATGAGGAGGAAGAGTATTTTTGTTGCAATAAATGTTTAAAACATGTTAAACATGCTCATGGACCCCATTTATCGACCGAAATTTGATTATACCAAAAATCGCCTGCTTGTGGATTTCGGCCAATTTCTATTTGGAATTTGGAAAACTTTCTTCTGCAAAGTTGTAGAGAATTGAAATTCCTATAAAAACACGCGAGATTTGAATTTTCTGATGAAAGGGCTATTTATCATGAATTATTGAAGTTCAAGTTCAAATAATTGATTTTGGGAGTTTAAAATATTTTTTTGTAAGAAAACGTTTTTTTGTTGTAATTGAGTGGCTCACATATGTTATAAATGATCTGAAATCAGATTTCTAAGGTGGGCTTGAATATTTTAAGAAATATTATTATTTTATTAAATTTTCGCTTGCTTTGTGTTCTAAAGATTTTCCTATAAATAGGTGCTTAGGTTAGAATTGAAAATCACACCGTAAATCAAGTTTTCTCTCTATATTATCGAGCGTATTCTTGTGAGTATTTTGAGTATACTTTGAGTATTGCTAGATAGATTGCAAGTTCCCTTCAAAGACTATACCCTTCTAGATTCTAGCTGTAAGTATCGATCTTCGAGGTAAGTGGATATTATTTTTTCAGAATGATATTATTTCTTCAATATCATTATGCCGAAATGTTAATCAAGTTTTTATCAAATTTGAAACTTTTTCATGCTCTGGGGTTACTATTCATGGGTTACTATTCATGAGTTACTATTCACGAAGTTACTATTCATGAAGTTACTATTCACGAAAGTTACTATTCACGAAAGTACTATTCATGAAGCGTGAAGATGTTTTTGTGGAATTTCTATCTTTTGGTGTCTGAGTTACTATTCACGATATTCTAAGACTATTCACGATACTCAAGACTATTCACGATACGGCATTATTCAACCTAAAAATAAAATTTCTTCTTTTCGTCTAAAATATATATTCGGATACTAACTCGATCAGATCCATGTTTTGATCATTCTTGAATTTTACACCATTATGATTATTTTTGAGGTATTTTTGGACGTGGATAAAACCAAGTACTAATCCTTAATCCTTAATCCTTGTCATTTTGTTTCACCGGATTCGCTTTTTTAAAAAATATTTTTCATCATCCTCGCCTTAAATGATGATATTATGGAATATCTTTCGCCCAGTAGTGCAAAAGATGAATGATTTCTTAAGAATATCTTTTCGCTCAGAAAGTGCAAAGATGAATGATTTTCAAGAATATCTTTCGCCCAGAGTGCAAAAGATGAACAGTGTTTAAACGAATAATGATTAATCGATGAATATCTTCGGCCTCAGTAGCAAAAAGATGAATATTTGATTCCAGATGTATATCGATTGATGTTACAGGATAAAAGATAGACGATGAACTTTTAAATTCATACATGTAGAAGATAGTAGTTTGCATTCTCAACTTAACTCTTCTAATGAATTATTATTTTCATGTAATATTGATTTAAAATTTGTTGTCTATCAGATTCTATTATATTTTTCCTCGTCAAGACTAACGATAATTTGTCAGATATTATCTTAGTCATAATATTCTTTATCGAGCTAGTTGAGCTCACCCTTTTCCTTTTTGTTCCATTTTTCTCGTGAGGCTAGAATATAATGATGAGTACTAGCCTGGTATGGAATGAAGGTTTTAGAAAGGATTGTTTAGTAGTCCTCACCATTTTGTAAAATAATGTATCAATAAATGTGATGAGGATTTATTTGAGTATAGATATTGTCTAGAAGATAATATTTGTATTCAAACTCACGCTTTTATCGTTGTAATAATAAAGTTGTAGTTGTTTCGCATTCATGTATTGACAACCTCGTAATCAGTGATGTATACCTATTTGGGGGGGCGCCATGCTTGGTATCGTAGCTTAGGATATGATCTCCATGAGATCGGGAATAGAACTAGAGGGAGAGACGAGTAAATCCTTCGCTAGTGTGTCCTACCTAAGCTTATTTGTTAGTTGGTCAAGATATAGGGATATTATGTGATATATTGATTTCCTTAATTAACCCTTTTTTTACGACAAGATTTGAGAATGTTTAATCGAGAATATTAACAATGGAAATGAGACCGTGGAGATGCCTCAGTACTCACCAACGAGGAGAACGTGCAACAGTCGGGCAATGTTCCTCCCGTGAACAACACCATTCATCGAAAGATGATGAACGAGGGATGTTTAGAAGTTTTTTGCAGCTCATGCAAAATCGACGACGAGGAGACTCGTGTTCAAAATACAGGAGGAAATGATAGCAATTCACGGGTTGTCACACACCAAGCAAGTTCAAAGAGTTGGGACCACCGTAATTTAAGGAAAGCCGATCCGATCACGCGGCGGAAACATGGGTCAAAACAAATTACCAAGATATTCGATGTCTGGGATGCACGGAGGAACAGAAGGTTCCATTCGCCACCTTTATGTATGTTTCGTGGCGAGGCGCAGATCATCGGTGGGAGTCTGTGAAGCTGCACTCCATCCACCGCACTCAAAGCATGTCTTGGGAGACGTTTTAGAAAGCTATTTAATGACAAATACTTTCCGAAAGTGTTCGGCTATATGAAGGAAGTGGAGTTCATCGATTGGAACAAAACAATACGATTTGTCTCAAGACGAGGCAAAGTTTGCAGAGTTATCCGTGTTTGCACCTCATTTGGTGGAGAATGAGGAACATACGACGCGGATGTTTCTTAGAGGTTTGAAACCCCAAGATACGCCAAGATCTCATTTCTCATAAATTTTCTCTTTATTCAGAGATGTCAAAAACAGGCTCAATTATTAGAGCGAGATAACGAGTACGGCCAACCGAGGGACCACAACCAGGATCGTATCGTAGATAGCGATCAATGTAATAATGATAACCAATGAGAGAAAGAAACAGACGGACAAAATGGTTACCACTCTGGTGGTAATCATGGCCATGAAAATAGAAGAAGCGAGTCGGGAGGAGATTTTAAAAAGAGGAGATTTAACAACGACTATGTGAAGATGACAAAGTTTTAAAGAATCGGGTTCTAAGGGAGGAGAAACGACCACCCATTATATGCTACAAATGCGAAAAGAGGGACATATCACCAAACGCGCCCACAACAAATTCAAGGTATGCTATAATTGTGGAAAGGAAGGACATATCGCTTGAGATCAGACGGTGCAGAAATAAACCTAGTTCGGGGGACGGTGACTCAAAAGATCGTCCCCGTAAAAGTCAAAGTCAACGATTCCGGAAGAGCGTTTTGTTGTGATCGGTCATAATGCGAGGAACCCAAACGAGGTGATCACGGGTAAGCTATTTATAAATTCTTGCGAAGTTTATACCTTACTTGACAACCCGGGTGTATACCCATTCATTTATCTCTCCGCATGTGCTCAACGCTTAAACTTGACTCCGAGAAATTAGACTTTGACCTATCTCGTGGAAACTCCGTTAGAGAAACTTTCATCACATCCATCGCTTATAAATCTTGTTTGATTCAAGTTGGCACCATTACCTTACCGTTGACCTTATCTCTTTAAAGATACTTGCTTTTGATGTGATTTTAGGGATTGATTGGTTAACTACTCATCATGCCAAAATTGATTGTTTTCGTAAGGTGTTAGTTTTCATATTCCTAACCAACCTGCGTTGTATTTAATTCAAGCAACTAAACCATTAAAATCAATCATCGTTATATCTAATCATAAAGCTATTCGCTTATTAAAAACGGATGTCAAGCTTTCTTAGCCCATGTTATGGATTTGAATAAAGACACGCCAAATTTGAATAATATTCCGTTGTTATCGACTTTTCCCGACGATTTCAAGAACTTCCCTGCCCACCCCGTAACGTGAAGTTGAATTCTTTATTGATCTTGAACCCGTACAAAGCCCATTTCTAAAACCCCATATCGAATGACTCCTATTGAACTTCAGGAGTTAAAGGTCCAACTACGTGAATTGTTGGACATCGGTTTCATTCGCCCCAAGACATCTCCTTGGGGTGCTCCTGCTTTATTTGTAAAGAAGAAAGACGGAGTATGCGACTTTGTATCGACTATCGGAATTGAACCATGTCACCATCAAGAATAGGTATCCTCTACCTCGTATTGATGACTTGTTTGACCAAATGCAAAGGGCACAATTCTTTTCAAAAATCGATCTTCGCTCGGATATCATCACCAAGATTAGAATCGAGGATATTCCAAAGACCGCCTTTAAATCCCCAGAGATGGGCATTATGAATTCTTAGTCATGTCTTTCGGACTAACTAATGCTCCTCGCGGCTTTCATGGATATGATGAACCGAGTATTCAAGGAATATTTGGATCAATTCGTTGTTGTCTTTATTGATGACATGCTCATATATTCCAAAAGCCGTGAAGATCATGAGCACCATTTGAAGTCGGTACTCCAAAGGCTTCGTGAAACCAACTATATGCCAAATTGAAGAAATGCGAAGTTCGCTTGAGGAAGTAGCATTCCTTGGGCACGTGGTGTCAAAAACATGGAGTATCTATTGATCCCGCCAAGATTCAAGCAATACAAAGTTGGGGGAGCAACCAATTCGGTGGATCAAATACGTAGCTTTTTGGGCTTAATTTGGTTATTATCGAAGATTCGTGGAAGGGTTTTCTAATCGCTACTCCATTAACTCATCTAACTCTTAAGGATACAAAATTGTTTAGAGCGAAGAATGCGAGAAGAGTTTCCAAGAGCTTAAGAGGAGACTTATTTCTAAGACTGTTTCTAACAATACCATCCGGTTCGGATGGATTTGTTATCATGCCGATGCTTCGTGCAAAGGGTTAGGATGTGTTCTCATGCAACGTGGGAAAGTCATAGCCTATGCCTCGCGACAACTTAAAGAGTATGAGAGGAATTATCCTACTCATGATCTAGAGTTCATGGCAATAAGCTTCCGCTAAAAATATGGAGGCACTATCTATATGGGGAGAAAGTGGAGATATATTCGCACCATAAAAGCCTTAAATATTTCTTCACTCAAAAGAACTCAACATGCGGCAAATGACGTTGGCTCGAGCTATTGAAAGACTACGACCACACTATTCAATACCATCCCGGTAAAGTTTAACGTGGTAATCGACGATCGAGTAGAAGATCATCATGCGGAACGAGTGCGATGATGTCAAGTATACGACAGAGCCAACTTTAATAGAAAAAGTTAAGGTTGCTCAAGCCACCCAATTTGAAATGATGCGTATGAAGAAGAAAGTAAAAGAAGGAGCTATTCCTAAGTTTAGAATTGATGAAGAAGGAATACTTGAGTCCACTCTAGACTTTGTGTTCCTAACGACTGACGATTTGAAGTACAAGATTATGATGGAGGCACACAATACACCATTTGCAATCCATCCTCGAAGTACTAAAATGTATCGTGATCTTCGACATACATTTTGGTGGAACAATATGAAGAGAGAGATTGCAAAGTTTATCTCGATGTGTTTAACTTGCTAACGTGTAAAGGCGGAGCATCTTGTACCTAAGGGTCCGCTGCAACCACTTGAGATTCCGGAATGGAAGTGGGAACACATTACTATGGATTTCGCACGGGTCTTCCTATGGTTTCTCAAGGCATCAATGCTATTTGGGTAATTGTTGATAGATTAACCAAGTTCCGCTTCATTTCTTGCCGACACGGAGACTTATTCCTTGAACGCCTTGCTAGTATAGACGTGAATGAGATTGTGAGGTTGCATGGCATGCCCTGTATCCATAGTTTCGGATCGTGACCCAAGATTCACTTCAAGATTTTGGGTTAGCTTGCAAAAAGCTATGGGCACGGATTTGCGATTTAGTTCTAAGATACCATCCCCAAACGGACGGACAATCGAGAGAGGACTATTCAAACTATTCAAGATTTATTAAGACTCAGTATCCTAGACTTCAAGGGCGGTTGGGATAAGTATTTACCATTGGTGGAATTCTCCACACAACAACAAGTTATCAAGCAAGTATAGGTGTGGCTCCATTGAAGCATTATATGGACGAAAGTGTCGCTCTCCAATATGTTGGGATGAGGTGGGTGAAGCAACATTGTTGGGACCCGAAGTTAAGACGTATGACTACCGAAAAGATCCAAATGATTCGACAACGATACAAACGGCACAAGATCGACAAAAGAGTTATGCGGATCTTCATCGAAAGGACGTGGAATTTAATGTAGGGGATCATGTATTGTCATGAAGTTGCTCCATGGAAGGGAGTTACAAGATTTGGGAAGAGAGGAAAGCTCAATCCACGATTTATCGGTCCATTTCAAATTCTTGACCGAGTAGGAAATGTAGCCTATAGAATTGCGTTACCTCGAGTATGTCTCGTGTTCATAATGTGTTTCACATATCTGCATTTCAGTAAATATGTGAAAGACCCGAACCACGTTATAGAAGTTAGAACCGGACGAGATAGCCAAGACTTAACGTATGAGGAGGTACTGTCAAGATTTTGGATAGAAGGAGCATGTCCCACGCAAGAAAGGTCATACCACAAGTTAAAGTTTTGTGGAGGAATCATGCTATAGAGGAAATGACCGGGAATTGGAAACGGAAATGAAAGCGAGGTATCCTCACCTTTTCAAACACCAGTATCGACGACGTCAATTTCGAGAGGACTAAATTTCATAAGGAGGGGAGGTTGTAAGACCTCAAATTTTTAAATAAAAAGGAATTTCCTTTATTTATTATTTTGAAATAGTAAGGGTTGATTTGATTAATGTGGATAGTTAAGGGTTAAATACGCAAATATTTCAAAATAAGCAAGTGGTTATAAAATATTCATTATCGCTTGGGAATATTCGTTTGGTCGTGGAATATTCAGCATCGCTTGGGAATATTCGCACGACACAAGCTTGACCATGTGTGGGCCCCATAACTGGAAAGTGATTGGATGAAGAAAACGACAAATATAAGTTGTTTTTAAATAAATGGCGTAGTTGTTACCAATTATCATCATTGTTGGAATACCCGGTGGTTAAAACACACTAATACGCGTTGTTGAACAAGAAGACACCAGATTGCACCAATTATTGATTCTTACGTAAGAAGGCACTACTCAATAATGGTTACAAAGAATTACTTCGCTCAAAGATTTTATCGAGTTAATAATTGTTGCGTTGATATTTTATATTGTTGTTGTTTCAATAATTGTCATTACACAAGATTTTTCATTATCGAAGCAATAATTCATATTATCTCAATAATATTATTAGATAACATTATTGGCAATGTCTAGAAAGTTCGCTCTAAGGAGAGGTTTGGTCACCTAATCAATTGGCCAAGAAGAAGAAGAAATTTTATCGAAAGCCCCTCTTCCTGAACCGCACGGTCATCAATATTGTGATTCGTAATATTATTTGTGAATAATTAATTATTGATTTATATGATGAGGAAAATATTGATTTTATGTGGATATAGATGGAGAAAAATTTTAAAATGACAATTGTTGAAAATTAATATTTTATCTTTTTCTCGATAAAATAATTCATTTAAATATATTATTTTAATAATATATTAATGGTGATATTTTTACAACGTAATGTGGGATATATGAGTATACGAGGAGGAAGAGTATTTTTGTTGCAATAAATGTTTAAAACATGTTAAACATGTCGGTGGACCCCATTTATCGATCGAAATTTGATTATATTGTAAAATCGTCTGCTTGTGGATTTCGGTCAATTTCTATTTGGAATTTGGAAAACTTTCTTCTGCAAAGTTGTAGAGAATTGAAATTCCTATAAAAACTCATGAGATTCGAATTTTCTGATGAAAGGGCTATTTATTATGAATTATTGAAGTTCAAGCTCCAAAATAATTGATTTTTGGGAGTTTAAAATATTTTTGTAAGAAAACATTTTTGTTGTAATTGAGTGGCTCACATGTGTTATAAATGATCTGAAATCAGATTTCTAAGGTGGGCTTGAATATTTTTAAGAAATATTATTATTTTATTAAATTTTCGCTTTGGTGTTCTAAGCATTTTCCTATAAATAGTGGTGCTTAGGTTAGAATTGAAAATCACACCGTAAATCAAGTTTTTCTCTCTATATTATCGAGCGTATTCTTGTGAGTATTTTGAGTATACTTTGAGTATTGCTAGACGGTGCAAGTTCCTTCAAAGACTATACCCTAGATTCTAGCTGTAAGATCGATCTTCGAGGTAAGTGGATATTATTTTTTCAGTAATGATATTATTTCTTCAATATCATTATGTTGAAATGTTAATCTGAAGTTTTTATCAAATTTGGAACTTTTTCATGCTCGGGGTTACTATTCATGGGTTACTATTCATGAGTTACTATTCACGAAGTTACTATTTATGAAGTTATTATTCACGAAGTTACTATTCACGAGTACTATTCATGAAGCGTGAAGATGTTTTTGTGGAATTTCTATCTTTTGGTGTCTTGAGTTACTATTCACGATATTTAAGACTATTCACGATACAAGACTATTCACGATACCAGACTATTCACCTAAAAATAAAATTTCTTCTTTTCGTCTAAAACATATATTCGGATACTAACTCGATTGTATCCATGTTTTGATCATTCTTGAATTTTACACCACTATGATTATTTTTGAGGTATTTTTGGACGTGGATAAAACCAAGTACTTAATCCTTAATCCTTAATCCTTGTCATTTTGTTTCAATCGGATTCGTTTCTTTAAAAAATATTTTCATCATCCTCGCCTTAAATGATGATATTATGGAATATCTTTGGCCTCAGAAAGCAAAGATGAATGATTTCTTAAGAATATCTTTTGCCCAGAGTAAGCAAAGATGAATGATTTTCAAGAATATCTTTGGCCCGTGAGCAAAGATGAACAGTGTTTAAATGAAACATGATTAATCGATGAATATCTTTGGCTCAGTAGTGTAAAAGATGAATATTTGATTCCAGATGTATATTGATTGATGTTACAGGATAAAAGATAGACGATGAACTTTTAAATTCATACATAGAAGATAGTAGTTTGCATTCTCTACTTAACTCTTCTAATGAATTATTATTTCGCCATGAATATTGATTTAAAATTTGTTGTCTATCAGATTATATTATATTTTTCCTCGTTGAAGACTAACGATAATTTGTTGTATATTATCTTAGTCATAATATTCTTTATCGAGCTAGTTGAGCTCACCCTTTTCCTTTTTGTTCCATTTTTCTCGTGGAGGCGAGAATATAGCGTAGTATTTAGTCTGGGTATGGAATGAAGGTTTTAGAAAGGATTGTTTAGTAGTCCTCACCATTTTTGTAAAATAATGTATCAATAAATGTGATGAGGATTTATTTGAGTATAGATATTGTCTCAGAAGATAATATTTGTATTCAAACTCAAAGTTTTATTGTTGTAATAATAAAGTTGTAGTTGTTTCGCGTATCATGTATTTGACAACTCGTAATAGGTGATGTATACCTATTTTGGGGCGCCACAAACAAGTCTATAGGCTACATTTCCTACTCGGTCAAGAATTTGAAATGGACCAATAAATCGTGGATCGAGCTTTCTCTCTTCCCAAATCTTGTAACTCCCTTCCATGGAGCAACTCGCAATAATACATGATCCCCTACACTAAATTCCACGCCCTTTCGATGAAGATCCGCATAACTCTTTTGTCGATCTTGTGCCGTTTGTATACGTTGTCGAATCATTTGGTTCTTTTCCAGTAGTCATACGTATCAACTCGGGTCCCAACAAAGTGTTGCTTCACCCACCTCGTCCCAACATACCGAGAGAGCGACACTTTCGTCCATATAATGCTTCAAATGGAGCTACACTATACTTGCTCGATAATCGTTGTTGTAGGAGAATTCCACCAATGGTAAATACTTATCCCAACCGCTTTTGAAGTACAGGGACACGAGTCTTAATAAATCATCAAGAGTTTGAATAGTCCTTTCCGATTGTCCGTCCGTTTGAGGATGGTATGCCGAATCGAATCAGAACTGCGTGCCCATAGCTTTTTGCAAGCTAACCCAAAATCTTGAAGTGAATCTTGGGTCACGATCCGAAACTATGGATACAGCATGCCATGCAACCTCACAATCTCATTCACGCACATACTAGCAAGACGCTCAAGTGAATAAATCTCCGTGTCGGCAAGAAATGAGCAGACTTGGTTAATCTATCAACAATAACTCAAATAGCATTGATGCCCTGAGAAACCGTAGGAAGACCCATAACGAAATCCATGGTAATGTGTTCCCACTTCCATTTCGGAATCTCAAGTGGTTGCAATGAGACCTTAGGTACTAGATGCTCCGCCTTTACACGTTGACAAGTTAAACACATCGAGATAAACTTTGCAATCTCTCTCTTCATATTGTTCCACCAAAATGTATGTCGAAGATCACGATACATTTTAGTACTTCCGTGATGGATTGCAAATAGTGTATTATGTGCCTCCATCATAATCTTGTACTTCAAATCGAGTTGTTAGGAACACAAAGTCTAGAGTGGACTCAAGTATTCCTTCTTCATCAATTCTCGCCCGAATAGCTCCTTCTTGTACTTTCTTCTTCATACGATCACTCTGGTTTGGTGGCTCGAGCAACCTTAACTTTTCTATTAAAGTTGGCTCTACGTCGTATACTTGACATCATCGCACTCGCTCCTCGTGATATGATCTTCTACTCAACGCGCTACCACTACACATTCGCTTTTCCAGGATGGTATTGAATAGTGTGGTCGTAGTCTTTCAATAGCTCGAGCCAACGTCGCCGCTGCGATGTTGAGTTCTTTTTGAGTGAAGAAATATTTAAGGCTTTTTATGGTCCGAATATATCTCCACTTTTTCCCCATATAGATAGTGCCTCCATATCTTTAGCGGCGGAACGATCGGCCGCTAACTCTAGATCATGAGTAGGATAATTCCTCTCATACTCTTTAAGTTGTCGCGAGGCATAGGCTATGACTTTCCCACGTTGCATGAGAACACATCCTAACCCTTTGCTCAAGCATCATCAGAGATAACAAATCCATCCGAACCAGATGGTATTGTTATAACAGTGCCAAATAAGTCTCCTCTTAAGCTCTTGGAAACTCTTCTCGCATTCTTCACTCCAAACGAATTTTGTATCCTTCCGAGTTAGGTCGAGTTAATGGAGTAGCAATTCGAGAAAACCCTTCCACGAATCTCCGATAATAACCAAATTTAAGCCCAAAAGCTACGTGACTTGATCATAGGCTTGATTGCTCCTAACTTTGATTGCTTCAATCTTCACGGATCAACAGATACTCCATGTTTCGACACCACGTGCCCAAGGAATGCTACTTCCTCAAGCCGTAACTCGCATTTCTTCAATTTGGCATATAGTTTGTTTTCACGAAGCCTTTGGAGTACCAAACTTCAAATGGTGCTCATGATCTTCACGACTTTTGGAATATATAAGGATGTCATCAATAAAGACAACAACGAATCGATCCAAATATTCCTTGAATACTCGGTTCATCATATCCATGAAAAGTCGCGGGAGCATTAGTCAATCCGAAAGACATGACTAAGAATTCATAATGCCCATACCGAAGTTCTAAAGGCGCTTTGGAATATCCTCGATTCTAATCTTGGTGATGATATCCGTAATCTAAGATCGATTTTGAAAAGAATTGTGCCCCTTGCAAATTGGTCAAACAAGTCATCAATACGAGGTAGAGGATACCTATTCTTGATGGTGACATGGTTCAATTCTTGATAGTCAATACAAAGTCGCATACTCCCGTCTTTCTTCTTTACAAATAAAATAGAGCACCCCAAGGAGATGTACTAGGACGAATGAAATCGATGTCCAACAATTCTCGTAGTTGGACCTTTAACTCTCAAGTTCAATAGAGCCATTCGATATGGGGTTTTAGAAATGGGCTTGTACTGTGTTCAAGATCAATAAAGAATTCAACTTCACGCTCGGGGTAAACCAGAAGTTCTTCGGAAATACGTCAGAAAGTCAATAACAACAGGAATATTATTCAAATTTGACGTGTCTTTATTCAAATCCATAACATGGGCTAAGAAAGCTTGACATCCGCTTTTCAATAAACTAATAGCTTTATGATTAGATATGACGTTGATTGATTTTAATGGTTTAGTTGCTTGAATTCGCATAACAGTTGGTTAGGAATATGAAAACTAACAACCTTTTAAAACAATCAATTTTGGCATGATGAGTAGTTAACTAATCAATCCCTAAAATCACATCAAAAGCAAGTATCTTTAAAGAGATAAGGTCAATGGTGTAAGGTAATGGTGCCAACTTGAATCAAACAAGATTTATAAACATTGGATGTGATGAAAGTTTCTCCTAACGGAGTTTCCACAGATAGGTCAAAGTCTAATTTCTCCTGAGTCAAGTTTAAACGCTGAGCACATGCGGGAGAGATAAATGAATGGGTAGCACCCAGTATCAAGTAAGGTATAAACTTCGCAAGAATTTATAAATAGCTTACCCGTGATCACCTCGTTTGGGTTCTCGCATTATGACAAATCACAACAAACGCTTCTTCCCTAATCGTTGACTTTGACTTTTCTCGGGATCTTTTGAGTCACCGTCCCCTCATTGAACTAGGTTTCGCCATCGCATAATCTCGAGCGATATGTCCTTCCTTTCCACAATTATAGCATACCTTGAACTGTTGTGGGCGGTTTTGACCTGATATGTCCCTCTTTCCGATTTATAAGATATGAATGGGGTGGTCGTTCTCCTCCCTTAGAACCGATTCTTGTTCAGCCAAGACCGTCGCCTTCACATGGTCATTGTTAAATCTCCTCTTTTAAAATCTCCTCCCCGACTCGCTTCTTCTATTTTCATGGCCATGATTACCACCAGAGTGGTTACCATTTTTGTCCGTCTGCTTTTCTTTCTCCCATTTGGTTATCATTATTCGTTGATCGCTATCTCTGCACGATCCTCGGTTGTGGTCCCTCGGTTGATAGTACTCGTTATCTCGCTTCTAATAATTGAGCCCTGCTTACAACATCCGAATAGAGAGAAAGTTTATGAGAAATGAGATATCGACGTATGCCGGGTTTCAAACCTCTAAGAAACATCCGTGTCACACGCTCCTCATTCTCCACCAAATGAGGTGCAAACTCGGATAACTCGCAAACTTTGCCTCGCATCGAGACAAATCATGTTGTTTTGCTCTAATCTGATGAACTCCACTTCCTTCATATGACGTAACACTTTCGTGAAAGTATTTGTCATTAAATAGTTTCAAACGCTTCTAAGACATCATGCCGTGCGGTGGATGGATGGGTACGCTTCACGCACTCCCACCAAGAGTTGCGCTTTCGCCACTAACATAAAGGTGGCGAATGTAACCTTCTGTTTCTCCGTGCATCCCAAGACATCGAATATCTTGGTAATTTGTTTGACCCATGTTTCCGCCATGATCGGATCCCGCTTTCCTTAAATTTCGTGGTCCCAACTCTTTGAATCTTGCATTTGTGATAACCCGTGAATTGCTATCATTTCCTCCTCGTATTTTGAACACGAGTCTCCCTCGTTTGATTTTGCATGAATCGCAAAAAGCTTCTAAACATCCCTCGCTCATCATCCGCCGGTGGTGTTGTTCATGAGAGGAACATTGCCACTGTTGTGACGTTCTCTCCTCGTTGGTGAGTATAGCATCTCCACGGTCTCATTTCCATTGTTAATATTCTCACGACATTCTCAAACACCGCTATAAAACAAGGGTTAATTAAGGAAATCAATATATCACATAATATCCTTATATATCGACCAACTAAAAAATAAGCTTTAGGTAGGACACACTAGCGAAGGATTTACTCGCCTCCCATCCTAGTTCTATTCCCGATCTCCTTGAGATCATATCCTAAGCTCGATACCAACCGTGACGCCCCCAAAATAGGTATACATCACCTATTCCGAGTTGTCAATACCGCATGTAAACAACTACAACTTTATTATTACAATCAGAAAGCGTGAGTTTGAATACAAATATTATCTTCTAGACAATATCTATACTCAAATAAATCCTCATCACATTTATTGATACATTATTTTACAAAATGGTGAGGACTACTAAACAATTCTTTATAAAACCTTCATTCCATACCCCACTGCAGTACTCGCTATATTCTCGCCTCCCGAGAAGAAAATGGAACAAAAAGGAAAAGGGTGAGCTCAACTAGCCCAAAGAAAGAATATTATGGCTAAGATAATATACAACAAATTATCGTTAGTCTTCAACAGGAAAAATCTAATAGAATACAATAGACAACAAATTTTAAATCAATATTCGCAATGAAATAATAATTCATTAGAAGAGTTAAGTAGAGAATGCAAACTACTATCTTCTATGTATGAATTTAAAAGTTCATCGCTCATCTTTTATCCCTCGTAACATCAATCAATATACATCTCGAATCAAATATTCATCTTTGCACTATGTGCCAAAGATATTCATCATTGGTCATGTTCATCTAAACACTGCTCATCTTTGCACTACTACCAAAGATATTCTTCAGAAATCATTCATCTTTGACCATCTGCCAAAGATATTCAATAATATCATCATTTAAGACCGAGGATGATGAAAAATATTTTTAAAGAAACGAATCCGGTGAAACAAAATGACAAGGATTAAGGATTAAGGATTCAGACTTTGTTTTATCCACGTCAAAAATACCTCAAAAATAATTACGGTGGTGTAAAATTCAAGAATGATCAAAACATGGATACAATCAAAGCTAGTATCCATAATAGATATTTTGGACAAAAAGAAGAAATTTCATTTTTCTATTGAATAGTGCCGTGATTCGTGAATAGTGTCAGATACGTGAATAGTGTCATATACGTGAATAGTAACTCACACCAAAAGATAGAAATTTCACAAAAACATCTTCACGCTTCGCTTAATAGTACTCGTGAATAAGAACTTCGTGAATAAGTAACTCATGAATAGTAACTCGTGAATAGTAACTCATGAATAGTAACCCCGACATGAAAAAAGTTCCAAATTTGATAAAAAGTTTCAACCAATATTTCAAAGATAATGATATTGAAGAAATAATATCATTTGAGAAAAAAATAACATCCCTTACCTCGAAAGATTAGTACTTTAAATTTGGAATACGGGTTATATAGTCTTTGTCAAGGAACTTGCACCGTCTAACAATACTCAAAGTATACTCAAAATACTCACAAGAATACGCCGATAATATAGAGAGAAAACTTGATTTACGGTGTGATTTTCAATTCTAACCCAAGACCCTATTTATAGGAAAATGCTTAGAACACCAAAAGCGTAAAATTTAATATAATATTAATATATATATTAAGATTTTCACGCCCACCTTCCTAGATCTGATCTCAGCTCATTATGCACATGTTGTAGCCCACAAAACAAAACAAAAACGTTTTTATTATTTAAAATATTTTAAACTTCAAAAATCAATTATTTTTGAGCTTCTAACTTCAATAATTCATAATAAATAGCCCTTCTATCAAAAAATTCAAATCTCGCGTGTTTTTATAGAAAATTCAATTCTCTACAACTTTGCGTAAGAAAGTTTTTCCAAATTCCAAATAGAAATTGACCGAAATCCATAAACAGGCGATTTTACAAGTTTATAATCAAATTTCACCAATAAATGGGGTCCACCGACATGTTTAACATGTTTTAAACATTTATTGCAAACAAAATACTCTTCCTCCTCAGATACTCATATATCCCACATTCGTTGTAAAAATATCACCATTATTATATTATTAAAATATAATAATATATTTAAATGAATTATTTTATCGAAAAAGATAAAATTTTAATTTTCAACAATTGTCACATTAAAATTTTTCTCCATCTATATCCACATAAAATCAATATTTTCCTCATCATATGAATCAATAATTAATTATTCACAAATAATATTACGTAATCACAATATCGATAAACTGTGCAGCCTCAGAAAGAGGGGCTTTCAATAAGAATTTCTTCTTCTTGGCGCCGCAATTAGGTGACCAAACCTCTCCTTAGATGTAACTTTCTAGACATTGCCAATAATGTTATCTAATAATATTATTCAGATAATATGAATTATTGCTTCGATAATGAAAAATACCGTGTAATGACAATTATGAAACAACAAAGAATATAAAATATCAACGCAGACAATTATTAACTCAATAAAATATTGAGCAAGAATTATCGTAACCATTATCGAGTAGTGCCTTCACGTAAGAATCAATAATTGGTGCAATACCATGTGTTATCTTGTGTTTTAACCACCGGGTATTTTAACAAAGATTAATCTGTAATAACTACGCCAAGTTATTTTTAAACCACTTATATTTGTCATTTTCTTCATCCAATCGCTTTTAGTTATGGGGGCCACACATGGTCGCGCTTGGCCGCATTTAATATTCCCGACGAAGCATTTAATATTCCACGACCAAACGAATATTCCCCGACAACAATGAATATTTTATAACCACTTGCTTATTTTGAAGTATTTGCGTATTTTACCCCTAACTATCCACATTAATCACATCAACCTTCAAAATAATAAATAGAGAAAATTAAATTTCATTAATAATAAGTTGGGGTCTTACATTAGTAGTCCTCACTATTCTATGAAATAGTGTGATAATAAATGTAATGAGGACCCCATTGAGTTTGTATATTGTCTAGATGACAATATTTGTATTAAAACTCACAGCATATGTTTAGTCGTATTTTACACGACTGTTGTATAATTAAGTTGTATTTGAATTTTGTATCATGTATTTGGCGACTCAGAATAGGTGATGTATACCGATTTTGGGGGCGTCACACCTATATAATCATTTGGCTCTGAAAATTTTCCAGAAAGAATTTCTTGCAATATTTACATTTTATGAAAGAAAATAGTAAAAACTGTTGGATGCCGATGGGTCTTTGTTTTAAAAAATAATGCAAATGGAACTATTGAAATATTCAAGGCGAGACTTGTCGCCAATGGGTACACACAATCTTATAGGGTTGACTATCAAGAAACTTTTGCTCCAGTTACTAAACTTAAAAATGTACGAGTTCTTCTGTCTTTAATTAGCAGCTAATAAAGATTGGCCTTTACTCCAATTCGATGTCAAAAATGCATTACTACATGAAAACCTTACAGAAGATGTGTATATGGATCCACCTCCTGGAATTTTAGAATATGAAGGTACCATTCGAGTTTGCAAACTCAGTAAGGCTTTGTATGACTTGAAACAATCTCTTAGAGCTTGGTTTAGTAGATTTACTCAAGTCATGAAAAAGTTTGGTTACACTCAATGCAACTCAGATCATACCTTGTTTATAAAGCATAACATGGGTAAACTCACTGCCTTGATTATATATGTTGATTATATGGTAGTAACAGATGATGGTGCTAAAATTTAATGCTTATTGTTGGGTCGTAAATTCTAATTATGCTCACACGCAAGTGCACGTGGTCAACAAGTAATGCAGTGATAAGTCGAGTATCGTTCCCACAGAAACTAGTATGAAATTAATTCTAACAATTACCATCTTTATATTAATCCAAATTTTATTAAACTATCCCAAATCAATAATTATAACTAATAAAAACTAAAAATACCAAGCAATCAACAAACTTAAAACTGAAATTTCAAGCAATTATTGGAGAATTAGGCTTACAACTTCACTTTAAAATCTCACTCTGATTACTACACCCTATTTCAGTTCAATTCACTATCCCAGTTTATTAATTAAGAACGCATAAGTAGAACTAGCCATCTCTCGATGCATTAATACCATATTAACTTAAATCCACAAATTAGATAGAATTAAGCTAAACACCTTAATCAACTAATTCACTATATCTTTATGTGAATTACAATCAAATAAGGTTTAAGTTCAACTTTTGCTCATTTATTTGCCAAGTTTCGCCACAAAACCACCTTTTAAGCCACACATACTACGCCACCACACCTAAACATAAAACAACAATAAAAAGTAAAACGAATCACAAAAATAAAGAATTAACACAGTTTAAGCTCGAATTAGAGACCGATTCATAGGTATAAAGCCCACTCATCAAACTCCCCCAAACTTAAACCCGTGCTAGTCCTCGAGCACAAAGCAAAACAAAAATGCTATGCAATGCAATGGAATGGAATGCAACTAATCTATATGCCTACGAATCCAACAATAGTGATAGAAACAAGTCTGCTCAGAGAAATCAAGCAAACATGACAATACTTCATGTCAAAACCAATCAATAAATTTCTATCAATCATCAAATCTTAAACTGTTATCACTGATATAGTGCGTATGTGCTCAACACCCATGCTAACTGATGTAAATTTAAATTCAATACATAACAAGTCTCTTTGAAGGCATTATACAGTGTAAACTCAAGAATTTTAAAAAAGTCAAAATCCAACTAAAATCAAACAATTACCAATATCAAGGGTCCAAATAGGGTACTTTATGGTTTATTTTTTATTTACGGGGGCTTTTTGCTCTTATTTCCCATTTTATTCATTTTTTTATACACATGGCTTTGCAATATCTTATTCCCTTAGGCTTTTCAATGCTACCTTAACGAGCTTTCGACCAACGACTCCCAGACCATTAAGACCTTAGGGCGCTAGGTGTAAATACAATCCCCTCTGGTTTATTTACTCAAGTAACAAAGGCCACAAAACTAGACATGTAAGACCCCGAATTTTATAAAATGAAAGTATTTAATTTTCTTATAATTATTATTCTATTTAGTAAATGGTTAAATTGATAAAAGGTTAAAGTTAAGGGTGATATCTAAAAATTTTACAAAGTAAGCAAGTGGTTATAAAATATTCGCTGTGTCGGGAAATATTCGTTTGGTCGGAGAATATTCTTTTTGTCAGTAAATATCCATACGATAACACAATCATTGGTGGACCCCACAACAGAATTACTATCGGAGTTAGAAAATGACAGAAATATCTTTTTATAAAAATAACGGCAGAAGTCTTATCGTTAACTATTGAAATACCCGGTGTTAAAAGTAAAGTAATATGTGTGATTGCATAGTAGCACAAGGTATTAATTATTGATGCTTACGTGAGAAGTCACACAATTATACTCAATTATTGCTACAGTAATTGCTGCATAGTATCTCACGTTGATTAATTCAATTATTGTTACAATATTTTATATTATTAAATGAATAATAAAGATGACAAGTTATTCATATTATTATTTACATAATTAATAATGTTTTGAAAGTTCTTTCAAGAAAAAGGGTTTGGTCATCTAATTGCGCCAATAGGGAAAAATTCTTATCGAAAAGCCCCCTCTTTCCTTGGAATAATCTGGTTGTTGATATTGCAAGTTATATTATTGATGAATAAATGTTGTTAAAAATATTGAGGGGATTTTTATGAAGTATTTGTTGTAAGTTTTGTGAGATCCCGAATTTTATGAAATGAAAGTATTCAAGTTTCTTATAATAATTATTCTATTTAGTAAATGGTTAAATTAATAAAAGGTTAAAGTTAAGGGTGATATGTAAAAAAAATTCAAAGTAAGCAAATTGTCATAAAATAATCAGTGATAAAAATACAGTAATACGCGTGGTTACATAGTAGCACACGGTATTGATTATTGATACTTACGTGAAAAGTCACTCAGTTTTATTCAATTATTGCTACATTAATTGTTGCATAATATCTCTCATATTATTGATTCAATTATTGTCACAGTATCATTTGCATAATATTTTATATTATTAAATCAATAATTGAGATGATAAAGTTATTCATATTATTATTTGCATTATTAACGATGTCTATAAAATTCTGTCAAGGAAAGGAGTTTGGTCACCTAATTGTGCGCCAATAGGGAGAAATCCTTATCGGAAAGACCTCTCTTTCCTGGAAATGATCTGGTTGTTAAATATTGTGAGTTATAATACTAATGATGAATGTTATTAAAAATCAAATTTGAGTTCGAGATTGAATTTAGAGACGCGGACGTGATATTTGAGTCCGAAATGATGAAATTAGTAAAAATAGACTATAAATACAAAAAAATTCGACGTTGACTTTTTAGTCAAAAAGTCAACAGTTAACTTTTTCAAAAAAAGTCAAACTTCGAAACATCAAAGATGAAATTGTTGATAAAAATATTTTCATTGTGTTGGAATTATTTGTGTTTGTGAAAATCAACATTTATTTCGATAATAATTGATTTCAGGATCTTAAATTGACCAAACGGGTAATTAATCGAATAAATGAGCAATTAATTGCTATTGGTTCACATGTAAATTACTGTTGGTTCACATGTATTGAACTATTGATTCACATTAAAGTACTATTAGTGGAAGTGGTGCAAGATTGATAATACTTGAATGACTAAATTAAAAATGAAGGTATAGATGAAGGTACTATACTGTAATAATTTGAGCCCCTAATCATGCAATTATTGAAACTATGTTTTCTTATAAATAGAAGTTCATTCTTCTTTCATTCTCACCAATTCACTAAGACTCACAAGAGCAATTATAGAGATAGAAGCTATAGAGAAAAAGAAGAAAAATATTCTGCTACTTCACTATTGCAGTATCCAGTCTTCTACTAAGGTAAGAGATGTTATTTATTTCTTATTCATAAAGGTTATTATTTCTTACTATTCACTCGGGTACTATTCACTCGGGGTATTATTTATGGGGTACTATTCACTCGGGTACTATTCACTCGAGATATTATTTACGAGGTATTATTCACTCAGAGTATTATTTACGGGGTACTATTCACTCAAGGGTACTATTCATGAAGTACTATTCACGGGGTACTATTCATGAATTAATATTCACGGGGTACTATTTATGAAGTACTATTCACGTGGTACTATTCATGGGGTCACGATAAAAAATTGATTCTTTTCTGTCCAAATTATTTTTGATACATGAATATTATTCTTAAATTTTACTCCATAATTGATGATCATGTTGACAATTTAGATATTCTTGAAATCTGGATAAATTGAGTTATAAATATTTAATATTTATCCTTTATCTCACTTGATTGATGCTTATATCATTGTCATCATCCTCAAATGGTCTATGGCCCTTCCCGGTACTGTCTGCAACACTACCTGCAGTTGAAATATATAGTAATACAAAAATTAACAATAGATAAAAGACGCTTTTTGTGCTATATATATATATATATAACAATTTTTATTATAATACAAAGTTCTTACCACACTCTCTAGTTGAATTGGAGGTGGCGGAGCAAAGACAATTCATCCCTTCGCCTCAACGTTAAACCCACAAGTCCTCATGGGACTTCTCACACCGCTCACACCTGCGCCTCCCAAGACACTATACAACAACTTCATCCCATACACCCAATCCATTTACCAAACCCCTTCAAATTATCCACATTATACACCGTCAGATAATGCGCACAATCCAAGATATTCATGCTCATATACTTCACCATATCAGAACCCATAAAGCAACATCGCCGCGTGACGTCTTTATTCGACACCAAGTGGAACAAATTTAAACGAAATGCACGCTACCAGATAGCTCGTCGCACGTGTGGCTTCGAAAAGTTGAAGCGAGAGGATTTGTAGTAGTGGTTGAAGATGGGAGAGTCATTGGAGCGATTCATGAGGGCGAAGTGTCCGGGTGGACGGGATGATGACGGATTGGATGTCGGACATGAGGAAGTCGTGGTGGGAAATTTGGAGGATGGAGCAGTGGACATGTAAGGGTCGTAGATGGTTAGGGTTTTTTAGTGTAATCGATGGATTGGACTTTGTAGTTGCAGGAGGGGTGAGAAGAAGAAGAGGTCTGGCATGAAAGCGATTGAGTATTAAGCGATATTTTAGGAATATAATATTTTAGATATTATTATATTGTTAGATAGACTTATAGTTTCCATCATTTACTCTTCCATAATTATCTCCAATAATTATGTAATGGTTATCTCCATGATTATCTCCTTGAGTTAGGTATTATGTTAGTCACCCATCTTATCTTGTATTAGTATAAATATCTCCTATCTTCTCAATGTAAACAAGAGAGATAATTATCAAGTTATTATCTATGCAATTTTCTATTCTCTCAATTCAATATTCTCTCTCTAATATGATATTCTAACATGGTATCAAAGCCATAAGGCTAGCAACCTTTGATCCTCCCTTTCCTTTCTTCTATCTATCGTTGCAAATTTTCTAAATTCCCTTCGTTGTATCTTTGTTTAGTCTAATTTTCTCTCTAGATCAGTGTTCCATCAATAAATACCCCTGCTGCACATTTAGTCTTCTCCATACGATTCCATGGTGGAAAATCAATTCTCTCCATACTCAGATTTTCACTCTTCTCCATACGATCCCAAATGGTGGCTTGATCCTCCCTCTTATGATTGTTCTAATGAATCACAAGACAACTTGTGTGATCTTTCTCCACAATTTCCCACCTCTCAAGTCGATGATGATAGTGCCTCCACAAATGATGCTTGTGAGTTTTCCCAGAATTGGTATGTTGATGATCTTTTAGATTAAGTGTACTCTTCTTAAACTTCCTTCTCAATCCGTGAAAATTATATCTCCCGTGCAAAATCTCTCTCCTATGTTTTACTCACATGGGGTGAACCGATCGATGAAATTGAACTCATTGATTGCATTATTGATGGGCTTGATGATTCTCTTAGTAACTTCTGCAAGTACTATTATGAGATAAATCCTTCTTTATCTTTAGATTTGCTCTCTCATATGATTCTTGATCATGAAAAATTACAAGATATTCCTTCTCTTTCTCCACGGTGTGATATCTCACATGCTCACTCTCCACCAACAGGATATTCTGATGAACATTTATCTGCTTCTGCCCAATCCAGACAAACTATGTATCAATCCAGATAGGCTGATCCATCTGCATCAGAAGTAAAAGTAGATGTAATCAGACACCCTGACCCGTCTGCATTCCCCCAATTTTCTCCAATTGCTTATCCTTTTTCATTTGCCACTTCTCCACCATCAGGAACCAAGAGCAATATTGCTCTCATTTTCTCTATATCTATGCAATCTGCAAGACTTGCACCTGATGGATCTCTAATGCATTTCCTTCTCTATGGTTCTCATGTTCCTACCTCTGTTAATTTCTCCTCTAAATTTAGGCAGTCATGATCTGCAACCATAGATACTTCAGACATCATGCTTTCACAGTTCAATATGACATGCCCACCACCTATTCAACATATGCCACCTACCTTTCTTTGGTTGGATGTTATTATTATGCATGCTATATCTTTGTTCAACCTCTTATGCCCACCACCTATTCATCTTTGCACTACGGCCAAAGATATTCATCAACAGTTCATCTTTGCACTACAGGCCAAAGATATTCAACAATAGTTCATCTTTGCACTACAGGCCAAAGATATTCAACAATAGTTCATCTTTGCACTACAGGCCAAAGATATTCAATAACAATTCATCTTTACACTACGGGCCAAAGATATTCAACAACAGATCATCTTTGCACTACGGGCCAAAGATATTCAACAACAGATCATCTTTGCACTACGGGCCAAAGATATTCAACAACAGATCATCTTTGCACTACGGGGCAAAGATATTCAACAACAGATCATCTTTGCACTACAGGCCAAAGATATTCATCAACAGTTCATCTTTGCAATACATACCAAAGATATTCATCAACAGTTCATATTTACACTACAGGACAAATATATTAATATATATAATCATTTCAAAATCTATATAAACCATAATTATAACCATGTTGATCAATTCACCTTTGCACTTAAGCTAAAAATATTCAATTGTAAATTCAATGGTCATGATCATACCAGTCAACGATTCAACTTTGCACTACTGGCCAAAGAGAACCCATAGTCATGATCATACCAATAATCTACCCATCTTTACACTCAAGTCAAAGAGAAATTTCATCACCATGATTATAAAAATGTTATATATGATAATAAAAATAATATGATCAAAACACGGATTTAATTTCAAGAGTAAGATTCATAAATCAACGATAATTTGGTTAGAAAAAGAAACCAAGTTTGTCGTGAATAGTACCCGTGAATAGTAACTCGTGAATAGTAACTCATGAATAGTAACTCGTGAATAGTAACCCCGACATGAAAAAGGTAGACATTTCATAATAAAATCCATACTAATATTTCGGTATAATGATATTGAAAGAATAACATTTCTTAAACTTATAAACAATTTATTTTAATCGTTTACACTTTACTAAATAATGCATTTAATCATCCTAAAATTCCAAACTCATAAGATTTCATCACCAATAACCAAAACCCTCATCAAAAATCTGCATATACCTCATATAGGATTCTCAAGCCATAAAATCCTATTTTCCAATTTTCTTACTTCACATAACATATTTAATTCATTTACTCATAACTAGTCCATTTTCATGAAAAATACCGAATCAGTACGAACAAAATTTTTTTTTCTGAGATTTAGTAGAATATAGTCCCATATTGAACATATATTTTTCTCAAAATTTTTAAAAATCATTTACTATTTTTTATATGGCCAAAACCGTCGAATATTTAGACATTTATCATAAATTGTACTTTTATCCAAAAATTCTAAAATTTACAGAGTATACTTATATCATATACATGTACTCCCAATAAAAATTTCACCAATTTTGGAGTTAACCGCAAGAAGTTATAAGCGGTTACTTTTAAAATAGTCTTTTCTCATAAAATTCACAACTCTTAATCTATACATCCAAAAATCGCCATTTTTGGACACAATCAAGAAAACTCATCAAATCATCATTTCAAATTTTTTCCAGAATTTTTGAAGGTCAGAAAAATTACGAAACTGAAAAACATAACAACCCTTAAAATCCCTTACTATCCCTTATTATCCCTTACTTCAAAAGAAAGAAGACTCTTGATTGGATATCTGATATGATTTGAAGGAAACTTCAGACCGATGAATAGCAACTCACCAAGTATCTAAATACTCACAAAATACACTCGATAATCTAGAGAGAAAAGAGAAAACTTATGAATTTTGGTGTGATTTTCAATTCTAACTTAGCCCTCTATTTATAGAAAAATGTTAAGACGTCAAGCAGACTTGACTTCACTGCACGATGGCTTTTACTCGCTACTATTCCACCCACCAAAAAACAGCCATCTTCCCCAACAACTAAAAGTGGGGCCCACCCATTTCTAGAATTTTCCACCAAAATCATTTATAAACCTAATTTCCGAATCAGTTGCCTCTTAAAATTCATAACAAATCATTCGTTCATTTTTAACGGTTCAAAATTTGTGAACATATACTCAACTTATATATGTATAACATATCCAAAAATCACAACGATCCAACGGATTAAAAATTATAACTCACACAATAAAGCTGTAAGAACACTGATTTGATCTTTTAATACCTCCAATCCGACAAAATACTGATAAAATACCTCAACATTAATTCCTTCATTTATAACCACATAAATAAATCCATCATTTATATCCACATCAAATAAATATTTCATTATCATATAAATCAATAATTAATTATTCATAAATAATATTACAGAATCACAATAATGACAACCAGACAGTTCCCAAGAAAGAGGGGGCTTTCCAATAAGTATTTCTCCTTACTGGCGCACAATTAGGTGACCAAACCTCTCCTTGACAGAACTTTCTAGACATTACCAATAATATTATTCAAATAATATGAATTATTGATCCGATAATGGAAATATTGTCAAATGACAATTATTGAAACAACAATAATATAAAATATCAACGCAACAATTATTGAATCAATAAAATAAAATATTGAGCGAAGAATTATCAGAATAATTATCGAAAAGTGCCTTCTTACGTAAGAATCAATAATTCAACAATACATGCGTAATACCGTAAAGCATCGCATGCAATCACGCCAGACATCAGATTTTAACCACCGGTAATCCAACAAATTGTTAATCGGTGAATAATTAATTACAGTTATTTATAAAAACTCAAACTTTGTCATTTTCTTCATCCGAGCAGCTTATTCTCGTTATGAGGCCCACGAATGGCTACACCGCCGCATTTAATATTCCCGACAACAAGAATATTCCACGACCAAACGAATATTCCCCGACAGAAATGAATATTTTATAACCACTTGCTTATTTTGAAAAATTTGCACATTCACCCATAACTTTAAACTTTTATCAATTTAACCATTTACTGAATAATAATTATAAGAAAAAATTGAATACTTTTATTTCATAAAATTCGGGGTCTTACATATTAGGCGATATTTTAGGAATATAATATTTTAGATATTATTATATTGTTAGGATAGACTTATAGTTTCCATCATTTACTCTTCCATAATTATCTCCAATAATTATGTAATGGTTATCTCCATGATTATCTCCTTGAGTTAGGTATTATGTTAGTCACCCATCTTATCTTGTATTAGTATAAATATCTCCTATCTTCTCAATGTAAACAAGAGAGATAATTATCAAATTATTATCTGTGCAATTATCTATTCTCTCAATTCAATATTTTTTCTCTAATATGATGTTCTAACATTGAGCATTTTCTGGTAAGGAGGGGCGCCGCAGCCGTCATCAATGCCGAAGGGGTAGTTGATGGGGATGTTGTTGTTGCAGGTGGTGCGGCAGAGGCAGAAGGTGAGGGATGGAAATGAGAGTAGGAGGAGGAGGAGGAAGGTTGTTAGGGAGTATAGGGAGGTGGAGAGTGGTGTGAATGGTGGCATTGTTTTGGTATATTGAAATGTTATGGAGAGAAAGACTAAATAAATGAAACAAATGGTTATTATGTTATGGGGAGAAAGATGGAGAAATTTTTCTTTCTTTTTATTTTTATTTTTATTTTTATGATGAATCAACCTTTTGTTTTAACTAAAATTAATGGGAAATTGTACATGATTTATTATTTTGTGAATATATGATTTTAGAATACTTGCAATCTCGTGTTACAATTAGTGATGTAAAATTAGTTACACGGTTGAGTTAATTAATTTTATACGGATTCGTGGACTTCATGGTAAGTCATTTCATGTTCAATATAATATAGTAGTGATACACAGGTGAATTTGATTTTTTTGTCTGCGTGTTAGCACTGTATTGGTCATAAAATTAAATGAAATTCATCTCATAACTACACTCATTTTATACTATTAATTAATTATGATTTAAAAGACTAATTATCAAACTCAAAAATAAAATAGCACACGAGTACAAACAACTTAGATTTTAAAAAGAAATTATTGGCAAACGGCAGCAAGTCAAAACGTACGTACGGTGATTTTAACTCATAAAATGTCTCATATTGAGGAGGAAGACGATTGTCCATAATTTAGTCCAAGTTTTACGGTGCATTTGGACCGTTTGACAGCCTGGTGTGGAACCTACAGGTGAAATTAAGCAATTATTCAAAGCTTCTTTTGAATTTTTGGCCTACTTTATCGATCCATCAAACCCTTTATGAACACCCAACACTAATAACACTAACATAGTTGACGCTGGATTTTAATTTAAAGAAACTGGTAGTATCTCTATGCGCAATTATTAAATTATTAAGACTTGTAGATGAGGTTTTAGTCTAATTACAGTAAAACTCTTATTTAGGAATACTCTATATAAGAATAACCTATATAATATTATAAAAAAAATTGGTTCCAATTTAGGCCAGTTATAAATAGGAATAACTTCCAAATTGTAATATGTTATATACTTTTTTAAGTTCTCAGATTAAGAAAAAATATACCTATATATAGTAATAATTTCATACACACACACACACACACACACATATATATATATATATATATATGAGAGAAAGAGAGACAATATTAATTTTAAAAGACTACATTTTCTATAAAAGACTACATTTCCTATAAAGAACTACATTTTCTTATAAAAAATTATATTTCCTATAAAGGACTACATTTTCCTATAAAAGACCATATTTTCCTATAAAAGACTACTTTGCATAAATATTTTTTGAATAATAATTATTAGAGAGTTCTTATTAATATTTTTGTTAAAGTGGATATTTTGGGTGTTCGAAAAATATTTTGTATCAATACCTCTATTTAGTAATAACCTCTCAATTAGAATACAAATAGTTTGGTCCCAAGTCTATTCTTAAATAGAGGTTTTACTGTATTAAGATTGACATGCAATCTCTTTAATACTCTGTTTCTGAGTTTTGAACAGAAAAGAAAAGAATAAAAAACTTGAAGTTTTTTTTTGTGTTGTTTTTAAGTTTTTAATAGAAAATTTAAAATTGAGGACATGAGTTGTAATTTAAAATTTATTATATTAAAAATTGAGGATAATATGGGAATTATAAAAATATTACTTATTTCAATTTCTTTTCCGTCCAAATCATGTCAATTTTGGACGGAAAACTTTGACAGAAAAAATGACCAAGTTTTCTATCCATTTCTTTTCTTTTCCGTTTATTAAAAAACTCAGAAACATAAAAATTAGAAAGAAAACTTAACTTTTTTGTCCATTTCTTTTTTATTATGTCCATTTTAAAACTCAAAAACAGAACGCAAGTCTCAGGTTCTATTCTCATTTTATGGAATAAAATTTTACTCGTATAAATTTATAATATTATCTAGAAAACATGATCAGTAGATAGATTAGTCAGTTAATCAACCTCCTATTTAATTTAAGGTCGATGCCATTGTGTGTATTCTTATTAATTTATTGAGTGTTTGTAGTTTATACTCGAGATCACATGTTTTGTTCCCAAATTTCATATTCCTCTTATGTCTCCCACTTAAATTTTGACACATGTACTTTTATTTTATTTTAGAACAGAAAAATTAGAGACAAAGAATCTGCTCTCTTTATACTCACGTAGTGCATTAGTACAGCTGTACAGACGAGCATCGAAATTGTATGGAATAAAATAAAAAATTTATAAAATTTAAAACACTAAATAAAAAAAATTATAAAATTAAAATTAAAATGAACAAAATAAGAAAAAGTCTACTGTTGTAGTGACCCTCCTGTTTATTTATTTTTTTTGGACTCTCAACAAATTAATAATATTTATTTTAACTAATTTTTTTACAAATACATTAACACACACATATGGCTTAAAAGAGAGTTGTCCCATTTATTTTTTTTTATTTATAAAAATACCACTCGCGGTCACTCTAAAACGAAGTCGTCTTAAGGAATTATGTTATTTAAAACTTATGCTCTTGATCCTTGCTATATATATATATATATATATATATATATATATATATATATATATATATTAACCAACTAGTCAAAAATTAAACAGACTGATATATAGACCCAAAAACGAGCTCCATACAAATAATAAAGCAAACTAGACTTTTGGTGAACCGCAAGTAATCTTTCCCGGAGGGTAGTTTAGCAGTTTCAAAGCCCCGAGGAAACATCTCGTTTCCTTGGCCTGATTTATTGTCCACACTTGGAGAGATCACCCCCTTATCGCCCGGTTTCCAGTTCACTGGAGTGGCAATCTTGTTCTTGTGCTTGGCCGCCGTCAGCAGCGAATCCAATGCCCTCACCACTTCATCCATGTTCCGGCCGGTGCTTGCCGGATAAAGAAACCTCAGCTTTATCTTCTTGTTTCGACCGGAGGAGTACTCTTTCTCGTCGATCGGGATCCACCATGCTTAGTTGTTTTATTATTTCTCTGTTGGGATCTGCAGCTATTGGGTAAGTCACCTTGTGCCGTCCCTGCATGCAAGACAATATACAAATTCCAACTAATGATATTATTTTTTTTACAAAAAATATAGAGACCATTAAATAAAAAATTCTGGAAAAATAATTTATATGCCATTATACGTACGTACATAATAAAATTGGTTGTACTGAAAATAACAAATAGTACATTACATTGAAGGCTTCAATTAATGTCCTTAATCCACTCCTTGTGAGACTGAACATCCTCACAAGAAAACCCCAACAGCTTCACTCCTCTCTGAGCAAACTTGTCGATCAGCATATTGAGCCATGGCATGCACAAAGCTCAGTAGTACACACTGGGGTGAAATCACCTACAATATATATCCAAATTAAAAGCCTCCGATTAATAAAATCACAGAATCATCGATATTCTTATCAAAAAAATCATGCAAGATCTACTTACTTTAATTAATTTGAGGGGTGAGAGAAGATAATGGTGAAGCTATAATCAACATAGTCATGGAGCTTTATTTTTCGATCCATGGGTGGTTTCAACTTCAAGGTTTGGAAGTAAATCTCCGATTGTAAGGCCTGGCATTTTTCTAAAAATAGTTGCACCAATATTTTTTGTTTTTTCTTGATTTGGGTTTTGAAGTGGATGAAGGTTAGGGGATTTATAAACAAGTGGTCAGTGGGTGGTTTACTGCATGAAGGGAAACGTGGCTACTTATCGTGGCATGTCTTCTTCCACGTGTGAAGGCTATTTTCTTTTTTGAATCTTATTCTACTATTTATTTCAATTTTTGTTTTTGGTGATTATAAAATTAAAAAAAATGAATAGAATATAAATATTTGGTAATTGTTATTTTTTTATAAATCCCCTAAAAAAATTTTTACTATATAATTATAGAATTTATTTTTTATACTCATATGAAGGATATTCTGAACATTAAAAAGACTTGCCAAGTTATTTGCTTCATTGATTAACCTACCCTCAAATCTAGAAATTCCTTGGTATTCGAGCCTGCTTACAGTATCAGGGGATGTAGCTCACATGGTAGAGCGCTCGCTTTGCATGCGAGAGGTACGGGGTTCGATACCCCGCATCTCCAAATAAATTTCTTTGTTATTAATTTGGGAAAAAATGAGAATAACCAAGTAAAGGGAACAGGGGCGGGACATGTATGTGGGTTATTGGTTTTGAGGTCGGGTCGGACTCGGGTGAGTGTTCTATATTGGCGGGACTGATATAGAGAGAGGTCCTCGTACCATTTATACCGATCTCGTTGTCAATCCTAATTACAACACCTAATGATGTTATTTCTTCTTCTTTCTTTTTTGCATTGGTTGATCTTTCATTCCATTTATAGAGCCGAAGTTGAAAGTTGCCCTTTATTAGTTCATTTTGATTGTAATTGAACTGGAATTTTGATTGTATTGGAGTTTATAACCAAAATGAAAGGAGTACTTGTTATAAATGAGATGAGTATGGCTATATTTACAAAAAAAAACTCTTATAAAAAATTGTTTATAAAATGATTTGTTAAAGTTTAATTTGTAGAGAATTTAATAATTATAATGAACTACAATCATACACGTCATTTTGTATCTTTTTTTATAATCGTTCTTTTATGATATGTCAATTTTTAATTCGTAAATGATCCACCAAACATCAGTATATTTAATAATTATAATAAATTACAATTATACACATTATTTTGTATTTTTAAATAGGTAATAGATAAAATTTAAAGGATAATGAGTTGAGTCATATATACCCAAAATAAATCTAATTTTCTAGAGTAATAAAAGGAAAATTGATGGGTCGTATGTATCCAACTCGACTAATTGCAAATCTAACCTTTCTGTTTGTTATGTTTTTGACGGTGTTCCTTAAATTTATTTTGTATCACAAGTCTCTCTCATATATACATACATTAATTATACAAAATTATTCCTCCATTCTTTTTCGCTGATAATAAAATAATTTATGTTAATTAAATTTTACAAATATATGTTATCGTATTATTAGTTATTATAGTGCTAACAAGTGTGTCATCATGTTCCTAATGTGGCAATACGATTTAGATGAGATGAATTTTAGCTCTAATTTTAAAACTCATAGTTTGATTAAGATGAATTCGAACTCTAAATATCCATAACAAATATATAATATGGATCATTACCCCAAATTAATGATTCACGGATTTACTAATCTAACTTATTTATTTATTATTATTTATTTAACTCAATTTATTTAAAATTCATTAAGATAAATAGGTAATTTTATTCGTTTAATTATGAGTTGGGTGGACGGGTTAATGGATATTGGTAAAATTTTGCCAACTTTGGTCATACAATTGTTGTTGACGATTTAGGGGATGTTTGATAAAAAACTGAATGAATCTGAATCTGAATAAAAAAACTTATGTTATAATTGACATGTCTGAAACATATGTTTTTATTATTTTACCCCTCTAAAAAATTCAAAAGTGTTATGAATGTATTTAATATTACTTAATACAATAGTTAATATTATAATAAAAAACTTCATTCAACCCTCATTCAGTCCATTCAGCCAAAAAAATGACACTAAACCATTCGGCCAAAAAAACCTAAATCGTCTGAATGGTTGACTAATTCAGCTATTCAGACGATTTTTTTCTCAAAACAAACGCATTTAATGACTAATCGATTCAATTATTCAGACATAAACAAACAGACTCTTAGTTATGGTTAGTTTGGATTTTGATTATAGTTGAATTGGGTGTGGCTGGGGACCTGGGCTAATTGTTGCTCTGAGTTTGTCTCGAAATTTCCCAATCCAACTATTATGGGCTTCACCTTTGGGCCGCCATGATTCTACTTTTCTTGGAACTTTTTTCAGTTTCTTTTTCTCACCCCTAAAATAATACTCCCTCTATTTCATAACAGCATGGATGCCTTGTAAGAATTGTAACTTTTAAGTATATATTTTTGTCTTTATTTACTAATAAATTAGAATACAATGTCTCATAATATATTATTATTTTAGAAAGAAAAAAAACTGGGTTGCATAAAGCACACTTTGACATTGAAAAAACAGACTCGAAACTTTTCATAAAAATATTATATTTATATACGAACTATGTAATTTTTTTTATTCAAAGTAGTTTCAATGATCGTCTTTAAAGATAAATTTTCACTTCATATTAACTCTCTCTTACCTCTTTTTTTTTGGATATTCGAAAATTTGTTCTTATAGTTTCAACTAAGACTGTAAAATGAGCAAGCATTTTGGGCTCGATTTATACTCGCTTGACTAAAAGTTCGATTCAAGTTCGACTCGAAATATAAATAAATCAAATATGAATAAATTTTAAAGTTCGTTAATTACTCGAACCTTCTCAAATTGTAATTTACTATTGATACTTGGAGCATATTTGTTCGAAAAGTTTAAATTAACAAGATACCAATTCGAGATTGTCTTGTTCGAAGAGTTAAACGAAATTTCAATCAAAACTTTTTTTATCTTTCTTATAAACCAAAACTTAGCAATTGAACTCGAACTTATTCTAAAAAAGTATAATCGGAGAGAAAAAAACTATCTTCTTAAAAAGTATATGATGTGCCAAAGGTCGAAGTCAGTGGGCTTCGTTGTTGGACTACCATAAGGCATTAGTCCAGGCCGAAACGTTAAATATTTTTATCCAGCCCAAGACTAATTAAACTCCTTCCCTAAGAACACAAAACTGAAAATAACCCCATTTTATAGGTACAAAACTGGACTTCAGCCCCATTTCTACACGACTACCTCTGTTTATATGAGTAGTAGTCTATAGTCTATACATTTTTTAAAACCCTAATTTCAGTTCGAGCCTCCATCGCCAATCAAGAAGCGAAGATGCAGATCTTCGTGATATCACATATATATATATATATATATATATATTTATATCTCTGATAGTCTGGCTATGTGAATTTCTATCTGGATTCTTATTTATTCAGAAGCTTTATTACATTTTTTTCGGAAACATAGTAGATGGCAAGAACTTCGACGTCTTTCACTAACTTAATCCTCCGCCAAAACCATAAAAATCCAACCTTTCATATTCGAAACATTGGTTTTGGATGCGGGGAAGAGTTTATACAAACGCAAGATCAAATTAGTTCAAGCAATCATAAGAATCAAAACTTGACTGAGATTGCTAAAGACGTTTCGAAGTTCATTCGGTCCCGAGCCAGATGGGAACAAACACTTGTATCTGAGTTTTCCGGCATTAATTTGTCGGACCCCAACTTACTGCGCGAGGTTCTGAAGCATCAAAACAATGCATTTTTGACGCTGCGGTTCTTTTACTGGGTTAGTTCTCGATTTGGCTTTCCTACTGATCAGTCTTTGTATAATGTGATTTTTAAGGGTCTTGCGGAGAGCAAGGCTGCCAATGCTGCTAAAAAATTTCTTGAGTTTACCAAATTTAACCCAGAGCCGTCTTGTTTAGAGTTGTATATCTGTTGTTTATGTGAAAATGGGCTAATTGAGGAAGCACTAGATGTGTTTGATCAATTGAAAGGGATTGGTTATTGCCCTTCACTGGGGACTTGGAATTCGGTTTTATTGGCCTCTGTCCGAGTTGGTAGGACTTATGTTGTTTGGAAATTGTATGGGGAAATGATGGATTGTGGTGTTGTGGCCGATGTGGAGACAGTTACGTGCTTAATTAAAGCATTTTGTATTGACAAAAATGTTTCAAAAGGTGTTTACCTTCTTCGGCAAGTTTTAGAAGCTGGATATGTTCCTAGTATTGTTGCTTTCAATAAATTAATATCTGGGTTTTCTAAAGAAAGGAATGATTCTGGAGTATCGACTGTTTTACACACTATGATTGCAAAGAATTGTACTCCGCAGATATATACTTATCAGGAAATTATCCATGGGCTATGCAAGAGAAGAATGATACATGAAGGTTTTAGGATTTTCAATGATCTCAAGGATAGAGGATATGCTCCAGATAATGTTATGTACACAACAATGATTCACGGTCTTTGTAAAATGAAAAGGCTTGGAGATGCTCGAAAGTTATGGTTTGAAATGATTCGGAAGGGAATCATGCCCAATGAGTACACATATTGTACCCTCATCTCCGGGTATTTAAGAGTTGGTGGTCTCAATGGAGCCCAGAAGCTTTATAAGGGAATGCTTGGTAAAGGCTACGAAGAGACCACTATAAGTTACAACACCAGGATTAATGTATTGTTTTCATGTGGAAGGACAGAAGAAGCTTGCAAGCAGTTTGAAAAAATGCAGCAGAAAGGTATCGCTCGTGACATGTTCACTTACAATCTATGATTATGGGCTTTTTTAAGGAAGGGAAAATAGCCGAGAGTATAAAGTTTATGTATCAACTTCTAGAGCAGGGTTTTCAGCCATCGCCTGCCTCTTATATTCCCCTTGTAAAGAAACTTTGTAAGGTGGGGAAAGCAAATATTATAATAATAATGTAATACTGTATTATATATAAATATATTTAATAATTAATTATGCAGTGTATCCCCCACATCACCGGAATCCCCATTTCTTAAAATTTAACGAGCTCCTATATCCCCATGTATAGTTTGGATTCAGCAGCTTCTATGTGTTTTATTATTGATATCTGTTCAATATAATTGTAATGATCTTCCCTGTCAAATTAATTCAGCAATTTGTATTTATCAGGAATTTTGCAAAACGACAAATTACATGGTTTCGTAATGAGCAAATTTATCAGTGGATTGATGCTTCCAGACCCTTGGTATGTCATTTCTGTTTCTTTAGGTCGACACGTTTATTTGGCTAAGCAGATCTTTGCTACCTTTTTCTCAGTTAACATTAATTTTAAGACACTCCACAAGTATTTGAATGCATACTTAATTGCATGGACTCATTACCAAACAATGTGCTTGATGTTGCTACTGTTGATGTGTATACTGTTATACCATTTTGAGAAAACCTCTTCAACAATTTAAGAACTCAATATGTCTACGATTATTCTCAGTGTTTGGAGTCTTTAGTTTGATCTGTGTATTTTCTTCTTCTGTTTTGAATTCTTTCTTTATTGCATTTCCTGATTATCTTAATCTAGGATTCTCCTGAAATTGTGTATTGTTTGGCATTTAATGCAGTAATGTACAGTTTTTTTTATTTTTCTATTTGGGATTCAGTTTATATTGATTTCAACTCTACTTTCAAAAGAATGCTTGGGATGTGAAATTTCCTTATCGACTGTTTGGTTCTAATATTAAAAGCTGCTTGCTATGTTACATGTAGTCAGTCAACCAAGAAATACCATTTCTTTGTGCTTGGTCCAGCATGCAAGAACTCAAGTAGTTCTAAGAAAAATCAGAACTCATTAAGAGTAGTATATACACTAACGACTTGTGGAATGTGATGGAAACACTTGGGAGTTGGTATCATATGTTAAACAAAATTACTTAATTACTTCTCTCTATTGAGGAGTGAGACATTTTCATTTTATTTTTTTGGGCATTTCCACATCCTTGTGCTAACCTTTGAGCCGTACATGTTTTCCAGGACAAGGTGATCAGCTTCATATATGATGCATACCATGACTAATCTGGGAATTTGAAAGTTCCTGGATATGTTAATGATGAGAACCATTCCTTGAAAGGGTCTCTTGTTTCTCTTAGGAGATCAGTACATGCAGCTGCCTTAATTCAAGAAACTTTTAGGGTTCAATCATTTCGTCAAAGACAAACGACTAAGAGCGGCATGATATATCTGAAGCTCAACTTGACCTTGTTGCCCTGGGTTGTTTAAGCAAGGTCCAACAAACGAATAACTTTGATGGCTATTTGCGCTCTGCTGCATTAAAGATTCAGCAGAAGTACCGTGTCTGGAAGGGAAGAAAAGAGTTTTTGAAGATAAGGAAACATATTGTTAAGATTCAGGTATACTTGGTAGACATGACTCGCTTTCTGTATTTTTCTATCAACTTTAAGTTAGATTAAAAACCATGTTAATGCCTCTGAATCCTTTTTAATAGAGAGTTCAAAATACAATAGAAATCTTAAATTCATATCATCACTTCTTTACTACTGCGTTTTTGATCCACTTTTTATTCAAGTGTTTCTGTTTGAATTACTTTTTATATATTGGCATGTAGATGCATAAACTAGCAGTTGAAATTGCCTGAAGATGTTAGATGTTTGCGTTCTTGTTCAAGTGATTATGTAAACTGGGTGGAGACGTGGAGTTTATATCTCCACTGCACTTGCTTTCACTACTGCGGAGCCACATAGATCATATAAGGGGTAATTGCTCCTTGGATTATGGGGGGAAAGGAAAAATAATTAGGACACCGTCTATTTTGATTATTTTTTTACAAAATGTACTCAAAAAGTATAATAATATAGAAATATGCTCCCCTTATGAGAAAATGCTAAACTTTGTCCCCCCTGTACCAGGATTTGAAAGTCCTTGAAGTTGAATCCTTGCTCCTCCCCTGGAAACTCTCTTATACTGATTAATACTGTTTCTTAAGAACTTTGTTTGTTGTCATTATTGCTTTTCAGGCTCATGTGAGGGGACGTCAAATGCGTAAGCAATATAAGAGGGTTGTTTGGTCTGTTAGTATTGTTGAGAAGGCAATACTGCGTTGGAGGCGAAAAAAACCTGGCTTGCGAGGATTCCGGACGAAGACAGCAATTGAAAGTCTAGGACATGACGTTGAGAAGAATGACGAGTATGACTTTCTACGAATTGGTCGAAAACAGAAGTTTGCTGGTGTTGATAAGGCTCTGGAAAGAGTCCAATAGATGGTGCGTCACCCAGAAGCTCGGGACCAGTGTCGGTTACAAAATTTGAAGAACTTAAGGTAATATTCAAAGGCTCAAAGATCTTTGATATGCATACACTTGTGAGAGCAGTCATGTTAATTGCCAGGGTTTAGAATGTTGGTCCTGATTTAAGGTTGTAGTTCACTTCATAATCTACAAATCACAGCATTCTGCTGTAGTATCAGGCTGAAAGTGTGCAGAAATATATTGTGGTAGAAAAATGATAATTAGGGAACTAGTAGCTGATCCTTTAGTAGTAGGCTTTTAATTTTCAAAGGACTTCTAAGTCCTAGTATTGAGCTCAACTTGTCTAGATATGCCGAATAAGACCGTGAGTGGACTCTTAATAAAGTCTCTTCACTGCAAACACCACCACCATAATAGAATATTGGTTTCTTGAAAACAAATACTCCATCTGTTCCTAAATTAGTGATGCATTTACTTTTTCGTCCGTTCCAAAATTAGAGATACAAAACTAGACTATAAAATGACACAAAGCACAACTAAAATATGCCATTACTTATTCTGTAGGTTGATTGGGCACTAGCATGGCACCACTACTACATTTCTAGCAATGCTATAATATATTTGGAACATAAAGTTTTCCTTAAAAGTAGTTTAGAAACGGAGAAATTATTATTTCTTCAGTAATATATTTTTTGTCTTTCTCATTTTTTATCTAGATTTGCAGTGTGAGAACTTTTGACAAATCTGATATTGTGACAGGTGAGAGAGGATGGGAGTAGTGCATCCCAGCAGGTCAATAGTTCTGGAGAGCAAAATAGATAAATCTGGTACCTAGATTTTAGAAGTCAAAAATGTTGATAAGAAGTAGAGGACAGTTCAGTGGTAGTGATGGGTATAGTTTGATTTGTGAAGTATAGTCTAACATGTCAGACTTCTGTCCATGCTTGTCTTTTTCTTTGTAAACGGCTGTCTGTCGATAACCATGTAAACCGGCGGCGTGAAGGAAATGTAGTCGGTAACAATACATTAATTACAACAGTTCTGTTTTCAGTACATTAGTGTTCACTGTAATGCCAATTTATTATTGCTGGATACGGGATTATTAGAACAAAATGAACATTAATGACTATTGAACTAAGAAAAACTTTTAACAGAAATGAAATATTATTACAGAAAATGAGCCTGCACTTGGAATCCTAGGCAAAGATAAACTTGAAAGGCAGTTGGAGATCTCATAGCTCATTAATGACATAACCTATGCATAAAACAAAGTCAAAACAGTTACCTTGTAGATTCACATCACAACTTTATGGTCAGAAGAAGATGCTTTGAATCATCGAATTGAGAGTATGTGCCCAATATGAAGATTGTCTTCTTTAAACAGCTGCTAATTAACTGAAATCGTGGTATGATATGAGCCTCAGTGAGCTGCAGGATTTACTAAACCTTATGCTTCCTGTAAGCCATTGAAGTTAGGTTAGGAGGACAGAATAGATCACACTTAATGACTTACCTAAACATCTTTTCACTGCCACATCTGTCCAGTTTGGCTTGTGGATGACTGCTCTCAGAATAATATGCATATTCCAATAATATGCATATTTTATGAACAGAACATGCAGGCTATGGTCAATTGGTTACGGTCCTTACGGACTAGTGCTTGTACTACTTCGCCAAAAACTAACTCCACTAGATCTCAAAGACCACTTCAGTTCACTTAAAAGCGGTTCTACAACATATTAAGATTTAGGCCTAGGTAATTTCCCATTCCTCTTCATTTCAGCTTTAAATTTTGCTTTTCTATAATTGTGGCTAACTAAACAGATTCTGCAAATACTTTCCATTTCTAGTTTAAAGCCATTTAGCACAAGTATATAATATCATGGTTAACAAACCCAATATCTGAATGCTGTGGAATAAGGTGCAACTTACCTATGCCTTTCCTCAATTAACTCATTAATCTGCCGCCTCAGATTGTGAATCTCTTTCTCCTAATTCATCATAGAAAAGATATATAATGGTTCTTTAAGTTACAGCAATAAATGTAGATCTAAACATTTGCAGTTTACCATTGCAATGGATTCGTGTGTGTTGTTGCTGAGCCTCCTCCACTAACTTCTGAAGTTGATATTGGTCCATCAAGTTCTACATCATATTAAAAGAATCATGCACACAAGAAAATTAGTTTACAATAATCTTTGTACATGAGTCTGAAACTTACTGCATAGTCAGTCATGTCGATTTTGACACGAAGTAAATCCCGAATGACATTGTGTGTCATGCTTTCTGCCGCAGCCAGCCTGATATTCAACATACATACCTGATCCAAAAATATAGAATTTCTTCATTGCAAAATAACAGAACCGTTGGATACGTATGCTTTGAGATACATACATATAGACAGAGAGAGAAAGAAGCCATTCATATGAAGAATATTAGCAGAAAAACTAATACTGTAAAGGAGAAAACAAATCACCTACACCATCGCCAAAACAAAAATAAAAAAATCACATATTAATCACTTATAAGGCTCCAGACTTCTCCAGAAGAAACATGTATGAGAGATTCCATTCCATACCTCTTTCTGCCGACTGGCCAGCAATGCCTCTAGCTCTTCTATGCGGAGCCTGGCACTTGATAATTCCTGGTACTTTTCCAAATTTTTTTGCTGTACCAAACCTCCAATGCATCTGAACGGTGAGCTAGAACCTCGTGTCCTTGTTGAGCTTTTCTCCATCTTATCTAAAGTTGGGGCAGCAGATGCCAAATTTGATGAATCTGTTTTAACTTCGCGAACCATTGCCTCCAAGGTCTTGTACTGTTTGAAGAATAAAGACTATGATATACAACTTTGAATAGGCGTACTTGTTACATATTTTAGCAAGGAAATCTGCACTGTATTATGCTCAGGAAAGACATAGGCTCTTAAAATTATTTAGTCACCCGTTATGCTATTCTTGCTAATTAACACAACACGATACAAAGTTTACATGCAAGACTCTTGGATTCACCTAGCTTGGATGGTATTTATACAATGAAAGTACGATATGTATACACAAATCCATTAGTTGTTTTTTATTCTGAAAGGCTTTTGGAGTTGTTTCTGTAATATATAGTCAGCCAACTTCTCTGATAATTTTACCTTCTGATGGTACTGTGATGACTGTGCTTCAGCATGCAACACAAATTCAGAGATGTACTTTTTGCACTTTTTGATCTGCATGATATTTCAAAAAAGATGAGTTAGCCCAGAGGAAAAGCAGGTAAGAAAGGCTACTATACCACTGGCAGTTTCTTATTTGTGGATTCATTAATGGCTTCACCTCTTTTGCTTGTTCTGCTATTTCATCTTCAAGAGTTAATTTCCGTTTATGTGCCACATGAAGTTCCAGAGATCTATTTTGCAATTTCCTGAGATTAAACAATTTATTGATTCCCCACCTTACAGTAAAATATTTTGACAAAGAAAGAATTTGGCATCTGACCTTGAAAGTTGATCTTCTGCTGGTAGTTCACTTGTTGAGTTTTCAGAATCACTATTCTCGGTGATGTTTTTTACTGTTAATACTCTTTCTCTCAGTGCTTGGAGTTCTAGTTCTGATGAATCTCTTATTATCTGATGCCTTTCTACCTCCTCTTGTATGAAGAGAAACAACTTTGTGAAAAATATAAAGGCCAAAATGAGAAAAAGAAAAGCAGTCATGAATATGCATGCACATAGAAATGTAATCTAGCACCCAACTCAAACCAACTCATGATGGATCTGAGAAGACCACTTCTTTCATCCCTACCCCACTAGAGGACAAGTACAAGAACAAGAAAAGGCAGAAAACAGCTTTGCTTTTTATTTTTCATTTCATCCATATACAGGACTTTCAAAGAATGTTGGTCAATTCTTACCTTTTTCTCTAATACATTTATGGTACACTCAAGCTCCTCAACTGAATGTTCTAAGATCTTAACCTCCTCTTCCTTTTGTTCTGCGTAAATTCTGCTTGCATCTGACTCCTAGAAGAATAATCACAAGTTTAGTAAATAAATCCAGCAAAAATCAGCAACCTGAAGGGTTCTTTATATGTAAATACCCGGCGGGCTTCAACAGCTATAGCTTCATTCTCATCTACTAAAGCATAGGTCGTATCAAGCCTATCTTGCAAGGAGACAACTTGATCACGGAGTTGGTCTCTCTCCTCAGTGACACTCCTTAAATTATTCTCGATGTCTTCTATTGAAGATAATAACTGTTTCTCCACCGAAGACTTGGTAAGAAGAATTTCTTTCTCTAACGTCTTGACAGCCTCTATTTGTTCTTCTAACTGCTTTTCAGCTTCTGATTTTTTCAGGTAAAGATCCTCCAAAAGAACTTTGAATTCAGCATTTTGGTCTGACAAATTATTTAGTTTTTCTTTTGCTTGCTCTAGATCAGATAGAGCAACTTCAGTATCAGACAAAGGTAGTTCAAGATTTCTATTTTGAATAAGCAGATTATCAAGCTGACTTGTTTTTATTTGTAGCTCGTGCCAATTTTGGCTCAAAGATGCAACAAAAGTATCAGTTTCAACTTTGAGACCCTTAGTTGTGGAGGCTGATTTTTGCAACAAGCTAAAATCGAAAAGCGAACCTTTCAACAAAACGCCTTTCTGTTCCAATTCTTTCTTTAGCTCTAAATTTCCATCATCCTAATGGACTAGTTTCACCTCAACTGCTTTCATTCTAGTGGCAACTGCAGTTTGATCCCCTTCCTCTTTATCTTTCACAACATTAATCGAAATGTCCTTTTCACATACAAAACTCTTGCACAAATCATTCATTAAGCTGTATTGGAGTCTGTCTAGATGACGAGCAAGATCTCCGTTAAGGCTTCTGAAGTTTTTGAAGTATTCTGCAGCACTACATTGTTGGATCACGAAAGAAGCAAATTCTTTCTCCATTGACTTCACACAAATATCTTCCACAGACAATCTTGAGAAGTAAATATTACTCAGGATTTCCTTTGCCATCCTTGAGGCATCAGAATATACTGCCTTGCACATTTCTTCCATATCGCTTTGCATATGCAGAAAAGACCCTTCAAGCAAAGTCATCAAGTTTGCTAATTCTATGAAACTATAATGGATCAGATCCTGCAGTATTTCATTCTCCCCATCTTTTGAACGAATTGAAGATTTAAGTTGTTCTATTTCTTCAATCAAGCTGGCTTTCTCTACCATCAAATCTTCACCAGTTTGTTTCCACATACATGTCAACTGTCTTGAGTTCTCATTTGCTTTCAGTAACGCATTTATCATAACATCAGCTTCTTGCATGGTTTCACGAGCCTCCTCAAATTGTTTAAAGAAGCTGCTGGCCTGACTCACATTCCCATCAGCAACAAACTGCATATTACAAGATGTTGCCAAGATATAAAAAGAAATGTAAGTGGTCTTGTCTTCAGATTTCTTAAAGAAAACAAATTGAATATCAAAAATTACCAGCAACAACTATTGCTTACTACCACATTCTAATTTCATTTTGTAAGGTGAGCTAACTACACAAGTTTTACATGAACTTTACCTCCTCTGTATTACAACAGCCTGCTTTAACTTCCCGCATCTCCAAGTAAGAATGTGGAAGGACTCCACTCAATTTGGACACTATGAACTGATTTGATCCAATTATTGATGCGTTTGGATCTTTATTATTCACAAATTCAGGTGATTTTAACAAACACACTCCATCCCCAGGGGAGTGACAGACAACTTCTCCCTCATTAAAAAGTGCAGCTAATTGAACATTTATCTTAATGAAAGCATCATACACCATCCTGAATTCCTTACTCAAACATAACATTGCTGTTTCATTATCACTTAATTTTTTTATCAGCCGTTCAGACTTTCGTGATACTTGAGCAGAGGAGAAAACTGTACCCCCTTCAAACTTGAGACCTAAAGCTTCATCAGTTAGTATTACAGGGGATCCATAGCATCCACTAGATGAAGATTCATCTAATCTTGGAGAGGTGCTTCCGGCTGAAAGAGAAGCATCATGTAACACTCCCTTCCCGAAAAGGAAAGGAAGATCACGTGCGAAGCACAACAAACCTCAAAATAAATAAATAGAGCACTAACAACCTCAAAATATTAATAGTGGTGATCCATTAATAAAGTAATAAGTATAATTCTCCAAACTGAGTCAAAATAATCAAAACTTAAAATTCGAATCAACCTAAATGGTCAAAGGCAAAATTCTCATCATACTAGCCCTGAATCACTCCTGCAAACCTGTCGGAAGAAAAACACAGCATGAGCCAATTGCCCAGTACGGATACAGATATACAACAGATATACAACTAATATACGAAAACAACTGAGACAAAATACTGAACAAAGCCTCAAGTGCAAATACGAACGAAAATATAATATCCAAAGATCTGAATGGAATATATCTGAATCAATATAATTGACGAAACCAATAAAAGAATAAAGAAATAACGAACTGAAGTAACTAACTCAATGACTTGAACTGGACAGAAATCAACAAAACTAATCCAATAAAATAATAGGCTGAAATAAATGGTTGGAGTTATTTCATACCGAATGAGCTCAGAAATATATCTTGCCACACAGGCAAGTCAAACTAATGCCACACAGGCAACCAAAATAATGCCACACAGGCAAATCACACATTGGACCGCGAATCCAAATGTATGCAAATCGGATAGGTGTGTTTGGCACAACATCACAAATCCGCAGAACAGAAAACTAGGGTTAACCCATACGCCCCCACAACAAAACACCAAATGGCCCACTTCTTCGGAGTCAAACGAGACGCCAGTGGGCTAATCACACCGTCACGAAAGTGTCGTGTCTCTCTCGTTAAGATTTACACGCCTGTGGTACCCCCACAGGTAGTTATAGCTCAGGTATACCTTAGGGTACATTCTAACAAAATATCATATCACAACACATGCGACATAATACCATCAAAATAAGTATTAGATACTGTGTCACAACACATGCGACACAATATCCACAAAAATGGGGTTCTAATGTATATGTTGAACCAGATCAAATTATAATGTCACCAAAAGAAGGTAACAACATATCGCTTTACAAATATCAAAATAAATACTAGACATGAAAATCAATTCAAAGAGTACAAGTACGAGTCCAATGTGTCAACTCCAAGATGAACAAATATATGAATTTCACAAGAAACAAATATGTGAAATAATAACAGAAATTCGAAACGAGGAACAAAACGAACAAATCAAATTTAACAAAGGTATCGCTGAAAGAGTACTAATCAGGTACGATACTTCCAAACCATTTATAGCACACTCTACAAAATCTTACCCTCAAATGCCAACGATATCAAATACGAAACGTTATTCATCACCTAAACATATTCACCTCAAATTAAATATAATTCAATTCAATAATTCCAAAATAATTCATAATCTATTTAATATGTCTTTAATCATCGCCTTATATCAATTATTAATACTCCAAAATTTATATTCCAAATATAACTCTTTAAGTTCCTTCCGTCCGAACTAATTACACAAATTAATAATACTAAATGTAAGTACATTTATAAAAATATGAACACTTCTATTTGGTATGACTATAAAATATAATTACTTATAATATTAAGATTTAATTCATTCCATATAATCTTACATATTTATTTGTATAACATCTCTTGCAAATTATGCAAGTTTTCGTAAACTTTAATTACCACTGCTATATATTTTTTTATTTAAAGAAATCATCAATTTATTATTTTAGGATCTCCAAAATCAATCATCATACTACTCCTCCGATTCAATCTGATTGGAATAAAGTGATAGTAATAATAAGTACATCCGTATAAGTATTACATTAATAAATAAACTCTCACATCTTTAAAGATCGCTCTAAGTTCTTGAATTACAAAAGTACTTGCTCATGATGAAAAAAAACAACATACTAAATTTAATAATTTAATATGGAACCATGTGATTTATCCCCACTTTATATAATGTATAATATACTTACTTGTTACTGATGAAATTTTCCCACTAGTGATCAAAATCTCTAGTCTTTCTTTCTTCACCGAGAGCCCCCTTTGTAGCTGTTCCCTTTATCTCCAAAGTAGCCACCTCTTCTTATTCAGTTTGTATAATGAAGTAATATTAGGTTTAGCTATTTATTAATTAAGTTGCCCTAATAAACTTCTATTTGGGTTAAATTAATATTAAGGCCCAAATTTTAACCACATAATATTATCTATCGCTTATTAATATTTATTAGTCCACATAATTTAAATGACTACTTTGACCCAATTTAAAGAAGAAAAAAAATTCAAACAATATATTTAAAACAAAACATAAATACTTTTTTTTTTTTAGGGTATTAAATTACCCCCCTTAAAAAGGATTTCGTCCCGGAATCAAAAGAATGGAAAGTACCTAATTATCAAAAAGATGCGGATACTCGCTCAAATGAACTCTCGATCAATCTCCCAAGTAGCTCTCGCGTTAGGATGATTTTTTTTCACAAAATTTTAACAAATGGGATTGTCTTCCTCCTCATAACCCGCTTTTGACAATCTAAAATTATCTCAAGTTGCTTACTTCTTCAAAATTGTAGAGGATGAAAAATCGAAGGAACTGATTTGGATTCACTCAATTAGACATCGATGAATTAATTAATTTTTTCTAATGGATCGCGACGACATATAAGTATTCTACTCAAAATTCAACTAATCAAATTAGAATATGATTAAAGTTACAACTTCACTCTTTAAATATAAATATAGCTCAATATAGAGCTACCAAAACTCTAATGGACTTCCATTTTTAATTTAATCGATTATTTAATTATCTACTAAAATAATTTAACTTTCCAAACAAAACAAAGAAAAAAAATAGTCACTTACCTTTTCCAATTTGAATACAATTGTATAAAATAAAGTTAATTAATATTTAATTTTAAAAAAAATATGGGTTATTACATTTTTCACCCCTTAAAAATAATTCCGTCCTAGGAATTTAAATAAGTTACAAAAAAATTTTAGTTACGACGTAGCGCCGCCATTTGTAACGATCAACGCGGATAAGTCTTCGATCCACGTAATTATCAATGTATTTGTAAAAAATTCGTCAGCTACCGTGCCAAGCCTTGGTAAGGTTCTTCGCGTTGCATCAAATTAGATCACATGATCAATCGTTGGTGCAGGCCGTCGCTAATATCTTTGAATTTAATTCTTGTAAACGTACCCTTCGGAACATAATTCGAAATCAAAAAAAAAAATTCTTCATCTAAATACGATTCGAATACCCAAAATATTTAAAATTATTTTTAATTCGTAAAACGTTTATGTTCCACACATGATAAAGATTTAACAAATTATTTTTATTTAATTTACATAAAATCATACAAAACTCCAAGGATATCGGATAAACCAAACAACTCTACAAACTATATCAACTTTTCGTAAATCCTCAAGAGCTTCAAAATATTCAAATCACAATTCGAACTAGCTAGTTCTTAAATATTATTACACCAAAGAATATACTACTAAGATCTTTTTATCATCATATCAACTCTAAGTCAAATATTCTACTATCTGCATAAGCAAACTAGAAATATTCAAGATCTCTCAAAATTAATTGAATTTCATCACTTACTATCTAATCATATAATAAATCAATCATCCCTTATTGCAAACTTTAATCTAATAAATTTTAATGTCTCCCCATACTATCACAAAGAAAGTTCATAGAACATAACTCCAATATCCTACTAGAAAATAGCCACAAAATTGATCATTAACTCCAAATGATTAATCTAATTACCTCGAATATCAACAACTCAAATTATAAGAAATCCTCTATAATTAATAATTTTCACTTTATCATAGTATCCCATCAATACACAAATCTCAAATTATCCACAAGCTTAACATAAATCAAAACCTAACTAAAATAAAATTCTCAATTCAATGATCATAATGATTGCAACAAAAAAAGAAATCTAAAAGAATAATTTTCCAAAATCAAATACTCGTCGATACAAATACTCGCATCATAATCACATCTCATATAAAATCACTTCTTATCTGTATAAAGTATAACTTTATTCACCTCAATGATTAAATCACAATTAAAATCATTACTCAATCACCTTAACAAATTATTCCACTTCCCTCAAATCAACTACAAATCGAAAAGAAATCGACAGTTGGTTAAAATAGAGACCAACCAAACAAAGAACAAAATCGAATCAAACTCCTACATTTACCTAATGGTTTACCCACAACTCATAGGTCAAACCTAAATAGGGTTTCTACAAGAAAGAACCTAAGCTTTGATACCATCTCTGTAACACCCCCTTCCCGAAAAGGAAAGGAAGATCACGTGCGAAGCACAACAAACCTCAAAATAAATAAATAGAGCACTAACAACCTCAAAATATTAATAGTGATGATCCATTAATAAAGTAATAAGTATAATTCTCCAAACGGAGTCAAAATAATCAAAACTTAAAATTCAAATCAACCTAAATGGTCAAAGACAAAACTCTCATCACACTAGCCCTGAATCACCCCTGCAAACCTGTCGGAAGAAAAACACAGCATGAGCCAATTGCCCAGTATGGATATAGATATACAAAAGATATACAACTGATATACGAAAATAATTGAGACAAAATACTGAACAAAGCCTCAAGTGCAAATACGAACGAAAATATAATATCCAAAGATCTGAATGGAATATATCTGAATCAATATAATTGACGAAACCAATAAAAGAATAAAGAAATAACGAACTGAAGTAACTAACTCAATGACTTGAACTGAACAGAAACCAACAAAACTAATCCAATAAAATAATAGGCTAAAATAAATGGCTGGAGTTATTTCATACCGAATGAGCTCAGAAATATATCTTGCCACACAGGCAAGTCAAACTAATGCCACACAGGCAAGTCAAATGATGCCACACAGGCAATCAAAATAATGCCACACAGACAAATCACACATTGGATCGCAAATCCAAATGTATGCAAATCGGATAGGTGTGTTTGGCACAACATCACAAAACTGCATAACAGAAAACTAGGGTTAACACATACGCCTCCCACAACAAAAAACCAAATGGCCCACTTCCTTCGGAGCCCAAACGGAGACGCCGTGGACTAATCACACCGCCACGGAAAGTGTCATGTCTCTCGTGCCAAAACGACATGCCTGTGGTACCCCCACAGGTGGTTATAGCTCAGGTATACCCTAGGGTACATTCTAACAAAATATCATATCACAACACATGCGACATAATCCATCAAAATTAGTATCGTGTCACAAACACATGTATATATATATAATATCAAATAAAATAGATATTGTGTCACAACACAGGACACAATATCCAAAAAAATGGGGTTCTAATGTATATGTTGAACAGATCAAATTATAATGTCACCAAAAAAGGTAATAAATATATCGCTCTACAAATATCAAAATAAATATTAGACATGAAAATCAATTCAAAGAGTACAAGTACGAGTCAAATGTGTCAACTCCAAGATGAACAAATATATGAATTTCACAAGAACCAATTATGTGAAATAATAACAGAAATTCGAAACGAGGAACAAAACGAACAAATCAAATTTAACAAAGGTATCGCTGAAAGAGTACGGAATTCGTACCTGATATTTCCAAACCATTTATAGCACACTCCACAAAATCTTACCCTCAAATGCCAACGATATCAAATACGAAACGTTATTCATCACCTAAACATATTCACCTCAAATTAAATATAATCCAATTCAATAATTCCAAAATAATTCATAATCTATTTAATATGTCTTTAATCATCGCCTTATATCAATTATTAATACTCCAAAATTTATATTCCAAATATAACTCTTTAAGTTCCTTCCGTTCAACTAATTACACAAATTAATAATACTAAATGTAAGTACATTTATAAAAATATGAACACTTCTATTTGGTATGACTATAAAATATAATTACTTATAATATTAAGATTTAATTCATTCCATATAATCTTACATATTTATTTGTATAACATCTCTTGCAAAATTATGCAAGTTTTCGTAAACTTTAATTACTATCAGATATATTTTTTTATTTAAAGAAATCATCAATTTATTATTTTAGGATCTCCAAAATCAATCACAGACTACTCCCTCCGTTCAATCTGATTGGAATAAAGTGATAGTAATAATAAGTACATCCGTATAAGTATTACATTAATAAATAAACTCTCACATCTTTAAAGATCGCTCTAAGTTCTTGAATTACAAAAGTACTTGCTCTTGATGAAAAAAAACAACATACTAAATTTAATAATTTAATATGGAACCATGTGATTTATCCCCACTTTATATAATGTATAATATACTTACTTGTTACTGATGAAATTTTCCCACTAGTGATCAAAATCTCTAGTCTTTCTTCACCCGAGCCCCCTTTGTACCCGTTCCCTTTATCTCCAAAGTAGCGACCTCTTCTTATTCAGTTTGTATAATGAAGTAATATTAGGTTTAGCTATTTATTAATTAAGTTGCCCTAATAAACTTCTATTTGGGTTAAATTAATATTAAGGCCCAAATTTTAACCACATAATATTATCTATCACTTATTAAAATTTATTAGTCCAAATAATTTAAATAACTACTTTGACCCAATTTAAAGACAAAAAAAATTCAAACAATATATTTAAAACACAAACATAAATACTTTTTTTTTCGGGTATTAAATTACCTCCCCCTAAAAAAGGATTCCGTCCCCGGAATCAAAAGAATGGAAAGTACCTAATTATCAAAAAGATGCGGATACTCCGCTCGAATAGACTCCTGATCAATCTCCCAAGTAGCTTCGCGTTCCGGATGATTTTTTTTTTCACAAAATTTTAACAAATGGGATTGTCTTCCTCCTCATAACCCGCTTTTGACAATCTAAAATTATCTCAAGTTGCTTACTTCTTCAAAATTGTAGAGGACGAAAAACTGAAGGAACCTGATTTGGATTCACTCAATTCCGACATCAGATGAATTAATTAATTTTTTCTAATGGACTGCAGCACATATAAGTATTCTACTCGAAAATTCAACTAATCAAATTAGAATATGATTAAAGTTATAACTTCACTCTTTAAATATAAATATAGCTCAATATAGGAGCTACCAAAACTCTAGTGGACTTCCCATTTTTAATTTCATCGATTATTTAATTATCTACTAAAATAATTTAACTTTCCAAACAAAACAAAGAAAAAAAATAGCCACTTACCTTTTCCAATTTGAATACAATTGTATAAAATAAAGTTAATTAATATTTAATTTTAAAAAAAATATGGGTTATTACATTTTTCACCCCTTAAAAATAATTCCGTCCTAGGAATTTAAATAAGCTACAAAAAATCTTAGTTACTTACAAAAGCTAGCGCCATTTGTAACGATCAACGGATATAGTCTTCGATCCACTTAATTATCAATGTATTTGTAAAAAATTCATCAACCATCGTGCAAGCCTTGGTAAGGTTCTTCGCGTTGCATCAAATTAGATCACATGATCAATCGACAGTGCAGCCATCGCTAATATCTTTGAATTTAATTCTTGTAAACGCATTCCCTTGAACATAATTAAATCAAAAAAAAAAATTCTTCATCTAAATACGATTCGAATACCCAAAATATTTAAAATTATTTTTAATTCGTAAAACGTTTATGTTCCACACATGATAAAGATTTAACAAATTATTTTTATTTAATTTACATAAAATCATACAAAACTCCAAGGATATCGAATAAACCAAACAACTCTACAAACTATATCAACTTTTCGTAAATCCTCAAGAGCTTCAAAATATTCAAACCACAATTCGAACTAGCTAGTTCTTAAATATTATTACACCAAAGAATATACTACTAAGATCTTTTTATCATCATATCAACTCTAAGTCAAATATTCTACTATCTGCATAAGCAAACTAGAAATATTCAAGATCTCTCAAAATTAATTGAATTTCATCACCTACTATCTAATCATATAATAAATCAATCATCCCTTATTGCAAACCTTAATCCAATAAATTTTAATGTCTCCCCATACTATCACAAAGAAAGTTCATAGAACATAACTCCAATATCCTACTAGTAAATAGCCATAAAATTGATCATTAACTCCAAATGATTAATTTAATTACCTCGAATATCAACAACTCAAATTATAAGAAATCCTCTATACTTAATAATTTTCACTTTATCATAGTATCCCATCAATACATAAATCTCAAATTATCCACAAGCTTAACATAAATCAAAACCTAACTAAAATCAAATTCTCAATTCAACGATCATAATGATTGCCACAAAAAAAGAAATCTAAAAGAATAATTTTCCAAAATCAAATACTCGTCGATACAAATACTCGCATCATAATCACATCTCATATAAAATCACTTCTTATCTGTACAAAGTATAACATTATTCACCTCAATGATTAAATCACAATTAAAATCATTACTCAATCACCTTAACAAATTATTCCACTTCCCTCAAATCAACTACAAATCGAAAATAAATCGACAGTTGGTTAAAATAGAGACCAACCAAACAAAGAACAAAATCGAATCAAACTCCTATGTTTACCTAATGGTTTACCCATAACTCATAGGTCAAACCTAAATAGGGTTTCTACAAGAAAGAACCTAAGCTTTGATACCATCTCTGTAACACCCCCTTCCCGAAAAGGAAAGGAAGATCACGTGCGAAGCACAACAAACCTCAAAATAAATAAATAGAGCACTAACAACCTCAAAATATTAATAGTGGTGATCCATTAATAAAGTAATAAGTATAATTCTCCAAACTGAGTCAAAATAATCAAAACTTAAAATTTAAATCAACCTAAATGGTCAAAGGCAAAACTCTCATCACACTACAATCCTGAATCACCCCCTCAAAAACCGCCGGAAGAAAACACAGCATGAGCCAATTGCCCAGTACGAATACAGATATACAAAAGATATACAACTGATATACAAAAACAACTGAGACAAAATACTGAACAAAGCCTCAAGTGCAAATACGAACGAAAATATAACATCCAAAGATCTAAATGGAATATATCTGAATCAATATAATTGACGAAACCAATAAAAGAATAAAGAAATAACGAACTGAAGTAACTAACTCAATGACTTGAACTGAACAGAAACCAACAAAACTAATCCAATAAAATAATAGGCTAAAATAAATGGCTGGAGTTATTTCATACCGAATGAGCTCAGAAATATATCTTGCCACACAAGCAAGTCAAACTAATGCCACACAGGCAAGTCAAACTAATGCCACACAGGTAAGTCAAATGATGCCACACAGGCAACCAAAATAATGCCACACAGGCAAATCACACATTGGACCGCGAATCCAAATGTATGCAAAACGGATAGGTGTGTTTGGCACAACATCACAAATTCGCATAACAGAAAACAAGGGTTAACCCATACGCCTCCCACAACAAAACACCAAATGGCCCACTTCCTTCGGAGCCCAAACGGAGACGCCGTGGACTAATCACACCGCCACGGAAAGTGTCATGTCTCTCGTGCCAAGATGACATGCCTGTGGTACCCCCACAGGTGGTTATAGCTCAGGTATACCCTAGGGTACATTCTAACAAAATATCATATCACAACACATGCGATATAATACCATCAAAATAAGTATCGTGTCACAACACATGCGAAATATATAATACCAATAAAAATAGATACTGTGTCACAACACATGCGACACAATATCCACAAAAATGGGGTTCTAATGTATATGTTGAACCAGATCAAATTATAATGTCAACAAAAGAAGGTAACAACATATCGCTCTACAAATATCAAAATAAATACTAGACATGAAAATCTATTCAAAGAGTACAAGTACAAGTACGAGTCCAATGTGTTAGATGAACAAATATGTGAATTTCACAAGAAACAATTATGTGAAATAATAACAGAAATTCAAAACGAGGAACAAAACGAACAAATCAAATTTAACAAAGGTATCGCTGAAAGAGTACGGAATCCGTACCTGATACTTCCAAACCATTTATAGCACACTCCACAAAATCTTACCCTCAAATGCCAACGATATCAAATACGAAACGTTATTCATCACCTAAAAATATCCACCTCAAATTAAATATAATCCAATTCAATAATTCCAAAATAATTCACAATTTATTTAATATGTTTTTAATCATCGCCTTATATCAATTATTAATACTCCAAAATTTATATTCCAAATATAACTCTTTAAGTTCTTTCCGTCCGAACTAATTACACAAATTAATAATACTAAATGTAAGTACATTTATAAAAATATGAACACTTCTATTTGGTACGACTATAAAATATAATTACTTATAATATTAGGATTTAATTCATTCCATATAATCTTACATATTTATTTGTATAACATCTCTTGCAAATTATGCAAATTTTTGTAAACTTTAATTACTACTGCTATATATTTTTTTTATTTAAAGAAATCATCAATTTATTATTTTAGGATCTCCAAAATCAATCACAGACTACTCCCTCCGTTCAATCTGATTGGAGTAAAGTGATAATAATAATAAGTACATCTGTATAAGTATTACATTAATAAATAAACTCTCACATCTTTAAAGATCGCTCTAAGTTCTTGAATTACAAAAGTACTTGCCCATGATGAAAAAAAACAACATACTAAATTTAATAATTTAATATGGAACCATGTGATTTATCCCCACTTTATATAATTTATAATATACTTACTTGTTACTGATGAAATATCCCCACTAGTGATCAAAATCTCTAGTCTTTCTTCACCCGAGCCCCCTTTGTAGCTGTTCCCTTTATCTCCAAAGTAGCCACCTCTTCTTATTCAGTTTGTATAATGAAGAAATATTAGGTTTAGCTATTTATTAATTAAGTTGCCCTAATAAACTTTTATTTGGGTTAAATTAATATTAAGGCCCAAATTTTAACCACATAATATTATCTATCACTTATTAATATTTATTATCCCACATAATTTAAATGACTACTTTGACCCAATTTAAAGACAAAAAGATTCAAATAATATATTAAAACACAAACATAAATACTTCTTTTTTTTCCGGGTATTAAACATCAGGAGTTGATGAATCAGCCGTCCAGTCATCTGCTTCTAGTAAAAGTTCACCGCAATTGGGTACCAAACATATCAATTATAGTGCTAATGCAGCCCTCAGTAGTACTCATTCATCATTTATTTTAGAAAGTTCAAGAAATATCCAAGCAACATTTTGTGCTCGCTTCCATTTTTTCAAGATTTAGGGATAAGTTGAACATTTCTACTATCCGCTTTTAGCTTCACATAGTTTTCTTTCATTTCTTGAATATCTTTCACAAATTCTTGAACCACCTCCTGTGATAGAGAAAACAAATTTTACGAATGTCGGTTTGCGAGGATGATAAATACATTTTCGCATCAATAAAAGAGACACAAGAAAAGCACTCTCGGCCTCATGCAGCCCTAGCTTTGCTTAATTCAAATTGAATCTCGGCCAAATTCTAGTAGGAGAGCATGCTTTATCTTCGTTGTCTGGTGGGCTCCATTTCTTATGTAATCTTTTTTCGCATTATGCCGCAATAATAACCTTCATATACTCATTAGCCTGTTTCACAACCAAGAAGGAAGCATCAAAGACATTTATTTGCTTCAATGATCCTTACATGTGAGTTTGTTCTCAAAAACTCTATCACATTGATCTTGTCATCCAATGTTGTAGTCAATCTGAATCATTTCTTTTGGTGCTTCAGATCATTTTCTAATTCTTGAAGTTCCATCAAAACTATTCTTTGCACCTTTCAAGGAACTCAATTTCGCTTCATCCGCAATATGGTCTTTCGTGCATCTTGTAGGCTCTTTTCTAATAAAGCAGATTGTTTCTTCCTTCTCCACACAAACTTTAGCGACCTTTTCAACATGCGCTCACAGATACCAGAGCATTGACATGAGGAAATGAACCGCAATATATTCTATCGTCCGAGAGGCATCTCTCGAGGGATTTAGCTTGTTAGCTTTAGACTTGCCTTTTCCCACTCGCACGTGTTTCCTTTATTTCATCATCTTTAAGCGCAAGTCTCGATCCTCACTCGATCATCATTGTCTTGACCATGGAACATAATCTCTTGTAATTTCGATCAAGAGCAGCCACCTCTTCCTCGTAAATGAATAATTGTTTCCATTCTAACCTCTTCACGGATTAACTTTGTTTGTTGCTCCCAAGATAACCGGATGCTCGATTGTCCGGATATTGGCTACTAAGTAATCGAGCCTCTTCAAGGTCCTTGATAATCTTGTCCAATTTAACTTGCAAATATTTAGTGCTGATGTCTTTGTTGCTTTCCGTTGAAAGAGCCAAATCTTGATTTATACCATTCTTTCTCAGACAATTGGTCATCAAGTTGTCTTTCTAAGTCCCCTCTCTCTCCAATTTATTCTACAGCTAGGGATTTCATTTCATTTGCTCCGTTCAATCCTTTTTGTCTTCCATAGCTATAAGTAATTCTATCGTTCTTCATTTACATTTCACATATATCATATATATAAATATATATATACATATTTATATCTCCGAAAGTCCGGCTATGTGAATTTCTATCCGGTTTCTTATTTATTCGTAAGCTTTATTACATTTTTTCGAAAACATAGTAGATGGCAAGAACTTCGTCGTCTTTCACTAACTTAATCCTCATAAAACCATAAAAATCCAACCTTTCATATTCAAACATTGGTTTTGGAGGGGGGAAGAGTTTATACAAACGCAAGATCAAATTAGTTCAAGCAATCATAAGAATCAAAACTTGACCGAGATTGCTAAAGACATTTTGAAGTTCATTCGGTCCCCGAGCCGATGGGAACAAACACTTGTATCTCGAGTTTTCCCAAGATTAATTTGTCGACCCAACTTCGCTGCATGAGTTTCCGAAGCATCAAAATAATGCATTTTTGACGTTGCGATTCTTTTACTAGGTTAGTTCTCGATTTGGCTTTCTTACTGATCAGTCTTTGTATAATGTGATTTTTAAGGGTCTTGCGGAGAGCAAGGCTGCCAATGCTGCTAAAAAATTATCCATGGGCTATGCAAGAGAAGAATGATACATGAAGGTTTTAGGATTTTCAATGATCTCAAGGATAGAGGATATGCTCCAGATAATGTTATGTATACAACAATGATTCACTGTCTTTATAAAATGAAAAGGCTTGGAGATGCTCAAAAGTTATGGTTTGAAATGATTCGGAAGGGAATCATGCCCAATGAGAACACATATTGTACCCTCATCTCCGGGTATTTAAGAGTTGGTGATCTCGATAGAGCCCAGGAGCTTTATAAGGGAATGCTTGGTAGAGGCTACGGAGAAACCACTATAAGTTACAACACAATGATTAATGTATTGTTTTCACATGGAAGTACAGAAGAATCTTGCAAGCAGTTTAAAAAAATGCAGCAGAAAGGTATCGCTCGTGACATGTTCACTTACAAATCTATGATTATGGGCTTTTTTAAGGAAGGGAAAATAGCCGAGAGTATAAAGTTTATGTATCAACTTCTAGAGCAGGGTTTTCAGCCATCGCATGCCTCTTATATTCCCCTTGTAAAGAAACTTTATAAGGTGGGGAAAGTGCTTGATGCAAAAACTTTATGCAAGTATATGCAGGATAGGGGTGTGGTACCAAGAAATTCAGATTTTTGATTTTATCATAATCGGATCGAAAGCAAGAAAGGATGTATTGCAGAAGCTTTTAGGATTTTCAATGATCTCAAGGATAGAGGATATGCTCCAGATAATGTTATGTATACAACAATGATTCACGGTCTTTGAAAAATGAAAAGGCTTGGAGATGCTCGAAAGTTATGGTTTGAAATGATTCGGAAGGGAATCATGCCCAATGAGTACACATATTGTACCCTCATCTCCGCGTATTTAAGAGTTGGTGATCTCAATGGAGCCCAGAAGCTTTATAAGGGAATGCTTAGTAGAGGCTACGGAGAGACCACTATTATGAGACCCCAGATTTTATGAATAAATATTTAATTTTCTCGAAATAATTTTTTTTAATATTATGTTGTGGATTTGATATAATGTTATAGTTGTGGATAGTATTTATAAATTTTGCAAAGTAATCAAGTGGTTATATAATATTCGATTGGTCGGGGAATATTCGTTTTAACAGGAATATCAGACGACTCAAGACAATCATTGGTGGACCCCATAATGTAAGTATTGTCGTAGTTTAAAAATGACAAAATTATCTTTCTATAAAAATAACTACGGAGGTGTTACCGTTAAAACCGTTGAACTACCCTAGTAAAAGTACGAAGAATACGCTGCGTGGTTGCATAGTAGTAATACGATATTGATTATTGATGCTTACGTGAGAAGTCACCATTATACTCAATTATTGCTATAGTAATTCACGATCATATCTCTCATATTATTGATTCAATTATTGTTACAAAGATCATCGCATAATATGATATATTATTAAATCAATAATTGAGATTTACAAAGTTATTCATATTATTATTTGCAATATCGACAATGTCTAGAAGTTCACAAGGAGAGGTTTGGTCACCTAATGCGCTACCAATAAGGAGAAATCCTTATCGGAAAACCCCCTCTTTCCTGGGAACGACCTAGTTGTTAAATATTGTGAGTTATAATATTAATGATGAATAAGTTCGTGTTGATAAGAGATGAATTTTATAGTTCCATTGTGTTGGGATTATTAGTGTTGGTGGAAATTGACATTTGTTTCGATAATAATTGATGTCTGGAGGTTATATTGTTCAATCGGGTATTCGGGGCACTTTTCATGTCGGAGTACTATTCACGAGTTATTATTCACGAGTTACTATTCACGAGTTACTATTCATGAGTTACTATTCAGGAGTTACTATTCATGAGTTACTATTCACGAGTTACTATTCATGAGTTACTATTCACGGGATACTATTCACCCGTAAGATATATTTCTTTTCGGTCCAAATCATTTTTGGGTACAATATTATTCAATGAGGAGATGTGCTAATTTTTCAGACCGTTGGTTGATAATATAATAGTAAATCAATCTGGACCGTTCATGAATTAGTTACTATTCAGTCCATTCTCCTATAAATAGAAGTTCATTCCTTCATTATTTCTTACGAATTCACTAAAAATCTAGAGAAAGAAATTATAGAGTGAAAAAAGAAAAGTATTCTGCTACTTCACTACTCCAATATCCAGTTCCTTCTAAGGTAGGGGATATTATTTGTTGTACTCGTAAGGGGTATTCTTTCTTTCTTATTCATGAAGAGAACTTCTGTTATTCCATTCTTTATTATTCTGTTTGAATAACCTGTATACGCGGGATACCCTATACTTGGTGAAATTTTTCTATTATTCCATTCTTATTATTCTGTTGGAATAACCTGTTTATGCGAAGTACCGCATATATGGTGAAATTCTTCTAATATTTCGTTCTTTATTATTTTCGCTCGAATATCCCGTCTGCAAGCGTTTTACGCCGGACCGGGTTCCATTATTTATTATTCGCATTTAATATCCTGCAATGCCTTTTTTGGGACTGGCGCTCCATTATTTATTATTCTGTTGGGAATAACCTGTCTGTGCAGTCTATCGCACGCATGGTGAATCCTTCTGTTATTCCATTCTTTATTATTCTGTTGGTAAAACCTTTCTATATGGATTACCACATGCATGGTGAATGATCCTGTGTATTCATTCCTTATTAAATTGTGGAAATGATCTGTATACGTGGATTACAACATGGCGGGTGAAAATCCATTTACAGTTTCATATATTATATTATACTCAGTTGGTTAAAGCTTTGGCTTCTATACTCCATGAAATTAGTGGAATATCCTTGATATTTGCGCTTCATCCAGTATCTTTTCATGAAAATATTCTTCTGAGCATTCTTGAATTTTACTCCACAAAGCAGTATCATGTTGACAATTTGGACGTTATTGAGTTCAGGATAAATTAATTTATAGATCTTTAAAAAAATTTCTTGAACTTGTTTTATTGAATTATTATGTCATTGTCATCATCCTCATGCTTATATTGTGATGAAAGTCATCTTTGGCTTACGTGCATAGATGGACTTGGTATGATTATGACCTGGAATTATTTGGTATAATCATGACCGTAATGTGACGAATGATGTGGTAAAAGTCCTCATTGGCCTGAAGTTCATTGGTGGACAGCTGTTGGTATGATTATGACCAGGGATTATTCGGTATAGTCATGACCATTGATAATTACATGAATATCCTTGGTCGAGGAGCAGGGATGATTCGATTTTATTTATTAAGCTGAGTCTCAGCGATAAAAGTTATTGAAAAACTTTTTAAATCATAGAAGGTAGTAAATTTTATACTGTACTTGACTCTTCTAATGGATTGTTTATTCTGCTGCAGTTGTTGATCAAAAACTTGTTGTCTATTATATTCTATCAGTTGTTATACTGTTGAAGGCTAAGGATAATTTATTCTGCATTATCTTAGTCATAATATTTCTTACTGGGCTAGTTGATCTCACCCTTTCTTTCACTGTTCTCTTCAGGAAATGAGAACGTAGCTAGGACTAGTCGAGGAACAGAGTGATGGTCCAGATGTTTGCATTAGTAGTCCTCACTATTTTGTAAAATAGTATGATAATAATTGTAATGAGGTCTCCTTTTGAGTTTTTATACTCTCTAGTAGACAATATTTGTATTCAAACTCACAGTTTATGTTTTGTTATATTGTACATGACAGTTGTATTATTAAGTTGTATTTGAATTCAGTACCTTGTATCTGGCGACCCAAGATGGGTGATGTATCCCTGTTTTGGGGGCGTCACAACTATAAGTTACAACACCATGATTAATGTATTGTTTTCACGTGGAAGGACAGAAGAAGCTTGCAAGCAGTTTGAAAAATGCAAAGAGAAAAGGTTTCGCTTCGTGACATGTTCACTTACAAATCTATGATTATGGGCTTTTTTAAGGAAGGAAAATTGCCGAGAGTATAAAGATTATGTATCAACTTCTAGAAGCGGGGTTTTCACCATCATCGCCTCTTATATTCCCCTGTAAAGAAACTTTGTAAGGTGGGAAAGTGCTTGATGCAAAAACTTTATGTAAGTATACGCAGGATAGGGGTGTGGTACCAAAGAATTGTATTCATGATTTTATCATAACTGGACTGAGCAAGAAAGGATGTGTTGCAGAAGCTTTTAGGATTTTCAATGATCTCAAGGATAGAGGATATGCTCCAGATAATGTTATGTATACAACAATGATTCACGGTCTTTGTAAAATGAAAAGGCTTGGAGATGCTCGAAAGTTATGGTTTGAAATGATTTGGAAGGGAATCATGCCCAATGAGTACACATATTGTACCATCATCTCCTGGTATTTAAGAGTTGGTGATCTCAATGGAGCCCAGAAGCTTTATAAGGGAATGCTTGGTAGAGTCTACAGAGAGACCACTATAAGTTATAACACCATGATTAATGTATTGTTTTCACGCGGAAGGACAAAAGAAGCTTGCAAACAGTTTGAAAAAATGCAGCAGAAAGGTATCGCTCGTGACATGTTCACTTACAAATCTATGATTATGGGCTTTTTTAAGGAAAGGAAAATTAATAGCCGAGAGTATAAAGTTTATGTATCAACTTTTAGAGCAGGGTTTTCAGCCATCGCCTGCCTCTTATATTCCCCTTGTAAAGAAACTTTGTAAGGTGGGGAAAGTGCTTGATGCAAAAACTTTATGTAAGTATATACAGGATAGGGGTGTGGTACCATCAGTCTATATTCATGACTTTATCATAATTGGACTGAGCAAGAAAGGATGTGTTGCAGAAGGAATGGAATGCTTGGCCACTATGCAGAAGAGTAGCCTCAGACCACGGATAGAAACTTGTGCGACACTAATTCAACATCTTTCCCGAAGAGATAAGATGGGCTATATTTTACTTGTTTTAGGTTATATGTTTAAGATAGGTTATTCTGAATGAATATCCAAAGTTAAAAGGCAATTGTAGAGGATATCCTTGAAAGAAGCTAAAGTTGCTGATGTTGTTTAGATACAATATGTCTCTCTTGTATTGTCATATTATGATCAAACGACAAAAAAAATAATATAACTCTGCTACACTGGGTTCAAATTTCTTTTGTGATGAAGATATAAATTTATAACAAATATTTGATTCTTATTTGTGGAACTTTAGTTAGTTATGGAGGCTATTCCCATTGTACATGTAACACATTTTATTGTTTCTAATAGATATGGAATGCAGTTCACAAGTAGGTAACATCTCCTACTTCAATTAGTCCAAGTGTTAACACCCTCATAAAACCTCTCTCTTTTCTTTTTATGTGTCCCACCTTAAGGTGAACAGAACTGAAACCATCCCAAGTGTTTGTGAATCAAGTACTTGGATGGTGATTCTCTCTTTAATCCTTTTTTTTTCCACAATGTAAAACATATACAGGATACATTTCTAACCAACATATTGTGACAATGGAGTGGTTGGAAATCAAACTAAATACTAGTATAATGTATTTATGTGTTTGTCCAAGTTTTGTTTTCGCCATATATTGTCGATGTGAGACTAATGTAGAATTTATTTATACACATAAACGATTAGTGATTTTTGAATTATTGTGGTTGAATTTCTTCAAGATTTTCTCAAATTTTGAAATAATATGGGATCGATTATTAAAATTTTGAAACAAAAATATCTCGTTTATTCTTTGGGAAAGTATATTTTTTTTAAATCCAGCAAAGCTCAAATTAAGATGCTTTACTTGCAGCTTTCTCAATTTGAATATAAATATGTGCTATATAGTGTAGTGTCTAGAGCTTGAGATTAATATAGAACATTTTAAGCATCAATATAGAATATTTAATTCAATGTTGTGGTGATTTTCTTTGCTTTTGGCTTAATTAATTCTGAATAGAAGCTGACTTTCTTATTTTTATTTCGTATTTTTCCTTTTTTTTCCCTCCACAATTTGAAACCTTCCGGCTTCTAAAATGCTACTAGGCTTGAGAGGTTAAGAATCGATTTAAATTTAGGGTCCTTTACAATAATATTCAATATTTAATAAGTAATTACACTATTAGTGCATCACCAAAATAATTACAAAAATAATAATCTTCCCATATTTATTTACAATATTAATGTCCTTAATTTAGGGAAAACATTTGTCCGCTTATTCTCTTTTTCTCCATTACCGCCTCCTCTCTCCTCCACTTCGTCCTCCTCTTTCGCCATCGCCCCTGCTTCAACACCTTGAAGATGTAGATCTTGTAAGTCTTCTTCTTCGTCCTCCTCCTTCGTCGTCGTCACCGCCGCTTCAACACCTTGAAGATGTAGATCTTGTAAGTCTTCTTCTTCTTCTTCTTCCTCCTCCTTCGCCGTCGCCGCTTCAACACCTTGAAGATGTAGATCTTGTAAGTCTTCTTCTTCTTCTTCTTCTTCTTCTTCTTCTTCTTCTTCTTCCTCCTCCTCCTTCGCCATCGCCGCCGCCGTTTCAACACCTTGAAGATGTAGATCTATAGATCTTGAAGATGTAGCCGCCATGAACGCCGATCTCCTCATCCATTACGGCCACAGCTGCCATTATGACGAAGGTTGATTTAGTCCAGAAATTAAAAGCAGAAGAAGATAAATTTTAGTGCAGTTGGTAGCCAAACATTTATACAAAGGTAACCATTTTAGTTTTTGTGGATAACCAAGAGAAATTTCATTGCAGTTGGTAACCAAATTTTCATACAAAGGTAACCATTTTAGTTTTTGTTGGATACATTTGTATTAAGGTTTGGCTACCAACTGTACTATGGAAAAAAAATCTATAATAGATTTTTTTATAATTAATTGGTAACCCAATAAAACTGAATCGGTTACCTTTGTATTAAGGTTTGACTACCAACTGCATTATGGAAAAAAAAATCTACAATAGATTTTTTTTAATTAATTGGTAACTCAATAAAACTTAATTTGTAAGACCCCAACTTATTATAAAGAAAATTAAATTTCCTCTATTTATTATTTTGAAATAGTAAGGGTTTATTTGATTAATGTAGTTAGTTATGGGTAAAATGCGCAAATATTTTAAAGTGGTTATAAAATATTCATTTTTATCGGAGAATATTCGTTTGGTCGTGGAATATTCTTACTATCGGAGAATATTCGTATGACGGTGCAGCCTTGTGTGGGCCCCATAACGGAAAGCGATTGGATGAAGAAAATGACAAGTTTAAGTTGTTTATAAATAATCTAGGTAGTAGTTATTACCGTTAATATCTTGTTGGAATTCCGGTGGTTAAAACACATGAATACGCGTTGTTACAGACACAAGAAGCACAAGATTGCACCAATTATTGATTCTTACGTAAGAAGGCACTACTCAATAATTGTTACAGAATTAATGCTCAAAGATTTTATTTTATTGATTCAATAATTGCTACGTTGATATTTTATATTACCGTTGTTTTAATAATTGTCACTACACAAGATTTTTCATTATCGAAGCAATAATTTATATTATCCGAATAATATTATTAGATAACATTATTGGCAATGTCTAGAAAGTTCATCTAAGGAGAGGTTTGGTCACCTAATCAATTGCCGCCAAGAAGGAGAAATACTTATTAGAAAGCCCCCTCTTCCACAGAAGCAGCATGGTACAAGATTGTGATTCTATAATATTATTTGTGAATAATTAATTATTGATTTATATGATACGAAAAATATTCATTTTATGTGGATATAGATGGAGAAAATTTTTAATGTGACAATTGTTGAAAATTAATATTTTATCTTTTTCTGATAAAATAATTCATTTAAATATATTATTATATTTTAATAATATAATAATGGGGATATTTTTTACAATAAATGTGGAATATATGAGTATATGAGGAGGAATAGTATTTTTATTGCAAAAGTTGTTTAAAACATGTTAAACATGTCTGTGGGCCCATTTCTTGACTGAAATTTGATTATAGCCTGTAAAATCACCCGTTTGTGGATTTCGGTCAACTTCTGTTTGGAATTTGGAAAAATTTTCTTCTGCAAAGTTGTAGAGAATGGAATTTCCTATGGAAAAGGCACGAGGTTCGAATTTTTCTGACAAAAGGGCTATTTATTATGAATTATTGAAGTTCCGAAGTTCTGAAATAATTGATTTTTGAAGTTTTAAATAATTTTTATAAGAAAAACATTTTTTTTCATTTGTGGGCATGTGTTAAATGGTTGAAATCAGTTGTTAAGGTTTGCGTAGGATTTTAATTTATAAATATTATTATTATATTTAATTTTCTGCTTTGGTGTTCTAAGCATTTTCCTATAAATAGGGTGCTTTGGGTTAGAATTGAAAATCACACCGTAAACCTCAAATTTTCTCTCTTTCTCTCGATATATTGAAGCGATTCTTGTGAGTATTTTAATACTTTGAGTGTTGTTATATATTGCAAGTTCGAGTCATAGCCTATATCCAGGTGTTTCAACTGTAAAATCTTGTCTTTACGAGATAAGGATATTATTTTTTTAAAATGATATTAATTTTTCAATATCATTATGCCGTAATATTGTGAGTATTTTTCTTGTGAAATTCTTGTCTTTTAGTGTCGGGTTTATTTATTCACGATACTAAGACTATTCACGATATATTTACACTATTTACGTAAAAATTAAATTTTCATTTTTCGTCTAAAATATCTATTATGGATACTAGCTTTGATTGTATCCATGTTTTGATCATTCTTGAATTTTACTCCACTATGATTATTTATGAGGTATTTTTGGACATGGAATATGAAATACTTAATCCTTAATATTTATTCTTTTGTTTCAATCGGGTTCGTTTTCTTTAAAATATTTTTCATCATCCTCGGTCCTAAATGATGATATAATTGAATATCTTTGGCATTCTGTAGTGTAAAGATTAATGATTTTCGATGAATATCTTTGGCCTCAGAGTGCAAAGATGAACATGTGTTTAGATGAACATGACTAATTGGTGAATATCTTCGTTTAAAGGCAAAGATGAATATTTGATTCCAGATATATGTTGATTGATGTTACAGGGATAAAATGTTGACGATGGAATTTTAAATTCATATATAGAAGATAGTAGACTTTATTCTCTATTTAACTCTTCTAATGAATTATTATTTCCGCTGCGAACATTGATTTAAAACTTGTTGTCTATTGTATTCTATTAGATTTTTCCCTGTTGAAGACTAACGATAATTTGTTCTATATTATCTTGGTCATAATATTCTTTATTGGGCTAGTTGAGCTCACCCTTTTCCTTTTTGTTCTATTTTTCTTCTCAGGAGGCGAGAATGTAGCAAGTACTAGTCGAGGTAAGGAATGAAGGTTCTAGAAAGTCGTTTTACTAGTCCTCACCATTTTTATAAAATAATGTATCAATAATTATAATGAGGACTTATTTGAGTGTGGATATTGTCTAGATGACAATATTTATATTTAAACTCACAGTTTTTATGTTGTACTAATAAAGTTGTGGTTGTCTCTGTACCATGTATTTTGACGACTCAGAATGGGTGTTGTATACCTATTTTGGGGGCGTCACAGAATTGATTACATTTGTATGCAGTGTTGGCTACCAATTGCACTATTAAATAAAAACATCTATAATAGATTTTTAAAAAATAAATTAGTAACCTAATAACACTGAATTGGTTACTTTGGTATGAATGTTTGGCTACCAACTATACTTGTAAGACCCCAACTTTTATGAATAAAGATTAAATTCTCTCGAAATATATTTTTGAATATTATGGTGTGGATATGATATAATGTTATAGTTGTGGGTATTATTTACAAATTTTACAAAGTAAGCAAGTGGTTATATAATATTCGATTGGTCGGGGAATATTCGTTTTAATAGGGAATATTCGAACGACGGCACAATCATTGGTGGACCCCACAACGGAAGTATTGTCGTAGTAAGAAAATGACAAAATTATCTTTTTATAAAAATAACGGCGGAAGTGTTACCGTTAAAAATGTTGAACTACCCGGTAGTAAAAGTATAGTAATACGCGTGGTTGCATAGTAGCACACGGTATTGGTTATTGATGCTTACGTGAGAAGTCACTCAGTTATACTCAATTATTGCTACAGTAATTATTGCATCATATATCTCATATTATTGATTCAATTATTGTCACAGTATCATCTGCATAATATTTTATATTATTAAATCAATAATTGAGACGACAAAGTTATTCATATTATTATTTACAATATTGACAATGTCTAGAAGTTCTATCAAGGAGAGGTTTGATCACCTAATTGCGCGCCAATAAGGAGAAATCCTTATCGGAAAGCCCCCTCTTTCCTAGGAACGATCTGGTTGTTAAATATTGTGAGTTATAATATTAATGGTGAATAAGTTCGTGTTGATTAAAGATGAATTTGATAGTTCCATTGTATTGGGATTATTAGTGTTAGTGGAAATCGACATCTATTCCGATGATAATTGATGTCTGGGGGTTATATTGATAAATCGGGTAATTTATCGGATAAATGAGCAATTAATTGCTACTAATTCACATGCTTATATAACTATTTGTACACATTTGTGTACTATTGAATCACATTCATGTACTATTAAGGGAGTTGGTGCAAGATTGATAATACTTGCATGACTAAGTTAAAAATGGAGGTATAGATGGAGGTACTATACTGTAATTCGTATTTTTCACATGATTATACTATTGATTCACATGATTGAACTATTGATTCACATTATTTACTATTAGGGGAGTTGGTGCAAGTTTGATAATACTTGTAGGACTAAATTAAAAATAAAGGAAAAAAGGAAGGTATTATACTGTAATATTCTAAGCCCCAAAACGTGCAATTATCAAAACTATATTTTTCTATAAATAGAAGCTTATTTCTTCATTATTCTTCACCAATTCACTCAAGCTATAGAGCATTTATTATAGAGAGAAAGTATAGAGAGAAAGAAGAAGAGAATTCTGCTACCTCACTACTCCAGTATCCAGTTTCTTTCTAAGGTAAGGGGTATTATTTCTTTCATCTTCATGAAGAGAACTTCTGTTATTCCATTCTTTATCATTATGTTGGAATAACTTTTGTCATGCTAAGTACCGCATACATGGTGAAATTCTTACGTTATTCCATTCTTATTATTCTCATTGGAATAACTGCTTATAATGGCACCGCATACATGGTGAAATTCTTCTAATATTCCGTTCTTTATTATTTTATCGGAATATCCCATCTCGTGTGTTTACCCTGCACTGATTCCATTATTTATTATTCGCCGGAATATCATGTATGTGCTTTTACGCATGACTGGTTCCATTATTTATTATTACATTGGAATATCACCGTGCGTTTGCGCTTATGCATGACTGGTTCCGTTATTTATTATTCATTGGAATAACTCGTCATGCATGCGGTCTATCGCATGCCCGGTGATTTCTTTTGTTATTCCATCCTTTATTATACTCAGTTGGTTAAAGTTTTGGTTTTTATACTCCATGAAATTAGTGGAATATCCTTGATATTTGCGCTTCATCCAGTATCTTTTCATGGAAATATTATTCTGAGCATTCTTGAGTTTTATCCCACAAAACAGTATCATGTTGAAAATTTGGACGTTATTGGTTCCTGGATAAATTAATTTATAAATCTTTAAAACTTATTCTTGAACTTGTTTTATTGAATTGTCATCATCTTCATTCTTATATTATGTTGAAAGTCATCTCGTATTCTGTAGTGCATAGATGGACTTAGTATGATTATGACGACCAGGATTATTCTAAGATAATCATAACCGTAATGTTACAAATGATGTGGTAAAAGTCCTCCTTGGCCGTAGTGTATTGATGGACGAGTTGTTGGCATGATCATGACCATTGATGAATACACGAATATCCCTCGCCCGTAGTGCATGGATAATTTGTGGTTGTGATCTTAATGAATATCCTTGTCCGTAGTAATGGGGATAATGTGGTTTATTTATTGTGAGTCTCAAATGATAAAAGTGATGAAAAACCTTTTAAATCATAGAAGATAGTACACTTTATTCTCTACTTGACTCTTCTAATGGATTGCTTGTTCCGCTGCAGTTAAACTTGATGTTTATTATATTTTATCAGTTTAACACTGTTGAAGGCTAATGATAAATTACGCATTATCTTAGTCATAATATTTCTTATTGGGCTAGTTGAGCTCACCTTTTTGTTTTCATTGTTCTCTTGTGAAATGAGAACGTAAATTTGGGACTAGTCGGGGAACGGAGTGACGGTTCAGATGATAGCATTAGTAGTCCTCACTATTCTATGAAATTGTATAATAGTAAATGTAATGAGGACTCCATTGAGTGTGGATATTGTCTAGATAACAATATTTTTATTAAAACTCATAGCTTATGTTTTGTCGTATTTTACACGACAGTTGTATTATTAAGTTGTATTTGAATTTTATACCATGTATTTGGCGACTCAAGATGGGTGATGTATACCTATTTTGGGGGCGTCACAATACTATAAAAAAATCACAGGTATAAATGTGGATTTGGGGTGATGGGGTCCGGTAGTACTTTATAAATTATTTATATGTATGTATTCCCAGTTTGGAGAAATTCAATTTGTGACGCCCCCAAAAATAGGTATACATCACCTATTCTGAGTCGCCAAATACATGGTACAAGATACAAATACAATCTTAAATATACAACAAGAGCTGTGAGTTTTAATACAAATATTGTCTTCTAGACAATATCCACTCTCAGAATAAGTCCTCATTACATTTATTATCACACTATTTTATAGAATACTGAGGACTACTAAGACACCATCTCGGACCGTCAGTCCCCCCTCTCTCTCTAATTTATTCTACAGCTAGGGATTTCATTTTCGCTGTTCCGTTCAATCCTTTTGTCTTCCATAGCTATAAGTAATTACTGTTCTTCATTTACATTTCACTCCCATATCACACACACACACACACACACACACACATATATATATATATTTATATCTCTGATAGTCTGGCTATGTGAATTTCTATCTGGATTCTTATTTATTCAGAAGCTTTATTACATTTTTTTGGAAACATAGTAGATGGTAAGAACTTCGTCATCTTTCACTAACTTAATCCTCCGCCAAAACCATAAAAATCCAACCTTTCATATTCGAAACATTGGTTTTGGAGGCGGGGAAGAGTTTATACAAATGCAAGATCAAATTAGTTCAAGCAATCATAAGAATCAAAACTTGACTGAGATTGCTAAAGACGTTTCAAAGTTCATTCGGTCCCGAGCCGGATGGGAACAAACACTTGTATTCGAAGTTTTCCAAGCATTAATTTGCCGGACCCCAACTTATCATATATGAGTTACAAGCATCAAAACAATGTATTTTTGGACGCTTGATTTTTTTACTAGGTTAGTTCTCGATTTGGCTTTCCTACCGATCGGTCTTTGTATAATGTGATTTTTAAGGGTCTTGTGGAGAGAAAGGTCATGACGCCCCAAAATAGGTATACATCACCTATTACGAGTTGTCAATACATGGTACATGTAAACAACTACAACTTTATTATTACAACAAGAAAGCTGTGAGTTTGAATACAAATATTATCTTCTAGACAATATCTATACTCAAATAAATCCTCATCACATTTATTGATACATTATTTTACAAAAATGGTGAGGACTACTAAACAATCCTTTCTAAAACCTTCATTCCATACTCCAGACTGTACTCGCTATATTCTCGCCTCCCGAGAAGAAAAATGGAACAAAAAAGGAAAAGGGTGAGCTCAACTAGCCCGGTAAAAATATTATGACTAAGATAATATACAACAAATTACAGTTAGTCTTCAACAGGAAAAATCTAATAGAATACAATAGACAACAAATTTTAAATCAATATTCGCAATGAAATAATAATTCATTAGAAGAGTTAAGTAGAGAATGCAAACTACTATCTTCTATGTATGAATTTAAAAATTCATCGCTCTATCTTTTATCCCCGTAACATCAATCAATATACATCCGAATCAAATATTCATCTTTGCACACACAGCCAAAGATATTCATCGATTGGTCATGTTCATCTAAACACTGCTCATCTTTTGCACTACACCCAAAGATATTCTTGAGAAATCATTCATCTTTGCACTACTGAGCCAAAGATATTCAATAATATCATCATTTAAGACCGAGGATGATGAAAATATTTTTAAAGAAACGAATCCAAAGGAAACAAAATGACAAGGATTAAGGATTAAGGATTCAGTACTTTGTTTTATCCATGTTCAAAAAATACCTCCAAAATAATCATAGTGGTGTAAAATTCAAGAATGATCAAAACATGGATACAATCAAAGCTAGTATCCGAATAGATATTTTGGACAAAAAGAAGAAATTTTATTTTTGGTGAATAAGTGTCGATACGTGAATAGTGCCGAGTACGTGAATAGTAATCTCGACACCAAAAGATAGAAATTCCACAAAAAAACATCTTCACGCTTCATGAATAGTTTCGTGAATAGTAACTCGTGAATAGTAACTCGTGAATAAGAACTCATGAATAGTAAACCCCAACATGAAAAAGTTCCAAATTTGATAAAAGTTCCAACCAATATTTCAAAGATAATGATATTGAAGAAATAATATCATTTGAGAAGAAAATAACATCCCTTACCTCGAAAGATTAGTACTTTAGCTAGAATAACGTGTATAAGGTCAAGGAACTTGCACTAATCTAACAATACTCAAAGTATACTCAAAATACTCACAAGAATACGCCGATAATATAGAGAGAAAACTTGAGTTTCGGTGTGATTTTCAATTCTAACCTAAGCACCCTATTTATAGGAAAATGCTTAGAATGACTAAAGCGAAAATTTAATAAAATATTAATATATATTATAAATTTTCTTAGCCCATCTTTGAAGATCTGATTTCAGTAATTAATATCACATGTTAGCCCACTTAAATGCAAAAAACGTTTTTCTTTACAATAATAATTAAAACTTCCAAAAATCAATTATTTCGGAGCTTCGAAACTTCAATAATTCACAATAAATAGCTCTTTTATCAGAAAATTCAAATCTCGGGAGTTTTTATAGGAAATTCAATTCTCTACAACTTTGCAGAAGAAAGTTTTTTCAAATTCCAAACAAAAATTGACCAAATCCACAAACGGGCTATTTTACTGGCTATAATCAAATTTCGGTCAATAATTGTGTCCACCAACACACAAAACATGTGTTAAACATTTAATGCCACAAAAATACTCTTCCTCCTCATATACTCATATATCCCACATTCATTGTAAAAATATCATCGTTAATATATTATTAAAATAATATATTTAAATGAATTATTTATATCGAAAAAGATAAAATATTAATTTTCAACAATTGTCACATTAAAATTTTCTCCATCTATATCCTCATAAAATCAATATTTTCCTCATCATATAAATCAATAATTAATTATTCATAAATAATATTATGTAATCACATTATCGACAACCGTGTAGTTCCTGTGATAGGGGCTTTCAATAAGAATTTCTCCTCTTCTTGCCGCAATTAGGTGACCAAACCTCTCCTTAGATGTAACTTTCTAGACATTGCCAATAATGTTATCTAATAATATTATTCGGGATAATATGAATTATTGCTTCGATAATGAAAAATATTGTGTAATGACAATTATGAAACAACAAAGAATATAAAATATCAACGCAAAGAATTATTAACTCAATAAAATATTCAATAAAGAATTATCGTAACCATTATTGAGTAGTGCCTTCTTCACGTAAGAATCAATAATTGTGCAATACCGTAATAGCATCGTGTTTTAACCACCGAGTATTTTTAAAAAGATTAACTGTAATAACTACGCTGTTATTTTTAACCAACTTATATTTGTCGCTTTTCTTCATCCAATCGCTTTCGTTATGGGGCCCACACATGGTCGCTACTGTCGCATTTAATATTCCCCGACAAGACGAATATTCCACCACCAAACGAATATTCCCCGACAACAATGAATATTTTATAACCACTTGCTTATTTTGAAATATTTGCGTATTTTACCCCTAACTATCCACATTAATCACATCAACCCTTACTATTTCAAAATAATAAATAAAGAAAATTAAATTTCATTAATAATAAGTTGGGGTCTTACAAAGGCTGCCAATGCTGCTAAAAAATTTATTGAGTTTACCAAATTTAACCTAGAGCCATCTTGTTTAGAGTTGTATATCTGTTGTTTATGTGAAAATGGGTTAATTGAGGAAACACTAGATGTGTTTGATCAATTGAAAGGGATTGGTTATTGCCCTTCACTGGGGACTTTGAATTCGGTTTTATTGGCCTTCGTCCGAGTTGGTAGGACTCATGTGGTTTGGAAATTGTATGGGGAAATGATGGATTGTGGTGTTGTGGCCGATGTGGAGACAGTTACATGCTTAATTAAAGCATTTTGTACTGACAACAATGTTTTAAAAGGTTTTTAACTTCTTCAGCTAGTTTTAGAAGCTGGATATGTTCCTAGTATTGTTGCTTTCAATAAATTAATATCTGGGTTTTCTAAAGAAAGGAATGATTCTGGAGTATCGACTGTTTTACAAACTATGATTGCAAAGAATTGTACTCCGCAGATATATACTTTTCAGGAAATTATCCATGGGCTATGCAAGAGAAAAATGATACATGAAGGTTTTAGGATTTTCAATGATCTCAAGGATAGAGGATATGCTCCAGATAATGTTATGTATACAACAATGATTCATGGTCTTTGTAAAATGAAAAGAATTGGAGATGCTCGAAAGTTATGGTTTGAAATGATTCGGAAGGGAATCATGCCCAATGAGTACACATATTGTACCCTCATCTCTGGGTATTTAAGAGTTGGTGATCTCGATGGAGACCAGGAGCTTTATAAGGGAATGCTTGGTAGAGGCTACGGAGAGACCACTATAAGTTACAACACCATGATTAATGTATTATTTTCACATGGAAGGACAGAAAAAGCTTGCAAGCAGTTTGAAAAAATGCAGCAGAAAGGTATCGCTCGTGACATGTTCACTTACAAATATATGATTATGGGCTTTTTTAAGGAAGGGAAAATAGCCGAGAGTATAAAGTTTATGTATCAACTTCTAAAGCAGGGTTTTCAGCCATCGTCTGCCTCTTATATTCCCCTTGTAAAGAAACTTTGTATGGTGGGAAAGTGCTTGATGCAAAAACTTTATGTAAGTATATGCAGGATAGGGGTGTGGTACCAGCAGTCTGTATTCATGATTTTATCATAACTGGACTGAGCAAGAAAGGATGTGTTGCAGAAGCTTTTAGGATTTTCAATGATCTCAAGGATAGAGGATATGCTCCAGATAATGTTATGTATACAACAATGATTAACGGTCTTTGTAAAATGAAAAGGCTTGGAGATGCTCAAAAGTTATGGTTTGAAATGATTCGGAAGGGAATCATGCCCAATGAGTACATATATTATACCCTCATCTCCGGGTATTTAAGAGTTGGTGATCTCAATGGAGCTCAGAAGCTTTATAAGGGAATGCTTGGTAGAGGCTACGGAGAGACCACTATAAGTTACAACACCAGGATTAATGTATTGTTTTCACGTGGAAGGACAGAAAAAGCTTGCAAGCAGTTTGAAAAAATGCAGCAGAAAGGTATCGCTCGTGACATGTTCACTTACAAATCTATGATTGTGGGCTATTTTAAGGAAGGGAAAATAGCTGAGAGTATAAAGTTTATGTATCAATTTCTAGAGCAGGGTTTTCAGCCATCGCATGCCTCTTATATTCCCCTTATAAAGAAACTTTGTAAGGTGGGGAAAGTGCTTGATGCAAAAACTTTATGTAAGTATATGCAGGATAGGGGTGTGGTACCAGCAGTCTGTATTCATGATTTTATCATAACTGGACTGAGCAAGAAAGGATGTGTTGCAGAAGCTTATAGGATTTTCAATGATCTCAAGGATATAGGATATGCTCCAGATAATGTTATGTATACAATAATGATTCACGGTCTTTGTAAAATGAAAAGGCTTGGAGATGCACAAAAGTTATGGTTTGAAATGATTCGGAAGGGAATCATGCCCAATGAGTACCCATATTGTACCCTCATCTCCGGGTATTTAAGAGTTGGTGATCTCAATGGAGCCCAGAAGCTTTATAAGGGAATGCTTGGTAGAGGCTACGGAGAGACCACTATAAGTTACAACACCATGATTAATGTATTGTTTTCACGTGGAAGGACAGAAGAAGCTTGCAAGCAGTTTGAAAAAATGTAGCAGAAAGGTATCGCTCGCGACATGTTCACTTACAAATCTATGATTATGGGCTATTTTAAGGAAGGGAAAATAGCCGAGAGTATAAAGTTTATGAATCAACTTCTTGAGCAGGGTTTTCAGCCATCTTCTGCCTCTTATATTCCCCTTGTAAAGAAACTTTGTAAGGTGGGGAAAACAAATATTATAATAATAATGTAATACTGTATTATATATAAATATATTTAATAATTAATTATGTGGTGTATCCCCCACATCATCGGAAACCCCATTTCTTAAAATTTAACGAGCTCCTATATCCCCATGTATAGTTTGGAATTCAGCAGCTTCTATGTGTTTTATTATTGATATTTGTTTAATATAATTGTAATGATCTTCCCTGTCAAATTAATTCAGCAATTTGTATTTATCAGGAATTTTGCAAAACGACAAATGACATGGTTTCGTAATGAGCAAATTTATTAGTGGATTGATGCTTCCAGACCCTTGGTATGTCATTTCGCTTTTCTTTAGCTTTCGATACGTTTATTTGGCTAAGTAGATCTTTGCTACCTTTTTCTCAGTTAACATTAATTTTAAAACACTCCACATGTATTTGAATGCATACTTAATTGTATGGACTCATTACCAAACATTGTGCTTGATGTTGCTACTGTTGATGTAATATCCCGAAAAAAATAATAATATTAAATTTATATTCTTAAAACATATTGTTTAGAACTTGTCATTTATTTGGGTCAAACTAGTTATTTAAATTATGTGGACTAATAAATATTAATAAGTGATAGATAATATTATGTGGTTAAAATTTGGGCCTTAATATTAATTTAACCCAAATAGAAGTTTATTAGGGCAACTTAATTAATAAATAGCTAAACCTAATATTACTTCATTATACAAACTGAATAATAAGAGGTGGCTACTTTGGAGATAAAGGGAACAGCTACAAAGGGGGCTCAGGTGAAGAAAGACTAGAGATTTTGATCACTAGTGGGGAAATTTTATCAGTAATAAGTAAGTATATTATACATTATATAAAGTGTGGATAAATCACGTGGTTCCATATTAAATTATTAAATTTAGTATGTTGTTTTTTTTTATCATGAGCAAGTACTTTTGTAATTCAAGAACTAAGAGCGATCTTTAAAGATGGGAGAATTTATTTATTAATGTAATACTTATACGAATGTACTTATTATTTTTATCACTTTATTCCAATCAAATTGAACGAAGGGAGTAGTCTGTGATTGATTTTGGAGATCCTAAAATAATAAATTGATGATTTCTTTAAATAAAAATATATATATAGCAGTAGTAATTAAAGTTTACGAAAACTTGCATAATTTGCAAGAGATGTTATACAAATAAATATGTAAGATTATATGGAATGAATTAAATCTTAATATTATAAGTAATTATATTTTATAGTCGTACCAAATAGAAGTGTTCATATTTTTATAAATGTACTTACATTTAGTATTATTAATTTGTGTAATTAGTTCGGACGGAAGGAACTTAAAGAGTTATATTTGGAATATAAATTTTGGAGTATTAATAATTGATATAAGGCGATGATTAAAGGCATATTAAATAGATTATGAATTATTTTGAAATTATTGAATTGGATTATATTTAATTTGAGGTGAATATGTTTAGGTGATGAATAACGTTTCGTATTTGATATCGTTGACATTTGAGGGTAAGATTTTGTGGAGTGTGCTATAAATGGTTTGGAAGTATCAGGTACGGATTTCGTACTCTTTCAGCGACAATCTTGTTAAATTTGATTCGTTTGTTTTGTCCCTTATTTCGAATTTCGTTATTATTTTACATAATTGTTTCTTGTGAAATTCATATAATGGTTTCATTTTGGAGTTGATATATATGACTCGTATTTGTACTCTTTGAGTTAGGTTATCATGCTTAGTATTTATTCTTGAAAATTGTAGAGCGGTACATGTTGCTACCTTCTTTTTGAGATATTGTGACTATAATTTGATTTGGTTCAACATGTACATATAGAACCCTTTTGTTGGTATTATGTCGCATATGTTGTGACATGATATTTTTGTTAGAATATATTGTAGGGTATACTTGAGCTATAACCACCTGTGGGGGTACCACAGGCATGTCGTGTTGGCACGAAAGGCATGACACTTTCCGTGGCAGTGTGATTAGTCCACGACGTCTCCGTTTTGGGCTCCGGAGGAAGTGGACCATTTGGTGTTTTGTTGTGGGAGGCGTATGGGTTAACCTTAGTTTTCTGTTCTGCGGATTGGTGATGTTGTGCCAAACACACTATCCGATTTGCATACATTTGGATTCGCGGTCCAATGTGTGATTTGCCTGTGTGGCGTTATTTTGGTTGCTTGTGTGGCATCATTTGACTTGCCTGTGTGGCATTATTTTGACTTGCCTGTGTGGCAATGTGTATTTCTGAGCTCATTCGGTATAAAATAACTCCAGCCATTTGTTTGACTATTATTTTATTGGATTAGTTTTTTGTTGGTTTACATTCAGTTCAAGTCATCGAGTTAGTTACTTGATTCGTTATTTCTTTATTCTTTTATTGGTTTTCATCAATTACGTTGATTGAGATATATTCATTACGTTGATTGAGATATATTCCATTCAGATCTTTGGATATTATATATTCGTTCGTATTTGCACTTGAGGCTTTGTTCAGTATTTTGTCTCAGTTATTTTCGTATATCAGTTGTATATCTTTTGTATATCGTATTCAGTCTTTGGGCAATTGGCTCATCTTGTGTTTTTCTTCCAAGCGAGTTTTCGCAGGGGTTATTCAGGGCTAGTGTGATGAGGTTTTTGCCTTTGACCATTTAGGTTGATTCGAATTTTAAGTTTTGATTATTTTAACTCAGTTTGGAGAATTATACTTATTACTTTATTAATGGATCACCACTATTAATATTTTGAGGTTGTTAGTGCTCTGTTTATTTATTTTGAGGTTTGTTGTGCTTTGCACGTGACCTCCCTTTCCTTTTCGGGAAGGGGGTGTTACAGAGATGGTATCAGAGCTTAGGTTCTTTCTTGTAGAAAACCTATTTAGGTTTGACATGTGAGTTATGGGTAAATCACTGGGTAGACGTAGGAGTTTGAATTGATTTTGTTCTCTGTTTGGTTGGTCTTCTTCTGACCAAGTGTTTTTTTAGTTCTTTGAGTTGTAGTTGATTTGAGAAAGGCGAGATAATTTGTTAAGATTATTATTGTTATGCGTTGGAACAATAATATTAGTTAAGGATTGTGATTGGATTATTAAGGAGAATAATATCATATTTTGTTCAGTTAAGAAATGATTATACGATTATGATATGTGCATTTGTATCAGTAAGTTTTGATATGGGAGAATTATTTGTTAAGAGTTATTTTAGGTAATTACAAATTATTATGATTTTGGAATTGAGGATTTTGTTTGGGTTAGATTCTGATTTTTGTTAAGTTGTGAATAATTTGAGGTATGTGAATCGGTGGGATAATATGATAAAGTGAAAACTATTAAGTACAAAGGATCTCTTGTAATTTTGAGTTGTTGTAAAGATTCGAGGTAATTAGATTAATTTTTTGGAGTAAATGAATTTTTGCGATTATTTCTAGTAGAATATTGGAGTTATCTTATATGAAATTTTGAGTGATAGATGAGAAGATTTTGGAATTTGTTGGGTTAAGGTTCGCTTTAAGAGAATGATTGATTTATTAAATGATTAGATATAAAGTGATGAATCTTTAAGAGATTTTGAAAGCTATCGTTTGTTTATTGAGATAGTAGGATATATGATTTGGAGTTTGGTATGCTGATGGAGAGATCTTAGTAGTAGTATATTTTTGGTGTAATAATATTTGAGAACTAATTTGATTGGAGGTTATGATATTTTGGAACTCTTAAGGACTTAGGAGAGTTGGTGATAAAGAGATATTAGTAGTATATTCTTTGGTGTAATATTATTTGGTGAATAGTTCAAATTAAGGATGAGATATTTTGAAGCTCTTGAGGACTTGGGGAGAGTTGGTAATATGGTTTGCATAGTTGTTTTGGTTATCTGATGTCTTTAGAGTTTTGCGTGAATTTATGTAAAATTAAATAAAAATAATTTGTTAGATTTTTGTCATGTGTGGAATATAAACATTTTAACGAGTTAAAAATAATTTTAAATATTTTGGTTATTTGGATCGTATTTAGATAAAGAAAAATATTTGTGATTTCGAATTATGTTCCGAAGAGTACGTACGCTTGCAAGAATGAAACTCAGAGATATTAACGTGGGGGCCCGCACCAACAGTGGATCATGTGATTTAACGCGAAGAACCTTACCAAGACTTGACACGGTGAGTGATTTAATCTTTTACAAGTACATTGATAATTACATTAATAGATGACTTATCCACGTTGATCGTTACAAATGGTGACGCTACGTCGTAACTAAATTTATTTATTTTTTCTGTAGCTTATTTGAATTCCGAGGACGGAATTATTTTTAAGGGGTGAAAATTGTAATAACCTATTTTTAATATAATTAAATATTAATTAATTTTATCTTATACAATTGTGTTTAAATGGGAAAAGATAAATGATTTTGTTTCCTTCTTTTCTTCCTTGTTTTGTTTGGAAAATTAAATTCTTTTAGTAGATAATTAAATAACTGATTAAATTAAAATTTGAGGAAGATAATTCCTTTTGTTAAAGTCTTGTGGTAAAATTATTCGGAGCGGGAAACTACTTGGGAGATAGAGGAGTATATTCGAGCGGAGTATCTGCATCTTTTTGATAATTAGGTATTTTCCATTCTTTTGATTCCGGGGACGGAATCCTTTTTAAGAGGGTGGTAATGTAATATCCCGAAAAAAAAAATTAAATTTATATTCTCAAAACATATTGTTTGGAACTTGTCATTTATTTGGGTCAAACTAGTTATTTAAATTATGTGGGCTAATAAATATTAATAAGTGATAGATAATATTATGTGGTTAAAATTTGGGCCTTAATATTAATTTAACCCAAATAAAAGTTTATTAGGGCAACTTAATTAATAAATAGCTAAAACTAATATTACTTCATTATACAAACTGAATAAGAAGAGGTGGCTACTTTGGAGATAAATGGAACAGCTAAAAAGGGGGCTCAGGTGAAGAAAGACTAGAGATTTTGATCACTAGTGGGGAAATTTCATCAGTAATAAGTAAGTATATTATACATTATATAAAGTGGGGATAAATCACGTGGTTCCATATTAAATTACTAAATTTAATATGTTGTTTTTTTTCATCATGAGCAAGTACTTTTGTAATTCAAGAACTAAGAGCGATCTTTAAAGATGGGAGAGTTTATTTATTAATGTAATTGTGACGCCCCCAAAATAGGTATACACAACACCCATTCTGAGTCGCCAAATACATGGTACAAAAAGCAAACTACAACTTCAATAATACAAATGTCGTGTGAAATACGACAATATATACTGTGAGTTTAAATATAATATTGTCTTCTAGACAATATCCACATGCAAATAAATCCCCATCATAATTATTGATTCATTATTTTACAAAATGGTGAGGACTACTAAACAACTCTCTCTAGAACCTTCATTCCATATTCCCGACTAGTACTCGCATTACATTCTCGTCTCCGAGAAGAAAAATGGAACAACAAGGAAAAGGGTGAGCTCAACTAGCCCAGTAAAGAATATTATGACTAAGATAATATACAACAAATTATCGTTAGTCTTCAATAGGGAAAAATCTGATATAATACAATAGACAACAAGTTTCAGATCAATATTCGCAATGAAATAATAATTCATAGAAGAGTTACGTAGAGAATGAAATCTACTATAATCTATGAATTTAACGGTCCATCATCAATATTTTATCCTCAGTAACATCAATCAATATGCATCGAATCAAATATTCATCTTTGCACTACAGCCAAAGATATTCATCGATGGGTCATGTTCATTTAAACACTGCTCATCTTTGCTCTACAGCCAAAGATATTAATCAATCTATCATGTTCATCTCAACACTGCTCATCTTTGCACTACTGTGCCAAAGATATTCTTCAGAAATCATTCATCTTTGCACTCTGGGTGCCAAAGATATTCAATAATATCATCATTTAAGATCGAGGATGATGAAAAATATTTTTAAAAGAAACGAATCCGGTGAAACAAAATGACAAGGATTAAGGATTAAGGATTCAGTACTTGGTTTTATCCACGCCCAAAAAATACCTCAAAAATAATCATAGTGGTGTAAAATTCAAGAATGATCAAAACATGGATACAATCAAAGGTTAGTATCCAGAATAGATATTTTGGACAAAAAGAAGAAATTTTATTTTCTATTGAATAGTCACAGATATCGTGAATAGTGTCGATACACGTGAATAGTAACTTCACACCAAAAGATAGAAATTCCACAAAAACATCTTCACGCTTCGTGAATAGTACTCGTGAATAGTAACTCTGTGAATAAGTAACTCATGAATAGTAACTCGTGAATAGTAACCCATGAATAGTAACCCCGACATGAAAAAGTTCCAAATTTGATAAAAACTTCAGATCAACATTTCAAAGATAATGATATTGAAGAAATAATATCATTTCTGAAAAAAAATAATATCCCTTACCTCGAAAGATCAAGGTCTTCAAATGAAACACAGGATATAGGCTATGACTTGGACTTTGCACCAGTATAGCAATACTCAAAGTATACTCAAAATACTCACAAGAATAAACGATCGATAATATAGAGAGAAAACTTCAGCTTCGTGTGATTTTCAATTCTAACCCAAGCACCCTATTTATAGGAAATGCTTAGAACACCAAAAAGAAAATTTAATAAATTAATAATATAATTATATTATTTTCTACACATGTCTAGAATCTGATTTCAGCCATCAAACACATGCCACCTTCTAGAAAAAATAAGAAAAACGTTTTTTAATTTTAAATATTTTAAACTTCCAAAAATCAATTATTTTTGAGCTTTGAACTTCAATAATTCATAATAAATAGCCCTTTCATCAGAAAATTCGAATCTCGCGAGTTTTTATAGGAAATTCAATCTCTACAACTTTGCAGAAGAAAGTTTTTCAAAATTCTAATCAGAAATTGACCAAATCCACAAACGGGCAATTTTACAAAGTTATAATCAAATTTGGTCAAAATAAATGGGGTCCCACCGACATGTTTAACATGTTTTAAACATTTATTGCAACAAAAATACTCTTCCTCCTCAGATACTCATATATCCACATTCGTTTGTAAAATATCACCGTTAGTATATTATTAAAATAATATATTTAAATGAATTATTTTATCGTAAAAAGATAAAATATTAATTTTCAACAATTGTCATTTTAAAAATTTTCTCCATCTATATCCACATAAAATCAATATTTTCCTCATCATATAAATCAATAATTAATTATTCACAAATAATATTATGTAATCACAATATTGACAACTGTGCGTTCCTGTGAAAGAGGGCTTTCCAATAAGAATTTCTTTCTTCTCTAAGCAATTGATTAGTGACCAAACCTCTCCTTAGATGTAACTTTCTAGACATTGCCAATAATGTTATCTAATAATATTATTCAGATAATATGAATTATTGCTTCGATAATGAAAGATACGTGTAATGACAATTATCAAACAACAAAGAATATAAAATATCAACGCAAAGAATTATTAACTCAATAAAATATCGAGCAAAGAATTATCGTAATCATTATTGAGTAAAGTGCCTTCACGTAAGAATCAATAATTGGTGCAATACCAAGTGCTACCGCTCAACAACGCCAGATTAGTGTGTTTTAACCACCGGGGTATTCCAACAAGCTTTTAATTCAGAATAACTACGCCGTTATTTAAAAATAACTTATATTTGTCATTTTCTTCATCCAATCGCTTTTCAGTATATGGGGCCCACACATGGTTGCTGGCTGTCGCATTTAATATTCCCGATCGCATTTAATATTTTCACGACCAAACGAATATTCCCCGACAACAATGAATATTTTATAACCACTTGCTTATTTTGAAATATTTACATATTTAACCCTTAACTATCCACATTAATCAAATCAACCCTTACTATTTCAAAATAATAAATAAAGGAAATTCCTTTTATTTAAAAAAATTTAGGGGTCTTACAACCTCCCTCCTTATGAAATTTCGCCCTCGAAATCGACGTGACGTACTGTGTTTCAAAAGGTGAGGATACCTCGCTTTCATTTCCGCTTTCCAACTCCCTGTGTCATTTCCTCTATAAAGATGATTCCTCCACAAAACTTTAACTTGTGGGTATGACCTTTCGCGTAGGACATGCTCCTTCCTATCCAAAATCTCTTGACAGTACCTCCTCACACGTTAAGTCTTTGGCTATCTCGTCAGGTTTCTAACTCTATAACGTGGTTCGGGTCTTTCACATATTTATTTAAGTATGAGATATGTGAAACACATTATGAACACGAGACATACTTTGAGGTAACGCAAGTCTATAGGCTACATTTCCTACTCGGTCAAGAATTTGAAATGGACCAATAAATCGTGGATTGAGCTTTCCTCTCTTCCCAAATCTTGTAACTCCCTTCCATGGAGCAACTCGCAACAATACATGATCCCTACATTAAATTCCACGCCCTTTCGATGAAGATCCGCATAACTCTTTTGTCGATCTTGTGCCGCTTTGTATACGTTGTCGAATCATTTGGATCTTTTCGGAGTCATATCGCATTAACTCGGGTCCCAACAATGTTGCTTCACCCACCTCATCCCAACATATCGAGAACGACATTTTCGGTCCATATAATGCTTTGAATGGAACCATGCCTATATTTGTTTAATAACTATTATTGTATGAGGATTCCACCAATGGCAAGTACTTATCCCAACTTCCTTTGAAATCTAGGACACGAGTTTTAATATATCTTCAAGAGTTTGAGTAGTCCTTTCGATTGCCCATCCGTTTGAGGATGGTATGCCAAACCGAATCAGTAAATTGCGTCCATAGCTTTCTAACCCAAAATCATGAAGTGAATCTTGGGTCACGATCAAAACTATGGATCTTGGCATGCCATGCAACCTCACAATCTCATTCACGTACATACTAAAGCAAGACGCTCAAGGAATAAGTCTCCGATCGGCAAGAAATGAGCAGACTTGGTTAATCTATCAACAATAACCCAAATAGCATTGATGCCTTGAGAAACCGTAGGAAGACCCAGAACTAAATCCATAGTAATGTGTTCCCACTTCCATTCCAGGAATCTCAAGTGGTTGCAACGGACCCTTAGGTACAAGATGCTCCGCTTTTACACGTTGCAAGTTAAACACATCGAGATAAACTTTGCAATCTCTCTCTTCATATTGCTCCACCAAAATGTATGTCAAGATCATAATACATTTTGGTACTCCTGTGATGGATTGCAAATGGCGATTGTGCCTCCATCATAATCTTGTACTTCAAATCAGAGTCGTTAGAACACAAAGTCTAGAGAGGACTCAAGTATTTCTTCTTCATCAATTCTCGCCCTAATAGCTCCTTCTTGTACTTTCTTCTTCATACGATCACCCGAAGTCGGTGGCTCGAGCAATCTTAACTTTTTCTATTAAAGTTGGCTCTATGCGATACTTGACATCATCGCACTGCTCCTCAAGATATGATCTTCTACTCATCGCCGCCTACTACCACGCTCGCTTTTCCAGATGGCATGATCGTAATACGTTTGAAATGAGTCTCCCTCGAGTTCTTCAAGCTCTTCCCACATTCCTCGCTCCATTCGAATTTTGTATCTCTACGAGTCACCGTTAATTAGCGGAATAGCGATTCGAGAATATCCTTCAACGAATCTCCGATAATAACCAACTAAGCCTAGAAAGCTACGATTTCGACATCGACTTAGGTTGTTCTCAACCGCGACTCATATCCCAATCTTGGATAAGACGTCACAATGACACCTATCGCTTTACTATCGCATTTAATATGACGCCCCTACAGAGAGTCTCGCTTAGGTGAATTCCACAAAGGAAGTCACAAGATAAAGGCGTGTACCAAATTTATAGTTGAATTTTTAACTCTCAAGTTCAATAGAGCCATTCGATATGAGATTTTAGAAATGAGTTTTCAGACCGGGTTCAAAGTCGATACAAAATTTAATATCGTGCTTTGGGAGTAAGCCAAGAAATTCTTCAGAAATACGCCGAAAAATCAATAACAACAGAATATTATTCAAATCGACGTGTCTTTATTCAAATCCATAACATGGACTAAGAAAATTTGACATCCGTAATAAACGAATGACTTCATGGCTTGATATGAAAATGTTTGACTACAATGGTTTGATTGCTTGAATTCAATAACAAAGTTGCTTAGGAATATGAAAACTAACAACCTTACGAAAATAATCAATTCTTGCATTTATGATGAGTAGTTAACCTTAAAATCACATCAAAAACAAATATCTCTATAGAAATAAGGTTAACTGTGTAATGTGATAGTGCCAACCTGAATCAAGCAAGATTTCTAAACAATGGATGTAATGAAAGTTTCTCCTAATGGATTCTCTATAAATAGGTCAAAGTCTAATTTCTCCGTAGTCAAGTTCAAACGTTGAGCGCAAGCAAGAGAGATAAAAGAATGGGTAGAACCAATATCTAGTAAGGTATATACTTCAAGAATTTATAATTAACTAACCCGTGCTAACTTCGTCGGTTCCTCGTGATTTTGACCCCACAACAAACGCTTCTTCCTAATCGTTGACTTTGACTTTTTATGGGATGATCTTTTCGAGTCACCGTCCCTCATTGAACTAGGTTTCGCCATCGCATAATCTCGAGCGATATGTCCTTCCTTTCCATAATTATAGCATACCTTGAACTGTTGTGGGCGTTTGGACCGATATGTCCTCTTTTCCGCATTTGTAATATACGACCGGTGGTCGCTTCTCCTCCTTAAAACTAGTTACATCGGCTACCGACGCCTTCACATGGTCGTTGTTGAATCTCCTCTTTTAAAATCTCCTCCCACTCGCTTCTTCTATTTTCATGGCCACGATTACCACCAGAGTGGTTACCGCCTTTGTTCAGATTCTTCTTTCTCCATTGGTTATCGTTATTCGATGATCTATATCTTCAGATGATCTCGGTTATGGTCCCCTCGCTGAACGCATTTTCGTTATCTCACTCTAACAACAGGAGCCTCATTGACAACATCTCGAATAGAGAGAAAATTTATGAGAAATGAGATATCGACGTATGTCGGGTTTCAAACCTCTCGTAAACATCCGCGTCATAACGTTCCTCATTCTCCACCAAATGAGGTGCAAACTGGATAACTCCGCGAACTTCGCCAGATCTTTGGGACACCGCCATGTTATTACCGCTTCTAGTCTAATAAACTCCACTTCCTTCATACGATTTAATACTTTCGTGGAAGTACTTGTCATTGAACTGCTTCAAACGTCTCCCACGCATATGCCGAAAGAAAATGGATGGGTACGCTTCACTGATTCCCACCGAAGAATCGCTTCGCCACGGAACATAAAGGCGGCGAATGGAACTTTCGTTTCTCTCCGCATCCCAAGACATCGAATATCTTGGTAATTTGTTTTGACCCACGCTCCGCCTTTAATCGGATCCGCTTCCTGCATTCGTGGTCCCAACTATTTGAATCGCTGGGTCGTGACCACTCGTGAATTGCTATCATTTCCTCCAGTATTTTGAACACGAAGTCTCCTCGTTCGATTTTGCATGAATCGCAAAAAACTTCTAAACATCCCTCGCTCATCATCGCTTCAATGGTGTTGTTCACAGGAGGAACATTGCCAAATTGTGCAGACGTTTCTCCTCGTTGGTGAAAGACAGCATCTCCACGGGCCTCATTTACTCCATCATTAATATTCTCATCGACATTCTCAACATCTGTCATAAAATAAGGGTTAATTATGGAAATCAATATATCACATAATATCCCTATATACTCGACCAACTAACAAATAAGCTTAGGTAGGACACACTAAATAAGGATTTACTGCTCTCCCTCCTAGTTCTATTCCCCGATCTCCGCCAGAGATCATATCCCTAAGCTCGATACCAATCAGTAACTCTGGACACCAACTTGTGTCAAGACTCACATCGATACATCTATCGGTTTACACTTGCAGAATCTGGCGTCCCCTACGGAGAGAGTCGGCTTTTGCATCCCCCATCAACAGAAGTCACCAATGAGAGGCTCGGGGCTCTTTACTTATAGCTCGATATTAACCGTGACGCCCCAAAATAGGTATACACAACACCCATTCTCGAGTCGCCAAATACATGGTACAAAAAGCAAACTACAACTTCAATAATACAAATGTCGTGTGAAATACGACAATATATATCTGTGAGTTTAAATATAATAATGTCTTCTAGACAATATCCACATGCAAATAAATCCCCATCATAATTATTGATTCATTATTTTACAAAATGGTGAGGACTACTAAACAACTCTCTCTAGAACCTTCATTCCATACCCGACTAAGTATTTCGCTACATTCTCGCCTCCGAGAAGAAAAATGGAACAACAAGGAAAAGGGTGAGCTCAACTAGCCCAAGAAAGAATATTATGACTAAGATAATATACAACAAATTATCGTTAGTCTTCAACAGGAAAAATCTGATAGAATACAATGAAAACAAGTTTTGGATCAATATTCGCAATGAAATAATAATTCATGTAAGAGTTACGTAGAGAATGAAATCTACTATAATCTATGAATTTAATAAATTCCATCATCAATATTTTATCCCGTAACATCAATCAATATACATCCGAATCAAATATTCATCTTTGCACTACAGCCAAAGATATTCATCATTGGTCATGTTCATTTAAACACTGCTCATCTTTGCACTACAGCCAAAGATATTAATCAATCCAATCATGTTCATCTCAACACTGCTCATCTTTGCACTCTGTGCCAAAGATATTCTTCAGAAATCATTCATCTTTGCACTACGTGCCAAAGATATTCAATAATATCATCATTTAAGACCGAGGATGATGAAAATATTTTTTAAAGAAACGAATCCAAAGTGAAACAAAATGACAAGGATTAAGGATTAAGGATTCGTGATTTGGTTTTATCCACGCCCAAAAATACCTCAAAAATAATCATAGTGGTGTAAAATTCAAGAATGATCAAAACATGGATACAATCGAAAGTTAGTATCCGTAATAGATATTTTGGACAAAAAGAAGAAATTTTATTTTTCTGATGAATAGTACCAGTATACGTGAATAGTGCAGATAATGCGTGAATAAGAACTCTGACACCAAAAGATAGAAATTCCACAAAACATCTTCACGCTTCATGAATAAGTACTTCGTGAATAAGAACTCGTGAATAAAGAACTCATGAATAAGAACTCGTGAATAAGAACCCATGAATAGTAACCCCGACATGAAAAAGTTCCAAATTTGATAAAAACTTCAAATCAACATTTCAGCATAATGATATTGAAGAAATAATATCATTACGAAAAAAAATAATATCCCTTACCTCGAAAGATCAAGATTTTAAATTAAACACCTGGATATAAGCTATGACTTGGACTTGCAATCAGATATAGCAATACTCAAAGTATACTCAAAATACTCACAAGAATACGCCGATAATATAGAGAAAACTTGATTTCGGTGTGATTTTCAATTCTAACCCAAGACCCTATTTATAGAAATCGCTTGTAACACCAAAGAAGAAAATTTAATAAATTAATAATATAATTATATTAATTTCTACACATGTCTAGAATCTGATTTCAGCCATCAAACACATGCCACCTTCTAGAAAAAAAATAAGAAAAAACGTTTTTCTAATTTTAAATATTTTAAACTTCCAAAAATCAATTATTTCGGAGCTTCGGAACTTTAATAATTCATAATAAATAGCCCTTTCATCAGAAAATTCGAATCTCGCGAGTTTTTATAGGAAATTCAATTCTCTACAACTTTGCAGAAGAAAGTTTTTCCAAATTCCAATCAGAAATTGACCGAAATCCATAAACGGACAATTTTACAGGCTATAATCAAATTTCAGTCAATAAATGGGGTCCACCGACATGTTTAACATGTTTTAAACATTTATTGCAACAAAAATACTCTTCCTCCTCGTATACTCATATATCCCACATTCGTTGTAAAAATATCACCGTTAATATATTATTAAAATAATATATTTAAATGAATTATTTTATCAGAAAAAGATAAAATATTAATTTTCAACAATTGTCATTTTAAAAATTTTCTCCATCTATATCCACATAAAATCAATATTTTCCTCATCATATAAATCAATAATTAATTATTCACAAATAATATTACGTAATCACAATATTGACAACTGTGCAGCTCCTCAGAAAGAGGGCTTTCCAATAAGAATTTCTTCATCTCTTGCCGCAATTAGGTGACCAAACCTCTCCTTAGATGTAACTTTCTAGACATTGCCAATAATGTTATCTAATAATATTATTCAGATAATATGAATTATTTCTTCGATAATGAAAGATATTTGTGTAATGACAATTATCAAACAACAAAGAATATAAAATATCAATGCAAAGAATTATTAACTCAATAAAATACTAAACAAGAATTATCGTAACCATTATTGAGTAGTGCCTTCTTTACGTAAGAATCAATAATTGGTGCAATACCAAGTGCTTCGCTCAACAACGTATTAGTGTGTTTTAACCACACGGGTATTCCAATAAGATTAATCCAGAATAACTACGCCGTTATTTAAAAACAACTTATATTTGTCGCTTTTTTCATCTAATCGCTTTCCGTTATGGGGCCTTTACACATGGTCGCTACCGCCGCATTTAATATTCCCGACCGCATTTAATATTCCACGACCAAACGAATATTCTCGACAACAATGAATATTTTATAACCACTTGCTTATTTTGAAATATTTGCATATTTAACCCTTAACTATCCACATTAATCAAATCAACCCTTACTATTTCAAAATAATAAATAAAGGAAATTCCTTTTATTTAAAAAATTCGGGGTCTTACAAAGAATACTTATACAGATGTACTTATTATTATTATCACTTTATTCCAATCAGATTGAACGAAGGGAGTAATCCGTGATTGTTTTGGAGATCCTAAAATAATAAATTGATGATTTCTTTAAATAAAAATATATATATAGCAATAGTAATTAAAGTTTACGAAAACTTGCATAATTTGCAAGAGAGATATATAAATAAATATGTAAGATTATATGGAATGAATTAAATCTTAATATTATAAGTAATTATATTTTATAGTCGTATCAAATAGAAGTGTTCATATTTTTATAAATGTACTTACATTTAGTATTATTAATTTGTGTAATTAGTTGAACGGAAGGAACTTAAAGAGTTATATTTGGAATATAAATTTTGGAGTATTAATAATTGATATAAGGCGATGATTAAAGGAATATTAAATAGATTATGAATTATTTTGGAATTATTGAATTGGATTATATTTAATTTGAGGTGAATATGTTTAGGTGATGAATAACGTTTCGTATTTGATATCGTTGACATTTGAGGGTAAGATTTTGTGGAGTGTGCTATAAATGGTTTGGAAGTATCAGGTACGGATTTCGTACTCTTTCAGCGACATTCTTGTTAAATTTGATTCGTTTGTTTTGTCCCTTATTTCAAATTTCGTTATTATTTCACATAATTATTTCTTGTGAAATTCATATAATAGTTTCATTTTGGAGTTGATATATATGACTCGTATTTGTACTCTTTGAGTTAGGTTATCATGCTTAGTATTTATTCTTGATAATTGTAGAGCGGTACATGTTGTGTAAGGCCCCGAATTTTATGAAATAAAAGTATTCAATTTTTCTTATAATTACTATTAGGTAAATGGTTAAATTGATAAAAGTTAAAGTTAAGGGTGATATATATAATTTTTCAAAATAAGCAAGTGGTTATAAAATATTCATTATTGTCTGGGAATATTCGCATTTACGATGACATAGTAGCGATTTTGTGGGCCCCATAACTGAAAGCGATTGGATGAAGAAAACTACAAATATAAGTTGTTTATAAATAAGCACGTAGTTATTACAATTAACATCATTGGAATAATCACGATTGGGTAAAGTAAAAAAGTAATATCGTTTTTGCACAAGAAAGCACGGTATTGCACGCAGATATTTTTGAATTATTGACTCTTACGTAAGAAGGCACTACTCAATAATTGTTATAAAGAATTATCTTATTCAATTTTTTATTTTATTGATTCAATAATTGCTGCGTTGATATTTTATATTATCGTTGTTTTAATAATTGTTGTCACACAAGATTTTTCCATTATCGAAGCAATAATTCATATTATCTGAATAATATTATTAGAAAACATTATTGGCAATGTCTAGAAAGTTACATCTAAGGAGAGGTTTGGTCACCTAATTGCGCCAAAGAAGGAGAAATCTTTATCGAAAGCCCCTCTTCCTGAAGGCCTTTGGTTGTCAATATTGTGATTATGTAATATTATTTGTGAATAATTAATTATTAATTTTTATGATGAGGAAAATATTTATTTTATGTGGATATAGATGGAGAAAATTTTTAATGTGACAATTATTGAAAATTAATATTTTATCTTTTTCTGATAAAATAATTCATTTAAATATATTATTTTAATAATATATCAACGGTGATATTTTTATAATGAATGTGGGATATATGAGTATATGAGGAGGAAGAGTATTTTTGTGGTAATAAATATTTAACACATGTTTTGTGTGTCGGTGGACCCCATTTTTTGACTGAAATTTGATTATAGCCTGTAAAATCGCCCATTTATGGATTTCGGTCAATTTCTATTTGGAATTTGGAAAACATTTCTTCTGCAAAGTTGTAGAGAATTGAATTTCCTATAAAAAGCCGCGATATTTGAATTTTATGATAAAAGGGCTATTTATTATGAATTATTAAAGTTCCAAAGCTCCGAAATAATTGATTTTTGGAAGTTTAAAATAATTTAAATAAGAAAACGTTTTTTAAATGTTTGTGGGCATCTTTAACATGTGTTGATATTTGAGATCAGATTGTCTAGATGGGCGAGAGAATTTATAATATATATATTATATTTTAATAAATTTTCGCTTTTTGGTGTTCTAAAGCATTTTCCTATAAATAGGGTGCTTAGGTTAGAATTGAAAATCATACCGTAAACTCAAGTTTTTCTCTCTCTATATTATCGAGTTTATTCTTGTGAGTATTTTGAGTATACTTTGAGTATTGCTATACGGTGCAAGTTCGATTCAAATTGTTATTCTAGTTCAAGTCATCGCTTTTTAAGGTAAGGGATAGTAAGGGATTTTAAGGGTGATTATGTTTTTCGGTTTTGTATTTTTCCGGACCTTCAAAAATTCTTGAAATATTTGAAATGATATTTTGATGAGTTTTAGTAGAGTGTGTCCAAAAATGGCGATTTTGGATGTATAGATTAGGAGTTATGGATTTTATGAGAAAAGACTATTATAAAAGTAACTATTTATAACTCCTTGTGATTAACTCCAAAATTGATGAAATTTTTATTGGGAGTACATCTATATAATATCAGTATACCATGTAAATTTCAGAATTTTTGGATAAAAGTATAATTTATGATAAATGTTTAAATATTCGGTGGTTTTGGCCATATGAAAAATAGTAAATTAATTTTTAAAATTTAGAGAAAAATATATGTTCAATATGGGACTATGTTATGCTAAATCCCAGAAAAGAAATATTTTTGGAACTGATTTGGTATTTTTCATGAAAATATTCTAGTTATGAGTAAATGAATTAAATATGTTATGTGAAGTAAGAAAATTGGAAAATATGATTTTATGGCTTGAGAATCATATATGAAGTATATGCAGATTTTTGATTAGGGTTTTGGTTATTGGTGATGAAATCTTATGAGTTTGGCATTTTATGATGATTAAATGCATTAATTAGTAAAGTGTAAACAATTTAATTAAATTGTTTATAAGTTTTAGAAATGATTAAAATATTATTGTAATATTAATAATATTAGATTATGAGATTTCTAAGTGATTTATAACATTTGGATTAAGGTGTTATAAATATGGATATGAATTTTATTATGAAACTTTATCTTTTCGTGTCGAGGTTAATATGCACGTATACGGTACTATGTACGAATACAGGGTACTATTCACGACAAATTGGTTTCTTCTCTTACCAAATTATCGTTAATTTATGAATCTTACTTTTGAAATTAAAACCATGTTTTGATTATATTGTTTTTATATAACATTCTTATAACCCTAATGATAATATTTCTCTTTGACTTGAGTGTAAAGATGGGTAGATTATTAGTATGATCGTGACTATAGGTTCTCTTTGGCCATGAAAGTGCAAAAGTTGAATTGTTGGATCGGTATGATCATGACCATTAAATTTACAATTGAATATTTTTAGCTTAAGTGCAAAGGTGAATTCGATCAACATGGTTATAATTATTGTTATATAACTTCCGAAATGATTATGTATTTCTTTGATATATGAATATCTTTAGCTTTTGTAGTGCAAAAGATGAATTATTGATGAATATCTTTGGCCCGTAGTGTAAAGATGACTGTTCTTCGCATATCTTTGGCCCGTAGTGTAAAAGATGACTGTTGTTGAATATCTTTGGCTCGTGAGTGCAAAGATGACTTGTTGTTGAATATCTTTGGCATGTAGTGCAAAGATGAACTGTTGATGAATATCTTTGGCCGTGGTGCAAAAGATGAATTTATTAGTATGATTATGAGCAGAACTGTGATTTGGGATAACCATGATCTTTGATGTTTGAGAGGTAAAGACAGTGATGAAATTATCTTCATCCCGGATAAGAAGAGGAATTTAGAACTACAATTATGATTATGAGTTATACATGTGATTGTGGGATGATGAATTGTTGATTGATGTTAAGGAGAATAAAACATTATTGGTGGACTTTTAACATGGAGAAGATAATAGATTTTATGGTCTATTTGACTCTTCTAATGGATCGCTTCGTCTACTTTAAACTATGGTTGAAAAATTTTATCATCTACCATATGTTCTAAATCTCGATTTATTCTTGATGAAGACTATTGATAATTTATTTATCTTTAGTCATAATATTCTTTATCGAGCTAGTTGTGCTCACCCTTTTGTTTCACAATTCCTTTCGTGTAATAAAAAGTGTATTTGGGTCGAGCTGGGGGATAGTGAGGAATAGAATGGTGTGGTATAGATGTTGAGGGTGAGGTGAATTTAACTGGAAGGGTGTTTTGCCACTATCATACAAGATGTCTAATGACATACAACCTCGTGTTATCATAAGACATGGTTGTGCTCATCCACTTACGAGTATATTTACAAGCACTACCTATATAATCTTGGTGTTTGTTTGGAGTATAATACCCAATTAGAGACAAGTGGAGATAATGATATGTCAAGAGAAGACTCACCGATTGGGAAGAAGAATATGATAGTAATCTTCGTTTTTTTGGGGTCTATTAGGTCAACCAAGGATAATTACGTGGCCATATGATATCTACCATAACCTAAAAAGCATGGCCTCCCATGTACGAAGGTTTTCTCAAAGACTTCCCAAAGATTCTAATTTCTAAAACAGCTTTTTGACTATACCTTTATGTAAGGTGTCATTGTGACGTACACTGATTGGTATATATTTGTATCCAAACTCACAAAGATATGTGTTGTTGTATTTTGCACGACAATTGTTGTAATAAAGTTGTAGTTGTTTTCCGTACCATATATTTGGCGACTCAGAATGGGTTGGATGGAATGGACCTATTTTGGGGTCGTTACATGTTGCTACCTTCTTTTTGAGATATTGTGACTATAATTTGATTTGGTTCAACATGTACATATAAAACCCTTTTGTTGGTATTATGTCGCATATGTTGTGACATGATATTTTTGTTAGAATATATCGTAGGGTATACTTCAGCTATAACCACCTGTGGGGGTATCATAGGCATGTCGTCTTGGCACGAAAGGCATGACACTTTCCGTGGCAGTGTGATTAGTCCACGGCGTCTCCGTTTTGGGCTCCGGAGGAAGTGGGCCATTTGGTGTTTTGTTGTGGGAGGCGTATGGGTTAACCCTAGTTTTCTGTTCTGCGGATTGGTGATGTTGTGCCAAACACACTATCCGATTTGCATACATTTGGATTCGCGGTCCAATGTGTGATTTGCCTGTGTAGCGTTATTTTGGTTGCCTGTGTGGCATCATTTGACTTTCCTGTGTGGCATTATTTTGACTTGCTTGTGTGGCAATGTGTATTTCTGAGCTTATTCGGTATAAAATAACTCCAGCCATTTGTTTCAGCCTATTATTTTATTGGATTAGTTTTGTTAGTTTCTGTTCAGTTCAAGTCATTGAGTTAGTTACTTCAGTTCGTTATTTCTTTATTCTTTTATTGGTTTTGTCAATTACGTTGATTCAGATATATTCATTACGTTGATTCAGATATATTCCATTCAGATCTTTGGATATTATATTTTCTATCAGATTTACACTTGAGGCTTTGTTCAAATATTTTGTCTCGATTTATTTTCGTATATCGGTTGTATATCTTTTGTATATCCAGATTCAGATCTTGGGCAATTGGCTCATCTCGTGTTTTTCTTCCGACAGTTCTCGTAGGGTGATTCGGGCTAGTGTGATGAGAGTTTTACCTTTGACCATTGTGCTATATCAGCATAACATTCATACATTCATTCAATTGAAAAGTCTCAAAGAAGAACTAACATAACTTCTATATATTTAAAGTAATATTTATATTTCCCAAGTTCTAAACCCATTACAAAGGTTCTTTGTCATAATATCGCTTAAATTACAACAATAGACCTATACTATTACAAGACAACTTAGTAATCACTTTAGCTTTTTTCCTTTATCTTTTTTCGATCCTTCTGGACGCTTCATTTTAAATGCATTCATATGGTTCAAGCAAGAGTGAGAGCATAACTAGCTCAACAAGTATAACAATTTAATAACAACATGCTTCGACACATACAAATCAGATATCTTCGATAATCGAATAATAGTTATGAAGTACTATTGATAATTCAAAATAGCACTTCATCTTTTCTTTCAAAATGTTTTACAATAACAACAATATTTAGTAAAACATTCACTCCGGCCAAAGACCTCGAGTATTCATTCTTTATTGAAAAGGACAACCCTAAGCAAGTCCGTAAGTCGATATCACTTACGAAAGCACTTCTAGGTGATCAACTTATCAGACTCTATGTCGATCAACACTACATCCATTAAACGATGCACGCTTAAGCATTTGGCAACCTCACGTGCTCGCTGCTTTTACCGACAAAACATTTGTTTAACATTTTAATTTTCTTTTGAAAACCATATCAAGTAGTTGATAAAAGATAACAACATTTGATAATACATGAATAGATTATCAATACATCAAGTCTAGCCAAAGGAATTGGCTTCAACTTCAACATACTTCAATTCATGAAAAGAATACATGAATCTCAAAAACTTGTTCAGATTGAATCGAGACAAGAGTTAGAATACTTGCCTTTTAGCGCCGCTACTAGATTTTAACTTTATGTTCAAGTCGCTCAAGTCTCTACAATACATGATCACATAATGCCTTACATTAGGTCACATATAATCAAGTATGTATATACGACTATATCATACCCTTCATTTCAATCTAATTGTGTATTAGATTCATTTATTATTCGCTCCGGTTTGTCATTATGCTTGCATTATATTTGACTAGGTTATCTCAACCTTTATATTACATCCTTAAGGTTTAACAAAGTTTAAACAATGTTACATTACCTTCCTTAAGTTATGTTTACTTCCATTTTTTTCTTTGTACTTAGAAACTTTCATTACTATCTTTGTTCTCGAGATCGGCGCCGCATGCGGCAGCCATTTTTATACTTTACATCTCATCGTCATGCCATGAGCTCTTAATGCCATGTCCTGACTTCATGCGCATGCGAAGTCCTTATTTAATGGGTCATTGCACAAGGCCACCACACCCAAGAGGATTTTGTCATCGTTTCATGAAATCAAGGCGCCACTTATGAACTAAGGTTCGCGCCATGGAATGAACTCTCAAGAGAGCTCTTCTACATCGTTTCCGCATCGCGCATGGGTTTTTTGTTTAGGGGTAGCCATGCAAGCGCCAACTCAGGCACCGTATATCAATTTTAGTTTTTGAAATTTTGTGAACTTCCTGACGCATAACTTCTTCAAGTTATAAGTCCGAATTGGCTCTGCTCAAAAGCCTACGGCTCACAAATTACGTAATCTCTACATGATCATTCAAGAATTTTATCTATTTGACTTTTGTTTGCTAAAAATTCACCTATTGGTTCATTTTTAACGAAAACGATAAACGCTCGCGGAACGCTCAACGCCGCTTTCTTCATTCTAAGTTAATCCGGCCATTTTCGAGTCCGCAACTCTTAAATGACCAATTATGACTTGTTTCTATTGGAAAACAATGGTTTTCATGATCAAACACAAAATTTGACTTCCATTCCGAGAATTTTACGATTCGACGCTTATCGTCCAATCGCAAAATTCTAAGCAATTCTTCATTCTTATGATTTGTTCAACATTACAAATGAACTTCATTCATCATGTGAACATTTTAACATACTTAATACAACAACTTATATTCATTGTTGGATTTTGACTTATTCTTCAAGAGCTTATAACTTGTCAAATTATAAACTACTTAAGATTTGATTATTCATCACTTACTTATGACAATTAAGGTTTCTTAATCATCATTTTTATATACTCTTCACATATAACTTTACTTAGGTATACATGATACATATGATCATATAAATTTTTTTTACATTCATATCATTTCTCTTAATAAACTTCTTACAAGTTCATATTATTTTCACATAAGTTTATAACTTATGCTAGCTTAAATGACTTATTACCAACTTAATCGCTTAAGTTCATTACTTACTCATTCATGTTTCTTAATCCAACTTTTCTTATCATCCTATCATGGTAGAGATAGAAGATAATCGAGAAGAAGTCTTACTTTTTTGTAGTCTTGGTAAGTAGCTTGCTTCTTCTTCTTCTTACTTATGGAACGACTTATGTGTAGCTTATTCTCTCTAACACTTAAGCACTTTTTAGATGTGTTGGATTAATCGATCAACCAACAAATGGCTAGCAAAGCTCTTCTATTTATAGACTTTCCAAGGTTAGGTAGTTTGGTCTTTAAAACATCCCACCTCCTTAAGCCACCTCCTTACTATTCATTACTTGTCTAACACAACACTTATCCTACACTTGGTCATTACTTCAAAGTCTTGGTCAATACTCCTACTTGATCATCACACTTACTTGATCACACATTACTTGATCACCACATCACTTGGTCACCACACATTCAACCATATTAATATGGTTTTGCCCCACGGGTCATATTAACCCATGGATTCTAGCTTCATGGCTTGGATTAATAAATCCTTGGGCTTTATATTAACAAACACTAGTTGGTTCATTAATTAATAGTTGGGCTTTCTCTTTAATTCACTGGACTTGTATATAATTATTAACCAATCATCCAAGTCCATTAACATTTCTTAATACATATTGTTGATGTATTATTTTCGTATTCTAATTTTTATAGAATTTATATACTATATTTCATCCTTCATACAAACTCAGATAATACTTTGTATATTATACTGCTTTTCATTACTTCTTTGTACAATACCAAGTATCATACCATTATTACTTATTCTTTAACACTTCGCTTTACTTAACGCTTATAAATTAAGTCCATGTTTAATTATTACATTTTCCATAACTAGATTTTTATTACATAATCCATCTTACCTTGTTATTCCATCATTACGTATTTCTAAACTCAAAATTATATCCCGAGCAAATACCGATGAATAGTGTTTTTCTAAAAATTTCTAAAAACTTTTATTTTTCGCCTTGGAAATTCAAACACTTTAATTCATCCACGTAATTTCAAATACTACGATATTCTAACATCAATAGGTTATACAATGACAACCATCTTGATAACATATGGAATATGATTTTATTATTATTTAATTTAATAAAATCATTTTACAATAAGATCCAATTTCTGGCCGTTACATTCTTCCCCTTATAAAGATTCTCGTCCCCGTAATCTCGCTCTTACTTTTAATCAAATAGATGAGAAAATTTTTCTTCATCTTTTCTTCTAGTTCCCACGCCGCTTTTCTTCAAAGATCGTGGTTCTTCCATAATACTTTTATCGATGGTATTACTTGTTCCTCGTAACTTGTTCCTTTCTATCAATGATCCGTGATCTACGACTCTTCATATGATAAGTCTTTCTCGATATGAATCTACCATACTCGATTACATGCTTATAGTCCCATTTTATATGGACGTAATACGATACGTGAAACACGTTATGTATTCGTTTCTAGGTCCGGAGGTAATGCTATCATAACGCTACCTCTCCCACCCGCTTTTAATACTTCAAAAGGTCCTATAAACCTTGGACTTAATCTTTCCTTCTTTCCAAAGCGTATCTTTCCTTTCCGTGGAGATACCTTTAGAAAACACATACGAGCCCACCTCAAACTCTCGACTTAGTCCATGTGAGTCCAGATACTTCTTCTCGTCTTCATTCCGAAGCCATGACGAGACGATCCCAATTAACTTTACCACATCCATTGCCGCCGCACCAATTTCTCGTCCTAGCATCCGCTGCTTCTCCCACCTCATCCCAACACAAAGGTGTTCTCGCACTTTCTCCCATACAAAGCTTCAGATACGTAAGATGCCTATGCTTGCATGATAATCGTTGTTATATGCAAACTCTACTAGTGGTAGGTGATCATCCCAACTACCCTTGAAATCCATGACGCAAGACCTCAACATGTCTTCTAACGTCTGAATTGTCCTTTCGCCTCGCCCATCGGGCCAGGATGATAAGTCGTGCTTAACCTCACCGTGTTCCCAATCGCTTCTTGCAAACTCCTCAAAAGTTCGATGTGAATCGTGGATCACGATCCGACATAATCGATATTCAGTACTCCATGTCCGGAAATGATTTCTTAACATAAAGTTTAGCTAATCGGTCTAAGTTATACTTGACCCTAATTGGCAAAAGTGAGCCGACTTCGCCAACCGGCCCACTATTACCCAAATCGAATCGCACTTTTTTCAAGGTCGTTTGAAGTCCCACCACGAAGTCCATCGTGATATGCTCCCACTTCCATTCTCGAATCTCCAACGATCGTAATAAACCACTGGTCGTTGATGTTCTACTTAACTTTTTGACAAGTTAAGCACCTACACACATACTCGCTATTTCTCTTCATGTTTGGCCACCAAAAACTCGTCAAGGTCTTGATACATCTTAGTGCTACCAGATGTATCGAGTACCTTAACTATGAGCTTTTGTAACACTTTGCTTCCTTTAATTCGCCTCATTCGAACCCAAATTCTTCCCTCAAATCTTAATAATCCTCATTATCAAGACTATACTTAACCTCTTCCTTCTTCTTGATAACCGCTTCTTCATTTGGTTACACTCATCCGCCTTGAGTCAGACTCTCTCGATTCTTTTCTACGATGGTAGATCATCTCCGTCAGAAAGAGTAACCGCCCCAATCACTCTAAGATCTTCACTTCTATTTCCATCCTAGCCATCTCTCGTTATTAACTCATTTTCGAGCCGTTAATATAGACAACTTTTCCCTAACCCTTCCTACTTAAGGCGCTTCAAGAACTACATCGGGCTTTTCCAGGTGATACAGATTTCACAATCATAATCCTTTATCAACTCCAACCATCTTCTCTGCCTCATATTCAACTCCTTCTCGAGTGAAGATATACTTTAGACTTTTATGGGGTCAGATATATCTCACATTTTTCCCCATAAAGATAATGTCTCCATATCTTTAGAAAAACACTATCGCATGGGCCAGCCCTGCATCATGAGTAGGTAAACTTTCTCATAATCCTTCAATCGCCGAGATGCATACGCAATGACTTTGCCATGCCGCATAAGCACACAACCAAGTCCTTTATGCCAAGCATCACTATACACTACAAATTTCCCGTGTCATCCGGCAATGACAAAACAGAGCTTCACTTAATCTCTTCTTCTTCGCTTTTGAAAACCGCCTTCACATTTATCCGTCCATACATATTTCACCGCCTTCCTTGTTAAGTTAGTCAACGAGGTAGCTATCTTCAAAAAATCTTGGATAAATCTTCGATAAGACTCGCTAACCCTAGGAAACTCCGCACCTCGCACCGGCATTTTTTGGTTGTTCCCAATTCATTATCGCTTCCACCTTCGCCGGATCCATCGAATCCCTCTCGTCAATGACATGACCTAAAAATCAGACTTTTCCAACCAAAATTCACATTTGGTGAATTTCAGATATAACTTCTCCTCCTTAGTGTCTCCAACACTAATCTTATGTTCTAAGATGATCTTCGGCGCCTTAGAATAGACTAGAATATCATCGATAAACACCACGATTAACTTGTCCAAATATAGTTTGAACACTGCTCATCATATCCATAAATGCAAAGTGCATTCACAACCCAAATGACATCACCGTAAACTCAGAATGACCATAACGAGTCCTCGAATGCGCCTTTTGGTACATCTTCCTTCCTAACCTTCAACCGATGATACCCTCATCTCAGAAATCTATTTTAGAAAAACTTTTGCCCCTTTCAATCGATCAAAGAGATCATCGATCCCGGCAATGGGTATTTATTCTTTATCGTTAACTTGTTCAACTCCCGATAGTCGATACAAAGCCTTAACGATCCGCTTTTTTCTTCGACAAACAACACCTAAGTGTTCCCTACCATGAAACACTTGGTTGAATGTACTTTTGTCCAATAGTTCCTCAGAATGAACCATTAGTTCTTTTCATTTCCACAAGCGCCATACTAGAGACGCGGTGTCCTCGAGACCGGTGTCGCTCCTCGCACAAAGGTTCATCACAAATTTGATCTCCCTATCCCATGCAGAAACCCAGAACTCACTTGGAAATACATCCATGAATTCATTTATTATAGGTATTTGTTCCATGGTTGTTCCCACCTCCGGGTATCAACAACATGGCATAGGTAACCTACACAACCCTTCCTTAAAAGTTTTCTAGTTTGTGTCATCGTAAGGCAACACGGACGTCCCCAATTTAATTTACTACCGTAAAATACTACAGTGAGGTTGTTTCAACGCCCCGATGCTCACACATTTCTTTTGGCAATCTATAATTGCTCCATGGTTAATCAACCAATCCATTCCGAGAATTACGTCAATTCTCCTAACTTTATTTCCAGATTAAATCTACCGATAACTTACAACCACGCACATCTACGCAACAACTCCTATGAATATCTTCAACAGAATTATCTCTTCATTTGCTACCTTAATGTTCAAAGGTATAGCAATTTTTGGGAAATAATTCTAGTCGCTCTAGCAAAATCACATGCTATAAAACTAACAAGTAGCACCCGAATCAAATAAAGACGATGCATTTATATTGTTGATCGGAATAATACCAAGAACTACATCCCCGATGCCACCGCATCTTGGACCGTTATATTAAAAGTGCGGGCCATTGATTTCCTACCGAAGCTGGGACCACTAATAGCTAACTTCCCGCTATTAGGTCCCTTTATTTCCTTCTATCCCCCTTCTTCGGCAGCTTTTTTGCTATGTGGTCATTGATCCACATACAAAGCATCCGTGATTTTTTCTTTCTGATTGGGGAAGCTTAGCGAAAAATGCCCTTCCCCGTCCACAATTATAACATACCGCTTTACTTTTGAGACAGACTCCTAAGTGAGTCTTCCCACAGTTTTTTACAGCCTCCATCCTCCTCTTAGAGTCCCTTGTTTTACTCCAGTATTCCTGCAGTTAAAGCCCTTCTTTTCTCGACCGCCGCCACTTCCATCGCCCCTGGCTCTTGGTTCCTCCATCAACCCCGCTTTGGTCTTCTTATCTTTGTGGTAATCGCTAAGAGCCTCATTCCCACCCTTCTAATTATTGCTTTTTTTCTAGTATGGTTCCAAAGGAAGTACTTTTGAACACAGAGATTCTGGCTTATAGAGCTGTGGTTTCAAGCCCCGCTCAACCTTCTAGCCTTTTCTCACTTCAAAGGTCCACTGATGTGGAGCAAATCGTGCCGCTTCATTAAACTTGGCAAAGATATCTGGGAACCGCTATATCCCCTTGTCTCAATTCTAGAAACCTCATCTCCATCCTCCTCAGATACTGTGGGAAAATAGTTCTCAAGAAAATCTCCTCGAACCTCTCCCACGTTAGGTTTCCTATATCTACGCCCTAGCCCGGGTTTGCCTCCCACCGTAAGTCGGGCTCTCCTTTCATCAAATAGGTTGCAAAGGCAACCTTTTGTCCTCCTCAACATTTGCTATTACAAATGCTTTTCAATTTCTTTTACCCATGTCTCTGGCTTTATAGGTCCGTAGTTCCTTGAACTCCCATGACCTACACTTTTAAAATCCTTAAAAGTAGTAGCTCAGATTACTCCTGTGAATTACGGGTACATTAGCCCTCGTTCTATTAAATGCCTGCTAAAGATTAACGAACTCCTCAGATTGATTAATCGGACCACCTCCTATTGGTTAACATTACTCGATTTCGTTGTCTCTCTTCTTCATGCATTTTATCGTTAAGAAAACAACACATCATTATTACTTTATTCTTGTTGGTTTGTTATTATTTGTAATAAAACAACAACTCATACTCATTACTCAACATATTCCATAAAAAGATTTATATTGATTCATAACTCAGTAGTATAATACTACATTGTTTACATTACTCAATTTTTTAGTCGATTACATTTCCATCCCGCAATTACTTTCCAAAATTGGGATTTACAAAAGACTACCCTTTGTTATACAAAAGAGGGTTTTACGTCACTACTAGATACATAATATTTACATATCTATTCTACTCTAGCTATTGCTAGATTACATCCGCCGAAGGCATTCTCAAAATCTGCCCGCCAAACCTAAGAATAACATCTCTATCGATGGTACGACGGGTCCGTCTCGCTTCTACCGATATCCAACTACCGTCATTGAAATCTACATGAGAACTCCTATGAATATAGGACATCCTCTCCAACTTCCGCTTCTTAGTCTTTAGCCCCGCTTGAGCTCAAAGACTTCACCTCTCAAATCTCTTGACTTTGTCCATAGCTAGACTCTATCATCGTGCTCCTCTTCCCACATTCCTTCCATATTAGTCTCTTCTCCTCTTTTGACAACTTTGAGTTCCTCTTCAACTCCTTAACTCGGGCAAGAATGGACATTCCTATCCAATACCGACATAAATAGTGCTTTCATTGATTCCCCCAGACATTTCCTCCGTAGGTGGAACTCGGGTCTCAGAGGTGGAACCCGGTCAAAGGACATCACGCCCACCTCCTCCTCTAGCATGCCATCAAATATAGACATGTAGTCTAAGTCGCCCGAGTCTCCCGACTCGATGGTCACCAACTCGTTCTACTTGGCCACGGATTTGGTAGTATCTCTACCCGATTAATCAATCTCGCTACTACATGTATATCTCTATACATATCATTTTCCCCGACATCTACAATAAAACAATATAGTTTGATTAGTACATCGTCAAGAAAATAATAAAAAAATACATAACATAATATAATGCATTTTTATAAGGTTACTTTCCATCTTTTACTTTTTATTCTTTCGTAAGGTTATGACTTAAGGTTCTACTTTCCCTTAAGTTTTATAACCTAGGTTTTGATACCAACTTGTAGAATACCCCAAATCCCGTATCTTCCAACCCCTGATGATGGTGCTATATCAGCATAAACATTCATACATTCATTCAATTGAAAAGTCTCAAAGAACTAACATAACTTCTATATATTTAAAGTAATATTTACATTTCCCAAGTTCTAAACCCATTATAAAGGTTCTTTGTCATAATATCGCTTAAATTACAACAATAGATCTATACTATTACAAGACAAATTTTTAATAATCTTTAGCTTTTTTCCTTTATCCTTTTTCGATCCTTCTGGACGCTGGGCCTTTTTAGTCGCATTCATATGGTTCAAGCAAGAGTGAGCATAACTAGCTCAAGCAAGTATAACAATTTAATAACAACATGCTTCGACACATACAAATCAGATATCTTCGATAATCGAACAATAGTTATGAAGTACTATTGATAATTCAAAATAGCACTTCATCTTTTCTTTCAAAATGTTTTACAATAACAACAATATTTAGTAAAACATTCACTCCTGGCCAAAGACCTCGAGTATTCATTCTTTATTGAAAAGGACAACCCTAAAGCAAGTCCAGAAGTCTCGATATCACTTACGAAAGCACTTCTAGTGATCAACCTATTGTACTCTATGTCGATCAACACTACATCCATTAAACGATGCGACGCTTAAGCATTTGGCAACCTCACGCGCTCGCTGCTTTTACCGACAAAACATTTGTTTAACATTTCAAATTTTCTTTTGAAAACCATATCAAGTAGTTGATAAAAGATAACAACATTTGATAATACATGAATAGATTATCAATACATCAAGTCTAGCCAAAGGAATTGGCTTCAACTTCAACATACTTCAATTCATGCTAAAGAATACATGAAACTCAAAAAACTTGTTCAGATTGAATCGAGACAAGAGTTAGAATACTTGCTTTTTTAGCCTCTGCCACAGATTTTAACTTTATGTTCAAGTCGCTCAAGTCTCTACAATACATGATCACATAATGCCTTACATTAGGTCACATATAATCAAGTATGTATACGACTATATCATACCCTTCATTTCAATCTAATGTGTATTAGATTCGCATTTATTATTCGCTTCTCTTTTATCATTATGCTTGCATTATATTTGACTAGGTTATCTCAACCTTTATATTACATCCTTAAGGTTTAACAAAGTTTAAACAATGTTACATTACCTTCCTTAAGTTATGTTTACTTTTCCATTAGGTTTTTTTTTTTGTACTTAGAAAACTTTCATTACTATCTTTGTTTCGAGATGGAAGTCATGCAATGCCAGATTTTTATATATATCTCATCATGGCCGCACGCACGAGCTTAATGCCATTGTCCCTGACTTCAGTCATGCACACATGAGTCCTTTTTAATGGGTCGTAGCCATGCCGCCACACTCCAGAGATTTTTTTGTCATCGTTTCACGGTATCATGGCGCCACTTATTGAACTAAGGTTCACACATGCATAACTCTTGCAGAGGCTTCTATATCATTCACGCACATGCATGTGGGTCTTTTTTTGTTTAGGGTTGAAGCCATGCCGCCAACTCAGGCACCAGATATCAATTTCAGCTTTTGAAATTTTGTGAACTTCCTGACGATAACTTCTTCGTTATAAGTCCGAATCGCTCGCTCAAAAGCCTACGGTTCACAAATTACGCAATTTACATATACATGATCATTCAAGAATTTTATCTATTTGATTTTTGTTTGCTAAAAATTCACCTATTGGTTCATTTTTAACGTAAAACGATAAACGCTCGTGAACGCTCAACGCGCTTTTTCGTTTCTAAGTCGAATCCGGCCATTTTCGAGTCCGCAACTCTTAAATGCCAATTATGACTTGTTTCTATTGGAAAACAATGGGTTTCATGATCAAACACAAAATTTGACTTCCATTCCGAGAATTTTTACGATTCGACGCTTATCGTCCAATCAAATTTCTAAGCAATTCTTCATTCTTATGATTTGTTCAACATTACAAATGAACTTTCATTCATCATGTGAACATTTTAACATACTTAATACAACAACTTATATTCATTGTTGGATTTTGACTTATTCTTCAAGTTTATAACTTGTCAAATTATAAACTACTTAAGATTTGATTATTAATGACTTTCTACACAATTAAGGTTTCTTAATCATCATACTTTATATGTTCTTCACATATAACTTTACTTAGGTATACATGATACATATGATCATATAAATTCTTTTACATTCATATCATTTCTCTTAATAAAACTTCTTACAAGTTCATATTATTTTCACATAAGTTTATAAACTTATGCTAGCTTAAATGACTTATTACCAACTTAATTGGCTTAAGTTCATTACTTACTCATTCATGTTTCTTAATCCAACTTTTCTTATCATCCTATCATGGTAGAGAGATAAGATAATCGGAGAGAAGAAGTCTTACTTTTTTGTAGTCTTCGTAAGTAGTTTGCTTCTTCTTCTTACTTATGGAAATGACTTATGTAGCTTATATCTCTCTAACACTTAAGCACTTTTAGATGTGTTGGATTAATTGATCAACCAACAAATGGCTAGCAAAGCTCTTCTATTTATGATTTTCCAAGGTTAGGTAGTTTGGTCTTTAAAACATCCCACCTCCTTAAGCCACCTCCTTACTATTCATTACTTGTCTAAACACAACACTTATCCTACACTTGGTCATTACTTCAAAGTCTTGGTCAATACTCCTACTTGATCATCACACTTACTTGATCACCACATCACTTGGTCACCACACATCACACATTAATATATTAATATGGTTTTTGCCCCACGGGTCTACCAACCCATGGATTCTAGCTTGGGCTTTCGATTAATAAACTTGGGCCTTATATTAACAAACACTAGTTGGTTCATTAATTAATAGTGGGCTTTCTTTAATTCACTTGGACTTGTATATAATTATTAACCAATCATCCAAGTCCATTAACATTTTTTAATATACACATTGTTGATGTATTATTTTCGTATTCTAATTTTATAGAATTTATATACTATATTTCATCCTTCATACAAACTCGTATAATACTTCATATTATTATACTGCTTTTTTCATTACTTCGCATAATACCAAGTATCATACCATTATTACTTATTCTTTAACACTTCGCTTTTACTTAACGCTTATAAATTAAGTCCAAGTTTAATTATTACATTTTCCATAACTAGATTTTTATTACATAATCCATCTTACCTTGTTATTCCATCATTACGTATTTCTAAACTCAAAATTATATCCTAAAAAGCAAATATCGATGAATAAGTGTTTTTCTAAAATTTCTAAAACTTTTTATTTTCGCTCTGGAAATTCAAACACTTTAATTCATCCACGTAGCTCAAATACTACGATATTCTAACATCAATAGGTTATACAATGACAACCATCTTGATAAATATGGAATATGATTTTATTATTATTTAATTTAATAAAATCATTTTACAATAAGATCCGAATTTCTCCTTCACGCCTTAAACAAAGGTTAAACCGATACAATATAACAAACATCAAGTTTAATCAGTAATGAACAAGCAATCCATTAAAAGAGTCAAGTAGAGAATAAAATCTACTATCTTTTATGATTTAAAAGGCTTTTATCATCAAGTTATAGCCGAGACTCAACTTTTAATAAATATTCCACATCATCGAATCACCCCCGCACTACTACTGCCAAGGATATTCTTTAAGTATCATATGCACCACAATTATCCACGCACTCACGGGCCAAGAATATTTCAGGTATTCATTAATGGTCATGATCATACCAACAACTATCCATCAATGCACTACGGCCCACGAGGACTTTTACCACATCATTTGTAACATTACTGGCCATGATTACAATCAATAATCCTCGGTCATAATCATACCAAGTCCATCTATGCACTACAAAGCCATGTACCGGATGACTTTCAAAAAAATATAAATATGAGGATGATGACAATGATATAAGAATTCAATAAAACAAGTTCAAGAATTAATTTGTCCAAGAACCAATAACGCCCAAATTGTCAACATGATATCGCTTTTGTAGAGTAAAATTCAAGAATGCTAGAAGAATATTTCCATGAAAAGATATCGGATGAAGCGCAATTATCAAGGATATTCCACTAATTTCATGGAGTATAGAAGTCAAAACTTTAACCAACCGAGTATAATAAAGAATGGAATAACAAAAGAAATCACCATGCATGCAGATTCGCATGTACAAAGTTACTCCAATAGAATACTAAATAATCGGAACTGTGTCAAAGCAAAATCAAGACCGGCTGTGATGTTCCCAACATAATAATAAAGAATGGAATAACAATGTAAATCACCATGCATGCAGATACGATGTATAAAGTTATTCCAATGTAATACTAATAAGGACTTTAATCAGTCCTGTAAAACGCATGCATGTGATATTCCAAATGTAATAATAATAAAGACGGAACCAGTCAAGCGAAAACGCACGCATGTGATATTCCAATGTAATAATAAAGACGGAATCAGTCCCACGATAAAATGCATGCATGTGATATTCCAAATGTAATAAGTAAAGATTTTAATAATAGAAGAATGTCACCAAGTATATGGTAGCAAGCACAGATACAAAAGTTATTCTAATGTAATAATAAAGAATAGAATAACATAAGTTCTCTTCATTAATACAAAAGAATAACACCCCTTACGAAAGTACAATAAATAATATTCCCTACCTTAAGAAGAAGCATCGATATATAAGTAGTGAAGTAGCAGAATACTTTCTTCTTTTCTCTATAGTTTATCTCTAGAGTTTCAAAGTTGAATTCAAGAAAATAATGAAGGAATGAGCTTTATTTATAGAAAAATGGATCCATATAGTAACTAACTCATGAACGGTCCAGATTGATTTACTTTAATCGACTACTCATATTTAAAGCAAAATCTTTTAAATAAAATATAATATATTCTATTTATAATCTAATAAAACTAATAACTTTATAAAAGATTTTACTACGCAAAACACTATGCAGCACTATACAAAAAACACTATGCATAATAAAATATAATATATTCTAATTATTGTCTAATAAAATGTATAACTTTATAAAAGTATTCTGCTTTTATATAAAAGATTTTACTATGCACAACACTATACGCATAATTACGCAACACTATGCATAATAGAATATAATATATTCTATTTATAGAATAACTTTATAAAAGAATTTCATGCTTTTATATAAAAAATTTTCGTATTATTACATTAATAATACCAACAAAACCGAGTGACTTATCACGTAAGCATCAATAATTAATACTGTGTGCTACTATGCAACCACACGTGACATCGTATTTTTTAACACCGGTGTTTCAAACAGATTAACAATAAAACTTCCGCCGTTATTTTCATAAAGTATTTTTGTCGTTTTTCAATCCGGATAATAATTTCAGTATGGGGTCCACCAATGATTGTGCCGTTGTATTTAATATTCCCCCCAACCAATCGAATATTATATAACAACTTCATGACTTTGCAAAATTTATAAATATTACCAACAACTATAACATTATATCAATTTCAACCATAATATTCAAAAATAATATTCATAGAAAATTCATCTTTATTCAAAAAGTTGGGGTTTTACAACCTCCTTTTATGAAATTTTCGCCCTCTAAATTAGGGTACGCACTGTATATCAAGAGATAAGGATACCTTGAGTTCATTTTGATTCTAACTCCCAAGTCATTTCCTCAACATCGTGGTTTCTCCACAAAACTTTTACTTGAGGTATAACCTCGAGCGTAGAATATGTTCCTTTTATCCAAGATTTGAATAGAACCTCTTCATACGCCAAATCTTCCGCTATTTCGCCCGATTCTAACTCAATAATGTGGTTCGGTCTTCCACATATTTACGTAACATGGATATGTGAAAATGTTATGAACACGAGACATACTTGGTGGTAAAGCGAGTCTATAGGCCAATCGTTCCTACCGATCGAGGATTAAAATGAGCCGATGAATCGAGGATCGAGTTCCTCTCTTTCCAAATCTCAGAACTCCTTTCCATGGAGAAACACGTAACAACACATGATCTCCTATATCGAATTCCACGCCCTTTCGATGAATATCAAGATAACTCTCTTTTGTCGATCTTGTGAGGTTTTTATACGTTGTCAAATCGTTTGAATCTTTTTCCGTAGTCACACGTATTCAACTCCGGTCCCAACAACGTTGCTTCACCCACCTCATCCCAAAGATATCGGAGAACGACACTTTCTTCCATACAACGCTTTGAATGGAGCCGTGCCAATACTTACTTGATAACTGTTGTTGTAGAAAAACTCCACCAATGGTAAGAACTTGTCCCAACTTTCCTTGAAGTCAAGGACACAGAGTCTTAATAGATCTTCAAGAGTTTGAATCGTTCTCTTCGATCGCCTGGTCCATCTAAGGATGATATGCCGAAGCTAAATCAGAACTGCGTCATAGCTTTTTTGCAAACTAACCCAAAATCTTATGTGAATCTTGGGTCTCGATCGGAAACTATGGATATCGGGCATACCATGCAATCTTACAACCTCGTTTATGTACATACGAGTAAGACGTTCAAGTGTATAAGTTTCTCGTATCGGTAAGAAATGAGCAGACTTGGTCAATCTATCAACAATGACCCAAATCGCATATATGCCTTGAGAAACTTTGGGAAGACCGATAACGAAATCCATGGTAATGTGCTCCCACTTCCATTCTCGAATTTCAAGTGGTTGCAATGAACCTTTTGGTACTTGATGTTCGCATTGACTCGTTGACACGTTAGACACCTTGAGATAAATAAAGCTATATCTCTCTCTTCATTGCTTCCACCAAAATGTATTATTTAATATCACGATACATTTTGGTACTCCTGAGATGGATTGCAAACGGTGTGTTGCGCGCCTCCATCATAATTTTATACTTTAAATCGTGGTCGTTAGAAATGTAAAGTCCGGAGTTGACTCAAAGTATTCCTTCTTCATCGATTCTTGCTTGGCAGATAGCACCTTTTCTTGACTTTCTTCCTCATACGATCGCCTCCGGGTTCAGTAGCTTGAAAGCGCCTTTAACTTTATCAATTAAAGTTTGGTTCTACTCAGATATTCGCCATCATCACATGGGTCCCTCGAGTCTTTAACTCTATCTCCATCCTTTGCAAGTCACACAAAATGGGCCTTTGCGTTAACAATATCGCATTCGCACTTGAATATGATCTTCTACTCAATGCGTCTGCTACCACGTTCGCTTTTGCAGGATGGTATTGGATTGTATGATCATAATCTTTTAACAGTTCAAGCCAACGTCGTTGTCGCATGTTAAGTTCCTTTTGAGTGAAGAAATATTTGAGGCTTTTATGATCCGTAAAGATCTCCACTTTCTCCCCATACAAGTAATGCCTCCAAATCTTTAGTGCGAAGACAACAGCTGTCAACTCTAGATCATGAGTAGGATAAGTCCTCTCATATTCTTTTAGTTGTCGTGAGGCATAGGCTAAGTTCTTATAAAAGAGCTCTAACTCATGCAAGTATACACGGGTCAACAAGTAATACAGAGTAAGTAAAGTATCGATCCCATAGAGAAAGTTGTTAACTTAGACTACTATGCATTAATCACTCACTATATTTATATGCTGAGACTTTAGACTAAATTATTGATTTGAATAAATTATAATTACCAACTAAAAATAAGAATATAAACGAATTAAATATGATATGGAAACAATGGGATCCTAACTTCATTCAATATTTCATTCAATCGCCATATGTCATGCAAGAAGTGTTTACATATCACAAGAATAATAGCAAAGGGCTTAAAACGAGTTATAACCATTTTCCAATGCACTATAACCAACTCACATATCATCTACGGATGTTAGAATCCATGTAATCACCAATAACACCACAATTACCATATTCCTACATGCTTGAATTGCAATCCTATTGATTTTAAGCACAACCCTTACTCTAGCTCATACTAAGTAAAAACAAGATATTCCTATTTGTTTCACAAAATATGCAAGACTTACTCTAGCCCCATATTCGCATGCTATCATGATTTCATCCATATCCATATGTTCATTTCCAATTCCATACAAATACTAACATGAAGAATATCAGTCATTCATACATACAAACCAACCATGATAAATAACCCAATGATATGCAAAACAAATCTAACACTTAGATATGCAACCAAACTACATATTAAAATCCGTTAGAATCCCATAATGGAGTTTAGTTCATGGCGGAACCAAAAGCCATTATGGGATCAAGACTAAACATGATCAATAATCAAGCAAATAAGAGTAAGAGATAAAGAACAATCAAACCCAAATGTTGAATAGTAATCAATGATTAACTATGAAAACCCCAAAGAATTCCATTCAATAATAATAAAAATCCACAATGGTTAAGAACTCCAAGAAGAAGAAGAGAATAAAACGTTGCGGCTTCGTTCTCCATTGGGATCTCCCCCCACTATGTTAAACCTAATTCTAATATGAAAATACGTAAAATAATGTCAAGTCCCTCTCTACACACGCCGTAATCATTTTATACCAATTACACATCATCAAATTGCTTAATTAAAATAAAACAAATTACATCATCAAGATCGCGCCATGGATCTAGTATATATATGTCTCATGATCGCGAGACTTTAAAGATGCTTCGGTGCCTCCAGACGTTTTAACACGGTGGCTGCGCTTCCTTATGTCCACTCGCACTTGCTACGCAAAGACGAGCCTCGCTTAGAGTGCTGTTGCGGCTTCAGGTGTCCCGCAAATCTCGAGTGCGGTTTATGTTTTCTTCATTGCTTTGCTACTTGTTTCGCTTCATGCCTTAACCTCTTGCTTGATTGATTTCCATGCCTCATTATGCTCCCATTCCGTGTACATTTTCGCCTTTCCACTGCCTACACATATACGCTCACCGATGCCTCAATTTCCACCAAAATAACGTCGTTTCCTGCACTTATTCACTAAAAGGAGTTTTAAGTATATGAAATGCAAAATAACGTGAAATGCGACTAAATCACAATGAAATGTACTCAAGGTGGGCACACTTCGCATGGATTAATATACAATAAGTGAGTAAAATATCACTTATCAAATACCCCAAACTTGAACTGTTGTTTGCTTTCTCAAGCAATGCATATGCATGAACACTGAAAATGTAACTACAAAACTATTCAACTACTTTATGATGCAAACTAGTCTCACATAATTTTGACCATAAAAGAATTTCAGCCCAAATTACCTCAGTGAACTATCCGGATTCCAGAACATAATTTCAAACCAAACCATAGATATAACATCATACACGCAGATAATTCATGAATGCTATAGAGATGATGTGTGTGTGTGTGTGTTGTTCACAAAAACTTGATCCAAGCAAAGATTATGTATCCTACATTGCTTCTCACAGAAAATTATAATCTAAATCAAGATTCATGTATACTCATGCACATAGACTGTTTCGACATATCACCGCAAACTAAGGCTCAACAATGGGTTTATTGTTTTATTGCTACTCACGAGGGCGATTTCACACTTTCCCGTGGTGTTTATTGCTATTGATTCTTTTCTTTTGCTCTTTTCCTTCTTTTTTTTTCACATGATCGTGTAATGTCTCAATCCATTAGGCACACTGCTACCCTTTAGCGAGCTTTCAACCAACGACTCCCAGACCATGAAAGACCTTAGGGCGCTAAGTGTAGAGACAGTCCCCCAAGCGTATTTTTACTCAAGTAGCAGGCCCCTAATTAAGACTAGTCACGTTATTGCATATATATATATATATATATTATACACAGCATACCCATGTTTCCCCAAAATTTTCACCTCAATGACTCTACAATCTACAACACTTTCCTCATATTTCTCATTTTAAATCTACATGTTCTATTGAGCAATGCAAGACACACATCTTAGACTTACATGTGAATATGAACACAATTGTGCAAACCGAAATCATATAAACAACCACATGAATCGCATTGTGTAAAACATTATATCCACGTTGTGTTATGCAACATATTCTGAAATCGTTCACAATTCACTATCATCATTGGCTTAGGCAAAAATTTCTATTTATAAGCAAGAATTTATGTGAGACATTAAACTAAACATACTATGAATGAATAAAAAAATAAAAATTTTATGCTAAAATTCAACTAACACATATTCATGCAAAATTTAACTAACACATATTCATGCAAAATTAAACTAAACATGCTAACATAAAATGCAACTAAACTACTATGCAAGTACACCAATATCCCCAAACTTAAAATGTTCAATGTCCTCATTGAATGAAGGTAAAGGGTACTAGAAAACTCCCCTACTAATCGGCATGACCACCCACCTCGGGTGGTGAATCTGGTGGTGGATACGGCTCGGTGGTCCCGAACTAGGGCCATATAATCCTGGTTCCTTGTTGGGCGAATGGTTCTGCCAAGGCCCGCGTGAGTCTCCAAAGATTGTCAGATAAGGTGTCGATTTTTTGTTCCAGCCGTCGGAGATGGTGGTCACTGGAGGTAGGATGTGTTCGGGGTGATGTCCCAGCGTCATTGGTTGGCGGGGACTGTGTTGTTGGCTCTGGTGAGGTGAGTTGGAGAATGAAGCCACGTCGCGCTGGTGTGGCTCACCACCCGCCCAAGCTCGAGCCTAGTGATTGTGGTCATGATGTAATGTCATGACCACTCAAACTTTTGTTTCTCTGTTAGTCCATGGGACTCTTTGCTCTATACAAAGTAATGCTGCTGCTGCTGCATGTGGAATGCTCCCAGACATGTTTCCCCGCCAATATCGTTGCATGTTTTGATGAATGATGTGGTCGATATCTATGTACTTCCTTCGATGATACCCCATAAAATGATGGCTCGCTTTTTCGTGATTTACATGTTTATGAGTGGATGTAATTAGTTTGGCGCAGAGATAAGCAGATGTCATGCTTTGGCCATAGCGATTCAAGGTAGAAGTTGAACGAGATAGTTTCTACTGCTCCACTTTTGCAGTCCACTTAGTGCCCGGGATGCACAATGCCGAAATCAAAACATCCAAGTCTGTCGTTAAATGCTCACCCGTGACCCAGTTTGCCAACCCAGATGGTGGTGGAGCAGTTATTCCATACATCGCCTCGATCAAATGAGGGCTAAATCTACTTGTTCATGCCGAAACTAACGTTATTCCTTGTTGCTTCCATCTCTTTGCGTTTGCATAGAACTCTCGGACAACCGCATTGGGATAGGCATCGATTTGCGTGCGCAAGTTAAACCGGGCCGCTCTCGGAGCATATTCCATAGTTGTCCATCTTTCTTGGTGGGTCTAAAGCCTCGCTCCTTCATAAACGACTTACTCAGAAGGTGATAATAGGTTTGATGAGCTTCCCGGCTTAAGAAGTTTCTTCGTTTCGCGATATCTTCATCGTGATCACTGGAAGATGAGTCAGAGGTTGAAGAGATGGAGAGTTCACGTCTTCTTTTTGGACCCATAATCACTGTTGTGTAGAGAGTGCAAGGGTTTTGCAACTGACACTATTCCCAAGCTTGCTTACACCCAATCCAGCAACTAAGCCCTAAATTGACTCCAATGAAGATGGTTGTGATATACATGAGTATTAATAGGGAAGGGGCTTTTTATTATGGGAGAATAACAGGATGCTCATAATAACCCACGTAAAAAAAACCAAGTTGACCACGGATTGGACTTTTAAAAGAAAAATAAGCTCCTATTTGGATTTGATTTACAAGCTACCAGCGTGGCCTTCAGATAGTTAGTCTCGGCATGCATGCCATGAGGATGAGACAATTCTTCAGACTTTTATGCGGACGCGAGTTACTTCATGGTGGGACACGCGCAATGGCACACCGCACTTCCCCTGGTCAGCAGAGTTGAACTTCCAAGTAAAGGCTTGGATGAGTGAAACCCAAAGCTCCTATAGTAAAATGAGTGCAACACAAATTAGGTATTACACAAGACGCCCCCATCAAAATAGGTATACACAACACCCATTCGAAGTCGCCAAATACATGGTACAAAAGCAAACTACAACTTCAATAATACAAATGTCGGTGAAATACGCATAATATATATCTGTGAGTTTAAATATAATATTGTCTTCTAGATAATATCCACACGCAAATAAATCCCCATCATAATTATTGATTCATTATTTTACAAAATGGTGAGGACTACTAAACAACTCTCTCTGTAACCTTCATTCCATACCCCGACTAAGACTCGCTACATTCTCGCCTCCCGAGAAGAAAAATGGAACAACAAGGAAAAGGGTGAGCTCAACTAGCCCAAAGAAGAATATTACGACTAAGATAATATACAACAAATTATCGTTAGTCTTCAACAGGAAAAACTGATGTAATACAATATACAACAAGTTTCAGATCAATATTCGCAAATGAAATAATAATTCATGTAAGAGTTACGTAGAGAATGAAATCTACTATAATCTATGAATTTAATAAACCCATCATCAATATTTTATCCTCAGAACATCAATCAATATACATCCGAATCAAATATTCATCTTTGCACCATGTGCCAAAGATATTCATCACCGGGTCATGTTCATTTAAACACTGCTCATCTTTGCACCACATGTGCCAAAGATATTAATCAATCTGGCCATGTTCATCTCAACACTGCTCATCTTTGCACACTATGTGCCAAAGATATTCTTCAGAAATCATTCATCTTGCACTATGTGCCAAAGATATTCAATAATATCATCATTTAAGATCGAGGATGATGAAAATATTTTTAAAGAAACGAATCCAAAGGAAACAAAATGACAAGGATTAAGGATTAAGGATTCAGATTTGGTTTTATCCACGCCCAAAAAATACCTCAAAAAATAATCATAGTGGTGTAAAATTCAAGAATGATCAAAACATGGATACAATCGAAAGTTAGTATCCGTAATAGATGTTTTGGACAAAAAGAAGAAATTTTATTTTCTATGAATAAGACCAGATACGTGAATAAAGGTCAGATACGTGAATAAAGGTCAGATACGTGAATAGTAACTCCGACACCAAAAGATAGAAATTCCACAAAAACATCTTCACGCTTCACTTAATAAAGACTCGTGAATAAGAATCGTGAATAAGAATCTCTTAATAAGAATCGTGAATAAGAACTCATGAATAAGAACCCATGAATAGTAAACCCGACATGAAAAAGTTCCAAATTTGATAAAACTTCAGATCAATATTTCAAAGATAATGATATCAAGAAATAATATCATTATTTAAAAAAAATAATATCCCTTACCTCGAAAGATCAAGATTTAAATTAAAACACCTGATATAAAGCTATGACTTGACTTCAGACAGATAGCAATACTCAAAGTATACTCAAAATACTCACAAGAATACGCCGATAATATAGAGAGAGAAACTTCGCTTTCGTGTGATTTTCAATTCTAACCCAAGACCCTATTTATAGGAAATCGCTAACACCAAAGTTAGTAAAATTTAATAAATTAATATATATATATATATCAAATTTTCATACCAACCTTAGAATTCAGATTTCAGCATTTCCCACATGCCACCTTCTAGAAAGAAATGATAAAAAACGTTTTTCATAAAATAAATAATTAAAACTTCCAAAAATCAATTATTTTGAGCTTCGTAACTTCAATAATTCATAATAAATAGCCCTTTCATCAGAAAAAATTGAATCTCATGAGTTTTTATAGGAAATTCAATTTCTACAACTTTGCAGTAAGAAAGTTTTTCCAAATTCCAAATAGAAATTGACCAAATCCACAAAAAGCAATTTTATTGTGCTATAATCAAATTTCACCAATAAATGGGGTCCAACACACATGTTTAACATGTTTTAAACATTTATTGCAACAAAAATACTCTTCCTCCTCAGATACTCATATATCCCACATTCGTTGTAAAATATCACCGCTAATATATTATTAAAATAATATATTTAAACGAATTATTTTATCGTAAAAGATAAAATATTAATTTTCAACAATTGTCATTTTAAAATTTTTCCATCTATATCCACATAAAATCAATATTTTCCTCATCATATAAATCAATAATTAATTATTCACAAATAATATTACGTAATCACAATATCGACAACTGTGCAGCCTCAGAAAGAGGGGCTTCCAATAAGAATTTTCTTCATCTGGCGCAATTAGTGACCAAACCTCTCCTTAGATGTAACTTTCTAGACATTGCCAATAATGTTATCTAATAATATTATTCAGATAATATGAATTATTGCTTCGATAATGAAAGATACCGCAGAATGACAATTATCAAACAACAAAGAATATAAAATATCAACGCAAAGAATTATTAACTCAATAAAATATCGAACAAAGAATTATCAGAACCATTATCGAGTAAGGCCTTCACGTAAGAATCAATAATTGGTGCAATACCGCAAAGCTATCGCTCAACAACGCAGATTAGTGTGTTTTTAACCACCGGTATTCCAACAAGATAATCTGCAGAATAACTACGCCTGCTATTTAAAAACAACTTATATTTGTCGCTTTTTCATCCAATCGCTTTTCACATGGGCCCACACATGGTCAAGGCCGTTGCATTTAATATTCCCGACCGCATTTAATATTCCACCACCAAACTAATATTCCCCGACAATAATGAATATTTTATAACCATGCTTATTTTCAAATATTTGCATATTTAACCCTTAACTATCCACATTAATCAAATCAACCCTTACTATTTCAAAATAATAAATAAAGGAAATTCCTTTTATTTAAAAAATTTTGGTCTTACAACCTCCCTCCTTATGAAATTTCGCCCTCTAAATCGACGACGCACTCGGTGTGTTTCAAAAGGTGAGGATACTCGCTTTCATTTCCGCTTCCAACTCCTGTGTCATTTCCTCTATAAGATGATTCCTCCACAAAACTTTAACTTGTGGTATAACTTTCATGCTGTAGGACATGCTCCTTCCTATCCAAAATCTTGACAGTACCTCCTCATACGCTAAGTCTTCTGGCTATCTCGTCCTGCTTCTAACTCTATAACGTGGTTCGGTCTTTCACATATTTATTTAAGTATGATATGTGAAACACATTATGAACATTTAGACATACTTTGAGGTAACGCAAGTCTATAGGCTACATTTCCTACTCTGGCCAAGAATTTGAAATGGACCAATAAATCGTGGATCGAGCTTTCTCTCTTCCCAAATCTTGTAACTCCCTTCCACGGAGCAACTCGCAACAATACACGATCCCCTACATTAAATTCCACGCCCTTTCGATGAAGATCCGTGATAACTCTTTTGTCGATCTTGTGCCGCTTTGTATACGCTTGTCAATCATTTGGATCTTTTTCATAGTCATACGCATTAACTCTAGTCCCAACAATGTTGCTTCACCCACCTCATCCCAACATATCGAGAACGACATTTTCGGCCCATATAATGCTTCAATGGAACCATGCCTATATTTGTTTAATAACTATCATTGTATGAGAATTCCACCAATGGCAAGTACTTATCCCAACTTCCTTTGAAATCTAGGACACGTAGTTTTAATATATCTTCAAGAGTTTGAGTAGTCCTTTTCGATTGCCCATCCGCTTGAGGATGGTATGCCAAATCGAATCGTAAATTGCGCTCCATAGCTTTTCTAACCCAAAATCATGAAGTGAATCTTGGGTCACGATCTAAAACTATGGATATCGGCATGCCATGCAATCTCACAATCTCATTTACGCATATACTAGAAAGACGCTCAAGGAATAAGTCTCTCAGACGGCAGAAGAAATGAGCAGACTTGGTTAATCTATCAACAATAACCCAAATAAGATTGATGCCTTGAGAAACCGTAGGAAGACCCAGAACTAAATCCATAGTAATGTGTTCCCACTTCCATTCCTAATCTCAAGTGGTTGCAACGGACCTTTAGGTACAAGATGCTCCGCCTTTACACGCCGGGCAAGTTAAACACATCGAGATAAACTTTGCAATCTCTCTCTTCATATTGTTCCACCAAAATGTATGTCAAGATCACGATACATTTTAGTACTTCCGTGATGGATTGCAAAAATGGCGATTGTGTGCCTCCATCATAATCTTGTACTTCAAATCGTAGTCGTTAGAACACAAAGTTCAGAGTGGACTCAAGTATTCCTTCTTCATCAAATTCTCGCCCTAATAGCTCCTTTCAGACTTTCTTCTTCATACGATCAACTCCGCCTGCGGTGGCTCGAGCAACCTTAACTTTTTCTATTAAAGTTGGCTCTATGCAGATACTTGACATCATCGCACTCTGCTCCTCAAGATATGATCTTCTACTCATCGCGCCACCTACCACGCTCGCTTTTTCCAGATGGTATGATCGTAATATGTGTTTAAATGAGTCTCTCTCGAAGTTCTTCAAGCTCTTCCCACATTCCTCGCTTCCATTCGAATTTTGTATCTCTACGAGTCACCCAAGTTAATGGAATAGCGATTCGAGAATATCCTTCAACTAATCTCCGATAATAACCAACTAAGCTTCTAGAAAGCTACGATTTTCGATAATCGATTTAGGTTGCTTCTCAATCGCGACTCATATCCCAATCTTGGATAAGACGTCACAATGACACCTATCGCTTTACTATCGCATCTAATACGACGCCCCTAGAGAGTTCGTCCGCTTAGTGAATTCCACAAAGGAAGTCACAAGATAAAGGCTCGTGTACCAAATTTATAGTTGAATTTTTAACTCCTCAAGTTCAATAGAGCCATTCGACATGAGATTTTAGAAATGAGTTTTGTACCGGGTTCAAAGTCGATACAAAATTTAATATCAAAGCTTTGGGAGTAAGCCAAGAAATTCTTCAGAAATACGCCAGAAAAATCAATAACAACAGAATATTATTCAAATCGACGTGTCTTTATTCAAATCCATAACACGGACTAAGAAAACTTGACATCCGTAATAAACGAACGACTTCATGGCTTGATATGAAAATGTTTGACTACAATGGTTTGATTGCTTGAATTCAATAACAAAGTTGCTTAGAATATGAAAACTAACAACCTTACAAAAGCAATCAATTTGGCATGATGAGTAGTTAACCTTAAAATCACATCAAAAGCAAATATCTCTTATAGTAAATAAGGTTAATAGTGTAATGTGATAGTGCCAACTTGAATCAAGCAAGATTTTTAAACAACTGATGTAATGAAAGTTTCTCCTAATGGAGTCTCCACAGATAGGTCAAAGTTTAATTTCTCCGTAGTCAAGTTCAAACGCTGCGCAAGCAAGTAAAGAGAGATAAAAGAATGGGTAGAACCAATATCTAGTAAGGTATATACTTCGCAAGAATTTATAATTAACTAACCTGCAATAACTTCGTCGGTTCTCGATTTTGACTACCACAACAAACGCCTTCCCTAATCGCTGACTTTGACTTTTTTCGACATCTTTTCGAGTCACCGCCCTCACTGAACTAGGGTTTCGCCATCGCATAATCTCGAGCGATATGTCCTTCCTTTCCACAATTATAGCATACCTAAACTGCTAGGGCGCTTGACCGATATGTCCTCTTTTCCAAGATTTGTAACATACGACCGGTGGTCGCTTCTCCTCCCTTAAAACTAGTGCCATCGGGCGCCGACGCCTTCACATGGTCGCTGTTGAATCTCCTCTTTTAAAATCTCCTCCCGACTCGCTTCTTCTATTTTCATGGCCACGATTACCACCGAGTGGTTACCGCTTTGTTCAGATTCTTCTTTCTCCGCCGGTTATCGTTATTCGATGATCGCTATCTTCTAGATGATCCTCGTTATGGTCCTCATTGAACGTATTTCGTTATCTCGCCTAACAACCGAGCCCTCGCTGACAACATCTCAATAGAGAGAAAATTTATGAGAAATGAGATATCGACGTATGTCAAGTTTCAAACCTCTCGTAAACATCCGCGCCATACGCTCCTCATTCTCCACCAAATGAGGTGTAAACTCGATAACTCCGCTAACTTCGCCTCGCATCGGGACACCGCCATGTTATTCTCGCTTCTAGTCTAATAAACTCCACTTCCTTCATACGATTTAATACTTTCGTGGAAGTACTTGTCATTGAACTGCTTTCAAACGCCTCCCACGATATACTCCGAAAAGGCAATGGATGGGTACGCTTCACGATTCCCACCAAGAATCGCTTCGCCATTTTAACATAAAGGTGGCGAATGGAACTTTCGTTCTCCTCCGCATCCCAAGACATCGAATATCTTGGTAATTTGTTTGACCCACGCCTCCGCCTTTAATCGGATCCGCTTCTGCACTCGTGGTCCCAACTTCGAATCGCTTGGTCGTGACCACCCGTGAATTGCTATCATTTCTCCCCATTTTGAACACGAAGTCTCCTCGCCCGATTTTGCATGAATCGCAAAAAGCTTCTAAACATCCCCTCGCTCATCATCATCGCTTGGTGTTGTTGTTTCAGAGGAGGAACACCGCCACCACAGACGCTCTCCTCGTCAAAAGACAGCATCTCCACGGCCTCATTTACTCCATCATAATATTCTCACGACATTCTCAAACATCGCCATAAAATAAGGGTTAATTAAGGAAATCAATATATCACATAATATCCCTATATACCTAACCAACTAACAAATAAGCTTAGTAGAGACACACACTAGTAAGGATTTACTGCCTCCCTCCTAGTTTTATTCCCCGATCTCCGCCAGAGATCATATCCCTAAGCTCGATACTCGCGACTCGACACCAACTTCAAGGTCAAGACTCACATCGATATTTTCGGGCCACATCAGAATCAAGGCCCCCACTTGAGAGTCATGCATCCCCCATCAACAGAAGTCACCAACAGAGGCTCGGGCTTTTACTTATAGCTCGATATTAATCGTGACGCCCCCAAAATAGGTATACACAACACCCATTCTCGAGTCGCCAAATACATGGTACAAAAAGCAAACTACAACTTCAATAATACAAATGTCGTGGTGAAATACTTTAACAATATATATCGTGAGTTTAAATATAATATTGTCTTCTAGACAATATCCACACGCAAATAAATCCCCATCATAATTATTGATTCATTATTTTACAAAAATGGTGAGGACTACTAAACAACTCTCTCTGTAACCTTCATTCCATACCCGACTAAGACTCGCTACATTCTCGCCTCCCGAGAAGAAAAATGGAACAACAAGGAAAAGGGTGAGCTCAACTAGCCCAAGAAGAATATTATGACTAAGATAATATACAACAAATTATCGTTAGTCTTCAACAGGAAAAATCTGATGTAATACAATGTACAACAAGTTTCAGATCAATATTCGCAAATAAATAATAATTCATGTAAGAGTTACGTAGAGAATGAAATCTACTATAATCTATGAATTTAATAAAACCCATCATCAATATTTTATCCCTCAGAACATCAATCAATATACATCCGAATCAAATATTCATCTTTGCACATGTGCCAAAGATATTCATCACTGGGTCATGTTCATTTAAACACTGCTCATCTTTGCACCACAGCCAAAGATATTAATCAATCTGGCCATGTTCATCTCAACACTGCTCATCTTTGCACCACAGCCAAAGATATTCTTCAGAAATCATTCATCTTTGCACTACAGCCAAAGATATTCAATAATATCATCATTTAAGATCGAGGATGATGAAAAATATTTTTAAAGAAACGAATCCAAAGGAAACAAAATGACAAGGATTAAGGATTAAGGATTCAGATTTTGGTTTTATCCACGCCCAAAAAATACCTCAAAAATAATCATAGTGGTGTAAAATTCAAGAATGATCAAAACATGGATACAATCGAAAGTTAAGATCCGTAATAGATATTTTGGACAAAAAGAAGAAATTTTATTTTTCTATGAATAAGGTCAGATACGTGAATAGTGTCAGATACGTGAATAAGGCCGATAATGAATAGTAAATCCGACACCAAAAGATAGAAATTCCACAAAAACATCTTCACGCTTCACTTAATAAGACTCGTGAATAAGAATCTCGTGAATAAGAACTCGCTTAATAAGAATCGTGAATAAGAACTCATGAATAAGAACCCATGAATAGTAACCCCGATATGAAAAAGTTCCAAATTTGATAAAACTTCAGATCAATATTTCAAAGATAATGATATCAAGAAAAATAATATCACGAAAAAAAATAATATCCCTTACCTCGAAAGATCAAGATTTCTAAATTTAAACACCTGGATAAAGCTATGACTTTGACTTGCACCGTATAGCAATACTCAAAGTATACTCAAAATACTCACAAGAATACGCCGATAATATATAGAGAGAAAACTTCAGCTTTTCGTGTGATTTTCAATTCTAACCCAAGACCCTATTTATAGAAATCGCTGTAACACCAAAGTTAGTAAAATTTAAATAATTATTATATATATATATATCAAATTCATACGCCAACCTTAGAATTCTGATTCTAGCATTTCAACACATGCCACCTTCTAGAAAGAAATGATAAAAAACGTTTTTCATAAAATAAATAATTAAAACTTACAAAAATTAATTATTTTGAGCTTCTAACTTCAATAATTCATAATAAATAGCCCTTTCATCAGAAAAAATTTGAATCATGAGTTTTTATAGGAAATTCAATTTCTACAACTTTGCAGTAAGAAAGTTTTTCCAAATTCCAAATAGAAATTGACCAAATCCACAAACCAGCAATTTTATGTGCTATAATCAAATTTCAATAATAAATGGGGTCCAACCGACATGTTTAACATGTTTTAAACATTTATTGCAACAAAAATACTCTTCCTCCTCAGATACTCATATATCCCACATTCATTGTAAAATATCACCGCTAATATATTATTAAAATAATATATTTAAACGAATTATTTTATCGTAAAAGATAAAATATTAATTTTCAACAATTGTCATTTTAAAATTTTTCCATCTATATCCACATAAAATCAATATTTTTCTCATCATATAAATCAATAATTAATTATTCACAAATAATATTATGTAATCACAATATCGACAACCGTGCAGCTCCTGAAAGAGGGGCTTTCCAATAAGAATTTCTTTCATCATGCGCCGCAATTAGTGACCAAACCTCTCCTTAGATGTAACTTTCTAGACATTGCCAATAATGTTATCTAATAATATTATTCAGATAATATGAATTATTGCTTCGATAATGAAAGATAATCGTAATGACAATTATCAAACAACAAAGAATATAAAATATCAACGCAAAGAATTATTAACTCAATAAAATAATAATCGAATAAGAATTATCGTAACCATTATCGAAAGTAAGTGCCTTCACGTAAGAATCAATAATTGGTGCAATACCGCAAAAGCTACATCGCTCAACAACGCCAGATTAGTGTGTTTTAACCACCGGTATTCCAACAAGATAATCTGTGAATAACTACGCTGCTATTTAAAAACAACTTATATTTGTTGCTTTTTTCATCCAATCGCTTTCGCATGGGGCCCACACACGGTCGCTACCGTCGCATTTAATATTCCCTCGACAAAGCATTTAATATTCCACCACCAAACTAATATTCCCCGACAACAATGAATATTTTATAACCACTGCTTATTTTGAAATATTCATATTTAACCCTTAACTATCCACATTAATCAAATCAACCCTTACTATTTCAAAATAATAAATAAAGGAAATTCCTTTTATTTAAAAAAATTTTGGTCTTAGAAGTCGTGCATAATGGTTTAGTGATTTTGGAGAAATCCTTAATGAACCGGCGGTAGAACCATGCATGTCCCAGAAAACTGCGAACTCCTTTTACTGATGTGGGTGGTGGCAGATGCTCAATAGTTTCCAATTTTGCTCTATCCACCTCAAGTCCTGTCTTTAAAACTTTGTGTCCTAAAATGATTCCTTCTTGTACTAAGTTTGTTTAAACACATCTCTTCAACACCATAACTAGATTCTCGAGGCGTAAGTCAAATGAATCTCCAAAGACTGAGAAGTCATCCATAAATACCTCAATATTCTGTTCCACCATGTCCGAGAATATAACCATTATACATCTCTGAAACGTAGCTGGAGCATTACACAACCCAAAAGACATTCTTCTGAAAGCAAAAGTACCATATGGACATGTGAAAGTAGTCTTTTCCTGATCTTTCGGAGCTATCATAATTTGATTGTAACCCGAATAACCATCCAGAAGACAATAGTACTCATGTCATGCTAGTCTATCCAACATCTGGTCGATAAATGGAAGTGGGAAATGATCTTTTTGTGTAGCCTTGTTAAGCTTGTGGTAATCCATGCAAACTCTCCACCCCGTTACTGTTCTTGTTGGAATCATCTCATTATTTTCGTTAGTTACAACGGTCATGCCACCCTTCTTCGGAACACACTGTATTGGACTTACATATACGCTATCTGAGATTGGATAGATTATTCCTGCATCTAGCCATTTTAGTACTTCTTTCTTGACCACCTCCTTCATTATTGGATTAAGCCTCCTTTGCTGCTCCACTGTCGGCTTGCTACCATCTTCCATTAGTATCTTGTGCATGCAATACGAAGGGATGATTCCTTTTATATCTGTTATGGTCCATCCAATAGCTGATTTGAACTCTCTAAGCACTCGGAGTAGTTTTTCTTCCTGGCAAGATGTTAGTGCCGAACAAATAATCACAGGTAATTTGGAATCTGAACTTAAAAATGCATACCTGAGATGTTCCGGAAGTGGCTTTAACTCCAATTTTGGAGGTGTCTCGAGAGATGGTTTTAACTTTATTGTGGCATCTCCAGTTATTGTCAATGGCTCTGCAGGTGGTCTAAATCTCCTGCATTGAGGGTTGGTATCCAGATATTGAACAAATTCATCCAATTCTTCATCCTCTGCATCTGAGTTCTCATCCGTGATATTCCTCAAAGGTTCATAGTCTGCTAGACTCAGATGTCATCATCTAGAATCCGATTCACCCAATCAATGAAAAAGCAATCCTCCTCATCCGTTGGGAATTTCATGGCCTCAAGACATTAAAGATGACCTCTTGATCTTGAATCAGATCGTGAGTTCCCCCTTTTGTACATCTATCAAAGCTCTGCCGTGGCCAAAAGGGTCTTCCTAGTATGATTGGTATATTCTTGTCCTCTTGAAATCTAGGATGATGAAATCACGTTTAAAGATGAACTTATCCACTTTAACTAATACATCTTCAATAATTTCAGCGGATATGTGATGTAACCTAATTACATTAACTATAATGATATGTTCGTTGGTCTTGGAGCCAGAATCCCAACTGGTTGAATATGCATAATGGCATCAAATTGATACTTTGCCCTGGATCACATAAACACTTGTTAAACTCCATCTTCCCAATAGGTACTTGAATTGTGAAGCTACCCGGATATTTCAAATTTTGAGGTAACTTATATGAAACCGCATCGCATTCTTCCGTCAAGGCTACCGCTTCAAACTCATCTAATCTCCTCTTCCTTGACAATATACCTTTCATGACTTTTTATGTAGCTTGGCATTTGTTCCAATGCTTTAAGAAAAGGTATATTGATTTGCTGATTTTTGAAGACCTCTAAAACTTTCTCTCAATTATTTGTCACTTTCGCTTAACTAGCTTTTTGCGGATATGGCACTTGAGGGTGCAGTGGTTGTAATGGACCTCGACCTTCTCTTCTAACCTCGCTCTATTCTTTTCTTCCTGCGGAACCTCTCGAATTTTCCAGATTTTGCTCCTCGTCGATATCCATTGTTTCGCCGCACGCACGCTTGGATTCTTAAGATCATCTTCTGCTGGTGCGCGACTTTGCGAGCATTGTCAAATCTTTCCCGTAACGCAATGTTATTGCTTGACATCGCTCCTTCCCATCTCTTCTAGGATTTTGCTCTGTTGTTACTTGGCAAAGCACCTCGGGGCCTATTAGTGAACATGTTTGCCATTTGCCCCATTGCGTCTCAAAATTCTTGATAGCCACCTTGGCTTTTGATCATAACCTCGGTGTTTGCCATGTATTTCAACATCATTTCCTCCACTTCTGATTTTTTCTCTGGATGTGGTGCAACTGGAGTGTGATGTTGTTGCTGTTGAGAAAACCCCGGTGGAAATGGTGGTTTCGATTGTAAACCGTGGTTGTCTTGATCGTTGTTGAAACTGTTGATTCTACCGAAAATGATTTTCTTTGTTGTCCATGATTGTTCAACCGATCGAAATTTGGATGATTGCGGTTGTTGGGATGATAAGTATTCAAATTGGCCTTGGTCCTTTCAGAGTTGCTTACGTGATCGAATCGATTATGAGCCGATAAGACATTGATCTCGTGGAGTGTGATCCCACACAAATCTCACATACAAAGCAACCGCTTTCACTTTGCTCTCTCGCTAACGTGTCTATTTTCTTTGCCATAGCGCCATTTGTGCCGTAGCAATTTGTAATCGATATACCTCAACACACCGCAACTTTGGGTCATGCGACATCCGAAGTCAGTAGGGTTCTGATAGTCATTTGCGGCCATAATTTCAATGAGTGTATAGGCCTCATCATAGCTTTTTGCCCATAATGCCCCTCCTGCGACTGCATCCACAATCGGTCTGGACTACCATCCCAAACCATTATAAAATGAATTAATGATCAGCCAGTCTGGTAAACCATGATGGGGACACTTCCTGAGCATCTCCTTGTACCTTTCCCATGCTTCATATAAGGTTTTGCCCTGTTGCTGCTCAAACTGAGATATGGCTGTCCTCATCTTTGCCGTTTTAGCCATTGGGAAGAACTTGGCTAAGAATTTATGTGCTAAGTCCTCCCATGTAATGATCGATCCAGCTGTCAAAGAATGTAGCCAACTCCTTGCTTTATCCCTCAATGAGAATGGGAACAACCGTAGTCTGATGGCATCCTCTATCACACCATTATATCTGAATGTGTCACAAATTTCGATGAAACTCAATAGGTGCTCGTTCGGATCATCAGCAAAGACCCCAAACTGTCTTGAAGTTACGCACCATCCGAATAGTTCCTGGTTTTATTTCGAAGGTGTTTGCTGCTATCGCTGGCCTGACTATGCTAGACTGTAGCTCATTTATGTTTGGCATAGAATATTCCCTAAGAGCCCGCTGCTCTTCTCTTGGCTCAATCCTTTATTCTTCCGCCATATCGACTATAATGCTTTCCAACCGCTTCTTGCAGATTTTCCTCCTCATTATTTCACTTTCCAACTCTTCCGTTAATATTAGCGTGCGCTGGTGTTAACTCTGAGTTGGATGACCGCGTGTGCATAAAAGTCTACAAGTACTTGAGATCAAAAACAAAAGAAAAATAGAAATGAGAGATGAACAGATTTGTCTAAGTCATATAATACAGCTTTAAACTAATGATAATTATCAAAATTAACGCCTTTCCCAAAGAACGGCAAAAAACTTGCCTCTTTTATAGTTCTTATAAAAGAGCTCTAACTCATGCAAGTATACACAGGTCAACAAGTAATACAGAGTAAGTAAAGTATCGATCCCACAGAGAAAGTTGTTAACTTAGACTACTATGCATTAATCACTCACTATATTTATATGCTGAGACTTTAGACTAAATTATTGATTTGAATAAATTATAATTACCAACTAAAAATAAGAATATAAACGAATTAAATATGATATGGAAACAATGGGATCCTAACTTCATTCAATATTTCATTCAATCGCCATATGTCATGCAAGAAGTGTTTACATATCACAGAATAATAGCCAAGGGCTTAAAAACGAGTTATAACCATTTTCCAATGCACTATAACCAACTCACATATCATCTACAGATGTTAGAATCCATGTAATCACCAATAACACCACAATTACCATATTCCTATGCGCAATTGAATTCCTATTAATTTTAAGCACAACCCTTACTCTAGCTCATACGGTAAAATAGTATATTCCTATCTGTTTCACAAAATATGCAAGACTTACTCTAGCCCCATATTCGCATGCTATCATGATTTCATCCATATTCATATGTTCATTTCCAATTCCATACAAATACTAACATGAAGATTATCAGTCATTCATACATACAAACCAACCATGATAGATAACTCAATGATATGCAAAACAAATCTAACACTTAGATGTGCAACCAAACTACATATTAAAATTCGTTAGAATCCCATAATGAAGTTTAGTTCATAGCGGAACCAAAAGCCATTATAGGATCAAGACTAAACATAATCAATAATCAAACAAATAAGAGTAAGAGATAGAGAACAATCAAACCCAAACGCTGAATAGTAATCAATGATTAACTATGAAAACCCCAAAGAATTCCATTCAATAATAATAAAAATCCACAATGGTTAAGAACTTCAAGAAGAAGAAGAGAATAAAACGTTGCGGCTTCGTTCTCCGTTGAGATCTCCCCCCACTGTGTTAACCCTAATTCTAATATGAAAATACGTAAAATAATGTCAAGTCCCCTCTCTGACACACGTCAGAATCGTTTTATACCAATTACACATCATCAAATTGCTTAATTAAAAATAAAACAAATTACAGCATCATCATCAAATTGTCTAACAATTCCTGTAGTTGGGTCTTTAACTTCTAAAGTTCAATAGGAGCCATTTGATATGGGGCTTTGGAAATAGGTTTTGTACCAGGTTCAAGGTCGATACAAAATTCAATTTCACACTCTGGGGGTAGGCCAGGAAGTTCTTTAGGGAATACGTCAAGAAATTCATTAACAATAGAAATATCATTCAAAACTGACGTATTTTTGTTTAGATCCGTGACATGAACTAAGAAAGTTTGACATCCGTTTTTCAATAAACGAATAGCTTTATGGCTTGAGATGACAGTGATTGATTTTAATGGTTTGGTGGCTTGAATTCGCATAACAGATTGGTTAGGAATATGAAAGCTAACAATCTTACGAAAATAATTAATTTTTACATGATGAGTAGTTAACCAATCAATCCCTAGAATTACGTCAAATGCAAGTATTTTTAATGAAATAAGATCGACAGGTAATGTGAGGGTACCGATTTAAACCAAACAAGACTTATAAACAGTGGATGTAATGAAGGTTTCTCCTAACGGAGTTTCTACAGATAAGTCAAAGTCTAATTTCTCCGGATTTAAATTTAATCGTTGAGCGCAAGTAGGAGAAATAAAAGAATGGGTAGAACCCGTATCAAATAAGGTATAGACTTCACTAGAGTTTATGATATGCTTACGCGTGATGACCTCATTCGGGTTCCTTGCTTTCTGGGAGGTCACTACAAACGCTCTCCCTTGCACTACCGGCTTTGACTTTTCTGGGAAGGCCTTTGGTGTCTCCATCCTAGCTGAACTTGTCTTCGGTGAACGACAAAATCGTGCTAGGTGACATTCTCTTCTATAATTATAACATACTTTGGACGGCATCGCGCAGTTTGGACTGTTGTGTCCCTCTCCTCCGCATTTGAAGCATATGATAGGTGGTCATTCTCCTTCCTTAACAATGGGTGTTGGTGCTGACGTCTTTCCATCATTATTAAATTTCCTCTTCTTGAAATGTCCATTCTTATTGTTTTGGCCCTGATTACCACCGAAGTGATTACCATTTCTGGCCTGTTGATTCCCTCCACGCTTGTTGTCACTGCTTCGATGACTACTCTCACTGGTATTATCATTTTGTCGGCTGCTCTCTTTTAATTGTGTTAACTCGTTATCGCGCTCCAATAACTGAGCCCTATTTACAACATCTGAATACAAACACAGTTTATGAGAAATAAGATATTGACGTATCTCTTCATGAATACAAAAGAATAACACCCCTTACGAGTACAACAAATAATATTCCCTACCTTAAGAAGAAGAGTACTGGATATATAAGTAGTGAAGTAACAGAATACTTTCTTCTTTCTCTCTATAGTTTATCTCTGAGTTTCGGTGAATTAAGTAAAAAAATAATGAAGGAATGAGCTTTATTTATAGAAAAATGGGATCAAGATAATAATTAACTCATTAAGCGGGCCCAGATTGATTTACTTTAATCGGACGGTCCATATTTAAAGCAAAATCTTTTAAATAAAATATAATATATTCTATTTATAATCTAATAAAACGAATAACTTTATAAAAGATTTTACTACGCAAACACTATCGCAGTAATTATGCAAACACTATGCATAATAAAATATAATATATTCTAATTATTGTCTAATAAAATGTATAACTTTATAAAAGTATTGCATTTTATATAAAAGATTTTACTATGCAAAACACTATGCAGAGACCTTTATGCAACACTACGCATAATAGAATATAATATATTTTATTTATAGAATAACTTTATAAAAGTATTTTGTTTTATATAAAAGATTTTACGTATTATTACATTAATAATACCAACAAAAGCTGAGTGACTTATCACGTAAGCATCAATAATTAATACCGCAAGTGTACTATGCAACCACGCCAGATATCTTTATTTCTTTAACACCGGGTGTTTCAACGATTATTAACGGTAAAACTTCCGCCGTTATTTTCATAAAGTATCTTTGTCGTTTTCTCAATCCGACAATAATTCCGTTATGGGGTCCACCAATGATTGTGCATTGTTGTACGAATATTCCCCCACCAATCTAATATTATATAACAATCTTGCATTACTTTTGCAAAATTTATAAATATTACCCACAACTATAACATTATATCAATTTCAACCATAATATTCAAAAATAATATTTATAGAAAATTCATATTTATTCAAAAGTTGGGGTTTTATAAGTGCTTGTACTACTTTTGCCAAAACTAACTCCACTAGATCTCAACGACCACTTGATTCACTTAAAAGCGGTTCTACAACATATTAAGATTTAGGCCTAGGTAATTTCCCATTCCTCTTCATTTCGAATTTTAAATTTTGCTTTTCTATAATTGTGGCTAACTAAGCAGATTCCGCAAATACTTTCCATTTCTAGTTTAAAGCCATTTAACACAAGTATATAATATCATGGTTAACAAACCCAATATCCAGAATGTTGTGGAATAGGTGTGCAACTTACCTATGCCTTTCCTCAATTAACTCATTAATCAGCCGCCTTTCAGTTGTGAATCTCTTTCTCCTAATTCATCATAAAAAGATATATAATGGTTCTTTAAGTTACAACAATAAATGTAGATCTAAACATTTGCGGTTTACCATCAGAATGGATTCGTGTGTTTGTTCTTTGAGCCTCCTCCACTAACTTACCGAAGTTGATATTGGTCCATCAAGTTCTACATCATATTAAAAGAATCATGCACACAAGAAAATTAGTTTACAATAATCTTTGTACATGAAGTCCGAAACTTATCGCATAGTCGGTCATTATGTCGATTTTGACACGAAGTAAATCCCGAATGACATCGTGTCATGCTTTGCTTTACTGCATGAAAATTTGATATTCAACATACATACCTGATCCAAAAATTGAGTTCATCTCTTGATTTTCAGATTTCATTTTCTAACACTGCCACAAAACAAGGGTTAATTACATATCACATATTATCCATATACTCTGACCGACCAATTAAATACCAAATAAACTTAGGTAGGTCATACTAGCGAAGGAATTCCCCGTCTCTCCCTTTCTAGTTCTTGTCTCACATCTCAGCCAGGGATCATATCCCTAAGCTTTGATAACAACTGTGACACCCCCAAAAATAGGTATACATCACCCATCTTGAGTCGCCAAATACATGGTACAAAATTCAAATACAACTTAATAATACAGTTGTCGTGTAAAATACGACAAAACATACACTGCGAGTTTTAATAAGAATATTGTCATCTAGACAATATCCACACTCAAAAGAGTCCTCATTACATTTATTATCACACTATTTAATGTAATAGTGAGGACTACTAATACTATCATCTCGACTGGTCACTCGTTCCCCGACTAGTCCATTTATGTTCTCATTTCAAGAGAATAAAGTGAAAGAAAGGATGAGGAGCTCAACTAGCCCAAGAAGAAATATTATGACTAAGATAATGCAGAATAAATTATCATTAGTCTTTATCAATGTTAAACTGATAAAATACGATAGACATTAAGTTTAACTGCAGCGGAATAAGCAATCCATTAAAAGAGTCAAGTAGAGAATAAAATCTACTATCTTTTATGATTTAAAAGGTTTTTCATCACTTTTATCATTTGGGACTCAAATTTTAATAAATAATCCGCGATCATCCCCGTGACTACTGACAATGATATTCATTAGTATCATAACCACAAATTATCCATGCACTACGAGTCGAGGATATTTGTGTATTCATCAATGGTGTGATCATGCCAACAACTGTCCATCAATGCACTACGGGCCAATGAGGACTTTTACCACATCATTTGTAACATTACGGTCATGATTATACCGAATAATCCCTGGTCATAATCATACTAAGTCCATTTATGCACTACAGGCCACAGATGACTTTCAACATAATATAAACATGAAGATGATGACAATGATATAAGAATTCAATAAAACAAGTTCAAAAAATTAATTTATCCATGAACTAATAACGTCCAAATTGTCAACATGATACTTTTTTGTAGAGTAAAATTCAAGAATGCTCAGAAGAATATTTCTATGAAAAGATACTGGATAAAGCGCAAATATCAAAGATATTCCAATAATTTCATGGAGTATAGAAGTCAAAACTTTAACCAACTGAGTATAATAAAGAATGGAATAACAAAAGAAATCACCAGCACGCGATAGATCGCATGCAGACGGAGTTATTCCAACAGAATAATAAATAACGGAACCAGTCGCGTAAGCGCACGCGAACAAGATATTCCAACGTAATAATAAATAATGGAACCGTGTCGTGAAACGCACGCACATGATGTTCCAATGAATAATAAATAATGAAACTGTGTCATGCGCAGAACGCATAGACAAGATGTTCCAACAGAATAATAAAGAATGAAATAACAAAAGAATTTTACCATATATGCGGTACTTCGCATAAACAGGTTATTCCAACGTAATAATAAAGAATGGAATAACAGAAGAATTTTACCAAGTATAGGGTAGTCGCAGATACAAAGTTATTCCAATGAATAATAAAGAATGGAATAACTGAAGTTCTCTTCATGAATACAAAAAAAATAATACCCCTTATCTTGAGAAGAAGAATCTTTGGATGTAGGAGTAGTGAAGTAGCAAAATACTTTTTTTCTTCTTTCTCTATAGTTTCATCTCTCAGAGTTTCGATTGAATTTGTAAGAAATAATGAAGGAATGAGCTTTATTTATGAAGAATGAAATGAATAGTAACTAATTCATGAGCAGTGCCCAGATTGATTTACTTTTTAAACGAGCGGTCGATTTAAAACAAAATCTTTTAAATAAAATATAATATATTCTATTTATAATCTAATAAAGCGAATAACTTTATAAAAGTATTCTGCATTTTATATAAAAAAAGATTTTACTATGCAAAATACTATGTAGGTAAATTTATGCAACACTATGCATAATAAAATATAATATATTCTAATTATTATCTAATAAAATAAATAACTTTATAAAAGTATTCATTTTATATAAAAAGATATTACTATGCAAAATACTATGCATAATAGAATATAATATATTCTATTTATAGTCTAATAAAACGAATAACTTTATAAAAGTATTACATTTTTATATAAAAGTTTTTTTGTTTTATTACATTAATAATACTAATAAAACAAAAGCTGAGTGACTTATCACGTAAGCATCGATAATCAATACCGTGCTACTTATACAACCACGCCAGACATCGCATTTTTTACTAATGAGTAGTTCAACAAAGATTAGCAGTAAAACTTTCGTAGTTATTTTCATAAAATATTTTTGTCGTTTTCACAATCCGACAATAATTACATTCTTCATGGGTCCACCAATGATTATGCCGTCGTACGAATATTCCCTGTTAAAATGAATATTTCCCGACCAATCGAATATTATATAACAACTTGCGTACTTTGCAAAATTTATAAATACTACCCACAACTATAACATTATATCAAATCCACACCATAATATTCAAAAAATTATTTCGAAAAAATTAAATATTTATTCATAAAATCTGGGGTCTCACAAAAGTCTTTATTACTATTTTGAATAGTACCATGTTAAATGTCTAATTTCTTTTAATAAGCAAACTTTTACCCATTTTTTTTATTATACCCGTAACATTAAATATCTCATACTTTTCTTATTCTAATTCTCTCTTCATATTTAATAAGTATAATTAGGCCTGACAAAATATGATTGTGGGTTGGTTTTGGTTTTCAAAATATGGTTATGGTTCCATTTAAGAACTAAAACCATATTAATCATTTTTAATATGACTGGGTTGGAACAGTTATGGTTCAAAACCATATTAACCATTTTAAGATATTTTGACTTTTAAACAGAACTTTTGAAAAATAAAATTGTGATCGTCACAAATAAATTAATTAAGTAATAATATGATATAAAATTATTAATATAAATAATAAAATGCTAAAAACTATACTAATAAAATTTTAAATTGAAATTAATTCTACTTAATTACTAAAAGACTATACTAATAAAATTTTAAATTGAAATTATTAATTCTACTTAGAAATAAATTATTTGTGCAATTATATTAATTTATAAAATATAATTATTTATGAAATAATATTAAATTATGAAAAAATTCCACTTAATATCTCTAAAACACTTTACTTTGTCACCCTATTTTTTTTTTAAAACTATCTCACTAAATTTTATCATAATCTTTGAATTTTTGTTATAGTGTATTATTGTTCAACTAGACTTTTAAATTAGTACGTAAAAATTGTTTATTTTTTTCAGCTACACTTTTAAATTTAGTAGAAAATATATTTTGCATATGGAGGAAATGAACAATAATTAACTATCCTGCACTTAAATTAAATAGCATAAAGATAATCTTGACAATAAGCTCTAAAACATGATTAAATATTCAGAGTTATACACCAAAACGCAAGCACCCAATATCCAATTACAAATGTTCATAAAACTAATATTAATTAGAGATAAAAAAAATTAATATTTTCATAAAAATTTTCTCATTTCATGTGAGATTCGTATATTATTTTCCTTTTAATTACTACTACCTCTGTCCCACAATAAGTGCCATTTTAGACTTAATATTTTTTCTCAAAATAAGTGATGTGTTAGAACTCCAAAACAATTTTTGCAATATTTTCTCATATATGCCCTTATGCATTCAATGGTATTTATTGCATCTTACCATCACTACAATTAAATGACACTCATTAACTCTTCAACTTCAAAAAAAATATATTAATGGTATTTTTGTTATTTTAGCTTGTATATTGGTATGTGTGATTTAAGCTAAAAAAAGCACTTATTATGGGACGGAGGTAGTACAAGCTTTGATGACCAAATGAAATAAACTTTCTCTCTCCCAAAAAAGTCAAATTGAGCATCACTTTTTTCGCACTTGTAGAAAGAGAAAAACAAGATATGACATTTTATTAGAGAGAAAAACAAGACATGACGTGACGTGAATCTAAAAATGGTATGATATGAAATATGGGTTGAAAAATGGTTAACCGGTTAATTAATTATGTGAGACCCCAGATTTTATCAATAAAGATTTAAATTTTATCGAAATAATTTTTAATATTATGGTGTGAATTTGAGATAATATTATAGTTGTGGGTAGTATTTATAAATTTTGCAAAGTATGCAAGTGGTTATATTATATTCGATTGGTTTGGGAATATTCGGTTTAGCGAGGAATATTCGCATAACTACTCAATCATTGGTGGACCCCACAACGTAATTATTTCGGATTGAGAAAACGACAAAAATATTTTATGAAATAACGGCGGAAGTTTTACCGGTTGATCTTGTTGAACTACTTTCGGTAGTAAAAAGTAAAGAATACGTGTGGTTGCATAGTATTACCGGTATTGATTATCGATGCTTATGTGAGAAGTCACTCGGTTTGATTCCATTATCACGTCGATTAATAATATGAATTATTATAACGATAATGGACGTTTTGTTTTATTCAGTATTATTAACGTAATAAAATGAAACATCTTTTATATAAAATGAATCTTTTTATTAAAGTTATTCTATAAATAGAATATATTATATTTTATTATGCATAGTGTTTTGCATAGTGTTTTGCATAGTTTTTTGCATAGTGTTGATATAGTGTTTCAGATAGTAAAATGTTTTATATAAATAGAATATATTATATTTTATTTAAAAGATTTTGCTTTAAATATGGACCGTCGATTAAAAGTAAATCAATCTGGACCGTTCATGGATTAATTACTATGCATTCTATTTTCCTATAAATAGAAGCTCATTCCTTCATTATTTTCTTTAATTCATTTGAAACTCTAGAGAGAGAAATTATAGAGAGAAGCTATAGAGAGAAAATCTATAGAGAGAAAGAAGAAGAGTATACGGTACTTCACTACTTTGATATCCGATTGTCTTTTACTGAAGAAGGGTATTATTTGTTTGTACCGTAAGGGTTGTTATTCTTTCTTATTCATGAAGAGAACTTACTTTTTCCATTCATTATTATTCATTGGAATAACTTTGTAAAAGTGGTATACCTATACATAACCTTCAGATATGCCAGCATACCCTATACTTGGTGAAATCCTTATATTATTCCATTCTTATTTATTCTGTTGGAATAACTCGTATCGCTGAATCCCCTATACTTGGTGATCTTCTTACATTATTCCATTCTTTATTATTACGTTGGAATATCCATCATGTGTTTTACAGGACGGGTTCTATTGTTTATTATTCCGCATTTATTATTACATTTGGAATATCCATGCTCGTGTGTTTTACACGGAATTCGGTTCCATTGTTTATTATTATTCAAAGCATTTATTATTACATTGGATCATCCAGCTTGGTGTGAATTTCAATTTCACACCGTTAGATTATTATTATTACATTGGAATAACGTCATACAAGCAATCTGCATGCATGGTGATTTCTTTTGTTATTCCATTCTTTATTATATCCAGGTTGGTTAAAACTTTGACTTTATACTCCATGAAATTAGTAGAATATCCTCGATATTTGCGTTTCATCCAAAGATATCTTTTCATGGAAATATTCTTCGATCATTCTTGAATTTTACTCTACAAAACGGTATCTTGTTGACAATTTGGGACGTTAATAAATCCTAGAGAAATTAATTCTTGAACTTGTTTTATTGAATTCTTATATCATTGTCATCATCCTCATGTTTATATTATGTTGAAAGTTATCTTTCGCTTACGTGCATAGATGAACTTAGTATGATTATGACTGTGGTTCATTCGGTATAATCATGGCTTGATATAAATGATGTGACAAAAGTCCTCGATGGCTGTAATGCGATGATGGATAGTTTTGGTATGATTAGGGGTGATTCGGTATAGTCACTGACCATTGATAATTTGATGAAAATCCTCGTGGTAGTGCGAGGGATGATTAGATATTGTGGTTTATTCATTAAAGCTGAGTCTTAGTGATAAAATTGATGAAAACCTTTTAAAATCTAAAAGATAGTAGACTTTATTTTCTACTTGATTTTTTTAATGGATTGACATTCACGCAGATTAAACCGGTTGTCTATCAGTATTTTATCGGTTTAACAACTATTGAAAGGCTAATGATAATTTATTTTGCATTATCTTAGTCATAATATTTTTCTTTGGGCTAGTTGAGCTCACCCTTTCTTTTGTTCTCTTCGTGAAATGAGAATATAAATTTGAGACGAGTCGGGGAAAAGAGTGATGGTCAGAAGATAAGATTAGTAGTTCTTACTATTCGTTAAATAGTGTGACAATAAATGTAATGAGGACTCCTTGAGTATGGATATTGTCTAAATGACAATATTCCTATTAGAACTCTCGGTTTATGTATTGTCGTATGTTACACCTACGGATGTATAATTAAGTTTGTATTTGAATTTATGTACCATGTAAGTGGCGACCCAAGATGGGTGACGTATACCTAATTTTGGGGGCGTCACAAATTATATTTGTTTTAAAAAATATGGATCCAAACTTTAACCGATCTGAATAAATAAAAATGGTTAACCAACCCATTTGGTTCCAGTTAATATGGTTTGACCCAACAGTTAACTAACTATATTGTTAGGTCTAAGTATAATTAATTATGTGTTCAAAATATTTTGAATTAAAAAGCTAGAAAGTCACTCTTGAAAATAATTAATAACATATTATTATGGATAATTTTGTTATTTTATTACTCTTCTTAATATGCATGAAAAGTCCGCTGGGACGGAGAGAGTATATACTTGTCAATATTTCTCTATTTTATCGGTTGAGTTTTCCAATGTGGCAACAGATCCATTGTTATACACGTCTCCCATTAACAAAGCCCCAAACACAGCTCTACCGTACATCCACCCGCACCGGATCCAAATCCTCCCCCACAGTGATCAATAGTCATAGTCGTTTTGCTGCTTCCTCTCTTCATCTCCGAGCATAACCCGGATCGTACTTACATATATTCTCTCTCCTACAATCACTCTTTTCGATTCAAGACCTTTTCTTTTTCTCAATTTTCTTCCACAGGCTACCGATCTTCATGACCTTATGTGAAAAAAAGGAAAACAACTTAGATTTTCTAGGGTTTTCGTTTGATATGAAGTTATGTGCACTGAATTTCCCGTTTTGAACAATGAATGTATTATAGAATACGTAATTACGCATTTCAGATCAATCTCCACCGGAAATGGCGGCCTCTCCGGTCAAGTTCTTGTTTGGATTCCTATTCATTTCCATCATATGTTGGCTCCTCTTCATGTTAGTATTAAATTCTCTCTCTCTATATATGTATTTATAGTTGCATTGAGCTCAAATTTTGTTCGCAAGTGTTTGGTCGTCCATTTGGTTTAATGCTCAATCCGAATCAAAATAAGTTATATAATGAGTGATATATGACTCTTTAAAGTTAATATGTGCGTGCAAAAAGTTAGTGTGCTGAATCTTATAAGCTGCGTTTTTACACGAATTTAATAAAATATTCAAACACTTCCGATTAAGTTGTTTTTTGGTATGGATAAACTACACTTACCTACGCATAACATATAAAAATTTCTAGCAAAGTTAACGGTTAAATCTTTCTAAAAGAACCTTGGAACATACCATAAAAATAAAAACTGGTTACATTTTCTGTTCATGTATACTTTTATATTCATCACCTATAACTCTTTCAAATATACCCATATATGCCATATATACTTAACCCAATCATTAAACCAAGTTCTAATAAACATGATTATAAAAACTTCAAACTTTAACATCATATACACTTAGAAGCATGAAAGATTCATAATAGAACATCATTATTTTATAAGATAATAATATATATGAAAGTTAGTTCATCATTTAAGAATTGTATAAAGTATTGAAACAACAAAATATACCAATTCAAAAGATGTATTAGAGTCCCCTACCTCTTGTAAGTTAAGAACATCAAGCTAGAAAACCTTAAACATTTTCTCCTTGTTTCTTATTTTTTTTCTTTTTTCTTTTCCTTCAACCTACTTGCTTGTGTAGAGACAAGTAGCTCTAGCACTATATATAATCTTTCTCATTCTCTTGCATGTTTAAGTAGGTGTTAGGTGTGTTATTCAAATGAGATAGGTGTTACATCTCCAAGTATGCATAGTCATCAATTTTTAATTATGATTAACACTAATTAATTATTATAGCTTAACTAATTTTTGACTAATCGTTCAAATTTGATCAAGTAAACTCGAAACATGCTTACCTTAATTAATCAAGATTAATACTAATTAATCACGATAATGAAAATCAAGCTAGTCTAACACTAAAAACAAATAAGATTTCAAGGTTAAGACATATCACAATTAGGATGCATGATGTAGTGATGGTTATCACGTATCTTGGTAATAGAAGTTGTCTATATATTGTTATTTTTCATTTAGTAGAGATTATGCGATTATTGGAAATGATTGTTGCAAGTGTTTGGTATGAATTCAATATCACCAGGTATAATTTCCATGATATTCATCTTGTGCCTAAAATAAATGCCTATGTATTTATGTATCTAAAATAATTCACTCAAGAATTTCTTGAAAAATGTAATTCAGTATTCAATTAGTTTATCACAAAAAAGAAGAAATCAATAGATTACCCAACTAATTAATTGAATAATATTTAGTAAATTTATTAAAAATTTAATAATTTTGTAAAATAAAGTATTACAATATATTAAATCATTAAGCCCACAAATAAAAAATAATTACTCAAGTCAATAAAGTTAATAATAAGATAAACTTATAATAATAAAGAAAAACAAAACAAGTCTTCATGTTTTGAATGGGATGATGAGCTAATTAATTAAATTAAATATTAGGTTATTGCTCGGTACACGAAGATAAATAGTTAAAATATAGGGGATATTTTTGTTTGAGAAAGTTCTCCAAGATGACCAATATGTAGTAATCTCGTATCACCACCCTTTTTTTGGTCATGTGGATTACCACATCAGGTGGGAATCTTGGAACTTTACTTAGTATGTTGATTGCTGGTAATGTAATAAATCAAATCCCATGTTTGGATCAAATTCATTCAAACAAGGACTTAAACTACTAGCGCAATAGATCTTCTTGGGTCATCTTAGCCAACTACACTCATCCAAAAGGTCATGAGGTACTATTTGATAGACTCCACAACATACTTGTGTGAGGTGGTTGTCGTCCAGATCATTTCTAGCACATCTGTTGGATGGATTGCTTGTAATACCTTAACCCCTCGTCTATATAGAGACGATAATTTTGGTACAATTGCTCGTGTTCGAAAATATGCGTTGAATGGACACTGACACCTTGACGGCTTGACCCCTCGCTTATATTGAAGCGGTAATCTCGGTACAATTGACGTTTGATGCGGTAGAAGACGTCACACACAACTATGAATTGTTGTATGATAAATCAAATTGAATCTCAAAAGAAAAATAAAGAAAATAACTTGAGAATTCTTCAAAGAACCAAAAGTAGAGAATAATCTCACAAGAGTTTAATAAATCTGATAATATTGAATGAATAATGTGTGTTTTAATTACATCAACTTGAACCTCTATTTATACTACTCGAAGTAATCCTAATCCTAATAACAATAGTAACAAATAATCCTAACCCTAATAGGAATTACAAACCAATTTAGAATAGCAATCCCTATTTCTATAAAGTAATAGAAACCTATTTTAGAAAGTAAATCTTAGCTAATAATAAATCCTAATTACAATAGAATTTTAAAAACTAATTTTTCTAGAATCCAAAAATCTGATTGGAAATTGAAATCAAATCCCACAAAAATAGGAAATCCTTGTCGCGCGAATCAAATTTCCACGTGACTTGTTTTTTTGCCGTGTGAAGCTAATTTACCGTGTGAATAAGCTTCCTGCATGAAATAACCCAATTGAAATTCATGTAATCTTGTATTCCGTGCTCTAGCTTGCTTGATTCATGTTCCCACATGACTAGCTCTTGCATGGTTGGATGTTATATGTGTATATGCTGATCAGGATTGTATCACTATTATTAGTAACTTAATTCCTTATATACAAACAAATTTTTCTCACATCTGATGTGGGACTGAGGTGTTACAGGTAATATAAGATTACCACGTGGACCAAACACCGATTCATATTACTTGTAATATGAGATTACCAACCAAAGATGACCACCTCTTAATATGGTTTTGCTACTACTTGATTTGTTGGTGCTTTTATGTGGTTACTCATTCGCACTTTGTTCACGTCATAAGGTAAATTAAAAATGTAGGTTTATAATGGGCTATTTTCAACTTTATCCTGTATTTTGAACAATATATCATTATTAGGGCATGATTCAATATTAGTTGGCCTTACCTTAACATTTTCATCATCATTCTATTATCATGAAGAGTGTTGGTATGATTAAATATAACTTATAAACCATGCAAATTGGGTTAATCCCTGTTTATTCTAGACGTTTACTGTACATCTGCTTTCAGATTTGCTTCCAGGTTGCTGGCTTGGATTCTAAGCCGGATAATGGGAGCATCTGTAGAATTTCGAGTTGGTGGATGGAAATGTCTAAGGGATGTGGTTGTGAAGTTCAGAAAGGTTAATCTATTACTTTGTCAATGGATTTACTTGTTCTTTGTCCCCAGGTCATCTATGCATTTACTTTACTTTTTAATATTCAACCATTCACCATATGTTGTGGTCTTTAGACTGCTATTTTATAATTATGATTCCTGTGGAATAGTTGCTTCGTCATAGAAGTAATTTGAGTATGGAAATCTGCTAGTGTATTATTTTGTTCACGTAATTTTGTACTATTAAATGAAGGATTTACTTTAATTGAATATCTTTACATTTGTTATAATTTTTTTTAAGTTGAGTAAATGTGACTTCTTGAAAAGATAAATTAAAAGAGCAGAAATTGTAGCTGAACGTAAAGGAATGACCATATCTCAGATTGGATATCTTGAGAACATTTCAGTTTGCTGTAAACTTCTTCTTTATGCCTTTGCTTTAGTTTTGTGATGTGAAGTAATAAAATCTTCACCATGAAGCACAACCGTGTTTTTTTTCCTTTTCTTTCATTGATAACAAGGTGAGCAAACCATGTATAATAAATATAAGAGAAGCCAGGTACCTGCATTTGTCAAAAGGAATTGTTTGCATTAACTCTGCACGAACTTTTAGTTAATGAAAGATCAATAAGACTAGGAATAATTTTTGAATAAATTGAAGAAAGGGAAGAGAATATGATTGACAAATTATGAAGGTTTCAGTTGTAAGCTACCCTATGAATCTCGTGACATAACCACATGGACTAAGCAAGAAAACCCAAAGCTTTGGAAGAAGCTCCTTAATGATCTTCTGACCCTTTCTCTCCATATGGGTCACAACAGGTGTGCAAGCTGTTCATATATATTTTGGGTGCCTTCAGCCAATTTCCTGTTCTTTCTTATATTTCTTTCGATCTTATATTTGAAAATAATGCTTGAAAAAACCCTCTAAAGCACACATGAAAGCCTTTATTTGGTCAATTTTATTTCCTTATTTTTCCTTTTGTTTTTTTTTCATTTTACAGATGTGTACATTGGATATAGGTTTGTTGGGTTTTTTCCACCCTTTTAATTACGTGACTTAATTTATCAGAGGAGTTGCGTTTTTAACATTGTTATTAGATAGTTTATAGGTCATCACAGAGTTATACTTATGTTAATTATGAGTTCTTATTGTTTTTGACTTGATACTTTTCAGGGTGCTGTTGAATCTGTATCTGTTGGTGAAATCAGACTCAGCTTACGGCAGTCCTTGGCCAATGGTTTTATTTCTAGGGATCCGAAATTACAAGTGTTAATTTGTGACTTAGAAGTTGCTTTGAGATCGTCAAATAAAGGCACCTCAAAAACCAGATCTCGGAAATCTCGCAGTTCTGGCACTTCTGGCAGAGGAAAATGGATGGTCGTCGCTAACATGGCAAGATTTTTGTCAGTTTCTGTGACAGAGTTGGTTTTGAAGGTAAGAAGGAGCTAGGTAATTATTTTTTGGGTGGATCTCTGCAGCGTTGTGCTTCTATTATTGTTTATCATGTTCTCTTTTTTCCATTGTTTTTGCTCCACTATTCTATTCCATCTCTTTAGTGGTTTCCATGGAAAAGTTTAGTAAAGCTATCCATGGTTGGTTGACTGACAGTTAATATACAGCCTGAATTAGTCATAGGTAGAAACATTGACATTCTAATTTATTAAAAATATCCTCTCCACCCCTTGACTATAACCAGCAAAATGAGCACCAGTATTAATTTAGGCTGGTACAGAAAATAGAACTGAACAATCTAACTAGCTTTTGCAGATTTCAGGTCTGGGTTGTGTAAGTAGAAGTTTGTAATGATTTTGCTGGTTTCACTTGCCAGCACATGAAAGCGTAATGTTCATTTAGCTCTTTGGGCAGAAGTCTGTATGAAACACAGTACAGTCACCTTACTTCGTTATCACATAATTGTGTCCCTCTTCTCTCTTTCTTTCATTCTTTCTGTTTTGCCCCAGCTGGTGTATTTTGTTCATTAAGGTTTTTTTTCTTTGTAATCTTGTATTGAATTGTTGCAGACACCAAAAGCCACAATTGAAATTAAAGAGTTGAGAGTGGATATTTCTAAAGACGGTGGATCCAAGCCGGCCTTGTTCGTTAAGTTACACCTTTTACCTATTGTTGCTTACTTGGGCGTGGCAAGGGTTAGTTGTGATCAATCACTGAGCTTTAGTGGTGGTGGGTGCATTTCTGCTAACCAGGCATCCTCAGCCATGACGGAAAGGGCCTCTTCTCCTTTCAGCTGTGAAGAATTCTCTCTCTCGTGTGAGTTTGGTCACGTGAGGTTCGTTTTCTTGTTCTTTTTCTCGTATCAGCACTTCAGCAGAATTAAAATCTTCCTTTATTTCTTTTTTCAAGTTTCTTTGACAAATTTGTTTTATGCTCAATTTTTCTGGCTTCAGGGAAGCAGGTGTCGTTGTTAAGAATGTGGACATTACAAGCGGAGAAGTAACGTTAAACTTGAACGAGGAGCTGTTTCTTAAAAAAAAGAGTTCACCTGACACTTTCTCTCATGCTAGCGAAGCTACCATTGAATCTAGCACTACTAAATCACCACACAAAAAACAGTCAGCCCTTTTGGCTATCACAAAGTTCACATCCATGTTTCCAGAAAAGGTCTGTGGTTGTGCTTATGCAGTTTGGTGTGTGTTGTCTTCTTCTTTGTGACTAATAGTCATGTGTTATATGTCAAATTTTTAAGTCATTTCCCAACTTATAAGGGTTTAACCCAAGACTATGGACTCATGTTTCTTGCAACTCCTTTTCCCCTTCCCCTATTTTGGATTTCTAGTTTTGTGTATTCATGCTATGGGCTTTATGGATTTGTTGATTTTTAAGCAGAATACTATTAAGTATTGTTAAGAAAAAAATAATATTCTGACTGTAAACTCTTATATTTCACCCTTTGTCTAAATTAAGTGGTTATTCATATGGTTAGTTCTGGTTTTGTAAGTAAAAGACTTGGACAAATTGCAAAAAATAAAGGAAAAAAAACTAGTTTTTTTTTTTCTTTTGTTTTGTTTTTTTTTTTTTTGGGGGAGGGGGGGGGGGGGAGAGAGGAGTTCTGATTTGGGTTCTGTAAATCATGTGAATTGAAATGTTGACATGCCCATTTTCACGTACCTATTGGTTAATAAGGCATTTGAGCAGTGGTTCAACTTTCTGTGTGTACTTCTTGGTTTCAGTTTAAGTATTGTGGTTTCTAGGTCAAATTTATATTATATTCTCTTTCCTTTTGGATTGTCATAGATTTCTTATACTATCTGCTTTCTTTATTACATGCAACTACTGATGAATTAAAACTTGAATCAGTGAATATGGTGGTTGTGCAGTTTGTGCTGTTGACTGTGCAACTGCACCGTCTTTCAGACCTATTAGAGATTGATGGCGGCTTAGGATAGGACATATTTGTCACAACCCTAGTTATTCGTCTTTTGTTTTGCTTATGTAAGACGGTAAGAGTTAAAACAGTTATCCTTTTCCATCTGTGCTGCATATTGTTTGTGGCCAATGCCTATTTCTGCATTATACTTCTATCTTCCTTCATCTGTAGCCTTTTTCAAGTTGTATACTTCTCGCTTATAACTAAGATGCAAGTTAAGGTGACCTTTTGGAACAAATTGTTCAACTCGTTTGGCATTGGTCCTGGAGAATATGTTTAAGTATCTATCTTGATTCCTGATTATAATAAACAAGCTATACATGTTATTACCTGCTAGTTTTACATTTGAATTTGGATCAACATGAAATTAATTAATTCACTGGTTTAGGAGTTGATTGGTTGATTTATAATGTTTTGTTTAATAGGTCTGCTTCAGTTTACCAAAATTGGATGTGAAGTTTGTGCATCGAGGATATGCTCTCATGGCAGAAAATAACATAATGGGTATTCAACTGAAAAGCATCAAATCTCGATCTATTGAAGACGTAGGGGAAAGTACTCGCCTTGATATTCAATTGGATTTTAGTGAGATTCATGTATGAAATATTGTTAATATCATTTGCTATTTTTGTGTTATGATTTATATTTGTTTCTTCATTGTCCATTTTTCCGTTAGTGTTAGCGCAAAAGTTGCCCCTTTGTTATGTTGATCTCTTTTGTAATATTGTAGCTTTTTAAAGAAGATGGTGTTTCTGTTGTGGAGATCTTGAAACTTGACGTTGTTAGTTCAGTTTACATTCCATTACAGGTACGTCTTATGAATTTAAGTCATTGGTTACATTTAAAAAACATTTTTTTATTACTTGTTTCTTATTGCCATTATATATGATGTACATTGTATAAAAAGGAAAACATTTCTGACCTATTACCGAAAAAATAACAAAAAGAAAAAAAAAGGAGAAAAGGAAAATATCTTCCTCAAAAATTTTCAACCTACAACTTTCAATCTAGTTTAAAGGGACATTTCAGCTTTCTATGTGGATACGAGGTATCCGATAATGTGAGCTCATCGTTGTAACCTTCATTAAGGTTGTGAATCATCTTGCAAAAAAATTCTGTTGGTGCATTGTTGAGGTGTCTTCGTGATAGACTCCACGACACGCTTGCGTGAGGTGGTCGTCGCCCGGATCATTTCTAGCACAATTGTTGGGTGAATTGCTTGTAACACCTTAACCCCTCGTCTATATGTAGACGGTAATCTTGGTACAATTACTCGCGCTCGGAAATCTGCGTTGAATGGACATTAACGACACCTTTACCCCTCGCTTATATTGAAGGCGGTAATCTCAGTACAATCGATGATTGATGCGGTAGAAGACGTCACATACAACTATGAATTGTTGTATGGTAAGTCAAATTAATCTCAAAGAAATAACTAAGAATTACTTGAGAATTCTTCAAAGAACCAAAAGTAGATAATAACCTCACAAATATATTGAATAATGAATAATGTGTTTGATTTCATTAACTTGGACCTCTATTTATACTACTCAAAACAATCCAAATCCTAATAACAATATGAACAAATTATTCTACTCCTAATAGGAATTGCAAATCAATGTGAAATAGAAATCCATTGTTTCCATAAACCAATAGAAACTTATTTTAAAAAAAATAAATAAATCTTAACTAATAATAAATCCTAATTATAATAGAACTTTAAAATCTAATAATCCTTGTGGCGTATGGAAGCCTCCTGTTGCCGCGTGACTAAGTTGAAGTTCATGGTATGAATTGGAATATGGACTGCAGCTTGAATATATCTTGGTTGAATGAATAGCTTGGGTGCATGTTGTCCACTCACGTGACTAGCTAAGTAACCGTCCTTTATGCCCACATGATAAATTAGTAACTTCCTTTTCATGCCCACATAAAAAAATGATTTTCCTTGCTTTTGCATGTACTTCGTGGACTTTACTAGAATGATCAGAGTTGGGCTTGTATCAAATTGACCCAAATTTGTGTCTCATCCTTCTCTTTGGGTTTCCTTGCGTTAGCTTCAATCCAAATATTTTGGATCAATCCATTGAGACCTTGTTTGAACCTCTTAGTTCTAGCCTTGCTTGATCCCCACGTCCCTTTAGTCTTGTTTGAGTCCATGCATGCCATGTTCTCGTCATTCCTCTCCTCTTGAAAAAGATTTGTCCTCAAATTGTCACCTACATCAAACGGACTTAGACCAGTAACGTTAAATGTGGCACTAACATTATACTCACCTGACAAATCCAATTTATAGGCATTGTCATTGATACGCTCGAGAACTTGAAATGGACCATCTCCCTGGAAGCAATTTCAAACGCGTCTTTGAACTGAGAATCTTTCTTTCCGCATATGTAACCACACTCAATCTCCGGGCTCAAAGATCACTTGATGTCGTCCCTTGTTCGCGTGCTTAATGTACTGTTCCGTCCTCCTTTCAATGTTGAGCTGGCTTTTTCATGAATCTGCTTAACAAGATCAACCTTTTTCTTTCCATCCATGTTACTATATTCAGAAATAGGTAATGGTGATAAATCCAATCTATGTCAAGAGATTAAAACCATATACAATTTCAAATGGAAAAAAAATTAGTAGCGAGAATGAATGAAGTAAGCGGTTATACACAAACTCAAACATGTGGTAAACATTTTTTCCATGACTTGATATTCATTTTAATGATAGCCCTTAACAATGCCGACAAAGTCATATTTACTACTTCTGTTTGACCGTCAGTTTGTGGATGACAAGTAGTTGATAAACAGTTTAGTACCCAATTTACACCACAAAGTCTTCCAAAAGTAACTTAAGAACTTTGTATCTCTATCGGAAACAATAATTTTAGGAATACCATGCAAACGCACAATCTCCCTAAAGAACAAATCAGCTACATGAGATGCATCATCAGTTTTGTAACATGGAATAAATGTGCCATTTTTGAAAATCTATCCACGATCACAAATATCGAATCATGACCATGCTTAGACCTAGGTAAACCCAACACAAAGTCCATAGACAAATCAATCCAAGGTTCATTAGGAATAGGCAATGGTGTATACAATCTATGAGGTTCAACACGAGATTTAGCTTGGCGACAAGTAATACATCTATCACATATTCTTTTCACATCTCGTTTCATATGAGGCCAATAAAAATATTCTTTCAAAACAGCAAAAGTTTTGTCAACACCAAAATGTCCCATTAAACCACCCTCATGTGATTCCCTAACCAATAACTCACGAAAGAACATGCAAGTATACATAGTTTATTTTCACTTAAACAAGAATCCATCAATTCTAAAGTATTTACCCACAACATTCTTTTCACAAGTTTTAAACTCTTCACGAAATTAAGGTCATTAGCATATAACTCTTTGATTTGTTCAAACCCAAACAATTTCAGATCAAGAGTATTTAACAAAACATACTTATGAGACAAAGCATCTCGCAACAACGTTCTCCTTATCTTGTTTATATCGAATAACATATGGAAATGTCTCGATAAATTCCATCCATCGTGCGTACCTTTTGTTCAACTTGTCGACCCTTCAAATATTTCAATAATTCATGATCGATTGTGGATCACATATTCCTTAGGCCACAAGTAATGTTGCCATGTCTCCAAAGCTCTAACCAAAGCGTACATCTCTTTGTTATATGTAGGATAGTTCAAAGTCGCCTACTCAACTTTTCATTTGAAATTATTAAGCTTTGGTTTCCTTCTAGCATCAACAAAGCTCCAATCCCTAAAACTCAAGCATCACACTCAATCTCAAAAGTTTTAGCAAAGTTAGGCAAAATAAGTAAAGGAGCATTTGTTAATTTATCCTTTATCAAGTTAAATGCCTTTTCCTGCTCATCACCCCACTTAAAGCCCACACTTTTCTTGATGACCTCAGTTAATGGTGCTGTAATCTCATTAAAATTCCGAAGAAAGCGTCGGTAGAAACTTGTGAGTCCATGAAAGCTTCGTACTTGACTCACATTGGTTGGACTCGGCTAATCCCGGATCGCACATATTTTCTTCTCATCAACTTGGACTCCCTGTGAACTCACAACAAAGTCAAGAAAAACAATTCTATCCGAACAAAACATGTATTTTTCCACGTTAGCAAATAACTTTTCTTTCCCAAGTACATCTAAAACAGATTTTAAATGCAATAATGCATGATCTTCCAAGTTTTTGCTATAAATCAAGATATCATCAATCATCAAAATAAGCTACAACAAATTTTCCAATGAATGGACGCAAAACATGGTTCATTAATCTCATGAAAGTGCTGGATGCATTAGTTAAACCAAAAGGTAATATTAACCATTCATAAAGACCATATTTAGTTTTAAACGCTGTTTTCCATTCATCACCCTCTTGCATTCTAATTTGATGATAACCACTTTTTAAATCAATTTTTGAAAATATGGAAGACCCATGTAATTCATCTAACATGGCATCTAAACGAGGAATGAGATGTTGATATTTTACCGTAATGTTATTTATTGCTCGACAAGCGATGCATATCCTCTATTTTTCATCCTTTTTCGGCACTAGGATCACCGGAATCGCACACGGACTCATATTTTCTCTCGCAAATCCTTTCCCCATTAGCTCTCGTAACTTGCCTTTGTAACTCCTTTCGTCTTCTCGGGATTACTCAGATAAAGTTCGGACGGTTTGGAATGGTCGCACAAGAACAAAATCAATTTGATGCTCAATTCCCGAATAAGTGGTAGTCCGTGAGGAAGCTCCTCGGAAAATACATATTTGAATTCAGAAGAGAGATGAAATCAACACTAGTCAAAGATTCATTAGCGTTAGTATTCAAAAGCGCCTCTCAGATCTGAAGTAAAATCAGTTTGTTTAGAAATTAAAGTTCTTCTCACATCACTCTTTTTTGCCCAAGATATTTGTTTTTCTCTCATCTTTCTTTTTTCTTCTTGATTTTTTCTCTCTTCACTATTTTTTCTTTCAGACACGATCTTTACGCAAATTAATTTGCTTCTTGTCGTGAACAAAGGAATATACATTGGTAAACCCATCATGTTGAACCCTCCTATCAAACTGCCATGGTCTACCCAATAACATATGCTCGCTCGTGAAAGCACCACATCACACTATATCTCAACATAACGACCAATAGAAAATGGAACTAACACCTGTTTGGTTATTTTAATGTCTGCATTATCATTGAGCCACTGCAAAAGATACGACTGTGGATATTTGGTAGTAGGTAACCCCAATTTCTCTACCATCGTAGTGCTTGCCACATTTGTACAACTGCCTCCATCTATGACTACACAACAAATTTTTCCGTTCACAAGGCATCGAGTATGAAATAGATTTTCCCGTTCACTGCTCTCCTCCTTAACCTGCATACTAAATGCTCTTCTTGTAACCAGAATTTCACCATGTATCGCATCCTCACCTATCTCCTCTAATGGTGGCATAAAATCAGTGTCGCTCTCTTTCCCCTCGGTTTCCACCTCTCCATTGTCAAGCAACAACATTTTTCTCTGATTTGGACATTAGCTAGAAATATGTCCCCTGCCTTGACACTTGAAGCATACAATTTCCCGATTACGCCCAAAAGAAGGTTATTCATTTTTACCTTGTATATCTCGGCTAGTCGATCCTTGTTTAGGTTCCACCTTTAGTTTTGATCGCATCTGTTTTTTCCTCTCGCTTTGCCAAATTAGGTCTCCATGATGAACTGACATTAGATTGTCCTCCTCGCCTCTTGAGTTGTTTCTTTATCTTAGTAGCTATATGTACTAGTTCTTCTAACTTCAAATAATGTTGCCGTTCAACCAAGTCTGCAATCTCCCAGTTTAATCCTACCGAGAACCTAGCTATCGTTGTTTCATTGTCCTCAATCAAATTAGCCCGATCCTTCAACATTTCCATCTCCTTGTAATATTTATCCACACTCCGACTTACTTGTTTAAGAGTTTGCAAACTACAAATGATCTCCCGTTGATAGTATGCTGGTACAAACTTCTTTTTCATGATACTTTTCATTTTCACCCAAGTTGTAATCGGCCGCTCTTTACACCTTCTCCGATTAGCTGTCAACTGATCCCACCATATCAATGCATATCCAGAAAACTCTGTAACAACCAATTTGATTTTCTTAAGGTTTGAATAGTTGTGACAGTTAAAGATTCACTCCATCTTGGTTACCCAATCTAAATAAGCCTCAGGATCACCCGTGCCTTGGAAAAGCTGGAATTTTCATTTTATGCTATTCAACTTGCCATCTTCACTGTCCCGACCTCCTTTTTCCCTAGCACCTCCGTGCCTTTGATGTAGGAAATTAAATTCACGATCTTCCGCTGCCCTACTGTCCTCACCATAAGGGTCTTCCTTTCTTGCGTCAGTTTGTTGTGCTCTCATCTTGTTATGTATCCCATGAGTGTTTTGGGATAGCTCAGCCATAGACACCCTCATCTCTTCTAATCATTCTTGCACTTGCTCCATAGTCTTTCTCAATCTTCGATCCCATTCTTTATACACGGCTTCCATCTGGAATTTCAATCCTTTATCCTTTAAATTAGACATATTTCCTGCAAAATAAGGGTTAATAGAAAACAATTTCCTCACCACTCCCCTACGTGTTTCGCTCGAATCAATGGTTCACTCGTGTATACTCTCAATAAATTGTCTTGTACCCTCAATTAATTTCACCACTAAGCCTTTTACCTCAAAATATTCTCTCTAATAGGTTCTTCTTCTTGAATTCCTGATGAGGACATGTCATGCGTGGATTGAAACAAGACTAAAGGAACGTGGGGATCAAGCAAGGCTAGAACTAAGAGGTTCAAACAAGGTCTCAATGGATTGATCCAAGATGTTTGGGCTGAAGCTAACGCAAGGAAACCTAAAGAGAAGGATGAGACACAAATTTGGGTCAATTTGATACAAGCCCAATTCTGATCATTCTAGTAAAGCCCACGAAGTACATGCAAAAACAAGGAAAATCATTTTTTTTATGTGGGCATGAAAAGGAAGTTACTAATTTATCATGTGGGCATAAAGGAAGGTTACTTAGCTAGTCATGTGAGTGGGCAACATGCACCTAAGCTATTCATGCAACCAAGATATATTCATGCTGCAGTCCATATTCCAATTCATACCATGAACTTCAGTTTAGTCACGCGGCAACAGGAGGCTTCCATACGCCACAAGGATTATTAGATTTTAAAATTCTATTATAATTAGGATTTATTATTAGTTAAGATTTATTTATTTTTTAAATAAGTTCTATCGGTTTATGGAAACAATGGATTTCTATTTCACATTGATTTCATTTCTATTGATTAGAATAATTTCTATTAGGATTAGAATAATTTGTTCACATTATTGTTATTAGGAATAATTTGTTGGATTGATTTGGATTGTTTTGAGTAGTATAAATAGAGGTCCAAGTTGATGTAATCAAACACATTATTCATTATTCAATATATTTGTGATGTTATTCTCTACTCTTGGTTCTTTGAAGAATTCTTAAGTAATTCTTAGTTATTTCTTTGATATTCAATTTGACTTATCATACAACAATTTATAGTTGTGTGTGGCGTTTTTTACCACATCAATCGTCGATTGTACCGAGATTACTGCTTCAATATAAGCAAAGGGTCAAGGTGTCGTTGGTGTCCATTCAACGCAGATTTCCGAACACGAGCAATTGTACCAAGATTACCGTCTACATATAGACGAGGGGTTAAGGTGTTGCAAGCAATTCACCCAACAACTATGCTAGAAAGCGATCCGGGAGGCGACCACCTCACATAAGCGTGCCGTGGAGTCTATCACTTCATTTTGTGTAATACAGTTTGATTGTAGGGAAGTAATACATGTACTCATTTTCTGTATCACCCCCAAAGAATTCTTTCTGCCGGTCTAGCTCTTGTCCATTCTCATGTATTTTTTCGAGTGCATTAAATAGTTGTTAAGTGTATCAAGTAACAATAAATGAAGAGAATATCATAGACTTCTGATTAGTGTTAACCTTCTCCCCAACATGTATGCTACCTTTTATGACCTATCAATCTCTTCTCAAATGTCTTTGTTAGAGTGTCTTAATTCAGGTTGCTTTGGATTCAAGTGTGAGTTTTGTACTTTTGTGATATGAAATAGATTAAGAGATGCTGTGAATAAGGGGCTGTGAAAGCCTATGTTGGGTGCCTAATTGAGGGAGGTGATGAATTAAGTTTCCTGTTTAATCTGATACGGTGAGGGAGGAAGGGGGGGGAATTGTACTTTGTACAATGGTGTTTGGTGCACGACGGAGATGAATTCTTGGGGTTGTGTTCTGGGTTGGAAGAGGCTTCCATTTACTGAGAAGGTAAAGGTTCTGTCAACAATGAAACTTTAATGGTTTTTCTTTCATATGGTACTTGGTGTGCAAATCCATTTACATGAGCATATTCTATATCGACTAAAAGCTCTAATTGCACCAAAGGAAGACATAAATTCCTGTTATCTATGTTAGGTTACCAGTTTCTCTTTTAGCTCTAGCTGCTAGAGAATGGTCCCAACAATGTGTCATGCTGTAACAATCCCCTTTTGTGCACCCCCGCACTTCCAATTCAAATTATGTTTACTTCTCCTCCTTTAGTGCTATAGTGTTGTTAGTAATTGTATAAATATTGAGAATTTATTTGTGTCATTTCATTTACTTTTTTAGAATGCTTTGTTTTCAGCCTACCTCACCTTTTAGGTCTGAAATTGATGTCAAGCTTGGAGGTACCCAATGCAACCTAATTATGGTTAGATTAAAGCCGTGGATGCAACTGCAATCCTCGAAAAAAAAGAAAATGGTCCTTCGGGAGGAAAGTCCTAATCCTGAAAGACTGCAGTCAACTGAATCAAAAGTCATCATGTGGACATGCACTGTTTCTGCCCCAGAGATGACTATTGTGCTTTATAATTTGAGTGGTTTGCCGCTATATCATGTAAGTGATATACTTAATTACGATCCTATTTTTCATCTTATGAAATGATTCTCTTATTCAAAACATTGTGTTGTACACTACAGTTGTTACATCCCCACTGGTGAAATTTCTATTATCATCTTCTGCCATTAAAATGTGAATTTCCACTATGACATTCTAAGTAGATTTTGCAGTATAATATGAAGACTAAAATTTGTTGACGATAAACCCAACCATTAGCACCCCAAATTTTGTTAGTTGCTAGACACAATTCGTTTATATTATTAAGGAGGTCCTCAATAGCCCTTCTCTATTTAAATTAGTTATTGGTGAATACTTGTAATTTTAACCAGAGGCTCTATGTGAAATGTTGCTTGTTCACACAATAGATTTTTAGATTTCATCAGTATAATGCTATCATTATTTATGAGTTGAAATGCTGGTTTGATGGAAATTATACTTGTTTAAAGTTAAGTGCGTTTAAGATTTTGTTGGCTAATCAAAAAAATAAACAAAATAACAAAAATAAAAGTTAGGTTTATGCTGATATTTTTGACTATGTATTCTTCAGATGCATTAATAGTGGAGTAGATGGTGAAATTTTTTCTGGTATGGCTTGGTGAGTGCAACGATGTTCAAAATAGGTACCAGTAACAGTAACAATTTGCATTATCTAGTTCATTGGACCTAGCATAAACAGATTTGCTTTGGATTTCATGGGGGATTAAATCGTATATTATGACCTGTTGAGACTTGAGACTCACGTCAAAGTTAGGTTTATAATGATATTTTTGACTATGTATTCTTCAGATGCATTAATAATAGAGTAGATGGTGAAATTTTTGTAGTATGGCTTGGTGAGTGCAACGATGTTCAAAATAGGTACTAGTATCGGTAGCAATTTGCATTATCTAGTTCATTGGACCTAGCATAAACAGATTGGCTTTGGATTGCATTGGGGGTTAAAATGTATATGACCTGTTGAGACTTGAGACTCACGTCTGATTGAACTTCATATGGATAGTCCAAAATAGGATTGTAAATGTCATATAATATTTTGATCTTGTAAACTGGCGTGGTCCAGTTATACCTTAAAAATAAATCAGTACAGATTAAAGTGTATGAGAATCATTCAGTATTTACATAATGTATTCCACTGCATTGATCAGAAATGTTTAATATTTTTCTAGAATAATGAATTGTACCTAACAAGTGATAAAACAATAGGTGTCATGCAATTTATTAATAATACTAATTTCTAATAATAATAATATAAAACATTATTGTTATTATTTCATATAATGGTTGTTTTTGTATTGCAAATTCTTTTATTGTGACCTTTTGGTCTTTATATAGCTGGCTGACCTTAGATCACACACTGCTAAATTATCCTCAGTTAAAGACTGCATCTTGAGCCAGTAATCATTTTCCAAAATTTTGATAAGTGCCTTGAAATTTATTGATAAAATTATATAGGGATTTTTTTGTCCTCCTATATTGCTGGATGTTCTGGGATTGGGTATTAGTTTCTCCTTGAAAAGATAACTTTAGATAAGCCTTCTAGATTAGAATGTCAAAACCTGCATTCTAACTTTTTAGATAAAACATGCATTGTAATTTAACTTAATCGGGTCTTATTAGACTTGATCAGATGTAGTGAATTCTACGCGATTTAATGTGTTGGTTATCTTTAAAGTCTCCTAATGCACAAATATGAGGGCTATATGTAATATACAGTGTTCTGAATATTAGTAGGCGGCGAAGGGGGCTTAGAGCCTAGGCGGTGCCTAGGCGTTTTCTGAGGACGACTTGGCGTTTATTTTGTTTTTCTATTGTATATACTTGTTATAATAATGCAAAGCATATAGCAGATGTATTTTTTTTTAAAAAGTTTTAGATGAAAAATTACCAGAAAGACAACCTTTTAATACTTAACAAATTCATTTCAAGTATTGTTGAGCTTCAAACCCTTTATTAAATCGATGCAGTAGAGGTTTGATTCCGTCTAGGCATTGGCCTAGGTCCCAGCCAAGTTTAGGCAGTAAAGGCCGCACCTAGCGCTTAGGCGGGGATTAAGTGGGGCCTAAGTAGGAATTTTTAGAACACTGGTAATATATACATACATATGTATATGTATGCATGGCTGTATTAGAAGATGAGACTTCCTTGATTTAGAAAATACTCAATTGCTGGGATTATTCTCTACTTACCAACCTTCCAGACTTCTTGCTGGTTGGTCATAGTACCTTACTACCTTCTTCCATTTCATGAATGCATATGTTATAGGCCAGTTTATCTATTTCTTTAGATATAATAATGCTAGAATAAGTGGGTTCTCTTCTAATTTTAATTGTTTTATGTAGTCATTATTATGGTCTATGTTGGGTTAGTAACTTATTGTCTGTGCCATAGTCATCATTTCTTCGTTATTGATTGCTTCTGCTTAAAAGAATTTCATTTCTTGTATTTTAATTCCTAATTACAGGGCTGCTCTCAGTCTTCACATGTCTTTGCCAACAACATATCAAGTACCGGCACCTCAGTCCATATGGAACTTGGTGAACTAAATCTGCTCATGGCAGATGAATACCAAGAATGCTTAAAAGAATGCCTATTTGGTGTGGAAACAAACACAGGTTCCTTAATGCATATTGCAAAAATTAGCCTTGACTGGGGCAAGAAAGATATGGATTCTCTTGAAGAAGAGGGTCCTAAGTGTAAATTGGTTCTCTCCGTTGATGTAACTGGGATGGGTGTGTACTTGACGTATAAGCGTGTTGAGTCATTGATATCAACTGCCTTTTCCTTTAAGGCTTTGTTAAAAAATCTGTCCACTTCTGGTAAGAATCCAGTACAGAATCGGGGAGGGCGTTCTACCAGACCATCAGGTAAAGGGACTCGATTCCTTAAATTTAATCTCGAAAGGTGTTCTGTAAATTTCTGCAGTGATGTGGGCTTGGAAAACACAGTAATCGCAGATCCCAAACGTGTTAATTACGGATCACAAGGTGGTAGAGTTATTGTTAGTGTTTCAGCTGATGGGACACCACGTACTGCAAACATAATGTCCACCATTTCAGATGAGTGCAAGAAATTGAGTTATTCTGTATCTCTTGAGATCTTTCATTTCAGTCTTTGCATGAACAAAGAGAAACAGTCAACTCAAATGGAGCTTGAAAGAGCTAGAGCTCTATATCAGGAAAATTTGGAAGACAATATTCCTGGCACAAAGGTAGCTTTGCTGGATATGCTCAACGCTAAGTTTGTACGGCGATCTGGTGGTCTTAAAGAGATCTCTGTCTGCTCTCTTTTCAGTGCTACTGATATTACAGCCAGGTGGGAGCCTGATGTGCATGTAGCTCTATTTGAACTTATGTTGCGGTTGAAACTACTAGTACAAAATCAAAAGCTTCAGGGACTTGATACCGGAGTTGTGCCAGACAGCTCTAGTGTAAGAAATAATGAGATTAAGAAAGATTCGAAAGAAGCCACTGCAGATACAAAATTTGAGAAGCAGCAAAAGAAAAAGGAATCTATATTCGCTATTGATGTGGAGATGCTTAGTATATTTGCTGAGGCTGGTGATGGTGTTGATGCCATGGTTCAGGTGCAGTCAATTTTTTCTGAGAATGCTCGTATAGGTGTACTTCTTGAAGGACTTATATTCAAGTTCAATGAAGCCAGAATATTTAGAAGCAGTAGGATGCAAATTTCCCAGGTTCCTAATTCCACCACTAGTGCGCCTAATACAAAGACTGAGGCATCAACAACATGGGATTGGGTAATTCAAGCCCTTGATGTCCATGTTTGCATGCCCTATAGGTTGCAGTTGCGTGCCATTGATGACTCTGTCGAGGAAATGTTGCGAGCTTTGAAACTTGTCACCACTGCTAAATCTAATCTACTATTTCCAATAAAGAAAGAAAGTGTAAAACCTAAAAAGCCTAGCTCCTCTAAATTTGGATGTGTAAGGTTTTGCATTCGTAAACTAACTGTTGATATCGAGGAAGAACCGCTACAGGGTTGGCTTGATGAACACTATCAGCTGATAAAGAAAGAGGCTCGTGAACTAGCTGTGAGGTTGGACTTTCTTGATGAAGTTGGTTCCCGAGGAAGCCAATCTCCTAAAACAGCTGAAACTAATAATCCTACTTGTGAAGGTAAGATTTTGAAAGGAGAGGAGATTGATGTTCGAGATGCTTCAGCTATCGACAAAATAAGAGAGGAGATCTACAAGCAGTCATTCCAGTCATATTACCGGGTTTGTCAGAGCCTTGTGACATCAGAAGGATCAGGTGCCTGTAGAGAAGGATTTCAGGCTGGTTTCAAGCCTAGCACAGCCAGAACTTCTCTTTTTTCCATTTCTGCTACAGAGCTTGATCTAAGCTTGTCAAAAATTGAAGGGGGTGACACTGGGATGATAGAGCTTTTACAGAAGCTTGATCCCATATGTCTAAAATATAATATACCATTTTCTAGACTTTATGGGAGTAATATTCTTTTGCATACTGGCTCTCTTGTTGTTCAGATAAGAAACTATACATACCCACTTCTTGCTGCGACTTCTGGTAGATGTGAAGGTCGGCTTGTACTAGCTCAGCAGGTTTGTTTGACAGTGGCCTTCTTTTCTTCCTTTTTCCTATGATTTTGAACTATTTTTATGTAGTATGTCTATTTGAATTTTATAAATTCAAATAACCCTTTTCAGTAGATATGCTTGTATGATTTTTATAGATATAAACAAATTACTGGTCCAACTTAACTGACAGTTAGAGAAGGGAAGAAATTTTAATGAAATAGGCTACTTTTCTGAATGCTGTTATGAACATTTAAAAAGTCCTTGCAGGTGTAAATACTCATGTTTATATATATATATATATATATATATATATATATATATATATATATATACAGAATCATGTTTATTTGAATGCTTAGTGTTCTCTTACCCAAACCAGGGCACAAAAACTCTCATGTTCAAACTAGCTCACTTAAGTCTCTTGTATGAGCCTTGAAAATAAATGCAAATGAGGGCATTGAAAAAATATTCCTTTGTAATTTCACCTAGTCTGTGCCTGTGGGTGAGGCGTCAAATACGAGCTACTATGCTAGTGTTAAAGATATCAATAGTTAAATTTAAAGTAACTTCAACCACCACTATCCTATGTAATGCGACTGTAGGTACTCACTTTAATTTTTTAAATGAGAATGCTCTTACAATCCAAGTCTTCAATTTAGCTAAGCAGGGAATTTACATGGTAGGGATTTCAGTGTTTCAGCCTCTTGATGTACCACCCACAAATTCCATTAATGTATTGAACTTATTGCTGTTGAGAGCCCTGTCATCAACACCCTTAAATTTATACTTATGTGATTGTAGCACCCCTTTAGAAGTTTTTCTTTGTTATAGTTTCTCTTCTGCTAGACTATAAAGCCACTGAACACTCAGAAAGGGATGCACTCCATGTGCATGCTGCTACCTGAAAGACAAAAGAAAGTCAACAATACAGGAAAGTCAACCTTACGTAGAAATTCGTAACATATGATGACCAACACTTACGGAAGATGGATTAGGCTGAGCTAACTAGGCTAAGCTATTAGCTGTTTGTGCTGGTCTCGAGTCTCTTGACAATAAGGAGATGCTGTGACTGCTCATTAAAAATCTGGCAAGCTTTATTTTCGTAGAGTTCGACTCACCACTTTTCAATCAGTCTTATCCTTATATTGAGCTTGTTTATGTACATAGTGAGAATGAATAACCAAGAAGAAATTCTATGGGAGTACTTTCTCCTGTCAAAGTGCGTACTTGAGTATTCATGACCAAATATATCAGTAGGATTTATTAAGACTTTAGAGACACCTATCAAACCTCATTCATAGCGCCTAAAGATCATAGTTGTCATGCGAGACGCGATGGTAGTTGACCGTTAGGACGCCTAGGCGATAAGACGCCCGCCACGACTTCCGTATGGCGACAAGTCGTTAACAATGTGTAATTTATATATTTGTTTATTTTACTTCAAAACTATATTGAACAATAATATTTTATATACATTAAAACGTAAAACATCATAACTATCACTATGGAATACAATTAAAAACACAATTATATGAATATTTCACAAATTAAAAAATAAAACAATTGATACTGAAAACTAGTAGAACAAATCAATAAACACTACGTAGAAAATAAAGAATCAACCAAGTCAACACCCATCACACATTACAAGTCTAATAAGTAATAAAATTACACCAATAACAAGTCATGGGTTATGATGAGTCATGGGCACTACCAAGGCGTGAGCCTTGGCAGCTCGGCACCCATTGCATTTTCTCTCTAGCGCCAGGACGTCTAGTTGTCGCCTAGGTGACGTCACGACAACTATGCTAAAGATTCTTTTATAAAGTTTAAAAAGATAAATCTGATTCATGGAGTTCCAAGTCGTGATAGCGGTCTATATTTTGGAACGTCATTTTTTTACTTAGTATTGGTTTCGGGCAATACACACAGTACACCAGTTAGGAGTTTCAATTTTTTTTTAAAAAAAATGAAAAAGATCTAAATATAAGTACAACAAGATAGATAAATTAAGTACACAAAAACTCTAGTACACATAACAATGTCCAAATGATAAAATAAACATTCCACAGACGTGTCTAATGGTACATTGCATAATAATTGAACAATAAATTCTTACAATATTTTCAAGTTATACTTAACTAGGTACTATATGGATACATTTTTATTTTCAATTATTATGTAAATAGATTTTTTTTTATTCCTAGGCTACAATTTTTTTTTTTAAGATCTAGTTAATAACTATATAGTTTGTATACATATATTTTTGCCAAGTAGTGTAAGTATAATTTTTTATATGTGGCGTTTCTCTTTTGTACGCCGAAATTTCTCCGCTATTTGGTCCGAAACTATTTTGCTTTGCTATGCCGAATTTTCACCAAAGGATACCCTTTACACGAGTAATCACTAATTTCCCGACTTGTATTAAGATTGCGGTTTGGCAAGGGCTGAAACCGTTTCAATACACCAAAATATCGGCCGATACACCGAAACTTTGAACCGTGATATGATCTGTATACATCAAATGTGTGCACATTAATGGCATACAGTAGGGGCAGAAGAAATCAGAAAGAAAAACACTGTGATTTAGACCAGATAAGCATGGCACTGTAATAAGTTATAAAGTTTCAGCCATGGAGTCGGGTTATCGATCTCTCTTTTGTTTCTCGCTTTGTTAGTGTGTATTCCGTCCAGGAAACAACATGTGATACGTAGTCTAGCTTTCCCTCTTATGTTTTGTTATTTTATTAGTCATATTTTATATTCATAAAATTGAATATCAAACGAAGATCAAGTATATATTGAAAGTGAGATCATTGATCTGTCTTATAGAAAATGCAAGGTTACTTCCTGAAATTCCCGTAGTATTAGCCTACTAGGTAATCAAATGAATGCTCGTGACATCTTTAATGTGGATTGTAATCAAGCTGAGCTAAGTTCTTGTGAGCAGCCTTAATAAGAAAGCATAAATATAGGTTTGACCTCAGTTTACTTTCTGAGTAAGTATGAACAAGCAAACTCAGGTGCATGTTGTTTTCCAAAAGTTTAGTACGAATTGCATTAATATATGAGAGAACATAGAAAAGAAAGACAAGTAACCTGTTGGTCAACGTAATTTCATCATTGCATTGCAAATTTTTTATTTTTTTTATAAATCTTTTGATAAGTAAACTTATATTCAAAAGGATGCTAAATGAGACGCCATATATTTTCCTCCTGCCATGAATTTGAATTACATACCAACGGTAACAAATTTCTTTCCCAATCCCCTGAAATGAAATGAAGAAAGAAGAAAGAGAGACGGTAGTCGTTGAGATATCAATATATCTATTATAATCTCATAGGATCTATCACTTCTGATATCCAATAACCCTGAAGTATCTTCAGATCTATTCTATGGTTTCCTTCTTCTTCTACAAATCTATGTCATATTATGATCTATACTTCCTACTATTGTTATGAACCAGGAATCAGGATTGAGTATCTTGCTTGTTTTCTAAAATATTTGGAAAACAGTTTATCTATCTATTACTATTTTTTTAGCAAGACCAATATTTGATTGATGTAGTTATATACTTAATCTTAGTCTTAGTGGTAAGCCTATTTTCAGACGAAACTGGAATTATGAGCAACTCAATTGTGGGAAACATCATATGCAATACTGCAATATTTTTTATTTTTTAAAAATCTGTTGCTTATAATCATATTTCTCTCTTTATTGCAGGCAACATGCTTTCAGCCCCAAATTAGCCACACAGTCTACATTGGGAGATGGAGGAAGGTCTGCATGCTTCGGTCAGCTAGTGGCACAACTCCACCAATGAAAACATATCTAGATTTGCCCTTACATTTTCAGAAAGGAGAAGTTTCCTTTGGTGTGGGTTTTGAACCTGCTTTTGCTGATGTGAGCTATGCTTTTACTGTTGCTCTTCGTAGGGCTTATCTAAGTGTTAGGAATCCAAATGTTTCAGATATTCAGCCACCAAAAAAGGAAAAAAGCTTACCATGGTGGGATGAGATGAGAAATTATATTCACGGGAACTCTACCTTATACTTTTCTGAAACTAGATGGAACATTCTTGCTACCACTGATCCTTATGAAAAGAGTGACAAACTGCAAATTGTGTCTGGTCTAATGGAAATCCAGCAGTCAGATGGTCGAGTTTATGCCTCTGCAAAGGATTTTAAGATTTTATTGAGCAGTTTGGAGAATTTACTAAATAATTGTGGCTTAAAGCCTCCTACTGGTACTCCTGGTGCTTTTATAGAAGCCCCGGCCTTTAGTGTCGAAGTTACAATGGATTGGGAATGTGAATCTGGCAATCCCCTGAATCATTTCCTGTTTGCACTTCCCAATGAAGGCAAGCCTCGTGAAAAAATCTACGATCCCTTTAGATCTACTTCACTTTCCTTGAGGTGGAATTTGTCACTTAAACCCTTCCTTCCCTCATGTGAGAATCAATCACAGTCCTCAACCTTGAGAGATAACGCTGTCCTTGATGTAGCTGCTCATGGTAAGTCGGAGTATGTGTCAATTGGTTCACCAACCATAAATGTTGGTCCTCACGATTTTGCATGGCTAATAAAGTTCTGGAATATGAATTACCTTCCTCCTCATAAATTGCGGTACTTTTCTCGATGGCCGCGTTATGGTGTTCCTAGAATTCCAAGATCAGGCAATCTGTCATTAGACAAGGTGATGACAGAATTTATGTTCCGCATTGATTCAAGTCCAACCTGTCTAAGGCATATGCCTTTAGATGATGATGACCCAGCTAAAGGATTGACATTTAAGATGACAAAGCTGAAATTTGAACTCTGTTACAGTCGGGGCAAGCAAAAATATACATTTGACTGCAAGCGTGATCTTCTTGATCTTGTTTACCAGGGCCTTGATCTCCACATGCCTAAGGTTTATATAAATAAAGAAGATTGCCCAAGTGTTGCAAAATTAGTTCAACTCACAAGGAAAAGTTCACAGTCTGCTTCCATGGAAAAAGGCAGTTCAGAGAGGCATCGTGATGATGGGTTTTTGTTGTCATCTGATTATTTTACAATCAGAAAGCAATCCCCAAAGGCTGACTCGGCAAGGTTGTTAGCTTGGCAAGAAGCTGGAAGAAGAAATCTTGAAATGACATATGTCAGGTCTGAATTTGAGAATGGGAGTGAGAGTGATGAGCATACCCGGTCCGACCCAAGTGATGATGATGGATATAATGTGGTTATAGCTGACAGTTGTCAGCGCATTTTTGTGTATGGCCTTAAGCTTTTGTGGACAATTGAGAATAGAGATGCTGTTTGGTCCTGGGTGGGTGGAATATCGAAGGCATTTCAACCTCCAAAGCCTTCTCCTTCTCGACAGTATGCCCAGAGGAAGTTACTTGAGGAGAATCAGGTACTTCAAAAACCTGAAATGCTTGAAGATGATGAATCGAGCCATCCTTCTATAAATCAAGATACAAGTTCCCCTTCTTCACTATCTATGGACGCTTCAGGATCACTTTCTTCTCCACCACATTCAGATAGAGTCGAAAATCAATCACTGGATGCAGTCGGTAAGTTCAAGTGCAGCATGAAATTTACTTTTTTCTAAGGGTTCATTTTCAAATTATATTTTTGAGGTGTTGTCTTGGGCCAATGTGTTTGCGATGCATTTAAGAAACACATAGCTGATTTCATTTGATGGTCTCATGCTACATTAAAAATAACATTGCCATTCCCTAGCTGTGGATCATTATATTATGGTCGTCATATTTACTTTCCTATAAGCATAACCTTAATTAGCAAAAATTTTAGTTAAGGAGCGTGTATTTTGCCTTACTACCAGTGAAGCATGACAGCATTGATGACTCTGTGGAGGACGGGACTCGTCACTTCATGGTGAATGTTATTGAGCCACAATTCAATCTTCACTCCGAAGAAGCTAATGTAAGTTTTGGAACCTCAGCTCTAGACTTTAAAATCTTCCTGAAAGTATTTAATGTTGATAAGTGTGCAATTAAAGCTACCTGTAATGTTTTGTCTTTATTTTTTAAACTCAACACTGTAACACATTTTCTGTAAACTGTACTATCTAAGTTTTGATCAATATTACCGATATACTCGTGTATTGAGTATCTCCGCTTAACTTATTTTTATAGCTGTTTTCAACAGTTTTCCTTGCTGTATGCCATAATCTGATGAAAAGTAATCTTGCTGCAGTAGAACTGTTCAATTGGTAAGATACTTAAGTTGTATACTGAAGTCTTCCAGCTTAATGATTCAGTTTTACGAAGAGTGTCAGAAGACAGAACTACAGGGAGCGGAAAGGTCTGAAGCAATGTGGCCTTAGAAAATGGAATAATGTTTTTTCTTGGTGGTCTGCTAAAGTTGTAATTCAATTCACATTCTTTGTGGTTCTAATATGACACTGGAGAGATGAATGATTGCTGGGTACCATATTGAAATTTACGTGTTTCTCAATATTTTCTCTACTAACATTTCTCTCAATTATGAGTCTTGGAATATCAAACACCAATTTTATATAAATTTTTTAACCACATTATTTTAATCTCGATTCATATAGCATCAGTAGTATCAACAAGTTACCTTGATTTGTTTTTGAATTCCTTATACTTTTGGCAAAACAAGGCATATCCAGGGTCTATTGTTTCTGTTGTAGATGTTTTGGGGTTGGGACTTGGAGCATATCATCTCTATTATTTGGATGCTCCTCGATTATTTAGATTTGATGTACGGGACTTGCAGTGTCGGTTGAAGTTTCTTGTTCTCCTTCACCTTTTTTCTTGCCTTCTTTGTTAAATTTAGCAGCTTGCACTTGGTTGGCGCCCTTTTACAACATTACTCACTCCCTCCCATTTTTAATGAGTTCCTTTCTGATTTTTGGGTTGTAACATGAAAAGTGAACTATTTCTATCTAAAACCTTTCAATCAAGGACTCTATGCAAGTATGTTCCTTAAACTATAATTTGGGATGGCGGCAGTGCGCTACTTATCAAATAAAAAGAATCGACAAGATACCTTGCAGGGATGTTTAATGTTCTTAGTTATTTTACTTGCAATCTTCTTATTGTTCTTTTTTTTTTATTTTGTCTTGGTTGCTTCATTGAGATTGATCATGTCAAGTGTTATTTTCTTTACTTTTCGTGTGACAACATATGAAGATAAGTAAGTTGATCTCTGTCTTCTTTTATATCAGTGCATGAGCCCACTATGAAGTTGACTCCGTAATATGGCTGCACTCATTCCCAAAGTTGAGAAATCAACTTTAATTTTGATCGAGTATAAATATAAATAGCTTGATGATGTCTCGAAAGAAATTGGTGAAAAACAAGTGGACAAATATTAAAAGTTCACTCATGATATTTATCTAATGCCTAATAACAACCCAGGGTGTTTATCTACAAACACTTGATACTCATGCAAGATGGTCGTTATTTGTTTGTCGACAGGGTAGGTTTCTGCTTGCTGCTGTTAGTGGACGTGTTTTAGCTCGTTCATTTCACTCAGTCCTTCATGTTGGATATGAGATGATTGAACAAGCACTTGGGAGTGGAGCTGTAAATACTCTCGAATCTCAGCCTGAAATGACTTGGAGCCGCATGGAGTTCTCAGTGATGCTGGAGCATGTGCAGGCTCATGTTGCTCCAACTGATGTTGATCCAGGGGCTGGGCTGCAGTGGCTTCCAAGAATCAAGAGCTCACCAAAAGTAAAGCGTGCAGAGCTTTACTTGAGTGTTTACCTTGTGAATGTATCTTCGCTACACAAGGCATAAAGGTGGAAACTTTCAGACTTGAAGGCATGGGTGATTTATATATATGATTTTAGTTGTGATTTTTTATTTTTTGTATTTCGCTTTTTAAACAACAAGGCATAACTGGAAGGTGGTGTTTTGGGTGTTAATACACATAACAGACTTGAAGGCATGTCTCTTAAATTGGTCCAGTGTTTTTTCCGGAGTCAGGATTTCTATATATATATATATATATATATATATATATACTGTATATTGAACAATATTCTTTTATAAGTAAAAAGTTACTAATTTCTATAGTACTTTACATGGTGCTTGGCACGTACCTTTAGCTTAACAGGTTTCTCAAATGATAAAACTCATTCTGGTGCAGGTGAAGCCCTTGAAAGAGCTTAGTTTCAATTCTCGTAATATAACCGCAACAATGACATCTCGTCAGTTTCAGGTTATGCTAGATGTTTTGACCAATCTTCTCTTTGCTCGGCTTCCTAAGTAAGGATACTTTTTATTTGTCATTTTGTGTCTCCTTGGTTGTAATATTAATACAGCTGTTTCATGCTGATAAATGTTTTATGTAGTCATATATCCCAAGTCTATATAAGATCATTCCGCCTAGCTTCCAATTAACGTTTAAGGTTCTATTAAAAAAGTTAGATGTGTATTAGTTAGTAACTCTGTCCCTTTTCTAGTTTAGCTCCTTTCCTTTAGGATGTACAATATTAATTGAACCCCACATATTAATGCACTTTTACATTAACTTGATTATTTTACTCATATTATGTAAAAGTTAAAGAGAGAATTTCAAATTTTGTGGACCAAGTTCATATTGCAGTGGATTATTTCAAGGACAAATTAAAATTATAACAAATCTATTTTTTTCTTAAATTATGTACAAAGGGAAGAGGGTCTACTAAATTAGGATTGAAGAAGTTGTTAAGCTCAGCCTTAGTGAGCTTAATATATGGAATTAGGATTCAACTGAATTGATGGGTAATAAAGCCGATGAACAGTAACAATAGCAGATACCAGAATGAAATAGTGAAAACAATGAAAAATACTCAAGGATATGGAAACCTTGAGAGGAATTTTTAGAACAAAAGATAATGGAGTAAGCCATATATATTCCATATATTCATTTATATGAAGTCGTACAATCTGACCTTTCTTGTTATAGAACTCCTAATACACACTAGGGTGTTAAAATACTCTTAAGTCAACTACCTATGTGCTATCATTATAGATATTAGAATCTACTAATTAACTACTACCCCTTTAGCTTCTATTATTTACTAGAATGGCTCATGTCCTTACATGGCCTTCCCCTCAAAATGAACCACGTCCTCATGGATATTAAGCTTTTATTTCCTTAAGAATTCCCCTGATCAAATTGGAAGTGTTGAAATTTGTATGTATAACTTCACTTATGCATATCCAAATCCTTTGATAAACATATTTGGCATTTTGGCTCAAAGCTTCCCTTGGCAATGATTTTTTCTTTGTATACTTGTATTCCCTTGCTTCAAAAGTTAGCAACCATTGACTTTGATCCCCATCTTGGTGTAGTTTTTTACATATATTTCTTCCTTGGATTCTTGCACTTGAGTTGAAGAACTTGAAATGTTCATTCCCTTGATAAAATTCTGTGCTTAAACTGTTGTAATTAATCGCTATTTGCCCCAGCTGCTTAAACCAATTTATGCCCAAGATCACATCTCAATGCTCAAGTGGGATTACCCAAATTTTAGTGGTGAATGATCTTCCTTTGATTTTCCATGTGAATCTGGGACTCCATAGGCTGTTGGTGGTTTGGTTTCCATTGGAGAGGGACATTTTGAATGGCTCATGTGTTGTAATGGGCAGTCTACGATGGTGGCTCTCCTATGATTCGGTAAACTAAGTGTGGTCCCCCCACCTATCAGCATTAGGAGCTACTGATTTTCCACTGTATTAGTGCTTGGTTTGCTTCATTCTCTTGCAATTTAAGAAGTTAGGAATACTTATTCCTTGCTGGGATTCTCCTCCATTTCCTCCTTGTGATCAGCAGGTTTGATAGACTCCACGGCACGCTTGCGTGAGGTGGTCGTCGCCCCGATCGTTTCTAGCACAGTTGTTGGGTGAATTGCTTGCAACACCTTAACCTCTCGCCTATATGGACACGGTAATCTTGGTACAATTGCTCGCGTTCGGAATTCTGCGTTGAATGGACACCAACGACACCTTGATCCCTCGCTTATATTGAAGCGGTAATCTCGGTACAATCGACGATTGATGCGGTAGAAGACGCCACACACGACTATGAATTGTTGTATGATAAGTCAAATTGAATCTCAAAGAAATAACTAAGAATTACTAGTTCTTAGTAATTCTTCAAAGAACCAAAAGTAGAGAATAAACTCACAAATTTATTGAATAATAATAATGAATAATGTATTTGATTACATAACTTGGACCTCTATTTATACTACTCAAAACAATCCGTATCCCAATAGGAATTTATAAACTATAACCCTAATAGAAGTCAATTTGGAAAAGAAATTCTAATTAAAAAGAAATCCTAATTACACTAGAATTTAAAATTAATTTAGATCCCAAATTTTCCAAGCCGCGTACGAATTGTATTAAAACTGATATTCCTTACAAGCTGCTAATAATCCGTGTACTGATAGGATCATATATGATCAAGCCTTATGATTGTTATTATGCAGACGTGGTCCACATGCTAATATGCTGAACATGCTGATTCCATGCATTGCTTCATTTATTGTTGAAAAGCCACTTGAATTGCTTAAGCCTGATATCTTGGAAAAAACTGCGGCCCACATGATAACTAAATGTTGGCATGTCTTTATTCCTTTATATGTCTGGGCATGTACTGATTTGAAGTAGCACGAATGATGCTTAATTAGAAGGCCCAAATGAATAAAAAATTGACTTGCTGAATTGGGTCAGTCCAATAATACTTAAATTGTACTCCCTTAAATAATCTTTAGCCCAATTATTTGAAATCATTTGTTGAACACTTGACGCTCGAGTCGATAAATTGACGAAAAATTTTGACCCGGTCAATTTGTCATCAAGGTTCCTCATCAAAAACAGGGGCCCCATCATACTCTTCTCTGGCTGATTCGTTTCTTACTATCATGAATGCTTTGGGCTTCTTTCATTGATGTTCCACCACATTGTGTAATCAAAATAATAGCATTATTCCTTATCCCTACTCTGATATATTTGAGCTGCAGTGATGGATTTAGGGTCCGAGTATCGGTACTTGAGTTTTCCTGGGGTAGATCAAGAACGGTGATGTATTATGTTTGATATAGGGACTGTTTGGCTTGCTTTAGGTGCTGTACAAAAGGCTCTTTTACTGATTGCTATGCGATCTCATTTCAAATTTGGAGTATATTCTTTAAAATATCTTTATTGAGTTTATTTTTGTGTGTAATAAAATTAGGCCTCATGAAATGCTGCAGTATATTTTCATTCCAAAATTTGTCAATGGATTGTTATAGGTCATTAATTCAACCATTTTCTGTCACTTCAAGTCCTTAGATTATAATTTTTGTTTCAGGCCTCGGAAAAGTAGTCTTTCATTTTCAGCTGAAGATGATGAAGATGTTGAAGAGGAAGCAGATGAGGTGGTTCCTGACGGTGTTGAAGAGGTAGAACTAGCAAGAGTGAACCTTGAACAGAAAGAGCGGATGCAGAAGTTGCTCCTTGATGACATCAGAAAATTGTCTCTTCGTACTGATTTTTCTGGAGACCAAACCCCAAAAAAGGAGAGTTATCATTGGATAATAACTTGTGGAAGATCTACATTGGTAAGAGATAAACTTATGGAACATATATATTAGAAGCCCCCAATTACGAGTTTTATGGTAATTTAGTTGCCATATATATTTTAGTTTTGGGGACTAGTGCTAGACTGCTAGTACAGTAATTAAGCTTTAATTTCATTAGACAATGGTTATATCATATGACTAACTTGTGCTTTATCTAGGAAATGACTAACTTGTTATCGCATTGTAATTTACACAAAAATGTGTTGTTCGAGCTTTACTAATCAAAGATTCACATCATTTGATTTAATATGAGGTGTTTCTTCTTATGATTACCAATAAAACATGATATTTTTGAATAAAAATAGATATCATATAAACAATTATTAATGTTTGCTCGCCTATATGTAATTTATACATATGCGTGTGTATAATTTATGTGTGGTTTATTGTTACTCCCTCCATTCTAAAATTAGAGATACATTTCTAAAACGGTGACTTTTAAGAAAAAAATTATTTTTCCTAACATATACCCAACATTTGCTAGAAATGTAGCTATAGTGATAGGTAATGCAATTCATGGTGGCTCTATGAACTGTGTGAATTTTGGTTATTGACGCTATCATGTACCTCTATTTTATCATTCTGTACTTCTCATTATCACAATGTTAAGAGAATGAATCTGCATCAGAGAAATAAGGTTTTATAAGTTATCTATATGTCCTTATCAAATATCTTTTTAAGGCATGTTTCAGTTCTAGATGAATTTTACTTGTTAGTAGTGGATCCTTCTAGAATTATCCACACATTTGGTTATAATATATGTATGTGTGTGTGTGTGTGTGTGTGTATATATATATATATATATATATATATATATATATATATATATATATCAAGGGGTGGGTGGGTATGGATTGAGGGAATCCATGAATATGCTGGATATTCCATCATAGATCTGCAAATTTCTTATAAAACAATAAATTATTTTTGAAACATTGTGAATGCATGCACTGAAGGTTCTATTTTTACTGCCAATTTCTCTTTCTTTTCTTCACTTCGTCCCCTCCTAGAGGAATGGCTTTGGAATCTTTAGTTTCATCTGAGGTCAGTTAGTAAGTCTATTTGAAGTCCATTTGTTTCCAACTGTGCATGTGCACACACACGCATACACACACATGATGCGTAAACATACTTGAACTGTGCATGTTCATGTAGGTATGTGTCTATAGACTTATTTGTTAGTTCTTGTTCATAGAATAAAATACATCAAAGTTTATCTCAACAGGTGCAAGGACTGAAGAAAGAACTCTTAAACGCCCAAAAATCTAGAAAGGCCGCAGCTGCTTCTTTAAGGATGGCTCTGCAGAAAGCTGCGCAGCTACGACTTATGGAGAAAGAGAAGAACAAAAGTCCTTCATATGCTATGCGCATTTCTTTGCAAATAAACAAAGTTGTTTGGGGAATGCTTGTGGATGGAAAATCTTTTGCTGAAGCTGAGATCAATGATATGGCAAGTCTAGCATGATTTTAGAAGTTTGTTTTACCTTTTATTCTAATTAGTACCTAATATTACTTTGCAAGGATTCCGTATGTAAAATTAGTTAAAACATGATATACATCAAAACTTAAATTGGTCCTTGTGCGAAATTAATTTGATTTATTTTTTCCGCTTTTTGTTTCTGGATTAATTTTTACCATTCTTCAATTCAGTTCCTTCATAATAATATTTCACATTACATTCTCACTGTTTATATTAGAATAGGGCTCGAGCTAACATGCATCACTAACACATACACCCTCCATTCCAAAATATAAGATCGTTATTGACTTTTTAAAAGTCAATTTGAGATATTTTAAAATTGATATCGATTTATTTAGTTTTAGTCAATACAACGATGAATATTGTAAATGATCTAAAAAGTACTACTAATATGAGGATTTGTTTAGTAATATTAAATGAATTATATCAATTTGGTGTATTTATGGTCTTATATTTTGGAACGAAGGAAGTATTATCCTAATAAGGTGCACCAATATTGAGGACAAAGAAAAACAGTACTAGCCATGTGAGTGTCATTCTATAAGCTCTTAATTTAGCAGAAGGATTTATGAAACATTTTCTCGATGCAGATATATGATTTTGACAGGGATTACAAAGATGTTGGTGTTGCTAGGTTCACAACCAAGTATTTTGTTGTCAGAAACTGCCTACCTAATGCCAAGTCTGATATGCTTCTGTCAGCATGGAATCCTCCTCCTGAATGGGGAAAGTAAGCATTTTCTCTTTTCATATTATTGCTGAAACATATCTTATAGCTGCAACTTGTGTATCTGTGGAATCATGTCATCTTCTAAATTTATTTGATTAGTAACTTTTTTCTAAAAATGCCATACATGTATTGTTGTTACACTTCTTCCTGCTATATGCTGCTGTCTATCACTACTCATTATCACCTGAAACTTTTGAAAGTCTTTAATGTTTATTACGATAAGCATTGTTCAATTTTCAATCTCTCTTATGGCCTCCCATATATTAAGCTGATATGTTCTGTCTAGCTTTCTGTAGTATGTTCTCAACTCCTTAAATTTTTGTCCCTTGTTCTAAGCTTCCTTCCGCTAGCAACCTTATCAAAAAAGTTCAGAATTACTTTCTCCATCCTTCATCCATGTAATCATAGCCTTCTGTCTCAAACTTGTCTCCTCCCTCAAGACCACTACCTCGAAGTCATTCCACAATTAATCCTGCTTGCCTAGTAACATCTCTGACAACACCCTATCTTCTTTGAGCCTGTCAACCTCTCTCCACCTCCCTCCTGGTTCAAACTTTCTATCCCTTGTATTCCGAAACACATGTTGATCCGACTCCTTTAATTTAAGCTTCACATGACATAACTTCTTCCTAAACACAAATTACTTTACAATTTTTTTGAGCGATAGACAATGTTCTAAAAGGCGCTAGGCGGGAGGCGGGCGGCCGGGGGTCTAGCGCCTGGAGGGCCTAGGCGGGATTTTTTATTTTAAGACAATTTTAATATTTTATCTTACATTATTCTAACAAAACAATAATATAAAGCAAAATAATCTATAATAAAGATAATAATTAAATTATAGAATTAGTAGTAATTGCACTTAAGTAGTAAGATATATATCCATTGCTTGAAATAATTAAATTATAGAATTAGTGTTACTAGTAAGTAGTAACCAGTAAGAAGTATCTTGATATCTTCATATATATAATTATATACGTACTTCTCTCTCAAAAATTTAAATAAATGTTATTTTTAAAAATTAGTGTGAAGTTCATTGAATGAGACATTTGATATTATTAATTATGAAATTATTTTAATTTGTGTAATTTTCAAAATTGAGGACTTAAAAGAAAATGACAAATACCATATACTAAGTATGACTAACATATCTTTGACGTATTAGTTTTATTCATAAACAAAATTGGTATTAAATAATAAAATTTAAAATTTTAAGAATTCAATTCAATATTAAAACTTAAGAAACTAAACATAAATTTAAGAATTATATTAAATTAAACTAAATATTACAAATGTATCATCATTTATAGAATTTCAAGTTGGTACAAGTTCAAAAATTATAACTATAATAAAATTATCCATTTTGACTTGATCTTGTTCACTTCGTGTTGTGATTTGATATGTTACAATTTGCATTAAGAATATGGTAAATCATTAGAAAAATAAATATATCAAGATTTGGTTTTGGTAGTAATTTAAAAAAAAAAACTCCGCCTAGGCCCGCCTAGCCCTTTTTTTCACCGATTTGGCCTTAGGTGCGGCGCCAGGCCCCCGCCTAGGCCGATTTTTAGAACAGAGGCGATAGAATAGTGTTTTGGAAAGATTTAGGGAAGCTGGAGTTCAGCTTAGAATTTATTATGGCTTTTAGTCATATTTAGGATTCTACGACATAATGATAGATTAATTTCCATTTAAAATTCACTGCTTAGAAAGGCGTACCCTATTCAAAGGCTTAAAGGACAATTTTTTGGACTAGAAAAATGTTGGAGAGCCTTGGCCTCTCTGTGTCTCTCTTTCTCTCCCACCCTCTCTCACGTTTGCTTCTCTGATCTTCCATCCTTATTTCTCTCTCGGGGTCAAGAGGCTTGGAAGTCAATTTTGGTGCTTCCTGTCATAGGATTCCTATATCTCTCTCCCTGTATTCTTTTCATCCCTTCTCATCTTAATTTTATATTCGTCAGAATATATCTCTTTTACTTGGTTGTATCTAAGAAGTTTTGTTCATGAAGGAAGAGTAATCATGTGTCAATATAATTATTTGGTGGAACAAAAAATAAAAAATAAAATTCTTTTTTGTCTTGATGTAATTGTAAAATCTTAAAAACAAAAGGTTTTTATTTGAGAACTCCATTACTTGTTGAGGAATAATTACTTTTTTGAAGTTGTCGTGGAAAATTAGATTTAAAAGAAAGTTGCATAGAAGCATGACGTTTGTGCATTTCATTAAAGTTAAAAGGGTTCATGTAAAACAGAGTTTTATGACATCTAAACACCATTTTAGCGTAGAAAGTGTTTGCATGGCAATTTGTTGATGTTAAAATTTTACTTTGATTGTCAACCGGGTGGAATTCTTTGTGCCATATTGATGCGGAGCAAACAAAGAAGATTAAGTGATTAATTTCTTATTATTTTATACTATTATTTAGAGATAAATATATTATAATTAGTAATTATATTTTTATTATACTAGGTAGATATTCTAGAAGCTTAATTATAAAAGGAGAACATAATTAGGAGTTGTTTCCTTTTTTTACTTGGTCTCCAAGTATTAGATTTTCTATATAATTATTGTAATCCTTCATTATTTTTTGGATTATTGAATATGAATTGATTTTCTTGTTTTGTGGTTTGTGAACCGTGCTTATCCCTTAATTTTCCACTTATCCCATGGCCTACATCACATATGAGCTGTAGAAATAGATCGTCTCCTACGATCGTATTTTAGGCAATCTGAAGACCCACTTAATGGTTATTTGGGCTAATTAGTACTAGAGCTTGAAGCCTTATATAAGGATATGAAGTCAACCCGTAGCAGTAACCATGTGGTTTCAAGTAAGCCAACTCATTACGGATCCTATAAATGGTGTTAATAGTGGACTCTTGCGATAGTAGTTAATCATTGATAAGCTGCATTGTTTGGCAATGATGTCAAGTATGAAAGGGTGGACCTTGTGTGAGCTCACATTGGTTGTCTACTGGAAACAATCATGCCTTAAGCTCTAGTCAAGTCTGACATGTCTGGGATGGGTGGACCTAATGAGATCTCATATTCGTTGTCTATTGGGAAGTTCCTATTTATAAGCTAGACCATGGAGCACGCCTACCATGATTATATGGGAAATGTGATGACTCATTTCTTTGGGCAAATTGGTGGTCTGGCTCAAGGAGTGACAACCAATTAGGAAAGTATCGTATGTATTACAAAATTTTATAAAGTTCGACTGGGTTTAAATAGTTTTGCATGAATGTTTATGGTTCTAATTTTAACAAAATAGTTAACTTTGAAAATGTATTATAATCTCTTTAAAAGTCCCTATATTGCTTTTGTCGTGGCAGAAAAGTGATGCTTGGAGTAGATGCAAAGCAGGGAGCTCCAAAGGATGGAAACTCGCCTCTTGAGCTGTTCCAGGTAATTAAATTTCCAATATTTTTTCACTTCTTAACTTACCCTGGTTAAATGAGGAATTGCAATGTTGACTGCCTCTCACGTTTAGCATGTTTAATGCAAAAATTTAGTATATATAGATGTTGAGGTCAATTACTTAATGTAATCATGTATCTCAAATCCTTGACACTTCACTTTTGACATTCTGGGTTATTCTGATTGTAGCATTCGCTGCTCAACATTTTCTTATCAAGAAGTACAATAGATGTAGTCAGATAAGAATTTGACTGGTCCTATTTTGTATATAAAAGCAATGTGTCTCCTCATATGACACTTAATTTTCTTCTGTTGAGGGTCTGCCACATGTTCTCCCCCACCTCCATCTCTTTTTGTATTCTAGGTGAACAAACTTTTCCATGCACACTCGAGTGTGGTGCACATGCTGCTTCAGTGCAGCATTCTGGATTGGTGTTGGGTTTAACAAGGAACTTTGACTGTATGAAAAGCAGTCTCAGTTGTTCACTGTTGTATCATGCTCATTAATTATTTACATGGATGTATAGTTTTATTCTGAAGTTCAACTATACATTTCTATCATGGGTGAAATGCATATTTCATCATTGAACTGAGGTCCAATTTACATATGCATCATTGAACTCATTTTTTTCCATTCAACGAAATGAACTCTTCTTTTTTTCACAAAAACTGTCTTGTCCATTGACTTTAGACAGAAGTTGATGAATTAGAAAGCTGTCATGGATTATTAGTGACGTGGATGAGGGAGAAAACTGAGTTGGAAAATTAGATAAACAAATACATATAATATTTTTATGGGTTTTAAGATCAAATAGCTAGGGTTTCAAAAAAATATCAGATTTTATTTTCCCCAGAAATTTCAAGTCTTCCTGTACCCCACCACTCGCATCCACTGATGTGCCTGTCGCCACTACCACCATGTCAAAATTGAACTGAGAGAATTCACTTTCACTTATAAAAGTATCACCAACATCTTTGTGAGAGTAACTACTGGGAAGATAAAATTCATGGCTCAATTGGAATACTAAACAGATAAATAATACCCAGACTTTTAATTTCTTGTTGATTTAAGTTTGGATCTGAAACACCACACCCAATTGATGTGTTTAATAATCTGAACCAAGAAAAATCAAAACCAACAATTCAATTATTTCTATAGAATATGAATATATATATATATATATGATATATTGTTATATATATATATATATGATAGGAACCAAGAAAACTTCACATCAGTGAAACCAACAATTCAATTAGTTTCACTCTACGATAGAATATGAATTCACAAATATAGAGTGAATATATATATATAACTTTATATATATTTTTACCATATATTATATTATATTCAATGCCTCTCACCAACTGGAGAACTCAAAAAAAGTAGGAAGAAGTGCCAACCGCGCACACTACCTTATTCTGTTGTCATTATATCGCCTGAAAATGAAAAACTAGAAGAAGAAGAATAACATGGGAAACATACGCCAATAACCAACCTGCTGGAGTTCTCGGTAATAATTGTTGTTTCAAATAAAGATGAGAAAGATGAACAGTAGTGGGTGGGTCATGTTCTTGGGTTTGGTTATCTTTTTGATGGGTTATGTTTATGGGTGGGGGTGATACACGTAAAAATATATGTTTATGGGTGAGTATCTAAATTGGGACAAAATATAAGATTTGTTTTTATTTATTTTTGTGTTAAAAAATAATAGTTTAGTGAGTTGTCTGGTGGAGAATCGAGTTCAGTGATGCAATTGTAAATCGGACTCCAGTTTAGTGCTGAAAAAATTATTTAACCCTTTCCATTACTCACATTTTCTCTTCGTAATTGACAATTTAGTTCTAATCGTAAATTGGAAAAGTTTTAATTTACCCACATAACAATTATTCAATGACTATTTGGTGCTAGTTTACATTTTTGAAAGACGTTTACGTAGTGTTACCTGCTTCTTCATTTATGAAATACTCTGGTTTCTGATTCATCAGGCCTATCCTCAGGAAGAACTTTTTGTGCTTATTTCCCTTTCTGGTGCATATTATTTTATTAATCAATTTAGAAGAAAGAAAGCGCCTATTGACCCAGCCAGTGTGCATAATAAAATATTTGAATGGGTAGAGCTGGTCCATGCAAACTTGATAAGTTTACTTCTTGTCTTTTAATAGGACTAAGTTGTGTGCATTTTATAATGGTGTGGTATATTTATGTTAATAACTCATAATCTTCATGTTACAATAGTCTCTAGAAATGTATGAACTATGAAAGCATATCAAAAGTTTATGCTGGAGCTATTTATTGCATTCAATTCAAACTTGCTAAAGCATTTTAGATTCTTATGTATGCATGTGTATTCAGAGCTACTTAGCATATGCTGAAGTGTTTTATCCATATTCAACATGCTTTCCTGGTTTGTAGGACTTTCTTGAACTTTTGTTTGGAAATGGAACTGCATATGGATCACTATCTTTCAAGTGCACAAATAATTGTTTGGGGTAGTATAGAACTGCACCAACACTGACTGCTTCAACCATTAAAAAAAACGCTGTTATTTATCTGGTGTTTCCCCAAATGCCGATTTTATTTTGCACGTCCTCACTAACCATAGTTTAGAACTTGGCTCAGTAATATTAATGGGATCATTTTATGAAGCGTTTGCGGACATCATGATCAACAGTTCAACACAACACGGACGAGCCAACAAATAAAGTCTGAAGTAGGCCACAAACATTAGCACATTAAAGGATATATATTTTTTATGTATAACAAATTGAATTCCAAATGAATATACTTTTTGTAAAAAGAAATCCAGATATCAAATGGAAGTAGCATAAAAATTTTAATTTATGACATTAATAACAATGTTCATGTTATGTAAACTGCAAGGAATATATGTAATGTGATCATAGTAGCATGTTCACAATGATTACTCTTTTCTTCTGTCGACTGTAAGTCTGTAACTTGAACTAGTTTTCTCTTTTTTACTCTCTTTCTCTGTCTCTCTGTTTCTCTCTCTCTCTCTCTCTCTCTATATATATATATATATATATATATATACGGAAAGGATCAAGGGCATATCCCTTGATCCTACATACCTTGCTCACCACCTTTAGCGACGGACCGGGCGATGGTTCGATCCGTCGCGTATTTCAAAGAACCGTCATCTTAGCTTTTAGAGACGATCGAACCATCGTCATAACATATAAACCGTTTATCATTCTATAGTGACGGACCGAACCGCCAGTTCGGTCCGCCGCTAAAGGTGTTGAGCATGGTATGTAAAATAAAGGGGTATACCCTTGAAATGGACTGTGTGTATATATATATATATATATATATATATTTGTTTTTCTGTTTTTCTTCAAACAGCTGAACTTCCTTGATATGCCAAAATAACAACGTTTTAAATTTCTTGGACACATTTGGAAGCATTCTCGGATAATATTTTACTTTGAAATCTTGACTCGTAAATAAAAGTGCCAGACATGTGTATCTTGTTCAGAGTGTGGTGTGACAAAGAAGCACCGACCTTGTGAAAGTGCTCATTCTTCTTAGGCATCATTTAAAATTGTTGACTGCTATGAGCCCTATATCCAGTTGCTGCTCGTAGAAGTCCATTTTTTTTTAGAGAAACACACACACACACACATCAGATCAATCTTGGGTTTTCACCTGTAATGTGAATAAGAAGAAAATGCTTCTCTCTTGTAGGTCGATATCTACCCCTTAAAGATACATTTGACTGAGACAATGTACAGAATGATGTGGGAATATTTCTTCCCAGAAGAAGAACAAGACTCACAACGGCGGCAGGTCAGTTGGACCTCGCAAGCTCCAGTAGTTAAAAGTTCAGCTGCATTTACTTTTTAATCATATAAGCTAAGTTGACAATATACCTGTTGATTTTTTAGGAAGTTTGGAAGGTTTCGACTACTGCTGGTTCCAAACGAGTAAAGAAAGGTTCATCAGCGCATGAAGCTTCTGCATCAAGCAGTCACTCAATAAAAGAATCTGAAGTTTCCAAATCGGGCGTTTCTACCATTCCTTCCATTTCTAGCACCAGTCAGTCTTCAGTTGTTGATTCCTCCCAAGTGAGTTTTTTATGGCCCTTCTCTATTCAAATTTTTAGCTGGTATGACTTACATTATCAAGATTAGTGAGGAATTAGACTAAATGGTGTGCAGATATTTAATGTTTCTGTAACTTTCTCCGTAGGGCCTGATCACCAGGTTCTTTAGTGATGCAATTTAATGGTGTCAATTTTTCATATTTGTGAACTTTAATTCTTCTACAGTTTATAAATGTGCAAGTACTGCATTTTTGAAATTGTGCAGGCATCAAAGTTGCCGAACCTAAAAGAAAATAACATTTGTGGCTCAGTCCCAGAGCTAAGACGAACATCTTCTTTTGACAGAACATGGGAAGAAACCGTGGCAGAATCAGTAGCTAATGAACTTGTACTACGGGCTCACTCTTCAAGTCTTTCTTCATCAAAAAGTGGGCCTCTTGGTTCTGTTGAGCAGCAAGAAGACTCTTCAAAAAGTAAATTAAAAGATTCCAAACCTGTCAAATCTGGTCGTTCTTCTCATGAGGAGAAAAAGGTGGGAAAATCTCAGGATGATAAAAGATCCAGGCCACGAAAAATGAGGGAGTTCCACAATATCAAAATTAGTCAGGTTAGTTGATTCGATGAATAATTGAAACTGTTATCCTACTTTATCAGACTATATCAATACGTATTAATTTTTTTGTATTGCAACGGAGTAGGTCGAGCTTCTAGTGACTTATGAAGGATCGAGATTTGCTGTGAGTGATCTAAGGTTGCTGATGGACACATTCCATCGTGTTGAATTCACTGGTACTTGGAGGAGATTGTTCTCACGAGTAAAGAAGCATATTATTTGGGGAGTTCTAAAGTCTGTCACAGGAATGCAGGCAAGTGATTTAAAAAAAGAAAAAGTTACTTGTTAATTTCAGGGGCAAAGCTACATGTGGGAAGGTGGCAATTGTCCCCGTTGACTTATACGAATTTCCTTTTCTATAGTTATTTTATGTTTTTTTATTTTCCAAGAAAATAGGGTCTCCAATTGTATCAGTTTAGAACATTCCTCCCCTTATGCATGGAAAACATTTATAAATCCCCCAACCCCCGGTGTTGATACATTTTCATGATTTTAAACTGTGTCTAAATTTGTATTTGTGGCTAGTCTTTGAGTTTCATAACCATGGCTCTTCCTCCATTTCAGTGCATAGTTTAAGCAATGAATACTATGCTTAGTTTCCAAATGTGGTGTTACAATATGAAGATTCTAGAAAACTTGTACTTTGCTTTGACTCCATAGCAGGTGAACCTTGCAATGTTGGATGCTAATCTATGCACAAACACGCACACACATTCACAAAAAAATTATGGTCATTTTCCGTTGATTAGACCAAAAAGAAAATAATCTGGCCCATATTGTGTATCCGACTCCTTTACAAGCACATTGTATTTTTCCACTTGCTCGCGTTCTCACTTTCTCACTTTCTCACTTTCTCACTTTCTCACTTTCTCACTTGCTCACTTGCTCACTTGCAGGGTAAGAAATTTAAAGACAAAGCACATAGCCAAAGAGAAGTTATTGCAGCTACGGTAGCCGAGAATGATCTTAATTTGAGCGATAGTGATGGAGGTTCTGCTGGTAAATCTGATAACTTGCCAGTATCTTGGCCTAAACGTCCTACTGATGGAGCAGGTGATGGATTTGTAACCTCCATAAGGGGCCTTTTTAATTCTCAACGCCGCAAGGCCAAGGCATTTGTGCTGAGGACAATGAGGGGTGAAGCAGAGAGTGAATTACATGGTGACTGGAGTGAAAGTGAAGCTGATTTCTCTCCATTTGCTAGGCAACTCACAATAACAAAAGCTAAGAGGCTTATTAGACGCCACACAAAGAAGTTCCGCTCGAGGGGCCAGAAAGGTTAGTAGACCCTTTTTCTTTCAATCGTAGTCATTTAATATTTATGTGAAATTAGTAGATTGAGGTGTTAGCTTATAACTCTATCAGAACCATCTAACACTGCAATAGTGTTACGGCCATTTAAAACCTACTGCATATCTGTTGTAGTTATCTCAACCCGATTGGATCCTCAGTTTTGTGCATGCATATGTAATATATCCACTCTGGCGTTAAGTTGGTCTCTGCTAGACTTGGGAGAATTTGAACTTTGAAACGCTAGTAATTTTGTGACTAACCCTCCCTTCCACATCAGGTATGACTTCTCAGCAGAGGGATTCACTTCCGTCATCACCAAGAGAGACCTCACCGGTTGAAAGTGACTCATCAAGCGGAGGTTCCTCACCTTATGAGGATTTACACGAGTAGAAGAGTCTCAAAGATGCTGATGGTCAGACCATTCTTTCTGGGAAGAACCCATCCATGGGTTCGGGGATTTGTTATTGTTTGTAGGGATCTCTAACTTGACATGATACATCGTGCGGTAAAAGTAATTGATTCGACTCGGCAGCCACCTTGGATACTTGCTCGGAAGATTCAAGATGTGTCAGAATTCTCTTCCAATAAAACGAGGTTAAACAAATTGCATGCACAGATGGTGAAATGCGGTTCAAGATAATTATCTGCTAGAACCCATTGGCCGGCCCCTCTTAATTATTTTGCAAATATTGAAGAGTTAATCCATCCCCCTTCTGCTCCGATTTCTGAATAGTAGAAGGAATATATGGGCTCTGAAGAGCTTCCATGATTTTGTTTTCGGCACACACACATATTGAAAATATAATAAAATGCAAATTTTATAAATTTGTGCGGATAACACGTAAATTGGCAGTCAAATAAATTTGAATCTCTAAAGGTTTACGATGTCGGCATGTTTCAAGGGTCTCCAATTTTATTTTCCTGCATTGTTGAGATCGTAAAACTAGCTGCTGATCTTGCCAAGATTTTATCGAACTAGTTTTTAAAGTGAGTTGGAGCTCTTGCGAGCAACGCACAATCAATGTCAGTTCATGTGCACAAATTGTGTACTATTGGCACAAAAGGTTGGTAATACTCCCTCCTTTTCAAAATCAGAGGTTTATTTTTATGATCTGAAATATAGCGTTAGTATTAGTTATAAATTTAACTTGTGGTTTGATATTAAAAATGATAGTAAAAAAATAATAGTAAATTAGTAACATTAAATCGTTTTATAATCTTAAAATATAAATATATTTTTAATTTTGAAATTACAGAGATAGTAACAGTAACAATGATGTCAAATTATAAGATCCATGTGTTATTTCTTCTCATGAACTGAAATGTACTTTGTTTGCATGTAGTAACCAGGGGCCGACCCAGGGAAGGAAAGGAGGGACACTTAAGAATGTAAACGAGTTAAACAGTTGGGCTCGATTCGAAAAATACGAGTGAGATTCGGATTTGTTAATAATATGATCTAAATTTGAATATTAAAAATAGTTCGAATAAAAATATGAGTAGAGTCTGAATAAGGTTATACTCGACTCGTTTAAGATTCAAACTAATTTTTTATTGTGATTCGATACATACTCGATTGATACAGATGCTTATACATTATCTTATAATATATACAAATTTAAATTAAATTAGGATAATTAATTATTATTGTTTTGTTTTGTTTTTTAATTGTAATTGTGATTTATATTCGTAAAGTATAATAGTAAATATATTTTCTCATATCTAAGTAAAATAACAAATTTAATTTATAATTATATTTATTATAAAACTAGTTATTATATGGAGACTGAATTTGAGCTTGAATTTGAAGTTTCATGATTAGTTGAATATAATTCGATCCGAAGTGGTCAAATTCAAGTAATAAATATTAGAGTTAAGTCGAATTTGAGTAAAATTTTTCAAATACAATTCGAATTGAATTTGAGTACGAATTTATCATTTCGATTAGCTCTCTGTTCGATTCAGTTCGATGTGTTTACACCCTTAGGGGCACCTGCTCTCATTGAAATTTCAATGGGTCGGGGGTCAACTTTAAAAAAATTTATTTGAAGGGGTCTTAAATGAAATTGTTATATTTGATTTAAAAAGTAAAAGTATTAGAATACTTAAGAAAACTACTCCCAGTTCCCACTACTCCACAAAATAATTTTAAAAACAATCTCATTATTCTAAAACAAGACCAACAATCTCATTATCCCAGTTAAAACAAGGGATATTGATGGTATGAAAAGGACCAAGACCAATCCCATTATCCTAGTTCCCACTACTCCACTAATAGTCTTAATCTTTAGTACTTCATCTATTTAGATGATTCATCAACAAAACAACACACAACAGTCATTCAGCCAACAGAGCAACAACAACTCCAAATCTCCAAATTCGCAAGAGAGGCACATAGCAACTCTAAGTGTTTAGGTTATTTTAATTTTAGTTTTTAAATTTCCTAAATTTAACAATTTTTTTAGGAATTTTTGTAATTATTTAGATTCTTCTTTTTTTGTACTTTTATAAAATTAGGGTTTTTTATTTTTTAAAGCAACACTGCATCAACAAAGAAGAGAACTCCATCAAATAAAAGTTCTTCAAGTACCTGTTTTATTCTATTTTCACTTTCTTTAAATTTTTGTAATGTTACTTGTTAGTGGTTTAATTGAGAAAAAAGAACATAATAAATTAAAAGGGGAAACATAAATTTTTTGAAAAAAAAAAACTAAAAACGAAAAGGAGTAAAAATATATCCAAATAAACATATAATCTGCATAGTATAATGTTTAATGTTGATATTGTTTTGATTTTTATATTTGTTTTGAGCAAAATTCAACTCTAATGAAACCTATAGAACAGTACATTAGTAACTTACATTGAGCGTGATATTTCTGCAACTATTAAAAATGAGGTTATCATGCACTAATTTCAAACAATAAAATTTAGAAAAATGTTATTATAAATAATATTTTAGAATTATTTATTTTATTAATTTTTTATTCTAAAATTTTTTTTCCCGATTTTTGCCCCACGGCTGAATCTGTCCCCGACAGTAAGTCAGTAACTGAACTTTATTCCAACTCCATTTGCAATCTTTTTATTATTTTTAAATTACTTTTATGATGACAATCTCGTATTCTATTTTATCTAATCTTCTTTAGGATTATATAGTCCTCATGTATGCTCTTTGAAACAGTAAAATAGTTCATTAGGTTGTGGTTGTTTTCCTTGAATTAATCAAAGAATTAAGATTTAGCTAGTAATAACAAGTATAAATAAGTTGCAATAACTTAATCCCATCATCCCATGTAACATATTAGCAAATAAACATAACCTAATATACCCTCTTCCGTTTCAAAATATTTATTAAAATATAAAATAAATATTGATATTTTAAAACTCAATTGGACACATTTTTAAATTTAAGATTTAAATTATATTTTGTAAGCAATAAATTTCATATTTAGTAGTACTTTAGAGGTTTATAATATTCATTGATAAAAATTAAATATAGTTGTGTTATTGAAAAAAAGTTTTAATTAACATTTTAAATTTTAAACATAGTACTTCGTTTGGAATGGAAGAGTTTTTCTAAGATATGTCTGTTTAATGTACAATCTCCTAAATACCTAATATTCTAGTCTGACTTGAACACAATGTAGTTTTTTTTTTCTTTGAATAATATTAGGGGTTCATTTAGCCCTAAAACTTTTTTTGGAACCTAGATGCCTCTGACGTTGAAAAACTTTGCTCAATTAGGCCCCTCCCATTAAAAAATTTACAACTAGACAACGAGTGTATTGCAGTTCTCTGATCGACTGCCACGTGGAGTAACTTAATGTGACATGGCATGAAAGGAAGAAATTTAGTCAGTTATTTTTTGTCCATCTGTCAAAAGGGAAAAAAACCCTTATGTTCCTCGTTATCTTCATCCTCTGCTCGGCGACCACCCATGACTTATAGTTCCTTGTCATCTTCATCCTCTGCTTAAAGACGTACCATTGATGTTGATTATGAATCTCAACCATTATGTTATTGTGCGTTATGAGCTCCTATGTGGACCTCATAAAGCGAAACAAATTCTGGTAGGAGGTTTTTCTCATGCTTGAAATTTAGAGCAAGTCCTTCTAATTTCTTTTGATTTAGTGTTTCAAAAAGGGTTATACCTGCATGTTTGTCATGTGTATGTTTTGGATTCAGAAAAGGGGATGTGGATTCTTTGTATGGCATGCCACATAGATGTGTGAGAGGGAAAAGATGATCATAAATGATCTGAAGAGGGAGAACAAGCTTCTGCAGATGGAGAATAAGGAGCTGAAGAAATTTCCTCAGGTTGAAAGGGCATCTAAATTGAAGGAACTGGTTGATGAGTTGAAGAAGTTGAAGTCAAATGGAGATGAAGTTTCTATTAAACAAACTAAAGAAGTGGACAATTTGAATAGGAAGTGCAATGATGTGTTATTAGTTACATTCATCTGTATTTCTTTTATGCCACTTAGGTATGTTTAAATGGTTAGATGAATTGGTAGCTTTGCGACTTGTAATGTCTTTATGATTTTGTTTTTGATTTAACTCAATGTCAAAGAATTTTTGACCTTGGAAAGTCCTTTTTTGTGTATCATTTTGAATGAGTTATGCAAATTCAATACAACAAATGTTAAATGAAAGCAAAAATAACAATTGAACAAATTGAGGTTGAGAAAATGTAATAAAACATTCTTTAATTAATCAAGAAGCAGAAACATGTTCATTACACACCTTAACTGGGCATAAACACATTAAAATTGTCCAAAATATATTGCTCAGTACCAAAAACACAATAAGTAGTCATTTGTTCAAACATCATTGACAATAATTACAAGATAAGTCCAATACTTAATTTTCCAAACAGCCACAACATTAAGAACTTCATTTATCTCCACTGCCATTACGTGACATTCCTTCTGACTTGCTTTTCTTGTTGCTCCTACACATTCTTTCATCCCTATCTGTCATAAGTTGAGTGGTAGTGATGCAACTTCTACCCCTCCATTGCAGTTCTGGAGGTCTAAAAGGCATGTTGGACATGTTAACAGGGCCATCATCACCTTTGTGGTTGATTCTTCTACTGCCAAGTGAAGTTGATGCTTTGTTTGTAGCCTTTTCTACTTTAATTTGAGCTTCATTAGGGATTACAAATTTGGTGTTAGGGTCAACTATAGCTGGTTGTGTCTGACTTCCTTCATTGACAATAGTTGATGATGTGCCACTCTATATGTACATAACACATAACATCACAACAATCACAAACTTGCACATCATATTATATTAATCATAATGAAACAAATATCACTCAAATTACGTTTTATGTTACAGAGCTCGTGTTGTCATCATAGACTAACCCAACACTTTCACCATGAGTGGATTAGTTCTTGGAGTGAGCTCTTGCAGTAGGTTGAACTTATAATTTTAAAGGCATTGGCCTTGAACTTGCAAATTCTCTCCTAGCTAATATTGTAGGGATTAATGGTTTAACTTGACTTGGTGGTCAAATTGTAAGGCATGTTTGTAAGACCCCAACTTTTATGATTAAAGATTAATTTTTTTCGAAATATATTTTTGAATATTATGGTGTGGATTTGATATAATGTTATAGTTGTGGGTAGTATTTATAAATTTTGCAAAGTAAGCAAGTTGTTATAAAATATTCGATTGGTCGGGGAATATTCATTTTAATAGAGAATATTCATACGACGGCACAATCATTGGTGGACCCCACAACGAAAGTTTTGTCGTAGTTAGAAAACGACAAAAATATATTTTTATAAAAATAACGGCGAAAGTTTTACCGTTAAACTGTTGAACTACCCGGTGGTAAAAGTATAGTAATAAGCGTGGTTGTATAGTAGCACACGATATTGATTATTGATGCTTACGTGAGAAGTCACTCAGTTATACTCAATTATTGCTACAGTAATTGCTGCATAATATCTCTCATATTATTGATTCAATTATTGTCATAGTATCATCTGAATAATATTATTAAATTAATAATTGATGCGACAAAATTATTCATATTATTATTTGTAATATTAACGATGTCTAGAAAGTTCTGTCAAGGAGAAGTTTAGTCGCCTAATTGCACGCCAATAGGGAGAAATTCTTATCGAAAAACTCCATCTTTCCTGGGAATGATCTAGTTGTTAAATATTGTGAGTTATAATATTAATGATGAATAAGTTCGTGTTGATTAAAGATAAAATTGATATTTCTATTGTGTTGGGATTATTAGTGTTAAAGAAAATTGACATTTATTTCGATAAGGTTATATTGACCAATCGGGTAATTAATTGGATAAATGAACAATTAATTGCTATTAATTCACATGCTTATAACTATTTGTTCACATGTATGTACTATTGATTCACATGCATGCACTATTAGGGGAGGTGGTGCAAGATTGATAATACTTGAACGACTAAATTAAAAATGGAGGTATAGATGAAGGTATTATACTGTCGAGGAGAGGTTGGGTAACCTAATTGCGCGCCAATAGGGAGAAATTCTTATCGAAAAGTCCCATCTTTACTGAAAATGATCTAGTTGTTAAATATTGTGAGTTATAATATTAATGATGAATAAGTTCGTGTTGATTAAAGATAAAATTGATATTTCCATTGTGTTGGGATTATTAGTGTTAGTGAAAATTGATATTTATTTCGATAAGGTTATATTGACCAATCGGGTAATTAATCGGATAAATAAGTAATTAATTGCTATTAATTCACATGCTTATAACTATTTGTTCACATGTATGTACTATTGATTCACATTCATGTACTATTAGGAGAGGTGGTGCAAGATTGATAATACTTGCATGACTAAATTAAAAATAGAGGTATAGAACGTACTATACTGTAACTATTTTTTTTCACATATATAAAACTATTGATTCACATGACTGAACTATTGATTTACATGATGTACTATTAGGGGAGGTGGTGTAAGTTTGATAATACTTGTAGGAGTAAATTAAAAATGGAGGAAAAGATGGCGGTATTATACTGTAACATTTCGAGCCCCAAAACGTGCAATTATCGAAACTATATTTTCCTATAAATAGAAGCTCATTCTTCTTTCATTCTCACCAATTCACTAAGACTCACAAGAGCAATTATAGAGAGAGAAGCTATAGAGAGAAAGAAGAAGAAAAGTTTGCTACTTCTTTATTCCAAAGATATCCGGTCTTCTTACGAGGTAAAGGGTATTATTTATTTCATATTCTGAAGAGATATTATTTTTCGTATTCGTATGAATATTATTTTCGTTCAATATTCGTAAGGAATATCATTTTCGTTAAATATTCATTGTCTTCGTTTAATATTCGTAAGGAATATTATTTTCGTTCAATATTCGTAAGGGATATTATTTTTGTTCAATATTCATAAAGAATAATATTTTCTTCTATACTATGTAGTATGTGAGTAATATTATTTCGTCTTATATTCCTGATTATACCCTCATTTTGTTTAAGTATTGCTTCTATACTCCGTAAAATTAGTAAAATATCCTTGAAATTTGCGCTTCATCTAATATCGTTTCACAAGGATATTTTCTGCACATTCTTGTTAAATTTTAAGCTTTTCATATTGGAGTACTGTCCATGAGTACTATTTATTTATACGGTACTATTCACAAAGTACTATTCACGGGTACTATTTACAAAGTACTATTCACGAAGTACTATTCATAAAGTACTATTTACGGGGTACTATTCCCAAAGTACTATTCTCGGGGTACTATTCACCCGAGTACTACTCACCTGGAGTACTATTCATGACAAAAATTAATTTTTTTCGGTCCAAATCATTTTTGATACAATATTATTCTTGAATTTTACTCCACAAAGCAGTATCATGTTAGCAATTTGATCATTATTGAATTCTGGATAAATTAAATTATAATCTTTAAAAATTTATCCTTTGATTTCTTTTAATTGAATTCTTATATCATTGTTATCATCCTCATGCTTATATTGTGATGAAAGTCATCTTTGGCTGACGTGCATATATGGACTGTTAATTAGTATGATTATGACCAAGAATCATTCGGTATAATCATGACCCATAATGTTACAAATGATGTGGTAAAAGTCCTCATTTGCCTGTAGTATATTGATGGACAGTTGCTGGTATGATCATAACCATTGGTGAAAACACGAATATCCTTGGCCCGTAGTGTATGGATAATTTGTGGTCGTGATACTAATTAACATCCTTGGCCCGTAGTGCAGGGATGATTCGATAATGTGGTTTATTTATTTATTATTTACTTGACTCTTCTAACGGATTGCTTGTTCCACTTCAGTTAAACTTGATGTTTATTGTATTTTATCAGTTTAACACTGTTGAAGGCTAATGATAATTTATTCTGCATTATCTTAGTCATAATATTTCTTACTGGGCTAGTTGAGCTCACCCTTTTGCTTTCATTGTTCTCTTCAGGAAATGAGAACGTAGCCGAGACTAGTCGGGGAACAGAGTGATGGTCTGAGATGGTGTCATAGTAGTCCTCATTATTCTATGAAATAGTGTGATAATAATTGTAATGAGAACTCCATTTGAGTTTGGATATTTTCTAGAAGACAATATTCGTGTAAAAACTCTCAGCTCATGTTGTATAATTAAGTTTGTATTTGTATTTTGTACCATGTATTTGGTGACTCAGAATGAGTGATGTATACCTATTTTGGGGGTATCACAGTTGGTATCAAAGCTTAGGGATATGATCCCTGGTTGAGATGTGAGACAAGAACTAGGAGGGGAGAGACGAATAATTCCTTCGCTAGTATGACCTACCTAAGTTTATTTGGTATTTAATTGGTCGGTCAAAATATATGGATAATATGTGGCATGTCAATTAACCCTTGTTTTGTGGCAGTGTTTGAAAATGGCATATGAAAATATTGAAATCAGTAATGAAGCACACATGAGACCGTTGAGTCACCAACGATCAATACCAAAGATAATGTGCAACAGGAAGATAATAATCCTCAGGTAAACAACAACACCGATCAAATGATGAACGATGGGATGTTCAGAGGCTTTATACAATTCATGCAACATCAGGCGAGAGCAGCTCCTGTTCAAAATTGTTCTCAATTGTTGGATTACTAAAAAGGGATTAGTGAATACGGATAGATTGGTACATACGTTGCTTGCTCATTGGATAAGGATGATTGATCTCATAATTATTTGTGTGGAGACATTAAAGCAAGTATGTAGGTGTTTATTGGAGAATAAGTTCACTGAATGCGACTCGCTAAGAAATACCTAATGGAGTTTTACTTGCATGTCAATAGAAATTCCTGTAGTGATAGTAATATAAGTGATCCTTAGACTTGAGATCATCATAGTATCTTGTGTATGATGATTTATTCTTTGACATGTCCCTTAAAAACTGTAGGCTATATCAAATGGTATGTTTGGGTGTAATAAGTTGTACATGGAGATAATGAATGATCAACAAAGAATCTACCGCTTCTAATAAAAGGAGAGAATGTCATATGTGATTCGATAAATGACAACACAGTAGTACTTGGCCAAGGCAGAATGAAATTAAAAAGGAGTTTCTAATTTGCATTATTTGAAGTTATGCATTTGAGAATCGAAAATACATATAATTAAATAAAATAAGACTTGACAATAATTTCATGTCTTATATTTAATTGGAACATTGTATGGTGGAAGGATTGAATTGTATGATAACTATTTACTCAAAGATTCTTTTATGATTAATGTTAAAATTTATATTATCTAGAAAGTCATTAATTGCTAAGAAGATTTATCCTTATTGTAAAATAAATGTTATTTATTTAAATAAATTAATAAATTCATTTATTTATTTAAATAAATTTAAAATTGTTCTAATTGATTTATTCACAAACAGTTTAATATGAAGAATCTAAAGGGTCACACCATAAAAGGAAAAATATTTATTTTAGAAGTAAATGACATAATCGTAATAATAAGTTAAGTGTATTTAATTTAATCTATGGTGATAAAATAAATTAAATAGCTTAATATTTATTATTTAATACTTTAAAATATTAAATATAAGTTTGAAAGTAGTATGCACATAAGCCAATTATGTTTGATAATAAAGCATATACTTTGTAACAATCTTATTTATTTATTAATAAAAAGTATTAATTTATTAAAGACTTTTAATTATCTACATGATGTTGTTTTTAATATGTGATAAACCCATAGTTTTAAGAAATGCTTTTAGAATAATGATGATGATCATTCTAATGAGATCTAAATTCTTAGAAAGCTTAAAACTAAAATAGTTCCCAATCGTTGGATTACTAAATTGGGGATTAGTGAATTCGGATAGATTGGTACATACGTTGCTTGCTCATTGGATGATGATGATTGATCTCATGATCATTTGTGTGGAGACACTAAAGTAAGTATTTAGGTGCTTATTAGAGAATAAGTTCACTGAACATGGCTCGCTAAGGAATACCTAATGGAGTTTTACTTGTCTATCAATAGGAATTCCTGTAGTGATAGTAGTACAAGTGATCCTTGGACTTGAGATCATTATAGTATCTTGTGTATGATGAGTTATACTTTGACTTATTCCTTAAGACCCTTAGGGTATATCAAAGGGTATGCTTGAGTATAATAAGTAAATACATGGAGATAATGTATGATCGATAAAGAATCTACCGCTTCTAGTAAAAGAAGAGAAATGTCTATGTGATTCGATAAATGACAACCCAAAGAGTCCTTGGCTCAAAGTAGAATGAAATTAGAAAGGAGTTTCTAATTTGCATTATTTGGAGTTGTACATTTAAGAGTCAAAATACATATAATTAAATAAAATAAGACTTGACAGTAATTCTGTGTCTTATATTTAATTGGGACATTGTATGGTGGAAGGATTTAATTATACATTAACTATTTACTTAGAGGTTCTTTTATGATTAATGTTAAAATATGTATTATCTGAAAAGTCGTTGATCGCTAGGGAGACTTATCACTGCTATAGTATTCCATCTGGAAAGCGCCTCAGGGACAAACCTGACCCTTAGCTCACTCTAAGAGGTTGGCCCTTCCTGAGCTACCTTAACCCAGAAGGAATGCTTGATCAAGTTCATCTCAAGGACCAGGTCAGTCAACGATCGTGAGAGTCGAAGTTTGAAGAGAACTAAGCGATCGCGAAGGTCTAACCTCAACGATCGTAGTGCTACCTCAATGATCGTAGCACAACATCAGCGATCGTAGAATACAACTCGACGATCGTAGTCCTACCAAAGGGTACTCCAGTTCACAAGGAGTTTGGAAAATGAGACATTTGCTAAACCATTCAAAATGAGGAGATAAGTTCGAATATCAGTGATTGAGATATGCTGCATAAATGTAAGGATAGAAGTAAAAGCCATCCACGGCAGCATCTCTCAGAAGTTGATCGTTGAGTCAACAAAGGGAATCGTAGAGTTCATAGCTACCTTACCATGCTACTCTACGAATCAAAAGGTCAACGGTCAAAGCCACGTCAATTAATCGTCCACTCTTCTAAAAAGAAATATCTAACTGAAAAGTTATGGGCGAGTTACAACTCATTACTGGGCAACGTGCAACCAATGAACGGCTGACACATCACTGATTATGCAGAGTTAGAAGGAAATGCCTTAAAGATAATTTCAAATCTGCAGACAGTTACCAAAAGCTATCGAACCTTTCTCCCTCCCATTTTCAAACCCTAGAATCCTCTCAAGAGCCAAAATCAGTTAACCTTCCAGAGCCTTACCAAATTACACTCAGCCATCTTTTATAAACCTCTCTAAATCAAACACCCACATTCTTCGAACTATTCATATGGAGAACTGGCAAGTTATCACCGACATTCAGCTCGGAACCAAATCGTTTAAGAAATCTGAGAAGAGGTTCAGGGACATTCTTGAACTCGTGAAGAAAGATGGGTTCTCAGAATGCCTTGAGGCAAGTACTCGTGTGTACATTGACCTGGTTAAAGAGTTCTACTCAAACGTCTCCATAAACTCTGGAACCCTGTCTACCAAGGTTAAAGGTCAGACTCTGAAGCTAAAATCTTCTGACCTCAATCAATGCTTTGGTTTTCCTAACCAAGGGTTGAAGAACCTTGAAGATGTCAACACTGAACAAGCAAAGGAGTTGATGGGGTACCAAAGAAACCCTAGTTTCAAAGACATGAAGAAGGAGTTTCCTAAAGAATATGAGTTCTTAGCTAAAATTGTTGGAAAGTGCATACTGTGCAAGAACACTGTACATGACACAGTGATTGACCAACAATTGAAGATAATGTCAGCAATAGTTCTGAAGAAACAAATTGACTTTGGAGCTATCTTGATCGATCAAATCTCCAAGTGGGTAGAAAAGGCTGAGAAGAAGAAATCCACAGAAAAACCTCTGACTAAGGTGTTTCATGGTAGATTGCTAAGTATTGTGCTAAAGAAGAAGCTAGGAGGGAAAATCAAGGATGATGAGGGAGAAACCTTGAATGTGCACAAAGTAATGTCTCCACAATTATTTGTAAACTGGAAGAAGAACCCTAAAGAGAACAAAAGGCTGACAGCTGGGAGCAGCAGTAAAGCCTCTGCAAAGAAGAGAAAGATAGTAGAGGAAGAGAGCTCTGAGTCTGATGACTCTGTAGAAGCAAAAATCACACCAACCAGGAGGAAATCAAAAGTTGTGAAGAAAGCTGGTGATGAGAAGAAAGCCCAGGCCCCACCAAGGAGAGTCTCCTTAAAGGATAAGGATAAAGAAGAAAAAGTCCTAACTGCTGAAACAACAAAGAGAAGAAGCAGCAGGTTGCTTCAAGGGCCAGTTAGCAAGAAAGCTAAGGTGGAAGACACACCGACCTCAGCTTCCCAAATCAGTACATCTGCCGAAGAAAGGGACGTAGAGCCAGCAGAGGAAAAAGAAACAGATGTCAAGGTCCAGTCCCCACAGTCAGCATCCAGAAATGAAAATGAAGCTGATGGGATGGAAGAAAGTACAGCAACTGCTGATGAAGAAGAATGCTTAAGCCCCATGGCTAATCCTCAGAGCAGTCACTCTGATGACAAAGAAATTCAAGATGATCAAAGTGCATCCCCAAATGCAACTTCCCCAACAAGCCCAGAGAATGGGTCAGACAATGCTGTTCAAGAAGAAGAAAAGAATTCCCCCTCAAGTCCAGAAAGCCTTCATTATGACTCAGAAAGTGATGAGTCCAAGAAAGAAGGATCTATCCCTGTCAGTGCTGAACTCCAAGGAAGTGTGTCTGCTGAACCAGAGGAGTCAGAGTTTGAAGAAGAAGAAAAGTCTGACTCTCCCAAACCTGAACCTCCAAGAAGAAGGAAAAGCTACAGACTGCAAGCCAAGTTTACCTCTAAAAGAAGCAGTGGTCAATCAAATGCCATCATTGAATTGAGTGGTGATGAGTCTGTATCCCAGGGAGAAAATGCTGAAGAAGAAACCAGCAATGAAGAGGAAGAATCTGAGGAAATCCTTGCTGAAGAAGGTTTTGGTCATGAAATGCAGCAAGAAGGATTCTTTGCTGAAGCTGATCAAAATGGTTCTGGTTCTGAGGAAGAAGAAGTAGAAAATGACTCCATTTTTGAAGATCAGGAACAAGAAGAACCAGAACTCTACCCTGTCCTCTCACCTGCAAGATTTATCAGGAGAATAGTGGTAGAAGTTCCTAATGAACCATCAGAGACTCCACCTGATAGATGGGTAAACTATGGAGATGAGCAGCTCAGAGTAGTAAGAATGACTACTTTTGACTTAGCCAAGAACTGGAACAATATGGAGCTAGATTGCTCAACCATTCTCTACAACCCTGATGATCTGCTGATGAGATGGTTCTTTTAGTGGATGCCATGGCTAAAGGCCTGTACTGAAGGAGATGGAAGCTACCTCAGCTGGTGCTACAAGACATTTCCAAGCATGGAACTGGTGGTTCAAAACTTCTCAAGGGTGAAAAGTTATGCTACAAAGATGATTACAAACCAGCCTCACTTCAAGGTCTATCGACATGCTGAAAATCTTTATATCCCCTACGATCGTAGAGTGGATTCTGAAGGACAAAGAGTCATGACCAAGGAGCTGGTCGTAGAGTCTTTTCACTCTACTGCTGATGATGTTCAAGCTCAAAACCAGAAGCCTCCTTATGCTCAAGCACTACTATCAGACATTCCCTCATCCTCAACCAATGATTGGAACTCAACGATTGCTCAGATTCTCCAAGCCTTTGAAAAACTGTCTAAAGATGAAGATCGTAGAGTCCAATTCAATGCTCAACCTGAAGCTGCCCAACAAAAGGATCAAACTACTTTGAAGCAGGAACTACTGAAGAGTTCTGATGATCTAAGCGAGAAAATATCTCTGCTCACTGAAGAATCACAAGTAGCAGGCAATGACAGAGAGATAATCCTTTCCAAAGACAAGCTTGAAAGCTACTTTGGCCGATGTATCTCTCAAACTCCAAGAGAGATAACATCTATCAGAAGGCCATTCAAGATCAAAAGGCTGAAGCTCTACGAATTTAGAAGGCCAATGAAGAGCAGATTCAAGCCCTCTCTAACAAGATTGATGATATGAGGCAGACCTTCTCAGTGCAACTTGAGCTAGGCCAGCAAGAACTAAAGTTTGAATTTGCCAACTCCTCCTACCTGATGGAGCAGCTTAATTCCAACATGGAGCAGCTCTCTCAAATGATTAATGACAAAAAGGGGGAGAAAAAGAGGCATAGAAAGAAGAGGAGCAAGAGGTACTCAAGGAAGAGCGAGAGGTTAAGGAGAAGAAGTCAAAGAAGAAGAAAGCATTTGTAGATAAAGAGTCATCATCCGAGGGGAGCGGAAGATGATGATAACAAGATTACAAAGTCTGAGGGGGAGCATGATCAGAAAGATGCTAAAGATGAACCAAGCAAAGACAGAAGGTCATCATCCCAGGGGGAGCAAGAGCAAGAAGAACAATAAGATGGGTAGCTGATCAACAAGCATCCTGGAAACATATATGGAGCCAAAGAGGTACATCTCTAACTAGTTAGGTATGTTCTGGATCCAGGATGTAGAATGTCTTAATGTATAAATTGCCATATTAATATAAATGACATTCATGATTAACTGTTTTAGAAATATAGTTGCTTACTGTATATAAGATTCATTCATAACATGCATATGCACTTATTGTTTTTGTCATAATTAAATAGGGGGAGATTGTCAGAAATAAACATGTGAATGCTATTCCTATTTATATATAATTTGATTATGATATATATATATATATATATATATATATATATATATGAATGAATAATATACAAGTATACTTGCATTAAGAAAAGCTGTAAAGTCCTTTGATAGATAATAGAAATATGTGTACAAGGACTTAGAATGAATTGATCAAATATGTTAGGTTAATCCTACATAAGAAAGACAGCTTTGTAAAGTCCTTAAAAAGAAAAGATGTACAAGGACTATAAAGATAGAAAGATCAAGCTTGTTAGGTTGATTTTATGATGTAATAGATAGGCTAGTCTGATCGTCGAGCACTGCACCAGAATTCGTTGTCTACCAGGTGAGTCAAGGTTAACTCGAGAGTTATCGAGGCAGAATAGGAGTATGCAAGATAGTAGATCTCAGAGTTCGTAGACGCCGGGAAATGAAGAAGGATCAGTAGTGTATCGAGTGAGAGCTTCCTCGGGATCGTAGTGAGTTGAGGAAGTCGTATTCGTAATTGTAGAGACAACACCTTTACGAATTTGGTACCGTCGATCTACCGAAGCCAAGACAGAAACATAGACTACACTCAGAGTCGTAGAGTCTACTGATGCCAAAGACAAGTCAAGGATCGTAGATCACACTCTGAGTTCGTAGAGTCTATTGATTACATGCAGAGATCGTAGTCAAGCAAGATCAGATGAAGACAACAAGCACAAGGCAGAAATTGTAGAGTGTCAAGATCTAATCTCGGGATCGTAATGTCTGCACAAGCCAAAGCTGAATCGTAGAGTGCAGAACTACGATCTCAACAGAAGTGCTCACAGTGTCAAGGCAGAATCGTAGAGCATATACGGTTCTCAACAAATGAGCACTCCCAGAATATCCAAAGGAATTTAGCCTCTGGTCCAAGCTGCAAGCTACATCCAAGGAAACCAGAGAGCACTCAACGAATGGCATGCAGGCTAAAAGAAGATCTAAGCACCAACCCAATCAGTATCAAGACTGAGTTGTAAAGCCACTCGTGTTTAAGACTTCCACAAGGAGATCCAAAGAAGACTTCAGAAGCTGACTAAGGAAAGTCAGCAAGTGCAGTAGCTATCAAGTGAACAGGAGACAACGATCTTGGAAGCAACCAAGATCGTAGTGTTTGCAAAACAAAGAAGGAAGGCGATGGAAGGTGAACCGAGAGATCTTGGTCGACCTCGATTAGGAAGGCTAAAGTGATTAAGTGCAGGGTCAGTTCATTGATGATAAGTGAACGGGAGATCACAAGGAGAAAGCAAGCTGGACGCGCCACAAATCTGAGGTGTCTTAATATTCAGAAGGGGACTAGAGCAAGGAATTAGGCCATTAGTCTCTGAGAACAGTTGAAGCAAACAGAAGTATTGAAGCACTGCACAATACAAGGAAGAGGTGTTCTACATTGAAGATCCAATCAACACTCTTCAAGATCGTAGTGTTAACCCTACCAGTCAATGAGCAACACTCAACAAGACACTACGATCAAGTCCTTGAAGACGTGCATCAGAATCGTAGAGTTTGGATAGCTAAAGACTGAAGCATTGGTAAAGGTTCAATCTGAAGGATAATATTCGGACAAGTGCTTATTGAGAGCATCGATGCAATAGGACAACCTCTGATCGAGAAATCAGAAAGAGGTAATAAAGTCTTCGACCTGACCAAGACATTAAAGTGATACATCTGACAGGGTAGGTGAAACAGTAGACTGCAGCGTCAGAAAAAGTATGACAAGTCACATCAAGCAGTCTACCTCAAGCAACTCGAGATCTGTGAAGAGATTTGAATAGCCTTCAATGGCTACTTTTCAACGGAAGGATTGGGAAGGAGTATAAATAAGGAAAGCTTCAAAGATCAAAGGTTGCTGGAGTTGCCGAGTTTGGAGAGAAGGTGGACTGATCTAAACCATGTGAAACAGTGAGTTAGAAGGCTCACTCTACGATCCACCAAGAACACTCAGAAGTCAGAAAAAAAAGAAGTAGAAGTGTGAGTTCTACTATGTAGAAGTGAGTGTTCTACTACATGAAGAGTGTTCAGAACTTCCGAGAGAAAGAAGAGCATCATAACATCTTGATGTCTATCATGGGAAGACTCTAAGTACAATAGAGAAGAGCCTACAGTCATCTTAGCAAGTCCATCATGAGAAGGCATCAAGTAGCAGAAGGAAGATCACAAAAGCCATCTTGGTGTCAAGCATGAGAAAGCTTCGAAGTACCTAATAGAAGAGCCTACAGTCAGCTTGGAAGCCTCTCATGTGCAGACATCAAGTACCAAGGAGAATGATCTTCAAGACAGTTCAACAAGGGGTCATCCGAAGTGGTTGAGTAATCAAAGAAGCTGAGCATCATGCAACACTCAGCTGCACTTCAAGGATGATCAAGCCAAGCTGCTAAGTATAGAAGATGTTCAGAGCATGAAGACATATTAGCAGCTCAGCACCGACTCCAACAACAACAAACAAACAACTCAACAAAGGCAGGGCCTGAGGGGTCCTTGTCTAGAGGGACTAAACAAAGCAGGGCCAGAAGGGTCCTTGTCCATAGGGACTAAACGAAGTTCCAAGGCTGCTGGCCTTGAAGAGTTCTTAGTGAACTGAAGTCCCAAGTCATTGGCCTTGAAGGAATCTTAGTGATTGAGGTCTTGCCCTTCCTTGGTGGAAATCCCGCTAGTTAAAAGCGGAAGAGTGGATTAGGAGCTTGAGTCTCCGAACCACTTAAAACCCCTTGTGTCTTTTACATTACGTCATTTACATTATGTCTTATAAGCCGCTATAAGCTGCTATGTATGTTTTAGCGCTTACAACTAAACTTACTCTACACAAAAAATGTATGTATGAGTATGAATATATCAAATGAAGGGGATCTTTTACTTATTCCGCTGTGCTTGAAAAGATTCTTATATTTGTCATATGTTAATTATAAACAATATAATATAAACCAGAAAAGTATTTGAAATAAAAAGGATCTATTCAACCCCCCCCCTTCTAGATCTATTGTGCCCTCTGGGAACTAACAGACGTGATTCCAATTATTGGAGAGTATGCTCTTTTTCTATGAGAGATAGAAAACTAGGGTTTTATCAAATACCCATATTCTTGAATCTTTTTTCTTTCTTGGTGGATCACTTCTAGAGGCCAAACATTTGGGTGGCTAACGTTTATCAAAGGAAGGAATCAAACCCGGTGGATTCAAGTTGAACGCGAAAGGATTTGGAGGAGAACTTGTACCTGAGGAAGCTCGAATCTTCAAGGGTATGATTCTTGTTCTTTATCTTTTTTGTTTAATTAATAATTGTGCATAAAGGATGATCCGGGTATATGGTTTATAAAATTTTAAAACTCTGATTTTCCATGCTTCCGCTTATTTTGTGCAATTTGATTACGTTCATGAATATTACAAACCTAACAGTGGTATCAGAGCCAAACCTTTATGCGAATTATTAATTGTTTTAATTTGGTATGTGTGTTGATATGTGTTTAGAACAATTCAATTGGGCATAATTTGTTGTATAAAATTTATTTTAAAAAAAAACAAAAACAAAACAAAAATCGCGAAAACCCGACTGAATCTGTTTCTTCGGTTGATTAGTATATATATGACTCACGCGAATCAACGGGATTATGAATTACAATATTACTTTTTTTGCTTCAGTGAATCACTTAGTATATCATATTATATGTTACCTGGAGTACATGTGTGACATCCCCAAAATAGGTATACATCACCCATCTTGAGTCGCCAAATACATGGTACAAAATTCAAATACAACTTAATAATACAACTGTCGTGTAAAATACGACAAAATATAAACTGAGAGTTTTAATACGAATATTGTCTTCTAGACAGTATTCAAACTCAAATGGAGTCCTCAATACATTTATTATCACAATATTTCATAGAATAATAAGGACTACTAATGCAAACATCTGGACCGTCACTCCGTTCCTCGACTAGTCCCGGCTACGTTCTCATTTCCTGAAGAGAATAATGAAAGAAAAAAAGGGTGAGCTCCACTAGCCCAGTAAAAAAATGTTATGACTAAGATAATGCAAAATAATTTATCATTAGCCTTTAATAGTGTTAAACTGATAAAATATAACAAACATCAAGTTTAACTGCAGCGGAACAAGCAATCCATTAGAAGAGTCAAGTAGAACATAAAATCTACTATCTTCTATGATTTAAAAGGTTTATCATCAATTTTATCGTTGAGACTCAGCTTAATAAGTAATCCACATCATCGAATCACCCCTGCACTACGACCAAGGATATTCTTTAGTATCACGACCACAAATTATCCATGCTTTACGGGCCAAGGATATTCGTGTATTCATCAATGGTCATGATCATGCCAACAACTGTCCATCAATGCACTACAGGCCAATGAGGACTTTTACCACATCTTTTGTAACATTACGATCATGATTATACCGAATAATCCCTGGTCATAATCATACCAAGTCCATCTATGCACTACGGCCACATATGACTTTCAACATAATATAAGCGTGAGGATGATGACAATGATATAAGAATTTAATTAAAAGAAAGCAAAGGATAAATTTTTAAATATTTATAATTTAATTTCTCCAGAATTTCATAATGTCCAAATTGTCAACATGATACTATTTTGTGGAGTAAAATTCAAGAATAATATTGTACCAAAAATAATTTAGACCAAAAACGAATCAATTTTTATCATGAATAGTACCCTGGGTGAATAGTACTCAAGTGAATAGTACCCCGTGAATAGTACTCCGACATAAAAAAGTTAAAACTTATCAAAAATGTTCAGAATAATATTTCTATGAAAAGATACTGGATGAAATGCAAATTTTAAGGATATTCTAATAATTTCATGGAGTATAGAAGTCAAAACTTTAACCAAATGAGTATAGAATTCGAAATCCGAAACAAAATAATATTACTTACATACTACAAAGTATGGAAGAAAATATTATTTCAAGCGAATATTGAACAAAAATAACATCCCTTACCTTGAAAAGAAGAGTATTCCAACTGGTATAGCGGGGATATTCTTGAAGAAAACTTATACTGTTTTCTATGCTCAAAGCTTTCTAAAACTCGAAAGAAATACGCTCAATATTATAGAAGAAGAATTCTCTGATTCTGGCGTGATTTTCAATTCTAACTAATCATCCTATTTATAGGAGAATGGAAGGGGTACTGTTAAGAAACGGACGCAACAGTTATTTTTTTAAAAATCACGGACGAAACATCACAGCTTCACGGTTCCAACGTATCAGTATTCCTTTTCAAGGAGTTGGCCAATGAGAAAAAACTACACATGCCAATATAGAAGCCTTGAGCAATTAAAAGGCACCCTAATTCACAAGCTATCAATAATAATGCACAACTTGAAAAATTTGGCCAAAAGGTCCAAGCTTTGAAAAAAACAACATTACATCCTTCCAAATTCATCCACCAGGACCACCACCACCCACCCACATGTTATACAAATATATATATATATATATATATATATATATATATATATATATATATATATGTATAACTTCCTTACGATTATTTTGAAAAATGGATAAATGGGGTCCATAAAATAAGCAAAATTTACACAATTACTTCATAAAATTTTCCTCAATATTTTAAACAATATTTATCATCATTATTATAATTCGCAATATTTAAAAACGAAGTCATTTCAGGAAAGAGGGGCTTTCCAATAAGGATTTTCCTTATTGATGCATGATTAGGTGACCAAACCTCTCCTCGATGTAACTTCAGACATCGTCGATATTGCAAATAATAATATTAATAACTTTGTCGTCTCAATTATTGATTTAATAATATAAAATATTATGCAGATGATACTGTGATAATAATTGAATCAATAATATAAGAGATATGATGCAGCAATTACTGTAGCAATAATTGAGTATAACTGAGTGACTTCTTACGTAAGCATCAATAATCAATACCGTGTGCTACTATACAACCACGCGTTTTACTGTACTTTTAACACCGATTATTTCAGCAGTTAACGGTAAAACTTCCACCGTTATTTTCATAAAAAGATATTTCTGTCGTTTTCTCATTCCGACAATAATTACGTTATGGCGTCAACCAATTATTATGCCGTCGTACGAATATTCCATGTTAAAACGAATATTCCCTGACCAATCGAATATTATATAACAACTTGCTTACTTTGCAAAATTTATAAGTATTATCCACAACTATAATATTATTTCAAATTCACATTTTAATATTCAAAAATGATATTTATAGAAAAATTCATCTTTATTCATAAAAGTTGGGGTCTTATGTAACATTCCAGAATTAAATATTAAATATTAAATATTTATTGATTTATATAAATATTTAATGGATATGTTTATGGTTGAATAAATAATTGTTCAATTTGAGTTGATGTGGTTTAGTTAATTATTTGTTGAATAAATAATTAAGGAGTTAATTAAATTAATTGTTATGAGATTATATACTAATTTAATTTAATAAGTAAGCTAGAGAGCTTATAATAATTAAATGAATTATAGTATTTTAATTGGAATTTGTGATTAAAATAAAGTGTTAGTTGGTTGAATAAAATTATAATTTATGTGATATTGAATTATGTGTTAAAGTAATTTAATAGATTAATATTTTAATTGATTAAGTTGATTAAATTGACTATTTAATTTAATAAGAAGTGTGACAAATAACCTTGCTATAAGGGAATTGTTAAAATAAATTAAAAGAGTTTAATTTAGTTTTGCCAAACATGTCGTATTGCATATTAAGTCTTTAATCTAATGATGTTTTATCAAACAAGGTATAAGGATTAATCAATTTATTTTAATTCAGTTTACCAAACAAGGTGTAAGGGTTAATTGTAAAATCCCAGATTTTATAGATAAAGATTTAAATTTCTCGAAATAATTTTTTATATTATGGTGTGGATTTGATATAATGTTATAGTTGTGGGTAGTATTTACAAATTTTGCAAATTATGCAAGTTGTCATATTATATTCGATTGGTCGAGAAATATTCTTTTTGTTAGGGAATATCCGTACGACGGTACAATCATTGGTGGACCCCACAACAGAATTATTGTCGGATTGAGAAAATGACAAGAATATTTTATTGAAAATAACGGCGGAAGTTTTACCGTTGATACTATTGAACTACTCGCTAGTAAAAGTACAGTAATACGCGTGGTTGCATAGTAGCACACGGTGTTGATTATTTATATTTATGTGAGAAGTCACTCAGTTTTGTTTAATTATTGCTACAATAGTTGCTGCATAGTATCTCACATTATTTGATTCAATTATTGTTGATTTAGAAGTTTTGTTTTATTCGTATTATTAACGTAATAAAATAGAAACATCTTTTTATATAAAATAGAATACTTTATTAAAGTTATTCTATAAATAGAATATATTATATTCTATTATGCATAGTGTTTTGCATAGTAAAATCTTTTTATGTAAAACAAAATACTTTATTAAAGTTATTCTTTAAATAAAATATATTATATTTTATTATGCATAGTGTTTGCATAGTGCCCGCATAGTGTTTGCATAGTAATTTTTTTTATATAAATAGAATATATTATATTTTATTTAAAAGATTTTTTTTTAAATATGGACCGTCAGATTAAAGTAAATCAATCTAGACCGTTCATGGATTAGTTACTATGCATTCCATTTTCCTATAAATAGAAGCTCATTCCTTCATTATTTTCTTATGAATTCACTGAACTCTAGAGAGAGAGACTATAGAGAGATAGAAGAAAAGTTTTTTGCTACTTCACTACTCTTATATCAAGTATTATTTTACGGTAAGGGATATTATTATTTTGTATTCAAGAAGAGAACTTCTGTTATTCCATTTCTTTATTGTTCTGTTGGAATAACATGTATCTGTGATGCTACCCTATACTTTATTATTACGTTGGAATATCCCGCATGCATGCTATATCTTGGGACTGGTTCCATTTTTATTATTCCGTCTTTATTATTCTATCGGAATATCCTGTCTGTACTATACGCCGGACCTGGTTCCATCATTTATTATTCCACATTTATTATTCTATTGGAACATCCTATCGGTGTGAATTTCACCTGACCTGGTTCCGTTATTATTATTCTGTTGGAATAACCGCAAATACATCTGGCATCCGCATGCATGGTGATATCTTTTGTTATTCCATTCGGTATTATACTCAGTTGATTAAAATTTTGACTTCTATACTCCATGAAATTAGTGGAATATCCTTGATATTTGCGCTTCATCCAATATCTTTCCATGAAAATATTCTTCTGAGCATTCTTGAATTTTACTCTACAAAGCAGTATCATGTTGACAATTTGGACATTATTGGTTCATGGATAAATTAATTCTTGAACTTGTTTTATTGAATTCTTATATCATTGTCATCATCCTCATGTTTATATTATGTTTAAAGTCATATGTGGCCTGTAGTGCATAGATGGACTTGGTATGATTATGACCAGGGATTATGCGGTGTAATCATGACCGTAATGTTACAAATGATGTGAAAATTAAAAGTCCTCATTGGCCCGTAGTGCATTGATGGACAATTTTTGGTATGATTATGGCTATGGATTCTCTTCGGCCAAGGGAGCAAAGATGAATTGTTTTATGGCATGATCAGGACCGTTGATGAAAACACGATTATCTTTGGCCCGTAGTGCATGGATAATTTGTGGTCGTGATACTAAAGAATATCTTTGGCCTGTAGTGCAGGGATGATTTAATGATGTGGATTATTTATTGAGTTGAGTCTCAGCGATAACAGTGATGAAAAACCTTTTTAATCATAAAAGATAGTAGATTTTATTTTCTACTTGACTCTTTTAATGGATTGCTTGTTCCCCGCAGATTAAACTTGATGTCTATTGTATTTTATCGGTTTAACATTATTGGAGACTAATGATAATTTATTACGCATTATCTTAGTCATAATATTTCTTCTTTGGGCTAGTTGAGCTCACCCTTCCTTTCACTTTGTTCTCTTGAAATGAGAACATATTTGGGACTTAGTCGGGAAGCGGAGTGATGGTCCGAGGATAACATTAGTAGTCCTCACTATTACGTGAAATAGTGTGATAATAATTGTAATGAGGACTCCTTTTGAGTTTGTATAATCTCTAGTAGATAATATTTGTATTCAAACTCACGGTTTATGTTTTGTCGTATTGTACCTGACAGTTGTATTAGTAAGTTGTATTTGAATTTATGTACAGTGTAAGTGGCGACCCAAGATGGGTGGCGTATACCTAATTTTGGGGGCATCACGGTTGGTATCAAAGCTTAGGGATATGATCCCTGGCTAAGATGTGAGATAAGAACTAGGAGGGGAGAGACGGGGAATTCCTTCGCTAGTATGACCTACCTAAGTTTATTTGGTATTTAATTGGTCGGTCAAAGTATAGGGATAATATGTGATATGTTAATTAAACCTTATTTTGTGGCGGTGTTTAAAATGGCATCCAAGAATGTTGAGATTATCAATGGAGCCTGTGAGACCTGTTGAGTCTCCACAGATCAATAATCAGGATAATGTGCAACCAGAGGACAATACTCCTCATGAAAACAATAACACCGATGAAATGGTGAATGATAGGTTGGTCAGAGACTTTATGCAATTCTTGCAACAACAGGTGAAGGCAGCTCATGTCCAAAATGCAGGTAGAAATATTGATAACTCTCGGACGGTCATCGCTAAGCAGTTTAAGGAGCAATTCATGCAATAACGGGCGAAGGTAGCTCCTGTCCATAATGCAGGTGGAAACAATGGTAACCCACGGTTGGTCACCGCTAAGCAGTTCAAGGAGTTGGGACCACCGGAGTTTTTGGGAAAGCCAGAACCACTTAAGGCAGAGACATGGATAAAGCAGATTACCAAGATATTTGATGTCTTGGAATGCTCAAAAGAGCAAAAGGTTCCATTCGCCACCTTTATATTGCGTGAAGAAGGAGATCATTGGTGGGAAATGTAAAACGCATTACCCGACTGGCCGACTCAAGATGTCTTGGGAGAAGTTCCAAGAATTATTCAACTACAAGTACTTTCCGAAAGTATTCGTCACATGAAGGAGGTAGAATTCATCAAGTCGAGCAAAACAATATGGCCGTGTCGCGAAGACGAGGCTAAGTTTGCGGAGTTATCCCGTTTGCATCCCATTTGGTCGATAATGAGGAGCGAATGACGCGAATGTTTTTGCGAGGTTTGAAACCCGATATCGTCAATACCTCATTTCTCACAAACTTTGTTTATATTAGGATGTTGTGAATAGGGCTCGATTATTGGAGTAGCGATAATGAGTCAAGACAACCAAAAAGCTGACGACCAACAACACGATAATAATCATAATGGGTGGAAAGCGGTCATCGAACAATGATAACCATCGTGGGGGATATTATCATGCCAAGAATGGTAACCATTTCGGTGGTAATCATGGCCAAGATAATAAGAATGGACATTTAAGAAGAGAAGGTTCAACAATGGCGTGAAGGCGTTGGCACCGACACCGTTTCAAAGGAAGAAGAAACGCCCATCTGGATCATATGTTTCAAATGCGGACAAGAGGACACATCCAGTCAAACTATGCAACAATCAAAGCGTGTTTTAATTGCGGAAGAGAAGGTCACCTAGCTTGATTTTGTCGTATGGTGAAGTCAAGTCCAACCGGGATAGTGATGCCAAAGGATGTCCCAGACAAGCCAAAGCCGGTAGTTTAAGAGAGAGCGTTTTTTTTCTCGTGACGAGGAACCTGAATAAAATTATCACAGGTAAGTTAATCATAAGCTCTTACGAAGTCTATACCGTGTTAAATACCGGTTTTACTCACTCTTTTATTTCACCTAGTTGTGTTCAATGTTTGTACTTAACTCCGAAGAAGTTAAACTTTGATTTATCTATTGAAACTCCATTGGGAGAAACCTTCGTTACCTCCACTGTTTATAAATCTTGTTTGATTCAAATCGACACTTTCACGTTACCTATCGATCTTATCTCTTTGAAAATACTTGCCTTTGATGTGGTTTTTTTTAAATGATTGGTTAACTACTCATCATGTTTTTTGTAAGGTTGTTAGCTTTCATATTCCTAACCAACCTATTATGCGAATTCAAGCAACCAAACCACTAAATTCAATCATTGTCATATCAAGCCATAAGTAAAGAGCCCCGATCCTTTTGTTGATGACTTCCTTGTGTGGAATGCACCAAAGCCAGACTTTCTGTAGGCGACGTCGTGAATGACGATGACAAGTTGATAGGTATCATTGTGAGGTGCTATCTAGGTTAAGGGATAGAAGTCACAATTGGTATCAATGTGACGTATTATCCAAGTCTTGGATGAGAAATAATGATTTTGAATGATATTTCTATCATTAATAAATCTCTTGACGTATTCCTGAAGACTTCTTAGCCTACCCCTAGAGCATGAAATCGAATTTTGTATTGATCCCGGTACAAAACCCATTTCTTAAACCCTCAAAATATTTCTTCAACTAAAAGCGAGCGTAATCGCGCAAAGAGCGTTGACTCGGTATTGAAGATTACAATCGTCATTATTCAATATCATCGTGGAAGAGCGAACGTGGTAGCTGACATGTTGAGTAGAAGATCGTATGCGTTTACAAGTGCGATGTTGTTAACACAAAGACTCATTTCGTATAACTTGCAAATGATGAAGATAGAGTTAAAGACTCTAGGGACCCACGTGAAGATAACTAATATACGAGTAAAATCGACTTTAATCGATAAAGTTAAAGATGCTCAAGCTATATACCCGAATCTAATGAATGTGAAGAAGAAGGTTCAAGAGGGCGTTATTCTAGAAGCAAGAGTTGCTGAAGAGAGGAAATCTCAACCCTCGATTTAATTGGCCCATTTGAAATTCTCGATTAAATAGGAACTGTGCATTATAGACTCGTTTTAGCGCCAAGTATGTTGCGTGTTCATAACATTTTTAACGTATCGATGTTACGTAAATATGTGGACGACCTGAACCACATTATTAATTTAGAACCGGACGAGACATCAGATAATTTAACGTATGAAGATGTACCTGTTAAAATCCTGGAATATATTCTACGCTTAAAGGTTATACCTCAAGAGTTAGAATTTGACGAAGTGTCCTCATTTATTCGGCATACCAGGTACGTACGTAAATTTTGAGGGCGAAATTTCATAAGGAGGGGAGATTGTAAAATCCCAGATTTTATAGATAAAGATTTAAATTTCTCGAAATAATTTTTTATATTATGGTGTGGATTTGATATAATGTTATAGTTGTGGGTAGTATTTACAAATTTTGCAAATTATGCAAGTTGTCATATTATATTCGATTGGTGGGAAATTAGGGAATATCCGAAAATGACGGCGACATACAATCATTAGTGGACCCCCACAATGTAATTATTGTCGGATTGAGAAAATGACAAAAATATTTTATTGAAAATAACGGCGGAAGTTTTACCGTTGATCTTTGTTGAACTACTCGGTAGTAAAAAAACAACGATGTCTGGCGTGGTTGCATAAAGTAGTAACACACTGCGGTGTTGATTATTTATATTTATGTGAGAAGTCACCGGTTTTGTTCAATTATTGCTACAATAGTTGCTACATAGTATCTCACATTATTTGATTCAATTATTTTTGATTTAGAAGTTTTATTTTATTCGTATTATTAACGTAATAAAATAGAAACATCTTTTATATAAAATGAATACTTTATTAAAGTTATTCTATAAATAGAATATATTATATTCTATTATGCATAGTGTTTTGCATAGTAAAATCTTTTTATGTAAAGCAGAATACTTTATTAAAGTTATTCTTTAAATAGAATATATTATATTTTATTATGCATAGTGTTTGCATAGTGCCCGTATATAGTATTTTGCATAGTAATTTTTTTATATAAATAGAATATATTATATTTTATTTAAAAGATTTTTCTTTAAATATGGACCGTCGATTAAAATAAATCAATCTAGACAGATTCATGGATTAGTTACTATGCATTCCATTTTCCTATAAATAGAAGCTCATTCCTTCATTATTTTCTTATGAATTCTTTGAACTCAGAGAGAGAGACTATGAGAGAGATAGAAGAAAGTTTTCTCGCTACTTCACTACTCTTATATCAAGTATTATTTTACGGTGAGGGATATTATTATTTTGTATTCAAGAAGAGAACTTACATTATTCCATTTCTTTATTGTTATTGTTGGAATAACTCATCTGGTGACAGCTACCCTATACTTTATTATTACGTCGAATATATCTGCATGCTATATCTGCTGGGACACTGGTTCCATTTTTTTATTATTCCGCTCTTTATTATTCTATCAGAATATCACGTATGCATCTTATCTGTGGGACTGGTTCCATCATTTATTATTCCACATTTATTATTCTATTGGAACATCCTATCGATTGTGAATTTCACGACACAGTTCCGTTATTATTATTCTATTGGAATAACAAATACATCTGATATGCGCATGCATGGTGATATCTTTTGTTATTCCATTCGGTATTATACTCAGTTGATTAAAATTTTGACTTCTATACTCCATGAAATTAGTGGAATATCCTTGATATTTGCGCTTCATCCAATATCTTTCCATGGAAATATTCTTCTGAGCATTCTTGAATTTTACTCTACAAAGCAGAGTATCATGTTGACAATTTGGACATTATTGGTTCATGGATAAATTAATTCTTGAACTTGTTTTATTGAATTCTTATATCATTGTCATCATCCTCATGTTTATATTATGTTTAAAGTCATATGTGGCCTGTAGTGCATAGATGGACTTGGTATGATTATGACCGAGGATTATGCGGTGTAATCATTGGTAGTAATGTTACAAATGATGTGAAAATTAAAAGTCCTCATTGGCCGTAGTGCATTGATGGGGCGATTTTTGGTATGATTATGGCTATGGATTCTCTTGACCGAGGAGCAAAGATGAATTGTTTTATGGCATGATCGGGATGAGTTGATGAAAACACGATTATCTTTGGCCCGTAGTGCATGGATAATTTGTGGTCGTGATACTAAAGAATATCTTTGGCCTGTAGTGCAGGGATGATTTAATGATGTGGATTATTTATTGAGTTGAGTCTCAGCGATAACAGTGATGAAAAATCTTTTTAATCATAAAAGATAGTAGATTTTATTTTCTACTTGACTCTTTTAATGGATTGCTTGTTCCCCTGCAGTTAAACTTGATGTCTATTGTATTTTATCAGTTTAACATTATTGGAGACTAATGATAATTTATTTTGCATTATCTTAGTCATAATATTTTTTACTGGGCTAGTTGAGCTCACCCTTCCTTTCATTGTTCTCTTGTGAAATGAGAACATATTTGGGGACAGTCGGGGAAGCGGAGTGATGGTCCAGAGGATAACATTAGTAGTCCTCACTATTCTGTGAAATAGTGTGATAATAATTGTAATGAGGACTCCTTTTGAGTTTGTATAATCTCTAGTAGATAATATTTGTATTCAAACTCACAGTTTATGTTTGTCGTATTGTACACGACAGTTGTATTAGTAAGTTGTATTTGAATTTATGTACCGTGTAAGTGGCGACCCAAGATGGGTGACGTATACCTAATTTTGGGCGCATCACATTAATGGGGTATTTTTATTAGCTTAACCAAACAAGCTTTATGGCTTTTGATTTTCAAAACTTACATAACTGATATAATTTATAGCTAGAGTTATATTATATATTTAATATATATTATTACTATATACGTTATATTATTCTACGTATGTTAGAGTTAGGAAGAAAGAAAACTCAAAAGAAGAAAAAGGGAGAAAAGAAGAAAACTATAGAGAGAAAAGTGAGTGATTCTAACAGGTTTTGATAAAGGAATTGGGGAAAAGAAGATTGTAATCATAACTATTTTCTTCTAAACTCTAGAGTATCATCTTCTTAATCAAAGGTAGGATATCAATCCTTGTATTTTATTTTTAAAGTTTAGTTTTCTTCTCCAAAAGGTTCTCTGTAAATAATTATGGATGATGAATTTCTTGTGTATATAGCTTTAGATGATGATTATTGTTGTAAAACTATTTTTTTAGAGGTTATGTATTATTATAATCAATTACTTTATGTATGTATAAAATTTGTGAAGAAAAATATATTCTGAGTGTTCATATAAAAAATATATGAGTATGGCTTAGTCTAAAATGAAATTAAGGTTTGATTAATTGTTAATATATATAAATTGACTATTGAATTTGATAGAGTATATATAAACATAACCATGATATTTTGAATTTACTGTTTTGGTTGAAAAACAAAATCACAGTGTCGATTTTCATTGAAAACATCAAAAATGGAGTTTTTACCAAAAACATTGAAATTGGGTGTTGTAGATTTGATGTTTATGTTATTGTATGGGTAGAAACATGTTAGGAGTTTTTAAATTATGTTTACATGAAGTTTTTGTATGAATTGAATGTGAATTAGTCTGTTAGAAACGAGCTTGTAGGCCAAAATTGGCTTTTTCTTGTACTATTGTCGAAGTCGGTCGATTGAAGCTGCGATTTTTACATGCGTTAATAATCTTGACCCAAAGAAGACGTTAATGGCGCCATGATGCCATCATCGCCACTGCTTACACGCAAGTCAGGTCTGTAGTATGCCATGGCCCTGAAGTTAAATGAGAATGGTCGACGAAGGTGTACTTTTTGTACACGAAATTTTAAGAAAAGTTATGTGATGATAGTAGGACTGTAAAATGTTGATTTTAGTATTTCTATACTATGAATAATTATGTATTAAAGATTAACTTGTGTTATAACTTGATTATGTGATTAAATAATCAAACATACATGATGAATGTAGTTAGTTAAGTTGTAAGGTGGTAGTGACTAACTATGTCATGATGACGCATATATATATATATATATATATGTATATAGGTTATTATGATTCGAATTGATTTGGTTTAGCCTACGAGCAAGGCAAGTTTTCTAATCCTTTATCTTGTTGAACTAATTATTGTTTCCAATTCGATTACCTTATAATGATGCAAGCTGTCTAAACTTTGGTTTGATGTTGAACAAGTTATTCTTGTATTTAACTTGTTGTTTAGCATGCACAACTATATATACTAATGTCGAACATTTCTATCGTTCAAATTGCTATGCATGCTTAGTATTCAATTCAAATTAACCTTGGCTTAGTATTGTTCAAGCAAGGTATGCTATAGTTATTCAAATTGTATGCTATTAGATTATTCCTAAAGCATGACTTTAGTTTACTATGATTGATTCAATCACGATTATTCTATAGTATAGTGTTATTGGTTTTATTAAACTAATCCTTAGTTGATGTTCGTTGAATTCCAAATTACCTTGAAAGCTTATCCAAACCAAACTTCCTTTGGTGCGGACTTGTACTCTAAATACTGAGATGAACAACCCTATTGTTATGATTAAGGGTTAACTTACGCATAGCATTAAAATGTTTGTGCACAATACATTGTATGAAGAGTCGATCCTCCCAAAACGAGGTCCTTATAGTCTTATAGCTTTATTTAAGTTGGAGTTGAAAGATTACTTGCAAGCTGTGGGCGTAGTTCATGGTCTTACGACTCTCGATGATGTATATTTTCCATATTTTGGAATTCCAGTTCGACGATTATTGTTGATAGAGTACTATTCACTTTTGATGAGCCTATTTCGGCGATTATTATTGTTATACTCTGTTGATTCCATATTATATCCGATGAGCAATTGCTTTGCTCACTCTTATATATTATAAACTCATTGCACTAAAGAAAGAAGGTAGGTGAACCTTCGACTAACAAAGAAAGGAAAAAATGTACAAGTGATGAAGACTTGTAATTTTTACTTTGATTAAGATGTTAGACTTTTATTATGTTGATCTTAGACTTTATTTTAAAGAAGTTATGTAATATTTTCCGCATTTGAATGATGATTAAAGGTTAGATAACCTGGGAGATTTTTATTATGTAACCCTTTAATGGGGAAGGTTTTTATTTATTCACTTTTATTATGATTTGGTAGTTAGATATGAATGTTTGATCAAGTGAATACCAAATCCTGTGGGGAATAAAGTACCTGGATTTGGGGGTGTCACAAGTTGGTATCAAAGCCTTAGGTTATGAACCTTAGGTGGGGGGGAAAGCCTTAGGAAGTAACCTTTGAAAAGATAGTGGAGATAACTCTTATCGAGTTTTAAGAAAGAAGTAAAAAAACACTTATGTGCTTATGTGATTATAATTTATGTACTCGTGAGTGTCGAGTAGTAATGATTAATAATTAAAACTTTAAAACTTTATTGTCAGGATGACTAATGTCGGAAAATCCAGTCAGGCTAGGGAGGAGGGACCTCAAATGCCTATAGAGGAGGAGTCTCGCGACATTCCGGTAGTTTAGGAACAACTACTGCCACGGGAGTCAGCCCCGTTGGTCACAGTAGTTGAAGATGAGGATGATGACATGGAAATAGATGAGGAGGATCCGATTGAGTTACCACAAGAGGATGAGGATAACAAGGACGAGGAGGAGGAGACTCCACTAACCTCGATGGCTGCTCGTATGTACGATGAAGTCTACGACCGTAACGTGGAACTTGAGGATACAGATTGAGGAGTTGCAGGAGATAGTAGGTGAACAAATGTATCGCAATGACACAAAAAGACTGGCGAGATCCGAGGATCGTGAAGAACGAATCGACAAATGTCGAGGAGAAACTAAATGCATTAAAGGAGAGAAAGAACAATTGATCGAAAAGTGGTCACTAAATTAAAGAACAAGTGAGAGAAGAAGGCATTAAGAGGCAAGAGTGAAGATGCTTTACGAGGAAGCTTTTTCGAACGACAGTTAAAAGCAAAGAGAGACACACAAGCAAAGAGGATGAAGATGGAAGAGATGGATAAAGTATTTAATACCGCAATTAATCGAGCTCAAGATCGGGTCATGGGATATCCGATTCAGTTCGAGACGCTGCCATCATTTGTGTTAGATCGCAGAACAATATTTCGAGTCATGGAGGAAGAACGTGATAAGGCTAAAAAGTATCTTAATAGAACATCATAGCTGTTGTACGATGAGTGAAAGGTTAAATAAATTGTAAATCCCATGTGTTATGCAACCTATGGGATATGACAATGATGTTGCCCTGACACTTTTGTAGTTCAGGAAAGTAATGTAGGTAGCAGTGATGCTATTGTTTATGTTTAAAAAAAAAGATTATGAATAAATAAAAGTTGTTACTTTATTCAAAGTGTTATGTGTTATGTGGTTAATTCTTTTTGGAGACAAGTTAAGTAGAAATTACTTAAAAGAATTGAATAATAATCTAACGAATGTACTTTTAACAGAAAATGCCTCCCAGATGTCAACCAACACGACAAAGAACCACTGAAGGAACCAATAACGACAATGTTGATGGTAATCCCATTCAACAATTAGTGACACTACTGATAGGAGCGTTGCAGAATCAACCACAAAACCATGGTACAATGTTTAAGGATTTCAAGGCGGTTGGACCACCTGAATTCCGTGGGTCCATAAATCCAGTCGAAGCACAAACCTGGATTATGGAGATAGAAAAGGTGTTCGATGTCGCTAGGGTAGGGGATGATCAGAAGACTGCTTTCGCAACTTTCATGTTGAAAGCAAAAACTAGTTATTTGTGGCAGGCCAATAAATCTCGTAAAGGGCCAGAGGTGATGACCTGGGATAGGTTCAAGGAGTTGTTCTTCGAGACCTATTTTTTGGAGAGTTCGAAGAGTCAGTTAGAAGTGCAGTTTCTGGAATTAAAGCAGGGAACGATGACGGTATCTGAGTATGCCGCGAAATTCAACGAATTGGCGAGGTTTGCGTTATATCAGGTCAGCACAGACGAGTGTAAGGCGAAGAGATTTGAACAGGGACTGAAGCCCTAGCTCTACAGTAGGGTTTCCCTGTTCCAGTTGAAGACGTTTGCAGCAGTGATGGAGAAGGCAGTACTCGCTAAAGGTGGAGGCGAGGCAGTGACAAAATTCAATCAAGAACAGAAGAAGAAGAAGAATGAGAATGAGATTAAGAATGGAGGTGGTGGTGGTGGAAACAACAACAATAACAACAGTTTGAAAAGGATGTGGAATGGAAACATGGGTGCCAGAAACCAACAGGGTAACCAGCAAAACAAAAAGTTTGAAGCATGTGCGACATGCGGGAAATTTCACAAGGGTGCGTGCTTTATGGGGAAACGAGTTTGCTTCAATTGTGGCTAGGAGGGTCACATCGCCCCAAATTGCACTCAACCAAAGAAGAATGTGTGCTTCACGTGCAGATCCAAGGATCACTTTGCTCATGAATGCCCCAAGAAGAAGGATAGAGTGACTACCAGAAACAATGGAGGTAACAATGGAGGTACATGGGCCATCATAGGACTGCTGTGACATCAAACAAACCTGACGGAACCTTGACATGGTATATGCAAGATGATGTGCAATCAAAAGATGTGGTGTTAGGTATTACCCCAATCAATGATATAAATGCTTATGTATTATTTGATTCGGGTGCTACTTGTTCGTTTATATCTGAAGAATTTTCTAAGAGGTTAGAATTGGCTAGAGAAGAACTGAATTTTCCTTTGAACATAGAAATTGCGAATAAGGAAGTAATCCCTGTTAGATTCGTATATAAGAACTGTAGGGTGAGTAATAAGGAAAATATCTTTATGGTAGATTTGATTCCGATTAGACTTGGAGAGTTTGATATTATTTTGGGAATGGATTGGCTGTTCAAATATGGAGCGGTAATTAATTGCCAAAAGAAGTGTGTAAACCTTATGACTCCGTCAAAGGTAGTATTCTATGGTAGCAAGTCACCTAGACAGATGAAATGTCTAACGATTATGCAGGCTAAGAAATTGTTGAGTCAAGGCTGTGTGGGCTATTTAGCTTACATAGTCGATACTCAGAAAAAGAATGTAAAATTGGAAGAAATACCAGTAGTGAGGGAATTCGAAGAGCGTTTTTCGGAGGATTTGCGGGACTTACGCACCGTGAGAGAAATTGAGTTCGTGATCGACTTAGCAGGGAACAAAGACCTGCAAATCGAAGGCCCGTACATAATGGCTCCGGTAGAAATGAAGGGCCCGATGAATACGATTTGCAAGAGGCTGCTTTGGACAAGAAATATATTCAACCAAGCGTGTCACCGTGGGGAGCACCAGTATTATTCGTGAAGAAGAAGAACGGATCAATGCGTCTTTGCATTGATTACAGGGAGTTAAACAAAGTCACTATTAAAAATAAATACCCGTTGCCAAGAATAGATGACTTGTTTGACCAATTGAAGGGTGCTAAATACTTTTCAAAAATAGATTTGAGAAGTGGGTATCACTAGTTGAAAGTGAGGAAGGAGGATATACCACGAACGGCATTCAGAATTTGGTATGGACATTACGAGTTTCTAGTGATGTCTTTTGGTTTAACCAATGCACCTGCTGCATTCATGGATTTGATGAATAGGGTCTTTAAACCATTCTTAGACAAGTTTATAGTGGTATTCATTGACGACATTCTAGTGTATTCCAAAACTCAAGAAGAACACGTAGAACACTTACGTTTGACATTGGAAACACTAAGAAAGGAAAAGTTGTATGCAAAATTCTCTAAGTGCGAATTTTGGCTCAACCGTGTACAATTTTTTTGGGCATGTGATTGACAAAGATGGGATTTCAGTGGATCCGTCAAAAGTGGAAGTTGTGATTAATTGGGAATAACCAAGAACACCATCAGAAGTGAGGAGTTTTTGGGATTTATTTGGTTATTATAGAAGATTTATTCAAGATTTTTCTAAGATAGCCACTCCGCTAACAAATTTGACAAGGAAAGCTGTAAAATTCGTTTGGTCGGAGAAATGTGAAGAGAGTTTCCAAGATTTGAAGAAGAAGTTAAGTGTGGCACCTGTGTTGGCATTACCAGATAATACAAGAAATTTTGTGGTGTATAGTGATGCCTCACACAAAGGGTTGGGTTGTGTTCTTATGTAGAACGGCAAAGTTATTGCGTATTCATCAAGACAACTGAAGGATTATGAGAAAGGGTATCCGATTCATGATTTGGAATTGGCTGCAGTTGTATTTGCTCTGAAGATATGGAGGCACTATCTTTATAGAGAGAAATGTGAGATCTACACAGACCACAAAAGTCTGAAGTATATTTTCACTCAAAAGGATTTGAACATGCGTCAAAGAAGATGGATGGAATTGATAAAAGATTATAATTGTGAGATCTTTTATCATCCGGGCAAAGAGAATGTGGTTGCAGATGCTTTAAGTAGGAAAGGTCGGGAAAAGTTGATGCTGATAACAACTCAAGAGGAGCTCATTTCAGCAATGACAAAACTGGAGTTGGAAATTAAATTTCCAAAAGAATCTGATGAACAACTGTTCCAAATAGAAGCTAGTCCAACTTTAGTGGACAAAGTGAAGGATGCTCAACTACAAGATGAAGAGTGTGGGAAAATCAAAGAGAATCTGATTGAGGGTAGTGATGTAAAATACAAGATCGATACCGAAGGACTACTACAATTTGAGGGAAGAATCTAGGTTCTAGCAACACCAGAGCTGAAAGAAGAAATTTTGATCGAAGCTCATAGCTCAAGATATTCAATTCATCCAGGAAGCACGAAAATGTATCAAGATTTGCGCCGATATTTTTGGTGGCCGAATATGAAAAGGGACGTTGCAGAATGCGTATCGAAATGCTTGACATGTCAAAGAGTAAAAGCCAAACATCAAAGACCCAGCGGATTACTCCAACCGTTGGAAATACCGGAATGGAAGTGGGAACACATCACGATGGATTTTGTGGTGGGTCTTCCAACTACTCAGAGGGGATGCGATGCGATTTGGGTGATAGTGAATGACGGTGACGAAATCGGTAGACACTTTTACCAATAAATCTTGATCAGTTGGCAAGATTATACATTAAAGAGATCGTTTTGAGGCATGGAGTGCCAGTATCAATTGTGTTCGATAGATATCCACGATTCACGTCTAAATTCTGGAAAAGACTACAAGAATGTATGGGAACACAGTTGCGAATGAGTACGGCATATCATCTGCAAACAGATGGCAAAAGCGAACGAACGATTCAGACATTGGAAGATATATTGAGAGCATGCGTCATGGATTTCAAAGGAAGCTGGGATGAACAATTACCGTTGGTGGAATTTGCCTACAATAACAGATTACCACGCTAGCATCGGCATGCCGCCTTATGAAGCATTATCTGGCAGGAAGTGCGAACTCCACTATCTTTGGGACGAAGTCGGTGGCGTCAATTGTTAGGACGAAGCTGGTACAACAAAGTCTTTGAGGTTGTCCAACTCATCGAGAACAAGATTGATAATTGCCAAGAGCGGAAAAGAAATATCTTTGATCAACATAGACATGATCGTGCATTTGACATAGGAAATAACGTGTTCCTAAAAGTTTCTCCTTGGAAGGGGAAGATTCGATTTGGTAAAAAGGGGAAACTAAGTCCGAGGTTTATTGGACCCTTTGAAGTGCTAAGGAAAGTTGGAGAGGTAGCTTACGAGGTAGCCCTACCTCCAGAATTGTAAAACATTCATAATGTTTTTAACATTTCGGTGTTACGACCATATAAACCCGACTACAAACACGTGATCGAGTACGAACCGTTGCAGTTCGAGAAAGATTTGTCTTATGAAGAGGTTCCTATCCAGATAGTCGACAGGAAAGAACACGTGCTTAGGAATAAAGTGATACCTTCTGTGAAGGTGATATGGAGGAACCACAACGCTGAAGAAGCTACGTGGGAACTCGAAGAGAAAATGTTGAAAGATTACCCTGAGTTGTTTGTTTAATCTGTGTCTTCAATTCTGGGGACAGAATCTTTGTAAGTAGGGAAGAATGTAACGAATGATTTGTTTGAGTTGTGATTCTGAGGACAGAATTCTTGTAAGGAGGGAATGATGTAACATTCCAGAATTAAATATTAAATATTTAATGATTTATATAAATATTTAATGGATATGTTTATGGTTGAATAAATAATTGTTCAATTTGAGTTGATGTGGTTTAGTTAATTATTTGTTGAATAAATAATTAAGGAGTTAATTAAATTAATTGTTATGAGATTATATACTAATTTAATTTAATAAGTAAGCTAGAGAGCTTATAGTGATTAAATGAATTATAGTATTTTAATCATTTGGAATTTGTGATTAAAATAAAGTGTTAGTTGGTTGAATAAAATTATAATTTATGTGATATTGAATTATGTGTTAATGTAATTTAATAGATTAATATTTTAATTGATTAAGTTGATTAAATTGACTATTTAATTTAATAAGAAGTGTGACAAATAACCTTGCTATAAGGGAATTGTTAAAATAAATTAAAAGTGTTTAATTTAGTTTTTCCAAACATGTCGTATTGCATATTAAGTCTTTAATCTAATGATGTTTTATCAAACAAGGTATAAGGATTAATCCATTTGTTTTAATTCAGTTTACCAAACAAGGTGTAACGGTTAATGGGGTATTTTTATTAGCTTAACCAAACAAGCCTTATGGCTTTTGATTTTCAAAACTTACATAACTAATATAATTTATAGCTAGAGTTATATTATATATTTAATATATATTATTACTATATACGTTATATTATTCTATGTATGTTAGAGTTAGGAAGAAAGAAAACTCAGAAGAAGAAAAAAGGAGAGAAGAAGAAAACTATAGAGAGAAAAGTGAGTGATTCTAACAGGTTTTGAGAAAGGAATTGGGGAAAAGAAGATTGTAATCATAACTATTTTCTTCTGAACTCTAGAGTATCATCTTCTTAATCAAAGGTAGAATATTAATCCTTGTATTTTATTTTTAAAGTTTAGTTTTCTTCTCCAAAAAGTTCTCTGTAAATAATTATGGATGATGAATTTCTTGTGTATATAGCTTTAGATGATGATTGTTGTTGTAAAATTTTTTTTTTAGAGGTTATGTATGATTATAATCAATTACTTTATGTATGTATAAAATTTGTGAAGAAAAATATATTACTGAGTATTCATATGAAAAATATATGAGTATGGCTTAGTCTAAAATGAAATTAAGGTTTGATTAATTGTTAATATATATAAATTGACTATTGAATTTAATAGAGTATATATAATCATAACCATGATATTTTGAATTTACTATTTTGGTTGAAAAATAAAATCACAGTGTTGATTTTCATTGAAAACATCAAAAATGGAGTTTTTGCCAAAAACATTAAAATTGGGTGTTGTAAATTTGATGTTTACGTTATTGTATGGGTAGAAACATGTTAGAACTTCTTAAATTATGTTTACATGAAGTTTTTGTATGAATTGCATGTGAATTAGTCTGTTAGAAATGAGCTTGTAGGCCAAAATTGCCTTTTTCTTGTCTTTGTTGTCGTTAAGGCATCAATTGAAAGCTGCGATTTCAGCATGCTGTGCCTGACCAGTGAAGACGTTAGTGGCGCGCCATGAACACCATCGCCACGCTGCGTCATAGACTTCAGTAGTTTATTTGGTTAGCATTGTGGCATTATCCCTAAGTCATAAAGACGAACCACGATTAATAAATCTGGAAATGCATGATGAAAGTTAGCAGAATGGTCTGATAAAGTGTACTTTTTGTACACGAAATTTTAAGAAAAGTTATGTGATGATAGTAGGACTGTAAAATGTTGATTTTATTATTTCTATACTATGAATAAATATGTATTAAAGATTAACTTGTGTTATAACTTGATTATGTGATTAAATAATCAAACATACATGATGAATGTAGTTAGTTAAGTTGTAAGGTGGTAGTGACTAATTATATCGGGATGACGTATATATATATATATATATATATATATATATATATATATATATATAGGTTATTATGATTGAAATGATTTGGTTTAGCCTACTGAGCGAAGGCAAGTTTTCTAATCCTTTATCTTGTTGAACTAATTATTGTTTCCAATTCGATTACCTTATAATGATTGAAGCTGTCTAAACTTTGGTTTGATGTTGAACAAGTTATTCTTGTATTTAACTTGTTGTTTAGAATGCACAACTATATATACTAATGTCGAACATTTCTATCGTTCAAATTGCTATGCATGCTTAGTATTCAATTCAAATTAACCTTGGCTTAGTATTGTTCAAGCAAGGTATGCTATAGTTATTCAAATTGTATGCTATTAGATTATTCCTAAAGCATGACTTTAGTTTACTATGATTGATTCAATCACGATTATTCTATAGTATAGTCTTATTGGTTTTATTAAACTAATCCTTAGTTGATGTTCGTTGAATTCCAAATTACCTTGAAAGCTTATCCAAACCAAACTTCCTTTGGTGCGAACTTGTACTCTAAATACTGAGATGAACAACCCTATTGTTATGATTAGGGGTTAACTTACGCATAGTGTTAAAATGTTTGTGCACAATACATTGTACGAAGGGCTGATCCCCCTAAGTACGTGGTCCTTATAGTCTTATAACTGTTTAAGTTGGAGTTGAAAGATTACTTGCAACTGTGGACGTAGTTCATGGTCTTACGACCCTTAGTGATGTATATTTTCCATATTTTGGAATTCCAGTTTCTGATTATTGTTGATAGAGTACTATTCACTTTTGATGAGCCTATTTCGACATTTATTATTGTTATACTCATGTTGATTCCATATTATATCCAGTGAGCAATTGTTTTGCTCACTCTTGCATATTTATAAACTCATTCATTGACTAAAGAAGAGAAGGTAGGTGAACCTTCGACTAGCGAAGAAAGGGAAAAATGTACAAGTGATGAAGACTTGTAATTTTACTTTGATTAAGATGTTAGACTTTTATTATGTTGATCTTAGACTTTATTTTAAAGAAGTTATGTAATGTTTTCGCATTTGAATGATGATTAAAGGTTAGATAACTTTGGGAGATTTTTATTATGTAACCCTTTAATGGGGAAGGTTTTTATTTATTCAGTTTTATTATGATTGGGTAGTTAGATATGAATGTTTGATCAAGTGAACACCAAATCCTGTGGGAATAAAGTACCTGGAATTTGATCTTACAACCTCCCCTTCTTATGAAATTTCGCCCTCGAAATTAGGGTACATACCTGGTATGACGAAGAGGTGAGGATACCTTGATTTCATTTCAGATTCTGACTCCCAGGTCATTTCCTTAACATCATGGTTTCTCCACAAAACTTTGACATGAGGTATAACCTTGGAGTGTAGAATATGTTCCTTCTTATCCAAGATTTTAACATGTACCTCTTCATACGTTAAATCTTCCGCTATTTCATCTGATTCTAACTCAATAATGTGATTCAGGTCTTTCACATATTTACGTAGCATGGATATGTGAAAAATGTTATGAACACGAGACATACTTGGCGGTAAAGTGAGGATTAAAAATGGGTCAATGAATCGAGGATTGAGCTTTCCTCTCTTTCCAAATCTCGTAACTCCTTTCCATGGAGCAACACATAACAACACATGATCTCCAATATTGAATTCCACGTCCTTTCGATAAAGATCATCATAACTCTTTTGTCGATCTTGTGAGGTTTTTATACGTTGTCGGATCATTTGAATCTTTTTCATAGTCATACATACCAACTCCGGTCCCAACAAAGTTGCTTCACCCACCTCATCCCAACATATTGGAGAACGACACTTGCGTCCATACAATGCCTCGAATGGAGCCATGCCAATACTTGCTTGATAACTATTGTTGTAGGAAAACTCCACCAATGGTAAGAACTTGTCCCAACTTCTTTTGAAGTCAAGGACACAGAGCCTTAATAGATCTTCAAGAGTTTGAATAGTCTTCTTTGACTGCCCATCCGTTTGAGGATGATATGCTGAACTAAATCATAAATCCGTGCTCATAGCTTTTTGCAAACTAACCCAAAATCTTGAAGTGAATCTTGGGTCTCGATCAGAAACTATGGATACTGGCATACCATGCAACCTTACAATCTCGTTTATATACATACGAGCAAGACGTTCAAGTGTATAAGTTTCTTGTATTGGTAAGAAATGAGCAGACTTGGTCAATCTATCAACAATGACCCAAATCGCATCTATGCCTTGAGAAACCTTGGGAAGACCAGTAACAAAATCCATGGTAATGTGCTCCCACTTCCATTTTGGAATTTCAAGTGGTTGCAATGGACCTTTTGGCACTTGATGCTCCGTCTTGACTCGTTGATAAGTTATACACCTTGAGATAAACCCCACTATCTCTCTCTTCATATTGCTCCATCAAAATGTATATCGAAGATCACGATACATTTTGGTACTCCCAGGATGGATTACAAATGGTGTGTTGTGCGCCTCCATCATGATTTTATACTTCAAGTCAGAATTGTTAGGAACACAAAGTCTGGAGTTTACTCGAAGTATTCTTTCTTCATCGATTCTTGCTTCCGGAATAACACCTTCTTGTACTTTCTTCCTCATACGCATCAGCTCCAGGTCTGTAGCTTGAGCAGCTTTAACTTTATCGATTAAAGTCGGTTTTACTTGCATATTTTCCATCATCACGTGGGTCCACAGGTCTTTAACTCTATCTCCATCCTTTGCAAGTCATACAAAATGGGCCTTTGCGTTGACAATATTGCACTTGTGCCGCATATGATCTTACACTCAATCGTCGGCTAATCGTTCGCTTTTTCGGGATGGTCTTTGAATGGTATGATCGTAATATTTCAACAGCTCAAGCCAACGTCGTTGTTGCATGTTGAGTTCCTTTTGAGTGAAGAAATATTTGAGGCTTTTATGATCCATATAGATCTCCACCTTCTCTCCATACAGGTAATGCCTCCAGATCTTTAGTGCAAAAACGACTGCTGCCAATTCTAGATCATGAGTAGGATAATTCCTCTCATATTCTTTGAGTTATCACGAGGCATAGGGTATGAATTTCCTATGTTGCATGAGAACACACCCTAACCCTTTGCCTGAAACATCACTGTAGATGATAAATCCCTCCGAACCAGATGGTATTGTCAGAATAGGTGATGAAATGAGTCTCCTCTTGAGTTCTTGAAAACTCTTCTCAGATTCCTCGCTCCAACCGAATTTTGTATCTTTCCGAGTCATCTGAGTTAATGGAGTAGCGATTCGAGAAAATCCTTCCACGAATCTCGATAATAACTTGACTAAGCCGAGAAAGCTACGTCTTGATCTTTGACTTAGGTTGCTCCCGACTTTGAATTACTTCAATCTTTTCTGGATTGACAAACATTAAAAGTGATTTGTATTACGTGCCCAAGGAATGCAACTTTCTCAAGCCAGAACTCGCATTTCATCAACTTGGCATAAAGCTTATTTTTACGAAGCTTTTGGAGTATCAGCCTCAAGTGTTGCTCATGATCTTCACGACTTTTGAAATATATGAGAATGTCATCAATAAAGATAACCACAAAACGATCCAAATATTCCTTGAATACTCGGTTCATCATGTCCATGAAGGCAGCAGGAGCATTAGTCAATCCAAAGGACATGACTAGAAATTCATAATGCCGTCTAGAGATTTTTGAAACCGTCTTTGGAATGTCATCGGTTTAATCTTTAGCGATTATATCAGGACGAAGATCGATCTTTAAAAAGAATTTGGCGCCTTAACGTTGGTCGAAACAGGTCATCAATACGTGGCAATGGGTACCTATTTTGATGGTGACATGATTGACTCCAGATAATCAATACAAAGTCGAATACTCCCATCTTTCTTCTTTACGAATAAAATAGGAGCACCCCGAGGAGGCGTCTTAGGGCGAATGAAGCCGATGTCTAACAATTCCTCACAGTTGAATTTTAACTCACGAAGTTCAACAGAGTCATTCGATATGAGGCTTTGGAAATGGGTTTTGTCTTAGGGTTGAAAGTCGATACAAAATTCAATTTCACGCTCTGGGGGTAGGCGGGAAGTTCTTGAGGAAATCGTCGGAAATTTATTAACAATAAAAATATCATTCAAATCTGACGTATTTTTGTTTAAATCTGTGACATGGACTAAGAAAGCTTGACATCCGTTTTTCAATAAATGAATAGCTTTATGGCTTGATATGACAGTGATTGAATTTAGTGGTTTGGTTGCTTGAATTCGCATAATAGGTTGGTTAGGGATATGAAAGCAAACAACCTTACGAAAACAATCAATTTTTGTATGATAAGTAGTTAACCAATCAATCCCTTAAATCACATCAAATACAAGTATTTTCAAAGAGATAATGTCGACAGATAATGTGAGGGTACCAATTTGAACCAAACAAGACTTATAAACAGTGGATGTAATGAAGGTTTCTCCCAACGGAGTTTCAACAGATAAGTCAAAGTCTAATTTCTCTGTAGTCAAATTTAAACGTTGAGCGCAAGTAGGAGAAATAAAAGAATGGGTACAACCGGTATCAAATAAGGTATAGACTTCGCTAGAGTTTATGATTAGCTTACCCGTGATGACCTCGTTCGGGTTCTTTGCTTTCTGGGAGGTCACGACAAACGCTCTCCCTTGAACAACTTGCTTTGACTTCTCTGGGATGGCCTTTGGTGCCTCCATCCCAGCTGGACTTGGCTTTCCTATATGACAAAACCGAGCTAGGTGACCTTCTCTTCCATAATTGTAACACGCTTTGGACTGCATCGCGCAGTTTGGACTGATGTATCCTTCCCCTCCGTATTTGAAGCATATGATACGTGGTCGTTCTCCTTCCTTAACAACGGGTGCTGGTGCTGACGTCTTTCCATCATTATTGAATCTCATCTTCTTGAAATGTCCACTTTTATTATCTTGGCCATGATTACCACCGAAGTGGTTACCATTTCTGGCATATTGATTCCCTCCACGTTTGTTATCACCGCTTCGATGACTACTACCATTGGTATTATCATTTTGTTGGCTGCTCTCTCTTGGTTGGGTTGACTCATTATCGCGCTCCAATAACTGAGCCCTATTCACAACATCTAAATACAAGCAAAGTTTGTGAGAAATGAGGTATTGACGTATCTCAGGTTTCAAACCTCTTAGAAACATCCATGTCATTCTCTCCTCATTATCAACCAAATGGGGATGTGACCAGGATAACTCGGCAAACTTAGCCCGTCTTGTGCAACGATCGATCATATGTTTTTTCTCAACTTGATGAATTCTACCTCCTTCGTATAGCCGAATACTTTTGGGAAAGTACTTGTCGTTGAGCACGTTCTTAGAACTTCTCCCAAGACATCTTGAGTCTTTGCGTGTTGAGTCGCTTTTCTGATTCCACGATGTCTGCCTCTCCTCCATAACATGAAGGTGGCAAAGGGAACCTTTTGCTCCTCGGAGCATCCCAAGACTTCGAATATCTTGGTGATCTGCTTTATCCACGTCTCTGCCTTAAGTAGTTCCGGCTTTCCCCAAAACTCCGATGGTCCCAGTTCCTTGAATTACTTAGCGGTGACCATCTGTGAGTTGCCAGTGTTTCCACCTGTATTTTGAACATGAGTCTCTCTTGCCTGATGTTGCACGAATTACAGGAAGCTCCTAAACATTTCGTCGTTCATCATTTGGTCGGTGTTGTTGTTTGCATGAGGATTGTTGCCTTCTTAATGCACATTATCCTGGTTATTGATCGTCGGTGATTCGACAGTCTCATGTGCTCCATTGCTATTCTCAACATTCTCTGATGTCATTTTCAAATACTGCCACAAAATAAGTGTTATTTGACATGTCACATATTATCCCTATACTCTGACCGACCAATTAAATACCAAATAAACTTAGGTAGGTCATACTAGCGAAGGAATTCCCCGTCTCTCCCTTCCTAGTTCTCGTCTCACATCTAAGCCAGGGATCATATCCTAAGCTTTGATACTAATTATGGCGCCCCCAAAATAGGTATACATCACCCATCTTGAGTGCCAAATACATGATACAAAATTTAAATACAACTTAATAATACAGTTTGTCGTGTAAAATACGACAAAACATAAGCGAGAGTTTGAATCTGAATATTGTCTTCTAGGCATTATTCAAAACTCAAATGGAGTCCTTAATTCATTTATTACCACACTATTTCATAGAATAGTGAGGACTACTAATGCAAACATCTGGGATAATCACTCAGGTTCCCATAGAGCTAGTCCAGCTACGTTCTCATTTCACAAAAAGAACAATGAAAGCAAAAGGAGAGCTCAACTAGCCCGATAAAAATGTTATGACTAAGATAATGCAGAATAATTTATCGTTAGCCTTTAACCAGTGTTAAACGATAAAATATAACAAACATCAAGTTTAACTGCAGCGGAACAAGCAATCCATTAGAAGAGTCAAGTAGAGCATAAAATCTACTATCTTCTATGATTTAAAAGGTTTATCATCAATTTTAACGTTGAGACTCAGCTTAATAAGTAATCCACATCATCGAATAATCTCTAGTCATAATCATACCAAGTCCATCTATGCACTACGGCCATAGATGACATTCAACATAATATAAGCATGAGGATGATGACAATGATATAAGAATTCAATTAAAAGAAACCAAAGGATAAATTTTTAAAGATTTATAATTTAATTTCTCCAGAATTTCATAATGTCCAAATTGTCAACATGATATTTTTTTGTGGAGTAAAATTCAAGAATAATTGTAAGACCCAAACTTTTATAAATAAAGATGAATTTTTCTATAAATATTATTTTTGAATATTATGGAATAAATTTGATATAATGTTATAGTTGTGGGTAATATTTATAAATTTTGCAAAAAAGTATGCAAGTTGTTATAAAATATTCGTTTGGTGGGGAATATTCTTTTTGTTAGGGAATATTAAATACAATGGCTCAATCATTGGTGGACCCCACAATGAAATTATTGTCGGGGATAGAAAGCGACAAAAATATTTTATATAAAAATAACGGCGGAGGTATTCTGAAATTAAAGCTGCATTGAACTACCCGGTGGTAAGTAAATGCGATGTCTGGCGTGGTTGCGTAGTAGCACACGGTATTGATTATTGATACTTACGTGAGAAGTCACTCATTTATGCTCAATTATTGCTATAGTAATTCTTTGCATCATATCTCTTATATTATTGATTCAATTATTGTCACGATTATCATACGTATAATATGTTATAGTATTAAATCAATAATTGAGGCGACAAGTTATAAATGATTAATAATTGTTGATGATGAAAAAAAATGATTTGTGGTAAGTTTGATTATTTTATGGGGGGCTCATATGTCATCATCTAAGAGTCTCTTCGTCGATAGTATTTACCTTAAATCAATAGTAATTACCTTCGTCAATAGTAATTACCCTTGTGAATAGTAATTACCTTCGTCAATAGTAATTACCCTTGTGAATAGTATTTACCTTCGTCAATAGTATTTACCTTCGTTAATAGTAATTACCTTTACCAGACGTCGAACCACTTGTCGTTTCACATTACAGGCGTCGAACCACTTGTCGTTTAACATTACAGGCGTCAAACCACTTTTCTTTTCACATCATTAGTCGTCAAGCCACTTGCCTTTTCACACGGCAGGTGCTAAGCTAGAAATCTTCTATAAATAGAGGCCTAGGGCTTCATTATTTTTCACGAATTCATTCAAGCTATAGATAGAGAAAGTATAGAGAGAATAAGAGAGAAAGAAGAAGAGTATTTTTTATTCTTACTGCTTGCTGCGATATTCAATCTCTACCAAAGGTAAGGGGTGTTATTCTTTCTTATTCATGAAGAAGGCATTGTTATTCCATTGCTTATTATTACATTGGAATAACTTTGTGTATCGTGGTTTACCCTATACTTGGTGACATTCTTCTATTATTACATTGGAACATCACATGCGTGTGTTTTACAGGACTGGTTTCGTCTCTTTATTATTACATTGGAATATCACATGCGTGTGTTTTACGGGACTGGTTAAAATCTTTATTATTACATTGGAACATCACATGCGTGTGTTTTACAGGACTGGTTTAAATCTTTATTATTACTGTTGGAATATCTATCATGTGTTTTTACAGGATCTGGTTCCATCTTTATTATTACATTGGAACATCACATCGGTGTGAATTTCACGACTGGTTCCGTTATTTATTATTACATTGGAATAACACATGCGTGTGTGGTCTATCGCATGCATGGTGATTTCTTTTGTTATTCCATTCTTTATTATACCCAGTTGGTTAAAACTTTGACTTCTATACTCCATGAAATTAGTGGAATATCCTTGATATTTGTGTTTCATCCAGTATCTTTTCATGAAAATATTCTTCTGATCATTCTTGAATTTTACTCTACAAAACAGTATCATGTTGATAATTTGGACGTTAATAATTCCTGGATAAAATAATTCTTGAACTTGTTTTATTGAATTCTTATATCATTGTCATCATCCTCATGTTTATATTATGTTGAAAGTCATCTCGTGGCTTTGTAGTGCATAGATGGACTTGGTATGATTATGACCGAGAGACTATTCGGTGTAATCATGGTAGTAATGTTACAAATGATGTGATAAAAATATTCGATTGGTAGTAGTGCATTGATGGATGATTGTTGGCATGATCATGACCATTAATGAATACACAAATATTCTTGGCTCATAGTGCATGAATAATTGTGGTCGTGATCTTAAAGAATATCCTTGGTAGTAGTGTGGGGTGATTCGATGATGTGGAATATTTATTAAAGTGAGTCTTAAATATAATGATGATGAAAAACCTTTTAAAACCTAAAAGATAGTAGACTTTATTTTCCACTTGACTCTTTTAATGGATTGCATATTCAGCTGCAGATTAAGCTGGTTGTCTATTGTATTTTATCGGTTTAACATTGTTGAAGACTATTGATAATTTATTACGCATTATCTTAGTCATAATATTTCTTCTTGGGCTAGTTGAGCTCACCCTTTTCTTTCCTTTATTCTCTCTTGAAATGAGAATATAAATTTGGGACGAGTCGGGAAAAGCAGTGATGGTCACGAAGATAGCATTAGTAGTCCTCACTATTACGTGAAATAGTGTGATAATAATTATAATGAGGACTCTTTTTTGAGTTTGTATAATATCTAGTAGGCGATATTTGTATTTAAACTCACGGTTTTATGTCGTATTGTACCACAGCAGTTATGTTAGTAAGTTGTATTTAAATTACGTACCATGTAAGTGGCGACCCAAGATGGGTGATGTATACCTAATTTTGGGGGCGTCGCGGTTAATATCGAGCTTAGGGATATGATCCTGGCTAAGATGTGAGAATAGTACTAGGAGGGGAGGCGGGGAATACCTTCGCTAGTATGACCTACCTAAGTTTATGTCTTTATTTTATTGGTTGGTCGGGAAGATAGGGATAATTTGTTACATATCAATTAACCTTTTGTTTTGTGGCGATGTCTCGAAAATGACATCGAGAATGTTGAGAATATGATGGAAGCGCATGGCGATCGTTGATTCACCACATATCAATAATCGAGGATAATGTGCATGAAGGCGACAATCCTCATGCAAACAACAACCTTGACCAAATGATGAATGATCAAATGTTCGGAGGCTTTATGCAATTTATGCAAGCAATGAGAAGCGACTCTGTCCAAAAGCGTGGGGTGGAAACACGGAAAACTCTCGGCGGTCACCGCTAAACAATTCAAGGCTGGGACCCACGGAGTTTAAGGAAGCCAAAACCACTTGGCGGAAGCATGGATAAAGCAGTTACAAGATATTTGATGTCTTGGGATGCTCGAGGAGCAAAATGTTTCCTCTGCCGCCTTTATATACGCTGGCGGAGGCGGATTCTTGGTGGGAATCGGTAAAAGCGATACTCAACTTCTTTATCTTGAAGATATCTTGGGAGAAGTTCGGGGAGGCATTCAACGACAAATACTTTCACGAAAGTATTCGCCACATGAAGGAGGTGGAGTTTATCAAGTTGGAACAAAACAATATGGTAAGTAGTGTCATGATACGAGGCAAAATTTGCGGAGTTATCACGGTTTTCGTCCCACTTGGTGGATAATGAAGAGAATGGCGCGAATGTTTTTAAGAGGTTTGAAGCGGGAGAATCGTCGACATCTTATTTCTCATAAAGCGTGTTTGTATTAGGATGTTGTAAATAGGGCTCGATTAGTGGAAGCGATAATGAGTCAATATGACTAAAAGAAGAAGGCAAAAAATTATAATACCGGCGAGAGTAGTCATCGAGCGGTGACAACAAGCGTGGAGGAATCAGCGGGCGGATATGGTAACCACCGGTGGTAATCGAGGCCAAAACAATAAGAATGGACGTTTCAAAGGAGATTCAACATGATGATGGAAAGAGCGTCGACCTGGCACCCATTGTTAAGGAAGGAGAAAGACCACCTATCATATGCTTCAAATGTGGAGAGAGGGACACATCGGTCAAAGCTGCGTCATGTAGTCAAAGCATGTTATTATAATTGTGGAAGAAGGTCACTTAGCTCGATTTTTGTCGTTCTGAAGACAAATCAACTAGGATGGAGGCACCAAAGGCCATCGGAAAATTCAAAAGCCGGTAGTCTGAGGGAAGCGTCATTGTTGTGACCTCCCAAAGAGCAAGAATCAGAATGAGGTCATCACGGGTAAGCTTATCATAAACTCTAATGAAGTCTATACTTTATTTGATCTGGGTTCTACCCATTCTTTTATTTCTCTACTTGCGCTCATCGATTAAATTTGACTCAGGAGAAATTAGACTTTGACTTATCTGTGGAAACTCCGTTGGGAGAAACCTTCATTACATCCATTTGTTTATAAGTCTTGTTTGGTTCAAATCGGTACCCTCACATTACTGTCGATCTTATTTCATTAAAAATACTTGCATTTGGCGTGATTCTAGGGATTGATTGGTTAACTACTTATCATGCAAAAATTGATTGTTTTTCGTAAGGTTGTTAGCTTTTATATTCCTAATCAACCTATTATTCAATTCAAACGACCAAACTATTAAAATCAATCACGGTCATCTCGAGCCATAAAGTTATTCGTTTATTGAAAAGCGGATGTCAAGCTTTCTTAGCTCATATCTGATTTAAACAAAAATACGTTAGTTTTGAGCGATATTTCTATTGTTAATAAATTTCTGACGTATTCCAGAAGAACTTCTGGCCTACCCCAGGCGTGAAATTGAATTTTGTATCGACCTTGAACCCGGTACAAAACCTATTTCCAAAGCCCCATATCGAATGGCTCTATTGAACTTGAGGAGTTAAAGACCCAATGCGAGGAATTGTTAGACATTGACTTTATTTCGTCCTAGTACTTCTCCTTGGGGTGCTCTGTTACTATTCATGAAGAAGAAAGATGGGAGTATCACGACTTTGTATTGATTATCGGAGTTGAATCATGTCACCATCAAAAATAGGTATCCATTGCCACGTATTGATGACTGTTTGACCCGATTGCAAAGAGCCAAATTCTTTTCAAAGATTGATCTTCGTTTGGATATCACCAATTGAAGATTAGAACCGTGACATTCAAAGGCGGCTTTCGGAACTCGATGCGGGCATTATGAATTCCTAGTCATGTCCTTTGGATTGGATTGCTAATGCTCCTCTTGCCTTCATGGATATGATGAGCCAGAGTATTCAAGGAATATTTAGATCACTTTGTGGTCGTCTTTATTGATGACATCCTTATTTATTCCAAAATAGTGAAGATCATGAGCAGCAACACTTGAGGTGACACTCCAAAAGCTTCGTGAATATAAGCTTTATGCCAAGTTGAAGAAATGTGAGTTACGGCTTGAAGAAGTAGCATTCCTTGGGCACGTGGTATCAAGTCATGGAATATCATTGACCGGCAAAGATTGAAGCTATTCAAATTTGGGAACAACCTAAATCGATGGCCGAAGTCGTAGCTTTCTCGGTTTAAATTTGGTTATTATCGGAGATTCGTGGAAGGATTTTCTCGAATCGCTACTCCATTGACTCGGTGACTCGGAAAGATACAAAGTTCGGTTGGGCGAAGAATGTGAGAAGAGTTTTCAAGAACTCAAGAGGAGACTTATTTAGACTGTTACGACAATACCATCGGCTCGGAGGATTTGTCATCTCTGATGATGCTTGAGCAAAAGGTTGGGATGTGTTCTTATGCAACATGGAAAAGTTATAGCCTATGCCTCGCGACAACTCAAAGAATATGAGAGGAATTATCCTACTCATGATCTAGAGTTGGCATTATTTCTCTTCACTTAAAATTTGGAGGCATTACTTGTATGGGGAGAAAGTGGAGATCTTTACGGATCATAAAAGCCTCAAATATTTCTTCACTCAAAAGGAACTCAACATGCGACAATGGCGTTGGCTTTGGCTCATTGAAAGATTATGATCATACCATCAATACCATCTGGAAAAGCGAGCGTGGTAGGTGGCGCATTGAGTAGAAAAATATATATGCAAGTCTGAGTGCGATATTGTCAACGTATGAGCCCATTTTGTGTGACTTGCAAAGGATGGAGATAGAGTTAAAGACTCGAGGAGACACATGTGATGATAAGCGAGTATCTGAGTAGAACCGACTTTAATCGATAAAGTTAAAAGCTGCTCGAGCTACGGACACGGAGGCGATGCGTATGAGGAAGAAAGTCAAGAAGGTGCTATCTTAGGAAGCAAGAATCGATGAAGAAGGAATACTTGAGTCAACTCGGACTTTGTGTTCCTAATGACCACGATTTAAAGTATAATATCATGATGGAGGCGCACAACACACCATTTGCAATCCATCTGGGAGTACCAAAATGTATCATGATATTCATCATACATTTTGGTGGAAGCAATATGAAGAGAGAGAAATATTTGTTTATCTCAAGGTGTCTAACTTGTTAGCGAGTTAAAGCGGAGCATCAAGTACCAAAAGGTCCATTGCAACCACTTGAAATTCGGAATGGAAGTGGGAGCACATTACCATGGATTTCGTTCTGGGGTCTTCCTAAGGTTTCTCAAGGCATTGATGCGATATGGGTCATTGTTGATAGATTGACCAAGTCTGCTCATTTCTTACCGTCTGAAACTTATACACTTGAACGTCTTGCTCGTATGTACATAAGCGAGATTGTAAGACTGCATGGTATCTGCGGTATCCATAGTTTACGATCGAGACCCAAGATTCACTTCACGATTTTGGGTTAGTTTGCAAAAAGCTATAGCACAGACTTACGATTTAGTTCGTATATCATCCTCGAGACGGACGGACGATCGGAGAGGACTATTCAAACTCTTGAAGATCTATTAAGACTCTGTGTCCTTGATTTCAAGGGAGTTGGGACAAGTTCTTACAATTGGTGGAGTTTTCCTATAACAACGAGTTATCAATCAAGTATTGGCATGGCTCCATTCGAAGCATTGTATGGAAGAAAGTGTCGTTCTCGGTATCTTTGGGATGAGGTGGGTGAAACAACGTTGTTGGGACCGGAGTTGAGTACATATGACTACGGAAAAGATTCAAACGATCAAACAACGTATAAAAACCTCACACAAAATCGACAAAAGAGTTATCTTGATCTTCATCGAAAGGACGTGGAATTCGATATAGGAGATCGTGTGTTGTTAAAGTTGCTCCATGGAAAGGAGTTACAAGATTTGGAAAGAGAGGAAAACTTAATCCTCGATTCATCGGTCCATTTTAATCCTCGATCGAGTAGGGCGTGGCCTATAGACTCGCTTTTGTGCAAATATGTCTCGTGTTCATAACGTTTTTCACATATCTATGTTACGTAAATATGTGAAAGACCGAACCATATTATTGAGTTAGAGGCAGGGACGAAATAGCGAAAGATTTGATGTATGAAGAGGTTCCAATTCAAATTTTGGATAAGAAAGAACATATTCTACGCTCTGAGGTTATACCTCAAGTCGAAGTTTTGTGGAGGAACCACGATGTTGAGGAAATGACTTGGGAGTTAGAATCGAAATGAAATCAAGGTATCCTTACCTCTTGACATACAGTCATTACCCTAATTTGAGGGAGAAATTTCATAAGAAGGGAGGTTGTAAGACCCCGACTTTTATAAATAAAGATGAATTTTTCTATAAATATTATTTTTGAATATTATGGAATAAATTTGATATAATGTTATAGTTATGGGTAATATTTATAAATTTTGCAAAGTATGCAAGTTGTTATAAAATATTCGTTTGGTGGGGAATATTCTTTTGTTAGGGAATATTAATAACAATGACTCAATCATTGGTGGACCCCTAGCAATGAATTATTGTCGGAGAGAAAAGCGACAAAAATATTTTATAAAAATAACGGCGGAGGTGTTACCGAATTAAAGCTGTTGAACTACCGGTGGTAAAAAATACGATGTCTGGCGTGGTTGCGTAGTAGCTGCGGTATTGATTATTGATACTTACGTGAGAAGTCACACTCATTTATGCTCAATTATTACTCACGATAATTAACGCATCATATCTCTTATATTATTGATTCAATTATTGTCATAGTATCATACGTATAATATGTTATAGTATTAAATCAATAATTGAGTTACGATGAGTTATAAATGATTAATAATTGTTGATGAAAAAAAAATGATTTGTGGTAAGTTTGATTATTTTATGGGGGCTCATATGTCATCATCTAAGAGTCTCTTCGTCAATAGTATTTACCTTCGTCGATAGTAATTACCTTCGTCAATAGTAATTACCCTTGTGAATAGTAATTACCTTCGTCGATAGTAATTACCCTTGTGAATAGTATTTACCTTCGTCGATAGTATTTACCTTCGTTAATAGTAATTACCTTTACCAAACGTCGAACCACTTGTCGTTTTCACATTATAGGCGTCGAACCACTTGTCGTTTCACATTCTGAGCGTCAAACCACTTTTCTTTTCACATCATTAGTCGTCGAGCCACTTGCCTTTTCACACGGCGGTCTAAGCTAGAAATCTTCTATAAATAGAGGCATAGGGCTTCATTATTTTTCACGAATTCATTCAAGCTATAGATAGAGAAAGTATAGAGAGAATAAAGAGAAAGAAGAAGAGTATTTTATTACTACACCTTCTGCGATATTCAATCTCCTACCAAAGGTAAAGGGGTGTTATTCTTTCTTATTCATGAAGAGAGCTGTTGTTATTCCATTGCTTATTATTACATTGGAATAACTTTGTATATCGTGGTTTACCCTATACTTGGTGACATTCTTCTATTATTACATTTGGAACATCACATGCATGTGTGTTTTACACGGACTGGTTTAAATCTTTATTATTTACATTGGAACATCACATGCGTGTGTTTTACAGGACTGGTTAAAATCTTTATTATTCATTGGAACATCACATGCATGTGTTTTACAGGACTGGTTTAAATCTTTATTATTACATTGGAATATCTATACATGTGTTTTACACAGGATCTGGTTCCATCTTTATTATTACTGTTGGAACATCACATGCGATTGTGAATTTCACACGACCTAGTTCCGTTATTTATTATTACATTGGAATAACACATGCATCTTGATCTATCGTATGCATGGTGATTTCTTTTGTTATTCCATTCTTTATTATACCCAGTTGGTTAAAACTTTGACTTCTATACTCCATGAAATTAGTGGAATATCCTTGATATTTGCGTTTCATCCGATATCTTTTCATGAAAATATTCTTGATCATTCTTGAATTTTACTCTACAAAAGCAGTATCATGTTGATAATTTGGACGTTAATAATTCTGGATAAAATAATTCTTGAACTTGTTTTATTGAATTCTTATATCATTGTCATCATCCTCATGTTTATATTATGTTGAAAAGTCATCTCGTGGCACTGTAGTGCATAGATGGACTTGGTATGATTATGACCAGAGACTATTCGATTGTAATCATGGTAGTAATGTTACAAATGATGTGATAAAAATCCTCAGTGGCCGTAGTGCATTGATGGACAGTTGTTGGCATGATCATGACCATTAATGAATACACAAATATTCTTGGCCCGTAGTGCATGAATAATTGTGGTCGTGATACTAAAGAATATCCTTGGCCGTAGTGCAGGGGTGATTCGATGATGTGGAATATTTATTAAAGCTGAGTCTCAGCTATAACAGTGATGAAAAACCTTTTAAAACCTAAAAGATAGTAGACTTTATTTTCCACTTGACTCTTTTAATGGATTGCATATTCCGCTGCAGTTAAACTGGTTGTCTATTGTATTTTATCAGTTTAACATTGTTGAAGACTATTGATAATTTATTCTGCATTATCTTAGTCATAATATTTCTTACTGGGCTAGTTGAGCTCACCCTTTCTTTCATTGTTCTCTTGAAATGAGAATATATTTGGGACGAGTCGGGGAAAGCAGTGATGGTCTGAAGATAGCATTAGTAGTCCTCACTATTACGTGAAATAGTGTGATAATAATTATAATGAGGACTCTTTTTTTTGAGTTTGTATAATATCTAGTAAATAATATTTGTATTTAAACTCGCTTATGTATGTATTATTATACTTACGTTATGTTAGTAAGTTGTATTTAAATTCTGTACCATGTAAGTGGCGACCCAAGATGGGTGATGTATATCTAATTTTGGGGGCGTCACAATAATATTGTACCAAAAATGATTTGGACCGAAAATGAATTAATTTTTATCATGAATAGTACCCCGGGTGAATAGTACTCAAGTGAATAGTACCCCGTAAATAGTACTCCGGCATGAAAAAGTTAAAACTTATCAAAAATGCTCAAAATAATATTTCCATGAAAAGATACTGGATGAAACATAAATTTTAAGGATATTCAACTAATTTTATGGAGTATAGAAGCCAAAACTTTAACCAAATGAGTATAAAATTCAAAATCTGAAACAAAATAATATTACTTACATACTACAGAGTATGGAAGAAAATATTATTTTAAGCGAATATTGAACAAAAATAGCATCCCTTACCTTGAAAATAAGAGTATTCTAACTGGGATAGCGGGGATATTCTTGAAGAAAACTTATACTGTTTTCTACGCTCAATGCTTTCTAAAACTCGAAAGAAATACGCTCAATATTATAGAAGAAGAATTCTCTGATTCTGGCGTGATTTTCAATTCTAACTAATCATCCTATTTATAGGAGAATGGAAGGGGTACTGTTAAGAAACGGACGCAACAATTATTTTTTTTAAAATCACGGACGAAATATCACAGCTTCACGGTTCCAACGTATCAGTATTCCTTTTCAAGGAGTTGGCCAATGAGAAAAAACTACACATGCCATTATGGAAGCCTTGACCAATTAAAAGGCACCCTAATTCACAAGCTATCAATAATAATGCACAACTTGAAAAATTTGGCCAAAAGGTCCAAGCTTTGAAAAAAACAACATTACATCCTGCCAAATTCATCCACCAGGACCATCACCACCCACCCACATGTTATACAAATATATATATATATATATATATATATATATATATATATATACTTTATAACTTTCTTCCGATTATTTTGAAAAATGGGTAAATGGGGGTCCATAAAATAAGCAAAATTTACACAATTACTTCATAAAAATTCCATCAATATTTTTAACAATATTTATCATCATTATTATAATTCGCAATATTTAAAAACCAGGTCATTTCTAAGAAAGAGAGGGCTTTTCAATAAGAATTTTTCCTTATTGGTGCGCAATTAGGTGACCAAACCTCTCCTTTACAGAACTTCTAGACATCGTCAATATTGCAAATAATAATATTAATAACTTTGTCGTCTCAATTATTGATTTAATAATATAAAATATTATGCAGATGATACTGTGACAATAATTGAATCAATAATATAAGAGATATGATACAGCAATTACTGTAGCAATAATTGAGTATAACTGAGTGACTTCTTACGTAAGCATCAATAATCAATACCGTGTGCTACTATGCAACCACACATTTTACTGTACTTTTAACACCGGTTATTTCAACAGTTAACGGTAAAACTTCCGTCGTTATTTTCATAAAAAGATATTTCTGTCGTTTTCTCATTCCGACAATAATTTTGTTGTGGGGTCCACCAATGATTGTACCGTCGTACGAATATTCCCTATTAAAATGAATATTCCCTGACCAATTGAATATTATATAACAACTTACTTACTTTGCAAAATTTATAAATATTACCCACAACTATAACATTATTTCAAATTCACATTTTAATATTCAAAAATGATATTTATAGAAAAATTTATCTTTATTCATAAAAGTTGGGGTCTTACAACATGATTCATAAGTAAATTTTTATTATATATATAACATCCTGCAGATAATATGGTTTCATTAATCACGTGATATATATTATATATATATATTATAATGTTAAATACACAGATATATATAGATATATAATTAAAATAAAGAGTTTATTTTAATTTTAAAATTGAATTTTATGCTAACTAATTAGAGTTGGAATTGGATTCTATGATAACTAATTGGAGTTGAAATTTGATTCTATATTTCCTAAAAATAAAGGAGTTTATTTGTGAATAGGAAAAAGAATCCAAATTTCCTTAAATAAAGGAGTTTATTTAGATATGGAATAAGATTTCATATTATTCAAAATAAAAGAGTTTTTTTGTGAATAGAAAAGAAAATATGTGTTTCCTTAAATAAAGAGTTTATTTAGATATGTAATAAGATTTCATATTATCCCAAATAAAAGAGTTTATTTTGACTTGGAATTGGATTCCATAATTAATTAAAATAAATGAGTTTATTTTGATTAAAGAATTTGATTAAAATAAAATAGTTTATTTTATTCAAAATTGGATAAATTAAAATAAAATAGGTTTATTTTGATTTAAATTTGGATTAAAATAAATGAGTTTATTTTGATTCAAAATTAGATTTTATACTAACTAAATTTGCCCATTAAATGATATCAATATATATATTGAATGTTTATTATTCATGAGATGAATGTTATTTATTGATACATATAGTGATACGTATGATAATAAATGAGATTGATTATGGACCATTGACCAATGTGATTGAATTTTATTTTAGTTGGATGCATAAATGTATGGATTTTATTAAATGGGGTCTGTGTACCTCGTCTTCTCTAATTTTTCTTAATGTAAATTCTATCTCCCTCCTATGTACTTCCCCTTGACTGTTGATCAAGGTTTCTATTTATTTTAAATAGTTTTATAATAGGAATAGTTAGAATTAATTTTGAAAAATTGGATATCAAGGATCAAGGAGCGCTTGAAGACCCGTTTGTAATGGAGCCCGGATTTAAATGTAATAGTTATATTTAAATTTAATTTTTGTACCCCTAGGGTTTGACCTTTTGGTTCACATGGTGGCTCTAGTGAACCAAACTAGAATAAAAGTCCATAATCAATCCGGGTAAAATATAGTATTCTATATGTGCATGCGCGCTAAACAAGATGAGACAAATTAATAACAAACCCCTCAAATATTTTATATTAAGTTGTAACGTTCAAAGATATTTAGAATATCGAACGCCGCCTTCTAGCATGGTAAAACAATAGAGTATTAAATATTTAATATGAGTTTGTTATGCACACACAAGGCAAATATTAAATATTTAAGATGTTGTTTTATCACATTTAATGCTTATAAATAGACTGAACAATGCTATTTTGTTGTGCACACACAAGAACAATATTTTTCTTTCGAATATATGAAAGTGATAGGTATGACTTAACTTAGATCATTTTAGTTCGGATGTGCACACACTTGACCATTATGATCTAAGAGGCAAAATACAAGGAGTTGCATAGTTGATGTAATTGAGAAGAGTTGTCTACTTATTTATTTATATATAGTTTGTTGTGCACACACAAGGCTATATACATTTGAAATGGGATTCTTATTCTCACTAGCATATCTTTAATTAGATATCGTCGAACTATATAGATTGAGGGTAATATAGTTTGAAGAAAATAGTGGGAGATATCAATTTAAAACAAGACCTAAATTATTTTGGTAATTAATAAAAGAATATATGCTAAAATATTGTTAAGAACAAATTCATTTACAGAATTTTACAATGTCTAAATTACTATCACTGCGAAGCATATTAGATGATATTTAACCGAACCAAATTAAATGGATTGGTTAAAGAATTTGAGAATAGTTCTCATGGCTGAAAAGCTATATATCTTATGTCCTTAATACGCCTATCCCTGCAATGGTTGCAGACAATGCCTCTGAGGAAGATATTGCTACTTTTAGAAAGTGACAAGATGATGCACAGTTGGCTCGATGCATCATGCTCGCATCCATGAGTAACAAGCTTCAGCGTCAGCATGAAACTGTGGATGCTCCTATTATATTCTTGCACATCAAGTAGTTGATGGTGAGGAAAGTAGGACTGATAGATATCATATATCTAAGGAGTTCTTTCGATCTGGAATGACCGAAGGCACTACAGTACAGACACATGCCCTAAAGACGATCAATTTAATTGAACAGTTAGGATAACTGGTTTTGTAATGCCTGGAGAGTTGAGCCAAGATTTGAACTTGCACGTACTCCCGGACTCCTTTCACAATTGTTGTGAATTTTTTATATGAACAAGCTAGATATCAGCCTCGCTGATTTGCTTAACATGTTGAAAAATATTGAGAGTCACTTTCCAACCAAGAAAAACCATGTCTTACTGGTAGGGGCCAAAGGATCTTCTGGAAAAAAAAGAACGATTCAGAGAAGGTAAATAAAAAGACAAAAACAAAGGATAATAAGAACAAAACTTATACGGATAGCAAAGGAGTTTGCTAGCTTCCACTCTAATAAGCCTGGACACTGGAATGAAACTGCAAGAAGCATCTTGCAGAGGCTAACCAGAAGAAGCCTAGTGAAGTTTCGGTTACAAATACAATTTTGTTCATGATTTAAAATAAATTTTTCTTTAAGTCAAGGTTCTACTTGTGTATTGGATATCGACTTTGGTTATCATAAATATAGATTTATGAAGAAACCAAGCAGAAGTAGAAAGCTAAACAAAGATAAGTAATCCTATGTGTGGAAAATGAAGCAAAGGTTGCTACATTAGCCATAGAAACTTATAGTTTAGCAATGCCTATGGGAAAATCTATTAAGTCAATAAGTTGTTATTGTATTCCAGTTCTTGTTAGAAACATTATTTCTATTTTGTTGTTGGACAATGAAATCTTTGGTATTATATTTAAGAACAATTGTTGTTCTATTTATAATAATAATAATGTTTTATATAGAACTGGAATATTACTTAATGGATTTTGTATACTTGACTTACGTGAAAAATTATTTTGCATATTGAACAAATTAGTATAAGAAAAGGAGATGATCATTCAAAGAGTTGAATGTGTGTATTTGTTGAAATACAAGTGTGAATTATTTGAAAGGTTCAAAGAATTCAGAAGTGAAACAAATTAGCAAAGTATTAGGATTCTTTGATCGAATCAAGGAAGGAATACTTGTGCAATGAGTTTCTAGATCATCTCAAATGGTTTTCTCACAATGGACGCCTTCTGATACGCAATAATTGATAAAATCGTACCTTGTTGGGCATGGTGCGGTCCATAATGATTTTACCGAAATTCCAGTATCCCTCTAGGATCATGTCCTAGAAATGGCTGCATATATATGAAAAGGTAACCTAAAAATCCAGCCCCAAGACTCTATAAGAGTTATGGACAGGGAGGATTCCTAATCTTAAGTATGTTAAGATTAGGGGTTGTCCAACTTATGTGAAAAAGGTTTCAAAGGATAAGCTTGGGACAAGATTTGACAAGTGTAGATTTATGGGACATCCTAAAGTAAGTTTAGGGTATATGTTCTATAATCCTACTTAGCAAAAAGGTGTTTGTTGAGAAATGTAAGATGAAAGTAGTATGCACACAAGCCAATCATGTTTGATGATAAAGCATATACTTTGTAACAATGTTATTCATTTATTAATAAAAAGTATTAATTTATTAAAGGCTTTTAATTATCTACATGATGTTGTTTTATAATATGTGATAAACCCATAGTTTTAAGCAATGCTTTTAGAATAATGATGATAATCATTCTAATGAGATCTAAATTCTTAGAAAGCTTAAAACTAAAATAGTTCCCAATCGTTGGATTACTAAATTGGGGATTAGTGAATCCGGGATAGATTGGTACATACGTTGTTCTTGCTTTCATTGGATGAGGATGATTGATCTCATGATCATTTGTGTGGAGACACTAAAGCAAGTATGTAGGTGCTTATTAGAGGATAAGTTCACTGAACGTGGCTCGCTAAGGAATACCTAATAGAGTTTTACTTGCCTGTCAATCGAAATTCCTGTAGTGATAGTAGTACAAGTGATCCTTAGACTTGAGATCATCATAGTATCTTGTGTATGATGAGTTTTACTTTGACTTATTTCTTAAGACCCTTAGGGTATATCAAAGGGTATGTTTGGGTATAATAAGTTGTACATGGAGATAATGTATGATCAATAAAGAATCTACCACTTCTAGTAAAAGAAGAGAAATGTCTATGTGATTCGATAAATGACAACCCAATAGTCCTTGTGGCAAGGCGAGAATGAAATTAGAAAGGAGTTTCTAATTTGCATTATTTGAGTTGTGCATTTAAGAGTCGAAAATACATATAATTAAATAAAATAAGCCTTGACAAGTAATTCCATGTCTTATATTTAATTGGGACATTGTATGGTGGAAGGATTAAATTGTACGATAACTATTTACTCAAAGGTTCTTTTATGATTAATGTTGAAATCTATATTATCTCGGAAGTCGTTGATCGCTAGGGAGGCTTATCCTATTGTAGAATAAATATTATTTATTTAAATAAATTAATAGTTTAATTTATTTATTTAAATAAGATTAGAATTATTCTAATTGATTTATTCACAATTAGGTTTAATATGGAGAACCTAAAGGGTCACACCATAAAAGGAAGAATAATTATTTAAGAAGTTAATGGCATAATCGTAATAATAAGTTAAGTATATTTAATTTAATCTGTGGTGATAGAATAAATTAAATAGCTTAATATTATTATTTAATATTTTGAAAATATTAAATATAAATTAATAAGAGGAGTCTTATTATTATTATTATTATTTAATTCCTAAAGGAGTTTGGGAATTAATAAATAAAAGTACTCTCATTTATTCTAATAAGATTAGGAGGTTAAATTAATTAAAAGAGTTTAATTGATTCTCCCTGATAAGATTAGGGAGCTTAATTAATTAAAGGAATTTAACTAATTAAATAATGCCCTATTTTCTAATTAGATTAGAATGGTTAACTTATATCTTTATAAGAGGAGTCTTATATCAGATATCAATATACGTAATTCCAACAGTTGGGAGAGTATGCTCTTTTTCTATGAGAGATAGAAAATTAGGGTTTTGCTAAATACCCATCTTCTTGAATCTTTATTCTTTCTTAGTGGATCACCTTTAGAGACCAAACACTTGGGTGGCTAACGTTGATCAAAAGAAGGAACCAAACCTGGTGGATTCAAGTTGAACGCGAAAAAGATTTGGAGGTGAACTTATACCTGAGGAAGCTCGGATCTTCAAGGGTATGATTCTTGTCCTTCATATTTTTGTTTAATTAATAATTGTGCATAAAGGTTGATCCGGGTATATGGTTTGTAAAATTTTAAACTCTGATTTTTTCACGCTTCCGCTTATTTTATGCAATTTGATTGCGTTCATGAATATTACAAACCTAACAGTGGCATCAGAGCCAAACCTTTATGTAAATTATTAATTGTTTTAATTTGATATGTATATTGATATGTGTTTAGAACAAATTTAATTGGGCATAATTTTGTTATATAAAATTTTTTAAAAAAATCACGAAATCCGTTCCTGTAACTTGGGAATTCGCGTGTATATATATTAATTATTATAGTAAGCATGATATCCTGAATGTATTCACGTGATACAAGAAGCTTTCATTAATACATTTATGTTTAATATATATATATATATATATGTATATACGGAGCAGATCAAAAGCAGAACTCTTAAAATGATATAACTCCTTAAATAGCAGAACTATTTAAAGGGCTTCAGTGTTTTTTTTTATTTCTCTCTCCTCACTCGTTCACACTCGGCAGACTTCTCCAAATCTCGTAACACGCCAGACTTCTTCCTTCGCCAAATCTTCACAAAACGGAGCCCTAGGATATTGGGAACGAAGAATCTACACTTCCAATCTCCACTTCGAACGAAGAATCTCCACTTCGAATCGGTAATCCCTAGAACGAAGAACCCTCTCTGAATCTCTAATTCCGCGTGTGTGATTTTGACCCTTTTAATTCTTTAATTTGAAAATGCTTGAATAAAGATCTGTTGACCCTTATCTGTTTGAATAAAAATATTTGTATATTCGGTTAAGAAAAGCTAAATGGTTCTATTTGATATCTTATTTCTCAAACCTAAATTTTTTAATTTCAATACAAGTAAGCCATTATTCAATACGAGTAAGCAAATATCTTTTTTTCCCTTGGTAAATGGTTCTATTTGATATAATTTGTTAAAAAAAATTATTTTGATTGTGATTTTTCTTTATATATTTGGATGAATTAGATGATATTCTCCAATCTTTTATGTTCATTCAAACTCTTATGATTGATTCAATAAGTAGGATAGAGAAATTATGTGACTTGGGACATTGAGGTAAAAGTTGGGAAAACATAGTGTTCTGTTCATCTGCTGCTATGGCTAAAATAAGTAAAATAATCTGATAGTTAGGTATTTGGAATTTCTAGACGATCTTTTTGGGTATACTAGTTAGCTCAATACTGGTCTCTTAACTGTATAAATTAATTTTTTGGTACTTGGAATTAACAGTAAATTGGTTTCTTAACTGTATAAATTATTGCATGCATTTATATATTTTGAGAAATTGATAAATGGGTGGTAGACCAATGCTGTTGCTGTGACTTCTTTTATACTCCCTCCATTCCTATATGTAGGTCGTTTTAGACTTTTTTTTATATTCATAATTATTTGTCGTTTGTGGTTATCTAGGAGAATTAATTACTATTTTTTCCAAATTGCCCCTTATTACTCCACCTAATCTTTTGATTCATATTTATGAGATAAGTGAGGTGAAGAGTATTATAGACAATTGATACTATAGTTAATGCTTTTTAATCATTTCCTTAATTCTTGTGCACATGTTTAAAACGACCTATATTAAGGAACGGAGGGAGTATATTGCAGTACTCATCTTTTCTTGGTTTTTAAGGATAAGTTTAAAGTAAGGATAACTTTATTTCAGTAAAAAAGATGTAGAAAGCAGAGGGCTAGTACCCACTACACAAAAAATTAATATGTTTCAAATCTCAATCGATTGCAACCATACTCTCTGAGCAGAAAAAGCACAATAACATTTGAAGAAAATTTGAAAATAATGAGCTCAATTAAATAGCTCATCAGTTGATCACCCACACCAGCATGAAACTATTGAATTACCACTGGCCATTGCCATTTTTCTTTTCCATTGGTCATTCTTGTTAAACTATCTACATCTTTAAACACAATAGGCCTTTGCTTATAATGAAAATTTATCTGGTTTCTCTTATAAAAAAAGGCATTATATAGTAATACAAAGGATAAATCCCTCATATAGTAGCAGAAGTATTCCTTTTATATCTAGCACCTTCTCCCAGATTTGAGCTGTATCTTCACAACTAAAGAAGTTCCTGCTTAAATACATCTAATTGCAATTTCATGCAAATATTCTAAATGAATATATTGTTCAGTATATTCTAATATTAAGTTTTAATTCAACAGTGTGAATCGATGCAAACGCAGTTTGGCAGAGATTGTTATTCCAAGTCAATAACTTTTTGGGAAAGACCTCCGGTGGTCTTCAGGTAATTAATTAAGCGTTTACGTGTAGCATGTCATGACTATTTTTTCTTCTTATTTGCCATCTCAATTTGTTATTGTTGTTAATTTTGTGCGTCGCGTCTGAGATAAGTAGTAAAGAAGTTGAAGTCTATGAATTCAAAAGCAAAGATAGAATTTGCGGTGGAAGTTGAAGTTTTAGGCAGGGTAAGGCACAAGAATTTATTGGGGCTAAGGGGATATTGTGCAGATGCTGATCCGCATTATGTTTTTGTTGTTTGTAATGAAGTTGTAGTTGCTTTGTAATAAAATTGTTTAATGTAATAAAGTTGTAGTCTGTTTGTAATGAAATTCTTTAATGCAATGAAGTTGTAGTTGTCTTGACTGCTAGTTGTTTTTGTAATGTAATAAATTAAGTTGTAGCTTATTTTTTTTGTAAGGAGATGTTTCATTTTCATGGCATATGTTTTGTCTTGGGCATAATCATGTTGTTTATGTAGACAAAAAGCTGGAGAAAGACTCACTTGGTTCATTCAGTTTAGAGGGGATAAGAGAGAAAAGTGGTTCATTGAGTTTGAAGGGATAAGACATTGTTGTAGGAATGTATGGATGAATGGCTTTAGAAAGAGCAAAGACCATGATTCTAAAAACAACCCTGTTCCCAACCCATCACCTTTTTTGTATTGCAGTAGTTTTTCAAATAATGAGCACCAATGTAAATATTAGCTGATATAACAATCTTACAATTAACATCAATAAAAGAAAGTAGAGCAGCACAGCTGCATATGTAGAATTTCAAATACCTAAGAGAAGCAAGTTAAGTGTACAGAGGCCGGTCAAGTCTGGGCTCGAAACATTCCCATTCTCATAAATTACCATCCCCTTTTTGTATGGCAAATGAAAGGAATGAAATAGCAGCTGGAAGTGTAATGACCACAAAGAGAAGACAGAAGACGTATGCATTTACAAACAGCCAAGGGTGTTTATAAAGATCAGCCACTTAACAAAGACCACAAAACAATATTTAAGAGCATTACAAAAACAAGACTTGCAACATTAGATTTACAACCATAACAATTCTTTCAAGTAATACACGGTCTAATTATGCACTCATCCAGATGTTCACCAAAACCAAAACACATGCAACTACGTATTTCTCGTACTATGAACACTAAAAGGAGAAGCCAAAAATACCAGGGGAACATCAAAAGCACCACTATTTTAGCCAAAATTATTCAAAAAGATAGAAACAACCACTATATTAACCACCACCACCAGATCCATATTTCTTGCCCAATACTACAAGCTGCAATTTGTCATAACCAAAGAAGCACACCAAAGACTGCACGCGACACGAAGAATGTTTGCTCCAACACCTTTAAAAAGTGACTTGGGTCCTTCGTTCGTCAGAATCTGCTGGAATGCATCCAGGGAGTTATTGTATTAGGAATATTGAAGAATTACAACCAAAATGCCAAGAACTTGTAATAAAGAAACAACATAGTAATAGATAAAATGACATGAAAATACAGGTAAACTAACTGGGAACCTCGAAATTGAACTCAATCATCATATCATATTTAAATTCAGTAAAAGAGCTCAATAAACATGCAACAAATAAGACAATAAGGCTAGCTTTTAGCAACATCCGAAATCAAAAATGATATTTAACAAAAGAATAAAAATATCTCATGTTAACAAGAAATGCCAAAGTCAAGCACAAAAGTGAAAACATAACATAGACCGAGGCAACAAACTTTAGGAACAACCCATGGGGATGCAGGGTTCTATACTCTTGATATCATTTTTCAAATTACAAAATTAAAAGGGTCAAAATCACACACATAGAATTGGAGATTCAAAGAGGGTTCTTCGTTCTAGGGCTTACCGATTCGAAGTGGAGATTCTTCGTTCGAAGTGGAGATTGGAAGTGGAGATTCTTCGTTCCCAATATCCTAGGGCTCCGTTTTGTGAAGATTTGGCGAAGGAAGAAGTCTAAAGCGTGTTACGAGATTTGGAGAAGTCTGCGAGTATGAGCAGTGAGAGAGAGAAATAAAAAAACATCAAGCCCTTTAAATAGTTACATTATTTAAGGAGTTATATCATTTAAGAGTTTCGCTTTTGATCTGCTCAAGATATATATATATATATATATATATATATATATATATTATTAAGTTAACATATTAACTTCCCGCATGCAACATGATTTATATATATATATAATATAATATAATATAATATTCTAAATAATTTTATAATTAAAATAAAAAGTTTATTTTAATTTTAAAATTAGATTTCATCTTAACTAATTAGAGTTGGAATTGTATTCCATGATAACTAATTAGAGTTAAAATTAGATTCCATGTTTTCTTAAATAAAAGAGTTTATTTGTGAATAGGAAAGAGAATCCTAATTTCCTTAAATAAATGAGTTTATTTATATATGAAATAAGATTTCATATTATTCAAAATAAAGGAGTTTATTTGTGAATAGGAAAGAGAATCCTAATTTTCTTAAATAAAGGAGTTTATTTAGATATGAAATAAGATTTCATATTATTCAAAATAAAGGAGTTTATTTGTGAATAGAAAAAGAGAATCGCGTTTCCTTTAATAAATGTGTAAGATCCCAACTTTTATAAATAAAGATGAATTTTCTATAAATATTATTTTTGAATATTATGGAGTAAATTTGATATAATGTTATAGTTGTGGGTAATATTTATAAATTTTGCAAAGTAAGCAAGTTGTTATAAAATATTCGTTTGGTGGGGAATATTCTTTTTTGTGTAGGGAATATTAAATGCGACGGCAAAATCATTAGTGGACCCCTGGCGGAATTATTGTCGAATTGAGAAAGCGACAAAAATACTTTATAAAAATAATCTACGGAGGTGTTACCGAATTAAAAGCGTTGAACTACCGGTAGTAAAATGCGATGTCTACGCGTGGTTGCATAGTTGCATTGCAGTATTGATTATTGATGCTTACGTGAGAAGTCACTCACTATACTCAATTATTACTCACGATAATTCTTTGCATCATATCTCTTATATTATTGATTCAATTATTATCACGATTATCATCGTATAATATGTTATATTATTAAATCAATAATTGAGACGACAAGTTATAAATGATTAATAATTGTTGAAAGATTAAATATGTGTTGATTAAAAATAAAATGATTTGTGGTAATATTTATTCAATCCTTGATGTATATAAAGAGTCTATTATGAGACGTTTGTGGTAAGTTTGGTTATTTTATTGGGGGGGGGGCCATATGTCATCATCTAAGAGTCCCTTCGTCAATAGTAATTACCTTCGTCAATAGTAATTATCTTCTTCAATAGTAATTACCTTCATCAATAGTAATTACCTTCGTCAATAGTAATTACCTTTACCAGACGTCAAACCACTTGCAGTTTCATATTACGAGCGTCGAACCAATTGTCGTTTCACATTACAAAAGCGATCAAACCACTTGGTGTTTCACATTACTGAGCGTCAAACCACTTTTCTTTTTACATCACGGTCGTCGAGCCACTTGCCTTTTCACATTTCAAGTGTTAAGCTAGAAATCTTCTATAAATAGAGGCCTAGTGCTTCATTATTTTCATTTAATTCATTCAAGCTATAGAGAGAAAGTATAGAGAGAATAAGAGAGAAAGAAAAGAGTATTCATTACTACACTCTGCGGTATTCAATCTCCTACTAATGTAAGGGGTGTTATTCTTTCTTATTCATGAAGAGAAGCTGTTGTTATTCCATTGCTTATTATTCTCATTGGAATAACTTTGTATCTGTGATTTACCATATACTTGGTGACATTCTTCTATTATTACATTGGAACATCACATGCGTGTGTTTTTACAGGACTTGGATTAAAATCTTTATTATTATTACATTGAAAGATCACATGCATGTGTTTTACACCGGACTGGTTAAAATCTTTATTATTATTACATTGGAACATCACATGCATGTGTGTTTTACACGGACTGGTTAAAATCTTTATTATTACATTGGAACATCACAGCCGATTGTAAATTTTGCACGACTGGTTCCGTTATTATTATTACATTGGAATAACTCCGCATATATGTAAGTACCGCATGCATGGTGATTTCTTTTGTTATTCCATTCTTTATTATACTCGGTTGGTTAAAGTTTTGTCTTCTATACTCCATGAAATTAGTAGAATATCCTTGATATTTTTGCGCTTCATCGATATCTTTTCATGGAAATATTCTTCGATCATTCTTGAATTTTACTCTACAAAGCAAAGATCATGTTGACAATTTGGAAATTATTAGTTCTGGATAAATTAATTCTTGAACTTTTTTATTGAATTCTTATATCATTGTCATCATCCTCATGTTTATATTATGTTGAAAGTCATCTGTGGCACTGTAGTGCATAGATGGACTTTGTATGATTATGACCGAGGATTATTCGGTGTAATCATGGATTAGTAATGTTACAAATGATGTGGTAAAGTTATCATTGGCCCGTAGTGCATTGATGGACGATTGTTGGCATGATCATGACCATTAATGAATACACGAATGTCCTTGGTCAGTAGTGCATGGATAATTTATGGTCGTGATACTAAAGAATATCCTCGTAGTAGTAGTCGAGGGTGATTCGATGATGTGGATTATTTATTAAAAGTCGAGTCCGAAGCGATAAAAGTCAAGAAAAACCTTTTAAATCATAAAAGATAGTAGATTTTATTCTCTACTTGACTCTTTTAATGGATTGCTTGTTCACTGCAGATTAAACTTGATGTTGTTATATTTTATCAGTTTAACACTGTTGAAGGCTAACGATAATTTATTCTCGCATTATCTTAGTCATAATATTTCTTCTTGTGCTAGTTGAGCTCACCCTTTCTTTCACTTTTTCTCTTGAGGAAATGAGAACATAATGAGGACTAGTCGGGGAGCGGGAGGAGCGGTTAGGAGAGGATAGCATTAGTAGTCCTCACTATTACGTGAAATAGTGTGTTAATAATTGTAATGAGGACTCCTTTTGAGTTTGTATAATCTCTAGTAGACAATAATTGTATTCAAACTCACAGTTATGTTTTGTCGTATTGTATTGTGCACAGATTTGTATTAGTAAGTTGTATTTGAATTTTGTACCGATGTGTCGGCACCCAAGATGGGTGATGTATACCTAATTTTGGGGGGGCGTCACAAAAAGAGTTTTTTTTACTTGGAATTGGATTCCATAATTAATTAAAATAAAGGAGTTTATTTTGATTAAAGATTTTGATTAAAATAAAATAGTTTATTTTATTCAAAATTGGATAAATTAAAATAAAAGGGTTATTTTGATTTAAATTTTAATTAAAATAAAGGAGTTTATTTTGATTCAAAATTAGATTTTATACTAACTAAATTTGCCCATTAAATTATATCAATATATATATTGAATGTTTATTATTCATGAGATGAATGTTATTTATTGATGCATATGGTGATGTGTATGATAATAAATGGGATTGATTATGGACTATTGATTAAATGTGATTGGATTTTATTTTAGTTGAATGCATGAATGTATGGGTTTTATTAAATGGGGTCTCACAGTTACTCGTCTTCTCTAATTTTTCTTAATGTAAATCCTATCTCCTCCTATGTACTTTCCCTCGATCACGATCAATATTTCTATTTATTTTAAATAGTTTTGTAATAGGAATAGTTAGAATTAATTTTGAAAAATTGGAGATCAAGGGCAAAGCGCTTGAAGACCCGTTTGTAATGGAGCAGGGTTTAAATGTAATAGTTATATTTAAATATTAATTCTTGCACCCCTAGGGTTTGACCTTTTGGTTCACTTGGTGGCTCTAGTGAACTAAACTAGAATAAAAGTCCAGAATCAATCCGGGTAGAATATAGTATTCTATATGTGCATGCTTATACTATATATATTATATATTATACAAACATGCTTCTCATGTTCATTAATATGACGCGTATTTTATATATATATGTGCATGCGCGCTAAACAAGATAAGACAAATTAATAACAAACCCCTCAAATTTTTTATATTAAGTCCTAAGCGTTCAAAGATATTTGGAATATCGAACGTCGCCTTCTAGCATGATAAAATAATAGAGTATCAATTAATTATTATAAGTTTGTTGTGTCACCCAAAGGCTTATCTTAATTCTTTGAGATGTTAATTTTATCACATTTGATGCTTATAAAGAAAATTGAACAATATTGTTTTGTTGTGTCACCGCAAGGACAATATTTTTCATTTTTTAATATATGGAGTTCTAGGTTGGACTTAACTTAAATCATTTTAGTTCGGATGTGTGCACACTTGACCATTATAATCTAAGAGGCAAAATACAAGGAGTTGCATAGTTGATGTAATTGACAAGAGTTGTCTACCTATTTATTTATATATAATATGTTGTGTCACCCCAAGGCTATATACATTTGAAATGGGATCCTTATTCTCACTAGCAAATCTTTAATTAGATTTTGCCGAACTATATAAGTGAAGGTAATATAGTTTGAAGAAAATAGTGAGAGATACCAATTTAAAACAAGACCTAAATTATTTTGGTAATTAATAAAAGAATGTATGCTAAAATATTGTTAATTATAAATTCTTTTACAGAATTTTACAATGTCTAAATTACTATCACTGCGTAGCATATTAGATGCTAAATTAATCGGACCGAATTAAACGGATTGGTTAAGTAATTTGAGAATAGTTCTCATGGCTAAAATCCTATCTTATGTCTTTATATAATATGCCTATCTCTGCAATGGTTGCAGATAATGCCTCTAAGGAAGAGATTACTACTTTTAGAAAGTGGCAAGATGATGCACAGTTGGCTCAATGCATCATGCTCGCATCCATGAGTAACGAGCTTCAGCGTTAACATGAAACTATGGATGCTCTTACTATATTCATGCACATCAAGTAGTTGATGGTGAGGAAAGTAGGACAGATAGATATCAGATATCTAAGGAGCTCTTCCGATCTAGAATAAACGATGACACTACAGTACAGATAAAAGTCCTTAACATAATCAATTCGATTGATCAATTAGGACAACGGGTTTTGTCATGGATGGAGAGTTGAGCCAAGATTTGCTCTTGCACTCACTCCCGGACTCCTTTCACAATTGTTGTGAATTTTTCATATGAACAAGCTAGATATCAGCCTCGCTGATTTGCTTAACATGTTGAAAAATATTGAGAGTCACTTTCCAACCAAGAAAGACCATGTCTTACTTGTAGGGGCCAAAGGATCTTCTGAAAAGAAGAACGATTCAAAGAAGGTAAATAGAAAGGCAAAAACAAAGGATAATAAGAACAAAACTGATACGGATAGCAAAGGAGTTTGCTTCCACTGCAATAAGCCTAGACACTGGAAAGAAATTGCAAGAAGCATTTTGCAGAGGTTAACCAGAAAAAGCTTAGTGAAGTTTCGGTTACAAATACAATTTTGTTCATGATTTGAAATAAATTTTTCTTTAAGTCAAGGTTCTACTTGGGTATTGGATACCGACTTTGGTTATCATAAATATAGATTTATGAAGGAACCAAGCAGAAGTAGAAAGCTAAACAAATATAAGTAATCATATGTGTGGGAAATGAAGCAAAGGTTTCCACATTAGCCATAGAAACTTATAGTTTAGCATTGCCTACGGGCAAATCTATTAAGTCAATAATTTGTTATTGTATTCCAGCTCGTGTTAGAAACATTATTTCCATTTTATTGTTAGCTAATGAAATCTTTGATATTATAATTAAGAACAATTGTTGTTCTATTTATAATAATAATGTTTTGTATAGAACTGAAATATTACTTAATGGATTTTGTATACTTGACTTAGGTGAAAAATTATTTTGCGAATTGAACAAACTAGTATAAAGAAAAGGAGATGATCATTCAAAGAGTTGAATGTATGTATTTGCTGAAATACAAGTGTGAATTATTTGAAAGGTTCAAACAATTCAGAATTGAAACAAATTGGCAAAGTATTAAGATTCTTTGATTAGATCAAGGAATAAATACTTGTGCAATAAGTTTCTAGATCATCTCAAATGGTTTTCTCACAACTCGACACATAATAATTGATTGATGTATCCGAAAGGAAAATCATACCTTGTTGGACATGGTATGCGGTCCATAATGATTTTACCGACATTCCGGTATCCTTCCGGGGTCATGCCTAGAAATGAAATTTGCATATCTACGGAAAGGTAACCTCAAAATCCGCCCCAAGACTCCATAAAAGTTATGGACAAGGAGGATTCCTAATCTTAAGTATGTTAAGATAAGGGGTTGTCCAACTTATGTGAAAAGGTTTCAAAGGATAAGCTTGGGACAAGATTTGATAAGTACAGATTTTGGGACATCCTAAAGTAAGTTTAGGGTATATGTTCTATAATCCTACTTAGCAAAAGGTGTTTGTTACGAAACACGCTGCCTTTTAAGATAAAGATGTTTATCATTGAAGGAGCTAGTGGGAGGATAATAGATCTTGAAGAGTTTAAGAACCATAAATCACAATAAGTCAAATAAGAGGAACCTGTAGATAGATCTATTGTACCACAACCGAATTGTAAATCTGGAATAGTACCAAAGATACCTTTGAGGTATAGAAGATGATGATCCAGAGTTACATATGATGAGATAAGAGTTTTAGTGTGTACAAAAGGGTCACTGGGAGCGCCGTGACATTCCTAATATTATATGTTGATATACTATGGATAAGGAATAACATACCAATACTACAATCAGTAAAGATAAAGTTATCTAAACATTCCTCCATGAATGATTTGGGAAGAGTATCGTAATTAGGGATGCAAATCTATATAGATAGATTTAAGAGGATGCTCGACTTAACCCAAGGAACGTATATTCATTTGATGCTAAAGTCGTTTAGCATGGCAAACTCTATGGGATGTCTCATGTTGATGAGCCTTGGAGTGTATCTCTCTTAATAGTCCCCATAGACTCCTAAAAGTGATATCGCATGAGTAACAATCATGTATGCAATGAAATATGCAAGACCTGATGTTGATTAGTCATATTCTGGAGAAGTTCACTATGAGTCAGTGAAAAACATCTTAAAGTACTTAACCAGCACTAAGGATGTGATCATATTCATGGTGGGTCTAAATTAAAACTCGAGGGCTTAACAGACTCAAGTTTTTCAGACATACCAGGATGACAGAAAATCCACTTTAAGGTAAAGCGTTACCTTGAACGGTGGTGCGGTGAATTGAAAAGGTTTCAAACAGCAAAGAGTTGCTGGTTTAGTGATAAAGACAGAGTATATAGCTATAAATGAAGCTGCAAGTTGATTGTTTGGATTAAAAGTTCATTACAGAACTAGGAATAATTCCTAAATCTCATCTTGGATCTAAACATGTGTTGTGGCACTTTCATTTGATTATAGGAATCATTGAAAGATGAGAAATCACTATAGAGATAGTGGACTCTCAAGAACAACATTACATATCCATTTACTGAAGCTTATCCAACAGCAGGATAATCGTCACTTAGAGAAGAAGGGTATGAGATACCATGACGATTGGCTTTAGTGAAAGTGGGAGATTGAAAGTAGTATGCACACAAGCCAATCATGTTTGATGATAAAGCATATACTTTGTAACAATCTTATTCATTTATTAATAAAAAGTATTAATTTATTAAAGGCTTTTAATTATCTACATGATGCTGTTTTATAATATGTGATAAACTCATAGTTTTAAGCAATGCTTTTAGAATAATGATGATAATCATTCTAATGAGATCTAAATTCTTAGAAAGCTTAAAACTAAAATAGTTCCCAATCGTTGGATTACTAAATTGGGGATTAGTGAATCCGGATAGATTGGTACATACGTTGCTTGCTCATTAGATGAGGATGATTGATCTCATAATCATTTGTGTGGAGACACTAAAGCAAGTATGTAGGTGCTTATTAGAGAATAAGTTCACTGAACGTGGCTCGCTAAGAAATACCTAATGGAGTTTTACTTGCCTGTCAATAGAAATTCCTGTAGTGATAGTAGTACAAGTGATCCTTAGACTTAAGATCATCATAGTATCTTGTGTATGATGAGTTATACTTTGACTTATTTCTTAAGACCCTTAGGGTATATCAAAGGGTATGCTTGGGTATAATAAGTTGTACATGGAGATAATGTATGATCAATAAAGAATCTACCACTTCTAGTAAAAAAAGAGAAATATCCTATGTGATTCGATAAATGACAACTCAATAGTCCTTGGCCAAGGCATAATGAAATTAGAAAGGAGTTTCTAATTTGCATTATTTGGAGTTGTGCATTTAAGAGTCGAAATACATATAATTAAATAAAATAAGACTTGATAGTAATTCCATGTCTTTATCTGCATGCGTTACTGTGGGACTTGGTTCCGATTATTTATTATTACATTGGAATAACATGTACGTAAGATCTATCGCATGCCTGGTGATTTCTTTTGTTATTCCATTCTTTGTTATACTCAGTTGGTTAAAGTTTTGGCTTTTATACTCCATGAAATTGGTGGAATATCCTTGATATTTGCGTTTCATCCAGTATCTTTTCATGGAAATATTCTTCTGAACATTCTTGAATTTTACTCCATAAAGAAGTATCATGTTGACAATTTGGATGTTATTGGTTCCTGGAAAATTAATTCTTGAACTTGTTTTATTGAATTCTTATATTATTGTCATCATCCTCATGTTTATATTATGTTGAAAGTCATCTGTGGCCTGTAGTGCATAGATGGACTTGGTATGATTATGACCAAGGATTATTTGGTATAATCATGACCGTAATGTTACAAATAATGTGGTAAAAGTCCTCATTGGCCCGTAGTGCATTGATGGACAGTTGTTGGCATAATCATGACCATTGATGAATACACGAATATCCTTGGCCCGTAGTGCATGGATAATTTATGGTTGTGATACTAATGAATATCCTTAGCCGTAGTGCATGGATGATGTGGATTATTTATCAAGCTGAGTCCCAGCGATAAAAGTGATGAAAAACCTTTTTAAATCATAGAAGATAGTAGATTTTATCCTCTACTTGACTCTTCTAATGGATTGCTTGTTCCGCTGCAGTTAAACTTGAAGTTTGTTATATTTTATCAGTTAACATTGTTGAAGACTATTGATAATTTATTCTGCAATATCTTAGTCATAATATTTCTTACTGGGCTAGTTGAGCTCACCCTTTTGCTTTCATTGTTCTCTTCAGAAAATGAGAACGTAGCGGGGACTAGTCGGGGAACAGAGTGACAGTCCAGATGATAGCATTAGTAGTCCTCACTATTCTATGAAATAATGTGATAATAAATGTATTGAGGACTTATTTTGAGTTTGAATACTATCTAGAAGACAATATTTGTATTAAAACTCACAGCTCATGTTGTATATTTAAGATTGTATTTGTATTTTGTACCATGTATTTGGCGACTCAAAATAGGTGATGTATACCTATTTTGGGGGCGTCACAAGAAACACGCTGCCTTCTAAGATAAAGGTGTTTATCATTGAAGGGGCTAGTGGGAGGATAATACATCTTGAAGAGTTCAAGAACCACAAAACACTATAAGTCAAATAAGAGGAACTTGTAGATAGACTTATTGTACCACAACTGAATCATAAATCTGGAATAGTACTGAAGATACGTAGGAGGTATAGATTCATCATAGATGATGATGAGTTACACATCATAGAAGATGATGAACCAGTTATATACGATGAGATAAGAGTTATAGACACTCAGAGAAATGAATTGAAGCAAGTTTCTCAAAAATGGAACATTTGTTTTGATGAAATAATCAAAAGAGTTTAATTTTATCAAAAACAAGAATGAACCTAGTGAGTACAAAAGGTGGAAGCGTTATGACATTCCTAGTATTATATGTTGATATACTACGGATAAGGAATGACATTCCAATGCTACAATTAATAAGGATAAAGTTGTCTAAATATTCCTCTACGAATGATTTGGGAAGATATCGTAATTGGGGATTAAATTTATATAGATAGATTCAAGAGGATGCTCGACTTAACCCAAGAAATGTATATTCATTTGATGTTAAAGTCGTTTAGCATGGCAAACTCCAAGAGATGTCTCATATTGATGAGTCATGGAGTGTGTCTTTCTTAATAGTTCCTATAGACTCCTGAGAAGAGAGATCGCATGAATGAGAATCATGAATACAATGAAATATACGAGACCTGATGATGATCGGTCATATTCTGGAGAAGATCACTGTAAGACAGTGAAAAACATCTTAAAGTACTTAACCGGCACTAAGGATGTGATTAAAATTTATGGCGGGTCTAAATTAAAACTAGAGGGCTTAACAGACTCAAGTTTTTCAGACAGACCAAGATGACAGAAAATCCACTTTAAGGTAAAGCGTTACCTTGAACGGTGGTGCAGTGAATTGGAAAGGTTTCAAACAGCAAAGAGTTGCTAGTTTAGTGATAAAGACAAAGTATATAGCTATAAATGAAGCTACAAGTTGATTGTTTGGATGAAAAGTTCATTACAGAACTAGGAATAGTTCCTAAGTCTCATCTTGGATCTAAACATGTGCTATGACACTTTCATTTGATTATAGGAATAATTGAAAGATGAGAAATCACTATAGAGATATTGGACTCTCAAGAACAACATTACATATCCATTAACTAAAGCTTATCCAACAACAGGATAATCGTCACTTAGAGAAGAAGGGTATGAGATACCATGGCGATTGACTTTAGTGCAAGTGGGAGATTGAAAGTAGTATGCACACAAGCCAATCATGTTTGATGATAAAACATATATTTTGTAACAATATTATTCATTTATTAATAAAAAGTATTAGTTTATTAAAGGCTTTTAATTATCTACATGATGCTATTTTTAATATGTGATAAACCCATAGTTTTAAGCAATGCTTTTAGAATAATGATGATGATCATTTTAATGAGATCTAAATTCTTATAAAGCTTAAAACTAAAATAGTTCTCAATCGTTGGATTACTAAATTGGGGATTAGTGAATCCGGATAGATTGGTACATACGTTGCTTGCTCATTGGATGAGGATGATTGATCTCATGATCATTTGTAGCACACGGTATTGTACAATATCTTTGATTATTGATGCTTACGTGAGAAGTCACTTAGTTTTGTTTAATTATTGCACAGTAATTGTTGCATAGTATCTCAAGTTATTGATTTAATTATTGTCATAATATTTTATATTATTAAATCAATAATTGAGACGATAAAGTTATTCATATTATTATTTGCATTATTAACAATGTCTAGAAAGTTCTGTCGAGGAAAGAGGTTTGGTCACCTAATTGTGCCCCCTCTTTCTTGAGAATGATCTGGTTGTTAATATTGCGAGTTATAATATTAATGATGAATAAATATTGTTAAAAGTGTGTTTTGTGAAGTCAAGTGAATTGAGATAAATAGTGGGGGGGTTTTATGAAGTAATTGTTGTAGATTTGACTTATTACATGGACCCCACTTACTTATTTTTTTCAAAATCGTCAGTAAAAAATTATATATGTATATATATATATATATATATATATATACATGCGTGTGTGGGGTGTGTGTGTGTGAAAGTGTATGTGTGAGTTTATATATATATATATATATATATATATATATTTTTATATAAGTTTTGTTTTTTATATAAAATAAAATATATTTTATTTTATTATGCATAGATCTTGAAAGTCTTTGCATAGTGTGTGCATAGTGTAATATAGTAAAATTAATTTTTTTTAAAAAAAAGTTTCAACCGAACGCCCGTGAATTTTCTTATTGTTCACCCGTGATTTTCTAAATTTAAATAATATCCTGTCATTCTCCTATAAATAGGATGCTTAGTTTAGAATTGAAAATCACACCAGAATCAGAGAATTCTTCTGCGTATTTTTTTAGAGTTTAAGAAAGCTTTGAGTGTAGAAAATAGTGCAAGTTTTCTTCAAGAATATCCCTGCCATACCAGTCAGAAATACTCTCCTTTTAAGGTAAGCGATATTATTTTTGTTCAATATTCGTAAGAAATAATATTTTCTTCCATACTCTGTAGTATGTAAGTAATATTATTTCGTTTCAGATTTTAAATTCTACACTCATTTTGTTAAAGTATTGCTTCTATATACTCCTTGAAATTAGTAAAATATCCATGAAATTTGCGCTTCATCTAGTATCGTTTCACAAGAATATCTTTCTGAACATTCTTGTTAAATTTTGATCTTTTCATGTCGGGGTACTATTCATGGGGTACTATTCACGAAGTACTATTCACTTGGGTACTATTCACCCGGGGTACTATTCATGACAAAATTGATTTCTTTTCTGCCCAAATTATTTTGATACATGAATATGATTCTTGAATTTTACTCCCCAAATCAGTTATCATGTTGACAATTTGGAAATTCTTGAACTCTGGATAAATTGATTTATAAATCTTTAAAATTTATCCTTGCTCTTACTTTATTAAATTTTTATAGCGCTGTCATCATCCTCGTGTTTATATTATGATGAAAGTCATCTTTGGCCCGTAGTGCATAGATAGATGGACTGTTGATTGTTATGATTATGACTATGTATCGGTATAATCATGACCTGTAATATTACAAATGATGTGGTAAAAGTCCTCATTGGCCTGTAGTGCATTGATGGACAGTTGTTGGCATGATCATGACCACTGGTGATACTAACAAATATCCTTGGCCTGTTGTGCATGGATAATTCATGGATGTGATAATAATGAATATCCTTGGCCCGTAGTGCATGGATAATTCATGGATGTGATACTAACGAATATCATTGGCCTGAAGTGCATGGATAATTCGATGATGTGGATTATTTATTAAGATATGTTACAGCGATAAAATATTGATGATGAACTTTTAAATCATAGAAGATGGTAGATATTATGTTCTACTTGACTCTTCTAATGGATTGCTTGTTCCGTTGTAGTTATACTCGTTGTCTTTTATATTCTATCAGTTTTACACTGTTGAAGGCTAACGATAATTTATTCTGCATTATCTTAGTCATAATATTCTTTACTGGGTTAGTTGAGCTCACCCTTTGTTTTCATTGTTCTCTTCAGAAAATAAGAATATAGCTAGGACTAGTCGGGGAATGGAGTGATGGTCCAAGATAGTGGTTATAGTAGTCCTCACTATTCTATGAAATAGTGTGATAATAATTGTAATAAGGACTCCATTTGAGTTTGGATATTGTCTACGAGACAATATTCGTGTTAAAACTCTCAGCTACGTTTTATCGTATTGTATAAATGAAGTTTATATTTAAGTTCTGTACCATGTATTTGGCGACTCAGAATGGGTGATGTATACTTATTTTGGGGGCGTCACATAACTCATACCCGAGGAAACTTGTTTCTACAAAGGTATAAATCTTATCTCAATCTCTTTTCTATTGATTGATAATTATGCACAAAGTATGATCATAGCGATGGTTTGTATGAACAATTTTAAAATCCAATTTATCGCGCTTATGCACTTTTTGTGTAATTTGATTGCATAATTGTGCTATATACAAACTTTATAAAAACTTTCCAGCATGTTGTTATCTACTGTTCATGATTTTTTTCTGCTACTAAAGTAGGCTCTACACCATGTATGAGGTGGATAGTTCATGAGATCCATTGCTCCCTGTGGACTTATATCACCAAATAACTTGATGTTTTTCTTAAATTCTTCCTTAAAGGTGGACCAGGCTGCATTCCAAAAGTTCATCTTCAACTCTCCACCCATGTGTTTCTTAGACGAATTCACATATATATGGCGATCACACCATCTGTGCTCAACCTCAGAATGTACATCAATAATAGATTGTACTAAACCCTACAAGTAAAACATTAAAAGTTACGGATTGAAGTAACAAATTGACATAAAACATTAAAAGTTAACATCATATCTTTTTCATATCAGTGTACTGACTTCCATCTCCCAAATAAAGCTGTAAATTTCATTGCAGTGAGGACTGAAATAGTTGATCCACTTCTCACATGCTGGGCCCAAAATTCTCAACCTGTTCATGTTTTTTTCCTAATGAATTCCATCATAGATATAATTAGCGTGTGCCTAGCATCAAGAATCCAGGAGTTTACACTTTCCAACATGTTGTTATCTACTGCATGTGATTTACTTCAGCTTCTTTAGTAGGCTCTACACCATGTAGGAGGTGGATAGTTCACGAGATCCATTACTCCCTGTGAACTCATCTCACCAAGCAATTTAATGTTCTCCTTCAATTCTTTCTCAAAGGTGGACAAGGTTGCATTCCAAAATTTCATCTTCAAAACTTCACCCCTGTGTTTCTTAGACCAATTTGCATATATGGCGAGCACACTATCTGTGTACAGTCTCATGAAGTACATCAATAATATATTGTACTAAATCTTATAAGTAAAACATTAAAAGTTACAGATTGCTACAAATTGACATTCATAAGTAACAAATTGACATAAGATCATTAAAGGTTAACATCATACCTTTTGCGTATCAGTGTACTGACTTCCATCTCCCAAATCAAGTTGTTCTTACATCAAAGTTAGAAACCAAGTCCAGTTGACCTTAGTTTCACTCTTCACACATACCCAATCTATGGGAACATTCTGCTCATCCTTATCTCTTCCTAGAGCTACAAGCAATTCCCTCTTATATTGTGTCTTCAAAAAACCACCATCAAGGCCAATAATAAGCATGCATCCTTCCTTCCAACCTCTCTTGCACGCATCTAAACATACAAATGTTCTTTTAAATACTCTTTTTCATTCCCTTAAATCATCTCAGCATAACTCCACTTGCACTTTAGAGCCTTGAATATTTCTCAAGAGTTATGTTGCATAAGCCTCTAACTAAGAATATTTAGTAGTGAAGCTCCTTGAGAATTCATCTAGAACCATCCTCATGGCTCTCTTGCACTTGGAAAATCCAACATTCACTCTCCATTTTGTCTTAACATCTTTTTTAAGATCTTTGATTTATAGCCATGCTTATCAATAATTTTTATTTGTAAAGCTTGGCCAAAAACTTTGCTGAAATCTTAGGGTTGTTAAAAATCTTATAACAACCGTCCTTTGACACATACAAGACAAAAGGACACCCACCTCACACTGGACCCTTATTCTATATGCTTCACTTTCACAAATTTCAATCTAACTCCCATAGAAATAACATATTTTCTTAAGGATTCCTTAACTTCAGTTGCACTAGAAAATGTCATTCCCAAGCAAAAATAGGGTCTCTGATCATCTATATTTAAACAGGCAAGATATCTTCTCTCACATAGCACCTCATCCTCATCAGACCTTCTTTCTATTGATGTGAGTTGTTGAAGGAGCAATTATAGGAATAAAATATTCTAGTTACCAATTTAGTTTTATTTGATTGTAAATCATTCAAGATTGTAGCCTAGATTAGTGTGATTAGTTTATTTCAAATTAGCTTCATGAACAGGCTATATATAGCCCTCCTATGTTGTATCTTTGAAATATAAGAATATCAATTTTTTCTTCTGCATAACATGGTATCAGAGCAGAGATTCTAGGGCCATAAAATTTCTGGGGAAAAAAAGAAGAAGAGAAAAATGGAAACATCTCTTACTGGGGTGGAAAAACACGAAGGGGAGAATTCAATTCTCGCAGATCTTACGACAAGAATGACACAAGTACTACACCACAACCAAACTCAGAACCAGATCATAAGTCATGAACCTGCTGCACAGATTGGAATCAAGTTAGATGGTACCAATTATGCATTATGGTCCTAAATTATCGAGATGTATATCTCAGGCAAAGATAAGTTGGGATACATAAATGGAGATCTTCCACAACCTCTGCAAACAGATCCTGCATTCAGAAAATGGAGAACTGAAAACACAGTGGTGAAGGGATGGCTAATCAATTCTATGGATCCAAAGTTAGTCAGTAACTTTATCAGATTCCCAACGGCTAAGGCTGTTTGGGATAATATTGTTATTATGTACTTTGATGGTACTAATACATCATAAGTATATGATCTCAAAAGAAGTGTAACCAGACTCAAACAAAGAGGAGGATCTATCGAGACATACTACAACAATCTGCAAGGCTTATGGAGAGAAATCGACTTTCGTCGACCAAATCCTATGGAATGTGATATTGATATACAAAAATATAACTCTATTTTGCAGGAGTAACGAGTGTATACCTTCTTAAACGGACTTGATGATTGGCTTGACAAAATTCGAGCAGATGTGCTCCAGATGCAACTATTCCCAATAGTAGTGGAACAGGCCTATGCACAAGTCTGAAGAGAGGATTTGAGGCAATCCATAATGATGACGAATGAATATAACATATCTGGTGGTGCTATACTTTCAAGAGGAGGGAAGAAACCTCAACACCAATTATCTTTTTAAACGCCATCAAATGGAAAGCCTAACACAACTACAAAATCAAGGTCACTAGGGGAATGAGGAGGCTGCACACATTGTGAGAATACAAAAAATACCCACAAAACATGCTTCAAACTACATGGTTATCCAGATTGGTGGCTTGAACTCAAGGTAAAGAAAAAGCGTGAAGCAAGTGGAAGAGACAATCCTGGTGGTCCAGCTCTTATGAGCATAGATCCTCAACTATCTCTTGTACCACAACAAAAATCTTCTATTTCCACTAGTGAACAGATTGCTGAGTATGTCTCAGGTAACTAAGGTTATGTTTTTTCTTGATCAAAAATAGGGAACCATGATGGCTGGATCATTGACTCTGGGTCAACAGACCACATGACCTTTAACCCTTGTGACTTCTCTGAATCCACCCAACCGAAACGAATATGCATTGCCAATGCTAATGAAGTAACATATCCAATAACAGGGGCTGGAACAGTGACTCTTTCTCCTTCTTTTTTGTTACCAAATACCTTACTAGTTCCATCACTTTCTAATAAATTATTATCTATTGGACAAGTGACTGAGGAATTGAATTGTTGTGCTCTAATGTATCCTAACTTCTGTTTGTTTCAGGTTATTCTCATTAAGGAGATTATTGGTCGTGGTACTAAAAGGGGAGGGCTATATTACATGGATGATTTCAGTTATGGTAGAGCAAATAATATACATTCCGCTGAAGTTAAGGAAAGGCAAATTTGGTTATGGCATAATCGGTTGGGGGATCCCTCATTTTGATATTTGAGACATTTATTCCTAGATTTATTTACAAAGGTTAATGAGCCAGATTTTAAGTGTGAAGTTTGTATCCAAGCTAAGAGTCATCGTGTACCTTATCCAATCAGTTTGAATAAATATGATAATCTTTTTTTAATTGTTCATTATGACATTTGGGGCCCTGCTCCTATTACTATTTCTTCTAGTGTTTGTTAGTTTGTAACCTTTGTTGATTATTGTACACGAATGACTTGGTTGTATGTGATGAAGAATAAACATGAAGTGTTTGAAATATTTCGCTCATTTCGTAATATGATTCGAACACAATTTTCTGCTAAACTTCAGATTCTTCGATTTGATAATGGCGGAGAATATGATAATACACCATTTCACAAATACTTTCAGGAACATGGTTTGCATCATGAGGTATCTTGTTCTCAAACACAGCAACAGAACGGTATTGTAGACCGCAAGAATAGACACATCTTGGAAATCACTCGAGCTCTCTTGATCGCTGCTTATGTCCCTAATCATTTTTGGACAGATGCAACAATAACTACTGTATACTTAATGAATCAACTGCCATCACGAGTTTTAAATTATAAAACTCCTCTTCAAGTTCTTGCGCAACATGTGACGCTGCCATCAGTTCTAATGCTTCCTCCAAGAAAGTTTGGTTATGTTACATATGTTCATATACACAAGACTCAATGGACAAAGCTTGATTCATGTGTTGTCCATTGTGTTTTTCTAGGCTATGCAGCTCACAAGAAAGGATACCGATGTTACGATCCAGTTACAAGGCGACTCTATACCACCATGGATGTCACCTTTCCTGAATCAGAGAATTTCTTCACTTCTCAATCTTCCCGCTCCACTCTTCAGGGGGAGATGATGAGTGAAGATAAGAATTGGGAAAATTGGTCAGGCTTCGACTAAACTTTAAATGATGTAGGGGAGGTTCGATCAGCCAAGAGAACCAATGGAAAATGATGTAGGGGAGGTTTAGCCAAGAGAACCAATGGCAATACTGATAGATCAAAGAGGAGAAGTTGAAAATGCTGAACATGTCGAAGCAGAGATCGACCAACAACCTGGAAGAGTGGATCAAAATGAAGAAACTACAGAAATTGAAAGTGAACAACCCTTCCATGACCTGACAGTACCACAATTAGACCAATCTCCTGAGAATATTCCTGAGGTACAAATTCTAAACTCTCCTCACAATATTTATGCTGGTTATAAACTACCTTTCAGGCAAAACCGCGGGAACCACCGAACCACTATTCACCCGATCATGGAACAAGTAAGTCAAAGTACCCAATTGCCAACCATATCTCAACTCAAAAATTATCCGAACCTCTCAAGGCATTGGTTCATAAATTATCTACAGATGATGTTCATAATACAATGAGTGAAGCCATGAATAGTCCCAAGTGGATCCAATCGATAGAAGAAGAGATGAAAGCATTATAGAAAAATGATACTTGGAAACTTGTGCCATTGCCCGAGGGAAAAAAACTGTGGCATATCGATGGGTGTTCTCTGTCAAATACAAAGCAAATAGATTGGTTGAAAGATATAAAGCAAGGCTCGTTACGAAGGGATATACTCAGACATATGTGATAGATTATCAAGAAACTTTCTCACCTGTAGCAAAATTAAATACTATGAGAGTACTAATCTCTCTTGCTGCAAACTTTGACTAGCCGTTGCACCAATTTGACGTTAAAATGTCTTTCTTTATGGGGATCTTGAAGAGGAGGTGTACATGGACATTCCACTTGGTTTTGTTTCTTCGACATAAGGGAAGTGGTTTGTAAGTTACAAAAGGCGTTATACGAATTGAAACAGTTTCCTAGAGCATGGTTTGAACGATTTAGCCTTGCCATGAGAAAACACAATTTCAAGCAAAGTAATTCAGATCATACTCTCTTCTTAAAGCACCAACGAGGGAAGGTAACAACTCTAATAATCTATGTTGATGATATGATAATTACAGGAAATGACGAGGAGGAAATCTCTAAATTACAAGAACATTTAGCAACTGAATTTGAGATGAAAAATCTTGGAGGGTTGAAATATTTTTTGGAAATTGAAGTAGCCCGATCAAAACGAGGTATATTTCTATCCCAAAGGAAGTATGTGCTTGACTTGTTGTCTGAAATAGGAATGCTTAATTGTAGACCTGTTGATACACCAGTTGTTCAAAACCATGGCTTGGGAGAATTTCCTAATCAAACCCCTACCAATAAAGAAAGGTATCAACGCCTTGTGGGAAAGCTAATATACTTATCTCACATACGGTCGGATATTGCTTATGCGGTGAGCTTGGTGAGTCAACACATGCATTGTCCTAGCGAAGATCATATGAGTGCAGTGGTGTTGTGATATTGGATTAATAGTCAAAGATTCTCTATTGTAACTTAATTATAGGAATTACTTAATTATAGGAATAACTAAATAACTTAATTATAGGAATAACTTGATTGTAGGATGAATATCTTGATTTTAATCAAATGTTAAAGATGTAAATTGCTGAGAAGGAGAAACTCTCCTTCATTCATGGCACATCGCCGTCACCTAAGGAGAAAGATGAATGCTATGAAAAGTGGTATTCATATAATCAGAAGGTCAAAAGATGGTTGTTGATGTCTATGTCCCCGGAGATTATGAAGCGATACATTCGCTTACCTACCGCACGAGATATTTGGAAAGCTCTGTCTAAAGCCTTTTATGATGGAGCAGATGAATAACAAGTTTTTACCTTGAACTAGAGGGCTTTCTCTGCCAAACAAAATGGCAGACCGCTCTCTATATATTATGGAGCACTGACTTAAATCTTCAATGAGTTAGATCATCGTGATAAGGTGGTCATGGTGGATGAGACAGATATTGCATCCTATCAGAAATTGCTTCAGCGACAAAGGGTGCATATCTTTCTCGCTGGATTAGAGGGTGATTTCGAGCAAGTGCACAGCGAAATCTTGAGGAAGGATCCTATCCCTGAATTAGAAGTGTTATGCCCTAGTTTGTCGCAAAGATGTTCGACGCGGGGTGATGAACGGACAACTGGAAAATTCTAATGCTTCAGCCATGGTGACTCAGAACCGGTCTAATCAAAACTGGTCTCCTCAACACCAGCAAGACAAAAAGAAGAACATCCATCCTAAAAATGCTAATGGTGGTAACAAATCATCATACAAATGCACCCATTGTGATCAAACGGGTCATACAAAAAGTCGATGCTATGAACTTGTGGGATATCCAGAATGGTGGGATCATAGCCGTGATTCTCGGAAGAAGAATTCCAAGAATACCTCTACTGCTGCAATTGTTGAAACAAAGACAGAGGATGATAGTGGTGAAAAGTTCTTGGCATTGGCAACAGCAACAGGTAATGGTGGTAAGGTTTTAAATATTTCTACACTTGTTTCTAATAGTGCATGGATAATTGATTCCGGTGCTACGGATCATATGACATTTGATTCTAGACAAGTTTCACCTATTAAACCTTCCTCACAAAATTCTGTTTCCACTGCCAATGGTATCTCAATTCCGATTATTGGGGAAGGATCTTTGTCCCTCACTAACACCTTAAATTTAGATTCTGTTTTGGTTGTTCACACTTTGAATTATAATCTTTTGTCAGTTTCTCAAATAATCACTGCCTTATTTTGTGTTGTCATTTTTTGGCCTGAATTTTGTGTATTTAAGGACATCCGGACAAGGCAGACGGATTGTTGTGGTGTTAGGCGAGGGAAGCTGTATTACTTAGACATGGTGTCTAAAAGTTCAGATAAGTTGCGTCAAGCTTAAAAGATTGGGGGTTTGGAGGAGGAAAAAAGGAAATCTGAGATATGGTTATGGCATCGACGTCTGGGGCATGGTTCTTTTGGTTACATAAAGAAATTATTTCCTAGCTTATTTGCAAACTTTGATGTTTCTAGTTTCAAATGTGATGTTTGTGAACTTGTAAAAAGCCATCGTGCTTCGTTTCCATTAATTTTGAATAAAAGTCCAGTTCCTTTTATGATTATACATTCTGATGTTTGGGGACCATCTAAATTTGCTATTTTGGATGGATCACGTTGGTTTGTTACTTTTATTGATGATTGTACCAGGATGACTTGGGTATGTTTGATGAAGTCCAAAAGTGAAGTAAATTTGTTATTTCAAAAATTTCATAAAATGGTTTGTAGTCAGTACAATGCACATGTTCAGGTTCTCTGCAGTGACAATGGAGGTGAATATTTGAGTTTTGAATTGAAGCGGTACTTGGAAGCCCATGGAACCATTCATCAAACTAATTGTTCCGATACACCCCAACAAAATGGGGTGGCAGAACAAAAAAATCGTCACTTGTTGGAGGTTGTCTGTGCTTCATTAATAGAAGCACATATGCCTTTATCCTATTGGGGACACGCACATACCTCTACAATATATTTAATCAATCGACTACCTTCCAGCACTATTAATTTTCGGACACCATCTCAGGCTCATAGTGAAGCAATTGTAGCTCTAGTCATTCCAAACTTACCTCCTCATGTTTTTGGTTGTGTAGCATTTGTACATCTTCATCAGCATCAGCGCGACAAGTTGACACTTCGAACATTGCGATGTGTTTTTTTAGGGTATGCTGCTTATCAAAAGAGGTACTGATGCTATCATCCTCCAAGAAAACGAATGTTTGTTTCAATGGATGTAATTTTTCATGAAGACTCGATGTATTTTTCCTCTGAGCCTGAACTTCAAGGGGAGTACCTGGAAGAAGTTCAAGCTCTAGACTATGATTTATTGATTTCTACAGAAATGGAACGCCCTAAACTTGGTAACAATCTGAATGGGAATGAAACGGAATGCCCTAAACTTGGTAATGAGAATGCTGGTGAATTGGATTTGAGTGGTATAAATTTGGACCACAGTGGTGATGAACGTGATGAAGACCCAAAAAATGAAGTTGTAGAGCAACCTCCATCTGAATCTCTCGCACCACAGGCAACTGATACACCAAACCAAACGCCTGCTAAGGATGGTCCTATTGTAGTGTCTGAACCACCAAGAAAACAACTACCACCGCGTCAAACCAGAGGTATCCCCACACCCACATATGAACCCGAACTTTCTAGTAAAGTTAAATATCCCATGAGTTATTATGTGTCTAACCATCGCTTGTCTGAATCAAATAAGTCATTTGTAAATCAATTATGTACTGTATCTATTCCTAACAATGTGCAGGAAGCCTTAGCTGACCCAAGGTAGAAAGCTGCTGTGACGCCCCCAAAATAGGTATACAACACCCATTCTGAGTTGCCAAATACATGGTACAGAAACAACTACAACTTTATTAATACAACATAAAAACTGTGAGTTTAAATACAGATATTGTCATCTAGACAATATCCACACTCAAATAAGTCCCCATTACAATTATTAATACATTATTTTTACAGAATAGTGAGGACTACTAGAACCACTTCTAGAACCATCATTCCACACCCCGACTAGTACTCGCTACATTTTCGCCTCCTGGGAAGAAAAATGGAACAACAAGGAAAAAGGTGAGCTCAACTAGCCCAGTAAAGAACATTATGACTAAGATAATATATAATAAATTATCATTAGTCCTCAACAGGGAAAAATCTAATAGAATACAATAGACAATAAGTTTGAAATCAATATTCGCAGCGGAAATAATAATTCATTAGAAGAGTTAAGTAGAGAATGAAATCTACTATCTTCTATATATGAATTTAAAAGTTCATCGTCTATCTTTTATCCCTATAACATCAATTAATATATAACTGAAATCAAATATTCATCTTTGCACTACAGGCCAAAGATATTCATCAGTTGGTCATGTTCATCTAAACACCTGTTCATCTTTGCACACCGGGCCAAAGATATTCATCGAAATCATTAATCTTTTTGACTACTGCCAAAGATATTCAATTATATCATCATTTAGGACGGAGGATGATGAAAAATATTTTAAAGAAAACGAATCCAGTGAAACAAAAGAATAAATATTAAGGATTCGTATTTCAGCTATTCCATGTCCAAAAATACCTCATAAATAATCATAGTGGAGTAAAATTCAAGAATGATCAAATCATGGATACAATCAAAGCTAGTATCCATAATAGATATTTTGACTTAAAAACAAAAATTTAATTTTTACGTGAATAAGTGTCGTATTCGTGAATAGGTCAGATACGTGAATAAAGGTCGTCGTATACGTAAATAGTAACTCAACACCAAAAGATAGAAATTCCACAAGAAAATCATCATGCTTCGTGAATAGTACTCGTGAATAATCGTGAATAAGTAATGAATGAATAGTAATCCAGACATGAAAAAGTTCTAAATTTGATAAAAAGTTCCAACCAATATTTCGGCATGATGATATTGAAGAAATAATATCACTTACGAAGAAAATAACATCCCTTACCTCAAAAGGATAGTACTTCTGACTGGAATACTGGATATAGTGCTGAAAGAACTTGCACCATATAGCAATACTCAAAGTACTAAAATACTCACAAAAATACGCTCAATATATCGAGAGAGAAAGAGAGAGAAGATTTCAGTTTCTGGTGTGATTTTCAATTCTAACCTCAGCACCTATTTATAGGAAATTGCTTAGAACACCAAAGTAGAAAATTGAATATAATATTAATATATATATATATATATAAATTTTCAAGCCCGCCTTTGAAATCAGATCTTAGCATTTCCCACATGCCAATCTTCTAGAAAAAAGGTAAGAAAAACGTTTTTCATAAATAAAATATTTAAAACTTCCAAAAATCAATTGTTTTGGAACTACGGAACTTCAAAAATTCATAATGAATAGTCATTTTATCAGAAAAATTTAAACCACATGTCTTTTTCATAGGAAATTTTATTATCTACAACTTTGCAAAAGAAAGTTTTTCCAAATTCCAAACAGAAATTGACCGAAATTCACAAACGGGCGATTTTACAAGCTATAATCAAATTTCAGTCAAGAAATGGGGTCAACCGACACACAAAACATGTGTTAATCATTTAATGCAACAAAAATACTCTTTCTCCTCATATACTCATATATCCCACATTCATTGTGAAAATATCACCATTATTATATTATTAAAATATAATAATATTTTTAAATGAATTATTTTATCAGAAAAAGATAAAATATTAATTTTCAACAATTGTCATATTAAAATTTTATCCATCTATATCCACATAAAATCAATATTTTCCTCATCATATAAATCAATAATTTATTATTCACAAATAATATTACAGAATCACAAGATCGCAACTAAGCGCTCCTCAGAAAGAGGGGCTTTCAATAAGAATTTCTCTTCATTGGGCGCCGCAATTAGGTGACCAAACCTCTCCTGTACGAACTTTCTAGACATTGCCAATAATATTTTCTAATAATATTATTAGGATAATATGAATTATTGCTTCGATAATGAAAAATACCGTGTAGTGACAATTATTGAAACAACAAGTAATATAAAATATCAACGCAACAATTATTGAATCAATAAAATAAAATATTAAACAATAATAACTCATCGTAACAATTATCGAGTAGTGCCTTCACGTAAAAATCAATAATTGGTGCAATACTGCAGTGCTTCTTGCGTGCAACAACGCGTACATCGTGTTTTAACCACGGGTATTCCAACAGCTTTAATCAGTAATAACTACGTAGATTATTTATAAATAACTTATACTTGTCATTTTCTTCATCCAATCACTTTTCGTTATGGGGCCCACACAAGGCTGCGCCGTCGTATGAATATTCCCCGACAGCAAGAATATTCCACGACCAAACGAATATTCTCCGATAAAAAATTAATATTTTATAACCACTTGCTTATTTAAAATATTTGCGTATTTTACCCATAACTAACCACATTAATCAAATCAACCCTTACTATTTCAAAATAATAAATAGAGGAAATAAAATTTCACATATTAATAATTTGGGGTCTTACAACCTCCCATCCTTATGAAATTTCGTCCTCGAAATTGACGTACGTACCTGGTGTTTCGAAAAGATGAGGATACCTCGCTTTCATTTCCGTTTCCAACTCCCAGGTCATTTCCTCAATAGCATGGTTTCTCCACAAAACTTTAACTTGTGGTATGACCTTCGTGCGTAGGACATGCTCCTTCCTATTCAAGATCTTGACAGGTACCTCTTCGTACGTTAAGTCTTCGGCTATCTCGTCTGGTTCTAACTCAATGACGTGGTTCGGGTCTTTCACATATTTACGAAGCACAGATATATGAAAAACATTATGAACACGAGACATACTTGGAGGTAACGCGAGTCTATAGGCCACATTTCCTACTCGGTCAAGAATCTAAAATGGACCAATAAATCGTGGATTGAGATTTTCTCTCTTCCCAAATCTTGTAACTCCCTTCCTTAGAGCCACACGCAACAATACATGATCCCCAATACTAAATTCCACGTCCTTTCGATGAAGATCCGCATAACTCTTTTGTCGATCATATGTCGTTTGTATACGTTGTCGAATCGTTTGGATCTTTTCTGTAGTCATTCATACCAACTCTAGTCCCAATAACGTTGCTTCTCCCACCTCATCCCAACATACTGGAGAGCGACACTTTCGTCCATACAATGCTTCAAATGGAGCCACACCTATACTTGTCTGATAACTGTTGTTGTAGGAGAATTCCACCAATGGTAGGTATTTATCTCAACTTCCTTTGAAATCTAGGACACAAAGTCTTAATAGATCTTCAAGAGTTTGAATAGTCCTCTCTGATTGCCCGTCCGTTTGAGGATGGTATGCCGAACTGAATCATAAATCTGTGTCCATAGCTTTTTGCAAGCTAACCCAAAATCTTGAAGTAAATCTTGGGTCACGATCCGAAACTATGGATACTGGCATGCCATGCAACCTCACAATCTCATTCACGTACAAACTAGCAAGACGTTCAAGGGAATAAGTCTCTAGTATCGGTAAGAAATGGGCAGACTTGGTTAATCTATCAATAATAACCCAAATCGCATTTATTCCTTGAGAAACCGTGGGAAGACCCGTAACGAAATCCATGGTAATTTGTTCCCACTTCCATTTTAGAATCTCAAGTGGTTGCAATGGACCCTTAGGTAGTTGATGCTCCGCCTTTACACGTTGACAAGTTAAACACCTCGATATAAACTTCGCGATCTCTCTCTTCATATTGTTCCACCAAAATGTATGTCGAAGATCATGATACATTTTGGTACTTCCAAGATGGATTGCAAATGGTGTATTGTGTGCCTCCATCATGATCTTGTACTTCAAATCAGAATCGTTAGGAACACAAAGTCTGGAGTGGACTCGAAGTATTCCTTCTTCATCGATTCTTGCTTCTGGAATAGCACCTTCTTGCACCTTCTTCTTCATATTCATCACTTCCGGTGTGTAGCTTGAACGGTTTTAACTTTATCGATTAAAGTCGGTTCTACTCGTATATCATCACATGAGTCCCTAGAGTCTTTAACTCTATATCTATCATTTGTAAGTTATATGAAATGGGTCTTTGACAATATCGCACTTTCATCAGATATCGATCTTTTACTCAACACGTCAGCTACCACGTTCGCTTTTCCAGGATGGTATGGTCAGAACATGTGCCGAAATAAGTCTCCTCTTGAGTTCTTCGAAGGTCTTCTTACATTCCTTGCTCCATTCGAATTTTGTATCTTTACGAGTCAGCTGCGTTAATGGAATAACGATTCGAGAATATCCTTCAACGAATCTCCGATAATAACCAACTAAGCCTAGAAAGCTACATATTTTGATTACCGGCCTAGGTTGTTCACAAATGTGACTCATATCCCAACCTTGGATAGCAAGTCACAATGACACCTATCAGTTTACTATCGCACGAATATGGCGTCCCCTACGGAGAGTCTGGCTTCGGTGCATTCCACAAAAGAGTCACCAAATAGAGGCTCGGTTATCAACTTCTATAGTTGGGTTTTTAACTCCTAAAGTTCAATAGGAGCCATTCGATATGAGATTTTAGAAATGGGTTTTGTACCGGGTTCAAAGTCGATACAAAATTCAATATCACGCTCTGGGAGTAGGCCATGAAATTTTTCAACAAATACGTCAGGAAATTTACTAACAAAAATATCACTCAAATCTGGCGTATTTTTGTTCAAGACCATAACATGGCTAAGAAAGCTTGACATCCATTTTTCAATAAACGAATGACTTTACGGCTTGATATGAAAGAGTTTGACTTCAATGGTTTGGTTGCTTGAATTCGAATAACAGGTTGCTTAGGAATATGAAAACTAACAACCTTACAAAAGCAATCAATTTGGCATGATGAGTAGTTAACCAATCAATCCCTAAAATCACATCAAAAGTAAGTATCTTTAAAGAGATAAGATCAACAGGTAATGTGATGGTGCCAACTTGGATCAAACAAGATTTATAAACAGTGGATGTAACGAAAGTTTCTCCTAACGGAGTTTCCACAGATAAATCAAAGTCTAATTTCTCCGGAGTCAAGTTTAAACGTTGAGCACAAGCAGGAGAAATAAATAAATGGGTAGCACCGGTATCTAGTAAGGTATAAACTTCGTATGAATTTATGATTAGCTTACCCGTGCTAACTTCGTTCGGGTTCCTCGATTACGACCGATCACACGAAAAATGCTCTTCCAGAACCGCTGACTTTTGACTTTTCCGGGATGACCTTTTGAGTCACCATCCCATTGGACTTGGTTTCACTACAAAGGCAATCTTGAGCGATATGTCCTTCCTTTCCACAGTTATAACATACCTTAAACTGTTGTGGGCAGTTTGGACTGATATGTCCTTCTTTTCCGCATTTATAGCATATGACCGGTGGTCGTTCTCCTCCCTTGGAACCGATTCTTTGCTTTGGTGCTGACGTCTTCGTATTGTCATTATTGAATCTCCTCTTTTTAAAATCTCCTCCCGACTCACTTCTTCTATTCTCATGGCCATGATTACCACCGGAGTGGTTGCCGCTCTTGTCCAGATTTTTCTTTCTCCTTTGGTTATCGTTGTTTTCGATGACCGCCACCATAGATGATAATCTTGGTTGTGGTCCCTCGGTTGAGCGTACTCGTTATCTCACTCTAATAATTGAGCCCTGTTGGCAACATCTGAATAGAAAGAAAATTTATGAGAAATGAGATATTGACGTATGTTGGGTTTCAAACCTCTAAGAAACATTCGCGTCATACGTTCCTCATTCTCCACCAAATGAGGTGCAAACCTGGATAACTCCGCGAACTTCGCCTCGTACTGGGACACCGTCATGTTATTTTGTTCCAATCTAATAAACTCTACCTCTTTCATATGACGAATACTTTCAGGGAAGTACTTGTCATTAAACAGTTTCTGAAATGTCTCCCAAGACATGCTGAGTGCGGCTGGATGGGTACGCTTCACAAACTCCCACCAGTAGTCTGCCTCGCCACGAAACATAAAGGTGGCGAATGGAACCTTCTGTTCCTCCGTGCATCCCAAGACATCGAATATCTTGGTAATTTGTTTAACCCGCGTCTCTGTCTTGATCGGATCCGGCTTTCCAATAAATTCTGGTGGTCCCAACTCTTTGAACTGCTTGACTGTGACAAACCGTGAATTGCTATCATTTCCTCCTGTATTTTGAACACGAGTCTCCCTCGTCTGATTTTGCATGAACAGCAAAAAGCTTCTAAACATCCCATCATTCATCATCTGCTCAGTGGTGTTGTTCACAGGAGGAACATTGCCAGCCTGTTGCACGTTCTCCTCATTGGTGAGTACAGGCGTCTCCACGGTTTCATTTACTCCACTGTTAACATTCTCAGTCGACATTCTCAAATACTTCCATAAACAAGGGTTAATTTAACAAATTAACATATCACATAATATCCCTATATTATGACCGACCAACAAATAAGCTTAGGTATGACATACTAGCGAAGGATTTACTCGTCTCTCCCCTCCTAGTTCTATTCCCCGATCTCCGCCAGAGATCATATCCTAAGCTCGATATTAATCGTGTGGCGCCCCAAAATAGGTATAAAACACCCATTCTGAGTCGCCAAATACATGGTACAGAAACAACTACAACTTTATTAATACAACATAAAAACTATGAGTTTAAATACAGATATTGTCATCTAGACAATATCCACACTCAAATAAGTCCCCATTATAATTATTAATACACTATTTTTACAGAATAGTGAGGACTACTAGAACCACTTCTAGAACCATCATTCCACACCCCGACTAGTACTCGCTACATTTTCGCCTCCTGGGAAGAAAAATGGAACAACAAGGAAAAAGGTGAGCTCAACTAGCCCAGTAAAGAACATTATGACTAAGATAATATATAATAAATTATCATTAGTCCTCAACAGGGAAAAATCTAATAGAATACAATAGACAATAAGTTTGAAATCAATATTCGCAGTGGAAATAATAATTCATTAGAAGAGTTAAGTAGAGAATGAAATCTACTATCTTCTATATATGAATTTAAAAGTTCATCGTCTATCTTTTATCCCTATAACATCAATTAATATATAACTGAAATCAAATATTCATCTTTGCACTACAGGCTAAAGATATTCATCAGTTGGTCATGTTCATCTAAACACCTTTTCATCTTTGCACTACGGGCCAAAGATATTCATCAGAAATCATTAATCTTTGCACTACAGGCCAAAGATATTCAATTATATCATCATTTAGGACGGAGGATGATGAAAAATATTTTAAAGAAAACGAATCCAGTGAAACAAAAGAATAAATATTAAAGATTCGTATTTCAGCTATTCCATGTCCAAAAATACCTCATAAATAATCATAGTGGAGTAAAATTCAAGAATGATCAAAACATGGATACAATCAAAGCTAGTATCCAAAATAGATATTTTGGACAAAAAACGATAATTTAATTTTCTGTGAATAGTGTCGTATTCGTGAATAGTACCATATACGTGAATAGTGTCATATACATGAATAGTAACTCCGACACCAAAAGATAGAAATTCCACAAGAAAATCATCATGCTTCGTGAATAGTACTCGTGAATAGTAACTCATGAATAGTAACTCATGAATAGTAACCCCGACATGAAAAAGTTCTAAATTTGATAAAACGTTCCAACCAATATTTCGGCATAATGATATTGAAGAAATAATATCACTTACGAAGAAAATAACATCCCTTACCTCAAAAGGATAGTATTTCGATCGAATCTTTGGATATAGTCTTTGAAAGAACTTGCACCGTATAGCAATACTCAAAGTACTAAAATAATCACAAAAATACGCTCAATATATCGAGAGAGAAAGAGAGAGAAGATTTCAGTTTCTAGTGTGATTTTCAATTCTAACCTAAGCACCTATTTATAGGAAATTGCTTAGAACACCAAAGTAGAAAATTGAATATAATATTAATATATATATATATATATAAATTTCCAAGCCCACCTTTGAAATCAGATCTTAGCATTTCCCACATGCCAATCTTCTAGAAAAAAGGTAAGAAAAACGTTTTTCATAAATAAAATATTTAAAACTTCCAAAAATTAATTATTTTGGAACTACGGAACTTCAATAATTCATAATAAATAGTCCTTTTATCAGAAAAATTCGAACCACATATCTTTTCCATAGGAAATTTCATTATCTACAACTTTACAGAAGAAAGTTTTTCCAAATTCTAAACAGAAATTGACCGAAATCCACAAACGGACGATTTTACAAGCTATAATCAAATTTCAGTCAAGAAATGGGGTCCACCGACACACAAAATATGTGTTAATCATTTAATGCAACAAAAATACTCTTTCTCCTCATATACTCATATATCCCACATTCATTGTAAAAATATCACCATTATTATATTATTAAAATATAATAATATATTTAAATGAATTATTTTATCAGAAAAAGATAAAATATTAATTTTCAACAATTGTCACATTAAAATTTTCTCCATCTATATCCACATAAAATCAATATTTTCCTCATCATATAAATCAATAATTAATTATTCACAAATAATATTACAGAATCACAAAGATCTTGCAACTGTGGTAGTTCCCTGTGAGAAAGAGGGGCTTTCAATAAGAATTTCTCCTCATCTTTGGCGCAGCAATTAGGTGACCAAACCTCTCCTTAGGCGAACTTTCTAGACATTGCCAATAATATTTTCTAATAATATTATTCAGATAATGTAAGACCCTGAATTTTATGAAATAAAAATATTCAATTTTTCTATTTAGTAAATGGTTAAATGGATAAAAGTTTAAAGTTAAGGGTGATATATGATTTTTTTTTCAAAATACGCAAGTGGTTATAAAATACTTATTATTGTCGGGGAATATTCGTTTGGTCGTTGAATATTCTTTACGCTTGGGAATATTAAATTACTGCGCATGACCATTTGTGGGCCCATAATAGGATAACTGTCGGATGAAGAAAATGACAAATTTGAATTTTTATAAATAACTTGGCGTAGTTGTTACACTGAATTAACTTCGTTGGAATACTTGGTGGTTAAAATACTGATGTCTGGCGTAGTTGCACAAAGATGGCATTACAGTATTGCACAATATTTTTTCAATTATTGATTCTTACGTAAAAGGCACTACTCAATAATTGTTACGATAATTCTTATTCAATATTTTATTTTATTGAATCAATAATTCTTTGCGTTGATATTTTATATTAGTGTTGTTTCAATAATTGTCAACGCATACAAGTATCTCCATTATCGGATCAATAATTCATATTATTTGAATAATATTATTAGATAGCATTATTGGCAATGTCTAGAAAGTTACATCGAGGAGAGGTTTGGTCACCTAATCGGCGCGATGAAGGAGAAATCCTTATCGGAAAGCCCCTCTTTCCAGGAACCGCTGGTTGTCATTATTGTGATTACGTAATATTATTTGTGAATAATTAATTATTGATTTATATGATAATGAAATATTTATTTGATGTGGATATAAATGATGGATTTATTTATGTGGTTATAAATGAAAGAGTTAATGTTGAGGTGTTTTATCGGTATTTTTAGCCGGATTGGAGGTATTAAAAACACTACAACAAAAAGCTTATCAATGATCGCAAGATATCATCGTAATCGTCATACGATCGCGAGATGTCTATCTCATGACCGTATCGGTCGCCGACACTAAGTCATGAATAATCTGGTCATTGGAAGGACATCGGCGACCACCAATAATAACCGAATAATTAGCGATCGCAATTAGCTTAATCGATACCGCCGCTATTATAACTTATGCTGAGTCATTCATCATGCGTGACGTGTCACACGTGGCAGCGACCGATAATAGCGACCGCAGCGGTCGCTAGATTCAAGCGGTCGCTGATACATTTTAATGACCGCGTGACGCGCGTCATTGATCCTTTTTTTTTTTTAAATTTTGCCTATTTTATTGATTTCCCCAAAATAACTCGCTTTGTACTGCTTTCAATCCCAACACGATTATATATATATATATATATATATATATATATATATATATATATATATACAAGCATCCATATTAACATCCATCCAATACAATACAAAACATTCATCCATGAATAAACATTCATCCAATACAATACAAAACATTCATCCAACACAATATAATCGATATCGTAAACATCCATATAAACTAATACAATTGTCCAAAGAATGAAGCTAAAAGAGTACAAGGCTTTAAAAATCTAAAAAAAATAAGTCAGGCACTCTTCATGGATCATCCAAATTAGGATCCTGTAATTATCAAAGTAATAAAACATATATGTTACATATAAGTAAAACATTGACTCAGAGGCTATAAACATATAAGACAATGTAGCTAAACAATAAACGATATATATATACCTGCTCCTGTTGTTGTGCTGCTGCTCCTGCTCCTGCTGCCGCTGCCGCCACTGCTTCCGCCAACTCATCAGGACTCAGAGACTGCAGATGCCCGCCCAGTATACGAAGAAGATCACGATCCTGACAGATCGCTCTCACACACGATCGGCGAGGAGTATGATAAAGTTGGATAACCGACGATGGTATGTAGATGGGTGGCGAGAGCTGCTGTGCCATCGATGGTCAAGCGTCGTCTTTGTCCTTGGCCTTTGACATAATTTTTCTTCACGATGGACGCCTCTCCCATAATTCTTGATCAATCGAATGACGGGGTGCCTTCGAGGATAATATTCGTTCATTAAACCCTTATAAGTGTCTCCGTCGGAAGATGAACAATTAAATAGTTAAAATAAATAAAAAAAAATACTAAAGACCATCGCGGGTGAACAACATATTAGGATAAAGTGAACTTATTACTGCTTATCTCAAGCGACCGGGTGAGTAGACCATCGCGGGTGGTACATACACATCCAACCAATTGATAGGTTGAATTTTGAGACCGAGACTCCTATAGTTCATTTTCTCATATTATTATATAAACATATGATATTTTAGCTACAAAAGATGATTTGTAAACATAACATACGTACCACGCGGCAAGAATGTGTTGCGGTTTGTGATATCTCGCCGCCCCGACACGTGCCTTTTGCCTTCTCGTCGCCGTCTCGATACACACGAGGATACATTCGAGGCGGCGATCTTGCGCCTCTTGACCCAACTCTCGACTTTCCCTTTGGTCACACACATCCGCACCTATATATTTGTCATGCGCACCACCGGGGCTATCTTTCATGCATATACCGCTCACCCACATCTGGATGGTCAATCTCGACATTGTGTAGGGCTTTTTGTCGTTCCTTGTTCAAATTATCTTTAGTTCAATGCAGTACTTACGCGAGAATAGTGTCTCGAATAATGATGATACGTCAGGCGTCGTCCCATCTATATCGTTTACGCAAATAAAACAACAATAATAATATTAAAAGCTGTTATATTACTAAACAATATTATTTGATTAGCTATGTATTATCTATCGAGTGATAAAAAATATACGAAATTCAAATTTCAAATGCAAGATCCTTATGGGCGAGAGAGGTGTGCTTTCACTTACGTAATCATTGGCGTGAAGGCGCTTCAGAAGCATAATTGTGAAATGCACTTCACAATTTTACTATCTTGAAAATCACTACAATATACAATAATTTATATTAAAACCCTTACATTTAAATCACTACTATATTTATAAAATGAAAATATTAAACCCTTATATATATATACACGATGTTTAACTTACGTCTTATCCGGAGGAGGACGGATCGTATAAGAATGCGATCATCCGGATTAAGGAGCCTTTGACACATGATTAGGCTCCCAGACCCAACCCAAGGCTTTTCGTGCTTTGAGTTCGTAAGACATCTATAAATAAGAAATTTAGGATGTTAGTATAAGTTATAAATGAAAGGTACATAAACATATGGGGATATAGAGAACATCGGGATATGTAATTGTATGTAAACAAAAGGACAATAGGATAGGATAGTCTAGGCCACTAAGATAGTCTAGGCGTGTATATTTAAGTTACTTAAGGTTACTTTAGGCTTGAAAAGAGAGCTTAATAGTCCTTTGTATGAAAGCAACTAGCATGTATGAGCAACTTTGTATCTTCTCATAATAGTCCTTTAAGGTCGTACTATGAATTGTCCAAAGCAGGTCCATTTTGGCTTTAAAATGTGATTTTTAACAAGTCTCATGCTCAAAATGGCTTGGGCTTGGTTCCTTTAGTTTGTGTAGCTTTCTTATGTGTGTCATTTTCTTTATCATCTCGACTGTGAATTATGGAAAAACTTCTTTGAACCTTCTTCTTGATTGAATTATGGATAAACTTAATTCCTAGTTATGTTTTATGTTATACTCATGTTCAAGTTATATGGCCATTTGACTTATATATGAAAAAATTCTATGAGTCTCCCCTATAATATGGACTATCCACATGTACGAGGGCATACATACTTGACCAATTTCAGCAAAATATAATCCCAACACACAAAACAGAATGTGCACAACTATAATTCAAGGCATACATGGTCAAATTCTATTGTTATATTCTGCAGCATACATGGTCAAATTCTATTGGATACAAAGACTTGATTAATCGATTTATTACATTCGGGCTTTTGTTAAATTTCAAGATATCGTAATGCGGGATATCAAGATGTGCTTTATGTTATTAATTAAGCGATTTATGTATGGCTTAAGCCATACGTAATGGTTTTCCCAATAGCTTATATATGTTGTACTATATATATTAGTAGAGTATCGTATTTATGTACACAAATTAGTTAGAAATGGCATGATGTACTATATATATATATATATATATATATTTATTTTTTAGGCGTCGCACGTGGCACTAGCCTCTCTTTTTATTACTCTTTTTTTTTTTGTGTACGTATGATCGAAGCTAGTAAGCGTCAACTTTGTTATTTCTTGTCTTTGTAAAATTACTACTACCAAATAGTATCTTTTAGATTTAGTTATAAATTTGTCTCTTTTTTAACTATTAATGGAGTACCGACTTAATTAATTAAAGAAGTCATTTGGAATAGCTTATTAAACTTCATTGGTTGATTAGAGTCCTTCGTGGGGGGTAATCTTATTCTTAAAACTTACTACTAATCAAGCCAAGCGATTGATCACTCACTAACAGATTAATTAAAAGGATACTATGTATATTTGATTTTTAACTCAGGTTGTCATGTACACCATAAGAAGAAGGGTATTTTGCCGTTATTTGTTATGTCACTTATGTTGTGACCCAAAATTGATATTTTGCATATATGGTATTTTGCCGATATGGAATTTACGATATATATGAGTCGGTGTATTTAGAACCACATTCTTTAGTAATTTCCTTGCTATTTCCAACCACTACAATTATCTTTTATAAGGAAAAAAGAATAACTTAAAGAAAATGTCATTTATTGCAAATTACATGGAGACCAATCCTCGAAAAACAAAATTCATATATCTTTGCTTAGCACCTACGGTGTTCATGAACTAGCAAATGACTTGGCAAAAAAACTTATTCATATTTCACAAAATCTTGATAAATCGAAGTAGCAAATGGGAGTACTAGTTATTCCAAACAAATATTTCAATGAAGAAAAATATAAACACAAGCAAACTTGATTAATAGTTTCAAAGCCAACGCAAAACCAAAAGGTTTGGACTAGGAGTCTCCATATTTTAATAACGGAAATTAACTAAATAGCCAATTTACATACACAAACTAAGGATGTCGAGTTATAACTTTCGGTTTAAGTAATTGAAATATTCACTAAGCTAATCCCATTTGATTTTCCACTTAAAAAATCCATTAAAACTCAGAGGGCACAAATCTTAGAAGCGACCACTTTATGCAATGGTACCAAATGTTATATCGTGTGTCCATTAAACATTCAAGCATTAACAATATGGTTGTTGTTAATATCAAGGTTTTAGCGGTTGTATTCCAATCCCACAACCCCCATGATCCCATGATCCTCCAAAAAAGAAAAATTAGAAAATAGAAAGTAAAGAGACTGATTGATTACATGGGTGCCAGAGCAATTAATAGAAAGTAAAGAGAGATTATATTCTTTTGTTTCATTACCTTCACACAAAGGGCTCAAGCAATTGTAAAATTAATTAGTATATATTTGGTACCACTCTCATGCATAAATTCTACATCTTAAGTATGAAAAATGGCCATTTGTACCTGCAGTGGTGTCGGCGGCCGGCGGTTGTGGTGGTGGTGATGGTGGGTGGCGTGTGATGCGGTGTTGTGGTGGTGGTGATGGTGGGGGTGGCGGTGGTGGTGGTGTGGTGGTGGTGGTGATGGTGGGTGGGGTGCGTTTTCCCTCTTTTCCTCTTCTCTTCTCCCCTTCTCCCTTTTCTCCCTCTTTTTTTCTTCTTCGATTGAGAGTGATGAACTGGGCTGGAACCGGTTAATTGGAATAGATCGTGACCATTATCGGTGACCGCGTCTGATCGCTAATTTTAAATGATGTGGAAGTATCAACGATCGCACGCACGTCGCCGATGGTGAGTGGTCGCAAATAACTAAGGCGCTTGATATTTCGCATTACCAATTTTTGGAGGTAAAAAATGATTTTGCGACCAAATAATAATCGGGTTAAAATCATTAACATAATCTAGCGACCAAATTCAAGATGCGGTCGCTAATGGCGGTCGCTAGTACCACTTTCTGCGACCAAAAAGTGCGATCGGTTGATTTTTTTTGGTCATTTATTCTGACATTTTCTTGTAGTGAAAGATCAAATTAGTGTTCTTACAACTTTATTGTGTGAGTTATAATTTTTAATCTGACCGTTGGATCGTTGTGATTTTTGGATATGTTATACATATATAAGTTGAGTATATGTTCACAAATTTTGAACCGTTTAAAATGAGCGAATGATTTGTTATAAATTTTAAGAGGTGGTGATTCGGAAATTAGGTTTATAAATGATTTTGGTGGAAAATTCTAGAAATGGGTGGGCCCCACTTTTGGTTGTTTGGGAAGATGGGTGATTTTGGTGGGTGGAATAGTAGCGAGGTAAAGCCATCGTAATGTAGTCAAGTCTGCCTTGACGTGCTAACATTTTCCTATAAATAGAGGGCTAAGTTAGAATTGAAAATCACATCGAATTCATAAGTTTTTCTCTTTTTTTCTCTAGATTATCGAGTGTATTTTGTGAGTATTTAGATACTTGGTGAGTTGCTATTCATCGTCTGCAAGTTTCCTTGACGTCATATCCAGATATCCAATCGAAGTGCTCCAATAAATCCAAAGATCCGATTCGGGTTCATAGGCAACTACACAGTAATTCGCAAAATACTTACAAAAACACCTACAACTGTGGAATAGAACCACCCAAACCTCTCATGGAGCAATAATCGGCAAACTCATGCTCCACGACCATCATATCCCCCCGGTTTTCATAGTCATCCACAGCAGATTCAACAAAGCAGACAGAAATCGATGGGGAGGAATCATGGGCAAAGGTATACATGACTATGATGATTTGGCTATGAAGAATCAAGCTATTGCTATCAAAAATATAGAGAATCGAGATAGGTCAAATTGCATTGGCATTGAATAATAGACCACAAGGAACATTACCTAGCGAAGAAAGAAATCGAAGGGTAATCATGAAAGCGATGTTAGCGGTTATGTTGAGAAGTGGAAAACACCTCGGTGGGAATAGTGCGAGAAAATTCAAAGAACACAGGAGGAAAAAGTTGATGTGAATAGCAGTGATGGAGGGTAACAAAAATGAGGAAATAAATTCAAGCAATGAGTCGATTGTTTATCCTCCCATGCGCCGTTTCATTGCAGAGAGTCCAAAAACAGAAATCAGATAAGAAGTTCGCAAAGTTTTTAGATGTGTTCAAGAAACTCCAGATTAACATCCCATTCGTAGAGGCCCTAGAACAAATGCCGAGTTATGCAAAGTTTATGAAGGGGATCCTGTCGAGGAAGAAGAAATGGGAAGACTTGAAGCGGTGGCACTAATAAGAGGAGGTGTAGTGCGATTGTTACGAAAAAGCTTCCACCAAAACTTCAAAGACCAGGGAGCTTTACTATCCGTGCACGATCGGGAAGTTGTCGTTTAACAAGTGCTTATGTGATTTGGGGCGAGTATAAACTGATGCCATTATCGGTATATTGAATTGGGTTTTGCCGCCAAAGCTTCTACGAATATTTCATTCGGTTGGCGGATAGGTCGACCACATATCCAAGAGGCATTGTAGAGGACATTTTGGTAAAAGTGGATAAGTTTATATTCCTGCGAACTTTATCATCTTTGGATTTCGATGAAGATAAGAACATCCCGATCATCCTAGGGAGACCTTTCTTGGTACGGGAAGGACACTCATGAGGCAAAAAGGAGAACTTACAATGAGGGTCCAAGATCAAGAAGTAAAATTCAATGTGTTCAAGGCCATGAAATATCCCACGGACGAGGAAGAGTGTAATCGAATGGATCTAATGGAGCAAATTACCAGCAAAGATATGAGCAAGAGTTTGATCAAAGATCCGTTGGAAACAACTTTACTGGGGAATGAGGAAAAAGACGACCCGAAAATTGTGGACTTATTACAGATGCTAGACTCGTTGCCACGAGTTAGCCAATTTAGAGCACCGGTTGAACCTCTACACACCGAGGAGACAGTTGCAAAAAAATTGAAACCATCATTGGAGGAGCCACCGACATTGGAACTTAAGCCACTCCCTAAACATCTCAGGTATGCGTATTTAGGCGATTTAAATTATTGACCTGTAATTATTTCTGCTGCACTTAACGAATTGCAGGAAGAAAAGTTGCTGAGAGTGCTTAGGGATCACAAATCAACAATTGGATGGACGATTGCGGATATAAAAGGCATTAGCCCATCATTTTGCATGCACAAGATTCTGATGGAGGATGAGTCAAGTCCATCGGTGGAGCATCAACGTCGACTTAACCCAATCATGAAGGAAGTGGTCAAGAAGGAAATTCTGAAATTATTAGATGCCGGTAACATATACCCAATTTCCGACAGTAAATGGGTAAGTCTGATTCATTGTGTGCCTAAGAAAGGGGGAATGACGGTAATTCAGAATGAGGACAACGAGTTAATTCCAACAAGGACGATGAATGAGTTGGAGGGTGTGCATTGATTATAGGAGATTGAATAAGGCAACCGGAAGGATCATTTCCGCTACCTTTTATCGATCAAATGTTAGGCAGTTAGCGGGACATGAGTTTCTTCGCTTATTGGATGGATATTCGGGATATAATCAGATTCCTATCGCTCCTGAGGATCAAGAAAAGACAACATTCACTTGCCCTTACGGCACCTTTGCATTCAGGAGGATGTCATTCGGACTGTGTAATGCACCTGCACCTTTCTAGAGGTGTATGATGGTTATTTTTTCGGATATGGTGGAAAAGAACATTGAAGTCTTCATGGACGATTTCTCGGTCTATGGGGACAATTTTGACACTTGCTTAGAGAATCTGGTCATGGTATTGCAGCGATGTAAGGACACCAACCTCATACTAAATTGGGAAAAATGTCACTTCATGGTTGAAGAGGGCATAATTTTGGGACATAAGGTGTCGGTTCTAGGATTGGAGGTGGACAAGGCAAAGTTGGACACGATCGAGAAACTACCTCCACCGAGCTCAGTTAAGGGTATTCGCAGTTTTCTGGGGCATGCTGGGTCCTACCGGAGGTTCATAAAAGACTTCTCTAAGATTGCAAAACCTCTATGCAGTCTTTTAGATAAGGATGTAACTTTTAGCTTTACTGCGGAATGCAAGTCCGCGTTTGAATTGTTGAAGAAAAAATTAACTACAGCCCCCGTGATAGTCGCACCGGACTGGAAAATGCCATTCGAACTTATGTGTGATGCAAGCGACTATGCGGTTGGGGCTGTTTTGGGCCAAAGACGAGACAAGGTGTTTCATGCCATTTACTATGCAAGCAAAACACTCACAGAGACTCAAATAAACTACACTACAACGGAGAAGGAATTGCTTACAGTGGTATACGCGTTCGACAAATTTCGGGCATATTTGATCGGGACTAAGGTAATAGTCTACACGGACCATTCGGCGATTCGGTACTTAATAGCGAAAAAAAATGCTAAGCCACGCCTTATCTGATGGATTCTCCTACTTCAAGAATTTGATTTAGAAATTAAAGATAGAAAGGGGACGGAGAATCAAGTTGCCGATCATTTATCAAGACTGGAAAATCTGAAGAAAAAGGATGAAGATAGATGCGTGATCAACGAGACATTCCCGGATGAGCAGTTATTTGGGTTGAATGCAGAATTTCCATGGTATGCAAACTTAGCGAATTATGTGGTAAGCAAGATTCTTCCCCTGGATCTTACACGACAACAGAAAAAGAAGTTTCTTCACGACGTCAAGTGGTACATGTGGGATGAGCCGTATCTGTTTAAACAATGTGCCGATAAGATGATTCGACGATGTATCCCATACAGTGAAGTCCACAACATATTACAAGAATGCCATTCATCGGCATATGGTGGACATTACGGAAGTGAGCGCACCGCGGCAAAAGTTCTTCAATCCGGGTTTTATTGGCCTACGGTGTTCAAAGATGCCCACCAATTTGTGAAAACATATGATAGATGCCAAAGGGTGGGAAACATATCGAAACGGAATGAGATGCCCCTACAAACAATTCTTGAAGTGCAAATCTTTGATGTATGGGGCATCGATTTCATGGGACCATTCCCGTCGTCTTTGAGCAATCAATATATTCTGCTCGCGGTGGATTACGTATCGAAATGGGTTGAAGCTGCAGCATTACCATCTAATGATGCCAAGGTGGTCCTCAAGTTTCTACATAAAAACATTTTCACAAGGTTCGGCACGCCAAGAGCAATAATTAGTGATGAAGGCAGTCACTTCTGCAATAAGTCGTTTACAGCTCTTTTGGCTAAGTATGGGGTAAATCACAAGGTGGCTACAGCGCATCACCCTCAAACTAATGGGCAAGCTGAGGTATCGACCAGAGAAGTTAAGAGGATATTGGAGAAAGTCGTAAATCCGAGTCGAAAAGATTGGTCACTACGATTGGACGACGCATTATGGGCATACCGGACTGCATACAAAACGCCAATCAGGATGTCACCTTATCAACTTTTGTACGGAAAGGCATGTCACTTACCGGTGGAGCTACATCACAAGGCTTATTGGGCAATACAGAAACTGAATTTTGATCAAGCCGCGGTAGGAGAAAATAGGCTACTCCAACTAAATGAGCTCGACGAATTCCGCCTCCAAGCCTACGAGAATGCCAAGCTATACAAAGAAAAAGTTAAAAGGTGGCACGACCAAAAAATTATGCAACGAACATTCGAGCCGGGCCAAGCAGTCCTCTTGTTCAATTCACGACTGCGTTTGTTCCCCGGAAAGCTTAAGTCGAGATGGTCGGGACCATTTACCATAAAACGAGTATTTCCTCATGGCGCCGTTGAACTCTACAATCGTAATCCGCTAGAAACGTTCAAAGTCAATGGTCAACGGATAAAGCATTATTGGGGTGGCGAGTCGAATTGGGACGTCGACAACATCATCCTCGTCGATACACAGTAAAATAGGGAGTAGTCAGGCTGAACGACTTAAAATTAAGCGCTAATTGGGAGGCAACCCAACCTTTGTTTATTTTTCATAGTTCATGTTCAATTTGTTAGGATATAGTTTATAAAGCAGTAGTTAGGACTTGTCAATTATTAAGTTTTGCTAAAAATCTTTGAGAAGTACTAAAAATCTCATTGAAACTACAAGTTTTAATTAATCTAACGTATTGCATGTTTTTGGTTTTAGGAGAGGTCCAACGTGAGTCAGAGCAACAACGACTACAAAATGAAAAAAAAATCGGAAAATTTGCATCTCCAAAATTTTTGACCAAAAAAAAGTTTAAAATGGCATAGCCACGGCAAATGACCTTTTTAAGCCTAACACCTTCACGGTGGGGGTCTGAAATCTGAAATGACCAAGTCACCGACACGTCATGCACGCGTCCTTCCTTATTTCCCCATACACACGCCTATTGCCATTTCAGTTTTCTTTCTCCTATACATAACCCACGATCGACATCTATTATCAACCCACTTCACCCTTCACAATTCCACTAACCCACACAATCCACCCCATGAATTCCCTTAATCCCACCTTCAAGATTGGGCCACTTCCTTTACCCTACATCACCTCTATATAAACCCTAACCCATACCTCCAATCTTCATCACCACAAATTTTGAATTCTTTTCGAAATTGGGGAACATATAGCACAATTGAAAGTAAGTTGCATTCCCTTTGTGTTTTCATCTTCTCTCCACTGACAATCCATAAAAACAACCTAAGTTTGGGGAAGAAGCGGGTTCACATGAAAGTGTTTGATAAATTGACTGAACAAAGTGTAAGAGAAGGAAGTGTGTGCTAGCAAGTTTCAAACATCCGAAAATCAATGGCTTCACAACCAACATCAAAACGCCAATGGGGGGCGAGTTCTAGCACTGCTCCACCGCCAATCACTTATAACCGCCGAAAATTTGTGAGTGCCGCTGCCGCCGACCGTTACGAGTACATGCACTCTAAGGCACTTACCCCAGAATGTGGCTTGGCCCCCGAGGGCAATGATGGGGAGATGATGTCCCAAATTCATCAAAAGGGGTGGCTAAAATTCACCGAACATCTGGTACCCCCCGTGGTCAACCTCGTCAAAGAATTCTATTCAAACGCCGAAGACAAAGCTCCTTTCAAATCGTTTGTGCGGGGTCGGATGGTTCCATTCAGTGATGACGCTATTGATGCGTATTATCAATTGCGGGTACCACACCATTGTTAGTATGCCCAAATGAGGGATTTTGACCCGGATTATGAGGAGGTTATTACAACTATGACAAAGCCGGGCACATCTTGGACCAAAGGTAGGAAGGGCGGAACGGTGTTTAATAGCAAGGACTTGAGCTTGTATGGAAAGATATGGTACGCATTTTTATGTGCGAAATTGCTTCCGTCCCAACACACTTTGGACGTCACTAAAGAGAAGGCGTTACTGTTATACGCCATTGTGCAAGATTTCCATATCGACGTTGGGGCCATCATTAATTTCTCCATCCGCCGGTGCTTACGGGGAAATTTTTCAGGCGGTTTGCCACACCCTTCACTGATTTGTGCGTTGTGCCGCAATGTCGGGGTGTGTTATTCTGATGAGGAGCCCACTCAACCGCCGCTTGCTTTTTTTGATTCGAGATTGATTGCGCGGTATTCGGTGTGGCCTGAAGGCGAGTCACATCCATAGGGTTTGGGTTTTATTTTTCCATCGGCGTCGGAAGACGAAGTCAATGCCGAAGATACCTTGGGGGATGAGGATGAAACAATGGGAGATCAAGGAACCGAGCAGGTTCCGCAGACTGAGGTATTTTCTAGCACTCAGTTCCTTGAGTTCCAGAATCAAATGAATGCGCATAATAGAGGCAGCATGCCAGGAAATGTGGCGATTGGCGATGCGCCAAGATCACATGTTCGATGCCATGAACGCGTCTTTCGCTTCATTCAACACAACGCTCCAAAGTTTCAACCCGGCATCCCAATTTCCGTATCAACAGCCCGGTCCATTACCTCGATTTCCTCCTAGTGATTTCGATGAAGAAGAGCACCAACCACCGCCCCAGACTTAGACAATTCCAGGAAAGTCCTCGTGCATTTTATTTTTATCCAATGAGGGCATTGTCTTATTTAAGTTTGGGGGAGTTAGTTGTTTAGTTGCATACATGCATTTTTAAATTTTTGTTGTCATATCTAGTTTTGCATTATATAATAGGTATTTGCATAGTAGTTAGGATTTTTCATTGTTTTCATAAATCTATTTTTTAAAAAAAAATAAAATAAAATAAAAAAATTTAGTTAAATAGTTTGTTTGCATATGTCCAATGGTGTCGGTATAACCATGATCTTTGATGTTTCAGGTGATGAAAATTATCTTTGTCCTGGATGAGAAAAGAATTTAGAACTACAATTACAATTATGAGTTATACATGTGATTGTGGACAGGAATTGTTGATTGATGTTACAGGGATAAAACATTGTTGGTGGAATTTTAACATGGAGAAGATAATAGATTTTATGGTCTATTTGACTCTTCTAATGGATTGCTCGTTCCGCTGCAACTATGGTTGAAATTTTTTATCATCTACCATATGTTCTAAATCTTTGATTTATTATTAATGAAGGCTATTGATAATTTAATTATCTTTAGTCATGATATTCTTTACTGGGCTAGTTGTGCTCACCCTTTTGCTTCACAATTCCTTTTCAGGTAATAAGAGTGTAGCTGGGTCGAGCGAGGGTAATGGGGAAATAGAACGGTGGTCTCTAGCTGTTGAGGTTCTCCCTAAGCAGTATAGAAAAGTGTTGTATACATCATTTAGTAGTTATATTTGGTGAATCAAATAGGGTGAGGCGACCCAACGTTAGAAGGGTGTTTTGCCACTATCATACAAGATGTCTAATGACATACAACCTCGTGTCATCATAAGACAGGGATGTGCTCATCCACTTGCTGAGTATATTTACGAGCACTACCTATATAATCTTGGTGTTTGTTTGAAGTATAATTCTCAATTAGAGACAGTGAAGATAATGATATGTCAAGAGAAGACTCACCATTGGGAAGAATATGATAGTAATCTTCTCATTTTTCTTTGAGGTCTATTGGGTCAACCAAGGATAATTCTATGGCCATATGATATCTATCATAACCTAGAAGCATGGCCTCCCATGTACGAAGGTTTCCTTGAGCACTTCCCAAAGATTCTAATTTCTAAAACAGTTTTTGACTATACCTTTATGTAAGGTGTCATTGTGAGGTGATGTCCACAATTGGGACATGAGTCACATTTGGTATATATTTGTATCCAAACTCACAGCATATGTGTTGTTGTATTTTGCACGACAATTGTTGTAATAAAGTTGTAGTTGTTTTCTATACCATATATTTGGCGACTCATAATAGGTTGGATGGAATGGACCTATTTTGGGGTTGTCACAGATAATATGAATTATTGCTTCGATAATGGAAAATACTGTGTAGTGACAATTATTGAAACAACGATAATATAAAATATCAACGCAGCAATTATTGAATCAATAAAATAAAATTATAGCGCCCCAAAATTAGGTATCGTCACCCATCTTGGGTCGCCACTTACATGGTACATAAATTCAAATCTGACTTACTAATATAGCGTATGGTATGCAATCGACATAAAGCGTGAGTTTGAATACAAATATTGTCTACTAGATATTATACAAACTCAAAAGGAGTCCTCATTACAACTATTATCACCTTTATTTCACGAGAATAGTGAGGACTACTAATCTTATCCTACGGACCATTACTTCGTTCCCAGGCTCGTCCCGGCTATGTTCTCATTTCACGAAGAAACGGTGAAAGAAAGGGTGAGCTCAACTAGCCCGATGAAATATTATGACTAAGATAATGCGAGAATAAATTATCATTAGCCTTCAACGATGTTAAAGCGATAAAATATAATAGACAACCGGTTTAAGCTGCGGTGGAATAAGCGATCCATTAAAAAGTCAAGTAGAGAATAAAGTCTACTATCTTTTAGGTTTTAAAGGTTTTCATCAATTTTTATCATTTGAGACTCGACAATAAATAAACCACCACATCTAATTATCCCTGTACCGCGGTCGAGGATTTTCATCAAATTATCGATGGTCATGACTATCTAAGAATCACCCCTGGTCATAATCATACCAAAAACTATCCATCAACTTTGCATTACAGAGCCTTTGAGGACTTTTGTCACATCATTTATATCAAGTCGTGATTATCTTAGAATGATCCTGGTCATAATCATACTAAGTTCATCTATCTGCGTAAGCGAAGATAACATAATATAACATGAGGATGATGATGATGACATAATAATTCAATAAAACAAGTTCAAAATTATTTAATCCATGAATTATTAACGTCAAATTGTCGACATAATCTTTGTTTACGTGAGTAAAATTCAAGAATGATCGGAAGAATATTTCCGTGAAAAGATCTTTGGATGAAACGCAAATATCGAGGATATTCTACTAATTTCATGGAGTATAGAAGTCAAAGTTTTAACCAATTTGGGTATAATAAAGAATGGAATAACAAAAGAAATCACCGTGCATGCGGTACTTGGCATAAAGCGAGTTATTCAACGAGAATAATAATAACGGAACCGGTCGGGGTGAAATTCTGCAAGCGGGATGTTCAACGAGAATAATAAAGATGGAACGGATCCGGTGTAAAAACACACGAGATAGGATATTCAGCGAGAATGATAAAAAGCGGAACCGGTCGGTGTAAAACACCTGCAGACAGGATGTTCAATGAATAATAATAAAAGCGGAACCGGTTAGGTGTAAAACACACTGAGCGAGGATGTTCAATGAGAATAATAGAAGAATGTCACCAAGTATAGGGTAAAGCAGCGTATCTGAGTTATTCAGCGAGAATAATAAGCAATGGAATAACATAAGATTTCACCAAGTATAGGGTATCTGGCGTATATCGAGGTTATGTATAGGGTATGCCACTTTTACGAGTTATTCAGCGAGAATAATAGTGAATGGAATATGAAGTTCTCTTTAAGAAGAAAGAATAACACCACTACTAGTAAAAAAATGAATATAGAAGTAGTGAAGTAGCGAGAATACTCTTCTTCTTTCTACATAATTTTCTCTCTATAGCTTCTCTCTATAATTTCTCTCTCTAGAGTTTGATGAATTAAGTAAGAAAATAATGAAGGAATGAGCTTATTTATAGGAAAATGGAATGCGTAGTAACTAATCCATGAGCAGTCAGATTGATTTACTTTAATCGGCGGTCCATATTTAAAGAAAAATCTTTTAAATAAAATATAATATATTCTATTTATATAAAAACATTTTACTATGCAAACAACTTTATGCAATATTATGCAAAAAACTATATGCAAAAACACTATGCAACACTATGCGTAATAAAATATAATATATTCTATTTATAGAATAACTTTAATAAAGTATTCTATTTTATATAAAAAGATGTTTACATTTTATTACGTTAATAATCTGAATAAAACAAAAGCGTCATTATCATTATAATAATTCATATTATTAATAAATGATAATGGAATCAAGTTGGTGACTTCTCACATAAGCATCGATAATCAATCTGGTGTCTTCTACTTATACGACCACACGTATTATTCTTTGTACTTTTACTCTAGAGTAGTTCAGCGGTAACCACGGTAAAACTTCGTAGTTATTTGATAAAATATTTTTGTCGTTTTCTCGATCAAATGATAATTACATTGTAGGGTCCTGATGATTGGTAGTTATGCGAATATTCCTACTAAATAGGAATATTCCCAGACCAATCGAATATAATATAACCACTTGCATACTTTTGCAAAATTTATAAATACTACCCACAACTATAATATTATCTCAAATTCACACCATAATATTAAAAATTATTTTGACAAAATTTAAATCTTTATTGATAAAATCTGGGGTCTCACGATCTCCTCTCCTTATGGAATTTTGCCCTCGAAATTAGAGTGCGTACTGATATGATAAAGAGATGAGGATACCTTGAATACCTTTATCGTTAAAATATTAAATTCATCTTTGCAATCCGGCGAAGATATTCATTAACAATTCATCTTTTTGCATTTTCTTTTTCAGGCCAAATATAATAATTTGTAAAACCAATAATCTTTGAGACTCGCTTAATAGTATCACGACCATGAATTATCCATACCTCTCTTGGCTAAGGATATTCGTTTTCAATCTGGTCATGATTATCTTAGAATAATCCTGTGGTCGTAATCATACCAAGTCCATCAATACACTTCTGACGAAGATGACTTTTACCACATCCATGAATTAATATTTCATTCTTTGAGACTCATTTCGATAATTAATCCATATCATCGAATCATCCCCTTTCTACGGGCCGAGGATATTCATTAGTATCACGACCACGAATTATCCATACACTTCTGACGAAAGATAATCGTGTATTCATTAGTATCACGACCACAAATTATCCATACACTACTGACGTAAAGATAATCGTGTATTCATTAGTATCACGACCACAAATTATCCATGCACTACGGCGAAGATAATCGTGTATTCATTAGTATCACGACCACAAATTATCCATACACTACGGCCAAAGATAATTGTGTATTCATTAATATCACGACCACAATTATCCATGCACTACGACCAAAGATAATTGTGTATTCATTCATTATATCACGACCACAAATTATCCACCATTACTAGTATCCGAAGATTATCGTGTATTCATTAGTATGTATTCATTAGTATCCACAAATTATCCATGCACTACGGCAAAGATAATTGTGTATTCATTATATCACGACCACAAATTATCCCATACTACGGCGAAGATAATTGTGTATTCATTAGTATCGACGACCACAAATTATCCGTACCTTCTGACAAAGATAATTGTGTATTCATTAGTATCACGACCACAAATTATCCATACACTACTGCGAAAGATAATTGTGTATTCATTAGTATCACGACCACAAATTATCCATACCTTACTACGACAAAGATAATTGTGTATTCATTTATATCACGACCACAAATTATCCATGCACTACTACCAAAGATAATTGTGTATTCATTAGTATCACGACCACAAATTATCCATGCACTTTCGACGGCGAAAGATAATTGTGTATTCATTAGTATCACGACCACAAATTATCCATGCACTACGACGAAAGATAATTGTGTATTCATTAGTATCACGACCACAAATTATCCATACTACTGACCGAAAGATAATTGTGTTTTCAATTCTGGTTATGATTATCTAGAACAATCCACGGTCGTAATCATACCAAGTCCATCTATACCTTCTGGGCCACGAGATGACTTTCAACGTAATATAAGCGTGAGGATAATGATATAAAGAATCGATCAAATGAGATAAAGATAAATATTAAACATTTATAATATAATTTATCGAGATTCAAGAATATCCCCATGTTATCAATCACTTAATAATCTCATAATCTAATATCATTAATATTATAACAATATTTTAATCACTTCTTAAATTTATAAACAATTTATCTTAATTGTTTACGCTTTTTACCATATAATGCATTTAATCATTCAAAATGCCATACTCATAAGATATCATCACCAATTATCAAATCCCTCATCAAAAAAATATGCATATACTCTATATAGGATTCTCTAGCCATAAAATCCTATTTTCAACTTTGTTACTTCACATAACATATTTAACTCATATGTTTGTAACTAAACTATTTTCATGAAAAATACCAAATCAGTCCCAAAAATATTTCTTTTCTGGGATTTAGCATAATATAGTCCCATGATGAAAATATATTTTTCTCGGAATTTTTAAAATTCATTTACTATTTTTCAAAAATCAATTTCTAATTAATTCCTTAAGAAATTAGCTACCTCAAGTTTAACTCCAAAAATTCCCAAATCTTGGCAGGACCTTACACATGTTAACGTGAGCTTCTAGTTTAAATTTCATGGTCATCGGAGTTATAGAACTCCGGTTATAGCGTTTTTCATCGGAAAAACCTAAATATTGAAATAGTCATAACTTGCTCATTTTAAGTCAGAATGAGCTCATTTTTGGACAGGAGATACTTTATACCATATACCTTCATGTCCCAAAAGGCCAGAATTTTTCTCATAATTTAAGTGGCCGAAACAGCCCCTTAAAGTTTCTGGGCAGTAGCATTTTTGAAATTTACAGCTTTGGCCTCCTTTGCTAAAATCAGTCCACACAAAAATCTACAACACCTTTTCCAGTAATTCCACTTGGATTAGTTAGGTAACTCATAGATCTAACTCTAGGACTTGACCACATTCAAAAATTCAAAATATAATAAGAGATATGGTCAATTGAATTTCATATTACGTTTTTCACCAAAATCGATTTTCAACTCTTTGTGATTTCTAAGAAACTTTCATGTTTTTACATACTAACCAACATAACTCATCATAAAACTTACTAATACCACGAATACCCATGATTTTCATTAGTTCAATGCTTTTATTATGACTTTCATCATAAACCACGTAAGCTATTCATTTAGTTGAAGAAATATTTGAGGTTTAAGAAATGGGTTTTATCTTTGGGGTCAATACAAAATTCGATTTCACGCTCTAGGGTAGGCTAGAAATCTTCAAGAATCGTCAAGAAATTTATTAATAATAGAAATATCATTCAAAAGCTGTGACTCTCATCCAAGACTTGGATATACGTCACATTGATACAAGCTGTGACTTCTATCCCTTAACTAGATAGCACCTCACAATGATACCTATAAACTTGCCATCTTCATTCACGATGTCGCCTCTGAAAGTCGGCCGGTGCATTCCACACAAGGAAGTCAACAACGAAAGGTTCGGGGCTCTTTACTTATTACGATATATGATGATTAACTTTAGGATTTGGTTACTTTAATTGACTTTAGTAGTTTGGTTATGAATATAAAAGCTAACAACCTTCTGAAAAAGAATGATGAGTAGTTAACCAATTGATTCCTAAAAATACCATCAAAGGCAAATATTTTCAAAGAGATAATATCGACGAAGTAGCGTGAAAGTGTTTATTTGAAACAACAAGATTAATAGCGTGGAGGTAATGAAGGTTTCTCCCAACGAAGTTTCAACCGATAAGTTAAAGTCTAACTTCTCGAGTCAAATTTAAATGTTGAGCATAAGCAAGTGAGATAAAATAATGGGTAGAAGGCAAGGTATCTTATAAGGTATAGACTTGTGAGAATTTATAATTAACTAACTTGAGTCTAACTAACCGTTCGAGTCACCACTTTTTAAGAAGTCGTGAAAAAGCGCTTCATGAAAACCACCGAGCTTTGTTTTATCCGTATCGCCTTTGGTGCCACCATAGTCGGTGGACTTGACTTTTGGTGCACGACAAAATCGAGCTAAATGACCTTTTCTTCTTGAAATTTCCACTTCTATTATCTTGGCCGTGATTACCAAGAAGTGGTTACCATTCTTAGCATGATAATTTCTCCCCCGATGGTTATCATTGTTAGATGGTCGTTCTGCCGGTATGATTATTATCGTGTTGTTGGTCGTTACCTTTTGGTTGGTGACTCATTTATCGCGCTCAATAAGCGAGAGCCTATTCACAACATCTAAATACTCAACAAAACCTTTGTCACAAAACAAGGGTTAATTAACATCACATATTATCACTATACTACGTGAGACCAATCAAATACCAAATAAACTTAGGTAGGTCATACTAGCGAAGGAATTCCCGTCTCTCCCTCTAGTACTTATTCTCACATCTTGGCGAGGATCATATCCTAAGCTCGATACCAATTGTGGCGCCCCAAAATTAGGTATCGTCACCCATCTTGGGTCGCCACTTACATGGTACATAAATTCAAATACAACTTACTAATATAAGCGTATGGTGTATGCAATCGACATAAAGCGTGAGTTTGAATACAAATATTGTCTACTAGATATTATACAAACTCGAAAAGAGTCCTCATTACAACTATTATCACACTTTATTTCACGAGAATAGTGAGGACTACTAATCTTATCCTCGGACCATTACTTACGTTCCCAGGCTTCGTCCCGGCTATGTTTCATTTTCAGAAGAGAAACGGTGAAAAAAAAAAGGTGAGCTCAACTAGCCCGAAGAAATATTATGACTAAGATAATGCGAGAATAAATTATCATTAGCCTTGTGATGTTAAGCGATAAAATATAATAAACAACGGTTTTAGCTGCGGTGGAATAATGATCCATTAAAAAAAGTAGAGAATAAAGTCTACTATCTTTTAGGTTTTAAAGGTTTTCATCAATTTTTATCATTTGAGACTCGACAATAAATAAACCACCACATCTAATCATCCACTGTACCACGGTCGAGGATTTTCATCAAATTATCGATAAGTGTGACTATCTTAGAATCACCCACTGGTTATAATCATACCAAAAACTATCCATCAACATTTGCATTACAGACCCTTTGAGGACTTTTGTCACATCATTTATATCAAGTCGTGATTATCTTAGAATGATCCTGCAGTCATAATCATACTAAGTTCATCTATGCATGCGTAAAGCGAAGATAACATAATATAACATGAGGATGATGATGATGACATAATAATTCAATAAAACAAGTTCAAGAATTATTTAATCCATGAATTATTAACGTCAAATTGTCGACATAATCTTTGTTTACGTAGAGTAAAATTCAAGAATGATCGGGAAGAATATTTCCGTGAAAAGATCTTTGGATGAAAGCATGAAATATCGAGGATATTCTACTAATTTCATGGAGTATAGAAGTCGAAGTTTTAACTTATTTGGGTATAATAAAGAATGGAATAACAAAAGAAATCACCGTGCATGCGGTGCCGCGCATAGAGCGAGGTTATTCAAGCGAGAATAATAATAACGGAACTAGGTCGGGGTGAAATTCACTGCAAGCGCGGGATGTTCAACAGAATAATAAAGATGGAACCGGATCCGGTGTAAAACACACAGATAGGATATTCAGCGAGAATGATAAAAAGCGGAACCCGGTTAAAGGTGTAAAACACACGAGACAGGATGTTCAAGAAGAATAATAAAAAGCGGAACGGTGGGTGTAAAACCTGTGAGCGAGGATGTTCAATGAATAATAGAAGAATGTCACCAAGTATAGGGTAAAGCCAGCGTATCTGAGTTATTCAGCGAGAATAATAAGCGATGGAATAACATAAGGATTTCACCAAGTATAGGGTATCTGGCGTATATAGGGTTATGTATAGGGTATGCCACTTTTACGAGTTATTCAACAGAATAATAGTGAATGGAATAATGAAGTTCTCTTGAAGAAAGAATAACACACCCACTAGTAAAAAGGCTGAATATAGAAGTAGTGAAGTAGCGAGAATACTCTTCTTCTTTCTATAATTTTTCTCTCTATAGCTTCTCTCTATAATTTCTCTCTCAGAGTTTTGATGAATTAAGTAAGAAAATAATGAAGGAATGAGCTTATTTATAGGAAAATGGAATGCATAGTAACTAATCCATGAGCGGTCAGATTGATTTACTTTAATCGGCGGTCCATATTTAAGAAAAATCTTTTAAATAAAATATAATATATTCTATTTATATAAAAACATTTTACTATGCAAACCTTTATGCAATACTATCTGAAACACACTATAAAAAAACTTTATGCAACTTATCGTAATAAAATATAATATATTCTATTTATAGAATAACTTTAATAAAGTATTCTATTTTATATAAAAGATGTTTACATTTTATTACGTTAATAATACTGAATAAAACAAAAGCGTCATTATCATTATAATAATTCATATTATTAATCGTGATAATGGAATCAAAGTGAGTGACTTCTCACATAAGCATCGATAATCAATCTGGTGTCTTTCTTATGACGACCACATTATTCTTTGTCTTTTACTACTGAGAGTAGTTCAGCGATAACCACGGTAAAACTTCCATAGTTATTTGATAAAATATTTTTGTCGTTTTCTCGATCAAAGCAATAATTACATTGTAGGGTCCACTGATGATTGGTAGTTATGCGAATATTCCTGCTAAATAGAATATTCCACAGGCCAATCGAATATAATATAACCTTTGCAAAATTTATAAATACTACATAACTATAATATTATCTCAAATTCACACCATAATATTAAACTTGCATACTTTGGGGTCTCACAAAATTAAATTTCACTTATTAAAAATTTATAAATCTACCCTTGTGAAACAAAAAGGATATAATATTATCTGGTGGCAAAAGGGTAATTCACACCATAATATTAAAAATTATTTTTGACGAACTTTGGAAATTTAAATCTTTATTGATAAAATCTGGGGTCTCACATGTCGACAAAGTCGATACACCGATGAAGAAGGATTGAAGTTATGTGTTGAGACTAATCAGGTCCCTGTTGATAAAGGGAGATATCAGAGGCTCGTTGGAAGATTGATGTACTTAGCCCACACTAGGCCAGATCTTGCCTATGCATTGAGTATTGTTAGTCAGTTTATGCATAATCCTGGAGAACAACATATGAATGCAGTTATGCGCATTTTAACGTTGATAAGTGGATTTTATATACACGAATCGATATTCATTTCAAGTTTAAATTCGTAGTTATTTTCATGATTTGTGTTCGTTTTTACTCGTTTCATGATATTTTATGTGTAGGGTGGTCATGGATGCAATTGGTGAGGAAAGGTGGTCTTTTTAGAGCAAAAGTGGAAAAAAGTTGGAACTTAAAAATTTTGAAGTGAATGGCCGTACGTACTTGAGGTGGGCCTATTTGTCTTGTACCCCAGTAGGAAGTGGGGTCCCGTTTCCTAAACTTTCCTGTTTGGTTTCGACTTCTGTTAGGGCTCGGTTTGTTGGGCTTGGCTGGTGCGTTTGGTCTCTAATAAAAGAAGAATTAAATCCGGAAGAAAGCGAGCTTGCTTTTACGTAGAGAATAACAACAATCGTATATAACAAAGGCAAGAATTAAAGAAGCGATTTGAAGGATTGAAGAAGCGAACGTTGGAGGAGTAATTTTCGGAGATTATCACGACGGTTGCAAAATCGAGGCTACGTGAAGGGTTTTCCATAATTCCTCTTTTCTTTCATCTATTTGTAATTGGGATGATGATTTCAACAAATTATTCAATTTTAATTCATTCGTTATGAACTAATTTACTTATTAGACTTGTGATGGATCTTTGGGCGTAATGATGATTCTATAACTTTGATTTTCAATTGATAAGATATTTTCGGTTTATCTATGTTAATTTGTGCGTGAATTTATGAATTGCACGATCGGCAGATTCGTTGTGGATTTGAAAGGAATCGAGAGAGGAGATTGAATCTAGAACTGAATTAATATAGTATGTGTCGTGAATTTTGTCGATATGTGATTTGTGATTATTGTTAAGGTAGAGATCGCTTGACATCGCATGTAATCGTATAGAGAGCTTAAACTTCAACCTTTTTTATTGCAGTTCACATAGAGATATAGTGAGTTGGTTAATTTAGGTGTTTAACAGATTTCTATCTTTATTGTGGATTGATGTTAATATGGTATTAGTGCATCGAGAGATGGCTCTTACTACGTTCGTGTTCTTGATTAATAAACTGGGATATTGAATTGAGTTGGAATAAAGGTTTGAAAATCAGAGTAAAGCTCAGGGTGAAATCATAAGTCTAATTCTCCATTAATTGTTTGAAATTCTGGATTTCGTTATTGGTGATTGTTTTGTGATAGTTTAATTATTTATTAATTTAGTCTCTTTTATTTATTTTAAAAACCATCGAATTGATTAGTTTAATAAAATTAGGGTAATACAAAATTGATAATTGTGAAGTTAAGATTCTTGATATTTTGTCCTCGTGGGAACGATACTTTACTCACTACTATATTACTTGTTGACCACGTGCACTTGTGTGTTTTTCAGTGTATTGATTTTACCCAACAAAGGTATCTGAAGTCTGCTCCTAGAAAGGGCATTTTGTTCACTAAAAATGTAGATTGTCAAAGTGTGGATGCATATAGTGATGCTGACAGGGCTGGAGCAATAGATGACAGACGATCTATTTCGGGATATTTCACTTTTATAGGTGGTAATCTCGTTACATGGAGAAGCAAGAAGCAGAATGTTGTTGCACGTTCAAGCGCAGAGGCTGAATTCAGGGGTATGGCACTTGGAATATGTGAAGTATTGTGGCTGAGACTTCTCTTGAGGATTTAGGATATCTGCTTAAGTAACCGATTTAAACTTTATTGTGATGATAAAGCGTGTGATATTGCTTTCGTAATTGATACAACATGATGATCGTACAAAACATGTGGAAGTTGACAGATTCTTCATTAAGGAAAAATTGGATGAGAAAATTGTCGAGTTGCCTAAGATTCGATCTGAAGATCAATTGGCTGATATTCTCACCAAAGATGTTTCAAGTCGAGTGTTCTCAAAATTTTTGGGCTAGTTGGGCATGTGTGACATCTATGCACCAACTTGAGGGGGAGTGTTGCGATATTGGATTAATAGTCAAAGATTCTCTATTGTAACTTAATTATAGGAATAGCTAAATAACTTAATTATAGGAATAGCTTGATTGTAAGATCTCTACTATCTCTATAAATATGTACATGTAAGGATACATAAAAATATATGAATGAAAATATTCTTCTCTGATTTTTAAGTAGTGGTTCATATTTTACGGTACTTGAAGTCTTCTCCAGGAAGAGGACTGATGTTCACGAAAAAACAACATCTGCGTATTGACGGCTATACGGATACAGACTGGGCAGGAAACATTACTGACAGAAAATCTACATCGGGCTACTTCACATTTGTGGGAGGCAATCTGGTCACCTGGAGGAGTAAGAAACAGAAGGTAGTTGCTTTATCCAGTGCAGAGGCAGAGTTTAGAGCCATGGCTAAAGGATTGTGTGAGCTAATTTGGTTAAAAAGATTATTGGAAGAAATTGGGTGTTCATCTCAGGATACAATGAACTTGTTTTGTGATAATAAGGCAGCCATAGCAATCGCGCACAACCCAGTTCAACATGACCACACCAAACATGTTGAAGTGGATCGACATTTCATCAAGCAGAAACTCGAAGACAAGGTCATTCAGTTTCCTTTTGTGAAGTCAGAAGATCAGCTAGCAGATATTCTTACAAAGGCTGTCTCTAGCAAAATATTTCACAACTCACTTGACAAGTTGTGCATTGATGATATCTATGCACCAACTTGAGGGGGAGTATTGATGTAAGTTGTTGAAGGAGCAATTGTAGGGATAAAATATTCTAGTTACCAATTTAGTTTTATTTGATTGTAAATCATCCAAGATTGTAGCCTAGATTAGTGTGATTAGTTTCTTTTAAATTAGCTTCATGAATAGGTTATATATAGCCCTCCTATGTTGTATCTTTTAAATATAAGAATATCAATTTTTTCTTCTACACAACACTCTCACTATCATCATTATCCTCAGTCTCCTCTTCATATGTAACATCTTAACTATCATCACTCTGAATAATATTATAATTTATGTTCTCATTAATCCTACAACAACCTTTATTAATATCTTCCACACCAACCTTTGTAGCCTCTGTGTTTAACACCACATTAGGATAATCACTTGTTTCATAAGCTCTATTAATGCAATCAAAAGTATTAAGTACTTCAACACTTTCCATGAAAATGTTATCTCCCACATCCTTTGTAAAAGTCAGTAACTTCACGTGAAATGATTATGGGCTTAGGTGGAACAAGAGGTGGTTCAGATTAATTATTAACAGAAGGCTGAGGGAGATTCACTTCTATATTAGGTGCATCAGTAATGGTCAAAATGTTATGAGCAAATATAAGAGAATTTATCTCATGATTTGCAAAAAAACTCTAAGATATCTATATCTGAATTTATTTTACTATGAATTTTCCTAATCCCATAGTCATCCTCAACTTAAAAAAGTCATTCTCACATATATAAACATCTCCTCCCACATAATTCAACACAGAATGCATCACCCACGATGTAAATAAATATCTCCACGCCCATCCATTCAGTCAGTCAAATAAAAAACTCGCTCAACACAATATTTGTCAACATAACTGTAAAGCCCCCAAATTCGGCTACTTGAAACCCGAACTCGGTGCTTTACGATACCATTTCTATGGGCGGAAATAATACTAATAATAATAACAATAATATAAATATCAAACTTAATTTACATACATCGAGTCTAATCCCAATCATGTTGACCTTTACTACAATACATTACATGATAGATAATAAATATCATTGTCTTAATACTGTCTAACTATTACAAAAGATAACATAAGATTATTCTGTTGCTTTCCTTTTCCCTTGTTCTGGCCTGAATATTCTGGTTGATCATGCCTAGCTGAAAACATTTAAATTAAGAAAGGATGAGCATTTTATTGCCCAGCAAGTAATAACAATTATAAATATAATTAACTGAAAGAATTAAATATTTTCTTTGTACATCACTTCTACAACGAATTAATAGTTTTGAAGTAAACTGAACCGATAATACTAACATAACAATTCTATCTCAACTTTTTGAAACTACGTATTGACTATATATATATAGGGTTAGTTGACATACTATGAACATTGTTTTCAATTTTCGAATAGGTTTAGCAGAACTTCATCCGCAAACCGTCATAACTTGCGGGCTCGAGGGTGATCATCCCACTGGTCCCTGTATTGATGAATACTACATACAAGAACGATATTATCATTCACTCTGTCCACCTTGGGTGCATAAAAGTTTTCCCTTGATCGGAATGTTCATACTTAGTCTGGAATCCGAACCAAAATAATTTGATTGGATACAAAAAGGTTTTATCATATTCAACGATATATCTAAATCTGTGTCTAGCTGATCAAATAGCTTAGAGGTATATATATATATATATATATATATATATATATATATCAACATGTGATTAGATCTGATGATTATCAGTGGGGACACTTGTATAACCATGTTTAGAAATTAACGAACATAATATATATCTAAATTACCATATACTAACATATTGATAAACAATGATCGGATATAGAATATATCACAATAGGGTTAATAATCTAGCATAATAATAATATAATTCTGAAACTTTCTTACTCATATCCATTGCATAAAGGAAATGCAAAGGTAGGATACTTGCTTGAGTCTGCTTTGCTTCAATCTGTGACTTAGTTTTATCTTTTATACCGAAACCTATCATTAATAAGATCATTCTATCGATTAGAATAACATATCATAACACATAGTACTGCTTATTGCAGTCAACACATAACCTAATTGTTAGTTCCTAGTAGGCACAATAGTTATCTAGAAGGGGGGGTTGAATAGATATTTAAAAAATCTTTTCATTTTAAACTTGTTAGTTAATGATGATTAAAATTTATCAGAATTTATGTTTGTTTTAATCTCTCTTGCAAAGTAGTGGAGTTATGAGAGTGAGGCAGTTATAGCAGTTATGGCAATTATGGCAGATACAGCAGTTATAGTATGAATATAAAAGACACAGTCGTTTTAAGTGGTTCAGAACACTTAAAGCTCTTAACCCACTCTTCTACTCCACGAGTAGGAAATCCAGTAAGGATGTCTTTTACAACTTCTGAATCACATAGATTCCTTCTAGACCAGCAGTCTAAGAACTTCTTAGTTCACTCTTGAACTCTTCAAATCCGGCAGACTTGGTTCTCTTACAGTTCACTTAGAACTCTTGAGTCAAAGAGACTTGGTACTCTTCTTGATTGATTGATAGATGTTGAGTTCTTGATGGTTGCTACTCGATTCTTTGTTTAAGCACTTGTTGAAAAAGCGAGTGGTGAGCAAGCTTCACAATTTCTCGGATCGTAGAGTTGAGCTTGAGAGAGTTATTCACGTTGTTTGTTGATGCTTGCTTGTCCTAGCACTCATCGCTTGATTTGCATATGTGTGATCTTTTGCCAGAAAACATATTATCTCGTCGAGCTTAGTTGACCAAGATTCTTTGTGTAGACATTTCCTCTCTTGTCCGGTTAGCTTCTGACGGATGTATTCAAATCTACGACATGACATTGGTTATTGAGGAATGTTACTTGATGACCCTTGTCTCAGAGTTGACTGATGCTTAGAAGGTTGTGTTGGAGACCTTCCACATATGCTACTTTGCTGAATGATACTGCACCATTGCTAGTAGAGCGATATCCTCTTGTCTTGCCCGAGCCGTTGTCTCCAAAGATGACTGAGGGTCCCTCCTTCTCTATGTAGTTAGATAGAAGGGCTTTGTTCTCGGTCATGTGCCTTGAGCATCCACTGTCCAGATACCATGCAGTGATCGTGGAGCTCTTTTCCTGTCAAAATATTGAACCTTCATTTTGGTACCCATATTTGCATGGGTCCTTCTTTGTTAGTGCCTTTGGGAACCCAAGTACATTTAATCTTGGGTCTTACATGCATGGAATTATAATGACACTTGGCGACCTTGTGACCATATTTATTGCATATAAACATATATAGTATGATGCGTACGTATGTGTGTGTATGATGATTCATCCTCCATTTGGACTTGTGTGGTTCTTTAGTTGTCCTTACATTAAAGCGATTCTCATTCTTCCACGTGTCCTTGGATTTCATAAATAGTGATGAGTGTGCCTTACCTCTACTGTACCTTCCCAGTTGATTCGTAGAGTTGGTCTTGCTTGACTCTACGATTCTTGAGGTTGGTGAGTAGAGGTTAGATTCTCTTCTCTTTTATGAATCCGTGCTGACATGAGATCCTTTACTCCTTTGAGTATGAATGGAGACAGTAGGACAAGGTTGAACTTGTTCTTCCTTCTGTGAGGATTTCACAAAGGTAATGCTTTTACTAAAACTTAAGGCATTACTAGTGCTAGTTTCCTTTGTCTTTTCCACGCATGGCTCTGAAATGGATTCCCCAAAGCCTAAGCCTGTTCTATCGAATGTACTTCTCTGACTAGAGAGCAGGGAGTCCATGGATGATGAGGATTTGTTCCAAGCAGAGATAGTCTTTTCTAGTTCCTCAATTTTAGAGGTTAGATTAGACTCTCTCTGTGCATTGAGTGTGTTTGTCTGTTTTAAGGTCTCATTCTCAGCCTCAAGCTTGGAAAGAAGATTAGTACTTAAAAGGGCTGTTTCAAGCTCTTCTTGAACTTTCTTCTTCTCCTCTTGAAGAAGTGAATGATCCTTAGACAAAACTCTAAACCACTTCATGTATTGATGTAGATCGGTGGTTATGCCATGTAGAGCAGTTCTTAAATCATTTATGTCTACATCAGGTGAGTTGAAATTAAATACCTCATCGAGACTTACATCATGTATGTTGAGGTTTTGTTTGTCCTTTGCATGTTTGGCCATTAGGCACAGATTAGCCATTTGTAATTCTTCATCATCTCCGGAGTCAGCATTGGAGTCATTGTTTGAATCACTCCACGATCCTCCAGCTACCAGGCCTTTGTCTCTCTTCAGAGGCCTTTTGTTGCCTTTGTATTCCTTCTTTGCATGTGTTTTCTTCTTTAGTTCTTCTCTTAGAGGTTTGTTGCAGTTGGAAATGAATAGGCCAGACTTCTTGCAGTTGTAGCATAGATCATTCATTTGCTCCTGGCTGCTGTAATTGCTGACCTTCTTTAGCTTGCTGGGTTTGCCTTGACGCATGAACCTTCTTAATCTTTTCACCAGCATAGTAAGGTCTTCATCATCGTCCTCATCATAATCAGAGTCAATCTCAGTGTTGACCTTTGATGCACTTTCAGTTGCCTTGAGAGTAACACCCTTATCCTTCCTTCTTCCTTCTGATAGGGTTTTAGCTCGTTGAGTCAGCTCCAGTTCGTATGTCAGGAGATTGCCATATAATTATTGAACTGTCATCTCGTGAAGATTCTTTGACTCTCTTATAGCAGTGGTTTTGGCATCCCACTTGCTCGGTAGGGCTCTCATGAACTTTATGATCAGATCAGATCTTTGTTAGGATAGATCTTCCCATATGCTCGTAGAGAGAGAAAGAAGAACATTGAATCTCTCATGCAAAGTGGCGATCACGTTTTCTCCTTGAACATGAAAGCAAACATCTCATACTATCATGTCGAGAGATTGTTTGTTTTCTCTCGACTTCTTGATTCCTTCATGCATGATCAACAATGCTTTCCAAACCTCCTTGCATTTGTTTTCTTTGTTGACAACGTTTTCAAAGCAGATCGTCTTCTAAGGATTGGAACATGATGTTCTTGGCCTTTTTGTCAAGTTGAGATGACTCTCTTTTCGTTATCATCCACTCTTCTTTAACCTTGATTTGTATTACATTTTGGATAAATCGATTGGTTGGTGCAAGCTTCGTTGGAATATAGGGCCCATTTTGAACGGTCTCAAATAGAGCTTCATCTATTGAGTCCATGTATGCTTGCATCCTGACTTTCCAATTTGCAAATTTATCAGTGTTGCACATTGGTGGCTTGCTGCCTCCTCCAGTTCTAGATTTGCTTGGTATGTGTGCCATTGGATCTACTAAAGCTTGTAAGCTGTATAATAGAACCTTCTTTGATACCAATTGTTAGTTCCTAGTAGGCACAATAGTTATCTAGAAGGGGGGTTGAATAGATATTTAAAAATCTTTTCATTTTAAACTTGTTAGTTAATGATGATTAAAACTTAGCGGAATTTATGTTTGTTTTAATCTCTCTTGCAAAGTAGTGGAGTTATGAGAGTGAGGCAGTTATAGCAGTTATAGCAGATATAGCAGTTATAGTATGAATGTAAAAGACACAGTCGTTTTAAGTGGTTCAGAGCACTTAAAGCTCCTAGTCCACTCTTCTACTCAACGAGTAGGAAATCCACTAAGGATGTCTTTTACAACTTCTGAATCACACAGATTCCTTCTAGACCAGCAGTCTAAGAACTTCTTAGTTCACTCTTGAACTCTTCAAGTCCGATAGACTTGGTTCTCTTACAGTTCACTTAGAACTCTTCAAGTCCAGCAGACTTGGTACTCTTCTTCAGTTGATTGATAGATGTTGAGTTCTTGATGGTTGCTACTCAGTTGTTGTTTAAGAACTTGTTCGAAAGAACTGAGTAGCTGAGCAAGCTTTGCAATTTCTCAGATCGTAGAATTGAGCTTTGAGAGTTGTTCACGTTGTTTGTTCAATGCTTGCTTGTCCTAGCACTCATCTGCTTGATTTGCATATATGTGATCTTTAAAATTATATGTTGGATCCATCTGTTGAAGCATTAAATGCATTTGACTTTTCTGTTCTTTGATGGAGATATTTCTGCACATCTTCTAAACTGCATTCTGGTCCACTGACACTGCAGACTGCTTTCTCACCTAACACCTGAAAAGGTGTTTTCCCCCCTTACCAATGGTACTTTCCTTAGCTTCTTCAATACGCTTCTTTGTTGCATACTAAGGATATTTCTTATGTCTTTTGGGATTTGGTGAGTCTACTACGTTTAGAATCCATTCCTCTTTTGTTGGAACCTATCTCCACACAAATTATGAGGCTCGACGTTTTCTGATACAAGACAGATGATACTCTACGATTCAGATCATGGTGACTTGTCGCCTTGGTGCATGGTCCGATCTTTATCGGTGAGAGCACTACGATTTCTCTATAGTCTTTGCACACTACGATCTTTGCTTGCTTGAGTTGTAAACTCTACGTTTTTGAGAGCACTCTACGATCGTTGACTTGTAAACTCTATGTTTCTTTCAGCACACTACGATCGTTGAGTTGGCTCGACAAACGTTGAGACCACTCTACGATTTCCGAAGAAGGCCCTTGGCAGCACACTACGATCTTTGAAGCTCACGTTTACGCCTTGACTTTCGCAATGTTGATCGATTTATACACTCGACTTCTTGAAGCTTCATCTATTACATCTCAAGATCAACTAATGACTTTGATCATTTTATCTATACATTCTAGGAAAGAATGATACACGTTAAGAGCTTAGATCAACCTAACAAATTTGATCTATCACTAAGTCCTTGTACATATCTCACTTGAAGGACTTTACAACTAATCATGAGCATATACATTAAAACATCAAATCATAATATGCATTATCCCAACACTAATCACATTGTCACACATGTTTCACAGTCATTAAATCACAAATAAAGACATATACAAACACATTATGTAAGTCCAGATTTACGAAACACGCTTCTGGTCGTCAAGCGACTTTTATCGAATAATTATCGAGTCTAAGACTCTATATCGAAGTTCAATATCTATTTAAAGCTGTTTAAATAATAAAGTAATATCATTTTAAATGACTTCTGATAATTTGTAAACAATTATTATAATTTATTCTAATTTTTCAAAACACAGAATCATTATAAAATAATTTAAATATCAAATAATTCTATTATCATTAATATTTAATTAATATTAAACTATTAATGAAATCATTGCCTAAAATATTAAAGTTATTTATAATAACTCAAAATATTTTTAAAACATTTATTTTACCCTTAAATAATTTTTAAAACATTTAAAATTATTTTTAAATAATTACCATTAATATTTAAATATTAATGTACTATTTATCAAATATTAAAAGTCATTAATTATAACTTAAAATATTTTTAATTCATTTATATCCTTTTAAATGATTTTTAAATTAATAAAATCATTTTAAAACTATTTATTTAATATAATTATTAAATAAATTCAATATCCTTAATATTACATTATTATCATTAATATTTAATTATTAATGAAATTATCCTTAAAATATTAAAAGTTATGTTTTATAACTTAAAATATCTTTTAACATTTTATTTTCATTTAAAATGATTTTTTAATATTAAAATTATTTTTACATTACTTTATTTAATATAATTATTAAATAAATCTAATATCCTTAATGTTAAAATATTAATATTTTTCATGACAAAATATAAAAAGTTATATTTTGTAACTTAAAATATTTTATAATCTCTAAATCATTTTATATAAATTTTAAATCATTAATTCTATTTTTCATCATTTATTTAATATCTTTATTAAATAACTTAATCATCATTAATATTTAATTATTAATAAAATTCAACACAAAATATTAAAAGTTATAGAAAATAACTTAAAATATCTTTTATATCATAACATATTTTTAAATGATTTTGCATGCATTAAAATCATTTTAAATAATTTATTTAATATTATACTTAAATAAATTAAATACCTTTTATATTCAAAAATATTAAATATTTAAGAAGTATACTTAAAATAATTAAAAACTAATTTTTGGATGTAAAATAATTTTAATAATTTATTTTGTATTTTAATAATTAAAAACTAATATTTTTTTATTTATTTAATTAAAATAATTAATTTAGTAATTAAAGCTGTCAGCTAAAAGGTACATTAGCGACAAAGCTGTCATTAATGGTGTTTTTCATCAAAACCCGAACTTCAAGTCACGATGGCCGAGGTAATTTACTTTGACGATAATCAAACACCGATCGATTAGTTTACGGACTAGGTTAAGCTTTTGATCGTGTAGGTGAAATGCAACAACACTACAATAAACAACCATCATCTAGATCATAAAACCAACACACAAGGAGATCTGGCCATTCAAACTTCCTGTCAGGCGTTTCTAGGTTTTCCCAGAAACCCAGAAATTCGAGTCCCTTGTTTCGTGCTCAATTTAATTTAGGTTCCAGCCTTGTTTCATGTGATATAATGGTTCATACTTATAGAGTACATGACAAGGAACATTAACACAACATCAGATCATCATATGATCAACACAATCAAGATCTATAGGCCGGTCAAAGTACCCTCCCGGAACTGTTCTTGAACATTTCTGGGTTTTCCAGAAATGTTCTTGAGCAGTTTTGGCTAGCTAAGTTTGACCACCACTCAAATCGATTCTGTTAAGTTTCTAGGGGATATAAAGGCCTTAACATGTAGTCTTCATGTCAGTATACAACTACCAAACAACAATATAGCAAAAAAACTTAAACATAGCAAGAACCAAGCTCTGCAAAAACACTATCGAGATTTACGGGTGATTCTCGGGTTTGAAAACAATGAGCATTAATCGATAGGTTAACCCACTTTGACCTTAAATATCTTTTAATCAACAACAGATATGACCATGATTCAAGTTCCATAACAAAGATTTCATAGCAGACTACCACTTCCAACTTTTAAACAACAAAAACACATAACAGAATAAGATTTATAGGGTTTGACATTCGTTGTTAGACCACTTTTTTTTCCACATTTTTGAAAAACTTAATTTTGAGCACTTTGATGTTATGGATCTAACAAATACCAACCCAGATCAACTATATGGACTACAAACAACATATTTTGACAATAAATCAAAACATCTAACATCAAATCACATGATTTTTAAATTAGGGTTTTTGTACCTTTTCTAAGCTTTGATTTTGATTATGTTCTTCTGATCTGATATTGGTGTTCGTGGAGCTTGATTTGTGACTGATCTAACACTAAAATTTTGTGGGTTTGAGCTTGAGAGAATATGGTTAAGTGTTTGTGAATAATTTAGGCCAAATGTACACTTTCTCTCTCTTGAATCTATATGTACATCATATATGCAATGTATTGGATGCTTACGATGGTGACGATCTTTGGTAATCTATAGTTCATAGGTAGGTCAGGGGTGGTGGCGATTTGCAAAGATTTGGCTAGCAATAATTCAACAAATAAGACAAAAGGGTAAAATAGTAATTTTATTTTAATTTCAAGGGTATTCTTGTCCAAGGTACTTGAATCTAGGATTTAATCACTAGATTTTAAGACTTAAAATTTCCCAAATAATTTCTAGGGTTTGAAAAAATTAAAATTAAAGTGTAATAAAATTTTAATTAAACACACTAATTTAAAATTAGGGTTTTTAATAGAAAATTAGGGTTTTTAAAATTAGGGTTCCTTAATATTATTAGGGTTCCCAAATTAACAATTAGAGTTTCCTAATTATCAATTTAATTTATAAAAATAATCATTAGGGTTTCTAATTTTAGCAATTAGGGTTCCTAATTAGCAAATTAGGGTTTCCAATTTTTTAGCAAATTAGGGTTTAAATAATAATTAGAGTTTCTCCTAATTACAGAAATTATATAATACACAGTAAAATTCATATAACACAATTAGTACACAGTCTCGAAGTCATAATCGAGTTTAACAATTAGGATTTAATAACACGATATGAGGGTTATGACATAAATTATCATAATTGACCAATCATCATCAGTCTACACATATACAGTACATATTTATAGCACTGAAAAATCAAAATATAATTAATATTATATTTTTATTCTCATCTCTTGATCAAAATCTCAATTTAGGGTTTGGATTCTATATCCGATTTATCCTCCAAATACAACATCAATAATTAAGTTAAAATAATTAACTTAAATATTTCGAACAAATTCATATAATAAAATCATATTTCTAATAATCATTTCATATATTATTTAAATAATATAAAATCATGTTTTCATGGAAAAAAAATTAATAAAAACATTTTTGCTACAAAATCTATTATCTATATATACTAAATCACAGTACATGACACAATAATTTGACATCTGTCCTTCTACAAATTTAACACATGTCTATTATATTTAATGCTCCTAATTACCTTTAACAGAAACATATGCTCCACTAAAAAACCTAAATTCATTTCTCAAATCCCCTAAATCTGGGATAATATATTCAAAATTCAAAAATTGCAACTAATTTAATTCCATATTCATTCAAATTATTTCAAGCTCAACCCCTAGATTGTTATCCCCAAATATGACATTTACTCTCTCTCTCTCGACGCATCGATTCCTGCGACCTTCGATCAAATTTCCGGCGGAAGATACCACTTAGGAAGGCGGAATAGGAAGAACACAGCCACCACCTGAGGCGGCACCCATATCCTCTTCCTTTTCCTCTCGATTCACGTCGCTCAAAACCGGCGGATCTCTTTTCTCTGTGTTGAAATCATTTCTCAGTGGATTCTTTCCAGAGGTAAACTCCTTTATTTATACGCATAGTATATTTTTACCTTGCATTTCATAGCATACGCGTATGTTGTTAACGCATCTCATATATCTGCTAATTTTGACTGGTAAAATGAAATCAATTATATATCATGTATATATACGCACGTATGCTTTGATCGTTTATGTTCCGATTGTTTCTGTTCAAAGAACATTCATCATCTATCTGTTGATTTTGACTGGTACAATGAAATCAATTATTTGTGTTTTTAATTGTTTGTGACTGAATTTAAGTCGTAACCACCAAATAAATATGCTGAATTTATTATTGTGATTTATGTTCTGATATATTTTATGACTAATGTCCATATTCATGAAAAGGTATGTGTTCCATTCCATATCTTATAGCTTGATTTTGTCAGTCTCAAAGGCCAGATGCAAACTTTTCACCACTCTATTACGTATTTTGGCTGAATTCTAAATATTGATATCAAAAGCAAGAAAAGAAAAAACTAAGTATACCTCTTTCGAAATCATTATGATAACCTCAAGGTAATTATACACTTGACATGCTCGATGTTGTCAACTGTGTCACACCTATAAGCAAAAGGCATATACATTCAATCAGCGATGATGATGTACAAGAATCTCAGTCAACTGATGTTGAAATGTCAACCAACAAAATGCAAAAGAAGATCAAAATCGAGAAAGATGACAACTTTACTGCTTCAAATTAATTTCATTCATTATCTCATTTTACTACGTAACTTGGTTGTTTTAAATATTAGTAACTTCTAAATACATTTAGTATAATCATCTTTGAGTTTTTAATTTGGATTATTTTGATTTAATTTGGATGAAACTTTCTTATGTTGGTTTGCTGATTTTTATTCATGGAATTTCCTTAAAATGCTAATCTATTGTTGTCATATCGTGTAATATATTATGTGTGACATGTATGTCCTCTGAACATGTCACTTTTTTCCCTTTTTGATTATCTGATATGCAAGAATGAGATATAGTTTTAGGCACGGACAACTCAAAGCAGAACACTTTCCTGTGCATGTTAATTATTTTTTCCAAAGCGGAACACTTTCATGCACATGTTAGTCTAATTCGGATGTGAGTAGTTGCTATATGTCATGTCATTCAGGATGTGACCCTCTTAATGGTTGCCTTTAACCCTTGTTTAACTTTGGTTTCAAGGTCTTATAGGTATCATTGTTAATAATACCACCAATGCCTTGATTTTTGGTATCTACGATGAGCCAATGACTCCATGGCATTGCAACATTGTTGTTGAAAAGCTTAATGATTATCTTATTGATAATGGATATTAGTTAATTTGGTAAGAGTTTTATTATCACATTTTTCTTTCTTGGTGTCATTACATGCTTTTGCCTAATTATTTGCTTTTAAATGCTTGCAATGAAATGATGATACAAGTATTTGAAGGTGTGTATCACTACTGGTAGTGACAGTGATTGGTGCTTTAAAGGCGATGGCTATGCTCTAAAGAGTTTTTAACACTGTTTTTGGAATCTGAGCAGATTATGCCTATCACGTCTTTTGAGCCTGTCAGGATGTCCTTTCAAAATGATACAATTTTTTCATCTAGACCACCTCATCAAGATTCACTCTCTTTTGGACTCGACTTCTACAGTAAACATGCAAACTCTTAATCCATGAAGACCTCACCCTCTACAAAATCTGAAGCACAAACTCTTTAGGAATTCATCAAACTCTTTGGCAATTCTATCCACCATAGCGTACAAAATTTAACTTGGAAAAATCAAAAAAAATTTGCATTAGTTTGTAGAAATTGTGTTTGGATAACTATTTTAGGTTAAACTCTTTCCATTTCTTCGGGATATTTTGATTTTGTGCTTTACATGATTGGTTTTTTATTGCCTTCACAATGGTTGTTTTTGAATATTTAGTTAAACCTTATTCATGTTTTCACATGTATGCCACCTTTAGGTACCTAGCTTCTGAATATGTATTAAAATATTTCATATTTAGCACTTCTGTAATGCATGTTCTTTTGCAGGTTAATGGTTAATTTGTCAGATGCTCCTAACAGAGCAAAAATTCAAAAAGTGATACTAGCAAAAGAGGACTTGTCTGCAGATGTTGATTTGGATTCAGTTTCCAGTTGCAAGCATGACTGATGGATATTCTGGAAGCGACCTTAAGGTTGTCTTTTTGTTATTTGTATTGCATACAAATATACAATTACTACTCTTAGTATGGTATATGTTCTCGAGGATTGTGGCTTCTTACATCTTCTCTCCTCCTGTTGTAGAATCTATGTGTAACTGTTGCACATCGCCCAATTAGAGAGATTTTGGAAAAAGAAAAAATGGTATGTTTAGTTTATTTTATGATTTAGTAATTTTTGCTACTTAAACTTGAAATGAAGATATGTTGGTTTATGTAAAGAAATAATAATAAAAAAATCCTTTGTAGTTATCTGTATTAGTTATAGTCATTAACAACGCATGTTTAAAGTTGGCTAATGGTGAGGAACATGGTTAATGTCCTGGCAGATAAGTTTGTAAGCATGCATGTATAAATAGTTTCTGTAGCATATCGAAATATAGCAATAAAGCAAGCTGATGTTTTCTCTTTTGGGGTCATGCTTCTAGAGTTGGTAATTGGACGTCGACCTATTGATACATCTCAGACTTACTCGGATGATAGTTTGGTTGACTGGGTGAGTAAAGTAATTGCACCCGCCTAGATTCCCTCTTCTGTGAGCTATTAGTTTGTTTGGTAGTTAGTTTCCAAGAGTCGGGATATTGTTATAGATTTCATAATTATGCAGTAATTAATTGTATAAAAGAATAAGAATTCTATATTGTAAGCTTAAACAAATAACTAATTATTAAAATTTGAGTAGGTGATTCGCGTTCTTGAAGGAGACATGTCTTTGTCTGGACACATCACAATCTATAGTTCTCATGAAAGTTCAGATTATGACACCGTACAATATAATGAGGACATGAAGAAATTCAGGAAGATGGCATTGTCAAGCCAGGAGTATGCTAGCAGTGAGGTTAGTCAACCAACCAGCGAATATGTCTTATACCCCTCTGGAATCTCTGATTTATTGATGCACTCTGTTTATAAATTCCCTCCTGCTAATTTTTACAACATCACTTGTATGTTGCAGGAATTGTGAGTATTTGATCGATTTAACAACACGCCGATTCTTTCCTTTTCCCTTTTTTTTGTTGTTGGAAATATTTGTTTTTTGTTTCATGTATATGGATTATACAAGAAAATTATAGAGAAACTATATCAATTATTTTATTCAATTATTCAAAATAAACTCGTGTTGAAATAAGTTGAGATTTTTGCTTTTAACTTGCAAATGCACATGAGATTGAGTTGGAATTTGATAATTGATTTTTATAGAAGTTGTCTTTATGGAATAATTTTATTGTCTATTCTGTATACAGATGGTTATGCAAGACCAGGATACGGTATTAAAAAATTAAATAATTCTGCCGCAACGCGTGGGTTTATATCTAGTATATACTAAATTACAGTACATAACGTAATATATTGACATCTGTCATTCTAAAATATCAACACCTGTCCATTTTAATTAATGCTCCTAAATTACCCTTTACGCAAATGCCCATCTAACATAAAATCTAAATTCATTTCCCCAAATCCCGCCAAATATGGCAACTAAATTAATTAAAATTCATTCAAAAGGCTATTCAAAAGGCGAAGAAGACTCGATCTAAAGGATAAACATTCAAAAGGCGAAGAAGACTCGATCTAAAGGATAAACATCCAGTAGATTGTTGAAGAGTTGGTTTTCAATATTTGGTTTAGTTACAGATTCTCCATTTCAACCAATCTTTCTCTCTCCTCAATTCTCAGACTCATCAAAACATGTGTTACGCTTCACATCGATTGCCATCGAAAGATCCTTCTCGGGCGGTGGAGGATCTGAGGCTCCGTTTAGCCGAGACCGAGGCACGGCTAGAATGAGACAGGATTCGAGAGACCGAGCTCAGCCGCCAGCTAGACGAGATGAAGCAATTCGTCTACGTCGTGGAGATACAATTACTTACCGGTCTCCTCTCTTCTCCGGTACACAAAATTAGCCCTCAACCCCCTTCTGAAACTACAGGTTATGTTTATTTAATCTTGTTCTGATGTATCAATTTGTGACCATAAGCATTAGTATATATATCAATTTGAAGTTTAATCTTGCTCTGACCATAAGGATTTGTAATCCATGCCCAGTTAGCTTTGATTTATTAGAATTGGTCATTAATTAATCTGGATAGAGTGAAATCCTGAAATATAAAATTTTTCATAGACCCATCTTTCAGTGCTCATCTCTTTAGCTTTTGGCATTCAACCTCATGTAGGTACGGTGATTGCGAAGATGTCAATGAAGGATGATGTTTGTCATTACCAGGTTTATCTGTCTAAGCTTGATATTTCTACAGATCTTATACAATATTTTATATTTTGAGGTAAAGATACCACTACTCTCTAATTTGTCCTGTATCTATCTTTGCGTAATTCAGTATATTTTATCAATGACTTCTTTCTGATTATTTTTTTCCTTCACTATAATCCTATAACAGGAGGTTTTAGAAGCCAAAGCTACTGATAAAATTTTGAGTGACTCACTTTTTGCCGCAATAAATGATTCTATTTTTCAGGTACTTCCGTTTAGGATCTGAATGTACTTCACCTTTGACAAAATATATTTTCTAATTTATTATATGGCCATTTATTATGATATTGAGTATAGGAAAGTCCATAATTCCTTGGTATGTTCTCCATTTTACTGCCTATCCCCAAGCAAAAGTTAAGTCATTGGTAAATGTGCTTGCTTTCCAAGTGTTTTTACTTGAAAGTTTCATGTGCTCAGGAGCTAATCCCTTAATAATTTGTTGTTATTTTTGAAGAGCATGACCACCATCATAACAACTTCATTGTTGGTGGTCTGGGGTAGATTGGCATTTCCCATCCATTGGTTAAAGAAGCTAATTAGTCATGCAAATGTAGTTTTTTTAAGTACTATTTATTTGCTGCTCACCCCCTTTTTTTTGTGTGCAAAGGAGGCCAAAATGGCCTAACTAACATTAATACTTAAATCAGTACAATCAGCAGCTAGCAGAGCTAGAAGTTCAGGAGGAGGATCCATATTACAATTTAATTGATAACTTGCATAATGTCCCAAGATAATATTTCCCCTTGATGTATCTGATTAGTATGATCTCTTATAAACAAATGACTAAGAAGTACTGTCCAGGATTTTGCAAAGTTGAATAGACCTTTCTTGATTATATTTATATGCTTTTGTTTCAACTTGCAGAAAACAATATCTCTTTATAAGAAGCAGAGGGAAGAAATTGGAGCCGTAAGACATAGGGAAAAAGTAATATCTTCCAACTTGGAGAACCTTGAGGTTGTTCAGACATATGATACTGAGAAAGATGCTTCAAATGATGATAAACCAGGGGGGCTTTCTTCATGTTGTGATGGGAAAGAGTCAGAGAGTGTAGTCCCAAATTATAATGAGGATGTTGATATGTCAAGTGTTTTACAGGAGGTAGAAGCATGTCTTGCGACTGCCTGTCAAAAGTTGGATGAGCTAGGTGTGACCGACATTCTGGTGCTATCAGAGGTTGAGGTTTCTATGCTGAATATGATGGAAATGGTGGTGGATCCAGTTCCCAAACAGGAGGTAATGAACACTATTGTAGAGAATAAATCTTCCTCCCTGAAAGATGTAGAACAGTTTGATGCTATTTTACCCAGTAATTTTGAAGAGATGAAGCATTCTGACAGTCCTGGAGGCGGTCATTCTTCCAGCAATGAGGGAAAGAAGTTGATTGAGAATAAGTGTCGATTTTCCCCAATTTTTTTCTGTTACTAGAGCTGAATTCTTCGGCAATGCCTAATGTGGATGCTTTTCGGAATGAAAACCGATTAGGGGAGTCCACAGCCGTAATCTGACCGGGAAATCGGAGTTAGCCGGCGAGATAAGAGGATCTAATGGCTTCAGCCGGCGGAAATGATTGAAGAGATGGAGATAGAACAATCATCAACATTGCTGCGGAGAAGAAGCCTGAAAATCTCATAACCCAAAGCATTTTCAGTCAGTAAAATCCTCTCCTCCTGTTTTGAGTGCGTGATCGATATGTGATATAGGGCTTTGTTTGCTGATTTTATGGTTTCTTAGGTTTGTTTTTGTTTTGCTCTACATTCATCTTCTTCGGATCTCAGATTGTGTGAAATTTTTAATTTCTTTTCTTTTAATTTCTTATTCTCAGATTGTCCAACTATGAGGGTTTTAGGCTCATTGGCTTGTGTTTAATTATTTGTTCAAAGAAGGATTTTGCGTGTCTCCTTTTTCAAGCCTGTTCTTTGAGATATTATGAATATAATGTGAATATATATTCTGAGTGTTTTATTTTTTAGGAGGAAAATGAACTATTAAGTACATAATCTATTATCTATTATAAATCACAGTATTGACATATGTCCTTCTACAAATTCAACACATGTCCGTCTTATTTAATGCTCTTAATTGCCCTTGACAAAAATTCCCTTGACATGGAATGGGATGGGTTTTTAATGGTGGATGTTGATCTCTGGCGGATGAAGAACTATTTGGTGATGGGTATGATGTACTTTCGCAACGGCGTCAATGATTTTTGCAGAATCGGGCTACGGAGGTTATGGGAGATGACTAGAGAAGATGAAATAGGCCACGACTCAACTTAGGCATGCTTACTGGGGGTGAAGATGAAAATGAGCTCATCCTAGCTACTACTGTCCTTCAAGGATTTTTTGATTCAGTTGGTCTTCTTCTTAGGTAGTTTTAATAATAATTATTTTTGTTTGTCCCTCTTTAGTACTCTCTTTGATGTTGATATCTTCAACATTTACTTTTGCTATCTAATTTAACATGCTGGTATTCTAGGGGCAATGTCGAGAAGAGGGAGGCTCTTGAAAATTTGGATCTCATTCTTCCTCTGTCTTGATGAAATTGTTGATGGCGGGTACGTTAGACAATTTCTATTTCTCTTTGTTTAGTATGTGATTCTTTGAACTTATTGCTGCGCATTATTTGATAAGTGCCAAACTTTAATTACACTTCTTGAGCATGAAAGAATTGAGAGCTAAAACACTAAGTTGATGCAGAATAATGAGAGGGTTAGATATGGAGCTGACTATTATATGCAAAAAATCACTAGCTGTATGTGACTAAGCCAAAATTCACCATCAGTGTACAAGTTCTATAGGACTTGTTTGGTAACTTTGGAGATATGATGACATCAACTAATTTTGATGCAATGCTAAATTTTGTTTTTAATGATCTTTGTATTTAAAAAAATAATTTTTAAAAATAAAGTTAATATCAATAAAAGAATAGTTATAAAATTCTGTATTTTACACGTTGGTTCCACGTTAATACCAGCTCGTGGTTCTCAATATTTTATACATGTCTTATACCGCATGTAATGCTAATTCATTGTTAGTTAGCCCAATTATTACAGTTCAAAGGTCTTTTGTGGAAAGAAAAAAGTTTGTAGATTTGATTTGCACCAGGCAATTAGTAGAATCAGCTCTGTGATGGAGAATCTGCAAGTGAAAGAAATAAGGTAAAGGCAAATTTTATGAATTCTTTGGGAATTCAATTTGGTAGACTCTCTACTAAATTATCACACACAATACAAATACCCAGATGATTATGTTAAATACTGCACTCACAACCTCGTGCTACCAAAAAGTAGTATAGCTAAGAGAAACTCTCAGACAAGAAAAAAGAAAAAAGGGAGCAATTTCCCATCTATGCTTTTTGTCAAAATTTAGGTATTGTATGATGTTTCAACATTTGAGATAATTCAGCAATTTCTGTTTTATTGAAATTTCACAACTAGCAACAAGACTTGTGGATTCTCTGTCTACGAGCTCATAAATAGTTGGTTCTTCAAATGCAGGCATAATTTCTATTAAAGTTAGACTTTACCAACGTTGCAAATCCATGACCAGCAAGTGCTCCTCCAATGACTCCAAGAGGAGATGAGGCAGCAGCAATTGCAGCATAACAAGAATAAAAACATTTATCACTAGCAGATTATGGAATGCAAGATTTGCACCAGAAAAAGAAGGTTAAAACATATATATCATGCATTGAAGGTCAGCAATAGAACTTCACCAGCTTTGTTTGGTTGCTAAGAAAATGAATGAAAAACAAAAAACCCAACCGAGGAGGGATCTGATTACTCAATATATTGGGGTAAAGATGTGGAGATAAAGTTAGGCCCAGGCTGTCGACCAGTGAATTATTAAGAAAATCGTGTATGCAAAGTTTTTCTGTGAAGGTGCCGCCTTAATTTTGCAAAGAAGGTATATGTTTTTGCTGGATGAACTAATTATGCAACTCTGGAAGGTGTTACCTGCCATTTTTATCGGTGTGGTTTTGGTTTCCGCTTAGATTTTTTTCCCATTGTAGAGTTGGCAAGGATAATACTAATTAAAGTTGTTATTTTTTGTTTTTTGGTAGTACCTTTGTGGGAAAACTCTGTATTTTTTTTCTTAAGTTTTGCCCCCACACTTGTAAATGAAGATAGAGTATGACATTGTTTTCGATGATTATAGTTGAGTTTTCATACACTTAGTTAGCCCCATGCAAGTTGAATTCTTTTAGAAAGTTCCCTTTTGTCGTCTCCTATTTATATAATTTTGTTTTCCATTTTTACAACTGAATGTTGCTGGTTTAGAAGGTTATAGGTCTAAAGTTCGAGTTTATATTTCCACAAAATTATACTTTTTTTGTTAGTTTATTTGATAATTTTTTTATTACACAGAAAAGAATTATTTTTAATGCTGCTAATATTAAAAAAATACACAAAATCCTCAAATTTATCATTCTAATTTTATTATCATGTCTTAATTACTAAACTAACAACTTATTAATTAATTCATTATCTCATTTTACTGTGTATCTTGGTTGTTTTAAATATTAGATACTTCTAAATACAATTAGTACATTGATCTTTGAGTTTTTAATTTGGATTATTTGGATGTTCTATGTGAAATTTGATTATCGCACAACAATTTACCATCTTTTTATTATATTTTAATTTATTAATTATACGTACATATTTATTATTAACAAAATGAATAATTCCGCCGCAACGCGCGGGTTTGTATCTAATTAATTACTATTAGAATATAATTTGTAATGATCAAGAATTTGAAAATTATTTATAATTTTTTTTCAGGTAATAAATATATTTGTATTTATCATACACATTACTTGACACATATTCTCATCTTTAAAATAAAAAAAAATTATATGCAAAATTCCTTATTTATTTATATAGAAAATATCGGGTTATTACAATAACAATCAATTACAAGATAAATGTCAACTCTAAACTATTAAAATCTAATAAGCAATAATATACGGTACCACATGTCCTCTAACTGTCAACACCCAACTTAAACATGGACCACATGCAATGACCAAATGCCAATTATTTTAGTTAAAATCAAACCACTCAAAATCTTTTACCCATTAACACATATAAAATGTCAGTAGTGTATGCACTTTCTTAATCAAAAACAGATATTTTATGTACCTGTAAAAAGAGCAGAGATTTTCTTTTTCTTTTTGATAGCTTCCTCCTTCAACTTTCTACCCTCCTTTTTTCAATAAAGAGCTTCTAGGCGGTTTCGAGAAAGAGCTTCAATCTATCAAGTGGTCTTCAAGTAGATAATGAAGATGACGAGGAACTTTAAGAGTTTTTTCCTCTTTTGGCAGATAGACAAGAAATAACGAGTTAAATTTCTTCTGTTCATGTCATGTCACACTAAGTTGCTCAATGTGGCAGTCGATCAGAACCATTTATCTAACCGTAAATTTTTTTACAGGAGGGGTCTAGTTGAGCTACGTTTTACAACGTCAGGGACATCTAGAAATTAAAAATAAAATAAAAAAATTCAAGACTAAATGTAACGACTTTCCAAACTTTATGGACAATTATGCACATTTGCCCTAACATAATTGCCCACGAAATTCCATAAATTTGTGTTGATTTTAGACTAAAAAATTTCACAAATAAATAGAAAAAGAAAAATATATTAATTTATAGTTGAAAAATGATATCTATTCGTCAATTACATAAATAAGTATTTTTATTATTTTTTAAAAAAAATGCATAATAAATAAAATTTTCTTATAATTCATTTTAATTTTATATAATAATGAATTTTATTATTATAATTCAATATAAATTTATTACAGTACATTGTACCAATCTTATATTTGTGCGAATGGACGATTTAAATTCCACAACGCAGAGTCGCAGACTCCCGAGTATTATCCAATTCAAAATCTTCACTAGACAAGCAAAAAATATTTTTGTCCCATAATTCACTGCCAATCAGGGCCCACACTTACCCCACTACGACGCACCGTGAGTAATAAACTTTATCTTTACCATCAAAAGGTCACAAAATGAACGTGAGCTAAATAACATTTACACACTCGGCGCAGTTTAGCCTTTCTTATCTATGAATAATTACTACTGAAAATCCGTCGACAAATAGACATATTCTATTTACACACGCGGCGCAGCTTAGCCTTTCTTATCTATTATGAATAATTTCTACTGAAAATCCGTCGACAAATAGACATATTCGGATTCCGAAAAAATAAAAAATAAAAAGAAAAAAGAAAAAAGAAAAAAGAAAAAGAAAATTACCAAATAGAGTCTCTTCAAGGAAACACCAAGGGCAATTCCTGCAATTGTTTCCTATTTTAGGGTACTTTTCTTTTCCTTTGTCTTCTTCTTCCGTTTTATTATCATCCTCATTTTCTCTCTCCTCTTTTCTCGAGCTCAATCCTCAATCCCCAATCTTCAGTTTTTTTGGGGGTTAAATTTTACTCAAATTTTAGTTAATTTTAGGGTATTGATACTTGTTTGTTGATTTAATGAAAGTAAGGAACTTAGGATTTTGAAAATTTTGGGATACGTAGTGATTGATTGTTGATTGAAGGAGCTTATTATGTTTTGATGTTGTTTGGATATGGCGGCGGCAAATCCAAGGCCACTTCAGGCGCGTCCGTACGATGATCACATGCAGGTGCCACGTATACAGATAGATGACGATGACGAGGAAGGTGAGTACGAGGAGGATGATGCTATGGATGACCTGGAGGAGAATGGTCATGTGACCTCGGTTAACCCGCCACCGGAGCCGCACGGCCACCATATTCGTAGCCATAACCATAACCATAACCACGGTGGTGTTAGTGGTGGTGGTGGTGGTGGTGGTGGGGTGGTGGTAGCTTCTCGGACAAGTGAGCTCACTCTTGCTTTTGAAGGGGAGGTTTATGTTTTTCCTGCTGTTACTCCTGAGAAGGTAACTGAGTGGTTCATTTAATGTTTCAGTGAAAGTTATAGCTTTTTTAGTTAATTCATTTGGCTGAATTTGGAGTTTTTAGTTTTGAATAATGAATTTTTATTGTAATTTGATACTTAGATGTGTGGTTATGTTGGAAATTGCTATGAAGAAGTTTGTTTGATGTTATTCTTTTGATTAGTTTTTAATTTGTTAGTTCTACTATTTTTGTAAAGGCCATGAATTTTGATTAGTTTTAAATTTGATTGTACTATAATTTTTGTTAAGGCTTTGAATTTTGTATTCTTATGTTTCTCTACTGTGAACTAGAATGTTCATTCAAGCATGTTCAGTTGGTATTGCATATGCTTTTCTGTTATTGTAAGAGTAGAAGAAAATTAGTACAACTTTGTTTTTAGGTTTTCAAGTGCAAAACCCTCAACCATGCAAAGCATTGTGAGGCCACCTTATATAATCTTTTGAACTTCTCTAGCTTAGCTTGTGTGTCCAAGCACACCGAGTTACTGACGTACAACTATTGATGCCTTACAGTTGATGTAAAACGTACATTTGGAAGTTGGACTAGGTTAGTAAGTTAGAGGGTCAAAATATTACTCAGTTGATGACTAAGTTTTGAAACAAAAGGAAATTATTTGCTCTTATTTGTGCCTTTTAAGATTTATTTTAAAAGCAGAACTTTAATTTTGAAATTTATGTAGGCTGGAAATGCTTGAAGGAATGTGTTGGATTTCTGATTATAGTATTGTGGAAAGGTATTTCAATGCAGATTGTATAGAAGGATAATAAATGTGATGCGACACTTTTTGACACTACCCTAAAAGAAATGATTATGAGCCCGTTGCTATTATTTTTCTGGGTCTACTATATTACAGAAGAGAAGAGAGTCTGGGACATGCTTTGAGTAATTTTCATGACAATGCTCCTACGTCACTATGGGTTTACTATGAAAAAAGAATGAATTTTTTGGCTCCTGGTTGCCATGTGCCCCTTCTTCTTTCTATCCTCGGAGATGAAATCTTTCAATGGAATTAAGATAGTATGATTGGTTTTTGTATTCATTAAAATCTCAAGAAGTATTTACTTCCAGTTGTAAAAGTTAATCTTACAAAACACAATGGAAAAAGTTGTAAACAACTATTATGTCTAGAGCATTTGCTTATAAGTTTGTAGTATTGGTGTTTTGAGTTGGAAAATAGCTTTTCCTTTCAAAAATAAAACATGTTGAAGATGGACAGCTGTGTATTTGCTTAAAAGGATTAGATTGGTATAAAACAAGTTGCCAATTTGCCATTGGGAATGCTATCTCTGAATTGGTTTACTATCGAGATGGATGAGTGCTAAAATGAATGCTAAAATGTATGTGGTTGTCTCATTATTTTTCTTAGCAAATATTCTATTTGTCTTGTTTGTTGTGTTCCAAGTATGTTTCTTCTCAACTGGCCATATGATTGCCTGCGTGTCTATGTTACTAGTTGAAATTTAAAATTTATGCTGAATTGGGAGTTTTCTTAGTTTTGGTTTGATCCATAATTTGGTGGAACTTTATGCTATAGGTGCAAGCAGTACTCTTGCTTTTGGGGGGACGTGAAATTCCTACTGGTGTGCCAACCGATGTTCCTTTTGATCCGAACAACAGGGTAATTCTTCTGTGGAAGATATTGAGGTCGCTATTAATATTTATATTCTGTTTTCATAATATTTCTACAATGATTGGACATAGGTCGTGGCTGATACACCCAAGCGTTCAAATCTTTCACGAAGAATAGCATCTCTGGTTAGGTTTCGTGAGAAACGGAAGGAGAGATGCTTTGACAAAAAGATAAGGTACACTGTCCGGAAAGAGGTTGCTCAGAGGTAAGATATATATATCAAATATAAGAATCCTTTTAGTTTTGGCTTCTATATTTGTTTGGTTTTTGCTGGACTACTCTGTTGACTTCTTCGTAAGATAAAATATATGTTTGTAGGATGAATAACATTGTGTTGATCATTTTTGTTGTAAGCATTCATTTTTTTTTCCAATCTGGATGCAAAAGTTGAAAAACACTAGTTAGACACGGTCAAGTTCATTTTTGTTAATGGCATCATTTCTTTACTTATTCATTGTTTTGGTCATTTGTGTTGTTGGCATTCATATATATATATATATATATATATATATATATATATATTGGCATCCTGGATGCAAAAGTTGAAAAACACTAGTTAGACCGGGTCAAGTTTATTTTTGTTCATGGCACCATTTATTTACCTTGTACTAGAAAAACTCAGATAACAAAATCACTCTTTCATTATGTATTTAAATCAAGATTACCATGATTGTGTAATCTTCTGTCTTGAAATTTATCAAGGGAACTCTAATTATGCCTCCCTCCCTTTTCACAATCGCCAATCATTGTTAGTATTGTTCAGGACTTGTCTTTGTTTTTTTATGGTAAAATTTGAAGTAGAAATGATGACATGCTCTATAATCCATTAAATAGTTTTGAAGTGGATGATGTCCTCTAGTTTATGTGGAATCATAATCATTGTTTAGGTATTGTTGGAAATCATTTTATTCTTTTTTGCATTCTGCAAGCTGAAGTTGAAAAACACTTGTTAGACAGGGTCAAATTCATTTTTGTCGTGGCACCCTTTCTTTTCGTTGTGCTAGAAAACTGTTTCATTATGTATTTGATGGTCAGGATTACCATCTTTTGCTTAGAATTTTTCCATGGGAACTCTAATTATGTGTTTTGTTGTTGTTTTTTTTTCTTTCCACAATCGCTTATCATCATTAGTATTGTTCAGGACTTATCTTTGCCATTTATGCTATAGTTGTCGTCCATCAGTTTATGTGGAATCATAAATTCTGTTGATGGCGTCAATCTTTTCGGTTGCCCAAATTTATCTTCCTAGAACTTCTTCCATATGTATATTTATGAGGTTAATTTTAACTTGTAGAAAATTTAAGCATTTATGAGGGTAGTTTTTAGTAAGCGTAAGATATATGTTATCTAAATTGCTTAACCAAATATAAAATTTTGGGAGTCCTATGTTCAATATATGTATAATGCTCCAACTTTATGTAGATTTTCATATGTTTACTCTTCTTTTAATATTCCAATTGAGATAATTTTTTGTTTAAAAAACTTTTATCACCTGTGACCTGTTAACCTACCACATTGATGGTGTATATGAACTTCATTCCTTTTTATTTCATAACAAACTCCATTAGAGCTAATATGTTTAGATACTTTGCTGTTATGAAATCTTTAATGATCATGTGTTGTGGACTCAATGTTCTAAAAGGCGCTAGGTGGGAGGCGGCCGGCCAGGAGGGGCCTAGCGCCTAGGGGGCTAGGCAGGGTCTGCGCGGGATTTTTTATTTTAAGCTAATTTTAATATTTTATCTTATATTTATCCAAATAAAACAATAATATAAAGCAAAACAATCTATAATAAAGATAATGAAGGTCTTTGCTTAAAGTTCTAATACATATCCATATTGCTAATGTCAACGTTCAAATACAAACATGGAATTGTTCAAAGTTCAAACATATTTTTAACGTATTAGTTTTATTCATAAACAAGATTGCTATTAAATAATAAAATTTAAAATTTCAAGAATTTAATTCAATATTAAAACTTAAGAAACTAAACATAAATTTAAGAATTATATTGAATTAAACTAAATATTACAAATGTATCATCATTTATATAATTTGAAGTTGGTACAAGTTCAAAAAATTACAACTATAATAAAATTATCCATTTTTGACTTGATATTGTTCACTTCTTGTTGTGATTTTATATGCTACAACTTATATTATGAATATGGTAAATAATTAGAAAAATAAATATATCAATATTTGGTTTGGATAGTTATAAAAATAAAAAAAACCTCTCCGCCTAGACTCCATCTACAGCACCGGCCATGGGCTAAAACCCAAGGTGCCCGGGCTTTAGGCCCACTAAAATTGATAATTTTTTAGGGCCCCAAGAGATATTTGTGTTATGTATATATATACCTAAACAAAAGAGCCCAGTCAACGTCAGTTTAAATTTAAAGGCCCATAAAAAATTTACCCAATGAAATAAGCCCAAATGATTACTTTTTTGACTTGGTGATAATGTGATATCTAAATGATAGCTTTGGAAATATTGAAATAGTTGGTTATTATATTTGGTATTCTTTCGTATTGATGCTTTTTTATTCAGGGAAAGTTCTTAGTTTTTTTTATATCTATCTTAATACCAATTTGCAAAAGGCCCATTTTTTTATTGTTGTTTTAAGCCCTTAAAAACTCAGAGTCGACCCTGCCCATCTAGGCACCGCCTAATTTCTTGAATGAATTTGTTTTGCCGCCTTGGGCCTAAGTGAGGCGCTAGGGAGGCCTAGCGCCTAGGCGAGGTGTCAAGGGAGCCTATGCGGGCCCTAGACAGACCTAGGCGGGGATTTTTAGAACACTGTGTGGACCCATAAGATATGCCTATAGATTGATAATGGCACTAATTACTTAATATGATTTGATATTGCTACACACTTGAGGAATGGATGCATGTTCCTGTGATTTTTGGGGTACGCCCCGGAAAAGATCTGATGGAAATAAATTCCCTTCAACAATAACCCATTAATAAGACTCTCTCCTTCCCATTTTATATAACCAAATTATGAGTAGCACAAAGTCTAAGAAAATGACATTATAACTATTAAATTATTTTATCGATCAAACTTTACCCTTGTTAAATTTGAACTATTATATAAATTATGTGGGATTGGAGTATTTGTGATGGGATATGTGCTAGTCAAAGAAAATATGAATATCTTAACATATTTCTTGGAAAACTGAGAGACCCACTATATTTTCATGTTATGTTTATTTAAGAGAAGGTTACAATGATATTTCTGCACACTCCACTAAGCACAATTTTGTAACTTTGTCATCTTTTGGAACATCCAGTAAAGGAAATTTGTCGTATAAAAATGGGATGGAGGGAGTAGTAATAACACTTAACTACATTGAGAACTCTTTCGTGTGTGCTTTCTAAACCTAAGTTGCAATTAGGTTTCTGAATTTGTAGTGATTAGTGTTGAACTCCCAATAAAAAATTAGCTATACAGCATTGGTAATGTTGTTTGATTGTGAGTTACAAATTTTCTTCCACTATGTATATCTATACCAGGATGCACCGAAAGAATGGTCAATTTGCGTCATTGAAAGAAGGTTCAGGGTCTTCTAATTGGGATTCTGGAAAGAGTTCACCCCAAGGAGATGGTACACATCGTCCAGAAACTGTGTGAGTTCCCATATTTGAAGTTTGTTTTTGTGCATTTGCAATCTTTTTACATGATTGTCCCGAATGAAATTGTTTGGGAATACTTGACTTGCTTTTATTTCTGATTCCCCTGTCCTCTCCAGTCTCCGGAAGTGTCACCATTGTGGTGTTAGTGAAAATTCTACTCCTGCAATGCGTCGTGGGCCAGCCGGACCGAGGACACTATGTAATGCATGTGGGCTTATGTGGGCAAACAAGGTTTGTATAAGTCTTGAATTTCTTTTGTGTATTATCATATGCTTGTTGGAACTTTCTGAATTTTTTTTTTGAATATTGCTATGATTAAATTCATTTTTCTCATGTGTGTGATTATTTTCTTTCTGAAAGAATTTCACTCAACCTGGGACTCAACTAACCTTTTTAGTATGGTATTGTGTACAATTGGACTTCTTGAAGTTAGTTTAGTGACATGTTGGAAGACAAAAATTTAGTGGCGTCTGTTATTAATTATGCTATTAATTATGCTTGGGGTGATGAATCCATTCAAAAGATTTCTAAAATTTTAAATTCTTAGAGGACTTCTTGAATAATATCAAAAGACACTTAAATGATACAATAAAATATGAAGATAAAAGAGCAATTTCATCTATATGCATAGTTAAGAATATGAAAAGTCAAATGAAAGGTACGAATGGGGATTGCAATAGCATGGGAGAACGTATTTTTTAAAGGAATTTCTTCCATGTTTTCGGGGGTATTCAATGGAATCTTTTTGTGTGTGGATAAATTGGATTGGGAAGTAATACCACTCCCAGACCTCCTAATATAAGACCCGATCCCAGAAAGACTAAAAGAAAATCATGTATTGGTCCAGGTAAATCCATTATATATAAAATAAGAGATAAATAAATCGAAATCTTTCATTTTGGTGTCTAGTCTAGCATAGATAATTAAACTCCTTTTTCCGGGCTAAAGGGGAAAAAATAGCTTCCATTTCTCAAAGAGTCATCTGATGGACTATCCACATGATATATTTATGATGTGCATAGAAGATTGTTCTACATTAGTAGTATCAGTGTGACATGCAGGTTATCATCAGGTGAACAAAATAGAGCGACTAGATCACGCGCTCAAGGCTTCATTGTTTCTAATTTTGTTAATTTACTAAGAAATAAAGTGGCATCGCTTCTTCAGGCGTTCTTCAATTTTTGTGTCGTAAGTTATAACTTTTGTACTTCAATTTTTGTGCCGCAAGTTATAAACTTTTGTAGGTATTTGTTTTCATCTAGTAGTTTTGGTAAGGTGTTTTTGCATAAAAGTTTTGTTGAATTTTTTTTCTCATTTTGTCAGATGTTTACATGGAAATATGTTAACTTTACTTGTAAAAACAAAAAATTAAAAGTAGAATATGTTGGCTTCAAGTTAATACCATTGTTATAGTGCTTCAAAGTATTTCTCCTTGATGGAAGATTCTCTCCTATGGAAATTCAGGTTTCAGCATTGAGAAGAATAAGAGGATTCTTTTGAGTTTTTTTCCTTTTTTTCCCCTGCTGTGGCCAATGAATATTGATTTCCACCCCCCCTCCTGCTTTTTTGAAAAATTTCTTTGTAGGGTTTTGAAAAATTTATCGGGTTTTCATATATCGGGATTGGTGGTCAACGATTCACTGATGCCGTAGATGTTTTTCCACCCACTTTATTTACTTTCTTTCGGTTTTATTTTTGGTTGGACTTATTGTCCTCCATATGCATTGTAATTTCTTATCTATTCATCAATAAAATCTTCTTATTTTATCTAGAAAAATATTTAAAGATAACATGTAGAAATAGAAATATGTGTGCACTCATGCGAATTCATATTTTGAGCATGGTTATCAAGGCGTCGCCTAAGCAACGCTTAGACATCCAGGAGGTGAACAAAGGGTTAGGCGAGCCTACGCCTTAGTCGCATCCTTTAAGTCGTGAACCTTGGCCTTTAAGTCGTGCGCCTTGGCCTCTAAATCTTTAGGATGACTTCCTAGCAAGGGACACGCCTTAGTGAGAACCAGCCCAAAACATCGTGAGAAAATCAAAAACAAAACAAGAAAGAAAAGAACAGAGAAGATGGAGAAGCAGCACTGCCGGAGGTCGCCGCCCTTTTACTGTGCCATCTTTGGTTCTCGTCCACCATGTTGTTGCTCATCAACCTTGTCGTAGATCATGTTTGACGTTCGTTGTTTGCCATTGTGAGCAATGTAAATCTAGCGACGTAGATAGAGGCGACTAGGGTTTTGATTAAGTCTCTTGGGGATGAAGTTTCTGGACTCAGTTGTATTTTAAAAGCCCAAAGTGTTATTTTGGGTCCATTACTTCTATTTAAGCTGGACTGAGACACATGGCCACGTGGCCCTTGATGCAAGTCTATTTAGCATGAAGTGTAACCAAATGGGTGTAATGAATTTGTTAGGTTTTGTGAGAATCATAGACGCAATAAAATGTGTACAAAGCAGCGGAAGCATGACAAAATCAGATTAAAAAAATTTCACAAACCAATTACCCGGATCATCCTTTATGCATGTTATTAATTAAAACGAAAGATAAGAAGTTATGGAATCATACCCTTGTAAATTCAAGCTTCCACAGGTACGAGTTCAACTCCTAGTTCTTCGCAATCTCCTTGAATCTCTGGATTGATTCCTTCCTTTGATCGACGTTAGCCACCAAAGTGTATGGCCTCTAAATGTAATCTACCAAAGAAGAATGATTATTCAAGAAGGAGGGTGGATGGCTAAACCCTAGTTTTTCTATCAGAAAAGGAGTACTCTCGAACAATTGGAATTATGTGTCCTGATATCTAGTATAAGACTCCTCTTATATAGATATTAGTCAACCCTTCTAATCTAATTAGAAATAAGGTTTTATTTAATTAATTAAATTCCTTTAATTAATTAAGCTCCCTAATCTTATTAAGGATAATTAATTAAACTCTTTTAATTAATTTGCCTTCTATCTTATTAAGAATAAATGAGGGTACTTATATTAAATTAATTTTCAAACTCCTTTAGAAATTAAAATAATAATAATTGTAATAATATTAATAAGACTTCTTATTAATTTATATTTAATATTTCTAAAATATTAAATAATAAATATTAAACTATTTAATTTATTTTATTACCATAGATTAAATTAAACACACTTAACATATTATTACGATTATGCCATTAACTTCGTAGATAATTATTCTTCCTTTTATGGTGTGACCCTTTAGGTTCTCCATATTAAATCGGTTATGAATAAATCGATTAGAACAATTCTAATTTTATTTAAATAAATAAATTAAACTAGTAATCTATTTAAATAAATAATATTTATTCTACAATAAGCCTCCTTAGTGATCAACGACTTTTCAGATAATATAGATTTCAACATTAATCATAAAAGAACCTTTGAGTAAATAGTTACCGTACAATTCAATCATTTCACCATACAATGTCCCAATTAAATATAAGACATGAAATTTCTGTCAAGTCTTATTTTATTTAATTATATATATTTCGCTTCCTAAATGCTCAACTCTAAATTAATGCAAATTAGAAACTCTTTCTAATTCCATTCCACTTTGGTCAAGGATTCCCAGGTTGTCATTTATCGAATCACATAGGACATGATTATTCAAGAAGAAAGTGTTTTGGCTCAAACCCTAGTTTTTCTCTGTAGAAAAAGGGCGTTCTCTCTAACAATTGGAATCATGTATATATCACACACTAATATCACTAATATCTGATATAAGACTCCTCTTATAAAGATATCAATTAACCTATTTTAATATAATTAAAATAGGGTATTATATAATTAATTAAACTCCTTTAATTAATTAGGCTCCCTAATCTTATTAGGGATAATTAATTAAACTCTTTTAATTAATTTACATCCTAATCTTATTAGGAATAAATGAGAGTACTAATATTAAATTAATTCCCAAACTCCTTTAGAAATTAAAATAATAATAATTGTAATAATATTAATAAGACTTATTAATTTATATTTAATATTTTTAAAATATTAAATAATAAATATTAAGCTATTTAATTTATACTGTCACTATAGATTAAATTAAATACACTTAACATATTATTACAATTATGCCATTAACTTCTTAAATAATTATTCTTCCTTTTATATAGTGTGACCCTTTAGGTTTTCCATATTAAACCGGTTGTGAATAAATCAATTAGAACAATTCTAATCTTATTTAAATAAATAAATTAAACTATTAATTTATTTAAATAAATAATATTTATTCTGCAATAGGGATAAGCCTCCTTAGAAATTAACGACTTTTCAGATAATATAAATTTGAACATTAATCATAAAAGAACCTTTGAGTAAATAGTTACCGTACAATTCAATCCTTCCACCATACAATGTCCCAATTAAATATAAGACATGGAATTACTGTCAAGTCTTATTTTATTTAATTATATGTATTTCGATTCTTAAATGCACAACACCAAATAATGCAAATTAAAAACTTCTTTCTAATTTCATTTTGTTTTGGCCAAGGACTATTGGATTGTCATTTTAGGATATTTCTCTTCTTTTACTAGAAGCGGTAGATTCTTTATGGCTTAAATATGATTTACTACCCTATAGGTCATATTCCACTTCGATGATTCACCTTTCAATTTTGTTAATTAGATGATTGAACTATTAATTTTTTTCAATTACAACAAATTGAGTCTGCCACATCAGAAATTGCTGACATGGCTATTTGGGTGGGCCATAATTAAGCTGATGTGTAACAAAATAATAATTTTTTAATTTTTAATTAAACATTTATGATATATTAAAGGCTAAAATTGTCAAATAGCTTTCTATCAAACATTAATAATAATCAAAAACATCAAAAAACAAAACCCAATTATCAGAAGCGATAATAACCAGCACCGCCAACACCACCACCAACACCATCACCAGCACCGCCTCGCCTCCCTTCGGCCACAACCATAACCACCGCCACCATCTTCCCAACGACCTTGGAGAGTCCAGCGTCGGTTAATCCACGGCAGGCTCGGAGTTTGAGGCGAGTAAGTTTCAGGCACCGGAGAGAGATTAAGATGAGCGTTTTGTCATCGATGCTTTTAGATCTATGGTCACATCTGAGAGCTAGTTTCGTGACGGAATCAAACCGAGAGAAGAGAGTGCGTACCAAGGAGAGAAGGTCCGCCTGAGCGTTGAGAGAAAGACGGTGGCGGCTTTGTCCTTCGATCCAAAGCCACCGACGACAAACGAGAGAGCATCGCTTCCGATCACCGGATCCGAGCGAGTGAAAAATACAAGCCAAGCACTCATCGGGAATATTCGAGGAATAGTCGTAGGAATCTTTGTCGGGCACTATGTAGAACAGAGAGTAGTGATCTTTGATGTGCGTCGGTGAGATCACGACCATTGATTTGGTCTTGGTAGTCGCGGCGATCGAAGTTATTGGCCCATTCACGGCCCATTCTGACGGATCCCAACGCGAAGCTTACTTAACCTAAAACCTCGTTTTTCTGCCCCTATTGTCTCTCTCTCTCTCTCTCTCTCTCTCTCTCTCTCTCTCTCTCTCTCTCCTGTTCATCATTTTTGCCGTAAAAAAGAGTTGGATAAACGGACTTGAACCTTGTTGATCATTTAGTTTTAATGTTTAATATAAAATGATTTGACAAATTTGTCCTTTAATATATAATAAATATTTAATTTAAAATTAGAATATTCTTTTTTAATGACACATCAACTGAATTCTGGCCCACTGAGCTAGCCACGTCAGCAATTTCTGAGTGGCATTGCTTTAATGTATCCACACAAATGATCATGAGATCAATCATTCTCATCCAATGAGCAAACAACGTATGTATCAATCTATCCGGATTCACTTAATCCCTTTTTTAGTAATCCATTGATTGGGAACATTTTAGTTTTTTAAGCTATCTAAGAATTTAGATCTCATTAGCATGATCTCATCATGATTCTAAAAATATTGCTTAAAACTATGGATTTATCACATATTATTAAAACAACACCATGTAGATAATTAAATGCCTTTAGAAAATAAATATTTTTATTAATAAATAAATAAGATTGTTTACAAAGTATATGCTTTATCATCATACATGATTGGCATGTATGCATACTACTACTTTCATAATTATGTTAATTTCTCTTAATATTTTAAATGAATTTTTTTTTTCTTTTAAAAAGAAAATTGAATATAATAAATAATGTTATAAAAAGTATATTCTAAAATGTTTTATTAATTATTGTTATTAATTCTAATTAATTATATTTATTAATAAAATATAATACTCCCTCCATGTCACTTATAAGATAAAAAATTGATTATTTTTACATGAATCTTGTGACATTTAAAAGAAGTACATATTATATTTCTTTATATCTGTTAATTATAAAAACTATAACATAATCCAAATAAGGTTTAAATATAGTTATAAAATCCTAATAGGATTCAACTAACGTGACATAAGTCAGATTCTCTATGGCATATCCTATATATAAAGATGGTAAAAAAAATTAATATCTAGTCATGATGTGCTTGTTGCTACCAAGTTGGAAAATAGAGCAACCTAATAACTTTTTTTTATTGCTATTTGCTACTTATTTGAATTGTAATGAACAATTACTTGCTTAAGTAATTTTTTTTTAAATATCAAATGACTTTGGTTGTGACAATATAAATTGTACATAGGAAATGATTTGTCGGCTTATGGACGACTAGCCGACTAGTTGCTTAAGCTCCCGGCCACCGACTCGCCTTGACTTTACGACTTGACAACTATGTTTTTAAGGAAAGATGAAAATAATAAACCATATATTTATTTCATTGGATTCTAAAATTCAATTATTTTGGCATGTATCAAGTTTTATTGGAGAAATATAACACTATTCTTTTCTAGACTTTTATGTTAAGTTTATGAATGTTATTGGTGTTTTTTTTTTAAATTTTATTTTATTACTATCCTCTGATATTTCCCTTTTTGGAACATTTGGTTGATATATTGTGTATTTGTCCTCGATCATGGAAGTCGTCCAATTATATATAGCGAGTATTTGTCCAGCTGTTTTGGAGGAAACATTTACTCATAAAACCTTTTCTTTTTCATGTACAGTGTTCGACTAAACTCTCCGACTGTTGTTGTCACAAAATAGTTCCTCCCCCCCACTCCTCTTATGATAATTTTGTCTAACATTAACATATATTGAATTTGCAGGGAACATTGAGAGATCTCCGTAAAGGAGGGAGAAATCATGCTGCAGAGCAAATTGAACCGGTACATCACATGAGAGAGTTGTAACACCTTGTTCTCTAAAAGTTTTTGTGTTCCCATATTCTGGTTGATTTACTCAGTTATATCAATGGGATTTGCAGGGAACACCTATTGAAATTAAACCATTACTTCTTGAAGGCGGGAATTTTCGTGGCAACCAAGATGATCCTGTATGATTCTTTTTTACTTATGAAAAAAATGGAACAGAAACTGTCAATTATTAAAACCTGGTTTGTTGTATATGCAGGGAACTCCAGAAGATCCTTCCAAGGCTTTAACTGAAGAAACTAGTAATCACTCTGTTGATCCAGATAAAGTATGTCGAAGTTTTAGCATCAATCATTAAAATGGGCCAATGACTTTACTTGACAATGTGATTCATACATGAAAAGCATGCTATTTTATTTCAATTGTTGAGATGATTCTTGCGTTTATGAACAAAGATAAATCAAAGTACACGTGGCATAAGCTTGCTTTACTTGGGATGTGATGGAGCGTACTGATGGCATTAGTATTGGAGAAAAGATTTAGATCATAGAATTGTTGAGAATTATTAGATATTGTTAAGAAGGGGGAGGGATTGCGTTATCTATATATATAAGAGTAACCCAAAGGGGTTGCTTAATGGGCATGATAATAAGTGCCTCTTCACTCTTGTAGGTGTTGGTCATGGTTTAGCAACTCAATAAAGGCCCTTTGGGTGGGGGTTCCCAATGCACACCTGAAGGTTAGTGATTGTAGATGCCACTGATGCAGGACAGGATTTTAAAGATGTTGAATATGCACAAATAGCTTGAATTACTGGAAAAATAACTAGTGTGGGATCTGCACTTCAGCGCTCTCAACCAGAGAAGAGATGAGAATTGATCAGAATCAACTGAATATATTTGTAATATCATTAATAATAGTCTGTGTCTATAATATTAAAATATCCCAACCAATATAAATAACACATTAGTTTTTCCTTTCTTTCTCTAGAGGTTTGTTTTTTTATCAACCACCGCAAAAAAAAAAATTAAAAAAATTAAAAAGCCAAAAAAAACAAAACAATGACATTACACACGCATTTGGAGTCTGTCCCAACCGAAGCCTTTGCACTGATATACCCACACCCACGTTTCTTCCACTGAAGCTGCTCCTAACCAACTTAATGATACAAATCTTGGTGTGGTCTGGGGTATGCCTACTCTAGAATCTAAGGAAGGGTTGCTTGCTTCTGGATGATATGGAGAAAGTTCTCTGGTCATGAATAAAGGTCTGCATCTTGCCTCTACAGCTCTTTGGCCTTGTCTCTAGCTAGTGGGGATGGGATGCTAACTACACTGTTGGCGAGGATTGAGGATCAAGGGACTTGGCCAAAGAATTCACGGTAGCAAGAGTGATGTAAAGATTAAAAAGAATTTTAACCGTTATTGGTAGTACTAATGCTTTCAAAGATGGAACTATTGTGGCCTCCTAATACAAGAGCCCTGTGGCAGCTCCCTTCTGTATCTCAGGCAAAATATTTGAACAAATACCCTTACCCTATAATCATTTAACTAGAACATGAAGATAAGTTAGAATTTTTCTGTACACCTACATTTGCCTTTAAATTTGGGTTTCTTCTTTTCAAGTAGTTTTTAGTCCTCACCAAATCCGTTTGAATCACACAAGCACATTTTTCTCTTACATTTTGATCTGTCGACGTGCATTACGGTAATTTAATTCAAACTGACAGAGCAATCAAGTTTTCTATCCTTAATATTGAATGAATTTTGTGTCTAAAACATACACGGTCGCACACACATGATGATATCTCTTGGTTTTTAGTCATTGAATGCAATATTTCTCAAAGCCTTAAAGATGATTTCTGATGTGGTTAAAATTGGCCACTCCCATCATGCAGCATTTTTGTGGTAGGACTGAAGATCTTACAAACAGTTTATCTATTGGAATAGTGAGTCCTTCCGGTACCCTTGATCAGGTAGGCTACATCTATGAAATTATGACAATCTCTTTGTTTTGTTTTTTCGTTTTCTGTTTCTTGGTAGCTCTGTCCTTTCTTCAATGGCTAACTTTTCAAGTAGAGACTTTCTTGAATAGCCTACAATTAATTCTCACTCTCAAGTGTTGGTATACCGCAGGATACTCTGGTTGAGTTTGCAAATGCTTCAGAAACAGACATGGACATTCCTACTAACTTTGATTAGTAGGTTTGGTTTCGTAGCTCTGATCAGACCATGTATAGTACCTTTTATTTTAGTTTCTCTCATGCTTCTGTGCTATGTACAGGTCAGATACAATTGATTGCTTCATTAAGAAGGGCAACCAGTGAGCTGTGAGTAAATCGTAACTTCAAACAGCCATAGCCATCGCACTAGAAATAGATTGCAGTGCAAACTTGAGTTGCCAGATATCATAACACTGCAAATTTTCAGCGAAAACAAATTCTAGGACAACTGAAAGCGATATATATCGATTCCAATGGCTTCTAGGATCTTATTTATGTACCAATTCCTAGGAGAGTCCATATTAGTGGTCTTTTGCTTTGGCTAAATGCTTACTGTTAAAGTTGTACCTTTGTAATTTCAGTTTGTGCCAATTTGTGAGTGCAATTGGTTGTATTTTTGTATGGAGTCGTGGCAGTTTTCTGATTGTCCTCGCGTGCTTCTTATTATTGTTAGGTTTATGATATCATGTTGTATTTGCAGGGATATTTGAGATGGAAGTGGGTTACCCTTGTTTTACTATGAAATGACAAATTACTGGTTGTTTTGATTCCTTTGAAGTGTGGTCTCCCTCCAACATCTGTATCTCTATCTTGAGCAATTTGGTAGATTACTTGGCAAGATTGAATGATCAAAAGCATTATTCTTTGTTGCTACTTGCTAACCGTTCTATTTATAGAGAGAAATGGCTGTCCGGTTTTCTTCTTGTCTAGTGGATTGTCTTCTAGGGAAAAGTAGGCATGACAAAATATGGTTATGTTTTGGTTTTGGTTTATAAAATTTGATTATGGTTCTATTTAAGAATTAAAATCATATTAACTATTTTTAATGAGTCGGATTGTAATCATATAGTTACATATAGTTACGATTTAATTCATATTTTAAATTTTAAATTTATAATTATTATGATTCAATTAAATAAATTATTATTAGATATATCATGTATACATAATCATTAAGTATTTTATTTTTTGGCGGGTGAGAGGTGTATATATAATCACTGAATAATATTTTTTTTGGGTGTTGGTTGAGGGGTTTGAGTTGTATACATAATCACTGAATATTTATTTTTTGGGATGGAAATAATTTTTAATTTGGAGTTGCAATGAAATATGGGTCGAAAAAGGCTTGCATATAAATTACTATCCTAAATTATTTATCATTTTTTACTTCGGTGACCTTTCAATTTTTTTAATCAAATCATTGAACTATTATTTTTTTTTCATTTATATCCAATTGAAATGCCACATCAGAAATGGATATTATGGCCCTTTATATGTGACAAAAAACATTCTTATGTGTAGAAAAAATTAATTGGCATTTCAATGTTATCAGGAAATAGAAGATAAAAGAAAATTTGAAATAAAAACAAACAAATTATTAATTAACTAAATTCTTCTTCAACATAAGTTAGACAGGTTATACATTGTACAAAACAACTGAAGTAGTGCCACACAGTCATCATTGCCACCCACCACCCAACTATGGTCGTTGTCTTGCCACCATAGTTAGAGCCGAATTAAAGGAGTGTTTGATAAAAATTGAATGAATCTGAATGAGTTGAATCTGAATCTCAATAAAAAAAATGATTTGATAATTGACATATCTGAAACATCTGGATGACAAAATTTTATTTTTTTACCCCTATAAAAAAATTCAAAATTGTTATAAATTTATTTAATATTACTTAATATAATAGTTAGTATATTTTTTTAATTTTTTAAATTATTTTTTATTTCATTCAGTTAAAAAATTTTAATCATTCAAATTTCTTCCATCTTGCTACGATCCAAAATAACCGCATTGAATAGATTCAGGTATTCAGATTCAACTTTATTCAAATTTCTAAACAAAACCTAACCAAACAAAATTTAAAAATCAATGAACCCTTGATTCAAGATTTACAACAATCTAAACACCACTCTTACCATCTCAAGCCAATTCCATGACCATGACCATGACCATGACCTTTTAAAAATCAGACACAACCATATCTCTACTGAACAAAATCAAAAATATTTATTCCACAATTATTTTCTAATTCTAAAATCATCCAAAGCTCCAAATAATAGCAAACCCCCCACCCCCAAATCAACAAAAACCTAGTTACAACAAGCCCAAACTCGTCTAATTGTTTTTCTGACCAACCACCAAAAACCACCGGTGGATCCCGATTAGCCACTAACAACCACCGACGTCGCCTCATATTGCGAAGTGATAAAAAAGAAAAGAAAAAAGAGATGAATAATAACAAGAAAAAAGGGGAAGAGTGGAAATGAAAGGATATTTGTAGATCTGTTCGTCGATGTCTTCAATCGTTGACGATTTACTCGTCGACGTCATCACTCATTGCTCGTCAGCATCTTCACTCGTCAGCAATGGTTTATTGTGTTGGTTCATGGTGATCTTTTTATTTTTCTCCCTTCTATTACCATCTTATAGGAAGAAGATGTGAACAAGAAAAAAGGATTAGGGACGGTGGGGAAGGGATGCCTGGTACGGGGAATGGGAAGGGGAAAGGGAGGAAGAAGATGATATTTCATTTTTTGATTATATTTTTAATTTACATTCTTTGAATTTATCTTGGTTTTTTGATTTATTATTATTTTGCCTTTTCACTTATATCAATGTTAAAAGAAAATTTATAAAATGACTCAGTTTTTAACACATAAGCATCAAAGCGCCACGTGTGTAATTTATGTCATTAATTTATGACGTGACATCTCAATTAAATTAAAGTGAAAAAAATAGTTAGTTTAATGATTTGATTGACAAAATTGGAAGGTCAATCACCGAAATGGAAAATGGTTAATAGTTTAGGTTAGTAATTTATATTTAAGCCGTCGAAAAATAGTTAACAAATTTGGACATATATTTCTTTTTAAAAACATGGTTCTAAATTTTATCCAACTTAAACAAATAAAAATAGTTAACCAACTTATTTAATTCCAGTTAATATAAGTTGACCCAATAATTAATGGGTCTTTAACATTAATATACAACAATTATAACATAATTACAAAAATAAAACACACAAAACATAATTACAAAAATAAAATAACACAATAATAAAGTTGGTAACATCACGCATACGTCAGTTACTAAATATGTCCTATCTAACAATAACCGCTCCTAAAATCAAGCAACCGAACAACATGCAACTTTGATATCGGAAAAGGCCAAATCTTCTGTCGACGATTGCCTTTATACTCACCTCTGAGATCGCGTTAAAAATATACGATCGGAGAAGACGAAATAGTATACAAAATCAACATCTACTTCAAGTTCAAGAACTATAAACAATCACAACAACTCGATCGCGACAAACATCTAAGATCTAAGATCTTGATCGACGATTGCCAAATCTTCGATTCGACGATTGCCTTTCCACTCACCTCCACGAGATCGCGACAAACATCTAAGATCGGAGAAAGGCGAAATAGTATACAAAATCATCATCTACTTCAAGAGCAAAGTAACCAAAAACAATCACAAAGAATATCAATACAATTCTGAACACTGAGGTATGTGTGTTTCAAGTTCGTATGCATATAGTTACCTGTGGTTACTACGGTATTCATATGGTTACTGAGTCACACTTAAAATGGTTACTACAAAAAATATTACTGTCAACTGCAACTTTTGGTGACTTCCTACTGTTGTTTTGATTACTGTATAACAATATATTGTTCAATGTTGTCTTGGATACTATCAAATACTAGCTTGGTTAGTGTATGACAATATGTTAGTTACGGCAAAATGATATTTTGGTTACTTTGTAACATTATATTGCCTAATGTTTTCTTGGTTACTATATGACAATATGTTGGCTACTGTCTAATGATATGTTGGTTACTTTGTAACATCATACTATATATTGATTTATTAGTTACTATGTAATGCTTCATAGTTTACTATGTAACAATATACTGGTATACGTCTAATAATTATATGTATATAGTTTCCTATGTATGAACATTTATATGTATATGTTTACTAACTAATCTTTGAGTTAGTTCTTGATTAACATTATATTAGTTCTTGAATAATACTTATTTAGATATTATATACAAATAAAATGGATACTTATTAATTACGATGCAGTTCTTTGAATTAATCTAATTATGCTTATAATTATATTTTTATATTAATAGTCACTTGTTAACCACATTGCTTACATTCTTACAACAATTAGCATTTAAATGCCCACAAACCCATTATCTTTGGTTGTTTTTTAATATAACAAGTAAATTGAAAATGTTTTTTATCCTATGGTTACTAAATAAACATGTGTGAGTTCTTCGCTCACATTGAATTTTGTTCTTGTATAATGTTGATATTATTAATGTGCAATATTTGATTAATTTATATTGGTTTGTTTTATTATGATGGAAATTAATTGGCTACATTAGTTACCTTCATACATTTGTTATAATTTAATTGCTAACAAAAAACATTAAAGCTGGTTGTTTCAATTGTAGAATGATAGTACAAATGTATTTCATTTTCTCGATTCTTGACATTATATAGTTTTGTTCTTGATTAACATTGATTTTGTTACTTGTCTGATACATATTTTGTTTTCGAGACAATGGAGATGATTCTGCTTTTGCTTTATTTCAATGAGAGACATGGGTCGATAGTAACTTGATACACCAACTTTGAGATTCTTGGCATACTAGTTCCCTCAACTTGTTCGTTCAGAGAAATGCAAAACATGATATGCATTGCATTACGGATAGACACAAACACAACAACATTGTCTATCAAATTTCACATCAAAAACGACATTCCACCAATCTGTATATCAGATGAAGCAACATTGAGATTCTTTATTGAAGTCAGTAAAAAATCTGATGAACAAGGAAAATTCCCACTGATTATAGATATTGGAAAAAGAAGCGGCCGCACAGCAATCTTGCGTAACTTGACAAATATAGAAGAATCTATTGTTCACGATGTAACGCCAATCAGATCAACACAAGGGAATTCAGCACTAGTTACAGTAGCAACACAAGATTCCCAAATTGGAACGCAATATGCTGATCAGCTTGCAATGAAAATTATGGAACAACAACGAGACAGACAACATGACAAATCATACACGGAAGAGCGATATGATGATGTAATAACAGATCAAATGAGCGTGAAGTAAAATTACATCAAACCTACAAAGACAAAAAAATCTATCACAATCAATGAGGTCGCATTTGATCAAGAAAAATAGACAACACAAAGTTCAAGCGAGCAGTGTAGAGACTTTGTGCTAGTGTGCGTAGATGATGAAAATTGCAAATGGAAGATGAGAGCATCAAGTATTCGAAAAACCGATCATTCAAGGTGAGGGAATTCAATGACATTCACACGTGTTCAGTCAACGTATTGCTGGGAGACAACAGACAAGCAAATAGTGAGTTGGTCAGCGAATGCATAATGCATAAATTAACAAATTTGAAGAAAATATACACACCAATCGATATTGTCGAGGACATGATGACAGAATATAATGTGTCTATCTCTTACCAAAAAGCATGGAGATCGAAGGAGAAAGCGTTAGAAAAGGTAAGAGGAAATCCACACGACTACTCATTGATCCCATCATGGTTACACATGCTGCAGAAAACAAATCCAGGTAACAATTTAAAACACATTATTATTTTTCATGATTAGTTGATGTGAGACCCCGAATTTTATGAAATAAAAGTATTCAATTTTTCTATTTTAGTAAATGGTTAAATTAATAAAAGGTTAAAGTTAAGGGTGATATATGAAAATTTTTCAAAGTAAACAAGTTGTCATAAAATACCTGGTCACTATTCACTCTAGTATTATTCACCGGGTATTTGGGGCACTTTTTGTGTTCTGATTACTATTCACGAGTTACTATTCATGAGTTACTATTCACGAGTTACTATTCATGAGTTCTTATTCACGAGTTACTATTCACGAGTTACTATTCACGAGTTCTTATTCACGAGTTACTATTCACTGAATTCTTATTCACAATTACTATTCATGAGTTCTTATTCACCGAACAAAATATTTTATGAAAATAACGACGGAGTTTTTACTGTTAAAAAAGCTGTTGAACTACTTTCGGTAGTAAAAAATACGATGTCTGGCGTTGTTGCGTAGTAGATAGCGGTATTGATTATTGATATTTATGTAAGAAGTCGGTAAGTTTGATTTCGATTATTGTCGATTATTAATATGAATTATTATAGTGATAATGGCGTGTTATTGGTGGGAGGGAATATCGATAATGACGTTTTGTTTTATTCGTAATAAAAGCGAAACATCTTTTATATAAAATAGAATACTTTATTAAAGTTATTACATAAATAGAATATATTATATTTTATTATATAGTGTTGCATAGTATTTTGCATAGTGTTTTGCATAGTATTGCATAGTGTTTGCATAGTAAAATATTTTTATATAAATAGAATATATTATATTTTATTTAAAAGATTTTTCTTTAAATATGGACCGTCAGATTAAAGTAAATCAATCTGGATAGTTCATGGATTAATTCTTATGCATTCCATTTTCCTATAAATGAAGCTCATTCCTTCATTATTTTCTTACGAATTCATTGAAACTAGAGAGAGAAATTATAGAGAGAAGCTATAGAGAGAAAATTATAGAAAGAAGAAGAGTATTCTCGCTACTTCACTACTTCTATATTAGGTTCTTTTTACGGTAAGGGTGTTATTCTTTCTTCTTGAAGAGAACTTACATTATTCCATTCATTATTATTACATTGGAATAACTTTGTAAAAGTGGCATACCTATACATAACTTTGTATCGTGGCATACCCTATACTTGGTGAAATCCTTATGTTATTCCATTGCTTATTATTACATTGGAATAACTTTGTATCATGATTTACCCTATACTTGGTGACATTCTTCTATTATTACATTGGAACATCACATGCATGTGTTTTTTAGGACTGGTTAAAATCTTTTTATTATTATACATTTGAACATCACATGCATGTGTTTTACACGGGACCGGTTCCGTCTTTATCATTCTGTTAGAATATCCTATCATGTGTTTTTACGGATGCAGTTCCATCTTTATTATTACATTGGAACATCACATCGTGTGTTTTGTGTTAAAATCTTTATCATTACGCCGGAATATCCTATCATGTGTTTTTCCGGATCGGTTCCATCTTTATTATTACATTGGAACATCCACTGTCGGTGTGAATTTCACGACACAGTTCCGTTATTATTATTCATTGTTGGAATAACTTTTATCATCGAAGCAATCTGCATGCATGGTGATTTCTTTTGTTATTCCATTCTTTATTATACCCAGTTGGTTAAAACTTTGACTTCTATACTCCATGAAATTAGTAGAATATCCTTGATATTTGCGTTTCATCCATTATCTTTTCATGGAAATATTCTTCTGATCATTCTTGAATTTTACTCTACGAAACAGTATTATGTTGACAATTTGGACGTTAATAATTCATGGATTAAATAATTCTTGAACTTGTTTTATTGAATTATTATGTCATTGTCATCATCCTCATGTTATATTATGTTATCTTTGGCTTACGTGCATAGATGAACTTAGTATGATTATGACCAGGGATCATTCGGTATAATCATGACTTGATATAAATGATGTGACAAAAGTCCTCGGTGGCTGTAATGCGTTGATGGATAGTTTTGGTATGATTATGACCGGGGTGATTCGGTATAGTCATGACCATTGATAATTTGATGAAAATCCTTGACCAAGTAGTGCGGGGATGATTAGATGTGGTGGTTTATTTATTAAAATTTGAGTCTCGTGATAAAAATTGATGAAAACCTTTTAAAACCTAAAAGATAGTAGACTTTATTCTCTACTTGACTCTTTTAATGGATTGCTAATTCATTCTGATTAAACCGGGTTGTCTATTGTATTTTATCGGTTTAACATTGTTGAAGGCTAATGATAATTTATTCTCGCATTATCTTAGTCATAATATTTCTTCTTTGGGCTAGTTGAGCTCACCCTTTCTTTCATTGTTCTCTTGTGAAATGAGAATATAGCCGGGACGAGTGGGGAGCGTAAGTAATGGTCGAGAGGATAGTATTAGTAGTCCTCACTATTACGTGAAATAGTGTGATAATAGTTGTAATGAGGACTCCTTTTGAGTTTGTATAATATCTAGTAGACAAAATTTGTATTCAAACTCACGATTTATAAGTATTGTACTGCATGAAGTTATATTAGTAAGTTGTATTTGAATTTATGTACCATATAAGTGGCGACCCAAGATGGGTGACGTATACCTAATTTTAGGCGTTACGGTTGATGGGGAATGGTATCGAGCTTAGGGATATGATCCTTCGCACAAGATGTGAGATAAGAATAAGAGCTAGGAGGGAGAGATAAGAACTAGGAGGGGGAAATTCTTCGCTAGTATGACCTACCTAAGTTTATTTGGTATTTAATTGGTCTCATTCGAGTATAGGGATAATATTTGATATATTAATTAACCCTTGTGTTGTGGCGGTGTTTGAGAATGGCATCCGAAAATCTTTGAGATAAGCAATGAAGCACATGAGAGTGTTGATTGAGTTCAAAACAAAAGGTAACGACCAACAACACGATAATAATCATATTGGTGGCAAGCGGCTATCGAACAATGATAACCATCGGGGAAATTATCATGCTAAGAATGGTAACCACTTGATTGGTAATCATGGCAAAGATAATAAGTGGAAATTTCAAGAAAGAAGGTCATTTAGCTCGATTTTGTCATATAGTGAAGTCAAGTCCATTTGGGATAGTGGCACCAAAGGTCGGATCCGGACAAAACAAAAGCCGGTGGTTTAAGAAGAGCGTTTTTTGACTTCTCAAAACGAGGAACGAATAAGATTATCACGGGTAAGTAATTATAAATTCTTGCGAAGTCTATACCTTATTAGATACGGTTTCTACCCACTCTTTTATTTCACTTAGTTGCGTTCAACGTTTAAATTTGACTCAGGAGAATTTAGACTTTGACTTATCTAGTTGAAACTTCGTTAGGAGGAAGCCTTCGTTCGCTTACTATTTTAAATCTTGTTTGATTCAAATAAACACTTTCACGTTACTGTCGATCTTATCTCTTTGAAAATACTTGCCTTTGATGTGATTTTTGGAATCGATTGGTTAACTACTCATTATTCTTTTTTGTAAGGTTGTTAGCTTTTATATTCATAACCAACTGTTATACTAATTCAAAGTAACCAAATCCTAAAGTTAATCACTTTGTTATATCAAGCCATAAGTAAAGAGCCCGATCCTTTCGTTGTTGACTTTCTTGTGTGGAATGCAATCAATCCGGACTTTACAGAGGCGACATCGTGAATGAAGATGACAAGTTTATAGGTATCATTGTGAGGTGCTATCTAGGTTAAGGGATAGAAGTCACAGTTGGTATTAATGTGACGTATTATCCAAGTCTTGGACGAGAGTAATGTGATTTTGAATGATATTTCTATCATTAATAAATTTCTTGGCGTATTCTTGAAGACTTCCTAGCCTACCCTAGAACATGAAATCGAATTTTGTATTGACCCAAAGACAAAAACCCATTTCTTAAACCCTCAAATATTTCTTCACTAAAAAGGATCTGATTCGTGGTTTATGATGAAAGTCATAATAAAAGCATAGAAATGATGAAAATCATGGGTATATGAAGTATTAGTAAGTTTTAAGATGAGTTATGTTGGTTAGTATGTGAAAACATGAAAGTTTCTTAAAAATCACAAAGAGTTGAAAATCGATTTTGGTGAAAACGTAACATGAAATTCAATAGACCATATCTCCTATTATATTTTGAATTTTTGAATGTGGTCAAGACCTAGAGTTAGATCTATGAGTTACCTAACTAATTCAAGTGGAATTACTGGAAAAGGTGTTGTAGATTTTTTTTTGTGTGGACTGATTTTAGTAAAAGATGTAAAAGCTGCAAAAATTTCAAAAGGTTGCTGCCATGATTTTAGAGGGGCTGTTTCAGCCACTTAAATTATGAGAAAAATTCTGGTCTTTTGGGACATGAAAGTATATGGTATAAAGTACCTCCTGTCCAAAAATGAGCTCATTCGACTTAAAATGAGCAAGTTATGACTATTTCAATATTTAGGTTTTTCCGAAAAAAAATGCTATAACTAGGAGTTCTATAACTCGATGACAATGAAATTTAAACTAGAAGCTCACGTTAACATGTGTAAGGTCCTGCCAAGATTTGGGAATTTTTGGAGTTAAACTTGAGGTAGCTAATTTCTTAAGGAATTAATTAGAAATTGATTTTTGAAAAATAGTAAATGAATTTTAAAATTCCGAGAAAAATATATTTTCATTATGGGACTATATTATGCTAAATCCCAGAAAAGAAATATTTTTGGGACTAATTTGGTATTTTCATGAAAATAGTTTAATTACTGAACATATGAGTTAAATATGTTATGTGAAGTAACAAAGTTGAAAATAGGATTTTATGGCTAAAGAATCCTATATAGAGTATATGCATATTTTTTGATGAGGATTTGATAATTGGTGATGATATTTTATGAGTATGGCATTTTTGAATGATTAAATGCATTATATGGTAAAGCGTAAACAATTAAGATAAATTGTTTATAAATTTAAGAAGTGATTAAAATATTGTTATAATATTAATGATATTAGATTATGAGATTATTAAGTGATTGATAACATGGGGATATTCTTGAATCCTGGATAAATTATATTATAAATGTTTAATATTTATCCTTTATCTCATTTGATTGATTCTTTATATCATTATCCTCATTGCTTATATTATGTTGAAAGTCATCTCGTGGCTTTTGTAGTGCATAGATGGACTTGGTATGATTATGACCGAGGATTGTTTGGTATAATCATAATCAGTAATTGAAAAACACAATTATCTTTAATGAATAGTAAAGTGCATGGATAATTTGTGGTCGTGATACTAATGAATACACAATTATCTTTGGTAGTAGTGCATGGATAATTTGTGGTCGCGTGATCTTAATGAATACACAATTATCTTTGGTAGTAGTGCATGGATAATTTGTGGTCGTGATACTAATGAATACACAATTATCTTTGGTCGTAGTGCATGGATAATTTGTGGTCGTGATACTAATGAATACACAATTATCTTTGGCCGTAGTGCATGGATAATTTGTGGTCGTGATACTAATGAATACACAATTATCTTTGGCCGTAGTGCATGGATAATTTGTGGTCGTGATACTAATGAATACACAATTATCTTTGGCCGTAGTACATGGATAATTTGTGGTCGTGATACTAATGAATACACGATTATCTTTGGCCGTAGTGCATGGATAATTTGTGGTCGTGATACTAATGAATACACGATTATCTTTGGCCGTAGTGCATGGATAATTTGTGGTCGTGATACTAATGAATACACAATTATCTTTGGCCGTAGTGCATGGATAATTTGTGGTCGTGATACTAATGAATACACGATTATCTTTTCGTCAGTAGTGTAATGGATAATTTGTGGTCGTGGATAATTTTAATGAATACACAATTATATCTTTGGTAGTAGTGCATGGATAATTTGTGGTCGTGATACTAATGAAAACACGATTATCTTTGGTAGTAGTGCATGGATAATTTGTGGTCGTGATATCTTAATGAATACACGATTATCTTTGTACGTAGTGCATGGATAATTTGTGGTCGTGATCTTAATGAATATCCTTGGCACGTAGTGCGGGGATGATTCGATGATATGGATTAATTATTGAAATGAGTCTCAAAGAATGAAATATTAATTCATGGATGTGGTAAAAGTCATCTTTGTCAGTAGTGCATTGATAGACTTGGTATGATTATGACCAAGGATTATTCGGTATAATCACGCATCAGTAATTGAAAACACGAATATCCTCGGCGAGTGGTGCATGGATAATTCGTGGTCGTGATACTATTAAGCTGCGTCTCAAACATTATTGGTTTTCTGATTGTATATCTTTGGCTTTGTAGTGCAAAGATGAATTGTTAATAAATATCTTTGGTAGGATTACAAAAAATGAATTTAATGTTTTCAACGATAAAGGTATTCAAGGTATCCTCATCTCTTTATCATCAGTGTACGCCTAATTTCGAGGGTGAAATTCCATAAGGAGGGAGATTGTGAGACCCGAATTTTATGAAATAAAGATTTAAATTTTAGTAAAAATAATTGATTTTAATATTATGATGTGAATTTTGAGATAAATAGTTATTATAAAATGTGGGTAGTATTTATAATTATTTTGCAAAGTATGCAAGTGGTTATATTATATTCGATTACTATTCATGGAATATTCACGGTTTAGCGAGGGAATATTCACGAGTTACTATTCACGAGTTACTCATTCATTGGTTATTCCTCTTATTCAATGTAACTATTCACGAATTCTTATTCAGAGATTGAAACCTAACAAAATATTTTTATGAAAATAACGGCGGAAGTTTTACCGTTAAAACTTGTTGAACTACTCGGTAGTAAAAATACGATGAATACGCGTTGTTGCATAGTAGTAGCACCACGGTATTGATTATTGATATTTATGTAAGAAGTCGATGTAAGTTTGATTCCATTATTGTCGATTAATAATATGAATTATTATAATGATAATGACATTTTATCGATAATTGTTTTGTTTTATTAACGTAATAAAAGCGAAACATCTTTTTATATAAAATAGAATACTTTATTAAAGTTATTCATAAATAGAATATATTATATTTTATTATGCATAGTGTTGCATAGTATTTTGCATAGTGTTTTTGCATAGTATTGCATAGTAAAGGTTTGCATAGTAAAATGTTTTTATATAAATAGAATATATTATATTTTATTTAAAAGATTTTTCTTTAAATATGGACCGTCGATTAAAGTAAATCAATCTGGACCGTTCATGGATTAATTCTTATGCATTCCATTTTCCTATAAATAAGCTCATTCCTTCATTATTTTCTTACGAATTCATTGAAACTCTGAGAGAGAAATTATAGAGAGAGAAGCTATAGAGAGAAAATTATAGAAAGAAGAAGAGTATTCGCTACTTCACTACTTCTATATTAGATTTTTTACGGTAAGGGGTGTTATTCTTTCTTCTTGAAGAGAACTTACATTATTCCATTCATTATTATTCATTGGAATAACGTAAAAGTGGCATACCCTATACATAACTGATCACGCCAGATATACCTATACTTGGTGAAATCCTTATGTTATTCCATTGCTTATTATTCTCATTGGAATAACTTTTGTATCTGTGGTTTACCCTATACTTGGTGACATTCTTCTATTATTACATTGGAACATCCATGCATGTGTGTTTTATGGGACACGGGTTCTTTTTTATTATATTACATTGGAACATCACATGCATGTTTTTACAGGACTGGTTCCGTCTTTATCATTACGTTGGAATATCCTATCATGTGTTTTACAGGATCAGTTCCATCTTTATTATTCATTGGAACATCATGTGTTTTTACAGGACTGGTTAAAATTGAATCATTGCGCCGGAATACTATTCATGTGTTTTACACCGGATGCAGTTCCATCTTTATTATTATTCTGTTGAATAATTTCACGACTGGTTCTTATTATTATTATTACATTGGAATAACTTTGTGCATGCATGGTGATGGTTCTTTTGTTATTCCATTCTTTATTATACCCGGTTGGTTAAAACTTTGACTTTATACTCCATGAAATTAGTAGAATATCCTTGATATTTGCGTTTCATCCAAAGATCTTTTCACGGAAATATTCTTCCGATCATTCTTGAATTTTACTCTACGTAAAAAAGATTATGTTGACAATTTGGACGTTAAAAATATCTTTTTTTTTGACCATTACTCTAGTTAGGAGTTTTCAAAAAGCGGACGGTACTTAAAATAAATAGTCTTACGATTTTTAAAATAATGGACCCCCAATTATGTATCTCTACTTTCTCACTTTCTCACCCAAACAAAACATTAACTAAAATATAAAACATGTATGATCATGGTTCAAAGTCACACTAGTAGCCTAGGTATCAAAATATCTTTTTGACCATTACTCTAGTTAGGAGTTTTCAAAAACGGACGTTTTTAAACGAATAGTCTTACCTGACTGTTTTAAATTGAATAAGTGGACCCAATTATGTACTATCTCACTTTCTCACCAAAACAAAACATTAACTAAAATATAAAACATGTATGATCATGGTTCAAAGTCACACTAGTAGCCTAGGTATCAAAATATCTTTTTGACCATTACTCTAGTTAGGAGTTTTCAAAAAGCAGAAGTACTTAAACGAATAGTCTTACGATTTGTTTTAAATTGAATAATTGGACCCAATTATGTACTATCTCACTTTCTCACCCAAACAAAACATTAACTAAAAATATAAAACATGTATGATCATGGTTCAAAGTCACACTAGTAGCCTAGGTATCAAAATAACTTTTTGACCATTACTCTAGTTAGGAGTTTTCAAAAACGGACGGTACTTAAACGAATAGTCTTACCTGACAGTTTTAAATTGAATAAGTTGACCCAATTATGTACTATCTCACTTTCTCACCCAAACAAAACATTAAATAAAATATAAAACATGTATGATCATGGTTCAAAGTCACACTAGTAGCCTAGGTATCAAAATATCTTTTTTTGACCATTACTCTAGTTAGGAGTTTTCAAAAAACAGACGTACTTAAACGAATAGTCTTACGAATTGTTTTAAATTGAATAAGTGGACCCAATTATGTACTATCTCACTTTTCACCCAAACAAAACATTAACTAAAATATAAAACATGTATGATCATGGTTCAAAGTCACACTAGTAGCCTAGGTATCAAAAAATATCTAGTTAGGAGTTTTTGACCAGTCTTTACTATTTTTTAAAGAATAAGTTGGACCCAATTTAGGATCTCACTTTTTTAACTAAAATATAAAAATGTATGATCATGGTTCAAAAACTAGTAATTGACCATTACTCTAGTTAGGAGTTTCAAAAAATTGAACTTAAACGAATAGTCTTGTTGTTTTAAATTGAATAAGTGGACCCAATTATGTACTATCTCACTTTCTCACCCAAACAAAACATTAACTAAAATATAAAACATGTATGATCATGGTTCAAAGTCACACTAGTAGCCTAGGTATCAAAAATATCTAGTTTTTTGACCATTACTCTAGTTAGGAGTACTATATCACTTTTTTTCAAAAGCATGATCATGGTTCAAAGTCACACTTAAACAAAATAGTCTTTTCGATTAGGAGTTTTTAAATTGAATAGTTGGACCCAATTATGTATTATCTCACTTTCTCACCCAAACAAAACATTAACTAAAATATAAAACATGTATGATCATGGTTCAAAGTCACACTAGTAGCCTAGGTATCAAAATATCTTTTTGACCATTACTCTAGTTAGGAGTTCAAAAAAAGATGATGGTACTTAAACGAATAGTCTTTACATTTGTTTTAAATTGAATAAGTGGACCCAATTATGTACTATCTCACTTTCTCACCCAAACAAAACATTAACTAAAAAAATATAAAACATGTATGATCATGGTTCAAAGTCACACTAGTAGCCTAGGTATCAAAATATCTTTTTGACCATTACTCTAGTTAGGAGTTTTTCAAAAAACTGACCAGATTGGTTTTCAAAAACATTAGAGCGATTTTTTAAAAAGCGAAGACGGTACTTAAACGAATAGTCTTACGATTGTTTTAAATTGAATAAGTGGACCCAATTATGTACTATCTCTCTTTTCTCACCCAAACAAAACATTAACTAAAATATAAAACATGTATGATCATGGTGATGAAAAGTCACTTTAGTAGCCTAGGTATCAAAATATCTTTTTTGACCATTACTCTAGTTAGGAGTTTTCAAAAGCAGAATGATACTTAAACAAATAGTCTTTACTGACTGCTTTTAAATTGAATAAGTGGACCCAATTATGTACTATCTATCTTTCTCACCCAAACAAAACATTAACTAAAAATAAAAAACATGTATGATCATGGTTCAAAGTCACACTAGTAGCCTAGGGTCAAAATATCTTTTGACCATTACTCTAGTTAGAGTTTTCAAAAAGCGAGATGATACTTAAACGAATAGTCTTACTTGACATTTTTTTTAAATTGAATAAGTGGACCCAATTATGTACTATCTCACTTTCTCACCCAAACAAAACATTAACTAAAATATAAAACATGTATGATCATGGTTCAAAGTCACACTAGTAGCCTAGGTATCAAAATATCTTTTTGACCATTACTCTAGTTAGGAGTTTTCAAAAAGCAGATGGTACTTAAACGAATAGTCTTACCTGACTGTTTTAAATTGAATAAGTGGACCCAATTATGTACTATCTCACTTTCTCACCCAAACAAAACATTAACTAAAATATAAAACATGTATGATCATGGTTCAAAGTCACACTAGTAGCCTAGGTATCAAAATATCTTTTTGACCATTACTCTAGTTAGGAGTTTTCAAAAAAGATGTACTTAAACGAATAGTCTTGCCTAATTGTTTTAAATTGAATAAGTGGACCCAATTATGTACTATCTCACTTTCTCACCCAAACAAAACATTAACTAAAATATAAAACATGTATGATCATGGTTCAAAGTCACACTAGTAGCCTAGGTATCAAAATATCTTTTTGACCATTACTAGTTAGGAGTTTTCAAAAAGGAGTTTTCAAAAGCGAAAACGATTGTTTTGAAAATAGACCCAATTAAACTTCTCACTTTTAAACAAAATAAAATATGTTATTCTGGTTCAAAGTTCTCACCCAAACAAAAAAACATTTCTAAAATATAAAGTTTAATATGATAAACGAATAGGTTTAAATCAATTTTAAATTGACCTACAAAGTCACACTAGTAGCCTAGGTTTCTTTTGAATTGAATGATTGAAAAATTGACGGACTAGTTAGGAATTATGTACTATCTCACTTTTTCACCCAAACAAAACATTAATAAAAATATAAAACATGTATGATCATGGTTCAAAGTCACACTAGTAGCCTAGGTATCAAAATATCTTTTTGACCATTACTCTAGTTAGGAGTTTTCAAAAACGGACGGTACTTAAACGAATAGTCTTACCTGACTGTTTTAAATTGAATAAGTGGACCCAATTATGTACTATCTCACTTTCTCACCCAAACAAAACATTAACTAAAATATAAAACATGTATGATCATGGTTCAAAGTCACACTAGTAGCCTAGGTATCAAAATATCTTTTTGACCATTACTCTAGTTAGGAGTTTTCAAAAAAAGCGAGACGTGTACTTAAACAAATAGTCTTACCTGACTGTTTTAAATTGAATAAGTTGACCCAATTATGTACTTTCTCACTTTTTCACCCAAACAAAACATTAACTAAAATATAAAACATGTATGATCATGGTTCAAAGTCATACTAGTAGCCTAGGTATCAAAATATATTTTTGACCATTACTCTAGTTAGGAGTTTTCAAAAATGGACGGTACTTAAACGAATAGTCTTACCTTACTGTTTTAAATTGAAAAAATGGACCCAATTATGTACTATCTCACTTTCTCACCCAAACAAAACATTAACTAAAATATAAAACATGTATGATCATGGTTCAAAGTCACACTAGTAGCCTAGGTATCAAAATATCTTTTTTACCATTACTCTGGAGTTAGGAGTTTTCAAAAGCAGATTTGGTACTTAAACGAATAGTCTTAATTGATTATTTTTAAATTGAATCAAAAAAGTGGACCCAATTATGTATCTCTCATTTTCTCACCCAAACAAAACATTAACTAAAATATAAAACATGTATGATCATGGTTCAAAGTCACACTAGTAGCCTAGGTATCAAAATATCTTTTTGACCATTACTCTAGTTAGGAGTTTTCAAAAACGGACGGTACTTAAACGAATAGTCTTACCTAACTGTTTTAAATTGAATAAGTGGACCCAATTATGTACTATCTCACTTTATCACCCAAACAAAACATTAACTAAAATATAAAACATGTATGATCATGGTTCAAAGTCACACTAGTAGCCTAGGTATCAAAATATCTTTTTGACCATTACTACCATTACTCTAGTTAGAGTTTTAAATTGAAAAAAGACGGTCACTTTTTAAACATTAATAGTCTTACAAAATCGATGTTTTAAATTGAATAATTGGACCCAATTATGTACTATCTCACTTTATCACCCAAACAAAACATTAACTAAAATATAAAACATGTATGATCATGGTTCAAAGTCACACTAGTAGCCTAGGTATCAAAATATCTTTTTGACCATTACTCTAGTTAGGACTTTTCAAAAACGGACGGTACTTAAACGAATAGTCTTACCTGACTGTTTTAAATTGAATAATTGGACCCAATTATGTACTATCTCACTTTCTCACCCAAACAAAACATTAAATAAAATATAAAACATGTATGATCATGGTTCAAAGTCACACTAGTAGCCTAGGTATCAAAATATCTTTTTTCACCATTACTCTAGTTAGTAGTTTTCAAAAACGGACGATACTTAAACGAATAGTCTTATTTTTGTTTTAAATTGAATAAGTGGACCCAATTATGTACTATCTCACTTTCTCACCCAAACAAAACATTAACTAAAATAAAAAAACATGTATGATCATGGTTCAAAGTCACACTAGTAGCCTAGGTATCAAAATATCTTTTTGACCATTACTCTAGTTAGGACCATTACTCTAGTTAGGAGTTTTAAAAAATAGTCTTACGTTTTTTTAAATTGAATAAGTGGACCAATTATGTACTATCTACTTCACCCAAACAAAAATTAACTAAAAATAGTCTATATCATGGTTCAAAGTCACACTAGTAGCCTAGGTATTTTAAATTGACCATTAAGTTAAGTTTTGGACCCAATTAGCGAATAGTCTTACTATCTCACTTTCTATCTCACCCAAACAAAACATTAACTAAAATATAAAACATGTATGATCATGGTTCAAAGTCACACTAGTAGCCTAGGTATCAAAATATCTTTTTGACCATTACTCTAGTTAGGAGTTTTCAAAAACAGACGGTACTTAAACGAATAGTCTTACGATATTTTAAATTGAATGAATAAGTGGACCCAATTATGTACTATCTCACTTTCTCACCCAAACAAAACATTAATTAAAATATGAAACATGTATGATCATGATTCAATGTCACACAAGTAGCCTAGGTATCAAAATATTTTTGACCATTTAGTTAGGAGTTTTCAAAAGCATACTTAAACGAATAGTTAGGAGTTTTTTGAATAAGTGGAAATTATGTACTATCTCACTTTCTCACCCAAACAAAACATTAACTAAAAATATAAAACATGTATGATCAAATAGTATCAAAATATCTTTTTGACCATTACTCTAGTTAGGAGTTTTCAAAAGCGGATGAGTACTTAAACGAATAGTTTAAATTGTTTTGAATTGAATAAGTGGACCCAATTATGTACTATCTCTCTTTCTCACCCAAACAAAACATTAACTAAAAATATAAAACATGTATGATCATGGTTTCAAAGTCACACTAGTAGCCTAGGTATCAAAATATCTTTTGACCATTACTCTAGTTAGGAGTTTTCAAAAGCTGGGATGATACTTAAACGAATAGTCTTACATTGTTTTAAATTGAATAAGTGGACCCAATTATACAATTATGTACTATCTCACTTTTCACCCAAACAAAACATTAACTAAAATATAAAACATGTATGATCATGTTCAAAAAGTCACACTAGTATCCTAGGTATCAAAATATAGGAGTTTTTTCTTAACCATTACTCTAGTTAGGAGTTCACCCAAACAAAACAAAAAACAGATCATGGTTCAAATACTTAATCAAAAAATAGTCTTACACCATTCGCTTTTTAAATTGAATAAAGTGGACCCAATTATGTATTATCTCACTTTCTCACCCAAACAAAACATTAACTAAAATATAAAACATGTATGATCATGGTTCAAAGTCACACTAGTAGCCTAGGTATCAAAATATCTTTTTGACCATTACTCTAGTTAGGAGTTTTCAAAAACGGACGATACTTAAACGAATAGTCTTACCTGACTGTTTTAAATTGAATAAGTTGACCCAATTATGTACTATCTCACTTTCTCACCCAAACAAAACATTAACTAAAATATAAAACATGTATGATCATGGTTCAAAGTCACACTAGTAGCCTAGGTATCAAAATATCTTTTTGACCATTACTCTAGTTAGGAGTTTTCAAAAACGGACGGTACTTAAACGAATAGTCTTACCTGACTGTTTTAAATTGAATAAGTGGACCCAATTATGTACTATCTCACTTTCTCACCCAAACAAAACATTAACTAAAATATAAAACATGTATGATCATGGTTCAAAGTCACACTAGTAGCCTAGGTATCAAAATATCTTTTGACCATTACTCTAGTTAGGAGTTTTCAAAAAGCAGATGATACTTAAACGAATAGTCTTACGATTGTTTTAAATTGAAAAGTGGACCCAATTATGTACTTATCTCACTTTCTCACCCAAACAAAACATTAACTAAAATATAAAAACATGTATGATCATGGTTCAAAGTCACACTTTTAGTAGCCTAGGTATCAAAATATCTTTTTGACCATTACTACAGTTAGGAGTTTTCAAAAAGATGGTACTTAAACGAATAGTCTTACATTGTTTTAAATTGAATAAGTGGACCCAATTATGTACTATCTCACTTTCTCACCCAAACAAAACATTAACTAAAATATAAAACATGTATGATCATGGTTCAAAGTCACACTAGTAGACTAGGTATCAAAATATCTTTTTGACCATTACTCTAGTTAGGAGTTTTCAAAAACGGACGGTACTTAAACGAATAGTCTTTACCTGATTGTTTTAAATTGAATAAGTGGACCCAATTATGTACTATCTCACTTTCTCACCCAAACAAAACATTAACTAAAATATAAAACATGTATGATCATGGTTCAAAGTCACACTAGTAGCCTAGGTATCAAAATATCTTTTTTACCATTACTCTAGTTAGAAGTTTTCAAAAAGCAGATGGTACTTAAACAAATAGTCTTTACGATTGTTTTAAATTGAATAAGTTGGACCCAATTATGTACTATCTCACTTTTCTCACCCAAACAAAACATTAACTAAAATATAAAACATGTATGATCATGGTTCAAAGTCACACTAGTAGCCTAGGTATCAAAATATCTTTTTGACCATTACTCTAGTTAGGAGTTTTCAAAAAAATTCATTAAACGTCTTAACGGACTTAAATTAAGTGAATAAGTAAATATTCTTCAAAACAAACATTAACTAAACTTAACCATTATATGTATGGATTTTTAAATTAAATAAATTGGACCACCAAATTATATCTATCTCACTTATCTCACTTTTCCAAACAAAACATTAACTAAAATATAAAACATGTATGATCATGGTTCAAAGTCACACTAGTAGCCTAGGTATCAAAATATCTTTTTGACCATTACTCTAGTTAGGAGTTTTCAAAAAAGGACGGTAAAAGCAAATAGTCTTACTTAAATTTTTAAAATAGTCTTGGACCCAAACATTTTTAATTTTAAATAAAATTAACTAAAAAGTTGGACCCAATTATGTACAAAATATCTCACATTTCTAGTTCAGTTTTTCAAAAACAAAACATTAACTATGTTTGTTTTAAAATATAAAACATGTATGATCATGGTTCAAAGTCACACTAGTAGCCTAGGTATCAAAATATCTTTTTGACCATTACTCTAGTTAGGAGTTTTTCAAAAACGGACGGTACTTAAACAAATAGTCTTACCTGACTATTTTAAATTGAATAAGTGGACCCAATTATGTACTATCTCACTTTCTCACCCAAACAAAACATTAACTAAAATATAAAACATGTATGATCATGGTTCAAAGTCACACTAGTAGCCTAGGTATCAAAATATCTTTTTGACCATCACTCTAGTTAGGAGTTTTCAAAAAAATGGACCCAATTTGAGATCAGTACTTAAAATAAATAGTCTTTACTCGATTTATCTTTTTAAATTGAATAAGTGGACCCAATTATGTACTATCTCACTTTCTCACCCAAACAAAACATTAACTAAATATAAATATAAAAAACATGATGATCATGGTTCAAAGTCACTAGTAGCCTAGGTATCAAAATATCTTTTTGACCATTACTCTAGTTAGGAGTTTTCAAAAACGGACGGTACTTAAACGAATAGTCTTACCTGACTGTTTTAAATTGAATAAGTGGACCCAATTTTGTACTATATCTCATCTCACTTTTTCACCCAAACACATTAACTAAAATATAAAACATGTATGATCATGGTTCAAAGTCACACTAGTAGCCCTAGGTATCAAAATATCTTTTTGACCATTACTACAGTTAGGAGTTTTTCAAAAGCAGAGACGGTACTTAAACGAATAGTCTTACCTGACTGTTTTAAATTGATAAAGTGGACCCAATTATGTACTATCTCACTTTCTCACCCAAACAAAACATTAACTAAAATATAAAACATGTATGATCATGGTTCAAAGTCACACTAGTAGCCTAGGTATCAAAATATCTTTTTGACCATTACTCTAGTTAGGAGTTTTCAAAAAACAGATGATACTTAAAACGAATAGTCTTACTCGATTGTTTTAAATTGAATAAGTGGACCCAATTATGTACTATCTCACTTTCTCACCCAAACAAAATTAATAAATATAAAAAAATATAAAACATGTATGATCATGGTTCAAAGTCACACTAGTAGCCTAGGTATCAAAATATGTTTTTTTTGACCATTACTCTAGTTAGGAGTTTTTCAAAAAGCAGACAAAGTACTTAAACGAATAGTCTTACCTGACTGTTTTAAATTGAATAATTGGACCCAATTATGTACTATCTCACTTTTTCACCCAAACAAAACATTAACTAAAATATAAAACATGTATGATCATGGTTCAAAGTCACACTAGTAGCCTAGGTATCAAAATATCTTTTTGACCATTACTCTAGTTAGGAGTTTTCAAAAACAGACGGTACTTAAACGAATAGTCTTACTGGTTCAAAGTTTTAAATTGAATAAGTGGACCCAATTATGTACTATCTCACTTTTCACCCAAACAAAACATTAACTAAAATATAAAACATGTATGATCATGGTTCAAAGTCACACTAGTAGCCTAGGTATCAAAATATCTTTTTTTGACCATTACTCTAGTTAGGAGTTTTCAAAAAGCAGACGCCAGTACTTAAACGAATAGTCTTACCTTTGTTTTAAATTGAATAAGTTGACCCAATTATGTACTATCTCACTTTCTCACCCAAACAAAACATTAACTAAAATATAAAACATGTATGATCATGGTTCAAAGTCACACTAGTAGCCTAGGTATCAAAATATCTTTTTGACCATTACTCTAGTTAGAGTTTTCAAAAAGCAGAGATTAAGCAAATAGTCTTACTTAATAGTTTTTTTAAATTGAATAAGTGGACCCAATTATGTACTATCTCACTTTTCACCCAAACAAAACATTAACTAAAATATAAAACATGTATGATCATGGTTCATGATCACACTTAGTAGCCTGGTTCAAAAAAGTCTTTTTGACCATTACTCTAGTAACTAGGTATCAAAAATATCTTTTTGACCATTACTCTAGTTAGGAGTTTTCAAAACATTAACTAAAATATAAAACATGTATGATCTTAAACGAATAGCCTAGGTATTATCTTTTCGACCATTACTTGAGTTTTCAAAAATTGAATAAGTGGACCCAATGTTTTAAATGTACTATCTCACTCTCACTTTTCACCCAAACAAAACATTAACTAAAATATAAAACATGTATGATCATGGTTCAAAGTCACACTAGTAGCCTAGGTATCAAAATATCTTTTTGACCATTACTCTAGTTAGGAGTTTTCAAAAACGGACGGTACTTAAACGAATAGTCTTACCTGACTGTTTTAAATTGAATAAGTTGGACCCAATTATGTACTATCTCACTTTCTCACCCAAACAAAACATTAACTAAAATATAAAACATGTATGATCATGGTTCAAAGTCACACTAGTAGCCTAGGTATCAAAATATCTTTTTGACCATTACTCTAGTTAGGAGTTTTCAAAAAGACTAGATGAGTACTTTAAACAAATAGTCTTACAATTGACCCCCCGATCTTTAACTAAAATGATCATGGTTCAAAGTCACACTTTTTAAATTGAAAAAGTGGACCCAATTATGTACTATCTCACTTTCTCACCCAAACAAAACATTAACTAAAATATAAAACATGTATGATCATGGTTCAAAGTCACACTAGTAGCCTAGGTATCAAAATATCTTTTTTGACCATTACTCTAGTTAGGAGTTTTCAAAAAAGGACGGTACTTAAACGAATAGTCTTACCTGACTGTTTTAAATTGAATAAGTTGACCCAATTATGTACTATCTCACTTTCTCACCCAAACAAAACATTAACTAAAATATAAAACATGTATGATCATGGTTCAAAGTCACACTAGTAGCCTAGGTATCAAAATATCTTTTTGACCATTACTCTAGTTAGGAGTTTTCAAAAACGGATGGTACTTAAACGAATAGTCTTACCTGACTGTTTTAAATTGAATAAGTGGACCCAATTATGTACTATCTCACTTTCTCACCCAAACAAAACATTAACTAAAATATAAAACATGTATGATCATGGTTCAAAGTCACACTAGTAGCCTAGGTATCAAAATATCTTTTTGACCATTACTCTAGTTAGGAGTTTTCAAAAACGGACGGTACTTAAACAAATAGTCTTACCTGACTATTTTAAATTGAATAAGTGGACCCAATTATGTACTATCTCACTTTCTCACCCAAACAAAACATTAACTAAAATATAAAACATGTATGATCATGGTTCAAAGTCACACTAGTAGCCTAGGTATCAAAATATCTTTTTGACCATTACTCTAGTTAGGAGTTTTCAAAAACGGACGGTACTTAAACGAATAGTCTTACCTGACTGTTTTAAATTGAATAAGTGGACCCAATTATGTACTATCTCACTTTCTCACCCAAACAAAACATTAACTAAAATATAAAACATGTATGATCATGGTTCAAAGTCACACTAGTAGCCTAGGTATCAAAATAACTTTTTGACCATTACTCTAGTTAGGAATTTTCAAAAACGGACGGTACTTAAACGAATAGTCTTACCTGACTGTTTTAAATTGAATAAGTGGAATTGAATATGTACTATCTCACTTTCTCACCCAAACAAAACATTAACTAATATAAAAATTATGATCATGGTTCAAAGTCACACTAGTAGCCTAGGTATCAAAAAAAAAATTATTAGGAGTTTTTCAAAAAATATAAAACGAATAGTCTTATGATCATTTTAAATTGAATAATTGGACTTAGTATGTACTATCTAGGTATCAAAAATATCTTTATAAAACCATTACTCTAGATTAGGAGTTTTCAGTAGCCTAGGTATCAAAAAAATATTTTTTGACCATTACTAAGTAGGAGTTTTCAAAAACAGAATGATTTTAAACGAATAGTCTTGTTTTAAATTGAATAAGTGGACCCAATTATGTACTATCTCACTTTCTCACCCAAACAAAACATTAACTAAAATATAAAACATGTATGATCATGGTTCATGGTTCAAAAGTCACACTAGTAGCCTAGGTATCAAAAAAATATCTTTTTGACCATTACTCTAGTTAGGAGTTTTTCAAAAGACAGTACTTAAAGTATCAAAATATCTTTTTGACCATTAAGATAAATTCAAAAAAGCTAATAGTCTTAAACAAATAGTCTTACTGATCAAATTTTAAATTGAATAAGTGGACCCAATTATGTACTATCTCACTTTCTCACCCAAACAAAACATTAACTAAAAATAAAAAAACATGTATGATCATGGTTCAAAGTCACACTAGTAGCCTAGGTATCAAAATATCTTTTTGACCATTACTCTAGTTAGGAGTTTTCAAAAAAAGCAGACGGTACTTAAACGAATAGTCTTACTCGATTGTTTTAAATTGAATAATTGGACCCAATTATGTACTATCTCACTTTTCTCACCCAAACAAAACATTAACTAAAAATATAAAACATGTATGATCATGGTTCAAAGTCACACTAGTAGCCTAGGTATCAAAATATTTTTTGACCATTACTCTAGTTAGGAGTTTTAAAAAATGCAGACGGTACTTAAACGAATAGTCTTACCTGACTGTTTTAAATTGAATAAGTGGACCCAATTATGTACTATCTCACTTTCTCACCCAAACAAAAAACATTAACTAAAAATATAAAACATGTATGATCATGGTTCAAAGTGTATTAGTCACTCTAGGTATCAAAATAGACCATTACTAGTTAGTTTTCAAAAGGGATCAGACTTAAACGAATAAGTTTTAGTACTTACCTGATCTGTTTTAAATTGAATAATTGGACCCAATTATGTACTATCTCACTTTTTCACAAACAAAACATTAACTAAAATATAAAACATGTATGATCATGGTTCAAAAAACTAGTAGCCTAGGTATCAAAATATCTTTTTGACCATTACTCCAGTTAGGAGTTTTCAAAAACGGACGGTACTTAAACGAATAGTCTTACCTGACTGTTTTAAATTGAATAATTGGACCCAATTATTTACTATCTCACTTTTTCACCCAAACAAAACATTAATAAAAATATAAAACATGTATGATCATGGTTCAAAGTCACACTAGTAGCCTAGGTATCAAAATAACTTTTTGACCATTACTCTAGTTAGGAATTTTCAAAAACAGACGGTACTTAAACGAATAGTCTTACCTGACTGTTTTAAATTGAATAAGTGGACCCAATTATGTACTATCTCACTTTCTCACCCAAACAAAACATTAACTAAAATATAAAACATGTATGATCATGGTTCAAAGTCACACTAGTAGCCTAGGTATCAAAATATCTTTTTGACCATTACTCTAGTTAGGAGTTTTCAAAAAAAAGCAGAATGGTACTTAAGCGAATAGTCTTACTAACGAATTGTTTTTAAAAATAAGTGGAAATATACTTATCTCACTTTCTCACCAAAAACAAAACATTAACTAAAATATAAAACATGTATGATCATGGTTCAAAGTCACACTAGTAGCCTAGGTATCAAAATATCTTTTTAAATACTGAATTAAGTTTTGGACTTAAACGAATAGTCATTATTTTAAATTGAATAATTCCAATTATGTCATCTCACTTTTTCTCAACAAAAACAAAACATTAACTAAAATAAAACATGTATGATCATGGTTCAAAGTCACACTAGTAGCCTAGGTATCAAAATATCTTTTTGACCATTACTCCAGTTAGGAGTTTTCAAAAACGGACGGTACTTAAACGAAAATAGTCTTTACGACATTTTAAATTGAATAAGTGGACCCAATTATGTACTATCTCTCTTTTTCACCAAAACAAAACATTAACTAAAATATAAAACATGTATGATCATGGTTCAAAGTCACACTAGTAGCCTAGGTATCAAAATATCTTTTTTCACCATTACTCTAGTTAGGAGTTTTCAAAAACGGACGGTACTTAAACGAATAGTCTTACCTGACTGTTTTAAATTGAATAAGTGGACCCAATTATGTACTATCTCACTTTCTCACCCAAACAAAACATTAACTAAAATATAAAACATGTATGATCATGGTTCAAAGTCACACTAGTAGCCTAGGTATCAAAATATCTTTTTGACCATTACTCTAGTTAGGAGTTTTCAAAAAAACCAGACTTAAGCGAATAGTCTTACTTAAACGAATAGTCTGGACCCAATTATTGAATTTTTTTAAATTGAATAAATGGACCCAATTATATACTATCTCACTTTCTCACCCAAACAAAACATTAACAAAAAAATATAAAACATGTATGATCATGGTTGTTCAAAGTCACTAGTAGCCTAGGTATCAAAATATAAAATTTTTTTGACCATTACTCTAGTTAGGAGTTTTCAAAAAAACAGATGTACTTAAACGAATAGTCTAATAGTCTTATAGTCTTACTCGATTTTAAATTGAATAAGTGGACCCAATTATGTACTATCTCACTTTCTCACCCAAACAAAACATTAACTAAAAAATATAAAAATGTATGATCATGGTTTGATCATACTCTGGTTCAAAGTCACACTTAGTAGCCTAGGTATCAAAATATCTTTTTGACCATTACTCTAGTTAGGAGTTTTCAAAAACTAGACGGTATACAAAAACTTTTAATAGTCTTATTCGATTGTTTTAAATTGAATAAGTGGACCCAATTATGTACTATCTCACTTTCTCACCCAAACAAAACATTAACTAAAATATAAAACATGTATGATCATGGTTCAAAGTCACACTAGTAGCCTAGGTATCAAAATATCTTTTTGACCATTACTCTAGTTAGGAGTTTTCAAAAAATGGGGATGGTACTTAAACGAATAGTTTTATCTGACTGTTTTAAATTGAATAATTGGACCAACTTATGTACTATCTCACTTTCTCACCCCAAACAAAACATTAACTAAAAAATAAAACATGTATGATCATGGTTCAAAGTCACACTAGTAGCCTAGGTATCAAAATATCTTTTTGACCATTACTCTAGTTAGGAGTTTTCAAAAACGGACGGTACTTAAACGAATAGTCTTACCTGACTGTTTTAAATTGAATAAGTGGACCCAATTATGTACTATCTCACTTTCTCACCCAAACAAAACATTAACTAAAATATAAAAACATGTATGATGATCATGGTCAAAATATCTTTTGAAGTCACACTAGTAGCCTAGGTATCAAAATATCTTTTTGACCATTACTCTAGTTAGGAGTTTTCAAAAAATGATGCTTAACGAACTTAAACGAATAGTCTTACCTGACTGTTTTAAATTGAATAATTGGACCCAATTATGTACTATCTCACTTTTTCACCCAAACAAAACATTAACTAAAATATAAAACATGTATGATCATGGTTCAAAGTCACACTAGTAGCCTAGGTATCAAAATATCGTTTTTGACCATTACTCTAGTTAGGAGTTTTTCAAAAGCAGATGGTAGTTTTAAACGAATAGTCTTACTTTACGATTTGTTTTAAATTGAATAAGTGGACCCAATTATGTACTTTCTCACTTTCTCACCCAAACAAAACATTAACTAAAATATAAAACATGTATGATCATGGTTCAAAGTCACACTAGTAGCCTAGGTATCAAAATATCTTTTTGACCATTACTCTAGTTAGGAGTTTTCAAAAACGGACGGTACTTAAACAAATAGTCTTACCTGACTGTTTTAAATTGAATAAGTGGACCCAATTATGTACTATCTCACTTTCTCACCCAAACAAAACATTAACTAAAATATAAAACATGTATGATCATGGTTCAAAGTCACACTAGTAGCCTAGGTATCAAAATATCTTTTGACCATTACATTACCAGTTAGGAGTTTTCAAAAGCAGTTACTTAAAAGAATAGTTTTTTGGTTGTTTTAAAAATAAGTGGATGATACTTAAACGACCAAACAAAACATTAACTAAAATAAAAAACATTGTATTTAAATGGTTCAAATAAGTATCAAAATATCTTTTTGGACAATTAGGAGTTTTCAAAAAACTATCTTAGCGAATAGTCTTCACTTTTAAAAATTGAATAAGTGGACCCAATTATGTAATCTCACTTTCTCACCCATTAAACATTAACTAAAATATAAAACATGTATGATCATGATTCAAAGTCACACTAGTAGCCTAGGTATCAAAATATCTTTTTGACCATCACTCTAGTTAGGAGTTTTCAAAAACGCACAATACTTAAACAAATAGTCTTACCTGACTGTTTTAAATTGAATAAGTGGACCCAATTATGTACTATCTCAATTTCTCACCAAAACAAAACATTAACTAAAATATAAAACATGTATGATCATGGTTCAAAGTCACACTAGTAGCCTAGGTATCAAAATATCTTTTTGACCATTACTCTAGTTAGGAGTTTTCAAAAAAAGCAGACTGATGTACTTAAAACTAATAGTCTTACGATTTGTTTTAAATTGAAAAAAGTGGACCCAATTATGTACTATCTCACTTTCTCACCCAAACAAAACATTAACTAAAAAATAAAAATGTATGATCATGGTTCAATGATCATGGTTCAAAAAATTTTTCACCATTACTAGTTAGGAGTTTTCAAAAGCAGACCAGTACTAAAGCGAATATCACTATTTTAAATGAATAAGTGGACCCAATTTGTACTATCTCACTTTTCACCCAAACAAAACATTACTAAAAAATAGATGATATGGTTCAAAGTCACACTAGTTCCTAGGTATCAAAAAATATCTTTTTGACCATTACTCTAGTTAGGAGTTTCAAAAAGCTGGACAGATGACTTAAGCGAATAGTCTTACATTTTGTGTTTTGCTTTTTAAATTGAATAAGTGGACCCAATTATGTACTATCTCACTTTTTCACCCAAACAAAACATTAACTAAAATATAAAACATGTATGATCATGGTTCAAAGTCACACTAGTAGCCTAGGTATCAAAATTAGTTTTTGACCATTACTCTAGTTAGGAGTTTTCAAAAACGGACGGTACTTAAACGAATAGTCTTACCTGACTGTTTTAAATTGAATAAGTGGACCCAATTATGTACTATCTCACTTTCTCACCCAAACAAAACATTAACTAAAATATAAAACATGTATGATCATGGTTCAAAGTCACACTAGTAGCCTAGGTATCAAAATATCTTTTTGACCATTACTCTAGTTAGGAGTTTTCAAAAATGGACGGTACTTAAACGAATAGTCTTACCTGACTGTTTTAAATTGAAAAAGTGGACCCAATTATGTACTATCTCACTTTCTCACCCAAACAAAACATTAACTAAAATATAAAACATGTAGGATCATGGTGATCATGGTTCAAAAAAGTCACGAATCACGTTTTAAATTGAATAAGTACCCCTAGGTATCAAAATATCTAAAATATTTTTGACCATTACTCTCTAGTTAGGAGTTTTCAAAAACGGATGGTACTTAAACGAATAGTCTTACCTGACTGTTTTAAATTGAATAAGTGGACCCAATTATGTACTATCTCACTTTCTCACCCAAACAAAACATTAACTAAAATATAAAACATGTATGATCATGGTTCAAAGTCACACTAGTAGCCTAGGTATCAAAATAACTTTTTGACCATTACTCTAGTTAGGAGTTTTCAAAAATGCAGACGGTACTTAAACGAATAGTCTTACACGATTTTAAATTGAATAATTGGACCAACTTATGTACTATCTCACTTTCTCACCCAAACAAAACATTAACTAAAAAATAAAACATGTATGATCATGGTTCAAAGTCACACTAGTAGCCTAGGTATCAAAATATCTTTTTGACCATACTAGTTAGGAGGAGTTTTCGGTGTTTTAAAAAAGCAGACGGTACTTAAACGAATAGTCTTACTTTCTCACCCAAACAAATTTTAAATTGAAAAAATGGACCCAATTATGTACTATCTCACTTTCTCACCCAAACAAAACATTAACTAAAATATAAAACATGTATGATCATGGTTCAAAGTCACACTAGTAGCCTAGGTATCAAAATATCTTTTTGACCATTACTCTAGTTAGGAGTTTTCAAAAACGGACGGTACTTAAACGAATAGTCTTAAAAACGACTTTTTTAAATTGAATTGTTTTGGACCCAATTTTGTACTATCTCATTTTCTCACCAAAACAAAACATTAACTAAAATATAAAACATGTATGATCATGGTTCAATGTCACACTAGTAGCCTAGGTATCAAAATATCTTTTTGACCATTACTCTAGTTAGGAGTTTTCAAAAACGGACGGTACTTAAACGAATAGTCTTACCTAACTGTTTTAAATTGAATAAGTGGACCCAATTATGTACTATCTCACTTTCTCACCCAAACAAAACATTAACTAAAATATAAAACATGTATGATCATGGTTCAAAGTCACACTAGTAGCCTAGGTATCAAAATATCTTTTTGACCATTACTCTAGTTAGGAGTTTTCAAAAATTGACGACACTTAAACGAATAGTCTTACGATTGTTTTAAATTGAATAAGTGGACCCAATTATAATTATGTACTATCTCACTTTCTCACCCAAACAAAACATTAACTAAAATATAAAACATGTATATGATCATGGTTCAAAAAGTCACTCTAGTTAGTAGCCTAGGTATCAAAATATCTATCTTTTTTGACCATTACTCTAGTTAGGAGTTTTGAAAAGCAGAATGATACTTAAACGAATAGTCTTACCTGACTGTTTTAAATTGAATAAGTGGACCCAATTATGTACTATCTCATTTTCTCACCCAAACAAAACATTAACTAAAATATAAAACATGTATGATCATGGTTCAAAGTCACACTAGTAGCCTAGGTATCAAAATATCTTTTTGACCATTACTCTAGTTAGGAGTTTTCAAAAAAGATGACGGTGATTTAAACGAATAGTCTTACCCGATTTGTTTTAAATTGAATAAGTGGACCCAATTATGTACTATCTCTTCTTTCTCACCCAAACAAAACATTAACTAAAATATAAAACATGTATGATCATGGTTCAAAGTCACACTAGTAGCCTAGGTATCAAAATATCTTTTTGACCATTACTCTAGTTAGGAGTTTCAAAAAAGCGGACGGTACTTAAACGAATAGTCTTACCTGACTGTTTTAAATTGAAAAAGTGGACCCAATTATGTACTTTCTCAATTTCTCACCCAAACAAAACATTAACTAAAATATAAAACATGTATGATCATGGTTCAAAGTCACACTAGTAGCCTAGGTATCAAAAAAATATCTTTTTGACCATTACTCTAGTTAGGAGTTTTCAAAAGCAGACGGTATTTTAAACGAATAGTCTTACCTTACAGTTTTAAATTGAATAAGTGGACCCAATTATGTACTATCTCACTTTCTCACCCAAACAAAACATTAACTAAAATATAAAACATGTATGATCATGGTTCAAAGTCACACTAGTAGCCTAGGTATCAAAATATCTTTTTGACCATTACTCTAGTTAGGAGTTTTCAAAAAAGAACGGTACTTAAACGAATAGTCTTACCTGACTGTTTTAAATTGAATAAGTTGACCCAATTATGTACTATCTCACTTTCTCACCCAAACAAAACATTAACTAAAATATAAAAATATGTATGATCAAATATATTAAAGCCTAGGTAGGTATCAAAATCTTTTGACCATTTCAAAGTTACATTAGTTTTTAAAAGCGAGACGGTACTTCAAAAGTCTTTTTATTTTTAAATTGAATAATGGACCCAATTATAGTTAGGAGTTTTCACCCAAACAAAACATTAACTAAAATATAAAACATGTATGATCATGGGTTCAAAGTCACACTAGTAGCCTAGGTATCAAAATATCTTTTTGACCATTACTCTAGTTGAGTTTTCAAAAAGCAGACAGTACTTAAACGAATAGTCTTACGATTTTTAAATTGAATAAGTGGACCCAATTATGTACTATCTCACTTTCTCACCCAAACAAAACATTAACTAAAAAATATAAAACATGTATGATCATGGTTCAAAGTCACACTAGTAGCCTAGGTATCAAAATATCTTTGACCATTACTCTAGTTAGGAGTTTTCAAAAATGGACGGTACTTAAACGAATAGTCTTACCTGACTGTTTTAAATTGAATAAGTGGACCCAATTATGTACTTTCTCACTTTCTCACCCAAACAAAACATTAACTAAAATATAAAACATGTATGATCATGGTTCAAAGTCACACTAGTAGCCTAGGTATCAAAAATATTTTGACCATTACCATTAGTTTTAGTTAGGAGTTTTTCAAAAAAATAGACGGTACTTAAATTGAATAGTTTTACTATCTCACTTTTAAATTGAAAATAATGGACTAAAATATATGTACTATCTCACTTTCTCACCCAAACAAAACATTAACTAAAATATAAAACATGTATGATCATGGTTCAAAGTCACACTAGTAGCCTAGGTATCAAAATATCTTTTTGACCATTACTCTAGTTAGGAGTTTTTAAAAAAGTCACACGATTACTTAAACAAATAGTCTTCTTATCAAAAATTGTTTTTTTTAAATTGAATAAGTGGACCCAATTATGTACTATCTCACTTTCTCACCCAAACAAAAACATTACTAAAAAATATAAAACATGTATGATCATGGTTCAAAGTCACACTAGTAGCCTAGGTATCAAAATATCTTTTTGACCATTACTCTAGTTAGGAGTTTTCAAAAAAGCAGATGATTACTTAAACGAATAGTCTTACATTTGTTTTAAATTGAATAAGTTGGACCCAAATTATGTACTATCTCACTTTCTCACCCAAACAAAACATTAACTAAAATATAAAACATGTATGATCATGGTTCAAAGTCACACTAGTAGCCTAGGTATCAAAATATCTTTTTGACCATTACTCTAGTTAGGAGTTTTCAAAAAAGGATGGTACTTAAACGAATAGTCTTACCTGACTGTTTTAAATTATATAAGTTGACCCAATTATGTACTATCTCACTTTCTCACCCAAACAAAACATTAACTAAAATATAAAACATGTATGATCATGGTTCAAAGTCACACTAGTAGCCTAGGTATCAAAATAGTAGTTAGCCTAGGTACGAAAAATATCTTTTTTTTGAACCATTACTCAATTAGTTAGGAGTTTTCAAAAAAACATTAACTAAAATATATAAAACATGTATGATAAACTTTAGTAGCCTAGGTATCAAAATATCTTTTTGACCATTACTCTAGTTAGGAGTTTTAAAAAATGGATGGTACTTAAACGAATAGTTTTATTTGACTGTTTTAAATTGAATAAGTGGACCAAATTATGTACTATCTCACTTTCTCACCCAAACAAAACATTAACTAAAATATAAAACATGTATGATCATGGTTCAAAGTCACACTAGTAGCCTAGGTATCAAAATATTTTTTTGACCATTACTCTAGTTAGGAGTTTTCAAAAACGGACAGTACTTAAACGAATAGTCTTTACCTGACTGTTTTAAATTGAATAAGTGGACCCAATTATGTACTATCTCACTTTCTCACCCAAACAAAACATTAACTAAAATATAAAACATGTATGATCATGGTTCAAAGTCACACTAGTAGCCTAGGTATCAAAATATCTTTTTGACCATTACTCTAGTTAGGAGTTTTCAAAAACAGACGGTACTTAAACGAATAGTCTTACCTGACTGTTTTAAATTGAATAAGTGGACCCAATTATGTACTATCTCACTTTCTCACCCAAACAAAACATTAACTAAAATATAAAACATGTATGATCATGGTTCAAAGTCACACTAGTAGCCTAGGTATCAAAATATCTTTTTTCACCATAACTCTAGTTAGTAGTTTTCAAAAACGGACGATACTTAAACGAATAGTATTACCTGACTGTTTTAAATTGAATAAGTGGACCCAATTATGTACTATCTCACTTTTTCACCCAAACAAAACATTAACTAAAATATAAAACATGTATGATCATGGTTCAAAGTCACACTAGTAGCCTAGGTATCAAAATATCTTTTTGACCATTACTCTAGTTAGGAGTTTTCAAAAAGCTTTTCACCCAAACAAGACATTAACTAAAACTTAAACGTAATAGTCTTCTTACGATTTTTTAAATTGAATAAGTGGACCCAATTATATGACTATCTCTCACTTTCTCACCCAAACAAAACATTAACTAAAATATAAAACATGTATGATCATGGTTCAAAGTCACACTAGTAGCCTAGGTATCAAAATATCTTTTGACCATTTACTCTAGTTAGGAGTTTTCAAAAAGCAGACGGTACTTAAACAAATAGTCTTACTCTGATCATTTTAAATTGAATAAAGTGGACCCAATTATGTACTACTATCTCACTTTCTCACCCAAACAAAACATTAACTAAAATAAAAAACATGTATGATCATGGTTCAAAGTCACACTAGTAACCTAGGTATCAAAATATCTTTTTGACCATTACTCTAGTTAGGAGTTTTCAAAAAGGAGATGATTACTTAAACGAATAGTCTTACGATTGTTTTAAATTGAATAAGTGGACCCAATTATGTACTATCTCACTTTTCTCACCCAAACAAAACATTAACTAAAATATAAAACATGTATGATCATGGTTCAAAGTCACACTAGTAGCCTAGGTATCAAAATATCTTTTGACCATTACCTCGTAACATCAATCAATATATATACGGAATCACATATTCATCTTTGCACTACAGCCAAAGATATTCATCGATTGGTCATGTTCATCTAAACACTGTTCATCTTTTGCACTACAAAGCCAAAGATATTCTTCAGAAATCATTCATCTTTGCACTACGTGCCAAAGATATTCCATAATATCATCATTTAAGATGAAGATGATGAAAAATATTTTTAAAGAAATGAATCCAAATTGAAACAAAATGACAAGGATTAAGGATTAAGGATTCGTGACTTTGTTTTATTCACGCCCAAAAATACCTCAAAAATAATCGCAGTGGTGTAAAATTCAAGAATGATCAAAACATGGATACAATCAAAGCTAGTATCCGAATAGATATTTTGGATTAAAAGAAAAATTTCATTTTTCGATGAATAGTCTTGCCGATTCGTGAATAAGTGTCGATTCGTGAATAAAGTCAGATATCACGTGAATAAGTAACTCCGACACCAAAAGTTCCAAATTTGATAAAAACTTCAGATCAATATTTCAACATAATGATATTGAAGAAATAATATCATTACTGAAAAAAAACAATAATATCCCTTACCTCGAAAAGATCGATCTTCTAAATTGAAACCTTGGGATATAAAGCTATGACTTGAACTTGCAGACCGTATAGCAATACTCAAACTATACTCAAAATACTCACAAGAATACGCTCGATAATATAGAGAGAGAAAACTTCAGTTTCTGGTGTGATTTTCAATTCTAACCTAAGCACCCTATTTATAGGAAATTGCTTAGAACACCAAAGCAGAAAATTTAATATAATATTAATATATAAAAAAATTTTCTACGCACATTCTTATAAACTGAAATCAGCTCATTTCAACAACCAACCAAGCCCACCAAACATATCAAAAACGTTTTTCTAATTTAAATTATTTTAAACTTCCAAAAATCAATTATTTCGGAGCTTCAGAACTTTAATAATTCATAATAAATAGTCCTTTTATCAGAAAATTCGAATCTCGCGAGTTTTTATAGGAAATTCAATTTCTACAACTTTGCAGAAGAAAGTTTTTCCAAATTCCAATTAGAAATTGATGAAATCCACAAACAGGCGATTTTATAAGCTATAATCAAATTTCAATAATAAATGGGGTCCACCAACATGTTTAACATGTTTTAAACATTTATTGCAACAAAAATACTCTCCTCCTCCTCGATATACTCATAAATCCCACATTCGTTGTAAAAATATCACCATTATTATATTATTAAAATAATATATTTAAATGAATTATTTTATCGAGAAAAAATAAAATATTAATTTTCAACAATTGTCATTTTAAAATTTTCTCCATCTATATCCACATAAAATCAATATTTTTCTCATCATATGAATCAATAATTAATTATTCACAAATAATATTCTGTAATCACAATATCGACAACCTGCTAGCTCCTCAGAAAAGAGGGCTTTCCAATAAGAATTTCTCCTTCTTGGCCGCGCAATTAGGTAACCAAACCTCTCCTTAGATCGAACGTTCTAGACATTGCCAATAATGTTATCTAATAATATTATTCGGATAATATGAATTATTGCTTCGATAATAAAAAAAATCGTGTAAATGACAATTATTGAAACAACAAAGAATATAAAATATCAACGCAAAGAATTATTAAATCAATAAAATATGAGCGAAGAATTATCGTAACCATTATTGAGTAGTGCCTTCTTCACGTAAGAATCAATAATGGTGCAATACCGCAAAGCTTCTTGTGTTTTAACCACCGAGTATTTTAACAAGATAATCTGTAATAACACGCCAGTTATTTTTAAACAACTTATATTTATGTTTTTTCTTCATCCAATCGCTTTCAGTTATGGGGCCCAAACATGGTCATTTGCTACCGTCGCACGAATATTCCCCGATAAGCACGAATATTCCACGACCAAACGAATATTCTCAAACAACAATGAATATTTTATAACCACTTGCTTATTTTGAAATATTTGCATTTTTTCCCTAACTATCCACATTAATCAAATCAACCCTTACTATTTCAAAATAATAAATAGAGAAAATTAAATTTCATTAATAATAAGTTGGGGTCTTACAACCTCCCTCCTTATGAAATTTCGTCCTCGAAATTGACGTACATACACAGTGTTTGAAAAGGTGAGGATACCCGCTTTCATTTCCGTTTCCAATTCCCGTGTCATTTTCTCTATAGCATGATTCCTCCACGAACTTTAACTTGTGGTATGACCTTTCTTGCGTAGGACTTGCTCCTTCCTATCCAAGATCTAAATGTGTACCTCCTCATACGTTAAGTCTTGGCTATTTCGTCCGGTTCTAACTCTATAACGTGGTTGGGTCTTTCACATATTTCTGAAGTACGAGATATGTGAAACACATTATGAACACGAGACATACTCGGAGGTAACGCAAGTCTATAGGCTACATTTCCTACTCGGTCAAGAATTTGAAATGGACCAATAAATCGTGGATTGAGCTTTTCATTCTTCCCAAATCTTGTAACTCCCTTCCATGGAGCAACTCGCAACAATACATGATCCCCTACACTAAATTCCACGTCCTTTCGATGAAGATCCGCATAACTCTTTTGTCGATCTTGTGCCGCTTTGTACACGTTGTCGAATCATTTGGATCTTTTCGGTAGTCATACGTATTTAACTCGGGTCCCAACAATGTTGCTTCACCCACCTCATCCCAACATATTGGAGAACGACATTTTCGTCCATATAATGCTTGAATGGAGCCACACCTATACTTGCCTAATAAGCATTGTTGTTGTAGGAGAATTCCACCAATGGTAAATACTTATCCCAACTACCCTTGAAGTCTAGGACACGAGTCTTAATAGATCTTCAAGAGTTTGAATAGTCCTCTCGATTGTCCGTCCGGTTTGGGGATGGTATCTTAGAACTAAATCGCAAATCCGCGCCCATAGCTTTTTGCAAGCTAACCCAAAATCTTGAAGTGAATCTTGGGTCACGATCCGAAACTATGGATCTTGGCATGCCATGCAACCTCACAATCTCATTCACGTACATACTAGCAAGACGTTCAAGGAATAAGTCTCCGTGACGACTAAGAAATGAAAGCGAGACTTAGTTAATCTATCAACAATAACCCAAATAGCATTGATGCCTTGAGAAACCGTAGGAAGACCCGTAACGAAATCCATGGTAATGTGTTCCCACTTCCATTTCAGAATCTCAAGTGGTTGCAACGGACCCTTAGGTACAAGATGCTCCGCCTTTACACGTTGACAAGTTAAACACATTGAGATAAACTTTGCAATCTCTCTTTTCATATTGTTCCACCAAAATGTATGTCGAAGATCACGATACATTTTAGTACTTCCATGATGGATTGCAAATGGTGTATTGTGTGCCTCCATCATAATCTTGTACTTCAAATCAGAGTCGTTAGGAACACAAAGTCTAGAGTGGACTCGAAGTATTCCTTCTTCATCAATTCTCGCTTCTGGAATAGCTCCTTCTTGTACTTTCTTCTTCATACGATCACTCCGGCCGGTGGCTTGAGCAACCTTAACTTTTTCTATTAAAGTTGGCTCTATCGTATACTTGACATCATCGCACTCGTTCTCAAGATATGATCTTCTACTCAACGCGTCGCCTACCACGCTCGCTTTTTCCGGGATGGTATTGAATAGTGTGGTCGTAGTCTTTCAATAGCTCGAGCCAACGCCATCGCCGCATGTTGAGTTCTTTTTGAGTGAAGAAATATTTAAGGCTTTTTATGGTCCGAATATATCTCCACTTTCTCCCCATATAGATAGTGCCTCCATATCTTTAAGCGCTGAACGATCAACTGCTTTGCTAACTCTAGATCATGAGTAGGATAATTCCTCTCATACTCTTTAAGTTGTCGCGAGGCATAGGCTATGACTTTCCCACGTTGCATGAGAACACATCCTAACCCTTTGCCTCAAGCATCGTCAGAGATAACAAATCCATCCAAACCAGATGGTATTGTTAGAACAGTGTAGAAATAAGTCTCCTCTTAAGCTCTTAGAAACTCTTCTCGCATTCTTCGCTCCAAACGAATTTCAGATCCTTTCGAGATAATGAGTTAATGGAGTAGCGATTCGAGAAAACCCTTCCACGAATCTCCGATAATAACCACTAAGCCCAAAAGCTACGTGATTTTGGCCACCGACTTCGGTTGCTCCCAACTTTGTATTGCTTCAATCTTGCCCGGATCAACAGATACTCCATGTTTCGACACTGACGTGCCCAAGAAATGCTCCTTCCTCAAACCAGAACTCGATTTCTTCAATTTGGCATATAGTTTGTTTTCACGAAGCCTTTCGAGTACCAAACTTCAAACGGTGCTCATGATCTTCACGACTTTTGGAATATATGAGGATGTCATCAATAAAGACAACAACAAACCGATCCAAATATTCCTTAAATACTCGGTTCATCATATCCATGAAAGTCGTTAGGAGCATTAGTCATCCGAAAGACATGACTAAGAATTCATAATGCCCATACCGAAGGTTCAAGGCGGTCTTTGGAATATCCTCGATTCTAATCTTGGTGATGATATCCGTAATCTAAGATCAATTTTTGAAAAGAATTGTACTTTGCAGAATGGTCAAACAAGTCATCAATACGAGGTAGAGGATACCTATTCTTGATGGTGACATGGTTCAATTCCGATAGTCAATAATACAGTCGTGATACTCCCCGTCTTTCTTCTTACTTAATAAAACAGAGCACCCCAAGGAGATGTACTAGGACGAATGAAACCGATGTCCAACAATTCCAAAGAGTTGAACCTTTAACTCACGAAGTTCAATAGGAGCCATTCGATATGGGGTTTTAGAAATGGGCTTTGTGCAGTTCAAGATCAATAAAGAATTCAACTTCACGCTCTAGGGTAGACCAGGGAAGTTCTTCAGAAATACGTCGGGAAAGTCAATAACAACAGAATATTATTCAAATTTGGACGTGTCTTTATTCAAATCCATAACATGGGCTAAGAAAGCTTGACATCCGTTTTTCAATAAACGAATAGCTTTATGATTAGATATGATAGTGATTGATTTTAATGGTTTAGTTGCTTGAATTCGCACAACAAGTTGGTTAGGAATATGAAAACTAACAAACCTTACGAAAACAATCAATTTTGGCATGATGAGTAGTTAACCAATCAATCCCTAAAATCACATCAAAAGCAAGTATCTTTAAAGAGATAAGGTCAACAGTAAGGTGATGGTGCCAACTTGAATCAAACAAGATTTATAAAATGGATGTGATGAAAGTTTCTCCTAACGGAGTTTCCACAGATAGGTCAAAGTCTAATTTCTCCGAGTCAAGTTTAAACGTTGAGCACATGCAGGAGAGATAAATGAATGGGTAGACCGGTATCAAGTAAGGTATAAACTTCGCAAGAATTTATAAATAGCTTACCGTGATCACCTCGCTTGGGTTTTCGATTTTGACCATCACAACAAACGCTCTTCCGGAATCGTTGACTTTGACTTTTTCGGGGACGATCTTTTTCGAGTCACCGTCCCTCGCCGAACTAGGTTTTTCTCACCGCATAATCTCGAGCGATATGTCCTTCCTTTCCACAATTATAGCATACCATGAATTGTGGGCGGTTTGGATCGATATGTCCCTCTTTTCGCATTTGTAGCATATGACCGGTGGTCGTTCTCCTCCCTTAGAACCGAGCCACTTGGCACTCGCTGCCTTCTTCACATGGTCGTTATTAAATCTCCTCTTTTAAAATCTCCTCGACTCGCTTCTTCTATTTTCATGGCCATGATTACCACCAGTGGTTACCATTTTTGTCCGTCTGTTTCTTTCTCCGGTGGTTATCATTATTACATTGTTCGCTATCTCCAGTACGATCCTCGGTTATGGTCCTCGTTGAATATACTCGTTATCTCGCTCTAACAATTGAGCCTCGTTAACAACATCCGAATAGAGAGAAAATTTATGAGAAATGAGATATTGTCGTATCTTCGGGTTTCAAACCTCTCGAAATATCCGCGTCATCGTGCTCCTCATTCTCCACCAAATGAGGTGCAAACACGGATAACTCGCAAACTTTGCCTCGTCATCGAGACACCGCCATGTTGTTTTGTTCCAATCGATGAACTCCACTTCCTTCATATGACGAACACTTTCGGGAAAGTATTTGTCATTAAATAGCTTCAAACGCCTCCCAAGACATGCCGAGGGTGGATGGGTACGCTTCATGCACTCCACCATGATCCGCCTCGCCACGGAACATAAAGGTGGCGAATGGAACCTTCGTTCCTCCGTGCATCCCAAGACATCAAATATCTTGGTAATTTGCTTGACCCATGATTCCGCCATGATCGGATCCGCTTTCCCTTATATTACCGTGGTCCCAACTCTTTGAATCGCTTGGTTGTGACAACCCGTGAATTGCTATCATTTCCTCCTCGTATTTTGAACACGAGTCTCCTAAATCGATTTTGCATGAAGCGCAAAAACTTCTAAACATCCCCTCGTTCATCATCTCGCTTCAATGGTGTTGTTCACAGGAGGAATATTGCCGACTGTTGCACGCTTCTCCTCGTTGGTGAGTACAAAGCGTCTCCACGGCCTCATTTCTATTGTTAATATTCTCAATTCGACATTCTCAAATACCGCCATAAAACAAGGGTTAATTAAGAAATCAATATATCACATAATATCCCTATATCTTGACCAACTAACAAATAAGCTTAGATAGGACACACTAGCGAAGGATTTACTCGTCTCTCCCTCCTAGTTCTATTCCCCGATCTCCGCCAGAGATCATATCCCTAAGCTCGATACCAACCTGTGACGCCCCCAAAATAGGTATACATCACCCATTCGAGTTGTCAATACATGGTACGTAAACAACTACAACTTTATTATTACAACAAGAAAGCTGTGAGTTTAAATACAAATATTATCTTCAGACAATATCTATACTCAAATAAATCCTCATCACATTTATTTATACATTATTTTACAAAATGGTGAGGACTACTAAACAACTCTCTCTAGAACCTTCATTCCATACCCAGACTGCATCTCGCTATATTCTCGCCTCCCGAGAAAAATGGAACAAAAGGAAAAGGGTGAGCTCAACTAGCTCAAGAAAGAATATTATGACTAAGATAATATACAACAAATTACCGTTAGTCTTCAACAGGAAAAATCTAATGAATACAATAGACAACAAATTTTAAATCAATATTCGCAATGAAATAATAATTCATTAGAAGAGTTAAGTAGAGAATGCAAACTACTATCTTCCATGTATGAATTTAAAAGTTCATCGCTCATCTTTTATCCCCGTAACATCAATCAATATATATCCGGAATCACATATTCATCTTTTCACCACAGCCAAAGATATTCATCAGTTGGTCATGTTCATCTAAACACTGCTCATCTTTGCACCACTAAAAGCCAAAGATATTCTTCAGAAATCATTCATCTTTGCACTCACACAGCCAAAGATATTCCATAATATCATCATTTAAGGCGGAAGATGATGAAAATATTTTTAAAGAAACGAATCCGGTGAAACAAAATGACAAGGATTAAGGATTAAGGATTCGTACTTTGTTTTATTCACGCCCAAAAATACCTCAAAAATAATCGCGATGGTGTAAAATTCAAGAATGATCAAAACATGGATACAATCAAAGCTAGTATCCGAATAGATATTTTGGACGAAAAGAAAATTTTTTCATTTTCGATGAATAGGCCAGATTCGTGAATAAGTGTCAGATATACGTGAATAAGGCCAGATACGTGAATAGTAACTCCGACACCAAAAGTTCCAAATTTGATAAAACTTCAGATCAATATTTCAACATAATGATATTGAAGAAATAATATCATTCTGAAAAAAACAATAATATCCCTTACCTTGAAAGATCAAGATTTCTATTTGAAACACCTGGGATAAGGCTATGACTTGAACTTCGCACCAGTATAGCAATACTCAAACTATACTCAAAATACTCACAAGAATACGCTCGATAATATAGAGAGAAAACTTCAGTTTACGTGTGATTTTCAATTCTAACCTAAGCACCCTATTTATAGGAAATTGCTTAGAACACCAAAGCAGAAAATTTAATATAATATTAATATATAAAAAAATTTTCTACGCACATTCTTATAAACTGAAATCAGCTCATTTCAACAACCAACCAAGCCCACCAAACATATCAAAAACGTTTTTCTAATTTTAATTATTTTAAACTTCCAAAAAATAATTATTTCGGAGCTTCAGAACTTCAATAATTCATAATAAATAGCCCTTTTATCAAAAAATTAGAATCACACGAGTTTTTATAGGAAATTCAATTCTCTACAACTTTGCAGAAGAAAGTTTTTCCAAATTCCAATCAGAAATTGACCGAAATCCACAAACGGACGATTTTATAAAGTTATAATCAAATTTCGACTAATAAATGGGGTCCACCAACATGTTTAACATGTTTTAAACATTTATTGCAACAAAAATACTCTTCTTCCTCGTATTCTCATAAATCCCACATTAAGTTATAAAAATATCACCATTATTATATTATTAAAATAATATATTTAAATGAATTATTTTATCGAAAAAAATAAAATATTAATTTTCAACAATTGTCATTTTAAAATTTTCTCCATCTATATCCACATAAAATCAATATTTTTCTCATCATATGAATCAATAATTAATTATTCACAAATAATATTCTGTAATCACAATATCGAACCGACGTATGCTCCTCAGTGAAAGAGGGGCTTTCAATAAGAATTTCTCCTTCTTGCGCACGCAATTGGGTGACCAAACCTCTCCTTAGATCGAACTTTCTAGACATTGCCAATAATGTTATCGAATAATATTATTAGGATAATATGAATTATTGCTTCGATAATAAAAAAATAATGTCTGTAACGACAATTATCAAACAACAAAGAATATAAAATATCAACGCAAACAATTATTAAATCAATAAAATATCGAGCGGTAATTATCGTAACCATTATTGAGTAGTGCCTTCTTACGTAAGAATCAATAATTGGTGCAATACCGTGTGCTCTTCGTGTTTTAACCATCGAGTATTTTAACAAGATTAATCTGTGAATAACTACTACTGCTAGTTTTTTAAACAACTTATATTTGTCGCTTTCTTCATCCAATCGCTTTCAAGTTATGGGGCCCATACATGGTCGCTTTCTTGTGGCCGCATTTAATATTCCCGATAGTACGAATATTCCACGACCAAACGAATATTCTCAAACAACAATGAATATTTTATAACCACTTGCTTATTTTGAAATATTTATGTATTTTACCCTAACTATCCACATTAATCAAATCAACCCTTACTATTTCAAAATAATAAATAGAGAAAATTAAATTTCATTAATAATAAGTTGGGGTCTTACAATTACTCTAGTTAGGTGTTTTCAAAAACTAGACCAGATTTTAAACAAATAGTCTTAATTCGATCGCTTTTAAATTGAATAAGTGGACCCAATTATGTACTTTCTCACTTTCTCACCCAAACAAAACATTAACTAAAATATAAAACATGTATGATCATGGTTCAAAGTCACACTAGTAGCCTAGGTATCAAAATATCTTTTTAACCATTACTCTAGTTAGTTGTTTTCAAAAACTAGATCAAGACTTAAACGAATAGTCTTAATTGAATCGCTTTTAAATTGAAAAAATGGACACAATTATGTACTATCTCACTTTCTCACCCAAACAAAACATTAACTAAAATATAAAACATGTATGATCATGGTTCAAAGTCACACTAGTAGCCTAGGTATCGAAATATTTTTTGACCATTACTCTAGGTAGGAGTTTTCTAAAACAGACCAGATTTTAAACGAATAGTCTTACCTGACTGTTTTAAATTGAATAAGTTGACCCAATTATGTACTATCTCACTTTCTCACCCAAACAAAACATTAACTAAAATATAAAACATGTATGATCATGGTTCAAAGTCACACTAGTAACCTAGGTATCAAAATATCTTTTTGACCATTACTCTAGTTAGGAGTTTTCAAAACAGACCAGATTTTAAACAAATAGTCTTATTCGATCGTTTTAAATTGAATTAGTGGACCCAATTATGTACTATCTCACTTTTCACCCAAACAAAACATTAACTAAAATATAAAACATGTATGATCATGGTTCAAAGTCACACTAGTAGCCTAGGTATCAAAATATCTTTTGACCATTACTCTAGTTAGAAGTTTTCAAAAACAGACTAAGATTTAAACTAATAGTCTTTACATTGTTTTAAATTGAATAATTGGACCCAATTATGTACTATCTCACTTTCTCACCGAAACAAAACATTAACTAAAATATAAAACTTGTATGATCATGGTTCAAAGTCACACTAGTAGCCTAGGTATCAAAATATCTTTTTGACCATTACTCTAGTTAGGAATTTTCAAAAACAGACCAAGACTTAAACGAATAGTCTTACCTGATTGTTTTAAATTGAATAAGTGGACCCAATTATGTACTATCTCACTTTCTCACCCAAACAAAACATTAACTAAAATATAAAACATGTATGGTTATGGTTCAAAGTCACACTAGTAGCCTAGGTATCAAAATATCTTTTTGACCATTACTCTAGTTAGGAGTTTTCAAAAACAGACGGTACTTAAACGAATAGTTTTATCTGACTGTTTTAAATTGAATAATTGGACCAACTTATGTACTATCTCACTTTCTCACCCCAAACAAAACATTAACTAAAAAATAAAACATGTATGATCATGGTTCAAAGTCACACTAGTAGCCTAGGTATCAAAATATCTTTTTGACCATTACACTAGTTAGGAGTTTTCAAAAAGCAGACGCAGATTTAAACGAATAGTCTTACCTGACTATTTTAAATTGAATAAGTGGACCCAATTATGTACTATCTCACTTTCTCACCCCAAACAAAATATTAACTAAAATATAAAACATGTATGATCATGGTTCAAAGTAGTAACTGTGACATTCCCAAATTCGGGTTACCTGACCCCCGAGTTTGGTGCTCACGATCCACAATATAATAACATCTAACTACCCATTCATATAGAAATAGTATTACATATCACATTAACATATGCTGTTAATACATTAGTCCCAGGTCCGCTAACCTTAACATTACAAACATACCCTTAGATATATAAAAAGGTTTATAATTACAACATATTCATAATATTTATAAAAAAAACTAATCCAGCATTTTGCCTTTGCCTTTGTTCTTCTTTGACCCGCTGGCCTCTTCGTTCCTAGCTGAAATATTTTATTTAGCAAGGGTGAGAAACAAATTTTCCCCGCAAGTGAAGATATACAATGAATGTATAAGTATCAAAATAATAGACTATCTATTTTGATAGAATGACACCAAAGTTCAGGGAACTTTGAAATAGCTGAACAAATAATTAATCAATAACAAGTCTTCTTCTAGGCAACGCAATAATCTGATAATGAAAGAGTACAACAATTTCAAAGTTTCTACGATATTCTATTGAATAAACAAGATTCAATTCTACGCAAAAACAAAGTGGAAATGTTTTCCAGATTTATGCTGAGCGATCCATTGGATCTAGAACTTCTCTTCTCGGGTATCTATCAAAGATTTACTTTGATACATACGCAAGAGTATCAAATAACCATAAAGATTAAATCATACCCTCTGCAAGTACTTAGAGCCTACCAACTCCTTGTACCTTATATTATGCATAATACTATAATAGAAGAAATGGTCGATTATACGACCTAAAATGTTCCCTTTATATAAAAGGTTGTTCTTTCGATCTTTGAATTAAAATTTAATTTAACAACGAAATGCAATTATTTCAATTTCTATTTAATTCTATTCTCTTCTCAAACCTATCAAGTTTTCTTTTTTCGATCTAGCCGATTCATTTGGCATTGATCTATCAATAATAATTAAATTTCTTCTTCTTCTCTCTCTAACCTATCAAGTTCTAACAAATGTTCGCTCAGCCGAATAATTAGCTAAGACATTTCTCAATATAATTTGATAATAAACAGGATATATCTCAGATCAATAATATTAGCTTCTACTTAATTTAAATATCCAATAACAAATTGTTTCTATTTAATATATTTCTAGAATCAAGTAATTTAGTTTGAATTATTAAATATGCACTAACTACTAATAATCAACAATAAATCCCCGGACATGGTATAATTAACAATAATTAACCACTATAATAATTGAATGAATATAACTCAAGATCGAGTTAGGAAACTTGCCTTCGCGTTGATTACATGACTACACAATAAACTTATCCGTGTTTGAAAGACCTATAACCAATAATATCGGTCTCACAATTAGCACAATATTTCATACACACACAATCGTAATTCATAGTAAATCTTCTTCTGACATATTATTACTACATTAGCCACATTAGTGTTTATAACTTATATAAACACTTATCAAGTCTAACTAGTTTCTACTGGTTTGACTTGGATCTCATCTTGGTGTTTTGATCACCTATCCGACAATTAACACATTACTTGTCAATTAATTTTGGTCTCTAAGCTTCAATATTATATTTAGATAAGTCAAATATCGTTTATAATATTTTTCTAAGCTTTTAATAATTTATAAACAATTATTATAATTTATAGTAATTGTTCAAACACTTAAATCATTTTTAAATGATTTAATTATCAAATAATCTTATTATTATTAATATTTAATAATAAAAATATTAATAGCATACTTGTCAAAATATTAAAGTTATTTTTAAATGATTTAATTATCAAATAATCTTTATTCTAGTTAAATGATTTTAAATTAATTAAAATCATTTTTAAACCATCACCATTAATATTTAAATATTAATCAAATTATTATCAAAATAATAAAAGTCATTAATTATAACTTAAAATATTTTTAAAACATTTTTCTCATTTTTAAATAATTTTAAATCAACAAAACCATTTTTAATTCATTTATTTAATATAATAATTAAATAAATCCAACATCATTAATATTAATTTATTAATGAGAATTCTCCAAAAATATTGAAAATTATATTTTATAATTCAAAATATTTTCTAACACTTTATTCTTATTTAAAGTGATTTTTAAATCAATAAAATCATTTTAACTTATTTATTTAATTTAATAATAAAATAAATCTAATATCATTAATATTAATTTATTAATGAAAATATTCTAAAAATATTAAAAGTTACATTTTATAACTCAAAATATTTTTAAATACATTATTCTTATTTAAAATGATTTTTCATAATATTAAATTATTTTCCTCTAATTTATTTAATATACTAATTAAATAAATTAAATATCATTTTATTCAAATAATTATAATTATTTAAGAAAAAATGTCCCAAATAATTAAAAGTTATTTTTAGAATTTAAAATGTTTTTAAAACCATTTTAGTAATTTTTAGAATTTATTTCTATTTTTAAATAATTTTTGAATATTCAAAATTAGAAAATAATAAAACCGTTGCTAAAGACCTTTAGCTTATTAAAACGTCATTGTTGGTGTTCTAGAGCTCAAGAACACTAATGACATTTCATATCAACCCCGCCTTGTTTGAACCAGATTAAATGCCTAGGTTTAAAATCGCTTTCTAAAGCTAACTTATGGTTCAATATCATAGTACACATATAATACTACAACTATAATTCTTCAACTTGGTCATAACACATCACAGATGCAAGATCCGAAGTCCCAAAGTAGTTGTCAGAAGCTTCTAGGCTTTCCGGGTTACCTAGAAACCCAGACAGCTTCGGCTGCCTACTTTGTGGCTCGATTCGCTTCTAGTTTTGGTTGTTGCGTGGATGTTATTAAGGTTCACAACTATATTACTAATGTCGAGGTACAATTACAAATCAATAACTCAGTTAAATAACATCCAAATCGCCATATTTAATTCGGCCAAACTATGTCTGAATGTTTGTTCTAACTGCTTCGGTTTTTCGTAAATAGCACTTCGCGGCTCAATCGGTCGTTTGACCACTCACTACACTTGATCCATTGATGATATAAATGATCTAAAACCATGGAATCAAAGAACATATAACAGGCTACAAGTATGTTACAACAACATCAACATAACACTAAAAACCTGACAGATCAAGAGGCTTAAAAAATCTTGTCAGACGGATATTTTAAATTTACGGGTTGCCCAGATTGGTTGAGTAAATTACGCCTCGGCCGGGTGTCGAATCGTTAATAACTTCAAATCCGGACATCAAATGGTGCGATTCCACTTTGCCGCTTAAAGACAACATTACAAGCTACACATAACAACTTTAAAACATCAAAAACGAAAACGACCAAGAATTTGTGGCTCTCGGCATTAGCTTATCGAGGATCACAAATTTTGTTCTTGGACGATTTTGAAACATGCCTTTTTAAAGCCATTTGATGCTATGGATCCATCATGGATCAACATAGATCAACTAAAAACATTATATAACACTATTCTAAACACATAAACACAAAAGTTGTCTTAACATACAAGATCAAAAAAGGATTTTAGGGTTTATACCTTTATATTCTAAATTTTGATCTTTGTTCTTCAATCTGTTATTGGTTGATCTAGGGCTGTTTCTAGGACTGATATACTTATAATTTTTGGATGTCTTGGTGAGAGAGAGAGTAGGTGAGAGCAAGAGAGAAAATGGCTAAGATTTATGCACTTTCTCTCTCTAATTCTCTTATATATGCCATGACTTGTTGCTAGATCTAATAATTTCGGCTGGTGGCTGATATAATACACTTACCAAGTCAATGTAGTGGTTCACCAACTAAAGGTGTTGGTGAATTTTGCAAGTTACCATTTAATAAATGAAAAGGGCATTTTGGTCTTTAGCAAAATTAAAAATTTAATGGCATTCTAGATTTTTTTTGTCCAAACCCTTAGGGTTTAACCCTTAGGTTTTAACCCTTAGGGTTTAACCCTAAGGTCCTAACCCTTAGGTTTTAAAATACTCCAATTCTAGAATTTTCTAATTATGGTTTAAAATAGAAAATTAAGAATTTCAAAAATGTAATTATTGTTTTAAATAGAAATTAATATTTCTAAAGTATAATTAGGGGTTCCTAATTATATTAACACATATTAATACCTTTAGGCTTGCTAATTAGGATTAGGGTTTCCTAATTAGGGTTTTAATTAGAAAATTAAAATTAAATTTCCAAATTACAATTAGGGTTTCCTAATTAAATTAGGGTTTCCTAATCAAATTAACATTTATTAAACACATTAAGCTCACAAATTAGGATTAGGGTTTCCTAATTAGGATTTTAGGATTCCCGAATATGAAACTAGGGTTACTCGGCTTTCAATTAGGGTTTCTAACTATACGTTAGATTTTCTAAATCTGAGATTAGGGTTTCTAATCTCTTGTCGGGGTTTATAAATTTTAAACCTTATCCGATCAATCATTGATCAATAAATCTCTTCGGTACAAACACATACTCATTAATATAATAATATTTTCTATCGAATCCCTTTCCAGAAATTAGGGTTAGGGTTTCTAATCTTGTTAAGCACAACTCTACTCTAAATTTATTAGTCAATACATAAATTGACCTTCTCGAGACTCGTATCACAGATACTTGTCACAAAATTAATAATCAATATTAATATTAATTAAAATAAAAATTATTCGTAAAATTTTGATTATTCAAATCAGGGTTAACACGATAAAGAACCTAGGTACCAAAATATTTTTTTGACCATTACTCTAGTTAGGAGTTTCAGAAACGGAGTGCACGTAAACGAACAGTCTTACATAAGTGGGCCCAACTATGTTCTATCTCTCTTTCTCACCCAAACAAAACATTAACTAAAATTCAAAACTAAAGTATTCATAAATTGTAAAGCATTAACGAAATTGGGCCCACTTATTCAATAAAAGAGCCAGGTAAAATTGTTAGTTTACGAACCATCCGTTTTCTAAGTCTAATTGTAAACATAATATTGTAAGCAAATGATAATATAAGCAAACATGTCTAATTATATTTTGCATAATAACTGAACAATATGTTTTTAATACATTTTCAAGTATATAAACAAGTAAAAGAAGCAAAATAGTTATTAAATCAATCCTCATGTTACTTCTCCTCTACTTCAACATCCTCCTCTCGTTCTTTAGTAATAATTATTACAATTTTTGATGTGCTAATATAGACATACATATTTATTTACTATCATTGCTGATATATATATATATATATATATATATATATATATATATATATATATATATATATATATATTACAATTACTCTCGTTGCCTAAAAAAAAGTCCCATTTTTAGATATTATTATTATGACTATCTCTATCACACTGTTATTTCGCCTTTTATTTCTCCGTTATGCCATTATCTACTGTCACTACGTACTTATTTCTCCCTGATACAGCCAAATTTTGCTTATACACAACCTTTGAATTGATAATACTTGAAATCAAGAATTATAACTAAAGAAACCAAACTGAGTCACCAATAATTTGGCAACGCAACCTCTTCTTTGAACGAGGTAAATGATAGAACAAAATATAAGTTAATGGGCCACAACGTTAACAAGCTAAGGTTTATTAGAGAAGGCCCCAGATCGAGATTCACAGGGACAAAACTGACATAGGGCTGCAGGGGGTCATGGCCCCCCAAGATCTGAATTTTTTTTATTTTTTTTTGCTAAGTGATGTGAATAATTTTAAATGCTATGCACCTTGTGAAAATCACAAAAAAACTTCTTCAGAAGTTTGAAGATGATGGATGTGATACTTTCATAGTAAAGGTGAAGTCTTTTTGTGAACGACATACAATAGATGTCCCAGATTTAGATTCTTTATATGTTGAGAGAAGAGGCCGAGCTCGACATCAACAAGATAAATTTATAGTGATTGAACATTGTCGGATTGATATATTTGCAGCTATAATAAACTCTCAGTTGCAAGAGCTAAATAATAGGTTTAGTGAGCATGCGTTAAAGTTACTTGTTCTCAGCTCTACATTAGAACCTCAAAATGGGCATACGTCTTTCAGTATTGATGATATTTGTAAGCTTGTGGATGAATTTTATCCCAAAGACTTCACGGAGAATGAGAAAGAAAACTTAAGGATTTAATTGCAACATTTCATGATTTGATAGAACGTCAGGTTCAATTTTGACGAAGATATGTTCTAAAAGACTTTTTTTGCTATGTTTTGTTGTCTTTGGTAAAGCAAATCTATTACTACATTATCTTTGTTTTAGTAAAAATATGTTTTGTAATGGTGGAACTTTACTTTTTAATGATGAATATATATTATGTTGTTAAAAAAATTCTTACCCCCTCCCTCAAGATCAAATCCTGGTTTCGTCCTGCAGATTCAAATGCACAATTTCTCATTAAGGATTTCCAAAATAGCATATGACCTAGTGTGGGAGGTTTTCTTTGTTATTAATACGTTTTAGAGCCCTACTTATGTCATTAAAATCTATTTTAGGTTGAACTGTTGTTTTAATTGTTGCTTTATTGGGGTAAGTCTGGTAAATTTCTATTAAGAGTGCCCGTGCAGCAAAAGCTCTAAGATTTGACTTTTTAGATGATATTTTAGCCTTCTCATTTGGTTTAATGGGTTTTTGTGGTTAAACGAAGTCCAAGTTATGACACTCTCAAATTCGGGTTTACACAATTCAATTTTAGTTGTCAAAATACAAAATATTTACATAAAATTCATAATTGTAATTATTACAATAATGTGCATGGTACGGTAACACCCACACTAAGTTCTCACTACAATTGTTGGCAAGGGCGAAGCTATGGTAAAATTGTGGGGTCAATTGACCCCACTCAATTTTCAAAATCATTTACAAATTTATTTTTACCCCACTCAGATTTTTTTTTTAATTAGAGATACCTAAGCGGCCAAGCCTTAGTCCTAAATCTCATACATCAATATATGTTCAGCACTTCAGCCACAAAATAGAGAGAGATGGGGCAAAGCCAAATCGCAAAAGGCAAAAGCCAAACCGTGAACCATCAAAACCTTTCGCGAGTGGTCGGAGTGGGTACTAGTGACTGGCGAGCCGCAAGTGTGGAGAATGGAGTGCGACTCTATTCTACTGTGACTCTCTTGCAGTCTTGTGCCCTTGCAGGTAACAGAAATTACTCTCTCTTCAATTTCTCAAACCTCAGTTTTGTTTTTAGAAATCAATTGTGATTTTCCCCTTTTGTTAGTATTATTAAATTGGATATTTGGATGCATTTGTCTAACCCAAAAGTATAAAATATTAAAAAAAATTGGCTCGGAGCCGCTGCCCCCGAACCCCTGCCAAATTTTTTATAACTTACAAATAATTTTGACCCCACTGGTATACCTTCCTGACTTTGCCACTGATTGTTGGCACACTATTTTATACTTGGTGAGGACTACTACAACTATTATGACGAACCATCACTTCCATTTACAAGCTCTCATCACTAATCGAGGCTACATTCTCATTTTTTGAAAGGAATTAGAAAAACAAAAGAGTAAGCTCAAATAGCCCAAAGAAAGAATATCAAGACAATGTTATGAAAATAAAATTATCTCTAGTCTTCAACAAAATCAAAGATTTTTAAAAATGCTAGAAAATAATAAAATAACATTTCAAAACAATCTTCCAAATAAAACTTTTCAAAATAAATCTTTTGAAAGAAGACTCTTTCTAAAGGAAGAGTCGTAAAAACTGTTGTGGAGAAATAAAGAAGGGAGTATATTTTCTATTACATATCGTATAATGTACAATAGAGACCTTTTATACAGGCTTAGAAGTGCAGTACATTTGGAAAGTAAATCAATCATCCCTTAATCATACAATCTCCCTTTAATCATGCAATCACCCAAATCATGTTTTTAGGATAATATCCTATAATTTTCTAGATTATCTACTAACAACTGTTTAATGTGTGTGGGTGTTTGTGCAACTATTACTTTAGAGGGAAGAACTCACCTAAAAATTCCTACAATCCAACGATTAATTGTTTACCAACACTCTGAGTATTTTTATCAAACTCAAAAGAAATATTCACAATATTACACTCACAAAATACTAGTAGGATAATTTAAGAAGATAGAGAAGTCTGAAAAATCCTTCTACCAGAGTCCCTTTTTTTATAGGCCATCCCACCCCTTTTACGGCTTTTTACCGCTCAAACTTGCCTAATTAATATTTATTACTCTTTTGATCGGATGTTTCACTTTTTCCTTCACAGGCTCCAATTTATTTTCTCTGTAAGCTTCCTCATTTCCAAGGTTTATTAACATGCTTAACTCCACCAATTTTCAAAAGTCTTGAGTATTAACTTCTTATCCTCTACATCTTCCTCTCTACCGACTATATAGTCTTAGTTCATGTAACACTCCAATCCCACATCGAAAGATAGGAAAAAAAATTTGTCTGCATATAAAGAAATAAGTTACTACCAATAGTACATTCAAGTCATGACCTTTTGAGAGCCTGTGGTGGGCTAAGATGATCTTAAAAGATACTATTGGGCCAGTAGTTTAAGGCCTTATTTGGATGGATTTGATTCGATTCAGACTTGGATTTGACCTAAGATTCGCTTTGGACTTGGATCAATTCCGGATTATTTCATATGGTTTCAAAGTCGACTCTCGAAAAGCTCGGGCCCGGGTTATCCGATCGGGTCATTTGAGGTGGGGACACGAAGATCGGTGGTATTATCCCACAATGGAGAGATGGGGTCCGGGGTGGGGACACGGCCAACCGGTATTATCTCACAATGGCTAGAGAGGCAATGATCTTTGGGATGTGTGTGTGATCAACTCGACTAAACGTCTGCGATATAAGGAAATAAGTTACTACCAATAAGTACCTTCAAGTCATGACCTTTTGGGAGTTTGTGGTGGGCTAAGATGACCCAAGAAGATACTATCGGGCCAAGAGTTTGAGGCCTTATTTGGATGGATTTGATTCGATTCTTGACTTGGGATTTGACCTAAGATTTTTTTTTCGAACTCCTGGATTTGACCAAAGTTGTTTCGATTCATATTCTATAATTTGTCCCATTTGTATTTATTATTTTTAGGGAAAAAACACTTTTACCCCATCGTGGTTGTAAGTGTTTTAAACAATTAGTCATCGTGCTTTTAAAATATTCAATTAGTCCATCGTACTTTTTAAAAACGTTTAATCAAGCAATTCGTCCAATTTCTTTCGATTGGACGTTAAATAATTACACACGTGACATTGAAAAAAATCAAAAAATTTATTTTCCGATGTAGCAACACAAAAAAAAATAAAAAAATCATTGATTATGTAGCAAAAAATAATTAAAATAATAATTTACATTTATCTCTAGATTCAAATTCACAATAATGTCATGGTTTTGCTCGAACTATCGCCAACACTCGTAGCCGAACTCGGCAAGTAATACTGTGACAACCGCCTGTGGCTCACAGTTGAGGGGGCCCAAATTTTTTATAAACTAATGTATTTATGTGTATAAAAAGAATAAAATAATAAAAAAGATTAACGATATTATGCATTATAAATGATATGTTAGAAAACATTAAATATGATAGTATAATTGATGATTTTACATCTAAAAGTGCAACAACAAGATATTTTAAATGATGTTTTGTGGTTTAGATTTCATTGGGCAAAACTAAAGAAATACCCAATGTAGTTGGTAAGTTCTACTGATTATATCATTGAACTTTTAATTTTTTAAATTACACCACTAAACTAGTTATTATTTTGAAATTGGGTCATTTCGTTAAAAAAATTAAACGAACGTTAATTTTTTATCTACAAAACTAATGAATTACCCACTGTAGTTGGCACATTTTACTGATTACACATTGAACTTTTAATTTTTCAAGTTACCCCCCATCAAATTAATTAAAAATAATTATTTTAAATATTTTTAAAATTTTTATTATTTTAAGAAAAAATATTAGAAACTTTTTTTTCTTCATAAAATGATGAGAGTTTCATAAAATATAGATTCAAACAAATTAAAGTGATTTTAAATTAAATTAATGTCTACTTATTTTTTAACAAAATGACCCATTCTTAATATTAGAATTTTAAAAAAAAACTAAAAATAGAAATTAAAATTAAAAAAAACAGTAAATGATAAATAAAAAATTGATTCAATTTTTTTCAAAAAATAAATTAATAATTTTTATAAATAAATATTATTTTCAAGAAAAAATTTGGAAAATTCTTCATATTTTAAAAAATGAATAAAATTTTATAAAATATAGATTCAAAAAATAAACTTTATTTTTAAAAAAAAAAAAGATTTTTTTTTTTTAAAATCAGTAATGTTTCATAAAACTTTAAAATTTTAAATCTATATTTTATGAAATTTTACTCATTTTATGGGAAAAAATTAAAGTTTCTAATATTTTTACTAAAATAATAATTATTTTTAAGAGTATTTAAAATAATTATTTTTTAATTAGTTGAATGGGGATAATTTAAAAAATTAAAAGTTCAATGGTGTAATCAGTCAAACGTGCCAACTACAGTGGGTAATTCATTAGTTTTGTAGATAAAAAATTAATGTCCGATTACTTTTTTTTAACGGAATAACCCAATTTCAAAATAATAATTAGTTTAGTGGGGTAATTTAAAAAATTAAAAGTTCAATTGCATAATCAGTAAAACTTGCCAACTACAGTGAGTATTTCATTAGTTTTACCGATTTCATTGATATTTTTATTTTGGAGGTACATGTGATGATTCTTTGCTTCGATGACATTTTAAAGTGTTCTTCCTTATCTTTTGTAAATTCTTATAATTGTAATAAAAATAATTAGTTGCTAATTTATTTATTTTTTATTTAATTTGTATAAAGGGGCACTTGAAAAAATTTGCCATGAGCCTTAGAAAACCTCCAGACCTGGCTCTCCGCCAACACTCTCAATCTCAAGAAGAAGAAGAACAGGAAATAAAATCAATGAAACCGCATAATAATAAAAACAACACCGATGCACGTAAAAATGATGATTCATCACCACTTTCACTTAGTCGTTGCATCAAAGAAGATCTCTCGAGCTCACCAAAATCGTAATCAAATCAGGTTATTGGGCGTGCTTCTTTTCTCTCCTCCGCCTTCCTCCTCCGATTCGAATACGCCCATTTGGTCCATATGATCCTCAAGAATCCGACCCAATGAGGATTCTAGGAATACGCACCGACTTTGTGGATATTGAAGGAGGTTCAAGACCGGGATCTCAAGTCGCCTAATAATATGGTGGCGATGTGTCGGAGATTACGACAAAGATGGTTTCCAATTTTCTTCAATTGGGATCTGACGAGGAGGAGAGAGTTTATTCCAATTTTCTCCAGGAATATTTTTATTTTTATTTTTAAAATAAAACATACATATTATGAATATTATAATATTAATTTTATTTATATTATACATATGATAAATATTTAGGTAAAAAAGAAAGAAAATAAAACATAAAAATATTTTTAAAACCATTGTATGCCCAATTGCATTTTTTAAGTGCATTGGCTCAATAATATTAGAATTTGGTGACGATCGCTTGCCACGTAGGAAATAACTTGTTTTCTTTTCAAAAGCCACGTAGGAAAATGGCCCAATTTTTTAACGTCCGCCCAAGAAATTTGATTGAATTGCTTGATTGAACATTTTAAAAAAAATACAGGTGGGCTAATTGAATATTTTAAAAGTACAAGAGCTAATTGCTTTAAAAACATCGCAACCACTGATTGGGGTAAAAGTGATTTTTACAATTATTTTTATATACTGATATTATCATATATATTTATGTGTACAATATTCCTTACCTAAGGTATGTATATATATATATATATATATATATATATATATATATATTTCGTTTGTTTAATCATGGTCATGTTTCCCATCATCCCATATAAAATGAATCGGTGATAGACTCCACGACACGCTTCGCGGAGGTGGTCGTCGCCGGATCGCTTTCTAGCATACGATTGTTGGATGAATTGCTTGCAACACCTTAACCCTCGTCTATATGTGAGCGGTAATCTTGGTACAATTGCTCGCATTCTAAATCTGCGTTAAATGGACACCAACGACACCTTGACCCTCACTTATATTGAAGCGATACTCTAAGTACATTTGACGATTGATTGACGCTAGAGAAGACGCCACACACAACTATGAATTATTGTATGACAAGTCAAATGAATCTCAAAGAAATAACTAAGAATTACTTAGAATTCTTTAAAGAACCAAAAGTAGAGAATAAACTCACAAGTATATTGAATAATGAATAATGTGTTTGATTACATCAACTTGGACCTCTATTTATACTACTCAAAATAATCCAAATCCTAATAACAATAGGAACAATCCAAATCCAAATCCTAATAGAAATTTATAAACTATAACATTAATTTCTATAAGGAAAATAGAAGTCAAAAAGAAATTCTAATTAAAAAGAAATTCTAATACAATAGAATTTAAAATCTAATAATCCTTGCCACGTGAACTTGCCGTGTATAAGAAATCAATTGTCTCGTGAAGGCTGCTAAAACCGTGTGATGCTGAATATATTAATCAATGACAACCCGTGAATTGCTATCATTTCCTCCTGTATTTTGAACACGAGTCTCCCTCGTCTGATTTTGCATGAACTGCAAAAAACTTCTAAACATCCCTCGCTCATCATCGCTTCAATGGTGTTGTTCACGGGAGGAATATTGCCACTGTTGCACGTTCTCCTCGTTGGTGAGTACAAAGCGTCCACGGCCTCATTTTCTATTGTTAATATTCTCACGACATTCTCAAATCCGTCATAAAACAAGGGTTAATTAAGGAAATCAATATATCACATAATATCCCTATATCTTGACCAACTAACAAATAAGCTTAGGTAGGACACACTAGCGAAGGATTTACTCGTCTCTCCTCCTAGTTCTATTCCCGATCTCCGCCAGAGATCATATCCTAAGCTCGATACCAACCGTGACGCCCCCAAAATAGGTATACATCACCCATTCTCGAGTTGTCAATACATGGTATGTAAAACAACTACAACTTTATTATTACAACAGTAAAACTGTGAGTTTAAATACAAATATTATCTTCTAGACAATATCTATACTCAAATAAATCCTCATCACATTTATTTATACATTATTTTACAAAAATGGTGAGGACTACTAAACAACTCTCTCTAGAACCTTCATTCCATACCCCGACTCGTACTCGCTATATTCTCGCCTCCTGAGAAAAATGGAACAAAAAGGAAAAGGGTGAGCTCAACTAGCTCAGTAAAGAATATTATGACTAAGATAATATACAACAAATTACCATTAGTCTTCAACAGGGAAAAATCTAATAGAATACAATAGACAACAAATTTTAAATCAATATTCGCAGCGGAAATAATAATTCATTAGAAGAGTTAAGTAGAGAATGCAAACTACTATCTTCCATGTATGAATTTAAAAGTTCATCGCTCTATCTTTTATCCCCGTAACATCAATCAATATATATCCGGAATCACATATTCATCTTTTCACTACAAAGCCAAAGATATTCATCGGGTTGGTCATGTTCATCTAAACACTGCTCATCTTTGCACTACAGCCAAAGATATTCTTCAGAATCATTCATCTTTGCACTACTGTGCCAAAGATATTCCATAATATCATCATTTAAGACGGAAGATGATGAAAATATTTTTAAAGAAACGAATCCAAAGTGAAACAAAATGACAAGGATTAAGGATTAAGGATTCAGATGCTGTTTTATTCACGCCCAAAAATACCTCAAAATAATCGCAGTGGTGTAAAATTCAAGAATGATCAAAACATGGATACAATCAAAGCTAGTATCCGTAATAGATATTTTGGACGAAAAGAAAAATTTTCATTTTTCGATGAATAGTGCCGTGATTCGTGAATAAGTGTCGATACGTGAATAGGCCAGTATACGTGAATAGTAACTCTCAGACACCAAAAGTTCCAAATTTGATAAAAACTTCAGATCAATATTTCAACATAATGATATTGAAGAAATAATATCATTACGAAAAAACAATAATATCCCTTACCTTGAAAGATCAAGACTTTAAATTTAAAAACAGGATATAAGCTATGACTTGAACTTGCACCGTATAGCAATACTCAAACTATACTCAAAAAATACTCACAAAGATATACCGATAATATATAGAGAAAACTTCAGATTTCGGTGTGATTTTCAATTCTAACCTAAGCACCCTATTTATAGGAAATTGCTTAGAACACCAAAAAGCGTAAAATTTAATATAATATTAATATATAAAAAAATTTTCTACGCACATTCTTATAAACTGAAATCAGCTCATTTCAACAACCAACCAAGCCCACCAAACATATCAAAAACGTTTTTCTAATTTTAATTATTTTAAACTTCCAAAAATTAATTATTTCAGAGCTTCAGAACTTCAATAATTCATAATAAATAGCCCTTTTATCAAAAAATTAGAATCACACGAGTTTTTATAGGAAATTCAATTCTCTACAACTTTGCAGAAGAAAGTTTTTCCAAATTCCAATCGTAAATTAACCAAAAAATCCACAAAGCAGACGATTTTATAAAGTTATAATCAAATTTCAAATCAATAAATGGGGTCCACCAACATGTTTAACATGTTTTAAACATTTATTGCAACAAAAATACTCTTCTTCCTCGTATTCTCATAAATCCCACATTCGTTATAAAAATATCACCATTATTATATTATTAAAATAATATATTTAAATGAATTATTTTATCGAGAAAAAAAATAAAATATTAATTTTCAACAATTGTCATTTTAAAAATTTTCTCCATCTATATCCACATAAAATCAATATTTTTCTCATCATATGAATCAATAATTAATTATTCACAAATAATATTACTGTAATCACAATATTGACAAAGGCGGTTCCGGGAAGAGAGGGGCTTTCCAATAAGAATTTCTCCTTCTTGGCGCCGCAATTAGGTGACCAAACCTCTCCTTAGATCGAACTTTCTAGACATTGCCAATAATGTTATCGAATAATATTATTGAGATAATATGAATTATTGCTCGATAATAAAAAAAATCTTGTCGTAATGACAATTATCAAAACAACAAAGAATATAAAATATCAACGCAGCAATTATTAAATCAATAAAATCTAATGAAAGAATTTCGTAACCATTATTGAGTAGTGCCTTCACGTAAGAATCAATAATTGGTGCAATACTGGTGTGCTACCGTGTTTTAACCATCGAGTATTTTAACAAAGATAATTGCAGAATAACTACGCCTGATTATTTTTAAACAACTTATATTTGTCGTTTTCTTCATCCAATCGCTCAGTTATGGGGCCCCACATGGTTGCTAGGTCGTCGCATTTAATATTCCCGATAGTACGAATATTCCACGACCAAACGAATATTCTCCGACAACAATGAATATTTTATAACCACTTGCTTATTTTGAAATATTTGCGTATTTTACCCCTAACTATCCACATTAATCAAATCAACCCTTACTATTTCAAAATAATAAATAGAGAAAATTAAATTTCATTAATAATAAGTTGGGGTCTTACAATTACTCTAGTTAGGTGTTTTCAAAAACGGACGGTACTTAAACAAATAGTCTTACCTGACTGTTTTAAATTGAATAAGTGGACCCAATTATGTACTTTCTCACTTTCTCACCCAAACAAAACATTAACTAAAATATAAAACATGTATGATCATGGTTCAAAGTCACACTAGTAGCCTAGGTATCAAAATATCTTTTTAACCATTACTCTAGTTAGGAGTTTTCAAAAACGGACGGTACTTAAACGAATAGTCTTACCTGACTGTTTTAAATTGAAAAAATGGACCCAATTATGTACTATCTCACTTTCTCACCCAAACAAAACATTAACTAAAATATAAAACATGTGTGATCATGGTTCAAAGTCACACTAGTAGCCTAGGTATCAAAATATTTTTTTGACCATTACTCTAGTTAGGAGTTTTCGAAAACGGACGGTACTTAAACGAATAGTCTTACCTGACTGTTTTAAATTGAATAAGTTGACCCAATTATGTACTATCTCACTTTCTCACCCAAACAAAACATTAACTAAAATATAAAACATGTATGATCATGGTTCAAAGTCACACTAGTAACCTAGGTATCAAAATATCTTTTTGACCATTACTCTAGTTAGGAGTTTTCAAAAACGGACGGTACTTAAACAAATAGTCTTACCTGACTGTTTTAAATTGAATTAGTGGACCCAATTATGTACTATCTCACTTTTTCACCCAAACAAAACATTAACTAAAATATAAAACATGTATGATCATGGTTCAAAGTCACACTAGTAGCCTAGGTATCAAAATATCTTTTTGACCATTACTCTAGTTAGAAGTTTTCAAAAACGGACGGTACTTAAACGAATAGTCTTACCTGACTGTTTTAAATTGAATAATTGGACCCAATTATGTACTATCTCACTTTCTCACCGAAACAAAACATTAACTAAAATATAAAACTTGTATGATCATGGTTCAAAGTCACACTAGTAGCCTAGGTATCAAAATATCTTTTTGACCATTACTCTAGTTAGGAATTTTCAAAAACAGACGGTACTTAAACGAATAGTCTTACCTGATTGTTTTAAATTGAATAAGTGAACCCAATTATGTACTATCTCACTTTCTCACCCAAACAAAACATTAACTAAAATATCAAACATGTATGGTTATGGTTCAAAGTCATACTAGTAGCCTAGGTATCAAAATATCTTTTTGACAATTACTCTAGTTAGGAGTTTTCAAAAACGGACGGTACTTAAACGAATAGTTTTATCTGACTGTTTTAAATTGAATAAGTGGACCAACTTATGTACTATCTCACTTTCTCACCCAAACAAAACATTAACTAAAATATAAAACATGTATGATCATGGTTCAAAGTCACACTAGTAGCCTAGGTATCAAAATATCTTTTTGACCATTACACTAGTTAGGAGTTTTCAAAAACGGACGGTACTTAAACGAATAGTCTTACCTGACTATTTTAAATTGAATAAGTGGACCCAATTATGTACTATCTCACTTTCTCACCCCAAACAAAATATTAACTAAAATATAAAACATGTATGATCATGGTTCAAAGTAGTAACTGTGACATCCCCAAATTCGGGTTACCTGACCCCCGAGTTTGGTGCTCACGATCCACAATATAATAACATCTAACTACCCATTCATATAGAAATAGTATTACATATCACATTAACATATGCTGTTAATACATTAGTCCCAGGTCCGCTAACCTTAACATTACAAACATACCCCTTAGATATATAAAAAAGGTTTATAATTACAACATATTCATAATATTTATAAAAAAAAACTAATCCAGCATTTTGCCTTTGCCTTTGTTCTTCTTTGACCCGCTGGCCTCTTCGTTCCTAGCTGAAATATTTTATTTAGCAAGGGTGAGAAACAAATTTTCCCCGCAAGTGAAGATATACAATGAATGTATAAGTATCAAAATAATAGACTATCTATTTTGATAGAATGACACCAAAGTTCAGGGAACTTTGAAATAGCTGAACAAATAATTAATCAATAACAAGTCTTCTTCTAGGCAACGCAATAATCTGATAATGAAAGAGTACAACAATTTCAAAGTTTCTACGATATTCTATTGAATAAACAAGATTCAATTCTACGCAAAAACAAAGTGGAAATGTTTTCCAGATTTATGCTGAGCGATCCATTGGATCTAGAACTTCTCTTCTCGGGTATCTATCAAAGATTTACTTTGATACATACGCAAGAGTATCAAATAACCATAAAGATTAAATCATACCCTCTGCAAGTACTTAGAGCCTACCAACTCCTTGTACCTTATATTATGCATAATACTTAACAGTGCGCAATGGTCGACTATACGACCTAAAATGTTCCCTTTATATAAAAGGTTGTTCTTCTCAGTCTTTGAATTAAAATTTAATTTAACAACGAAATGCAATTATTTCAATTTCTATTTAATTCTATTCTCTTCTCAAACCTATCAAGTTTTCTTTTTCGATCTAGCCGATTCAACTGGCATTGATCTATCAATAATAATTAAATTCTCTTCTCTTCTCTTCTCGAACCTATCAAGTTCTAACAAATGTTCGTCTAGCCAGAATAATTAGCTAAGACATTTCTCAATATAATTTGATAATAAACAGGATATATCTGTACTGTCAATATTAGCTTCTACGAATTTAAATATCCAATAACAGTTGTTCTACGAATATATTTCTAGAATCAGTAATTTAGTTTGAATTATTAAATATGCACTAACTACGAATAATCAACAATAAATCCCTGGACATGGTATAATTAACAATAATTAACCACTATAATAATTGAATGAATATAACTCAAGATTGAGTTAGGAAACTTGCCTTCCGCGTTGATTACAGCTACACAATAAACTTATCTGTATTTGAAAGACCTATAACCAATAATATCGGTCTCACAATTAGCACAATATTTCATAACACACAACACTGTAATTCATAGTAAATCTTCTTCTAGACACATTACCACATAGCCACATTAGTGTTTATAACTTATATAAACACTTATCAAGTCTAACTAGTTCGGCCTGGTTGGACTTCGGTCTCATCTTGGTGTTTTGATCACCCTATCCGACAATTAACACATTACTTGTCAATTAATTTTGGTCTCTAAGCTTCAATATTATATTTAGATAAGTCAAATATCGTTTATAATATTTTTCGGAAGCTTTTAATAATTTATAAACAATTATTATAATTTATAGTAATTGTTCAAACACTTAAATCATTTTTAAATGATTTAATTATCAAATAATCTTATTATTATTAATATTTAATAATAAAAATATTAATAGCATACTTGTCAAAATATTAAAGTTATTTTTAAATGATTTAATTATCAAATAATCTTATTCTAGTTAAATGATTTTTAAATTAATTAAAATCATTTTTAAACCATCACCATTAATATTTAAATATTAATCAAATTATTATCAAAATAATAAAAGTCATTAATTATAACTTAAAATATTTTTAAAACATTTTTCTCATTTTTAAATAATTTTAAATCAACAAAACCATTTTTAATTCATTTATTTAATATAATAATTAAATAAATCCAACATCATTAATATTAATTTATTAATGAGAATTCTCCAAAAATATTGAAAATTATATTTTATAATTCAAAATATTTTCTAACACTTTATTCTTATTTAAAGTGATTTTTAAATCAATAAAATCATTTTTAACTTATTTATTTAATTTAATAATAAAATAAATCTAATATCATTAATATTAATTTATTAATGAAAATATTCTAAAAATATTAAAAGTTACATTTTATAACTCAAAATATTTTTAAATACATTATTCTTATTTAAAATGATTTTTCATAATATTAAATTATTTTCCTCTAATTTATTTAATATACTAATTAAATAAATTAAATATCATTTTTATTCAAATAATTATAATTATTTAAGAAAAAATGTCCCAAATAATTAAAAGTTATTTTTTAGAATTTAAAATGTTTTTAAAACCATTTTTAGTAATTTTTAGAATTTATTTCTATTTTTAAATAATTTTCGGAATATTCAAAAATTAGAAAATAATAAAACCGTTGCTAAAGACCTTTAGCGACACAAAACGTCGCTGTTGGTGTTCTAGAGCTCAAGAACACTAACAGCCTTGTTATCAACCTGCCTTGTTTGACCAGATTAAATGCTCGGTTTAAAATCGTTTCTAGGCTAACTTATGGTTCAATATCATAGTACACATATAATACTACAACTATAATTCTTCAACTTGGTCATAACACATCACAGATGCAAGATCCGAAGTCCCAAAGTAGTTGTCAGAAGCTTCTAGGCTTTCCGGGTTACCTAGAAACCCAGGCGGACATTCCGCCTACTTTGTGGCTCGATTCGCTTCTAGTTTTGGTTGTTGCGTGGATGTTATTAAGGTTCACAACTATATTACTAATGTCGAGGTACAATTACAAATCAATAACTCAGTTAAATAACATCCAAATCGCCATATTTAATTCGGCCAAACTATGTCTGAATGTTTGTTCTAACTGTTTCTGGGTTTTCCAGAAATAGCACTTCGTGCTCAACTGGTCAGGTTTGACCACTCACTACACTTGATCTGTTGATGATATAAATGATCTAAAACCATGGAATCAAAGAACATATAACAGGCTACAAGTATGTTACAACAACATCAACATAACACTAAAAACCTGACAGATCAAGAGGCTTAAAAATCTTGTCAGACGGATATTTTAAATTTCTGGGTTGCCCAGATTGTGCTTGGTCATGCCCGGTCAACGGGTGTTGACCGTTAATAACTTCAAATCCAGACATCAAATGGTACTGATTCCACTTGCTGCTTAAAGACAACATTACAAGCTACACATAACAACTTTAAAACATCAAAAAACGAAAACGACCAAGAATTTGTGGCTCCTGGCATTAGCTTATCAGATCACAAATTTTGTTCTTGGACAGATTTTGAAACACAGCTTTTTAAAGCCATTTGATGCTATGGATCCATCATGGATCAACATAGATCAACTAAAAACATTATATAACACTATTCTAAACACATAAACACAAAAGTTGTCTTAACATACAAGATCAAAAAAGGATTTTAGGGTTTATACCTTTATATTCTAAATTTTGATCTTTGTTCTTCAATCTGTTATTGGTTGATCTAGGGCTGTTTCTAGGACTGATATACTTATAATTTTTGGATGTCTTGGTGAGAGAGAGAGTAGGTGAGAGCAAGAGAGAAAATGGCTAAGATTTATGCACTTTCTCTCTCTAATTCTCTTATATATGCCATGACTTGTTGCTAGATCTAATAATTTCGGCTGGTGGCTGATATAATACACTTACCAAGTCAATGTAGTGGTTCACCAACTAAAGGTGTTGGTGAATTTTGCAAGTTACCATTTAATAAATGAAAAGGGCATTTTGGTCTTTAGCAAAATTAAAAATTTAATGGCATTCTAGATTTTTTTTGTCCAAACCCTTAGGGTTTAACCCTTAGGTTTTAACCCTTAGGGTTTAACCCTAAGGTCCTAACCCTTAGGTTTTAAAATACTCCAATTCTAGAATTTTCTAATTATGGTTTAAAATAGAAAATTAAGAATTTCAAAAATGTAATTATTGTTTTAAATAGAAATTAATATTTCTAAAGTATAATTAGGGGTTCCTAATTATATTAACACATATTAATACCTTTAGGCTTGCTAATTAGGATTAGGGTTTCCTAATTAGGGGTTTTAATTAGAAAAATTAAAAATTAAATTTCCAAATTACAATTAGGGTTTCCTAATTAAATTAGGGTTTCCTAATCAAATTAACATTTATTAAACACATTAAGCTCACAAATTAGGATTAGGGTTTCCTAATTAGGATTTTAAGATTCCCGAATATGAAACTAGGGTTACTCGGCTTTCAATTAGGGTTTCTAACTATACGTTAGATTTTCTAAATCTGAGATTAGGGTTTCTAATCTCTTGTCGGGGTTTATAAATTTTAAACCTTATCCGATCAATCATTGATCAATAAATCTCTTCGGTACAAACACATACTCATTAATATAATAATATTTTCTATCGAATCCCTTTCCAGAAATTAGGGTTAGGGTTTCTAATCTTGTTAAGCACAACTCTACTCTAAATTTATTAGTCAATACATAAATTGACCTTCTCGAGACTCGTATCACAGATACTTGTCACAAAATTAATAATCAATATTAATATTAATTAAAATAAAAATTATTCGTAAAATTTTGATTATTCGAAATCCGGGGTTAACACAGTAACCTAGGTACCAAAATATTTTTTTGACCATTACTCTAGTTAGGAGTTTCAGAAACGGAGTGCACGTAAACGAACAGTCTTACATAAGTGGGCCCAACTATGTTCTATCTCTCTTTCTCACCCAAACAAAACATTAACTAAAATTCAAAACTAAAGTATTCATAAATTGTAAAGCATTAACGAAATTGGGCCCACTTATTCAATAAAAGAGCCAGGTAAAATTGTTAGTTTACGAACCATCCGTTTTCTAAGTCTAATTGTAAACATAATATTGTAAGCAAATGATAATATAAGCAAACATGTCTAATTATATTTTGCATAATAACTGAACAATATGTTTTTAATACATTTTCAAGTATATAAACAAGTAAAAGAAGCAAAATAGTTATTAAATCAATCCTCATGTTACTTCTCCTCTACTTCAACATCCTCCTCTCGTTCTTTAGTAATAATTATTACAATTTTTTGATGTGCTAATATAGACATACATATTTATTTACTATCATTGCTTGATATATATATATATATATATATATATATATATATATATATATATATATATATATATATATATTACAATTACTCTCGTTGCCTAAAAAAAGTCCCATTTTTAGATATTATTATTATGACTATCTCTATCACACTGTTATTTCGCCTTTTATTTCTCCGTTATGCCATTATCTACTGTCACTACGTACTTATTTCTCCCTGATACAGCCAAATTTTGCTTATACACAACCTTTGAATTGATAATACTTGAAATCAAGAATTATAACTAAAGAAACCAAACTGAGTCACCAATAATTTGGCAACGCAACCTCTTCTTTGAACGAGGTAAATGATAGAACAAAATATAAGTTAATGGGCCACAACGTTAACAAGCTAAGGTTTATTAGAGAAGGCCCCAGATCGAGATTCACAGGGACAAACTGACATAGGGCTGCAGGGGTCATGGCCCCCAAGATCTGAATTTTTTTTATTTTTTTTTGCTAAGTGATGTGAATAATTTTAAATGCTATGCACCTTGTGAAAATCACAAAAAAACTTCTTCAGAAGTTTGAAGATGATGGATGTGATACTTTCATAGTAAAGGTGAAGTCTTTTTGTGAACGACATCTGATAGATGTCCGGATTTAGATTCTTTATATGTTGAGAGAAGAGGCCGATTTCTCGACATCAACAAGATAAATTTATAGTGATTGAACATTGTCGGATTGATATATTTGGTAGCTATAATAAACTCTCAGTTGCAAGAGCTAAATAATAGGTTTAGTGAGCATGCGTTAAAGTTACTTGTTCTCAGCTCTACATTAGAACCTCAAAATGGGCATACGTCTTTCAGTATTGATGATATTTGTAAGCTTGTGGATGAATTTTATCCCAAAGACTTCACGGAGAATGAGAAAGAAAACTTAAGGATTTAATTGCAACATTTCATGATTTGATAGAACGTCAGGTTCAATTTTGACGAAGATATGTTCTAAAAGACTTTTTTTGCTATGTTTTGTTGTCTTTGGTAAAGCAAATCTATTACTACATTATCTTTGTTTTAGTAAAAATATGTTTTGTAATGGTGGAACTTTACTTTTTAATGATGAATATATATTATGTTGTTAAAAAAATTCTTACCCCCTCCCTCAAGATCAAATCCTGGTTTCGTCCTGCAGATTCAAATGCACAATTTCTCATTAAGGATTTCCAAAATAGCATATGACCTAGTGTGGGAGGTTTTCTTTGTTATTAATACGTTTTAGAGCCCTACTTATGTCATTAAAATCTATTTTAGGTTGAACTGTTGTTTTAATTGTTGCTTTATTGGGGTAAGTCTGGTAAATTTCTGTTAAGAGTGCCCGTGCAGCAAAAGCTCTAAGATTTGACTTTTTAGATGATATTTTAGCCTTCTCATTTGGTTTAATGGGTTTTTGTGGTTAAACGAAGTCCAAGTTATGACACTCTCAAATTCGGGTTTACACAATTCAATTTTAGTTGTCAAAATACAAAATATTTACATAAAATTCATAATTGTAATTATTACAATAATGTGCATGGTACGGTAACACCCACACTAAGTTCTCACTACAATTGTTGGCAAGGGCGAAGCTATGGTAAAATTGTGGGGTCAATTGACCCCACTCAATTTTCAAAATCATTTACAAATTTATTTTTACCCCACTCAGATTTTTTTTTTAATTAGAGATACCTAAGCGGCCAAGCCTTAGTCCTAAATCTCATACATCAATATATGTTCAGCACTTCAGCCACAAAATAGAGAGAGATGGGGCAAAGCCAAATCGCAAAAGGCAAAAGCCAAACCGTGAACCATCAAAACCTTTCGCGAGTGGTCGGAGTGGGTACTCTTAGTATTTGGCGAAAGCATGAAGTGTGGAGAATGGAGTGCGACTCTATTCTCTTGTGACTCTCTTGCGATCTTGTGCCCTTGCAGCAGTGTGAAATTACTCTCTTCAATTTCTCAAACCTCAGTTTTGTTTTTAGAAATCAATTGTGATTTTCCCCTTTTGTTAGTATTATTAAATTGGATATTTGGATGCATTTGTCTAACCCAAAAGTATAAAATATTAAAAAAAATTGGCTCTGAGTCAGCGCTTTAGAACCCCCCGCCAAATTTTTATAACTTACAAATAATTTTGACCCCACTGGTATACCTTCCTGACTTTGCCACTGATTGTTGGCACACTATTTTATACTTGGTGAGGACTACTACAACTATTATGACGAACCATCACTTCCATTTACAAGCTCTCATCACTAATCGAGGCTACATTCTCATTTTTTGAAAGGAATTAGAAAAACAAAAGAGTAAGCTCAAATAGCCCAGTAAAGAATATCAAGACAATGTTATGAAAAATAAAATTATCTCTAGTCTTCAACAAAATCAAAGATTTTTAAAAAATGCTAGAAAATAATAAAATAACATTTTAAAACAATCTTCCAAATAAAACTTTTCAAAATAAATCTTTTGAAAGAAGACTCTTTCTAAAGGAAGAGTCGTAAAAACTGTTGTGGAGAAATAAAGAAGGGAGTATATTTTCTATTACATATCGTATAATGTACAATAGAGACCTTTTATACAGGCTTAGAAGTGCAGTACATTTGGAAAGTAAATCAATCATCCCTTAATCATACAATCTCCCTTTAATCATGCAATCACCCAAATCATGTTTTTAGGATAATATCCTATAATTTTCTAGATTATCTACTAACAACTGTTTAATGTGTGTGGGTGTTTGTGCAACTATTACTTTAGAGGGAAGAACTCACCTAAAAATTCCTACAATCCAACGATTAATTGTTTACCAACACTCGGAGTATTTTTATCAAACTCAAAAGAAATATTCACAATATTACACTCACAAAATACTAGTAGGATAATTTAAGAAGATAGAGAAGTCTGAAAAATCCTTCTACCAGAGTCCCTTTTTTTATAGGCCATCCCACCCCTTTTACGGTTTTACCGTTCAAACTTGCCTAATTAATATTTATTACTCTTTTGATCAGATGTTTCACTTTTTCCTTCACAGGCTCCAATTTATTTTCTACAGAAGCTTCCTCATTTCCAAGGTTTATTAACATGCTTAACTCCACCAATTTTCAAAAGTCTTCGAGTATTAACTTCTTATCCTCTACATCTTCCTCTCTACCGACTATATAGTCTTAGTTCATGTAACACTCCAATCCCACATCGAAAGATAGGAAAAAAAATTTGTCTGCATATAAAGAAATAAGTTACTACCAATAGTACATTCAAGTCATGACCTTTTGAGAGCCTGTGGTGGGCTAAGATGATCTTAAAAGATACTATTGGGCCAGTAGTTTAAGGCCTTATTTGGATGGATTTGATTCGATTCAGACTTGGGATTTGACCTAAGATTCGTTCCGGACTTGGGATTTGACCCGGATTATTTCATATGGTATCAAAGTTGACTCTCGAAAGCTCGGGTCGGGTTATCCGATCGGGTTGTCGGAGGTGGGGACACGAAGACTGGTGGTATTATCCCACAATGGAGAGATGGGGGTCCGGGGGTGGGGACACGAAGCCAACTGGTATTATCTCACAATGGCTAGAGAGGCAATGATCTTTGGGATGTGTGTGTGTGATCAACTCTGACGGAAACGTCTGCATATAAGGAAATAAGTTACTACCAATAGTACCTTCAAGTCATGACCTTTTGGGAGTTTGTGGTGGGCTAAGATGACCCAAGAAGATACTATTGGGCCAGTAGTTTGAGGCCTTATTTGGATGGATTTGATTCGATTCGGACTTGGGATTTGACCTAAGATTTTTTTCGAACTCGGGATTTGACCCAGGTTGTTTCAGTTCATATTCTATAATTTGTCCCATTTTGTATTTATTATTTTTAGGGAAAAAAACACTTTTACCCCACTGTGGTTGTAGTGTTTTAAACAATTAGTCACTGTGCTTTTAAAATATTCAATTAGTCCACTGTACTTTTTAAAAACGTTTAATCAAGCAATTCCGTCCAATTTCTTTGACGGACGTTAAATAATTACACACGTGACATTGAAACAAAATCAAAAAAAATTTATTTTCTGATGTAGCAACACAAAAAAAAAATAAAAAAAAATCATTGATTATGTAGCAAAAAATAATTAAAATAATAATTTACATTTATCTCTAGATTCAAATTCACAATAATGTCATGGTTTGCTCGAACTATCGCCAACACTCAGAGCCGGCCCTGGGCAAGGGCCACCAGGACAACCGCCCAGGGCTCACAGTTGAGGGGGGCCCAAATTTTTTTATAAACTAATGTATTTATGTGTATAAAAAGAATAAAATAATAAAAAGATTAACGATATTATGCATTATAAATGATATGTTAGAAAACATTAAATATGATAGTATAATTGATGATTTTACATCTAAAAGTGCAACAACAAGATATTTTAAATGATGTTTTGTGGTTTAGATTTCATTGGGCAAAACTAAAGAAATACCCAATGTAGTTGGTAAGTTCTACTGATTATATCATTGAACTTTTAATTTTTTAAATTACACCACTAAACTAGTTATTATTTTGAAATTGGGTCATTTCGTTAAAAAAATTAAACGAACGTTAATTTTTTATCTACAAAACTAATGAATTACCCACTGTAGTTGGCACATTTTACTGATTACACATTGAACTTTTAATTTTTCAAGTTACCCCCCATCAAATTAATTAAAAATAATTATTTTAAATATTTTTAAAATTTTTTATTATTTTAAGAAAAAAATATTAGAAACTTTTTTTTCTTCATAAAATGAGTAGAGTTTCATAAAATATAGATTCAAACAAATTAAAGTGATTTTAAATTAAATTAATGTCTACTTATTTTTTAACAAAATGACCCATTCTTAATATTAGAATTTTTAAAAAACTAAAAATAGAAATTAAAATTAAAAAACAAGTAAATGATAAATAAAAATTGATTCAATTTTTTCAAAAAATAAATTAATAATTTTTATAAATAAATATTATTTTCAAGAAAAAAATTTGGAAAATTCTTCATATTTTAAAAAATGAATAAAATTTTATAAAATATAGATTAAAAAAAATAAACTTTATTTTTAAAAGGAAAAAGAGATTTTTTTTTTTAAAATCGGTAATGTTTCATAAAACTTTAAAATTTTTAAATCTATATTTTATGAAATTTTACTCATTTTATGGGGAAAAAAATTAAAGTTTCTAATATTTTTTACTAAAAATAATAATTATTTTTAAGAGTATTTAAAATAATTATTTTTTAATTAGTTGAATGGGGATAATTTAAAAAATTAAAAGTTCAATGGTGTAATCAGTCAAACGTGCCAACTACAGTGGGTAATTCATTAGTTTTGTAGATAAAAAATTAATGTCCGATTACTTTTTTTTAACGGAATAACCCAATTTCAAAATAATAATTAGTTTAGTGGGGTAATTTAAAAAATTAAAAGTTCAATTGCATAATCAGTAAAACTTGCCAACTACAGTGAGTATTTCATTAGTTTTACCGATTTCATTGATATTTTTATTTTGGAGGTACATGTGATGATTCTTTGCTTCGATGACATTTTAAAGTGTTCTTCCTTATCTTTTGTAAATTCTTATAATTGTAATAAAAATAATTAGTTGCTAATTTATTTATTTTTTTATTTAATTTGTATAAAGGGGCACTTGAAAAAATTTGCCATGAGCCTTAGAAAACCCAGGACCGGCTCTGCCAACACTCTCAATCTCGAAGAAGAAGAAGAACAGGGAAATAAAATCAATGAAACCGACAATAAAAACAACACTGATGCACAGAAAAATGATGATTCATCACCACTTTCACTTAGTCGTTGCATCAAAGAAGATCTCTCAGAGCTCACCAAAATCGTAATCCGTCAGTTATTGGGCGTCGCTTCTTTTCTCGCTCCTCCGCCTTCCTCCTCCGATTCGAATACGTCCACTGGTCCATATGATCCCGAAGAATCCGACCCAGCGAGGATTCTAGGAATACGCACCGACTTTGTGGATATTGAAGGGAGGTTCAAGACTGGGATCTCGAAGCTGTCTAATAATATGGTGGCGGTGTCGGAGATTACGACAAAGATGGTTTCCAATTTTCTTCAATTGGGATCTGACGAGGAGGAGAGAGGTTATTCCAATTTTCTCCAGGAATATTTTTATTTTTATTTTTAAAATAAAACATACATATTATGAATATTATAATATTAATTTTTATTTATATTATACATATGATAAATATTTAGGTAAAAAAAAGAAAGAAAATAAAACATAAAAATATTTTTAAAACCACAGGGCGCCAATTGCATTTTTTTAAGTGCAGTGGCTCAATAATATTAGGAATTTGGCTGACTGGCTTGCCACGTAGGAAATAACTTGTTTTCTTTTCAAAAGCCACGTAGGAAAATTGGCCCAATTTTTTTAACGTCCGTCCAAGAAATTTGACGGAATTGCTTGATTGAACATTTTTAAAAAGTACAGTGGGCTAATTGAATATTTTAAAAGTACAGTAGCTAATTGCTTAAAACACTGCAACCACAGTGGGGTAAAAGTGATTTTTACAATTATTTTTATATACAGTATTATCATATATATTTATGTGTACAATATTCCTTACCTAAGGTATGTCTATATATATATATATATATATATATATATATATATATATTTCGTTTGTTTAATCATGGTCATGTTTCCCATCATCCCATATAAAATGAATCAGTGATAGACTCCACGACACGCTTCTGTGAGGTGGTCGTCGCCCGGATCGTTTCTAGCACAGTTGTTGGATGAATTGCTTGCAACACCTTAACCCCTCGTCTATATGTAGACGGTAATCTTGGTACAATTGCTCGCATTCGGAAATCTGCGTTAAATGGACACCAACGACACCTTGACCCCTCACTTATATTGAAGCGATACTCTCGGTACATTTGACGATTGATGCGGTAGAAGACGCCACACACAACTATGAATTATTGTATGACAAGTCAAATTGAATCTCAAAGAAATAACTAAGAATTACTTAGGAATTCTTTAAAGAACCAAAAGTAGAGAATAAACTCACAAGTATATTGAATAATGAATAATGTGTTTGATTACATCAACTTGGACCTCTATTTATACTACTCAAAATAATCCAAATCCTAATAACAATAGGAACAATCCAAATCCAAATCCTAATAGAAATTTATAAACTATAACATTAATTTCTATAAGGAAAATAGAAGTCAAAAAGAAATTCTAATTAAAAAGAAATTCTAATACAATAGAATTTAAAATCTAATAATCCTTGCCACGTGAACTTGCCGTGTATAAGAAATCAATTGTCTCGTGAAGGCTGCTAAAACCGTGTGATGCTGAATATATTAATCAATGACTCCTTTGCATGCCAAAATTCCTTGATGTAATTGAAAATAATATGCACATAAGTCAATCATGTTTGATGATAAAACATATACTTTATAACAATCTTATTGATTTATTAATAAAAGGTATTAATTTATTAAAGGCTTTTAATTATCTACATGATGTTGTTTTATAATATGTGATAAATCTATAGTTTTAAGCAATGCTTTTAGAATAATGATGATGATCATTTTAATGAGATATAAATTCTTAGAAAGCTTAAAACCAAAATAGTTCCTAATCGTTGGATTACTAAATTGGGGATTAGTGAATCCGGATAGATTGGTACATATGTTGCTTGCTCATTGGATGAGGATGATTGATCTCATGATCATTTGTGTGGAGACACTAAAGAAAGTATGTAGGTGCTTATTGGAGAATAAGTACACTGAACATGGCTCGCTAAGGAATACATAATGGAGTTTTACTTGCATGTCAATAGTAATTCATGTAGTGATAGTAGTACATGTGATCCTTAGACTTGAGATCATCATAGTATCTTGTGTATGATGAGTTATACTTTGACTTATTCTTTAAGACCCTTAGGGTATATCAAAGGGTATGCTTGGGTATAATAAGTTGTAAATTCTATCTCCCTCCTATGTACTTCCCCTTGACTGCTGATCAAGGTTTCTATTTATTTTAAATAGTTTTGTAATAGGAATAGTTAGAATTAATTTTGAAGAATTGGAGATCAAGGAGCAAGGAGCACTTGAAGACATGTTTGTAATGGAGCCCGAAATTTAAATGTAATAGTTATATTTAAATATTAATTCTTGCACCCCTAGGGTTTGACCTCTTGGTTCACTTGGTGGCTCTAGTGAACCAAACTAGAATAAAGTTCATAATCAATCCGGGTAGAATATAGTATTCTATATGTGCATGCTTATACTATATATATTATATATTATGCAAATATGCTTCACATGTTAATTAATATGACGCGTATTTTATATATATATATGTGCATGTGCGCTAAACAAGATGAGACAAATTAATAACATACAAACCCCTCAAATTTTTTATATTAAATCCTAAGCGTTCAAAGATATTTGGAATATCGAACGTCGCCTTCTAGCATGATAAAAATAATAGAGTATCAATTAATTATTATAACTTTGTTGTGTCACCACAAGGCTTATCTTAATTCTTTGAGATGTTAATTTTATCACGTTTGATGTTTATAAAGAAAATTGAACAATATTGTTTTGTTGTATCACCAAAAGGACAATGTTTTTCTTTTTTGAATATATGAAAGTACTAGGTTGGACTTAACTTGGATCATTTTAGTTCGGATGTGCACACACTTAACCATTATGATCTAAGAGGCAAAATACATGGAGTTGAATAGTTGATGTAATTGACAAAAGTTGTTTACGTATTTATTTATATATAATTTGTTGTGTCAGCACAAGGCTATATACATTTGAAATGGGATCCTTATTCTCACTAGCATATCTTTAATTAGATATTGTCGAACTATATATATTGAGGGTAATATATTTTTAAAAAAATAGTGGGAGATACCAATTTAAAACAAGACCTAATTTATTTTGGTAATTAATAAAAGAATGTATGCTAAAATGTTGTTAATTATAAATTCATTTACATAATTTTACAATGTCTAAAATTACTATCACTGCGTAGCATATTAGATGCTAAATTAATTGGACCGAATTACTCGGATTGGTTAAGGAATTTGAGAATAGTTCTCATGGCTGAAAAAGATTTCTTATGTCATTAATACGTCTATCCCTGCAATGGTTGTAGAAAATGCCTCTGAGAAAGAGATTGCTACTTTTAGAAAATGGCAAGATGATGCACAGTTGGCTCAATGCATTATGCTCGCATCCATAAGTAACAAGCTTCAGCGTCGGCATGAAATTATGGATGCTCCTACTATACTCTTGCAAATCAAGTAGTTGATGTTGAAGAAAGTAGGACTGATAGATATTAGATATCTATGGAGCTCTTCCGATTTAGAATGATCGATGACACTACAATACAGACAAAAGTCCATTATCAATTTGATTGAATAATGAGGACAACGGGTTTTGTCATGGATGGGGAGTTTTGCCAAGATTTGATCTTGCACTCACTCCCAGACTTTTTTCATAATTGTTGTGAATTTTTCATATGAAAAAGCTAGATATCAACTTCGTTAATTTGCTTAACATGTTGAAAAATGTTGAGAGTCACTTTCCAACCAAGAAAGACCAAGTCTTACTGGTAGGGGTCAAAGGATCTTCTACAAAGAAGAATGATTCTAAGAAGGTAAATAGAAAAGGCAAAAACAAAGGATAATAAGAACAAAACTGATATGGATAGCAAAGGAGTTTGCTTCCACTGCAATAAGCCTAAACACTGGAAAAGAAACTGCGAGAAGTATCTTGTAGAGGCTAACCAGAAGAAGCTTAGTAAAGCTTCAGTTACAAATATAGTTTTTGTTCATGATTGAAATAAATTTTTCTTTAAGTCAAGGTTCTACTTGGATATTGGATACCGGCTTTGGTTATCATAAATATAGATTTATGAAGGGACCAAGCAGAAGTAGAAAGCTAAACAAAGATAAGTAATCCTATGTGTGGAAAATGAAGCAAAGGTTGCTACATTAGCCATAGAAACTTATAGTTTAGTGATGCCTACGAGCAAATCTATTAAGTCAATAAGTTGTTATTGTATTACAGTTCTTGTTAGAAACATTATTTCCATTTTATTGTTGGACAATGAAATCTTTGATATTATATTTAAGAACAATTGTTGTTCTATTTATAATAATAATGTTTTGTATAGAACTAGAATATTACTTAATGGATTTTGTATACTTAACTTAAGTGAAAAATTATTTTGCAAATTGAACAAACTAGTATAAGAAAAGGAGATGATCATTCAAAGAGTTGAATGTTTGTATTTGATGAAATACAAGTATGAATTATTTGAAAGGTTCAAAGAATTCAAAAGTGAAACTAATTTGAATAGTATTAAGATTCTTTGATTAGATCGAGGAAGGAATCTTGTGCAATAAGTTTCTAGATCATCTTAAATGGTTTTCTCACAATAGACACCTCCTGATATGCAATAATTGATTGATATATCTGAAAGGAAAAATCGTACCTTGTTGGACATGGTGCGGTCCATAATGATTTTATCGACATTCCAGTATCTTTCTGGGGTAATGTCCTAGAAATGGCTGCATATCTACGAAAAGGTAACCTCAAAATTTGACCCCAAGACTCTATAAGAGTTATGGACATGGAGGATTCCTAATCTTAAGTATGTTAAGATAAGGGGTTGTCCAACTTATGTGAAAAGATTTCAAAGGATAAGTTTGGGATAACATTTGACAAGTACAAATTTTGTGGGACATCCTAAAGTAAGTTTAGGGTATATGTTCTATAATTCTACTTAGAAAAAGGTATTTGTTGTGAAACACGCTACCTTCTAAGATAAAGGCGTTTATCATTAAAGGGCCTAGTGGGAGGATAATAGATCTTGAAGAGTTCAAGAACCACAAAATACTATAAGTTAAATAAGAGGAACATATAGATAGACTTATTGTACCACAACCGAATCGTAAATCTAGAATAGTACCGAAGATACCTGGGAGGTATGGATTCATCATGGATGATGATGATGAGGTACACATTATAGAAGAAGATGATCCAGTTGCATACGATGAGGTAAGAGTTATAGACACTCAGAGAAATGGATTGAAGCAAGCTTCTCAAAAATAGAACATTCGTTTTGATGAAATAATCAAAAGAGTTTGATTTTATCAAAAACAAAAATGAACCTACTGTGTACAAAAGGGTCAGTGGGACCATTGTGACATTCCTAGTATTATATTTTGATATATTATGGATAAGGAATGACATACTAATGCTACAATCAGTAAAGATAAAGTTGTCTAAACATTCATCCATGAATGATTTGGGAAGAGTATTGTAATTAGGGATACAAATCTATATAGATAGATTTAAAAGGATGCTCGGCTTAACCCAAGAAACGTATATTTATTTGATGCTAAAGTTGTTTATCATGGAAAACTCCATGGGATGTCTCATGTTGATGAGCCCTGGAGTGTATATCTCTTAATAGTCCCCATAGACTTCTGAAAAGAGAGATCACATGAGTGACAATCATGTATACAATGAAAACGAGACCTGATGTTGCTCAGTCAGATTCTGGAGAAGATCATTGTAAGACAGTGAAAAATATCTTAAAGTACTTAACCGGCACTAAGGATGTGATCATATTTATTGTGGGCCTAAATTAAAACTAGAGGGCTTAACAGACTCAAGTTTTTTAGACTGACCAAGACGATAGAAAAATCCACTTTAAGGTAAAGCGTTACCTTGAACGGTGGTGCAGTAAGTGGAAAGGTTTCAAATAGCAAAAAGTTGCTGGTTTAGTGATAAAGCCAAATTATATAGCTATAAATGAAGCTGCGAGTTGATTGTTTGGATGAAAAGTTCATTACAGAACTATGAATAGTTCCTAAGTCTCATCTTGGATCTAAACATGTGTTGTGGCACTTTCATTTGATTATAAGAATCATTGAAAGATGGGAAATCACTATAGAGATAGTGGACTCTAAAGAACAACATTGCATATCCATTAATTAACACTTATCCGACAGCAGGATAATCGTCACTTAGAGAAGAAGGGTATGGGATACCATGGCGATTGGCTTTAGTGCAAGTGGGAGATTGAAAGTAGTATGCACACAAGCCAATCATGTTTGATGATAAAGCTTATACTTTATAACAATCTTATTCAATTATTAATAAAAAGGTATTAATTTATTAAAGGCTTTCAATTATCTACATGATGTTGTTTTATAATATGTGATAAACCCATAGTTTTAAGCAATATTTTTAGAATAATGATGATGATCATTCTAATGAGATCTAAATTCTTAGAAAGCTTAAAACCAAAATAGTTCCCAATCGTTGGATTACTAAATTGGGGATTAGTGAATCTGGATAGATTAGTACATACGTTGCTTGGTCATTAGATGATGATGATTGATCTCATGATCATTTGTGTGGAGACACTAAAGTAAGTATGTAGGTGCTTATTGGAGAATAAGTACACTAAACGTGGCTCGCTAAGGAATACCTAATGGAGTTTTACTTGCCTGTCAATAGGAATTCATATAGTGATAGTAGTACAAGTGATCCTTAGACTTGAGATCATCATAGTATCTTGTGTATGATGAGTTATACTTTGACTTATTTCTTAAGACCCTTAGGGTATATCAAAGGGTATGTTTGGGTATAATAAGTTATACATGGAGATAATGTATGATCAATAAAGAATCTATCGCTTCTAGTAAAAGAAGAGAAATATCCTATGTGATTCGATAAATGACAACCCAGTAGTCATTGGTCAAGGCAGAATGAAATTAGAAAGGAGTTTCTAATTTGCATTATTTGGAGTTGTGTATTTAAGGATCGAAATACATATAATTGAATAAAATAAGACTTGAAAGTAATCCCACGTCTTATATTTAATTGAGACATTGTATGGTGGAAGGATTGAATTGTACGGTAACTATTTACTCATAGGTTGTTTTATGATTAATATTGAAATCTATATTATATAAAAAGTCGTTGATCAATAGGGAGACTTATCTCTATTGTAGAATAAATATTATTTATTTAAATAAATTAATAGTTTAATTTATTTATTTAAATAAGATTAGAATTGTTCTAATGGATTTATTCACAAATAGGTTTAATATGGAGAACCTAAAAGAGTCACACCATAAAAGAAAGAATAATTTTAAGAAGTTAATGACATAATCATAATAATAAGTTAAGTATATTTAATTTAATCTATGGTGATAGAATAAATTAAATAACTTAATATTTATTATTTAATATTTTGGAAATATTAAATATAAATTAATAAGAGGAGTCTTATTATTATTATTACTATTATTATTATTTAATTCTAAAGTAGTTTGAGAATTAATTAATAAAAAGTACTCTCATAATCCTTATAAGATTAGGAGGCTAATTAATTAAAAGAGTTTAATTAATTATTCTTAATAAGATTGGGAGCCTAATTAATTAAAGGAGTTTAATTAATTAAAATAAAACCTAATTCCTTAATTGTTAAAGAGGGTTGCCCACATCTATAAATAAAAGGAGTCTTATTATGGTTGATAGAGGTTGACACTTTCACAAAACACGTGAATACGTAATTCCAATAGTTTGGAGAGTACACCTTTTTCTATAAGAGATAGAAAAACTAGGGTTTTGCCAAATACCCATCTTCTTGAATCTTTCTTCTTCTTTATATTTTCATTTAAGTAATAGTTATGCATAAAGGATGATCCGGGTATATGGTTTGTAAAATTTTAAAACTCCGTTTTTACATGCTTCCGCTTATTTTGTGCAATTTGATTGCGTTCATGAATCTTACAAACCTAACAGTAATATATCTGTGAATTTGATGAATATATATATAGTCCACGTGTGACAATATGGTGCCCATATTAGTTTCCATGCTAGCTGTAAGACCCCAACTTTTATAAATAAAGATGAATTTTCTATAAATATTATTTTTGAATATTATGGAGTAAAATTGATATAATAGTTGTGGGTAATATTTATAAATTTTGCAAAGTAAGCAAGTTGTTATAAAATATTATTTTTTTATCGGGGAATATTAAATACGACGACTCGATCATTGGTGGACCCCCTAAGCGGAAGTATTGTCGTAGTTAGAAAGCGACAAAATTATCTTTCTATAAAAATAACGGCGAGGAGAGGTGTTACCGTTAAAGCTGTTGAACTACCCGGTAGTAAAAAGTACGATGTCTGGCATGATTGCATAATAGCACACGGTATTGATTATTGATGCTTACGTGAGAAGTCACTCAGCTATACTCAATTATTGCTATAGTAATTGCTGCATCATATCTCTTATATTATTGATTCAATTATTGTATCAATAATTGAGACGACAAGTTATAAATGATTAATAATTGTTGAAAGATTAAATATGTGTTGATTAAAAATAAAATGATTTGTGGTAATATTTATTCAATCCTTGATGTATATAAAGAGTCTGTTATGAGACGTTTGTGGTAAGTTTGGTTATTTTATGGGGGGCCATATGTCATCATCTAAGAGTCTCTTCGTCAATAGTAATTACCTTCGTCAATAGTAATTACCTTTACCAGACGTCAAACCACTTGCCGTTTCATATTACAAGCGTCGAACCACTTGTCGTTTCACATTACAGGTGTCGAACCAATTGTCGTTTCACATTACAGGCGTCAAATCACTTTTCTTTTCACATCACCAGTCGTCAAGCCACTTGCCTTTTCACATGGCAAGTGCTAAGCTAGAAATCTTCTATAAATAGAGGCCTAGTGCTTCATTATTTTTCACGAATCCATTCAAGCTATAGAGAGAGAAAGTATAGAGAGAATAAGAGAGAGAAGAAGAAGATATTACATTACTACACTATCTGCGGTATTCAATCTCCTACTAAAGTAAGGGGTGTTATTCTTTCTTATTCGAAGAAGAAGCTGTTGTTATTCCATTGCTTATTATTACATTGGAATAACTTGTATCTGTGGTGATTTACCTATACTTGGTGACATTCTTCTATTATTACATTGGAACATCATATACGTGTGTTTTACAGGACTGGTTAAAATCTTTATTATTAGTCTGTTGGAACATACTTTACGTGTGTTTTACAGGACTGGTTCCGTCTTTATTATTATTTTCTTTGGAACATCACCGCCTATGTGTTTTCTGTGGGACTGGTTCCATTCTTTATTATTACATTGGAATATCACATGCATGCGTTTTCTGTGGGACACGGTTCCGATTATTTATTATTTTGTTAGAATAACCTGCATGTGCGGTCTATCGCATGCATGATGATTTCTTTTGTTATTCCATTCTTTATTATACTTAGGTGGTTAAAACTTTGACTTTTATACTCCATGAAATTAGTGGAATATCCATGATATTTGCGCTTCATCCAGTATCCTTTCAAGGAAATATTCTTCGTAGTATCATGTTGACAGTTTGGATATTATTGGTTCCTGGATAAATTAATTCTTGAACTTGTTTTATTGAATTCTTATATCATTGTCATCATCCTCATATTTATATTTTTTGAAAGTCATCTATGGCTTGTAGTGCATAGATGGACTTGGTATGATTATGACCAGGGATTATTCGATATAATCATGGCCGTAATATTACAAATGATGTGGTAAAATCCTCATTGGCAGTAGTGCATTGATGGGACGAGTTGTTGGCATGATCATGACCATTAATGAATACACAAATATTTTTTTGCCCGTAGTGCATGGATAATTGTGGTCGTGATACTAAAGAATATCCTTGGTAGTAGTAGCGGGGGTGATTCGATGATGTGGAATATTTATTGTTTGAGTCTCGGCTATAATGATGATGAAAAACCTTTTAAATCATAAAAGATAGTAGATTTTATTTTCTACTTGACTCTTTTAATGGATTCTTTGGTTCATTGCAGTTAAACTTGATGTTTATTATATTTTATCGGTTTAACTTTCATTGAAGGCTAATGATAATTTATTACGCATTATCTTAGTTATAATATTTCTTACTGGGCTAGTTGAGCTCACCCTTTCTTTCATTGTTCTCTTCAGGAAATGAGAATATAGCTGGGACGAGTCGGAGAACGGAGTAATGGTCCAGATGATAGCATTAGTAGTCCTCACTATTCTGTGAAATAGTGTGATAATAATTGTAATGAGGACTCCTTTTGAGTTTGTATAATCTCTAGTAGACAATATTTGTATTCAAACTCACAATTTATGTTTTGTCGTATTGTACACGACAGTTGTATTTGAATTCTGTACCATGTATCTGAAGACCTAAGATGGGTGATGTGTACCTAATTTTGGGGGCGTCACAGTTGGTATCAAAGCTTAGGGATATGATCCCTGGCTAAGATGTGAGAATAGTACTAGGAGGGGAGAGACGGGGAATTCCTTCGCTAGTATGACCTACCTAAGTTTATGTGATATTTTATTGGTCTGGTCGTAATTTAGGGATAATATGTTACATGTCAATTAACCTTTTGTTTTGTGGCGATGTCGAAAATGACATCGAGAATGTTGAGAATAGCAATGGAGCACAAATGACCGTTGATTCACCACATATCAATAATCGAGGATAATGTGCATCGAAGGCGACAATCCTCATGCAAACAACAACACCGACCAAATGATGAATGATCAAATATTCGAGAGGCTTTATGCAATTCATGCAATGCAGCAAAGCGAGAGCGGCTCTGCCCAAAACGTAGGTGGAAACACGGAAACTCTCGGCGGTCACCGCTAAGCAGATTCAAGGAGTGGGACCCACGGGAGTTTAAGGCGAAGCGAAAACCACTTATGGCGAAAAGCATGGATAAAGGAGACCACCAAGATATTTGATGTCTTGGGATGCTCGAGAAGCAAAGGTTCCTTTCACGCGCTTTTATGTTAGCGAAGAGGCGAGATCTTTGGAGGGAATAGATAAAAGCGTACTCGACTTCTTTGTCTTGAAGATATCTTGGGAGAAGTTCCAGGAGGCATTCAACGACAAATACTTTCGAAAGTATTCGCCACATGAAGGATGTGGAGTTTATCAAGTTGGAACAAAACAATATGGCCGTGTCGCAATACGAGGCAAAATTTGCGGAGTTATCACGGTTTGCGTCCCACTTGGTGGATAATGAGAGAGAATGACGCGAATGTTTTTAAGAGGTTTGAAGCGGGAGATACGTCAACATCTTATTTCTCATAAAGCGTGTTAGTATTCGGATGTTGTAAATAGGGCTCGATTAGTGGAGCGCGATAACGAGTCAGTCAATAACTAAAAGAGAGTAGCGACAAAATTATAATACCGGGAGAGTAGTCATCGAGCGGTGACAAAAAAGCGTGGAGGAATCAACGGGCAAAAATGGTAACCACTTGATTGGTAATCGGTACGAAACAATAAGAATGGAAATTTCAAGAATAGGAGATTCAACAATGATGGAAAGACGTCATCACCAGCACCCGTTGTTAAGGAAGGAGAAAGACCACCTATCATATGCTTCAAATGCGGAGGGGAGGGACACATCAGTCCAAATTGCGTGATGCCGTCCAAAGCATGTTATAATTATGGAAGAGAAGGTCACTTAGCCCAATTTTGTCGTTCACCGAAGACAAATTCAGCTATGATGGAGGCACCAAAGGCCGTCCCAGAAAAGTCAAAGCCGGTAGTACAAGGGAGAGCGTTTGTTGTGACCTCCCAGAAAGCAAGGAACCCGAATGAGGTCATCATGGGTAAGCTTATCATAAACTCTAACGAAGTCTATACTTTATTTGATACCGGTTCTACCCATTATTTTATTTCTCCTACTTGTGCTCATCAATTAAATTTAACTCCGGAGAAATTAGACTTTGACTTATCTATGGAAACTCTATTGGGAGAAACCTTCATTACATCCACTGTTTATAAGTCTTGTTTGGTTCAAATCGGTACCCTCACATTACTTGTCGATCTTATTTTATTGAAAATACTTGCATTTGACATGATTCTAGGGATTGATTGGTTAACTACTCATCATGCAAAAATTGATTGTTTTCGTAAAGTTGTTAGCTTTCATATTCCTAATCAACCTATTATCTTTGAATTCAAGCGACCAAACCATTAAAATCAATCACGGTCATCTCAAGCCATAAAAGCTATTCGTTTATTAAAAAGCGGATGTCAAGCTTTCTTAGCTCATATCATGATTTAAACAAAAATAAACGTCGAGTTTTGAGCGATATTTCTATTGTTAATAAATTTCTGACGTATTCAGAAGAACTTACGGCCTACCCCAGAGGGTGAAATTGAATTTTGTATCGACCTTGAACGTTAAAACCCATTTCAAAAGCCCCATATCGAATGGCTCTATTGAACTTCAGGAGTTAAAGACCCAAGCTGCGGGAATTGTTAGACATTGGCTTTATTCGATCCTAGTACTTCTCCTTGGGGTGCTCTGTTCTATTCGTGAAGAAGAAAGATGGGAGTATGCGACTTTGTATTGATTATCGGGAGTTGAATCATGTCACCATCAAAAATAGGTATCCATTGCCACGTATTGATGGCGTGTTTGACCCGATTGCAAGGAGCCAAATTCTTTTCAAAGATTGATCTTTGTTAGGATATCACCAATTTAAGATTAGAAGCAGATGACATTCCAAAGATGGCTTTCGGAACTTCGATGCGGGCATTATGGATTCCTAGTCATGTCCTTTGGATTGACTAATGCTCCTCCGCCTTCATGGATATGATGAACCAAAAGTATTCAAGGAATATTTGGATCACTTTGTGGTCGTCTTTATTGATGACATCCTTATTTATTCCAAAAGCCGTGAAGATCATGAGAGCAACACTTGAGGTCGACACTCCAAAAGCTTTGTGAATATAAGCTTTATGCCAAGTTGAAGAAATGCGAGTTACGGCGAGGAAGTAGCATTCCTTGGGCACGTGGTATCAAGTCATGGAATATCATTGACCAAAGAAAGATTGAAGCTATTCAAAGTTTGCAGAGCAACCTAAATCGATGATAGAAGTACGTAGCTTTCTCGGTTTAAGTGGTTATTATCGGAGATTTGTGAAAAGGATTTTCTCGAATCGCTACTCCATTGACTCGGTGACTCGGAAAGATACAAAGTTCGGTTGGAGGCGAAGAATGTGAGAAGAGTTTTCAAGAACTCAAGAGGAGACTAATTTCAAAGACTGTTACGACAATACCATCGGCTCGGAGGATTTGTCATCTACTGATGATGCTTGAAGCAAAGGGTTGGGATGTGTTCTCATGCAACATGGAAAAGTTATAGCTTTATGCCTCGCGACAACACAAAGAATATGAGAGGAATTATCCTACTCATGATCTAGAGTTGGCGGCTATTATCTTTGCACATAAAATTTGGAGGCATTACTTGTATGGGGAGAAAGTGGAGATCTTTACGGATCATAAAAGCCTCAAATATTTCTTCACTCAAAGGAACTCAACACGCGACAACGACGTTGGCTTGAACCATTGAAAGATTATGATCATACCATCAATACCATCACGAAAAGCGAATGTGGTAGGCGGCGCATTGAGTAGAAGATCATATGCAAGCACGAGTGCGATATTGTCGTATGAAAGGCCTATTTTGTGTGACTTGCAAAGGATGGAGATAGAGTTAAAGACTCCAGGGACGCATGTGATGATAGTGAATATACGAGTAGAACCGACTTTAACCAATAAAGTTAAAGCTGCTCAAGCTACAGACCTGGAGCTGATGCGTATGATGAAGAAAGTACAAGAAGGTGCTATGCCAGAAGCAAGAATTGATGAAGAAGGAATACTTCGAGTAAACTCCAAACTTTGTGTTCCTAACGACCCTGATTTAAAGTATAAAATCATAATGGAGGCGCACAACACACCGTTTGCAATCCATCCTGGGAGTACCAAAATGTTTCATGATATTCGTCATACATTTTGGTGAAGCAATATGAAGAGAGAGATAGCGTTGTTTATCTCAAGGTGTCTAACTTGTCAACGAGTTAAAGCATAGCATCAAGTACCAAAAGGTCCATTGCAACCACTTGAAATTCCAGAATGGAAGTGGGAGCACATTACCATGGATTTCGTTACCGGTCTTCCTAAGGTTTCTCATGGCATAGATGCGATTTGGGTCATTGTTGATAGATTGACCAAGTGCGCTCATTTCTTCACCGATATGAGAAACTTATACACTTGAGCGTCTTGCTTCGTATGTACATAAGCGAGATTGTAAGGGCGCATGGTATGCGGTATCCATAGTTTACGATCGAGACCCAAGATTCACTTCACGATTTTGGGTTAATTTACAAAAAGCTATGAGCACAGACTTACGATTTAGCTTCGGCATATCATCCTCGGACGGACGGACGATCGGAGAGGACTATTTAAACTCTTGAAGATCTATTAAGACTCGTGTCCTTGATTTCAAGGAAGTTGGGACAAGTTCTTACCATTAGTGGAGTTTTCCTACAACAAGCAGTTATCAAGCAAGTATTGGCATGGCTCCATTCAAGCGTTGTATGGAAGAAAGTGTCGTTCTCGATTATCTTTGGGATGAGGTGGGTGAAGCAGCGTTGTTGGGACCGGAGTTGGTATGTATGACTATGGAAAAGATTCAAATGATCCGACAACGATAAAAACCTCACAAAATCGATAAAAGAGTTATCTTGATCTTCATCGAAAGGGCGTGGAATTCGATATAGGAGATCGTGTGTTGTTACGTGTTGCTCCATGGAAAGGAGTTACAAGATTTGGAAAGAGAGGAAAACTCAATCCTCGATTCATCGGTCCATTTTAATCCTCGATCGAGTAGGGGCGTGGCCTATAGACTCGCTTTTACCGCCAAGTATGTCTCGTGTTCATAACGTTTTTCACATATCCATGTTACGTAAATATGTGAAAGACCCAAACCACATTATTGAGTTAGAATCGGATGAAATAGCGGAAGATTTGAAGTATGAAGAGGTTCCTATTCAAATCTTGGATAAGAAGGAACATATTCTACGCTCCAAGGTTATACCTCAAGTCAAAGTTTTATGGAGAAACCATGATGTTGAGGAAATGACTTGGGAGTTAGAATCTGAAATAAAATCAAGGTATCCTTACCTCTTTGACATACCAGGTACGTACCCTAATTTCGAGGGCAAAATTTCATAAGAAGGGGAGGTTGTAAGACCCAAACTTTTATAAATAAAGATGAATTTTCTATAAATATTATTTTTGAATATTATGGAGTAAAATTGATATAATAGTTGTGGGTAATATTTATAAATTTTGCAAAGTAAGCAAGTTGTTATAAAATATTTGTTTGGTGGGGAATATTCTTTTTGTGGGGAATATTAAATGCGACTACTCAATCATTAGTGGACCTCTAGCAACGAAAGTATTGTCGTAGTTAGAAAAGCGACAAAATTATCTTTCTATAAAAATAACGGAGGTGTTACCATTAAAAGCTGTTGAACTACCCAAGTAGTAAAAAGTACGATGTCTGGCGTGGATCGCATAGTAGACACGGTATTAATTATTGATGCTTACGTGAGAAGTCACTCATTATACTCAATTATTTACTCTGATAATAATTGCGCATCATAACTCTTATATTATTGATTCAATTATTGTCACAAGATCATCTCGTATAATATGTTATATTATTAAATCAATAATTGAGGCGACAAGTTATAAATGATTAATAATTGTTGAAAGATTAAATATGTGTTGATTAAAAATAAAATGATTTGTGGTAATATTTATTCAATCCTTGATGTATATAAAAGTGCATTATGAGGCGTTTGTGGTAAGTTTGGTTATTTTATGGGGGGCCCATATGTCATCATCTAAGAGTCTCTTCGTCAATAGTAATTACCTTCATCAATAGTAATTACCTTCGTCAATAGTAATTACCTTTACTAGATGCAAACCATTTGCCGTTTCATATTACAGGCGTCGAACCACTTATCGTTTCACATTACAGGCGCCGAACCAATTGTCGTTTCACATTACAGGCGTCAAACCACTTTTATTTTTACATCACCAGTCGTCAAGCCACTTGCCTTTTCACATGGCAAGTGCTAAGCTAGAAATCTTCTATAAATAGAGGCCTAGTGCTTCATTATTTTTCATGAATTCATTCAAGCTATAGAGAGAGAAATTATAGAGAGAATAAGAGAGAAAGAAGAAGAGTATTCTGTTACTACACTACTACAGTATTCAATCTCCTACTAAAGTAAGGGGTGTTATTCTTTCTTATTCATGAAGAGAAGCATTGTTATTCCATTGCTTATTATTACATTGGAATAACCTCATCTCGTGGTTTACCCTATACTTGGTGACATTCTTCTATTATTTTGTTGGAACATCCTATCTGTGTGTGTTTTACAGGACTGGTTCCGTCTTCTTTATTATTATTACATTGGAACATCTTATACGTGTGTTTTACGGACTGGTTAAAATCTTTATTATTATTACATTTGAAACATCTTTGTCTCGTGTGTTTTACGCCGCACTGGATCCATTCTTTATTATTACATTTGGAATATCTTGTATGCATGCATTTTCTTGGGACACGGTTCCGTTATTTATTATTTTGTTAGAATAACACCGCATGCGGCCTATCGCATGCATGATGATTTCTTTTGTTATTCCATTCTTTATTATACTTAGGTGGTTAAAACTTTGACTTTTATACTCCATGAAATTAGTGGAATATCCTTGATATTTGCGCTTCATCCAGTATCCTTTCATGGAAATATTCTTCTAAGTATTCTTGAATTTTACTCTACAAAGCAATATCATATTATATCGAGTTTGGATGTTATTGGTTCTGGATAAATTAATTCTTGAACTTGTTTTATTGAATTCTTATATCATTGTCATCATTCTCATATTTATATTTTTTGAAAGTCATCTGGCACAGTAGTGCATAGATGGACTTGGTATGATTATGACCGAGGATTATTCGGTGTAATCTTAATAGTAATGTTACAAATGATGTGGTAAAATCCTCATTGGCCGTAGTGCATTGATGGGACGATTGTTGGCATGATCATGACCATTAATGAATACACAAATATTCTTGGCCCGTAGTGCATGGATAATTGTGGTCGTGATACTAAAGAATATCCTTGGTAGTAGTGCGGGGGTGATTCGATGATGTGGAATATTTATTGTTGAGTCTCAAACTTATATGATGATGAAAAACCTTTTAAATCATAAAAGATAGTAGATTTTATTCTCTACTTGACTCTTTTAATGGATTCTTTGGTTTCTGTAATGAGTTAGACTTGATGTTTGTTATATTTTATCAATTTAACTTTGTTGAAGGCTAATGATAATTTATTACGCATTATCTTAGTTATAATATTTCTTCTTTGGGCTAGTTGAGCTCACCCTTTTTTTCACTATTCTCTCTTGAAATGAGAATATATTTGGGACGAGTCGGGGAACGGAGTAATGGTCCAGAGGATAGCATTAGTAGTCCTCACTATTCTGTGAAATAGTGTGATAATAATTGTAATGAGGACTCCTTTTGAGTTTGTATTATCTCCAGTAGACAATATTTGTATTCAAACTCACAGTTTATGTTTTGTCGTATTGTACACGACAGTTGTATTAGTAAGTTGTATTTGAATTCTGTACCATGTATCTGGCGACCTAAGATGGGTGATGTATACCTAATTTTGGGGGCGTCACACTAGCAGTATATTCAGAAGGCAAGTGGGTCCACATGATATAATAAATTTAGTCATTGTTGATTATGTAATTCGTGGGCTTAGAAAGATCAGAACTGGCCTTGTATCAAATTGACCCAAATTTGTGTCTCATCCTTCTCTTTAAGTTTTCTTGTGTTAACTTCAGCCCAAACATCTTGGATCAATCCATTGAGACCTTGTGTTATCCCCACGTCCCTTTAGTCTTGTTTGAGTCAACGCATGTCATGTCCTCATCAGTCCTCTCCTCCTGAAAAGGATTTGTCCTCAAATCAACACCTAAATCAAACGGACTTAGATTAATAACGTTAAATGTGGCACTAACATTATACTCACATGGAAAATCCAATTTATAGGCATTGTCTTTCATACGCTCGAGAACTTGAAATGGACCATCTCCCCGCGGAAGCAATTTCGAATGTCTTTGAACTTGGAATCTTTTTTTTCACATATGTAACCACACCCAATCTCCGAGCTCAAAGATCACTTGATGTCGTCCCTTGTTCACGTGCTTAATGTACTGTTCCATCCTCCGTTCAATGTTTAGTCTGGCTTTTTCATGAATCTTTTTAACAAGATCAACCTTTTTCTTTCCATCCATGTTAGTATATTCAGAAATAGATAATGGTGATAAATCCAACGGTGTCAAAGGATTAAAACCATATACAATTTCAAATGGAGAAAAATTAGTAGCAGAATGAACAGAATGGTTAAATGCAAACTCAACATGTGGTAAACATTCTTCCCATTGCTTGATATTCTTTTAAATGATCGCCCGTAACAATGCCGACAAAGTATTATTTACTACTTTAGTTTGACCATCAATTTATGGATGACAAGTAGTTGAAAATAACAGTTTAGTACCCAATTTACACCTTAAAGTCTTACAAAAGTAACTTAAGAACTTTGTATCTCAATCAGAAATAATAGTTTTAGGCATACAATTCAAACACACAATCTCTCTAAAGAACAAATCAGCAACATGAGATGCATCATCAGTTTTATGACATGGAATAAAATGTGCCATTTTTAATAATCTATCCACGACCACAAATATCGAATCATGACCATGCTTAGAACTAGGTAAACCCAACACAAAGTCCATAGAAAGATCAATTCAAGGTTCATTAGGAATAGGCAATGGTGTATACAATCCATGGGGTTGAACACGAGATTTAGCTTGGCGACAAGTAATACATATATCACATATTCTTTCCACATCTCGTTTCATATGAGGCCAATAAAAATGTTCTTTCAAAACAGCAAAAGTTTTAGCAACACCAAAATGTCCCATTAAAACACCCCCATGTGATTCCATAACCAATAACTCACGCAAAAAACATGCAGGTTGTCAGGAATAAGCATGTGAATGATATTCCTACTTATATATGATTTGATTATGATATATATATATATATATATATATATATATATGAATGAATATGCAAGTATGCTTGCATTAAGAAAAGTTGTAAAGTCCTTTGATAGATAATAGAAACATGTGTACAAGGACTTAGAATGAATTAATCAAGTATGTTAGGTTGATCCCACATAAGCAAAACAGCTTTGTAAAGTCCTTAAAAAGAAATGATGTACAAGGACTATAAACATAGAAAGATCAAGCATGATAGGTTGATCTTATGATGTACTCCCTCCGTCCCATAGTTATAGGCTGATTTTCCATTTTTGGATGTCCCAATATATAGGCTACTTACTATTTATAAAATTTAAATGGTTCATTCTTTTACTTTTATGCCCTTATAATAAATATTCAACCATTACTCTTTTTTTTTATGAAACAGCATTCAATGTCATTATTTTTATCACCACATTTAATGTTGTTGTATTCTCAATAAAAGAATTCAACTTTTTAGGCTTTACTAGTTTAACATATTTTGTGTATAAAAGACAATTGGTTGAAAGTTTATGTAGATTAAAAACTCCTTTTTTGGTTAAAATTCTATGGTTAAAGACTTAATTGTCAGTACACGTTAATCAATTAAGTTGAGAGTTCCAGTGTGATAAGTAAGGAGTAATTAACTTATTCATTAATTCCATATTAAGGGGTATATGTGGAAAAGTTTTGTTAAAAATTGCCACTAACTGATTTTCTTAAACTATGTGCCAATAAAAATCAGCCTATAACTATGGGACGGAGGGAGTAATAGATAGGCTTGTCTGATTGTCGAGCACTGCACTAGAAATCGTAGTCTGGCAGAAGAGTCAAGGAAAACTCGAGAGCTATCAAGGCAGAATCGTAGTCTGCAAGATTGTAGTCTTGGAGTTCTTAGACTGCCAGGAAAGACGAGGAGAGGATCGTAGTGTGTCGAGGAGAACTTCCTCAGGGCCGTAATCTGGCGAGGAAGTCGTGTTCGTAATCATAGAGACTGACCGCTTTCACGAGCCAACCGAGTATCTGCCAAAGCCAAGTCAAGAATCGTAGATTACACTCAGAGTCATAGAGTCTATAGATCATATCAGAGGCAGAGATCGTAGAAGCGGAAGATCAGATAAAGACAATAAGCACAATGATAGAAATCGTAGAGTGTCAAGATCTCGATCTCGAGTCGTAAGTATCTGCATGTACGGAAAGTGAATCGTAGAGTGTAGAACTGAGACTTCAACAGATATGCTCAAAATGTTAAGGCAGAATCGTAGAACAAATACGATTCTCAACAAATGAGAACTCCCAGAATATCCAAAGGAATGAAGCCTCTAGTTGGCACTGCAAAGATACATCCCATCTGAAGGAAACCAGAGAGCACTTATGGCGCCCCCAAATCCAGGTTCCTTCAAACCTCGGATCCGGTCCGCCACGATACTACTATCGTCAAACTATTTATATATATTATTCATAACTTAATGAATATAACTTTACTTATTACAATTTAAAATATAAATTCATTCCATTTCCAGGATCTGCACAATGACCCCAAACTTTTATAAGTTTATAATCCTGGTCATTTACTATTCCTATATTACATCACATTCGATATTATAAAAACACAGAATAATTTAAACTTTTTTAATCTCTTGAATAAATTCTTTTATTGATTTCATAACCTTGAACCAATTACAATTCTTGAATAAACTATATAATATGGTTCAGTCTATTGGAATTAATGTATAAGATTTTATATCTTGATTCGATATCCTCTATGTATTAACTAATACAACCTTATAATACAACAAGTATTAAACATCGTAAGTATATATCAAGTACACTCCTAGAACCTAAACATGGTTCAAGTAATAATCTAAATAGTATCCTTCATTGCGAAACTATCTACTTTGTCAACAAAGAAGCACGAAATCTTTACTGTGAGTCCTTAACCTGCAAAAGTGGTTATTTGCAAGGGTGAGCTCGACAGCCCAACAATTCTAACAGTTTTCAAGCAGCACATACCATATAATATCATATTCAGTTCATGTATTCATAATCAATTAATATATACTACGCATGTTACCTCTCACATAACAAGCATAGAGCTTTTATATCACAAGCATATCATCAAAGATCAACTTTCACATTTCATACATATCTCATATGCATTTCATATATATACATCAACATTTGCATCGCATAATATAGCTCAACTAACAGTTATCAAATTCATATAACAAATAGGAACTGAAAGACTTTCCTGATTCATAGTTTATGAACTACGACTTAATTGCTTAACGCTTAACTGCACTTCGTGTATTCCTACATAGTTATATAATCATGGATTCATATCCATTAGTCACATATTTCATACATTCTCAATGTAATAACAATGTTACATTATTTTCTAACTAGGCTCGTAAAACCTTCATTTCACTTTCTCATCGTACTTTTAGAATTGCTATATATGTATAGGTATTCCTTAACCATCCGTACTTGACATCAACTTCATATACATTTATCATTCACTTGACTCGCTATGTGTTCGACACATTTTTAAAGTTTAAAGATACGTGATCTATATCGTTCATATTCAAACTACTTAGTTTAATGATGATTTATTTCAATCAATAAAGCTTAAAAACTTTCTTTAACAAGATTCTATGTTATAAGCTTTTAAACAAATAAGCCTCTACTAGCATGCTTCACATGTATATAACATAGTTTATTTGAAAACGTATTTTAAATCACACTTAAAATGTCCAATTCATGCTTAGCTAAAAGATGAACATAATCGTCATGTCTAGGGGCATAAGGCATTCAAGTTCACTTTTAAAAGTTATTATAAGCCAAGGTAAAACAACTAGGTACCACTTTTAATCTCATTTCATTGCTAAGTAATCCATGTATGTATGTTATTACATTTAGAACTTTAAGTCCACAAGTTACTTTAAGTTCGTTCTTAAAGTTTCAAGTTTTTTTTAGAAATCATTTTCAACTAAGCTATTGTAAGTTGATAATAAGTAAAGCAACTTTAAATCACTTCTCATTCTTAAGTATATTCATAACTTAACAAGATATATGTGTTAAAATATCATAACTTCAAAGACTCGAGGTTCGTCAATATTCGTTTCTCAAAACTCTAAGTTTCTTTTCAAAACACATACTAAGCCATGCTAAATCATTCTATAATGAGTAAGGTAATCTTATATGTCATGTCTATTATCATGCATTTTTATGTTACATCACATAGAATAACATATTCCATCATCGGGAGCACTATACTTGCGTATGTGCTCGCTCAACGCCCTCCGATGGCCTTCGATTACGTAACAGTCACAAAGATGACTATTTTGAGCCTTCCTAATTACCTCAAATTGATAAACTTAAAGCACAAAAGTTGTAGGTCTATTCGTTCTCTTTCCGGATCTTCTTGAATCTCGTCAATCGAAGTTCGTATGAAAACATTATGGATGTTTTAGTAAAGCATGTTACGTTAGATTTTTCTCAAAGATTCAGTAATTCACCACCACCCGTAGGAAAGGGGTCTTCTTCTATAAATAGCCCACTTGGGTTGGGTATAGCTACTGTTAACTCATGGATTCATGCTCTGCTACAAAATAACAAGCCAAAAATCATTTCTACCTTCATGATTTGAGTTATACATGTCCAAATTAGTCCATTTTCGATTCTATGGATTCGTAATTCATAGAACTACAACATACTATAATACCCATCGACTAACATAAACATTAACTAACCCAAATATGAATCTATAACTCATTTTCATGCAAATATTCATGTTTTGAATAATTTAGCGAAATCATTCACTACGAATTCGATTCTAAACCAAATTGGTTCGTTTAACTTCCGTTGATTTTGTATTCAACCATATTAACGATGTCTGACATCAATTCATGGATTATAACAATCCTTAACCATCAATTTTATGACTCAAAAGCTATTTTTCTAAGAACTTTGTAAAACTTGAACTTAAGAACATAGTTTAAGAATTATACCTCTTGATGCTAAGTTGACAACCATGAATCTTAACTTCTGACTTCTCCCAATTTCTCAACCACTCACTCACTAGAATTCTCAGAATTTCAAATGGGAAGAATGAAGAAGAGGGTCTCTATTTATAGAAGAACCATGGACCAAGTTTGGGTTTTGCTCCATGAATGAAACCAAAGGAAGAAGGAAGAAGCTATTGGATTGAAGGAGTTTGGTGGAAAATCAAATCAACCCACTCCCCTCTTCATCATTTGGAAGCTATAGATTTTGGAGAAGAAGAAGCAAGCTAGCTACTAGCCTTTTTCATTTTCACGTGAATGAGAAAAATGACACAATTTGGGACACTCCCTTCTAATACTCAAAGACTTCATATTATTAATAATAGCATATATGGTTTATTTGATATTTTCCTCCAAATGTGCATACATATACACCCACTCACATAGAATTATATAATCCATGTACATTGGTTTATTCCAATTAATATTTACATTAGACTATAATATAACTTAGTTGGGAACCAATATTATTTTCCATAAAATTTATCATCTCAAATATACCCAATTATCATCATGATAATTAATATTAATTATTTATGGACTCACCATTTATTTTCCAATTAAATCCCCAATTGATTTAGCTTCACTAGTTATGCCACACAAGACATAATTATGTGAACTTAGTAATTAATAGTCCACAAGCTTATAATAATATAATCTCACAAAATAATATTATTCTCAATATTACATCTTATAACATGGTCATGGAAGTGGTCCATTGCACCATGTTACACTCTATTATCTCACTTGTACATAATGCTAACATACTATTCTTTATACATATGTATTCAAATACTTCATATATTATATAGTTACTATTGAAGTGTCACACTTCAATTCATATCATATAGATGTAGCTACTATATAATATAAAATCATTGCACATACAAGTTAATTCCTTCAATTATTCATTCATTAAATTATTTAATGAATGCTTATTCCATCACTTTGCCACACTAAGCATATCACACAAGCTTACATTAAGCTTATTACTTATTCTCATTACTTATTCATTTCCTACCACATTACTATAATCAAAATTATGTACTTATCCATAACATAAGATGTTTTTATCATGTTTTCTCTAAATATAAGAACTAATCATAATAACACGATTTACTCATTTTTCGCAAGATATTATTCTTAATATAATATCTTTGTAATATTAAAATATTTACATGCACGACACACACACATTACACACTATATATAGAAAATAAGTTTATTTCTATTATGTTAAATTGATTCCATCAACTTTTATAGCAAATATATTTAATATATTTACCATATTACTTAATCACACACATTACCTCGCATAAAGCTATATAAGGTAATATCAAAATAATATTCTCCCTTTTATTAAAATAATCAAATGCTAGGATTTATTTTAATATCCTTTAGTAGAAATATACTATAATTATTTCTCTTCCACCAAATCACATAATTCAGGTAGGTATATATATATATAACATATACATACATTCTTTTAATCTACCTTTATCATAGTGTATCAAATTACTCAATAAATCTCTAACCACTTTAAAGGTATATCGATTTTCTTCTCTCGTCAACAACGCATATATATACAAGTCTAAACCTAGCACGTCGAGAGTCTTTAATAGTATTCAATATAGTACAATCGAGTGGTTTCCACAAAAACCAACAAATTAGTTTAGTCTCGTTTACACTTATTTTCAAATGAGTTAGATCGATCACTAATTCAGTATATACCTCCGCTCTCGAAGGAATCGTTTAGCCCAGCTCCTATACATCCACCATTAAAGAGTAAGGTTGTATTTCCTTAGACTTGATACTTACTCGTACCAATACTCAAGAAATTGGTGATTATCACAGATATTTAATGTCACCAACTTACTTTTATAAAATAATTTTATATAAATTATTTAATATCAATGGATAATTTTTATCCATCTTCTTACTAATTTATCTCTACAATTCATAATAAATATATAATAATGATATATTTATTAAACACATAAATCACTTATTGCATAGTTTATATTACTTTCTGCAACACCATTCAACATACCTCGCAACACATATATATATTCTTAATCGAACCCTTCTCATGCCTTAAGAATTTTATTTACTAAAATCTTATTTTAATAATTTCTAAAAATTTGGGTTCTTACATCCTCTCCCCTTTATAAGGATTCTGTCCTCAGAATCACTGAAACCTCCTCTACTCCATGCTATTCCGAATAATACATATTCTTTTCGAATAATTTTATCCATTCTCTTTTCGAAAGTTTTATTATAACTTGCTCACTTGCATTCTACCACATTCTCCTTTCTAAGGAACATTCTACTCACTACATTCATCACACAGAAGAATAAGAGTCTTCCACGATTTTTCAATAATCGGGAAGTAGTATGAATAACTCAGATTCAAAATTATGCTGAGGGGTCACAAGACCGTGAACTCTTCTCTAGGTTTACAAATGCTTCAACAAAATCCTTCACTGCAAACAAAAGTGTTTATCAATCACATGAATGAAAACACCCTCCACGCGCATACTAGGTGGCTAACTATTGTACCACCACGTTGGGTCACAACGTAGTGTTTTATAACGACTATATGCGTTACGCTCGGAACCATTGTCCCCGAAAACATGTCCCCTTATAGGGTTGTTCACCTCAGCTTTTCAACAACTGAATCCGCACCAGAGAAATCTGGTTTGGCATAATTACTCAAGAACGGCTTGAATTCCATAAATATTTTTCAACAAATAGTGCTCAGCCAAATCAAATAGCTTAGACTTTTATCAACAACTCGGACTTCAATCAAAATAATTTAGCTAACTTAATTGACCTTCTTCATAATTTAAAAGAAAACAAAAAATTCTTTTATGACATCATGATACCATACTAGATTAGTAGTACGTTGAGGATTCCGCCATTATGTGACTTTGTCATACTACACCGTACCAAAATTGGCTAACGATCTTTTGATCACAACCAACACTAGATTCAACTGCATGGATGAATCCATCATTTACCATACACCATATCAATGATGCGCATGGTTAGAAATACATTTTGAAAATTTCAAATCATTTTTGTCTTAGCCGAAACAATTGGCATAGACATAAGAATAAAGGTATTGTTTTTAAACATCATTGGTTCAATCACAAGATCCAATGTTTTCAAGAAAACAGAAGTACAAATCATCAGCACGAAATCAATAACCTTTAAAAATCTAGCAGAGCTAGAAGATTTAGAAAATCCACATTTCTCCATCAACTTCAATCTTTACTACACCAAAATTTCTAACTTCATAACATATATATACCGATACAGTTCATCAAACTTACCACACTTTGGAAATTCAGGAACTTGCCACAATTATATGAGTTTAAGAACTTATCCTAGTCAGACCATAGGCGTCCATTCGCTGAGGGGTTCAAAACATTTCATATAATTATGAGTCACGAACGTACCATGTGCATGAGTTTTAAGAACTCACGCCTAATCTTAATATTCTCTACCTTAATCTTAATAGTATCTATCTATCAAATATGATATGAGAAAAGAATCACCTTCTCACCATAAGCATATCGATAACGCGACACCGACATTCCAGTGATTATCATTGTTAGGAACCGAGCATGAGCACAAAGCCTCCGCCCACACAAATGTTTGTACAACCCAGCTCTCACATGAGTCCTCAACTGAAATCCCACTTAACTCTCTCTTACACTTAACTTGCTCTTTGCTCGATACGAATTATTCGTATCTCATCACAGACAACTCCTCATGAGTTCACATCATACCATTTTACAGTACATCCTCTTATAGCATCAAGCTATACACACTTAGTCGTTACAGACTATTTATCACTTCATAGCTCATTCCGATCACGTCGTGATCATCAATTTACCTTAGGGTTCTTTCCTTATTATCAACAAAACTCCACTCGAGTTCATTCTCATCATCTTTGTCATCTTCATCTTATAGATAACATCTTAACATTTTTATTATCGGAGTTAGGAAACTCCTGAATTATCATTCTCTTAGATACTTCAAGATTCTTCTTTGAATCTTCACTTATATATTTTAATCTTTATCTTTCTCTCACTCAGGTTATAGCCTAAGGTACACTTACCTAAGTTTATAACCTACAACTTTGATACCAACCTATGGCGCCCCCAAATCCAGGTTCCTTCAAACCTCGGATCCGGTCCTCCACGATACTACTATCGTCAAACTATTTATATATATTATTCATAACTTAATGAATATAACTTTACTTATTACAATTTAGAATATAAATTCATTCCATTTCCAGGATCTGCACAATGACCCCAAACTTTTATAAGTTTATAATCCTGGTCATTTACTATTCCTATATTATATCACATTCGGTGTTATAAAAATGCGGAATAATTTAAACTTTTTCAATCTCTTGAATAAAATCTTTTATTGATTTCATAACCTTGAACCAATTACAATTCTTGAATCAACTATATAATATGGTTCAGTCTATTGGAATTACTGTATAAGATTTTACATCTTGATTCGATATCCTCTATATATAAACTAATACAACCTTATAATACAACAAGTATTAAACATCGTAAGTATATATCAAATACACTCCTAGAACCTAAACATGGTTCAAGTAATAATCTAAATAGTATCCTTCATTGCGAAACTATCTACTTTGTCAACAAAGAAGCACGAAATCTTTACTGTGAGTCCTTAACCTGCAAAAGTGGTTATTTGCAAGGGTGAGCTCGACAGCCCAACAATTCTAACAGTTTTCATGCAGCACATACCATATAATAGCATATTCAGTTCATGTATTCATAATCAATTAATATATACTACGCATGTTACTTCTCACATAACAAGCATAGAGGTTTATATCACAAGCATATCATCAAAGATCAACTTTCACATTTCATACATATCTCATATGCATTTCATTTATATACATCAACATTTGCATCACATAATATAGCTCAACTAACAGTTTTCAAATTCATATAACAAATAGGAACTAAAAGACTTGCCTGATTCGTAGTTTATGAACTACGACTTAATTGCTTAACGCTTAAGCGCGCACCGTGTATTCCTACGATTATATAATCATGGATTCATATCCATTAGTCACATATTTCATGCATTCTCAATGTAATAACAATGTTACATTATTTTCTAACTAGGCTCGTAAAACCTTCATTTCACTTTCTCATCGTACTTTTAGAATTGCTATATATGTATAGGTATTCCTTAACCATCCGTACTTGACATCAACTTCATATACATTTATCATTCACTTGACTCGCTATGTGTACGACACATTTTTAAAGTTTAAAGATACGTGATCTATATCGTTCATATTCAAACTACTTAGTTTTATGATGATTTATTTCAATCAATAAAGCTTAACAACTTTCTTTAACAAGATTCTATGTTATAAGCTTTTAAACTAATAAGCCTCTACTAGCATGCTTCACATATATATAACATAGTTTATTTGAAAACGTATTTTAAATCACACTTGAAACGTCCAATTCATGCTTAGCTAAAAGATGAACATAATCTTCATGTCTAGGGTCATAAGGCGTTCAAGTTCACTTTTAAAAGTTATTATAGACCAAGGTAAAGCAACTAGGTACCACTTTTAATCTCATTTCATAGCTAAGGAATCCATGTATGTATGTTATTACATTTAGAACTTTAAGTCCACAAGTTACTTTAAGTTCGTTCTTAAAGTTTCAAGTTTTTTTTAGAAATCATTTTCAACTAAGCTATTATAAGTTGATAATAAGTAAATCAACTTTAAATCAATTCTCATTCTTAAGTATACTCATAACTCAACAAGATATATGTGTTAAAATATCATAACTTCAAAGACTCGAGGTTCGTCATTATTTGTTTCTCAAAACTCTAAGTTTCTTTTCAAAACACATACTAAGCCATGCTAAAGCATTCTATAATGAGTAAGGTAATCTTATATGTCATGTCTATTATCATTCATTTTTATGTTACATCACTTAAAATAACATATTCCATCGTTGGGAGCACTATACTTGCGTATGTGCTCGCTCAACGCCCTCCGATGGCCTTCGATTACGTAACAGTCACAAAGATGACTATTTTGAGCGTTCTTAATGACCTTAAATTGAAAACCTTAAAGCACAAAAGTTGTAGGTCTATTCGTTCTCTTTCCGGATCATCTTGAATCTCGTCAATCGGAGTTCGTATGAAAACATTATGGTTGTTTTAGTAAAGCATGTTCTGTCAGATTTGTTCTCAGCAGTTGCAGTCAGACCACCCCCGCCGAGGCGGGGGTCTTACCCTATAAATAGCCCACCGGGGCGGGCATAGCTACTGTTAACTCACGGATTCATGCTCTGCTACAAAATAACAAGCCAAAAATCCTTTCTACCTTCATAATTTGAGTTATACATGTCCAAATTAGTCCGCTTTTTGATTCTATGGATTCGTAATTCATAGAACTACAGCATACTATAATACCTATCAACTAACATAAACATTAACTAATCCAAATATGAATCTATAACTCATGTTCATGCAAATATTCATGTTTTGAATAATTTAGCGAAATCATTCACTACGAATTCGATTCTAAACCAAATTGGTTTGTTTAACTTCTGTTGATTTTGTATTCAACCATATTAACAATGTCTAGCATCAATTCATGGATTATAAAAATCCTTAACCATCAATTTTATGACTCAAAAGCTACTTTTTCTAAGAACTTTGTAAAACTTGAACTTAAGAACATAGTTTAAGAATTATACCTCTTGAAGCTAAGTTGACAACCTTGAATCTTAACTTCTGACTTCTCCCAATTTCTCAACCACTCACTCACTAGAATTCTCAGAATTTCAAATGGGAAGAATGAAGAAGAGGGTCTCTATTAATAGAAGAACCATGGACCAAGTATGGGTTTTGCTCCATGAATGAAACCAAAGGAAGAAGGAAGAAGCTATTGGATTGAAGGAGTTTGGTGGAAAATCAAATCAACCCACTCCCCTCTTCATCATTTGGAAGCTATAGATTTTGGAGAAGAAGAAGCAAGCTAGCTACTAGCCTTTTTCATTTTCACGTGAATGAGAAAAATGACACACAATTTGGGACACTCCCTTCTAATACTCAGCACTTAATATTATTAATAGCATATATGGTTTATTTGATATTTTCCTCCAAATGTGCATACATATACACCCACTCATATAGAATTATATAATCCATGTACATTGGTTTATTCCAATTAATATTTACATTAGACTATAATATAACTTAGTTGGGCACCAATATTGTTTTCCATAAAATTTATCATCTCAAATATACCCAATTATCATCATGATAATTAATATTAATTATTTATGGACTCACCATTTATTTTCTCAATTAAATCCCATTAATTGATTTAGATTTCACTAGTTATGCCACACAAGACATAATTATGTGAACTTAGTAATTAATAGTCCACAAGCTTATAATAATATAATCTCACAAAATAATATTATTCTCAATATTACATCTTATAACATGGTCAGTGGAAGTGGTCCATTGCACCATGTTACACTTTATTATCTCACTTGTACATAATGCTAACATACTATTCTTTTATACATATGTATTCAAATACTTATATATTATATAGTTACTATTGAAGTGTCACACTTCAATTCATATCATATAGATGTAGCTATTATATAATATAAAATCATTGCACATACAAGTTAATTCCTTCAATTATTCATTCATTAAATTATTTAATGAATGCTTATTCCATCACTTTGCCACACTAAGCATATCACACAAGCTTACATTAAGCTTATTACTTATTCTCATTACTTATTCATTTCCCACCACATTACTATAATCAAAATTATGTACTTCTCCATAACATAAGATGTTTTTATCATGTTTTCTCTAAATATAAGAACTAATCATAATAACACGATTTACTCATTTTCGCAAGATATTATTCTTAATATAATATCTTTGTATTATTAAAATATTTACATACACGACACGTACACACTATATATAGAAAATATGTAATACCCCAAAATTATTAATAAATGAAATTTATTTTCCTCTATTTATTATTTTAAAATAGTAAGGGTTGATTTGATTAATGTGGTTAGTTATGGGTAAAATGCGCAAATATTTTAAATAAGCAGGTGGTTATAAAATATTTATTGTTGTCGGGGAATATTCGTTTGGTCGTTTAATATTCTTGCTGTCGGGGAATATTAAATACAATGCGTGATCTTTTGTTGGCCCATAATGAAAGCGATTGGATGAAGAAAAAACGACAAGTATAAGTTGTTTATAAATAACGGTAGTAGATTATTACAAGATTATCTTGTTGGAATACCCGGTGGTTAAAACACGGTAATACACGTTGTTGCGACAAGAGTAGCACGGTATTGCACCAATTATTAATTCTTACGTAAGAAGGCTTTACTCGATAATTATTACGATGAATTACTATTAAATTATTTTATTTTATTGATTCAATAATTGTTGCGTTGATATTTTATATATTTTGTTGTTTCAATAATTGTCACTACACAAGTATTTTCCATTATCGAAGCAATAATTCATATTATCTGAATAATATTATTAGAAAACATTATTGACAATGTCTAGAAAGTTCTGTCTAAGGAGAGGTTTGGTCACCTAATTGCGCGTTAGTAAGGAGAAATTCTTATTGGAAAGCCCCTTTTCACAGGAAGCTACACAGTTGCCCGATCTTGTGATTCTGTAATATTATTTGTGAATAATTAATTATTGATTTATATGATGAGGAAAATATTCATTTTATGTGGATATAGATGGAGAAAATTTTTAAAGTGACAATTGTTGAAAATCGATATTTTATCTTTTCTGAAAAAATAATATTTTATTATATTATTATAATATGATAATGGGGATATTTTACAATGAATGTGGGATATATGAGTATATGAGGATGAGGAGTATTTTTATTGCAAAAGTTGTTTTAAAACATGTTAAACATATACGTGGGCCCATTTCTTGTTGAAATTTGATTATAGCATTGTAAAATCGCTTGGTTTATGGATTTCGGTCAATTTACATTTGGAATTTGGAAAAACTTTCTTCTACGCAAAGTTGTAGAGAATTGAATTTCCTATAAAAACTCGTGAGATTCAAATTTTGTGATAAAATAACTATTTATTATGAATTATTGAAGTTCGAAGTTCGAAATAATTGATTTTTGGAAGTTTTAATTAATTATTTTAAAAAAACGTTTTAACAAGTTGGTTGCACATGTTAATTCTTTGAAATCGATGTCTTGAGTGTGCGTAGAAAATTTATTAAATAATAATAATATTTTATTAAATTTTACGCTTTGGTGTTCTAAGCATTTTCCTATAAATAGGGTGCTTGGGTTAGAATTGAAAAAACACACCAGAAACTACAGATTTCTCTCTCTTTCTCTCTCGATATATTGAGCGTATTCTTGTGAGTATTTTAGTACTTTGAGTATTGCTATCGGTGAAAGTCCTTTCAAAGACTATATCCGATATACCGGTCGGAAATCTTATCCTTTTTAGGTAAGGGATGTTATTTTCTTCTCAAATGATATTATTTCTTCAATATCATTATGCTGAAATATTGGTTGGAAATTTTTATCAAATTTAGAACTTTTTCATGTCGGGGTTACTATTCATGAGTTCTTATTCATGAATTACTATTCATGAATTACTATTCACGAGTTCTTATTCATGAGTTCTTATTCACAGATTCTTATTCACGAGTACTATTCACTTAAAGCGTGATGATGTTTTTTGTGAAATTTCTATCTTTTGGTGTCTGAGTTCTTATTCACGTATACAACACTATTCACGAATACTGCACTATTCACCAAAAAAATGAAATTTCTTCTTTTTGTCAAAATATCTATTCGGATACTAGCTTTGATTGTATCCATGTTTTGATCATTCTTGAATTTTACCCCACGGTTATTTATGAAGTATTTTGAATGGGAATTGTTTAAAAGTACGAATCCTTAATATTTGTTCTTTTGCTTTCTTTGGATTCATTCTCTTTAAAATATTTTTGATCATCCTCGGTCCTAAATGATGATATAACCTGAATATCTTTGGCTTTGTAGTGCAAAGATGAATGATTTCGATGAATATCTTTGGCCGTGTAGTGCAAAGATGAGCAGTGTTTAGATGAACATGACCAATCGATGAATATCTTTGGCTGTAGTGCAAAGATGAATATTTGATTCGGATATATATTGATTGATGTTATAGGGATAAAAGATGAGCGATGAACTTTTAAATTTATATATAGAAGATAGTAGTTTGCATTCTCTACTTAACTCTTCTAATGGATTATTATTTCATTGCGAATATTGATTTAAAACTTGTTGTCTATTGTATTCTATTAGATTTTTCCTGTTGAAGACTAACGATAATTTGTTTTATATTATCTTAGTCATAATGTTCTTTACTGGGCTAGTTGAGCTCACCCTTTTCCTTGTTGTTCCATTTTTCTTCTCAGGAGGCGAGAATGTAGCGAGTACTAGTCGGGGTGTGGAATGATGGTTTTAGAAGTCGTTTTAGTAGTCCTCACCATTTTTGTAAAATAATGTATCAATAATTGTACTGAGGACTTATTTGAGTGTGGATATTGTCTAGATGACAATATTTATATTTAAACTCACAGTTTTTATGTTGTATTAATAAAGTTGTAGTTGTTTCTGTACCATGTATTTTGACGACTCAGAATGGGTGTTGTATACCTATTTTGGGGGCGTCACAAAATAAGTTTATTTCCTATTACGATAAATTGTTTCCATCAACTTATATAGCAAATATATTTTAATATATTTACCATATTACTTACTCACACACATTACCTCGTACAAGGCTATATAAGGTAATATCAAAATAATATTCTCCCTTTTATTAAAATAATCAAATGCTAGGATTTATTTTAATATCCTTTAGTAGAAATATACTATAATTATTTCTCTTCCACCAAATCACATAATTCAAGGTATATATATAACATATACATACATTCCTTTAATCTTCCCTTCTCGTCGTGTATCAAATTACTCAATAATTCTCTAACCACTTTAAAGGTATATCGATTTTCTTCTCTCGTCAACAACGTACATATATACAAGTCTAAACCTAGCACGGGCCGAGTCTTTAATAGTATTCAATATAGTACGCTGAGTGGTTTCCCTAAACAACCAACAAATTAGTTTAAAGTCTCGCCTACTGTTTTGTTTTTCACGGTTGAGTTAGATCATTCACTAATTCGTATATACCTCCGCTCTCTGAAGGAATCGTTTAGCCCAGCTCCTATACATCCACCATTAAAGAGTAAGGTTGCATTGCCTTAGACTTGATACTTACTCGTACCAATACTCAAGAAATTGGTGATTATCACAGATATTTAATGTCACCAACTTACTATTATAAAATAATTTCATATAAATTATTTAATATCAATAGATAATTTTTATCCATCTTCTTACTAATTTATCTCTACAATTCATAATAAATATATAATAATGATATATTTATTAAACACATAAATCACTTATTGCATAGTTTATATTACTTTATGCAACACCATTTAACATACCTCGCAACACATATATATATATTCTTAATCGAACCCTTCTCATGCCTTACGAATTTTATTTACTAAATTCTTATTTTAATAATTTCTAAAAATTTGGGTTCTTATAGAACTCTACGAATGACATGCAAGCTAACAGAAGATCTAAGTACCAACCCAATCAGCATCCAGATTGAGTTGTGAAGCCACTCAAGATGAAGTCTTCCACAAGGAGATCAGAAGAAGACTTCATTAACTGACTAAGAAAAATCAGCAAGTGCAGTAGCTGTCAAATAGACAGAAGACAACGATCTTGGAAGCAACCAAGATTATAATGTTTGTCAAACAAAGAAAGAACTGTTGGAGTGCATACAGAGATACTGGACAGCTTCTAAAGAACAAGGCTAAAGTGATTAAGCATTGGGTCAGTCCATTGATGATAAGTGAACGGGAGATCACAAGGAGAAAGTGAGCTGGACACGCCACAAATCTGAAGTGTCTTACTATTCAGAAGGGGCCAGAACAAAGAAGTCAAGTCATCGATGTCGAGAAATTTGTTGAGGCAAACGAAGTGTTGAAGCTAATTTGTCTGAAAAAGAAGAGGTGTTCTACATTGAAGATCCAATCAACACTTTTCAAGATCGTAGTGTTGTCTCTACCAGTCAACAAGACACTACGATCAGGTCCTTGAAGACATGCATCAGAATCGTAGAGTTCGAATAGCTGAAGACTGAAGCATTGACAACTATTTAATTTGAAGGGTAATATTCGGACAAGAGCTTATTGAGAGCATCGATGCAAAAGGACAACCTCTGATCGAGAAATCAGAAGGAGGAAATAAAGTCTTCGACCTGCCCAAGACATTAAAGTGACATCTCTGACGGGGTATGTGAAATAGTAGACTGCAGTGTCAGAAAAGTATGACATGTCACATCTGCAGTCTACACCAAATAACTCGAGATCTGCGAAGCATTTCAAAGAGCTTTTAACGGCTACTTCTCAACGGGAAAATTGGGAAAGAGTATAAATAAGCCATAACTTCAACGATCATGAGGTGCTGATGATTGCTATGTTGCAGAATCGTTGAGTTGATTAAATGCTAACGTTGACTCTACGAGTTCCACCTGAGCTCAAATAGAACAAGTCTCAGTGATAGTGAGATTACGAAGGTGGAAGTGAAGCAACTTTGAAGAAGGACTTGAACAGATCAAAGCTTCACTCAACAAAGATAAGAATGCCCATTGAATTGGCATCTATGCTGAGAGCCGAGAAGGACAAGAAGATAGCATTCAGAAGAGTGGCAAAGCACAAGGCAGATTCTAAGAGCCACTCTATGATTCACCATGAACCCAAAGCTGAAGCAGAGCAAGTGCAGAACCATGTCTGCCAACATGTTGAGAAGGGTTCAAGAAATGGTGATGCTGCACAACTGACAATATACAAAGATGAGCATAATGGAAGAAGATCAGTTGCACCAAAGATGATGTGGTCCAGTCTCAAAGAAGAATACAAAGAGGACTACACCAAGCTGCTAAGTACAAAAGATGATCAAGCTTAAAGACATCTTAGCAACTAAGCACCAACTACAACAACAAGAAGCCAGGGCCTGAGGGGTCCTTGTCTGGAGGGACTAAATGAAGTTCCAAGCCTGCTGGGCTTAAAGAGTTCTAAGGGAACTAGAGAAGTTCCAAGGCTGCTGGCCTTGAAGGAATCTTAGTGATTCAGGGTGCTGCCCTTCCTTAGTGGAAATCCTGCTAGTTGAAAGCAGAAGAGTGGATTAGGAGCTTGAGTCTCTGAACCACTTAAAACCCCTTGTGTCTTTTACCTTATGTCATTTACATTATGTATATTAACTGCTACAACTGCTATGTATGTTTAACTGCTTACAATCAAACTAACTCTAAGAATAATGTATGTATGATTATGAATATATCAATGAAGGGGATCTTTTACTTATTCCATTGTGCTTGAAACGATTCTTATGTTTGTCATATGATAAATCATTAGCTATACAAAATAAACCAGAAAAGTATTTGAAATTAAAATGATCTATTCAACCCCCCCTTCAGATCGATATTGTGTCTCACTCGGGAACTAACACATGTATACATAGTTTATTTTCACGAAACAAGAATCCATCAACTCTAAAGTATTTACCCACAACATTCTTTTCACAAGTTTTACTCTTCACCGAAATCAAGGTCATTATCATATAACTCTTTAATTCGTTCAACCCCAAGTAATTTCGTATCAAGAGTATTTAACAAAACATACCTGCGAGACAAAGCATCTGCAACGACATTTTCCTTTCCTTGGTTATCGAATAACATATGGAAATGTCTCGATAAATTCCATCCATCGTGCATGCCTTTTGTTCAACTTGTGTTGACCCTTCAAATATTTTAATGATTCATGATCAATGTGGATCACAAACTCCTTAGGCCACAAATAATGTTGTCATGTCTCCAAAGCTCTAACCAAAGCATACATCTCTTTGTCATATATAGGATAGTTCAAAGTTGCCCCACTCAACGTTTCGCTGAAATACGTCATTGGTTTCCCTTATTGCATCAACACATCTCTAATCCCTAAACCTGAAGCATCACACTCAATCTCAAAAGTTTTAGCAAAGATAGGCAGAATAAGTAAAGGAGTATTTGTTAATTTATCCTTTATCAAGTTAAATATTTTTTCATGTTCATCACCCCACTTAAAGCCCACACTTTTCTTGATGACCTCGGTCAATGGTGCTGTAATCTCACTGAAATTCCGAACAAAACATCGGTAGAAACTTGCGAGTCCATGAAAGCTTCGTGCTTGACTCACATTAGTTGAACTCGGCCAATCCCGGATTGCACGTATTTTCTCATCATCAACTTGGACTCCCTGTGAACTCACAACAAATCCAAGAAAAACAATTTTATCTAGAAAAAACGTGAATTTTTCCATGTTAGCAAATAACTTTTCTTTCCTAAGTACATCTAAAACAGATTTTAAATGCAATGCATGATCTTTCAAGTTTTTCAAGTTTTTGCTATAAATCAAGATATCATCAAAATAAACTACAACAAATTTTCTAATGAAGGGACGCAAAACATGGTTCATTAATCTCACGAAAGTGTTGGGTGCATTAGTTAACCCAAAAGGTAATACTAACCACTTATAAAGACCATATTTAGTTTTAAACGTTATTTTCCATTCATCACCCTCTTGCATTCTAATTTGATGATAACCACTTTTTAAATCAATTTTTGAAAATATGCAAGACCCATGTAATTCATCTAACATGTCATCTAAATGAGGAATGAGATGTCGATATTTTATCGTAATGTATTTACCACTCGACAATCGATGCACGTCCTCCATTTTATCGTAAGGGGATCTTTTACTTATTCCGTTGTGTTTGAAACAATTCTTATGTTTGTCATATGATAAATCATTAGCTATACAAAATAAACCAGAAAAGTATTTGAAATTAAAAAGATCTATTCAACCCCCCCCCCCCCCCTTCTAGATCTATATTGTGCCTACTGGGAACTAACAATTGGTATCAGAGCAGGTTCTCATGCTATATTCAAAAGCTAATCACTTTGAGTCTGATCCTAGGCACAAACATTGTTCTAAACTTAGTTTAGTAGTAAGAAACTTGTTATATGCAGATGAGCTCATACGTTGGAAATATTGTGTACAGGTTAAATGTGTATATACACCTAAAGCTGCTCAGATTGGTCCGTGTTCTTGATTGACATATCAACAAGACCAATCCTTGCTCATAGTCAATCTTGTAGTCTGACGACAAGGCTAGAAAGCTCAAGAGACACCCACAGAAAAGAGTCAAACATCCATCAACCTGAAAAGATGAAAAGGCCATTCATGCAAAGAAATGCTTATCCAGAGAAGAAAGAGGAACTTCTCAAACTTGTGTCTGGCCAACCATCAGCTGGATGTAAACTTTGTAAACTGAAGGATGTCAAAGAATTAAATATGTTGAGATTCTCTTGGCTTACATCTTCAAGACCACGACTGATTGATTGAAGGTCAACTGGAGCAACCAGCTGTTAGGAGCAAATGAGAAACTATGCACATCAATGCCTAACCTCAGTATATCTAAGTTAAATGACCGTCGAGGCGGCGATAAAGAAAGAGGTACTGGTTCCTCACTAATGTAAAAACGTACATCATGTTGCACCTCCTTATGAACTATAACAGTATTCCTTCAAGGAGTCATAATCTACCTAAAAAGGTGAAGAGAGAAAGTACACTAAGTTGGAAGCTCAAATGCTTACAAACTTTCTCTCCATCCAAGTTTTAGGTTGAAGATGACATCTTGAAAGAAATCTGAAATAGGTCATAAGCATATCAAAGGTTAAATCAATTTTCATGTGGAGTAATCTTTGTTAATGGGTTAGTACGTATGTACAAACCTATGTTCTTCTAAGTGTTTGATAACCCACAGAGCATGATCAGTTCTACAAGTGTATTTTAATGATTAGTAGAAACTGATCACCTCTATGAATCAACAAGATACACATAAATAGTAGAGTTGATTCTCACTCTTTGAACACTTAAACATTGTGATCATAACCCAGCAAATGGTGAAACCATCAAAGAGAAAGTGTGTGTTATTAAAATGACAAATCTTACACACACTCACCATCATGCATCTCAAAATGTAATATCCAAATTAGCTGCATGCATAAATTTGATTGTTGGTGATCAAAATGATATTAATTCTAATATATGAGGAACAGGGTACTTGAAATTAACCTGGCAGGACCCATTTAATTATGGGTACCAAAAATAGAAATGTATCTAACCTTCAGGTACCTGGTCTATCTGGCCACACTAAGGAATGCTGAAGTAGAAGACTTCAGTCAAAAAGACTCAACCAGCAGAAGGCTAAGGACTGTTCAGAAATAATTCTGATAAAATTCCTATATGTCCAAGCCTGTCCTTGAAGACCCGCTGAGCTAACCTAAATGAAGCTCACATGGCTGCTAATCTGTATATGGAAGCATGTCGTTCAACCAAAGATGAAAAGGGCCTTATATGCTCAAAATAGGCAAGGCATGCTATATGAGAGGAATCCTCAAGGAAGCTCACAACAGATGATAATCGAGCATCAGTCAAGAGGAACTCTTTACGGAAGCAGAACTTCACAAACACAAGACTGTCAAAGAAGACTACGTTCGTAGTGCTAACTAATAATCGTAGAGTGATCAGTCCTGAAGATATGCATGTCTATGATATAAGGAAATCTAATTGATAATGGTGATTCCAGTCAGAAGGAGATATGCAATGCTGCCTTCTAATACACATATAGAAAAGGGATTCATATCTATCTTAGAAGACAACATCAACCATGGGGAGCAGTGATTTGTTAAGAAACAACAATACTGAGATATACTATAAAGCAGTGTACCAGCTACAGAGTCCCAAAACTTTATGGCTGATGAACCAAATAAAGATCCATAGTCAGTAGGAACGTCTCAAAACGTACTACTGATAACCTTTCAGCCACCCAACTCAAAATCGTGGAGTGCCTACGATCAAACATCTGATTGCAGTGTAGAAGCAGAAGGACACCACGATTACCACAAATGTAATTGTCTAAAGTTGGTTGAGGATCTCCCCAACAGAAAAGGTCAAATGAGATATCAGTGAAAATCACCTCTAAAGGATTTCATTTGGAAAGTGCCTCAGGGACAAACCTGACCCTTAGTTCACTCTAAAAGCTTGGCCCTTCCTGAGCTACCTTAACCCAGAAGGAATGCTTAGAAAAGTTCATCTCAAGGACCAAGTCAATCAACGATCGTAGAGTCGAGGTTGAAGAGAACTCCATGATCATAGTGCAACCTCAGCAATTGTAGAAGCAGATTCGATGATCGCAGTCCTACCAGAGGATACTCCAGTTCACGAGGAGCTTGGAAAACGGGACAATTGCTCAACCATTCAGATTATAAGGAGATAAGTTCGAATATATCAGTGATCAAGCTATGCTGCATCAAGATGAGGATTAATGTCAAAACCACCCACTGCAACGTCTCTCAAAAGATGATCGTTGAGTCTACAAAGGAAAACGTAGAGTACGCCTTATCACACTACTCTACGAATCAAAATAGTCAACGGTCAATCTACGTCATTGACACCTATTCGTTTTGAAAAGAGACATTAAACTGAAGAGTTAATGGGGGAGTTACAGCTCATTACTGGGCATCGTGCAACCAATGATTGATTGACACATCACTGATTATGCAGAGTTAGAAGGAACTGCCATAAAAGAACATTCAAATTAGCAAACAGTTATCAGAAGCTATCGAACCTCTCTCCCTCCCATCTCCAAACCCTAGAATCCTCTCAAAAGCCAAAAATTAATTAACCTTCCAGAGTCTTGCCCAAATCACAATCAGCCATCTCTCAAAAACCCCTCTAAATCAAATACCCATATTCTTTGAACTACTCAAACAAAAAACTAGCGAGTAATCACTGACATTCAGCTCAGAACCAAGATGTTTAAAAAATCCAAAAAGAAGTTCAGAGACATTCTCGAACTTGTGAAGAAAGATGGATTCTCAGAATGTCTTGAGGCTAACACTCGAGTATATATTGAACTGGTCAAGGAATTCTACTCAAATGGATCCATAAATGCCGGAACCCTTTCAACCAAGGTTAAAGGTCAGTCTCTTAAGCTAAAATCGTCTGATATAAACCAATGCTTAGGTTTCCCTGACCTAGGACTGAGAAACCTTGATGAGATCAACACTGAGCAAGCAAGGGAGATTATGGGGTACCAAAGAAACCCCAGTCTAAAGGATATGAAGAAAAAAGAGTTCCCTGAGGAATTCAAGTTCCTTGCTGAAATAGTAGGAAAATGCATACTATGCAAGAGGACCTTTGCACATGACACAAGTGCTTGATCGATAACTAAAGATTATGTGCTGCAATAGTTAGGAAGGCGAATCAACTTTGGGGTTATCTTGCTAGATCAAATTTCCAAATGGCTAGAAAAGGTGAGATGAAGAAATCTCTGAGATAAACCCCTGACTAAGGTTTTTCATGGAAGACTGCGTTGAGTATTGTGATGAAGAAGAAGCTAGGAGGGAAAATCAAGGATGATGATGGAGAGCCTCTAAATGTTCACAAAGTAATGTCTCCACAACTGTTTGTGAACTGGAAGAAGAACCCAAAGGAAAACAGGAGGTTGCCAACAACTGGGAGCAGCAGCAAGACTTCTGCAGAGAAGATGAAGGAAAAGGAGATAGAAAGCTCTGAGTCTGATGACTCTGTACCAGCAGCAACCACACCAGCCAGAAAGAAATTCAGAGGTGTGAAGAAAACAAAGGCCCCACCAAGAAGTCTCTCCACCAAAGACAAGGATGAAGAAGAAAAAGTCCTGACTGCTGAAACCACAAAGCGAAGAAGCAACAGGTTGCTTCAAGAGCAATTAAGAAAGAGAGCTAAGGTGGAAAACAGGCAAGCCCCAGCTTCCCAAGAAAGTCCATCTAACAAAGTAGAGGACATAGAGTCAAAAGAAGAGAAGGAAATTAATAGTCTCAAGGCTGAGTCCCCTTAGACAAAATCCCATAATGAAGGTGAAGCTGGAATAATGGAAGAAAATGCAGCATCTGCTGATGAAGAAGAATGCTCAAGCCCTGTGGCTAACCCTCAAAGCATTCACTCTAACGATGAAGAAAGAATCTGGTGACCCAACTCCATCCCCAAGCTGCAAGTGCTCCAACAAGTCCGGATAATGGGAAATGATGTTATTTCTAAAGAAAAGAACATGCCCTTCCAATCCACGAAAGCACCATGGCTGGCTCAAAAGGTGATGAGTCAAAGAAGAAGAAGGTCCGCCCTATCGGTCTTGAACCTCTCAGAAAGTTCGTCTGATGATCCAAAGGCTTCAAAGTCTGAAGAGGAAGAAGAGTCTGACTCTCCCATAGCTAAACCTCCAAAGAGAAGGAAGAGCTACAGACTACAAGCCAAATTTGCCTCCAAAAAGAGAAATGATCACTCCAATGTTGTCATTGAAGTAAGTGATGATGAGTCGGTATCACAGGAAGAAAGTGCTGAAGATAGGACCTGTGATGAAAAAGATGAATCAGAGGAAGATCTTGCTGAAGCACTACAAAAAAATGGGTCTTTAGCAACGATTTTTCGGGCAACGACTTTAGAAGTCGTTGCTAAAAGTATATGTTTAGCAACAAAAATTTTTCTTCGTTGCAAATTGTGTCAGGCTTTCACTTTTTGCAACGAAATTCATAAGTCGTTGCAAAATTTCGTTGCTAATTCATTGGCGTGAAAAAAATTTGTTAGAAATTCGTTGCAAAATTTTCGGTCACTTGATTTCCCGTCATCGTGGGCAACGAAAGTTTTTTTGTTGCTAAAAATTGGGCTTTAGCAACGATTTTTCAGGCAACGACTTTATAAGTCGTTGCTAAAAGTGTATGTTTAGCAACGAAACTTGTCATTCGTTGTAGATTGTGTCAGGCTTACACTTTTTGCAACGAAATTCATAAGTAGTTGCAAATTTTGGAAACAAAATTCGTTAGAAATTCGTTGCAAAATTCTAACCACTTGATTTCTCCTCATCGTGGGCAACGAAAGTTTTTTTGTTGCTATATTTCGTTGCCTAATATCGACCACATTCATTGGCAATAATTTTTATTTTCGTTGCATATTTTATACAACTTTTTGCAACGACTATTAACATGTTGCCTTAAATTCAGATAATAATAATAATAATAATAATAATAATAATAATAATAATAATAATAATAATAATAATAATAATAATAATAATAATAATAATAGTACTAATAATAATAACAATAAGGGTTAAGTTCAGATGACCACCTGGGGTTTTAGCGTTTCCCACTTAACCACCTGTAGTCAGTAAAGCTACATTTAGACTCCTGATTTTTTGTGTTAAAGTGAAAATGTTACTTTTTCCATCCAAATTAACCGTGCGTGCATATCAGACGCCAAAAACGCGTGAAAAGAAGGTGTAACAGTAAACAAAAATTAGAAAATGTCTAAAATGCCCTTCTTCTTCCTTAAACCACAATCGTGCGTTCTCTCTCTCATTTCAAGCAAAAGATTCACAGAGATTTCTTGGAAGAAAATGGAGACTGGGTTTCAATCATTTGCGTCTGATTTTCCCTCTTCTTCTTCTCCTTCTTTAATCACTAGAGCTCAGCTTCGGCCAGATAAAATGGCTTCCTCTAAACCCTAATTCTAGTCACAAATCTCGAAGCTTTTCGCCGCTGCCGCTCTCCTCCGTATCCGGCGGCGAGGCCACCACTTGCACTCTCCTACCTCCCAAAGATGACTTACACTCGCCGCTGCCGCTCTCCGTTTCCGATTTATCAATTGCACAATTTTCAATTCACCCAGAAAATCGCTCTTCTCTCTCCTGTTTTTGTCTTTTATTCTTTGACCCAATTAGCACCCAATTATTGATGAGGCTCAAAATGGGTTGATTAATCGCCTTTTGGGCTCGATTCTCATCTGGGTTTTGTTGTTTTTTGGTCGTATTCATGCTCTGTTTGGTCGGTTTCTCACCGTTTCTTTTCAGCGATGAAGTGCTTTATTTTCTTGATTTTGCCGCCTAAATTCTCGGATTGAAGTGATTTGCTTTCTTTGGGTCATTTTGTTTCAATTTGATGAGGTTGCTAAAGCTATATATATATATATATATATATATATATATATATATATATATATATATTTGTTAAGCTATTATTGTTTTAAGTTTACGATTAATCAATATTGATTAAGTGGCTAAGGGCAATATTTGAAGGTGTATATGATGTTTGGTGTTCATTTCGTATATGGGATGACACGCCTTTGGAATTAATATAAGAGACCTGAAAGAGTAGATTGAATATAAGTCATTGGTTTCGTATGCATCACGCATGTGATAGCCCCAGAAAGTGTATATACATGTTTTCAAATCATTGAATCCTTAAGCCTTGTGTGAAATATCTCTAGTTCCAGAAGTAAACACATCAAGTTCATTAGAGAAGGTGACTCAGCACTTTGGCAAAATGAGTCTGTACCTGAAGTTGAGACGGAAAGGCAAGTTTCACATGTCAAAGGAATTGAGGTGGGAGGCCATCCAGCATGTTACAAAGCAGTGTGGATTTCTATGATTGGGACATTTCAATTTATTGAAGAAGCTTGGTGGTGGAGATATCGGTACAGTATATCTTGCTGAACTAATGGGGACAAATTGCCTATTTGCAATAAAGGTCATGGACAATGAGTTTTTGGCGAAAAGGAATAAGATGCCAAGGGCTCAAACTGAGAGAGAAATACTGAGAATACTGGCACGATGAGGTGCATGTTACACCATATTTGTTCTTTTTTGTTTTGTGTTTTTTTTTTTTGGTTTTTATGCTCTATTCACGAGTTCAAATGAATACTCTAAGAAAATTAATTTTCCCCTTATGTATTTCTAAGAAGTAATACATACATGATTAAATCACTTTTTCATATTGGGTCCGTAGTGTTGGAGTTATGGTTTCATGGATGAATATTAGAATAAGGAATTGTAGGTTATCATGGGTTAGTCTGTTATCATGAGTTACTCTGTTTTACAGAGGTTTCAGATTGGGAAGTTTTAGAGAGAGAGATGCTCAAGAACAGTATTTTTGTTTTTGTTTAAATGATTTTGCAAATGGGTGTTTTAAAGTGAGGGTAATTAAGTCTTTAGTCAAATAAAGTAACGGAGTTAAGACGGAAAGCACTTTTTCACTTTAACTCAAAAAGTCGGGATTCTAAATGTAACTTTACTGACTACAGGTGGTTAAGTGGGAAACCGCTCAAACCCCAAGTGGTCATATGAACTTAACCCTAACAATAATAGTAATAATAATAATAATAATAATAATAATAATAATAATAATAATAATAATAATAATAATAATACCAGTAATAATAATAATAATAATAACAATAACAATAATAAATAATACTAATAATAATAATAACAATAACAATACCAGTAATAATAATAATAATAATACTAATACTAATAATAATAATAATAATAATAATAACGGTTATAATAATAATAATAATAATAATAATAACAATACCAAAGTAATACTAATAGTAATAATAATAATAATACTAATAATAACAATAACAATAACAATACCAATAATACTAATAATAATAATAATAATAATAATAATAGTAATAATAATAATAACAATAACAATACCCGTTAATAATAATAATAATAATAATAATAATAATAATAATAGTAATAATAATAAAAGTAATAATAATAATAATAATAATAATAATACCAATTAATAAAAATAGTAGTAGTACTAATAATAATAATAATAATAATAATAATAATAATAAATAATAATAATAATAATAATAATAAAAATAATAATAATAATAATAATAATAATAACAATAACAATAACAATAATAAATCTTAATAATAATAATAGTAATAATAATAAAAGTAATAATAATAATAATAATAATAATAATAATAATAATAATAATAATAATAATGATAATAATAATAATAATAGTAATAATAATAATAATAATAATTATTATTATAGTACTAATAATAATAATAATAATAATAATAATAACAATAATAATAATAATAATAATAATAACAATAATAATAATATTAATAATAATAAATACTTAATAATGTAAGATAAGATTTTATAAAATAAAAGTATTCAATTTTCCTATTTAGTAAATGGTTAAATTGATAAAAAAAAGTTAAAGTTAAGGGTGATATATAAAAAAATTTAAAATAAGTAAGTGGTTATAAAATATTCATTGTTGTCGAGGAATATTCGTTTAGTAAATGGAATATTCTTTCCGCGGGGAATATTTGTACGACGTCTTGACCATTTTAGGGGCCCTATAATGAGAATAAGCGTCGGATGAAGAAAAAGCGACAAATTTGAGTTTTTATAAATAACGGCGTAAGTTATTCAGATTAACCTTTGTTGGAATACACGGTGGTTAAAATCTGATGTCTGGCGTGGTTGACAAGAAGCATACAAGATTGCACGGTATTTTGGAATTATTGATTCTTACGTAAGAAGGCACTACTCAATTATTATTACAGTAGTTACTGTTCAATATTTTATTTTATTGATTCAATAATTACTGCGTTGATAGTTTATATTATTGTTGTTTCAATAATTGTCATAAATAGAGAAATTCAATTTCATTTATAATAAGTTGGGGTCTTACAACAACATAATACTACTTTCTTTAACTTGTAGGACACAATAAAGTCCAAACAAGAAATATACAAGCAATATAACAAATACACACATAACTACAGGATGAAAAAGGTATAGAGTTTCAAAAACCACAACAAACGTGCAGACAAAAATCATAGAAGGAAAAAAGCACCACGAAAATAATTAATGCTTACTTGAAAGACAGCGACTCAGTGAGACGGCGAGTCGGCGACGACGAGAGGCGCGAAGAGACAGACAGAGTCACTGACCACTGAGTCACTGACCAGTGAGTCAGAGTCAGTGAGGGTCGAGACGAGAGGCAAAGATCGCGTCGGAGACTGAGACGGGGGGAGGTGGAGGCCGCGCCGGAGACTTGAGATTGTCGAGAGTCGATCGAGAGTGATTGAGTGAGGAATCGAGAATTCGAGTCTTTGAGATCTCAGATCTGGGCGACTGGCGAGTGGGTTAGGGCGAAATGGGATTGGGGGAAAACTCGAGAAAACAAAATGGGGAATCTTGATACTCGATAGTGAATAGAAGTTAATAGATAATATGATTAATAATTAATTTTTTAAATATTAAAATTCGGTTATTCGAATGCAATAATCTCATTTTTTAAAAACCGAGGCAAATCGAATCTTGAATAATAATTCGGATATAACCGAAATTCCAAAAAAAAACCGAAAACCGAAATAATTCGATTAAAATAATTCGGTTCAATTCGGTAGTTCGATTTTATCTATTTTTTGCTCACTCCTATCCCCATGACCACGTGTACGAAGTTTCCAAAGAATAAAAGTCCACTATACTATACCATATGGTCCTACGGAGATATTTACTTGTATAAATAATATTTGTAGCACATGCTTCTCGTTTTATTCAGTTTAGTGGATACGCCTGCATAGGGGGCAGAGGGAGGAGGAGGGGTATCCATATCTCTCAACAGTGTTGGTGGGTGTTTGGTTTTCAGTTACTCCACTTGTCCAATTTTTATAGACTTGGCGTTTTATTTTGAGCGGTAAGGCCGCCAAACAAAGACTAATACTTTATACAGGTGTGCGTATGGCTGTAAGCAATGACTTCACGCGCCTAACTTTTGATTGGTTTTTCTGTTATTATTATTTCATGCTTATGACTTATCTTTACTTACTTGGTGGGTAATATGACAGTCAGTCAGTCTAGTCATCGTGTTCATCTTGTCAGCCCAATTATAAGAACCATCTATAGTTTCTGTTCTAAAATATACCGCCACGTGTCTTGTCCAAGTAGGATAGGTCCTGCTCCAACTGTCAGTAAATATTTATATTATGTTAGTAATTTAAAATTTTAAGGATTTAAACTTGCAGGATAGTAAATACGAAGCCAAGAAAATATGAAATTTAGAGAAATAACAGAGAATCATTAAATTCAAGTAAAAAAAGAAGTTTCAACTCTCGACAAACAGTACTGTTGATTAGTTGTACTACACAATTCTGTACATATTTAGCAAATTAAATCATACAATCATCAGTTCATGTTTAGTATCTAATTATTTACTACTTAAGTTAATATTAAATATATATATCTTTACTATTCTTTATTAATGCTAACCACCTCTAAAAATTGATTTTTCTTATCATTGAATAAGTTAAAAGTCAGACTTTTTTCTTTTTGTTTGGTAGAAACACTATGGGATTGGGTTGTCCTAAAAATGTACTGCTTGTAAAAGTCAAACTTTGAATACTTATAATACCAACTTTGATAATTTCATGAATATCAATATTACTAACACACTTATATCAATAGATAAAATTGGGTATGATTATAATATTTATCTATTATATCAAATATACTATTAAAATATTATTAATTATAATCACCCACTTAACTCGTAATTAAAAAATCGATATATAAAATCACAAAATATATTATTATCTTTATTATTTTGTCAACTATTCATAATTCAAAATAACTTTATAAAGCAGCAGCTACCGACACGTGCCATAGTAATACTGCATATATTAATTAAGTTTCAAACAACTATTTTCTGCTTTCTGAATTAGGTGTACAACCACAACTCCATTACTCAGCAATTGCCTTGTGATGAGGCTGGCAGGCACGTAGGTGTTTACTTGCAGGGTTAGTTTTAATTAATAAGAATTAATTTAAATTATAAGCAAAATATTTCTTTTATAGATAATTTAATTTCACAATATCTCCATTCACGTATCCGGTAGTAATGTGGAGTGATAATAAAAAAGGTAGGTAGGTACGTACTTCCTAAATTAATTAATGTAGCTCATTATGTAATGTGAGTGTAATATTATGTTAATAAATATTTGATTGCAACTAACATGCATAGAATTAAAATAAAATAAATTAAAGTGAGACTCTTCTTAATTAATTAATACGCACATAAATAAAGTAGTTTGTCCCAAAGTGACAGCAGATTTTTCTAGCTCTAATCTCGGTTGTTGATTCTTATATTGGACTCTAACGGTGGTGTTTCCATTTTTAATTCATAATAAATATTTAATATATATATATATATATATAATTCTAATAAAATTTTAATTATAAATAACTAAAAGATTAGCTGATTAGGTCATAATAAATATGGGAAAAAGTAGAATTTAAGCTAGCCATTTCTGTAAAATTCGTATTTAGAGAAAAACATTTTTATTTATTTTAAATCATGAGAACAAAATTTAGCATTAAATAAAGTTGTCTCCCAAAAATTTTGAAGAAAATTAAAAGCTAAATAATGAAAAGTCAATCTCTTGACGATATAAATTTATTTTAAATAATTTATAATGATAGCGTACTTATAGAGAACTAATTACAATTTACCAGTAATAAATCCAATCAATTTAGAGGTTAAAATTTTATAAATTAAATAGGGAAAAAAAATAAAGAACAGGAGTGGAGAGTCCAGTCGGTTAAAATGAGGAAATTGGATATGCACGAACAATTAGAGGATGACGACACAATAAATAAAAAGAATAGAAGAAGTCGGTTACACGGTTGGCGACCTTCTTCTTTCTCTTCGTGTAGGGACGGCTGGCTGCTCCCCCTCCTCCTCCCTTCTGGCTGCTCCTTCTTTTTAAGTCTTAACGCGGGCGCCCCAGCGTTCCTTCTCTGACTTGGAATCAGTCTTTAGTCTTCTCTACTCACTCCCTTACTCACTACTATATACATACAAATAAAGAAACTTATATATTATTATTATTTTAATTTATCAGTTATTATTTCATTTTAAGATTAATGAAAAAACAAATTATTTTTATTTTCACAGGAAAAATGATACGTATTGGGATTTTATTTATCAATTTTTGTTGTCGTCATTAATAAATATAAATAATAATTTTTTTTAAAAAAATATAATATAGTTGATCATCTTTATAATTTTATCAAATGTTATATATTGATATAGAAAATAATATATATGCAAATGCTTAAAATTAATTTTTTAGTTTCTAATTAGGTGAATATATATGTATTACTAGTAATCATTTTAAAAACCCTCCTATAATTCTACCTAATTCCAAAATACATACCGAAATCTTTTTTAGAAGAGAACTGATATTTTTATATTATTTTCTCTTATATGAATATACAGTGAATCTTATTTTTAAATAAAAAAAATTATATAAAAATATCAAAAATACACGCAAAAATAATACACTCCCCTATTCCCTATTCCCTATTCAAACCGACCGACTTCAGTAGTCCACTAGAACTCCCACCCACTTGGTACTCACACCTTCACTCCACCTGTATTTTTTAATTTATGGTACTACACAATATTAGTAGTTAGTAGACAAGTAGTAGTAACTTGGCCAACTCTCTTACTTAATATCCTCACACCTGGCACGCAGCTTCCCTCCCTTTCCCCTCCGTCCATTCTATTTCTATATAAGCAAACACATGTTACACATCTACCTTCATTATTTTCATTATCAACTCCCACTACTTTCTCTCTCTAAAATTCTCGCAAACAAATTAATACTAATGGCACTCGAAGCTCTGAATTCACCGACAACTACACCCGCTCCAACTTTCCAATACGAGAACCGGTACTTGGAGTCGTGGACAAAGGGTAAGCGCTCAAAACGACCCCGTAGTATGGAGCACCAACCGACTGAAGAAGAGTACCTCGCTCTTTGCCTAATTATGCTCGCTCGTGGCGGCAACCGAAGCGGTGACGCCAAAATTAGACACTCTGTTGCTCCTCCACCTCCGCCGCCATCATCGTCGTCGGAATCGAAGCTTGTTTACAAGTGTAGCGTATGCGATAAGGCTTTCGGTTCTTACCAAGCTCTCGGCGGACACAAAGCCAGTCACCGAAAGCACGCCGGAGGAGACGAGAATTCGGCCACTACCTCGGCCATCACCGGAACTACGACTGCCACCACGGCCAACGGCGGTGGGAGGACTCACGAGTGCACGATTTGCCACAAGTGTTTTCCCACCGGACAGGCCTTGGGAGGACACAAGCGGTGTCACTATGAAGGCGGTAGTGCCGCCGCCGGTGCTGGCAGCAGCGGCGTCACCACATCAGAAGGTGTAGGGTCCACCGTCAGTCACCGTGGATTCGACCTGAACTTACCGGCCTCGCCTGAATTTTGGGCTGGATTTGGAGAGGACGAGGTTGAAAGTCCTCACCCGATGAAGAAGTCCCGACTTTCGATGCCGGCGAAGCTTGAATTGCAGAAGATTTAAATACTAGTTTTTATATTATTTTGGATTGCATACAATTTTTTTGTTGTATATAGAATTTGAACTAGCGAGCTCTTTTGTGTGCGAGAATATGATAATTCTATTCAATTTATTTATTCAACTAATTCATTTTATTTTGGATCAAGTGTTTTACTCTTTACTACCCCAAGGATTATGGGAAATGACATAATTTATATTTACAAATTAATATATAATATAATGTTTTTTTGACATATTTAAATAAGCCCATGACATGATCTTCATTTGGAGCTTTTAGGCTATAACCAGCTTATTGTCATATGGACGACTATATAATTTGCATACCTAAAAGACAACATATTTTCTCAGACACATTTTAAAATGTTCACCACAACAAAAGATGGTTGATAGTTGACAATTAATGACATTATCCACCGATATATAAAACCACATTTTTGGGACAATTTAAGAGTTCATTTGATGGATTGTGAGCTGATAAAAGTAGAATAAAATTCGTGAAAAATAAGATTAAATTTTGACATTAAATAATGGCGAGAATACAAAAAAAATGAGAGAGATTTTATTTTAGCCCTAATAACACAAATATTGAGTTATTAGTAGACCGCAGTAAAGATGGTATAGGTATTACCCCACCGTCACGGGATGGACTTTTGAATAGTGAATTTTTAAATTCATAAAATTTGGGCCTTTTTTTTGGGCCAATGATGAAGGCTATTGGCCAATACCGTGATTCATTTTTTTATTTTTTTAAACAAAATGTTGCTACTTGTGGGTTACGAGGCTTGAACACAAAACTTGTAAGTAAATAGATAAGAGTTCAAACCAACTGAGCTACAACAACTATTTATTTTTAATGCAATCTGTTAGTTCCTAGTAGGCACAAGTTATCTAGAAAGGGGGGTTGAATAGATATTTGAAAATCTTTTCGTTTTAACTTGTTCTTAGATAATGATTAAAACTTTGCGGAATTAGTATTTGTTTTAATCTTCTTTACCAAGCAATGGAGTTATGAGCGAGTAAGGCAGTTATAGCAGATATAGCAGTTATAGCATGAATGTAAAGCGACACGCTTGTTTTTAAGTGGTTGAGCACTCAAAGCTCTAGTCCACTCTTTCTTTTACTCAACGCAGTAGGATATCCACTAAGGATGTCTTTTACAATCTTCCGAATCACACAGATTCTTCTGCACAAATGATCTCAGAACTTCTCTAGATTCACTCTTGAACTCTTCAAGTCCAATGCAGACTTGGTACTCTTCTTGATTGATTGATAGTTGTTGAGTTCTTGATGTTTGCTACTCGATTCTTTGTGTAAGCACTAGTTCGTTAAGAACTAAGTAGCTGAGCAAGCTTTGCAATATCTCGATTCGTAGAGTTGAGCTTGAGAGAGATGTTCATGTTGTTTGATTAATGCTTGCTTATTTCTCTCTCATCTGTCTGATCTGTATATATGTGATGTTGAAAACTATCCGTTGGATCCATCCGTTGTGGCATTAAATGCATCTGAACTTTCTGTACTGTGATGGAGACATTTACGCACATCTTCCTAAATTCGCATTACGCCTCATCGACACTGCGCAGTCGCTTTCTCACCTACCACCTGAAAATGTATTTTGTCCCTCTTACCCATGGTACTATCCTTAGCTTCTTCACTACGCTTCTTTGTTGCATACTAAGGATATTTCATATATTCGGGATCGATGAGCACTGCAAAGATCGGGATCCATTCCTCACTTGTTGAAAACATAGATCATGAGGCTCGACGTTTTCTGACATGAGACAGATGATGCTCTACGATTTGGATCGTGGTGGTCTACGATTTAGATCGTAGTGTCTTTGATATTTTTGCATACTACGAAGCTATTAGTTCGAGAGCACTACGATTTTCCTTCATCCTTCGCACACTACGATCTTCTCTTGCTCGTGTTGTTGACTCTACGTTCCCGAGAGCACACTACGATCTTCTCTTGCTCGTGTTGTTGACTCTACATTCCCGAGAGCACACTACGATCGTTGACTTGTAAAACTTCATGTTTCTTTCAGCATACTGCGATCGTAGAGTTGGCTCGGCAAACGTTGGGACCACTCTACGATTTCTGAAGAGTTCCCTTCAAGACAGACACACTACGATCTTTAGGCTCTACGTTTTCTGCCTTGACTTTTGCAATGTTGATTAGATGAATGCACTACGATTTCTTCAAGACTAATCTATTACATCTTAAGATCAACCTAACAGTTTTGATTCTTTCTATCTATACATTCTTTATCAGAATGGTACACGTTGAAAGCTTAGATCAACCTAAAAATTTTGATCTATAACTAAGTCCTTGTACATATATTCATTTAAGGACCTTACAAATAATCATGAACATATACATTTAAAACATCAAATCATAATATGCATTCTCCCAACAATCTCCCCCTATTTGATGTTGATATAACCAAGGAGATTTGTTGTCTTGATTATTAGTGACTAGATGCATTTGCAGGAAATTTATACATGACTTACTATTTCAGTAAGCAGCTGAAATTTCTAGAGAATAAGTATGAATTTATTGATGATCAGAAGATATTACAATTCAGCATTACATCAATAGGAAATTTAAGTTTTAACTTATCTCTGTTTCCTTGACCTCTTATTTGGAGGTGGGTTGGCATACTCCTCAGCCCTTCTCTTCCTTTGAGCTTCCTCATTTCTTGCTAACTCTTCCAGCTCGCTTAGACTTAGAACCGGATTCTCTTCATGTTTGAGCATGAATGCGGGATCTCCAATTGGCATTCTTACGCTGCATCAGTAGACACGTCTTGTGAGCTAGGAGTTGGCTCCTTATGACTCGAGAGGAATAGCTATTACAATTGCTCAACGACCCATTTCGTTGAGTCGATGATGTCTTGCAGGAGGGCTTCGTGATGTCTCGAGCATAAAATTGACTTCTCCCCTTTCTTGAGTTTCACGACCTCTTCCTCCTCGCCTTGGCCTCCTTGATCTCCTTTCCTTTATTATTCTCCCCTTTATGTCAAAGATCGAGGGTTCGAATATCGGCAGACAACCGATTAACTCCTTGAACAAGCTCATTCAGTTGGCTTTGGGTTTGAGCAATGTCCTCTCTATTCTCCTTGATCTGTTTTTCAGCTCTAGCTTCTTTATTTTGGAGGACTATCAGAATCATATCATTATGCTTCTCCGATTGGCATAAGATTTCGGAAGTCGTAGATGTAAGCTTTCGAGTTGAGAATATTGTCAAAGATAATTTGATGTTGACGATCTTGGTGTTTCTGCATTTCAAGCACAACCTCTCTTTGCTTGGCAGCAACCTGGAAGTGGATCTCATCTCTATCTGATATACTCTTCAGAATCTCTTTGATAATTTCCCTTAGCCTCTTGGTAAGCTCAGTATTCATAGTGCCAGGGAGATTATTTGCAACTGTGATCATTTGGTTTAGTCGGATATTGATGAGATCAGAGTGAGTTTCCAGGCTTTCTTCTATAGACTTGATCATATTTTTGAGGTGTCTTTCAAGTCATCCTTGGTCAAGTGTGCTTGGGAGAGTATCATTTGCTTGAGGATTGTTCTTTGGAGGGGTTTTTGGGTGAGATTGATCTTGCAGATTGTAAAGAGCGAGATCAAGACTAAAGTAGTCATGAGATGAGGAGGATGGTATATTAGCTAGAGGGGCTTGGGTTTGGATATCTGGGATAGGTGACTCTACGATTTCAATATTGGACTCTATGATGTGGCTTGAGTCTGGAATCGTAGAGTTGGTGATCTGAGGGAGCAGGGTAAGGTTGACTTCTTACGGTTCTTGATTCTGTAATTTTGGGATTCTCGTGAATGAAACCGATTGATGGATTGAGAGTTACTTCCAGCCATTTAGGAAATTCATAGAAATAGCTAAATGAAGATGATGGCAGGTGATTAACTCTAAAACTGGTAGGGATAGACAACACCTCAGGCTTATCTGTTGATGAGGAATGGTTGGTAAGCAGATTTTTGGCAAAGATGACTTTCCCTAGAAATCCATTAGTCAGAACTGAGATTTTTGGATATTCCTTGAAGCTTCAGAACATGTGATCCCATGAGTTCAGAATTTGAGCTTGATGGTATACCATCATGGGTAGGTAGGAAAATAGTTGAGTGTACATATAGCTCTTAAATCCATCTTTCCCTACACTAGTGATTTCAAGCTCATCATTATCATCTTTTTCTTCTTCGTTTACTTCTGAAGATTCCATTATCTCAATGGTCTCTGGAGGGTTTGGCATTGGCTCAATCTCATCTTGAGCAGGGACCTCTTTATCAGCCATTGGGATATCATGAGGCTCCCCCTCAGCAGGAACATCTTCTTGGAGGTTTATAAACTCCCCCTCAGCTGGTATATCTTCTTGAGCTGAAGCCTTCTCCCCCTCAGCTGGTGTATACTCAATCGTGAGAATTTCAGGGATCTCCCCCTCAGCTGGAGCATCTTCTTCTAAGTTTACTTGGGACAATTCTACTTTTGCAACCATACTCTTGGCTTCCTTCTTCAGTACTTTTTCATTTTCAAGAATATACTTCTTAACCAACTTTCTTTTTGCTTTGCTGGGTTTAGCCACAACTTCTGGACTCTCTTGAGTCTTAGCTTTGTCATGTTGAATAACTACTATTCTTGAGGTAGCTTCTTCCATTTCTGCCACACTTGGCCTCGTTTCAGAGAACAGCAGAGTCTCTACGATCGAAGAAACTGTTGGTCTTTTGGACTTATGACCAGTTTTGTTCTTCTTTAGGATCTGTGAAATGGTGTCTTGATCCTCTTCAGCTTCTTCTTGCTGTTGCATCTTTCTTAGCCTTCTTAGAGTCTCTATATCAGAGGACTCTACAGGAATGTTAGTTGTAGATCCTTGAGGCTCTTCGACTTGTCTTGCCCTTAGCTTTCTCTTGCCCCTTCCTTTTTACGGCAAGAAGCGAGAGGGTTCTCCTTATCCGCTTCTCCTTCTTCTTCAACTTCTCTGACAACAGACATGCCTCCTGGAAAGTCTGCCTCCTTTAGTTCCCCAGTTCTCCCACTGGACTTTGTCATCATTCGAACATAATCAGCAGGGTTCCTTTCCCAATTCTTAAACAACTGCTGTATCATTCTTCGATTTGGGTTGATGGCTTCTCCTTCATCATCCCCTATTTTGTCACCCAGTGCAGATTGCAGAATGATGCTTATGAATCTCCCATACAGCATCTTCGGGGTGCTATTTGATTTCTTCGAGTTGACGATCCACTTACCGATCCACTCGAGCAATACAGCCCCATAGTTGAGTTGTGTACCATGAAACATGGCCGACATGAGCTTAAGCTGAGTCTCATTTACCGAGTCATGACCTGAGCTCTTGCAGCAGATGCATTTCCCAATAATGTCAGCCAAAAATTCGTACCTTTGAGGGAACTCCTTCTTTTTGTAGCCTTTCACGGAGGGATTCTTCTTGTGGTGCATTTTCTTCAAGCCCTCTTGAAAGCTTATGCTGTCTAGAAATGGGTGCCCCACGTTCTTGAAACCTAGGGCCAGATTGAAGTTTTCTTCCCTTAGCCTCATCTCAACTCCTCTTACTCGTGTAGTGATGGTGTTGTGTTCGTACACTCCATTCTTGTAGAACTCCTTCACTAGCTTGGGATAGATGAGGGTGTCGGTGCTCAGCGCCTCTTGAGACCCCGCCTTCTTGATGGCGCTAAGGTCTTGTAAAATTTTGGTGGAGCATCCTTGAACTCATCGAAACAGAGTCTATAGCCTGAAATTACATTTGAAGCAGCCATTGATTCTGTAGTTGAGAAGTGGGATACGACTGAGCTTTATTTTGATTTAGGGTTTTGCTTTGAGAGAGAGAGATAATCTTTTGAACTTCAGATTTCAAAAATACGGTTCTAATTTGTACTTGTAGCTTCCCTCTCTCTTTTTGACTAAGTGGAACAGGTGTCGCCTTTTGCTTGGCTCTACGATTTTGACTTTGCATGAATGTATTGATTTGCCCTTTGAGTCTAGAGCTGAGATGTCCTTAGGATGACTACGATCGTAGAGGTAGTCTTATGGTCGTTGAGTCTGTCCTGCGATCGTCGAGTCTGTCCGGCAGTCGTTGAGTCTGATCATCATTCGTAGAGTCTGTCCTACGATCGTCGAGTCTGTCTGGATCCTTGTGATGATTTTTTGACTAAGCTTCTTTTTAAGGTAACTCAGGAAGGGCCAACCTCTTGGTGTGATTCAAGGGTTAGGTTTGTCCCTGAGGCACCTCTTAGAGAGATTGCTTTGTTATGAAGCTTGTCATCACAGGATTCACTTTGCTTGTTGAAAGGGTTTTGGTCATCGTCGAGTCTGCACTATGATAGTTGAGTCTTTGCTATGATCGTTGAGGTAGTTGTCTGTTCGGCTCTACGATCGTGAACTTTTCTTGATCATGTCTACGATTTTGAGTACAGCCTTTATATCTATAGTGGTTACCACAATCTAGAGCATACATTTCATGGTTGAAGATTTAGCATGCCTAGCTCACTTATTAACTTGTTAAATCTGGATTCATCTAGTGGTTTTGTAAAAACATCAGCAAGTTGATTTTCAGTAGGGATATATTGTAAAGATATAGTTCCATTTTGCACATGATCCCTAATGAAGTGATACCTTATTTCTATATGCTTGGTCCTAGAATGTATGACAGGATTATGAGTTATTGTTATGGCACTTGTGTTATCACAGTGTATGGGAATAGATTTGAAATCGAACCCATAGTCAGCTAGCTGATTTCTCATCCATAGGATCTCGAGCACGGAAATGCAAGTAGCAATATATTAAACCTGCGGTTGAAGTAGACATTGAGTTTTGTTTTTTGCTAAACCAGACACAAGTCATTTTCAAGAAGTTGGACAGTGCCATTGGTACTTTTTCTATCTATTTTGCATCCTGCAAAATCAGCATCTGTGTATCCTATCAATTCAAATGAGGATTCTTTGGGATACCACAGCCCCAAGTAGGGTGTACCCTTGAGATACCTAAAGATCCTCTTTACAGTAGACAAATGTGACTCTTTAGGGTTAGCCTGAAATCTAGCACATATGCATGTTGCAAACATTATCTCTGGTCTACTGGCAGTTAGGTATAAAAGAGACCCGATCATACCTCTGTATTGAGTGATATCAATACTTTTACCTTTCTCATCCTTGTCAAGCTTGGTTGCAGGAGCAATTGGTGTTTTCATGGGAGAAGCTGATTTCATGCCATACTTCTTTAGTAAGTCTTTGATGTATTTGGCTTGGTTGATGAATATTCCTTCATCAGTATGCTTCATTTGCAGTCCAAGGAAGAAATTCAACTCACCCATCATGCTCATTTCAAACTTGCTTTGCATTAGCTTAGAGAATCTGTAAGACCCCGAATTTTATGAAATAAAAGTATTCAATTTTCCTATTTAGTAAATGGTTAAATTGATAAAAGTTAAAGTTAAGGGTGATATACAAAATTTTTTCAAAATACGCAAGTGGTTATAAAATATTCATTATTGTCAGGGAATATTCGTTTAGTCGTGGAATATTCTTTCTATCGGGGAATATTCGTACGACTGTGCAGCCATTTGTGGGCCCCATAACAGAATAACTGTCGGATGAAGAAAACGACAAATTTGAGTTTTTATAAATAACGGCAGATAGTTATTACTGATTAATAACCTTTGTTGGAATACCTAGTGGTTAAAATACGATGAATCTGGCAGTTAATTAATAATATTACTGCGGTATTGCACAGTATTTTTTACAATTATTGATTCTTACGTGAGAGTGCACTACTCAATAATTATTACAATAATTACTGTTCAATATTTTATTTTATTAAATCAATAATTGCTGCGTTGATATTTTATATTATTGTTGTTTCAATAATTGTCACTACACAACATCTCCATTATCAGATCAATAATTCATATTATTTGGAATAATATTATTAGATAGCATTATTGGCAATGTCTAGAAAGTTACATCGAGGAGAGGTTTGGTCACCTTATATCTTGGCCTTGAAGAAGGAGAAATCCTTATCAGAAAGCCCCCTCTTTCTTGGGAACTGCCTGGTTGTCATTATTGTGATTCTGTAATATTATTTGTGAATAATTAATTATTGATTTATATGATAAGGAAATATTTATTTGATGCGGATATAAATGATGGATTTATTTATGTGGTTATAAATGAAAGAATTAATGTTGAGGCGTTTTATCGGTATTTTGTCGGATTGGAGGTATTAAAAGATCAAATCAGTGTTCTTACAGCTTTATTGTGTGAGTTATAATTTTTAATCTGATCGTTGTAATTTTTGGATATGTTATACATATATAAGTTGAGTATATGTTCACAAATTTTGAACCGTTAAAAATGAACGAATGATTTGTTATGAATTTTAAGAGGTGATTGATTAGGAAATTAGGTTTATAAATGATTTTGGTGGAAAATTCTAGAAATGGGTGGGCCCCACTTTTGGTTGTTAGGGAAGATGGCTAATTTTTGGTGGGTGGAATAGTAGAGGTAAAGCCATCGTGGTGCTTGGTCGTCAAGTCTGCTTGGCGGTCCCTAACATTTTTTCCTATAAATAGAGGGCTAAGTTAGAATTGAAAATCACACCGTAATTCATAAGTTTTTTTCTTTTTCTCTAGATTATCGAGTGTATTTTGTGAGTATTTAGATACTTGGTGAGTTTCTATTCATCGATCTGCAAGTTTCCTTGTTGTCATATCAGATATCCAATCGAAGTCTTTGCTCTTTTGAGGTAAGGGATAGTAAGGGATTGTAAGGGATATTAAGGGATGTTATTTTCTTCATAATGATGTTATTCTTTCAATATCATTATATTTGAAATATTGTTATGGATTTTATTGTGGAATTTCTACCTTTTTTGAGTCGTGGTTACTATTCACATATCGATTAATTATTCACGATTATCGTGACTATTCATGTATATGGCACTATTTTACGTATATGACATTATTTACGTATACGGTACTACTATGTATGAATACGGAGTACTATTCACGAGTTACTATTCATGAGTTACTATTCACGAGTTACTATTCATGAGTTACTATTCACGAGTTACTATTCACGGGTACTATTCACGACAAAAATTGGTTTTTTTTTCTGACCAAATTATAGTTGATTTATGAATATTACTGTGACGCCCCCAAAATTAGGTATACATCACCCATCTTGGGTCGCCAAATACATGGTACAGAATTCAAATACAACTTACTAATACAACTGTCGTGTACAATACGACAAAACATAAACTGTGAGTTTGAATACAAATATTGTCTACTAGAGATTATACAAACTCAAAAGGAGTCCTCGTTACAATTATTATCACACTATTTCATAGAATAGTGAGGACTACTAATGTTATCCTCTGGACCATCACTCCGTTCCCCGACTCGTCCCAGCTACGTTCTCATTTCCTGAAGAGAACAGTGAAAGAAAAGGTGAGCTCAACTAGACTAGTAAGAAATATTATGACTAAGATAATGCATAATAAATTATCATTAACCTCCAACAATGTTAAACTGATAAAATATAATAAACATCAAGTTTAACTGCAGCGGAACAAGTAATCCATTAAAAGAGTCAAGTAGAGAATAGAATCCACTATCTTTTATGATTTAAAAAGCTTTTCATCACTTTTATCGCTGAGACTCAGCTCAATAAATAATCCACATCATTAAATCATCCCTGCACTACAGGCCAAGGATATTCTTTAGTATCACGACACGAATTATCCATGCACTCACGCCAAAGATAATCGTGTTTTCATCATCGGCGGTCTGATCATACCATAAAATAATTCATCTTTGCTCCCTTGGTAGAAGAGAATCCATAGCCATAATCATACCAAAAGCGTCCATCAATGCACTACTACGGACCAATGAGGACTTTTAATTTTCACATCATTTGTAACATTACGGTCATGATTATACCTAATAATAATCTGGTCATAATCATACCAAGTCCATCTATGCCTTATGGGCCATAGATGACTTTTAACATAACATAAACATGAGGATGATGACAATGATATAAGAATTCAATTAAACAAGTTCAAGAATTAATTTGTCCAGAACCAATAACGTCCAAATTGTCAACATGATCTTCGCTTTGTAGAGTAAAATTCAAGAATGCTCGTAAGAATATTTTCACGAAAAGATCTTTGGGTGAAGCGCAAATATCAAGGATATTCCACTAATTTCATGGAGTATAGAAGTCAAAATTTTAATCAACTGAGTATAATACCAAATGGAATAACAAAAGATATCACCATGCATGCGGTACTTCGCATAGACGGTTATTTCAATAGAATAATAATAACGAAACCAAGTCAGATGAAATTCACACCGACAGGATGTTCCAACAGAATAATAAATGCGGAATAATAAATGATGGAACCAGGTCCGGCGTATAAGACAGATGGATATTAAAGCGAGAATAATAAAGACGGAATAATAAAAATGGAACCGGAGTTCTACAGATACTTATGACGTGATATTAACGCGAGAATAATAAAGACGGAATAATAAAAATGGAACCAGGTCCGGCGTATAGCACAGACATGGATATTAAAATGAGAATAATAAAAGCGGAATAATAAAAATGGAACCGGTCCGCAGTATAGCACAAACAGAGGATATTACGACGAGAATAATAAAGAGAATAATAATGAAGAATGTCACCAAGTATAGGGTAGCTCGCAGATATCTGAGTTATTCCAATGAACAATAAAGAAATGGAATAATGAAGTTCTCTTCTTGAATACAAAAGAATAATATCCCTTACCAGTAAAATAATACTTGATATAAGAGTAGTGAAGAAAGCGGAAAACTTTTCTTCTATCTCTCTATAGTCTCTCTCTATAGTTTCTCTCTCTAGAGTTCAATGAATTCGTAAGAAAATAATGAAGGAATGAGCTTCTATTTATAGGAAAATGGAATGCATAGTAACTAACTCATGAACGGTCCAGATTGATTTACTTTAATCTGACGGTCCATATTTAAAGAAAAATCTTTTAAATAAAATATAATATATTCTATTTATATAAAAAGATTTTTACTATGAAAACACTATGCGGGCACTATGAAAACACTATGCATAATAAAATATAATATATTCTATTTATAGAATAACTTTAATAAAGTATTCATTTTTATATAAAAAGATTTTACTATGCAAAAACACTACGCATAATAGAATATAATATATTCTATTTATAGAATAACTTTAATAAAGTATTTTGTTTTATATAAAAGATGTTTTATTTTATTACATTAATAATACTGAATAAAACAAAACTTCTAAATCAACAATAATTGAATCAAATAATGTGAGATACTATGCAAAGAACTATGTAGCAATAATTGAACAAAATTGAGTGACTTCTCACATAAATATCAATAATCAATAGTGTTAGCTCTACTACGCAACAACACGTATTCTTTTGTACTTTTTACTACCGAAAGTAGTTCAACAAAGATCAACGGTAAAACTTCCACCGTTATTTTCAATAAAATATTTTTGTCGTTTTCTCAATCCAAAACAATAATTCCGTTAATAGGGTCCACTAATGATTGTCTTCAGTCGCATCGAATATTTTCTGTTTAAAAGCGAATATTCCCAGACCAATCGAATATAATATGACAACTTGCATACTTTGCAAAATTTATAAATATTACCCACAACTATAACATTATCTCAAATTCACACCATAATATAAAAGAATTATTTCGAGAAACTTAATTCTTTATTCATAAAATCGGGGGTTTCATAATCTCCCCTCCTTATGGAATTTCGCCCTCAAAATTTACTTACGTACCTGGTATGCCGAACAGGTGAGGATACCTTGACTTCATTTCAGATTCTAACTCTTGAGGTATAACCCTTGAGTGTTGGATACGATTCTTCTTATCCAAGATTTTAACACGAGATCTCATACGTTAAATCATCCGCTATCTCGTCTGATTCTAAATTAATAATGTAGTTCGGGTTATCCACATATTTACGTAACATTGATACGTTAACGTTATGAACACGCGACATACTTGGCGGTAAAACGAGTCTATAAGCCACAGTTCCTACTCAATCGAGGATTTCAAATGGGCCAATTAAATCGAGGGTTGAGATTTCCTCTCTTCAGCAACTCTTGCTTCTAGAATAACGCCCTCTTGAACCTTCTTCTTCACATTCATCAGATTCGGGTATGTAGCTTGAGCGTCTTTAACTTTATCGATTAAAGTCGATTTTACTTGTATATTCAATTATCTTCACGTGGGTCCCTAGAGTCTTTAACTCTATCTTCATCATTTGCAAGTTATACGAAATGAGTCTTTGTGTTAACAACATCGCACTTGTAAACGCATACGATCTTCTACTCAACACGTCAGCTACCACGTTCGCTCTTCCACAATGATATTGAATAGTACGATCATAATCTTCAACAGCTCGAGTCAACGTCTTTGGCGCATATTACGTTCGTTTTAGTTGAAGAAATATTTTGAGGGTTTAAGAAATGAGTTTTGTACCGGGGTCAATACAAAATTCGATTTCATGCTCTAGGGGTAGGCTAAGAAGTCTTCAAGAATACGTCAAGTGATTTATTAATGATAAAAATATCATTCAAAATTGTTACTCTCATCCAAAACTTGGATAGTACGTCACATTGATACCAACTGTGACTTCTATCCCTTAACCTAGATAGCACCTCACAATGATACCTATCAACTTGTCATCATCATTCATGACGTCGCCTACAGAAAGTCTGGCTTCGGTGCATTCCACACCAGGAAGTCATCAATAAAAGGATCGGGGCTCTTTACTTATGGCTTGATATGACAATGATTGAATTTAGTGGTTTGGTTGCTTGAATTCGCATAATAGGTTGGTTAGGAATATGAAAGTCAACAACCTTACGAAAAACATGATGAGTAGTTAACCAATCGTTTCAAAAAAAAACCACATCAAATGCAAGTATTTTCAAAGGGATAAGATCTACAAGTAACGTGAAAGTGTCGATTTGAATCAAACAAGATTTATAAACAGTGGAGGTAACGAAGGTTTCTCCCAATGGAGTTTCAATAGATAAATCAAAGTTTAACTTCTCCGGAGTTAAGTACAAACATTGAACACAACTAGGTGAAATAAAAGAGTGAATAGAACCGGTATCGAACACGGTATAGACTTCGTAAGAGCTTATGATTAACTTACCCGTGATAATTTTATTCAAGTTCCTCATCGTGAGAAAAAAAAATGCTCTCTCTTAAACTACAGGCTTTGGCTTGTCTGGGACATCCTTTGGCATCACTGTCCCAGCCGGACTTGACTTCTCCATACGATAAAATCGAGCTAGGTGGCCTTCTCTTCCGCAATTAAAACACGCTTTGGATTGCATCGCGCAGTTTGGACTGATGTGTCCCTCCCCTCGGCATTTGAAGCATATGATAGGTGGTCGTTCTCATTCCTTAACAACGGGTGCTGGTGCTGACGTCTTTCCATCATTGTTGAATCTCCTCTTCTTGAAATGTCCATTCTTATTATTTTGGCCATGATTACCACCGAAATGGTTACCATTCTTGGCATGATAATATCCCCCACATTGGTTATCGTTGTTTCGATGGACCGTTGCCATTTGATGATGATTATTATCGTGTTGTTGGTCGTTGCCTTTTGGTTGTCTTTGACTCATTATCGCGCTCCAATAAGCGAGCCCTATTCACAACATCTCGAATATAAACAAAGTTTGTGAGAAATGAGGTATTGACGTATATCGGGTTTCAAACCTCGCAAAAACATTCGCGTCATTCGCTTCCTCATTATCGACCAAATGGGATGCAAAGGGATAACCCATGAAACTTAGCCTCGTCATCGCTGCGCGGTCGTATTGTTTTGCTCGACTTGATGAATTCTACCTCCTTCACGTGTGCCGAATACTTTCGGGAAAGTACTTGTCATTGAATAATTCTTGGAACTTCTCCTAAGACATCTTGGAAGGCGTCGGGCTAGGTAATGCTTTTCTGATTTCCACCAATGATCCGCCTCTTCACGCATAACATAAAGGTGGCGAAAAGGAACCTTTGCTCCTGAGCATCCCAAGACATCAAATATCTTGGTGATCTGCTTTAACCACGTCTCCGCCTTAAGTGGTTCTGGCTTTCCCAAAAACTCCGGTGGTCCCAGCTCCTTGAATTGCTTAGCGGTGACCAACCGCGGGTTGCCATTGTTTCCTCTTGCATTACGAAAAGGAGCCGTCTTCGCCTGATGTTGCATAAATTCTAAAAAGATCTTAAATGTACCGTCGTTTGTCAATTGATCAGTGTTGTTGTTCACAGGAGGATTATTGCCATCCTGTTGCATATTGTCCTGATTATTGATCTGTGGAGACTCAACGGTCTCCTGTGCTCCATTGTTATTCTCAACATTCTCGGATGCCATTTATAAACACTGCCGCAAAACAAGGGTTAATTGACATGTAACATATTATCACTATACTCTGACCGACCAATCAAAAACCAAATAAACTTAGGTAGGTCATACTAGCGAATGAATTCCCCGTCTCTCCCCTCCTAGTTCTAGTCTCACATCTTAGCCAGGGATCATATCCCTAAGCTCTGATACCAACTGTGTGACGCCCCCAAAATTAGGTATACATCACCCATCTTGGGTAGTCGGATACATGTATATGTAATTTAAATATAACTTACTAATATAAGCGTCAGTGTACAATACGACATAAAGCGTGAGTTTGAATACAAATATTGTCTACTAGATATTATACAAACTCAAAAGGAGTCCTCATTACAATTATTTTCACACTATTTCACGAGAATAGTGAGGACTACTAATGTTATCCTTCGGACCATTACTCCGTTTCCGACTCGTCCCGGCCTATATTCTCATTTCACAAGAGAACGGTGAAAGAAAGGGTGAGCTCAACTATTTCAAGAAGAAATATTATGACTAAGATAATGCGAGAATAAATTATCATTAGCCAACAACAAGTGTTAAAGCGATAAAATATAATGAACATCAAGTTTAACTACAATGGAACCAAAGAATCCATTAAAAGAGTCAAGTAGAAAATAAAATCTACTATCTTTTATGATTTAAAAGGTTTTCATCATTGTTATATAGCCGAGACTCAAACTTTAATAAATATTCCACATCATCGAATCACCCCCGCATCTATGGCCAAGGATATTCTTTAGTATCACGACCACAATTATTCATGCACTACGGGCCAAGAATATTTTTGTGTATTCAATAATGGTCATGATCATGCCAACAATCTGTCCATCGATGCACTACAGGCCACTTCGAGGATTTTTACCACATCATTTGTAACATTACTACCATGATGATTACCGAATAGTCTCTAATATAATAATCATACCAAGTCCATCTATGCTTCTATGTGCCACAGATGACTTTCAACATAATATAAACATGAGGATGATGACAATGATATAAGAATTCAATAAAACAAGTTCAAGAATTAATTTATCTAGGAACCAATAACATCCAAACTGTCAACATGATATTGCTTTGTAGAGTAAAATTCAAGAATCTTCGAGAAGAATATTTCCATGAAAGGATTTGGATGAAGCGCAAATATCAAGGATATTCCACTAATTTCATGGAGTATAGAAGTCAAAGTTTTTAACTTTGGGTATAATAAAGAATGGAATAACAAAAGAAATCACCATGCATGCGATAAGCCGCATGAGGCGGAGTTATTCCAACCAGAATAATAAATAACGGAACGGTCCGGCGTAAAACGCATGCAAGACGGGATATTCCAATGAATAATAAAGAATGGAACCGGTCCCGGCGTAAAACACATGATGAGGATATTCCAATGAGAATAATAAAGAATGGAACCGGTCCGGTGTAAAACACACAGACAGGATGTTCCAACAGAATAATAATAAAGATGGAACCAGGTCCGGTGTAAAACACACAGACATGATGTTCCAACATAATAATAGAAGAATGTCACCAAGTATAGGGTAAACCGCGTATACATGTTATTCCAACAGAATAATAAGAAATAGAATAACAACGGTTCTCTTCATGAATAAGAAAGAATAACACCCCTTACTTTTAGTAGGAGATTGAATACTGCAGTAGTGTAGTAACAAAATACTCTTCTTCTTTCTCTCTTATTCTCTATACTTTTCTCTCTATAGCTTGAATGAATTCGTGAAAATAATGAAGCACTAGGCCTCTATTTATAGAAGATTTCTACTAAAGCACCGCCATATGAAAAGGCAAGTGGCTTGACGGTGGTGATGTGAAAAGAAAAGTGGTTTGACGCCTGTAATGTGAAACGACAAGTGGTTCGATGTCTGTAATATGAAACGGCAAGTGGTTTGACGTCTGGTAAAGGTAATTACTATTGACGAAGGTAATTACTATTCACAAAGGTAATTACTATCGACGAAGGTAATTACTATTGACGAAGAGACTCTTAGATGATGACATATGGGCCCCCATAAAATAATCAAACTTACCACAAACGTCTCATAATAACTCTTTATATACATCAAGGATTGAAAAATATTACCACAAATCATTTTATTTTTATTCAACACATATTTAATCTTTCAACAATTATTAATCATTTATAACTTGTCGTCTCAATTATTGATTTAATACTATAACATATTATACGGATGATCTTGTGACAATAATTGAATCAATAATATAAGAGATATGATGCAAAGAATTATCAGTAGCAATAATTGAGCATAAATGAGTGACTTCTCACGTAAGCATCAATAATCAATATCGTGTATTCATTTGTACTTTTACTCTAGGGTAGTTCAACGGTTTTAACGGTAACACCCTGCTAGTTATTTTTATAGAAAGATAATTTTGTCGTTTTCTAACTACGACAATACTTACATTAATGGGGTCCATTAATGATTGAGCCGTCGCATACGAATATTCCCAAACAAAAAGAATATTCCCACCAAACGAATATTTTATAACAACTTGCTTACTTTGAAAAATTTATAAATATTACCCACAACTATAACATTATATCAAATTTATTCCATAATATTCAAAAATAATATTTATAGAAAATTCATCTTTATTTATAAAAGTTGGGGTCTTACAACCCTCCCTTCTTATGAAATTTACGCCCTCGAAATTAGAATACGATACACGGTATGTCGAAGAGGTAAAGATACCTTGATTTCATTTCAGATTCTAACTCCCAAGTCATTTCCTCAACATCGTGGTTCCTCCACAAAACTTTGACTTGAGGTATAACCTTGGAGCATAGAATATGTTCCTTCTTATCCAAGATTTGAACAGGAACCTCTTCATATGTCAAATCTTCCGCTATTTCGTCCGGTTCTAACTCAATAATGTGGTTCGGGTCTTTCACATATTTACGTAACATGGATATGTGAAAAACGTTATGAACACGAGACATACTTGGCGGTTAAGCGAGTCTATAGGCCACAGTTCCTACTCGATCGAGGATTAAAAATGGACCGATGAATCAAGGATTAAGTTTTCCTCTCTTTCCAAATCTTGTAACTCCTTTCCATGGAGCAACTCTTAAGAACACATGATCTCCTATATCGAATTCCACGTCCTTTCGATGAAGATCAGCATAACTCTTTTGTCGATTTTGTGAGGTTTTTATACGTTGTCGGATCGTTTGAATCTTTTTCGTAGTCATACGTACCAACTCCGGTCCCAACAACGTTGCTTCACCAACCTCTGCCGTTATTTTTATAGAAAGATAATTTTGTCGTTTTCTAACTATGACAATACTTCCGTTGTGGGGTCCACCAATGATTGAGCCGTCGTACGAATATTCTCCGACAAAAAGAATATTCCCCGACCAAACGAATATTTTATAACAACTTGCTTACTTTGCAAAATTTATAAATATTACCCACAACTATAATATTATATCAAATTTATTCCATAATATTCAAAAATAATATTTATAGAAAATTCATCTTTATTTATAAAAGTTGGGGTCTTACATACTGTGACGCCCCCAAAATTAGGTATACATCACCCATCTTGGGTCGCCAGATACATGGTATGTAATTCAAATACAACTTACTTAATACAACAACCATGGGTATGCAATACGACAAAACATAAACTGTGAGTTTGAATACAAATATTGTCTACTAGAGATTATACAAACTCAAAAGGAGTCCTCGTTACAATTATTATCACACTATTTCACAGAATAGTGAGGACTACTAATGCTATCCTCTAGACCATCACTCCGTTCCCCGACTCGTCCCAGCTTCGTTCTCATTTCCTGAAGAGAACAGTGAAAGAATGGGTGAGCTCAACTAGCCCAGTAAGAAATATTATGACTAAGATAACACTACAAGAAAAAGGTCTATCAGCGACCATCGAGATGTCGTAATCGCACCATCATCGATCACGATATTAGTCACAATGATCGTCATCTGCGAATCAAACACGTAAACTAGTCATTAATGCTTTATCAAATGACCGCGTGCGGTCACGATCGATCATTATATATAAATTTCCCACCAAAATTTTGGTGGAAATGTTGGTGCCAATTTTTGTGCGACCACTTGAAATCAAATGACCGTGATGCGGTCACGATAAATCCATGTCATTAAAAGTCAATGACCGTGACGGTCGCAGATATGATCATTGATCAAACTAAATGAATTCAAGAACCGGTTTTGCTCGATACGACGAACACGAAAGAAAAAAAAAGGAGGTCACCGAAATAGAGAGAAGAGGGAGAAAGGGGGAGAAGAGAGAGAAGAAGGAGAAGCAATTTTCGTTCATTCTTCTTCAAATTAGAGACTAATTGTAGAGGTAAAGAGCTACTTTTAAGTTCTTCTTCATTAATTTTTTTGTTGTTTGTTATTTTTGTTCGATTCTTCTCCAAATCGGTATGTTTTACTTAATTTGTGTTTTAAGAGTTAATTTATTGCAAAGAGTTGAATGAATGAATATGGCTATCATGCTTAAATTATATTTTGGGTAATATGATTATGATTGGTTTATAAGTTTTGATTAGAGTAAAATTTATTTGGGTAATACGCAGACTTTGGGTAATTTGATTTTGTTAATTTATGTCGGTTTGGGTAACTTGATTAGTGATAGGATGGAGTTAGTATAAAATTTATATTTTGGGTAACTTGATTTGGGTAATAGGATGAATGTATTAGATTGTAGTTAGTATAAAATTTATATTTTGGAATTCTTTTTGTGCAATAGAGGTAGTAACAGTTTGGTTATTATAGGAAGTCATTACACATGATATAGACTTCGTGAATCCCATGTTTATGTTTGTAGTTTAACCAATTATATTGGTCATTGTGAAAAAAATCATTTGTAGATCGAGAACTTGACATTGACATCATAATGTGAATCAAAACGTGAATAATTGCTCCCACGAAAAATGATTGGGTTTCAAAGTTTACAAGTTTGATCTAACGTATTGTGGATACCTGCAAAACTCTTTTGTAGTAAATCTCAGATTAAAAGCTGTTTGCGGATAGTAATTCTTTTTTTATGAGCATAGGGATTCGATAAGTTCATAATTTCCATCCAATTCCTATGGTATCTCATATGGAATTTGTTGGTTTATGTCTTGTGTTCCTAGAAATGACCTTATATACATGCCGTGTAAATGTGGTTAATCCATATTATGGGAGACTTTGGCGAATTTTTTTATTGGTGGGTTATTTGCGAACATTTATACTATTAACGAGCCTATTGGTGATCCACTAGAGCCTATTAAGGGGATGTTAGAGCGGATGGGTGGGCTTGAGTCATGAGGCCAATATCGAGGCTACGCCAAGCTTAGCTAAGACCTCACAGTATGAAGCCAAGCTTGGTTGTTATGGAATTGGGTTACATTGATTGTGTTATTTGTTCCTATATATAGAAATTAGCTTATTGGTAATGTTTTGATTGATATGTATGCTAGATTGGAATAGTTTGATTTGTGGTATTGTTCAAATAGATATTGGAAGGAAGCATTGGGAATATTTTAGCGATTAGGAATCTTAGGGTATTGTTTCAAAGAAACTTTTCAATTGTTATCATTTCGATATTATCATTATGTGTTCATTATGATTTAGTTGAGTCAATCGCATTATAACGTTAATCGATTTATGTGATATAATTTGCAGATATAAGAGAATACGCCAAGCTTATTAAACCTCACGAGTACAAGCCAAGCTTGGTTGTTAGCATGCTAAGCTATTAGGGGTCATTAAGCCAAAATAGGCGATGCTTAAGGAACCGTTAGTGCAATGAGAAGGTAACTAGACACACTTAGTCAATAAAGAGACCGTTTTTTGGCTATAACAAAAAAAACAAGGGTATTTAACACGTATGTATACAAGAATAAAGCTATAAAATGTTATAAAAGCTATAAATTGCTCAATCATGTTGTGACTATCCCAAAACATAAAAGATTATAGAAAGGGACCATGAGGGGTATAATCTTAAAACATGTTAGGCGCCTTAGCACACTAGTTGATATGAATGAATCTCCAAGATACTCAAACATGTTAATCATATGCTTACAAGTATGCTCAAGTCATACGGGAAGTTGGCTTGTCCGTATTGTATGGAGCATACAAAGTCGTTTAATCTATCAAAAGGTCGAAAGCCTTGTTGGTTTGACTGTCATCGTTGGTTCTTACCGGTAGATCACCCGTTTCGAAGAAATAAAGAACACTTCAGGAAAGGGAAAGTAGATAATGATATGCCTGCACCGCGATTGTCGAGAACAGAGATGCGAGATCGTGTGATGAGATTCTTAGGTTATCCCATTTGGTAAGGTTGATGCGACAAACATAATCAATGGGTTTGGTGAATCTCATAACCGGGTTCGAGAAGCATCTTTTGGGAATTGCCTTATTGGTCTACAAATTTGATTAAATCATAATCTAGATGTGATGCATATTGAGAAGAATGTGTTTGACAATGTGTTTAACACTGTGATGAATGTTACGGGGAAGACAAAAGATAACGATAAAGCACGTTTGGACATGAAAGATATTTGTAAGCGTCCTGGATTAGAACTTTATGAATCTCCTAATGGTAAGATTGTCAAACCGCATGCAAGGTACACATTGTCCAAAAAGCAAGTTGAAGATGTGTGCACATGGGTTAAATCTCTGAAACTACCCAGATGGATATCGTCAAACATTGCAAGGTGTGTTACGGTGGGAAATTGCAAGGGATGAAGAGTCATGGTATCGTGTGTTCATGGAGAGACTCATGCCTATAGCATTTTCGGGATCTGCTTGATAAACCAATATGGGATGCTTTGACGGATCTTAGTCGTTTCTTCAAAGACTTGTGTTCAAAATCATTGAATGAGAAGGACATGTTTGTACTTGAGAAGAACATCATAGAGATCACGTGTAAACTGGAAAAAATATTCCCACCTGGTTTTTTTGACTCCATGGAGCATTGCAAATCCATCTTCCCTATGAAGCTCGTGTTGGGGTCCGATTCAATATAGATGGATGTACCCTTTCGAGAGGGTGATGGGAAACCTTAAGAGGAAGGTGAAGAATAGAGCTTATGTCGAGGGGTCGATATACGAGGTATCTGATTTTGATGAGATATCTACGTTTGTCTCGCACTATTTTTAGGATGAAGTCTTGACAAAGGCCAATCGAGTATCGAGACATGATGATGGGGAAATGTTGAACTAAATGGTCGGCTCTCGTATTTGGTCCCTCGGCCGTGCGCTTATGGAAAAAGGAAGCGCATATTCCTCTCTCGAGCAAGAATTACATGCCGCACATACTTACATTCTTCTCAATTGTGAGGAGATTGGCCAATTTGTGAGGTACACATGTAAACTTGATATTTTATCTTTTAAGTTAAAAATTTATTCTAATATGTTAATGTTTATAACATGGTATAGATTGTACGATGACGAGTTAAAAGTGAAGCATGCAAAACATAAGCGATAAAGATATTCAAATCAATCGGGATAAAAACTTTGCACTTTCCACTTTCGGAAAAAGGGATACGTGTTGATGCACATGGAATAAATCGATATTGACCTCCATAGAGTCTGCGTACTCCAACGAACCGTTTGTTTTACCAACTCAAGCAAAGACAAGTATACTACACACCCTAGTCCTGTTAGGAAAAGGAATAGAAGCGCTTTCTGATTGGCAAGTTGTAATTTATACTCCGCGCGTAGTCGTGTAGAATTAGTTGATGGGGAGATTTACCAAGAGCGAGATGCTTCATAGTCGGACTATAATAAATGTGGAGGACGACAATGAAGTAATCCATTAGATGGTGGAGATGAACCACATGAATTAGATCCTGAGTCAATACTTGTGTCGATGACATCGATAATCGAGGAGGAAGAGTTATTGACCGAATCGACACGTAATCAAGCGGATGATGGTTATGAATCTGCAACACGTATACAAGATGATTACGAATCGGACATTGACACTTGAACTCATGCAATGTATGTTTAGCAATACATGTTTTTATATCATTGTCATGTTTATGTACTAAACTATTTAAATGCAACTTTTGTTTATTGTCATTTTATATTCATATATATACATGTTTATATCATCGTCGTATGTTTATTGTCATATATACATGTAATCAAATATGACTCCTAATAACATCTTGAAATTTGTAATATACAGATGGCTTCAAGCTTGGCGGTATGAGAAAAAGCTTGGCTTGGGTAGGGGCCTAATAATGTGCCCAAGGCCCCTACTAATCCCGATGATCGGATTCTTATTCAGATTCGCCTCCTCCTAATAAAGACGTACATCCCCGCATATATCATTTATATAAAAGCATTTAAGATTCCATTTATTGTATATTGGTAATGTTTTGATTGATATTATATTGGTAATGTTTTGTTTTGGTCTTATTGTATTGAAAATTTGTATATTTCTCTTGGTTTGTGTCTTGGGTGCCTAGAAATGTCCATATATGCACGCCGCGTGCATGTGGCTAGTCTATATTATAGGGAGACTATGGCAAATTTTTATAAGTATTATAAGTATAAGTTTGAAAAATGTTCACAAATATTATAACTTAGATATAAATTGCTTTAATATATGCTAATTGATGTTGTATATTATAGTGATTTTTAGGATAATAAGATCGTCAAGTGCATATCACAATTTGTGTTTACTGTAATTGGCCTACACACCGTGATTACGTGGCGAACACACCTATCGCCCACAAGGATCTTGTTTGGGCGTAATTTCGTGTATGTTTTTTTAATTATGACAAATAATATTAATATAATATTCAAAGGATAATTATTTAGTATTGTTATTATTGTTTTTTATTTGCGTAAAGCGGTATAGATGGGAGGGCCTTGAGCTTGATTGATTGAGACATTATTTCGGCAAAAGTCGCATGGTCCGCACCAAGGACAACTTGAATAAAGAAGCGAAAAAAAGCCATTCACAATGCCGAGATCGACCATCCGGGCGGGGAGAGGATTATATGCACGAGCATAGCCCTGGTGGTGCACCCGATCCCATATAAGGGTGAGATGTGTGCCCAATGGAAGTCGAGAGTCGGGTGAAAAGACGAAAGATGCCGCCACCAACAGAGCCTCGGGTGTATCCAGATGGCGAAAAGGCTAAAGGAACATCTGGTGACGATATTTCACGCTTCTGAGATATCAACGCCGATGCGTATTTACAAGTTTTAATATGTTTACAATCATGAATTGTAGAAAATATCCCATTTTACTTAGTAATATTGTCTTTGTTTTTTGTATAGAGTCTCGGTCTCAAATTGACCTATCCATTGGCTTGATGTATGCGTGGCCACCCGTGATGGTGCACTTTGAGGCTATCCGGATAAGCGGTAATAAGTTTTAACAACTTTGATCTTGTTTATTAATACTTACAAAATATTATTTTTAACTATTTAAGTGTTAACATGATGACAGGATACTTATAAACGTTTATTGAATGGAATGTTATCCTGAAGGCACTCCACGTCCGCCTATTGATCAAGAGTTGTGGGAGAGGCGCCTCATTAGAAGAAGAACTACATTAAAGGTCAAGGACAACGACGAGCGCCCATCCTTGATGGCTCAGACTCTGCTACCCAGTCTTCCACGATCATCGAGTCATCCAAATTGTTCATACTCCTACGATCGTGTGTGAGAGCTATATGTCAAGATCGAAATCTTACGAAGATCTTCAAGGAACACAGGGGCTCTTGATCGAGGAGTTAGTGAAGCGATGAGCGGCGATAGCAGCAGAGAAAGCATGGGGATGGCGGCGAGGTATAAAATCAATTTGTTGTATGTATTGTCGTAATATATACCAGTATCAACATATTTATTATATTTGTAACTTGTTTTATTATTTTGTTAATTATAGGGTGATCAAGGAGGGGATGACACTTGACATAACCTTGTACTTGTATATTCATTATTTGGATGTTTGTATATATGTTACTTAAACAAGTTTTGAAATGTTATTATATTTATTCAAATCATATTGGTTTTTAAAGGTTTATATACTAGTTTGGTGTATGTGTTGGTGGACGATGGATGTTTATATTGTTTTGTATGTTGTTTATCTTGGTGTGTATGTGTGTTGGGATAAAGCAGGTAGAAAACAGGTACAGGTTTTTGGGAATTCTGCAAAACAGCAAAAATCTGGCTGTAATGTTTTTTCATATCAGCGACCGCATGCGGTCGCTGAACGTTATTAGCGACGGCATGCAATCAATGACCGCATGACGCGGTCGGCCGATAATAATCGCCGACACGAGGACCACGTCATCTTTGGCCTTTGGACCATCTTGATTTCATTTCAAATAATCGTATTTGTCATTTCGATTCGCTTCATAGCGGCCGCAGATATCTCTTGTCAGCTAATAGTGGTCGTTGATGTGCATCCCAATGACAGATTTTATGACGACGATTATCGACGCATGACGCGGTCGCAGATAGCTATCTCTCATGACCGAAATCTGATTCGATAGTCGATCATTGATAAGCCTTTTTGTTGTAGTGTAATGCAGAATAAATTATCATTAGCCTCCCCCAATGTTAAACTGATAAAATACAATAGACATCAAGTTTAACTGCAGCGGAACAAGCAATCCATTAAAAGAGTCAAGTAGAGAATAGAATCTACTATTTTTTATGATCTAAAAAGTTTTTCATCACTTTTATCGCTGAGACTCAGCTCAATAAATAATCCACATCATTAAATCATCCCTGCACTACAGGCCAAGGATATTCTTTAGTATCACGACCACGAATTATCCATGCACTACGGGCCAAAGATAATTGTATTTTCATCAACGGTCCTGATCATACCATAAAATAATTCATCTTTGCTCTCTCGGCAGAAGAGAATCCATAGCCATAATCATACCAAAAACTGTCCATCAATGCACTACGGACCAATGAGGACTTTTAATTTTCATATCATTTATAACATTACGGTCATGATTATACTGAATAATCCCTGGTCATAATCATACCAAGTCCATCTATGCACTACAGGCCACAAATGACTTTTAACATAACATAAACATGAGGATGATGACAATGATATAAGAATTCAATTAAACAAGTTCAAGAATTAATTTGTCCAGGAACCAATAACGTCCAAATTGTCAACATGATACTGCTTTGTAGAGTAAAATTCAAGAATGCTCAGAAGAATATTTCCACGAAAAGATACTGGGTGAAGTGCAAATATCAAGGATATTCCACTAATTTCATGGAGTATAGAAGTCAAAATATTAATCAACTGAGTATAATACCAAATGGAATAACAAAAGATATCACCATGCATGTGGTACTTCGCATAGACGGTTATTTCAACAGAATAATAATAACGGAACCAGGTCAAATGAAATTCACACCGACAGGATGTTCCAACAGAATAATAAATGCGGAATAATAAATGATGGAACCAGTCCCAGTATATAGCATGATAGGATATTCCGGCGAATAATAAAGACAGAATAATAAAAAATGGAAACCAGTCTCGGCGTATAATGCAGACGAGGATATTAAACGAGAATAATAAAGACGGAATAATAAAAATGGAACCAGTCCCACAGATATAGACAAGCAGGATATTCTACGAATAATAAAAGGCAGAATAATAGAAGAATGTCACCAAGTATAGGGTAGCTCAGCGATACAAAAGTTATTCCAACGAACAATAAAGAAATGGAATAATGTAAGTTCTCTTCTTGAATACAAAAGAATAATATCCCCTACCGTAAAATAATACTTGATATAAGAGTAGTAAAGTAAAGTAAAAACTTTTCTTCTATCTCTATAGTCTCTCTCTATAGTTTCTCTCTCTAGAGTTCGATTGAATTCGTAAGAAAATAATGAAGGAATGAGCTTCTATTTATAGGAAAATGGAATGCATAGTAATTAACTCATGAACGGTCAGATTGATTTTCTTTAATCGACTATCCATATTTAAAGAAAAATCTTTTAAATAAAATATAATATATTCTATTTATATAAAAAGATTTTTTACTATGCAACTTCTTATGTGGGCTTTATTATGCAAACACTATGCATAATAAAATAATATATATTCTATTTATAGAATAACTTTAATAAAGTATTCGATTTATAAAAAGATGTTTCTATTTTATTACGTTAATAATACAAATAAAACAAAGCTTCTAAATCAACAATAATTGAATCAAATAATGTGAGATACTATGCAGTAACTATTGTAGCAATAATTGAACAAAACTGAGTGACTTCTCACATAAATATCAATAATTAATCTGGTGTGCTCTTATGCAACAACGCAGACATCAGGCTTTTTACTACCGAGTAGTTCAACAAGATCAACCAGTAAAACTTCCGCCGTTATTTTCAATAAAATATTTTTGTCGTTTTCTCAATTCGACAATAATTCTATTGTGGGGTCCACCAATGATTGTGTCATCATACGAATATTTCCTGTTTAAAACGAATATTCCCCGACCAATCAAATATAATATGACAACTTGCATACTTTGCAAAATTTATAAATATTACCCACAACTATAACATTATCTCAAATTCACACCATAATATAAAAAAATTATTTCGAGAAAATTAATTCTTTATTCATAAAATCTGGGGTTTCACAATTACTCTTGAAATTAAATACAGTTGTTGATCATATTATTTTTATTATCATATATAACATTTTTATAATCATGGTGAAGAAATTTCTCTTTGACTTGAGTGTAAAGATGGGTAGATTATTGGTATGATCATGACTATGGGTTCTCTTTGGCCAGTACTGGATGAGAAGAGGAATTTAGAATCATAATTATGATTATGAGTTATTCATATGATTATGGAAAGGAAGTGTTGATTTATATTATAGGGATAAAACATTGTTGGTGGACTTTTAACATGGAGAAGATAATAGACTTTATGGTCTATTTGACTCTTCTAATGGATTGCTCGTTCTGCTGCAACTATGGTTAAAAAAGTTTTATCATCTACCATATGTTCTAAATCTCTAATTTATTACTGATGAAGGCTATTGATAATTTAATTATCTTTAGTCATGATATTATTTACTGGGCTAGTTGTGCTCACCCTTTTTCTTCACAATTCCTTTCAGGTAATAAGAGTGTAGCTGGGTCGAGCGGGGGTAACAGGGGAATAGAACGGTGGTCAACATTTAATAGTTATATTTGGTGAATCAAATAAGGTGAGGCGAACCCAACGTTGGAAGGGTGTTTTGCCACTATCATACAAGACGTCTAAAGACATACAACCTCGTGTCATCATAAGATAGGGTTGTGCACATCCACTTACTGAGAATATCTACGCGCACTATTTATATGATCTTGGTGTTTGTTTGAAGTATAATTCTCAATTAGAGATAGTGGAGATAATGATATGTCAAGAGAAGACTCACCATTGGAAAGAATATGATAGTAATCTTCTTATTTTTCTTTGGGGTCTATTGGGTCAACCAAGGATAATTCTGTGGGCATATGATATCTATCATAACCTAGACGCATGGCCTCCCATGTACGAAGGTTTCCTTGAGCACTTTCTAAAGATTCTAATTTCTAAAACAGTTTTTGATTTGTACCTTTATGTAAGGTGTCATTGTGAGGAGTCATCATGGTGGGACATGAGTCGCGATTGGTATATATTTGTATCAAAACTCACAACATTTATGTTGTTGTATTTTGCACGACAATTGTTGTAATAAAGTTGTAGTTGTTTCTACGTACCATGTATTTGGCACTCGAGAATGGGTTGGATGGAATGGACCTATTTTGGGGTTATCACATTTGGTATCAGAGCTTAGGGATATGATCTCTGGCGGAGATCGGGGAATAGAACTAGGAGGGGAGAGATGAGTTAATCCTTCGCTAGTGTGTCTTACCTAAGCTTATTTGTTGGTCAGTCATAATATAGGGATATTATGTGATATATTAATTTGTTCAATTAACCCTTATTTTGAAGATGTATTCTAGAATGATATCTGAAATACAGGAGATGAGCAATGGAGAAATCATGATGACAGAGAAGATGGAATCTGAAATGAAAGCAAGGTATTCTCAACTCTTTGAAATACCAGGTACATAAATTTCGGGGACGAAATTTCATAAGGAGGGGAGATTGTAAGACCCCGATTTTTATGAAATAAAAGTATTCGATTTTCCTATTTAGTAAATGGTTAAATTGATAAAAGTTAAAGTGAAGGGTGATATATAAAATTTTTTCAAAATACGCAAGTGGTTATAAAATATTCATTGTTGTCGGGGAATATTCGTTTAGTCGTAGAATATTCTTTTCGCGTGGGGAATATTAAATTGACTGACAAGCTGTGACCATTTGTGGGCCCCATAACTGAATAACTGTCGAATGAATAAAATGGCAAATTTGAGTTTTTATAAATAACGGCGTAGTTATTACTGAATTAACAATTGTTAGAATACACGGTGGTTAAAATACGAAGAATAATGGCGTAGTTAAGCACAGCGATCACACCTGCACGGTATTATTAATATTTTTTCAATTATTGATTCTTACGTGAGAAGACACTACTCAATAATTGTTATAGTAATTACTGTTCAATATTTTATTTTATTGAATCAATAATTGTTGCGTTGATATTTTATATTATTGTTGTTTCAATAATTATCACTGCACAACATCTCCATTATCAGATCAATAATTCATATTATTTGGAATAATATTATTAGATAGCATTATTGGCAATGTCTAGAAAGTTCTGTCAAGTAGAGGTTTGGTCACTTAATCAATTGCGGCAAGATGAGAGAAATCCTTATCTGAAAAGCCCTCTTTCTGTGAACCGGCTGCTGGTTGTCATTATTGTGATTACGTAATATTATTTATGAATAATTAATTATTGATTTATATGATAAGGAAATATTTATTTGATGCTGATATAAATGATGGATTTATTTATGTGGTTATAAATGAAAGAATTAATGTTGAGGCGTTTTATCGGTATTTTGTCGGATTGGAGGTATTAAAAGATCAAATCAGTGTTCTTACAGCTTTATTGTGTGAGTTGTAATTTTTAATCTAACCGTTGGATCGTTGTAATTTTTGGATATGTTATACATATATAAGTTGATTATATGTTCACAAATTTTGAACCGTTAAAATGAAGCGAATAATTTGTTATGAATTTTAAGAGGTGGTGATTAGAAAATTAGGTTTATAAATGATTTTGGTAGAAAAATCTAGAAGTGGGTGGGCCCCACTTTTGGTTGTTAGGGAAGATGGCATTTGATTTTTGGTGGGTGGAATAGTAGCGAGGTAAAGCCATCAGTAGTGAGTCAAGTCGCTTCTTGGCGTGCTAACATTTTCCTATAAATAGAGGCTAAGTTAGAATTGAAAATCACACCGAGAATTCATAAGTTTTTCTCTTTTCTCTCTAAATTATCGAGTGTATTTTATGATTATTTAGATACTTGGTGAGTTCTTTATTCATCGGTCTGCAAGTTTTCTTCAAACGTCATATCAGATATCCAAATGGAAGTCTTTGCTCTTTTGAGGTAAGGGATAGTAAGGGATTGTAAGGGATATTAAGGGATGTTATTTTCTTCATAATGATGTTATTCTTTCAATATCATTATATTGAAATATAGGTATGGATTTTATTGTGGAATTTCTACCTTTTTGAGTCGGAGTTACTATTCACGTATACGGCACTATTCATGTATATGGCACTATTTACGTATATGACATTATTACGTTATACTAAGTCTTATGTATGAATCTGAGTACTATTCATGAGTTACTATTCATGAGTTACTATTCACGGGTACTATTCACGACAAAAATTGGTTTCTTTTTCTGACCAAATTATAGTTGATTTATGAATATTACTCTTGAAATTAAATACAGTTGTTGATCATATTATTTTTATTATCATATATAACATTTTTATAATCATGGTGAAGAAATTTCTCTTTGACTTGAGTGTAAAGATGAGTAGATTATTGGTATGATCATGACTATAGGTTCTCTTTGGCCAGTAGTCCAAAGTTGAATTGTTGACTGGTATGATCATGACCATTGAATTTACAATTGAATATTTTTAGTTTAAGTGCAAAGGTGAATTGATCAACATGGTTATAATTATGGTTTATATAGATTTTGAAATGATTATATATTTCTTTGAGATATTAATATATTTGGCCTGTAGTGCAAATATGAACTGTTGATGAATATCTTTGGCATGTATTGCAAAGATGAACTGTTGATGAATATCTTTGGCCTGTAGTGCAAAGATGAACTGTTGTTGAATATCTTTGGCCCGTAGTGCAAAGATGACCTGTTGTTGAATATCTTTGGCCCGTAGTGCAAAGATGACCTGTTGTTGAATATCTTTGGCCTGTAGTGCAAAGATGAACTGTTAATGAATATCTTTGGCCCGTAGTGCAAAGATTAATTTATTAGTATGATTATGAACAAGAACTGTGATTTGGTATAACCATGATCTTTGATGTTTCGGGTAAAGGCGGTGATGAAAATTATCTTCGTCTTGGATGAGAAGATGAATTTAGAATCACAATTATGATTATGAAGTTATTCATATGATTATGGAAAGGAACTATTGATTTATATTATGAGGATAAAACATTGTTGGTGGACTTTTAACATGGAGAAGATAATAGACTTTATGGTCTATTCGACTCTTCTAATGGATCGCTTCGATTCACTGCAACTATGGTTAAAAAGTTTTATCATCTACCATATGTTCTAAATCTCTAATTTATTCTTGATGAAGGCTATTGATAATTTAATTATCTTTAGTCATGATATTATTCTTTGGGTTAGTTATTGCTCACCCTTTCGCTTCACAATTCTTTTCAAGTAATAAGTAGGTATTTGGGTCGAGCTGGGGGTATGAGGGAATAGAACGGTGGTCAACATTTAGTAGTTATATTTGGTGAATCAAATAGGGTGAGGCGAACCCAACGTTGGAAGGGTATTTTGCCACTATCATACAAGATATCTAAAGACATACAACCTTGTGTCATCATAAGACAGGGTTGTGCACATGCACTTACTGAGAATATCTACGCGCACTACTTATATGATCTTGGTGTTTATTTGAAGTATAATTCTCAATTAGAGACAGTGGAGATAATGATATGTCAAGAGAAGACTCACCATTAGAAAGAATATGATAGTAATCTTCTTGTTTTTCCTTGGGGTCTATTGGGTCAACCAAGGATAATTCTGTGGGCATATGATATCTATCATAACCTAGACGCATGGCCTCCCATGTACGAAGATTTTCTTGAGCACTTTCCAAAGATTCTAATTTCTAAAACAGTTTTTGACTGTACCTTTATGTAAGGTGTCATTGCGAGGTGCTGTCCACGGCTGGGACATGAGTCACAGTTGGTATATATTTGTATCAAAACTCACAACATTTATGTTGTTGTATTTTTCACGACAATTGTTGTAATAAAGTTGTAGTTATTTTCTGTACCATGTATTTGGCGACTCAGAATGGGTCGGATGGAATGGACCTAACAGTTGGATCGTTGTAATTTTTGGATATGTTATACATATATAAGTTGATTATATGTTCACAAATTTTGAACCGTTAAAAATGAACGAATAATTTGTTATGAATTTTAAGAGGTGACTAATTCGAAAATTAGGTTTATAAATGATTTTGGTAGAAAAATATAGAAATGGGTGGGCCCCACTTTTGGTTGTTGGGGAAGATGGCTGATTTTTGGTGGGTGGAATAGTAGCAGGTAAAGCCATCAGGTAGCAGGTCAAGTCTGCTTCGGCGTGCTAACATTTTCCTATAAATAGAGGGCTAAGTTAGAATTGAAAATCACACCAGAATTCATAAGTTTTCTCTCTTTTTCTCTCTAAATTATCGAGTGTATTTTATGAGTATTTAGATACTTGGTGAGTTCTTTATTCATCGGTCTGCAAGTTTCCTTGTGTCATATATCCAGATATCCAATCGGAAGTCTTTGCTCTTTTGAGGTAAGGGATAGTAAGGATTGTAAGGGATATTAGGGATGTTATTTTCTTCATAATGATGTTATTCTTTCAATATCATTATATTGAAATATTGGTATGGATTTTATTGTGGAATTTCTACCTTTTTTGAGTCTGAGTCTTATTCACGATATCCAAGACTTTATTCATGTATATGGCACTATTTACGTATATGACATTATTTACGATACTCAGATCTTATGTATGAATCTGAGTACTATTCACGAGTTACTATTCATGAGTTACTATTCATGAGTTACTATTCACGGGTACTATTCACGACAAAAATTGGTTTCTTTTTCTGACCAAATTATAGTTGATTTATGAATATTACTCTTGAAATTAAATACACTTGTTGATCATATTATTTTTATTATCATTTATAACATTTTTATAATCATGGTGAAGGAATTTCTCTTTGACTTGAGTGTAAAGATGAGTAGATTATTGGTATGATCATGACTATGGGTTCTCTTTGGCCAGTAGTCCAAAGTTGAATCGTTGACTGGTATGATCATGACCATTAAATTTACAATTGAATATTTTTAGTTGAAGTGCAAAGGTGAATTGATCAACATGGTTATAATTATGGTTTATATAGATTTTGAAATGATTATATATTTCTTTGAGATATTAATATATTTGGCCTGTAGTGCAAATATGAACTGTTGATGAATATCTTTGGCATGTATTGCAAAGATGAACTGTTGATGAATATCTTTGGCCTGTAGTGCAAAGATGAACTGTTGTTGAATATCTTTGGCCCGTAGTGCAAAGATGACATGTTGTTGAATATCTTTGGCCCGTAGTGCAAAGATGACCTGTTGTTAAATATCTTTGGCCTGTAGTGCAAAGATGAACTGTTAATGAATATCTTTAGCCCGTAGTGCAAAGATGAATTTATTAGTATAATTATGAACAAGAACTGTGATTTGGTATAACCATGATCTTTGATGTTTCAGGTAAAGACAGGTGATGAAAATTATCTTCGTACTGGATGAGAAGATGAATTTAGAATCACAATTATGATTATGAGTTATTCATATGATTATGGAAAGGAACTGTTGATTTATATTACAGGGATAAAACATTGTTGGTGGACTTTTAACATGGAGAAGATAATAGACTTTATGGTCTATTTGACTCTTCTAATGGATTGCTCGTTCTGCTGCAACTATGGTTAAAAAGTTTTTATCATCTACCATATGTTCTAAATCTCTAATTTATTACTGATGAAGGCTATTGATAATTTAATTATCTTTAGTCATGATATTATTTACTGGGCTAGTTGTGCTCACCCTTTTGCTTCACAATTCTTTTCAAGTAATAAGAGTGTAAATTTGGGTCGAGTAGCGGGTAATGAGGGAATAGAACGGTGGTCAACATTTAGTAGTTATATTTGGTGAATCAAATAGGGTGAGGCGAACCCAACGTTGGAAGGGTATTTTGCCACTATCATACAAGATATCTAAAGACATACAACCTTGTGTCATCATAAGACAGGGTTGTGCACATCCACTTACTGAGAATATCTACGCGCACTACTTATATGATCTTGGTGTTTATTTGAAGTATAATTCTCAATTAGAGACAGTGGAGATAATGATATGTCAAGAGAAGACTCACCATTAGAAAGAATATGATAGTAATCTTCTTATTTTTCCTTGGGGTCTATTGGGTCAACCAAGGATAATTCTGTGGGCATATGATATCTATCATAACCTAGACGCATGTCCTCCCATGTACGAAGATTTCCTTGTGCACTTTCTAAAGATTCTAATTTCTAAAACAGTTTTTGACTGTACCTTTATGTAAGGTGTCATTCTTGAGGAGTCTTTGTCCATGCATTTGGGACATGAGTCACAGTTGGTATATATTTGTATCAAAACTCACAACATTTATGTTGTTGTATTTTTCACGACAATTGTTGTAATAAAGTTGTAGTTATTTTCTGTACCATGTATTTGGCGACTCAGAATGGGTCGGATGGAATGGACCTATTTTGGGGTTGTCACAGAATCTTTTACATAACTTTTCGTCAGTAGAACCAAAAATGATATCATCAACATATATTTGAACTTGTTAGACTTTGTCTTTATGCTTTTTAAGAAATAGTGTAGTATCTACTCTACCTCTAGTGAACCCATTTTCTATTAAAAAGTTAGTCAGTGTTTCATACAATGCTTTAGGTGCTTGTTTAAGACCATATAAAGCTTTATCTAATCTATAGACATAATTGGAAAGAGATGGATTGATGAAACCTGGAGGTTGTTCTACGTAGACTTCTTCTTGAAGCTCTCCATTTAGAAATGCACTCTTGACATCCATCTGGAAAACTTTGAACTTCATGTGGGCAGCGAAGGCAAGAAAGATTCTGATGGCTTCTAGTCTAGCAACGGGTGCAAATGTCTCATCATAGTCAATACCTTCTTCTTGAGAATAGCCCTTTGCCACTAATCTTGCCTTGTTTCTGGTGATGACCCCATCTTCATCCATTTTGTTCTGAAGACCCACTTGGTTCCTATGTGGGATGACTCTTTGGTCTTGGTACCAATCTCCACACTTTGCTTTGTTCAAATTGGTTGAGTTCTTCTTGCATGGCTTCTATCCAACTGGAGTCTTCCATAGCATCCTCTATCTTCTTTGGCTCTATCTGTGACAGGAACCTTAGATAGAAGCATTCATTCTGAGTAGCAGCTCTTATTTTAACTCTTGCACTTGGATCTCCAATGATTAGATCCTGAGTATGATCCCTTGTCCATCTATTCCCTGTTGGAACATCTGTCCTGATGCCTTCCTGTCTTAGGTCTTCAAGGTCTATCTCTTCTTCTTGGAGTGGAGGCTCGTTGTCTTGGATGGACCTCTCTACGATTTCATTATCCTACTCTACGATTTCACTGTCTGGTACTACGATCATAGTGTTGAGCTCGACGATTGCACTCGTAGTGTCTGCACTATCGGTCATAGTGTCTAGAGGCACTGCTTTGTTTGAGTCACTTTCATCAAAGATGATGTGTATTGAGACTCGACATTCGGTGTCTTCTTGTTGAACACCACCGTAAGCTTTCTTTGTGCATGGCATATCCAAGAAAGATCCTTCGTCGACTTGACTTTTGGAATTTTGTCGGAATCGCTTTCCATTGTTGAGAATATAGCATGCACAACCAAAGACATGGAAATAGGCGACACTTGGCTTCCTTCCTTTCCACGGTTAGTAGGGTGTCCTCTTGATCGTAAGTGAATTAATGATGCATTACGTATGTAGCATGCGGTGTTGCGGCTTACGCTTGAAGTATTGAGCAGTGCATCTTCTTGCTAGTAAGGTCCTTCCAACCTCTATCGAGTTACATTCTTTCTTTCAAGTAACTCCATTTTGTTGAGGAGTTCGTGGGTGAGTAGTTATGGTGATGCCATTTATGCGAGCAGAAATTTGTCTATTTACGAAATCGAATTCTCTTCCATGATCCTCCTTATTGCCTTGATTTTCTCCTTTCTCATTCATCACCGATCCCGAACATCTTGATTAATTGAGCTCGTTTCATCCTTTGAAGTTAGGAAGAATACCCGTGTGAATCACGGTGTAGTCGTCGATTCTGACGAGAGAGAGTATCTTTTCCTCAAGGCGGTTGTTGGGATTGGCCCAAAAGATCCGTGTGGAGCAGCTGCGGGGGCTTGTCGATGGAGTTAGCGGTCTTGCTCTTGAATGAGCTTACGGTTTTCTTTCAAGTAGCAAGCGTTGCATGGCCTTTCCTTCACAAAGTTGAACTTGGGTAGGCGACCACGAGATCTTTGATGTCGGTTTGGACATGTTTTTTGAAGTTTAAGTGAGACAACCTTACATGCCATAGCCAACTTATTTCCTCGGATGCTTGTGCGTAAAACATATTATTTTCAATGAGCTTAGTTGACCAAGATCTACTATGTAGACATTTCCTTCTCTTGTTTTGGTCGACTTTATAGCGGATGTCTTCAAATCTCGACTTGACATTGATTATTGAGAAATGTTACTTGGTGACCCTTTGTCGCAGAGTTGGTGATGCTTAGAAGGTTGTGTTGAAGTCTTTCCCATAAGCTACTTTGTTGAAAGATCTTTGCACCATTGCCAAAGAGAGCCGTATCCTCTTGTCTTGCTGGTAGTTATCTCCAAAGATGGTGAGGGACCCTCTTTTTCTACATAGTTGGATAGTAGAGCTTTGTTCCTGTCATATGCCTCGAGCAACCCTTTGTCCGAGATACCATGTTGAGTTCGTGGAGCTTTTTTCTGTCAAAACATTTGAAACTTCATTTTGGTACCCATATTTGCATGGGTCCTTCATTGTTAGTGCCTTTGGGACCCAAATTTGTCTAATCTTGGGTCTCACATGCATGGAATTATAATAACACTTTGTAGCCCTATGACCATATTTATTGCATATGAAACATCTATTATAATGCGTGTCTGTGTGTGTGTGGTGATTCATCTTCCACTTGGACTTGTGTGGTTCCTTAGTTAATTTTACATTAAGCGATTCTCTTTCTTCCACGTGTCCTTAGGTTTCATAAATAGTGATGAGTGTGCCTTACCTCTATTGTACCTTCCGGTTGATTCGTAGAGTTGATTTTGTTTGATTTCTACGATTCTTGAGGTTAGTAAGTAGAGATTGGGTTACTCTTTTCCTTGATGAAACCTGCACAACGTGAGATCCTTTATTTCTCTGAGTATAACTAGAGACAGTAGAACAAGGTTGAACTGGTTCTTCCAACTGTGAGGATTTCACAAAAGCAATGCCTCTACCAAAACTTGAGACATTACTAGTGCTAGTTTCCATTGTCTTTTCCACACTTAGCTCTGAGATGGATTCCACAAAGCCTAAGCCTGTTCTGTCGAATGTGCTTCTTTGACTAGAGAGCAGGCGGTCCATGGATGATGAGGATCTGTTCCATTCAGAGATAGTCTTCTTTAGATCCTCAATTTTAGAGGTTAGATTAGACTCTTTTTTTGCATGATGTGTGTTTGTCTGTTTTAAAGTTTCATTCTCAGCTTCAAGCTTGGAGAGAAGATTAGTACTTAGAAAGGTTGTTTCAAGCTCTTCTTGAACTTTCTTCTTCTCCTTTTGAAGAAGTGAATGATCTTTAGACAAGACTCTGAACCAGTTCATGTATTGATGTAGTCGATGGTTATGCCGTGCAAGCGGTTCTTAAGTCACTTATATCTACATCAGGAGAATTAAAATCAAATACCTCATCGATACTTACATCATGTATGTTTAGGCTTTGTTTGTCCTTTGCATGTTTGGCCATTAAGCACATATTGGCCATATGTGGTTCTTCCTCATCTCCGGAGTCTGCATTTGAGTAATTATCTGAATCACTCCACGATCCTCCGGCAACCAGGCCTTTTTCTTTTTTCTGAGGCCTCTTGGTTCCTTTGTATTCTTTCTTTGCATGAGATTTCTTCTTTAGTTCTTCTTTGATAGGCTTGTTGCAGTTAGCAATGAAATGACCATGTTTCTTGCAGTTGTAGCATAAATCATTCATTTGTTCCTGGCTGACGTAGTTGTTGAATTTCTTTGGCTTGCCGGTTCTGCCTTGTCGCATGAACTTTCTTAGTCTCTTTACCAACATAGCAAAGTCATCGTCATCGTCTTCATCATCATCAGAGTCAATCTTAGTTATGACTTTTGATACACCTTCATTTGCCTTGAGAGCAACACCCTTATCCTTTCTTCTTCCTTCTGATAAGGTTTGGTAGCGTTGGGTCGACTCCGGTTAAATGCGTCGGGAGATTTCCATACAGATTGTTGAACTGCCATCTCATTAAGATTCATTGATTCTCTTATTGCTGTAGTCTTTGCATCCCACCTGTTCGGTAGGGCTCTCATGAACTTTATGGTTAGATCCTTGTTAGGATAAATCTTCCCATACGCTTCGTAGAAGTTGAAAGCGAGCGTTGAATCTTTCATAGGTTGCGATCACGTTTTTCCTCGCATACATGGCGAACATTTCATACTGTTGTGTCAGGAGAGACTGCTTGTTCTCTCTGACTTCTTTAGTTCCTTCGTGCATAATCAGCAGTGCTTCCCAAACTTCTTTAGCTATTTTGCTGTTTACAACATTTTCAAACAGATCGTCCTCTAAGGATTGGAACAGGATGTTCTTTGCCTTTTTATAAAGTTGGACAGCTCTCTTCTTTGTGTCTGTCTATTCTTCTTTCACTTGATTTGTACTCTGTTTGGATCGTCAATGGTTGGTGCAAGCTTTGTTGGTATATAGGGCCCATTAAGAACAGTCTCAAATAGATCTTGATCTATTGAGTCTATGTAAGCTTCCATCCTGACTTTCCAGTTAGCAAATTTATCCTTGTTGCACATTGGTGGCTTCTTTACCTCCCGATCTGGATTCGCTTGAGTACGAAAGTGCCATTTGGATATACTTAAAGCGTGTAAGTCGTAAAATAGAACACCTTCTCGATACCAATTGTTAGTTCTAGTAAGTGCTGAAGTTATCTAGAAGGGGGGTTGAATAGATATTTGAAAATCTTTTCGTTTTAACTTGTTCTTAGATAATGATTAAAACTTTCTTTGAATTAGTATTTGTTTTAATCTTCTTTACCAAGCGATGGAGTTATGAAGCGAGTAAAGCGAGATATAGCATGAATATAAATGACATAGTTGTTTTAAGTGGTTTGAGCACTCAAAGCTCCTAGTCCACTCTTCACTCAAGCGAGTAGGATATCCACTAAGGATGTCTTTTTACAATCTTACGAATCACACAGATTCCTTCTGCAGACCCGGCCCGATCCAGGAACTTCTCTAGTTCACTCTTGAACTCTTCAAGTCCAAAGCAGACTTGGCTTTCTTCTGATTCACTACTGAACTCTTCAAGTCCAAGCAAACTTGGTACTCTTCTTCATTGATTGATAGTTGTTGAGTTCTTGATGTTTGCTACTCGATTCTTGTTGTGTAAATCTTGGTTCGTTAGGCGAGTAGTGAGCAAGCTTTTGCAATATCTCGATTCGTAGAGTTGAGCTTGAGAGAGATGTTCACGTTGTTTGATTAATGCTTGCTTATTTCTTTCTCATCATCGATCAGTATATATGTGATGTTGAAAACTATCTCATTGGATTCATCCGTTGTGGCATTAAATGCATCCGAACTTTACATCTTTGTGATGGAGATATTTCGCACATCTTCCGAATTCGGATTACGCCCACTAACGCCTGCAGTCTGCTTTCTCACCTACCACCTGAAAAGGTATTTTGTCCCTCTTACCTGTGGTATTATCCTTAGGTTCTTCACTACGCTTCTTTGTTGCATACTAAGGATATTTCATATATTTTGGGATCGATGAGCACTGCAAACATCGGGATCCATTCCTCACTTGTTGAAAACACAGATCATGAGGCTCGACGTTTTCTGACATGAGACAGATGATGCTCTATGATTTGGATCGTGGTGTTCTACGATTTAGATCATGGTGTTCTACGATTTAGATAGTAGTGTCTTTGACATTTTTGCATACTACCACGGCTATTAGTTCGAGAGCACTACGATTTCCTTCATCCTTCGCAGACACTACGATCTTCTCTCTTGTTCGTGTTGTTGACTCTACGTTCCGAGAGCACACTACGATCGTTGACTTGTAAAACTTCATGTTTCCTTCAACATCTCGCGATCGTAGAGTTGGCTCGACAAGCGTTGGGACCACTTCACGATTTCGAAGAGTCCCCTTGAGGCAGGGCACACTACGATCTTTTAGGCTCTACGTTTTTACGCCTTGACTTACGCAATGTTGATCGGATGGATGCACTACGATTTCTTCAAGACTAATCTATTACATCTTAAGATCAACTAACAGCTTTTGATCTTTCTATCTATACATTCTTTATCGAGAATGGTACACGTTGAAAGCTTAGATCAAACCTAACAATTTTGATCTATCACTAAGTCCTTGTACATATATTCATTTAAGGACCTTACAAATAATCATGAACATATACATTTAAAACATCAAATCATAATATGCATTCTCCCAACACAATCTTCAATATAAAAATATATTTTTAATTATTATAGTTGTAGTAAATAATAATTGTAGTTTGAAATTTCTTACTTGATGTGGCTGTTAATAATGAGATATTGGGTAATGCCTAAAATCATGTCATGCAAATCTTCTAAAAATTAATTTAAATATTCAAATTGCTAAAATCTTGGCATCTCCAAGTTCCAACCGTGTAAATCTTAGAAATTAATTAGACATCTCTTGGAACAATATTTGTGGAGTCATGAATGCATTTTTTAAAGTTAAATAAATTATATTAATTTTAAAGTATAATTTTAAAAAATCAAATTTGATTATATACTTTGAAAGTAATTTATAATACTATTAAAATTTTAATTGATTGAGATATGTAGTTAATGTAAGTAATTAGAATTATTGTTTATTATAAATTATTTTATTATTTTTAATATTTATTATTATTACTATTTTTTAGTGTAGAAGAAAATTTTGAAAAAAAAAAATAAATAGGGAAAAAGGCTTGGTTCGGCTACCAAACCCGAATACTTGCCTAACATTTTGATTTTTACTTCGTCAAAATCTTTTTTTTTTGCCTTGCATGCGCTTAGCGGTCCGCCCGTTTGTCACCTCTAGTTATTAGGAGTTGTTTGGAAAGATTTGAGCGCAATTGCATGGGATGAGAACTATAAAAAAAGTTGAACTCAAGTAGTAATCAAGATGATCTTCGCTACCTCAAATGATGACCCTAATTTTGCTTCTCCGCATGTAGTGTAGGGATATTTACTTTTTCTAAGCAATTTGAACAACTCCACCCTTATTTAATAGGGACTTGAGAGTTGTCCTTTTGCCACCAATTAATTTTACCTCTATAAATAAAGGTCTTTCTTACATTTCTAAACTGAGAATTGATATTTTTACCGGTAAAAATATTAGTTCCACGACATCATTTTTACATAAATAGAAAGTGGGTCGACTCTCATGTGAGAGAAAAATTTATGGAATTAACATTTTTACTTGTTGAAATATCAATTTTCTTCTAAAGTAAGTTCTCATTTAAATATTAGCATTTATTGAGACTCCTTAGTCTCAAGGCTATATTAATCCATGAGATTATAATTCCAAAACTATTAATCCTAAGATTATAATTTCGTGATTATAATTATAACATCAAGACTATTAAGTCATTTTATAATTCATAAACTAATAATCCCAAATCTAAATTTAAAAATAAACAAGACACTTAAGATTAATATTCATATTTTATATATAATCCTTGCAAACAAATATAGCCTAAGAGTCTGGACTATCATCCCAGAAACGTACCAACTTAAACTTCAAAGTGGTTTTCCGAAGACTCACTTGCTTGATAACCTACCTAACTTTGTGTTTGACTACATGTTAATACCTCTTAATAGATGTGCCTTTGATTCGGTCATAGGTTAAACTTGTTTGATAAAATTTTTTTTGCCTCTTAATCGGTAATTAGAGACAAATATAATCCTTAATCATTCAGAGACACATTTGAATGAGTTTATATTTTTTTAGACAAAAATAACCCTTCAATATTACAAAATATTTCTTATATTCCTCTAATAAAATACACAATCCACAGTCCATTGCCAACTTCTTTGATCTGCAAGTCGAAATTCACCTTCTCCGGCGAGGTTTGTTGGATCGTTATTGTTCTATTTTTTGTGGCTGCGAAATCTTAAGTTATGCTCCAGTTTTTCAGATTTGATTGTTATTGCTTAGAAACTGATTTATTGGTTTTGAGTTTCAAATCTTCATAATCCAGATGGTGCAATTTTGGATCTAAGCAGGTAACGGTTTGAAATTTTGGTTTTCCCCATGACTAATTTTGTGGTCGGAAGTCATAGTGGTTTTCCCCTGTTGATTTCTTATGTGTTTATTACCTTATCCCCTCCATTAAATTAGTTATGGGTGTTTTTGTTAGATCTGTTTGCCTTGGTTCAAATGACTTCAACTGTGTTTTTTGGCATCTTTGTCGGTTTTATCATCGGAAATTTCTCTTTTTTGAATTTGGTTATACAGGGATGGTATTCATGGGTGGTGTGTTTGGTTGAAATCGTTTAGTGACTAAAAGCCGCTTGATCCCATTCTTGATGGTGGTGGTTCATGGCAGCGCCGATGGAATTGGGCGGTGAGATTTATAGGATTTTTCAAGGAAAAGAGGGAAGAAATTAAAGATAAAACTCAGAAAAGAAATAACATAATTATTTGCGATGATTTAGAAATTAAAGAGTGGATTTTTAACAAGTTTTGATTAAATAGTTTAGAGGATTAAAATGATAAAATTTTGTTATTAAAATATTTCAAAAAAATTAATTATCAAACAATATTTTTTTATTCAAATATAATTTTAAACACTCTCTACATTATTTAAATATCTAAACTATTCAGACCTTAACATTCAATTATATCGAATACCACCTAAGTCTTACAACACGTGAGACACTAATATTCCCAAGGCTCACCCGTTTTAGCTGACTCTAGCTTCGAGGCACATCTTCCTTAGTCCCCAAACTAGTTTCACACCCCAGCTTCATTCCCACTAGACCACCTTAGTCCCGAGTTTTATAGCATATATGTTCTCTGTTAATCTAACCAAATTTTAATTCTGTTGTAGTACGAGAATTTTTAGAACACACTAATTTTAGTGTGTATGGGACCAACTAAACGATAATTTTTAGAGCATGCATATAAAGACGTGGTTTGATCATTTTACCAAAATTTCATCGACTTGAAAGGAAAGCCTTAGGTTAAGTTGAGGTTTATCTTGAATTCAAATCAATAGTCTTAAATGTTTTATGGAAAATGATACTCCCTCCGTCTCAAATTATCTGCTGTTCTAGAGTTCTACACACATACCAATATGTGTGATAAAAATACTAAAATACCTGTTAACGCCAAGATCTTCTGCCACGTCCCAATCACTTAAGACACCCTGATCCTGCACAGTAAACACGATAAACACCACAAGCTTGAGCGATTGGCGGTTCCGTCGGGGATATTTCGAGCGTGAGAGTCGAGAATTGTGTTCACAAGGTTTCTCAAAATGGAGGCTATATCGCCTAGTGTATTGAGAGAGAGATAATAACAATTCTTCCTTCTTTTTCTATCTCTGATTATGAATGAAAAATAGTGTATGAGAACATACCTCTCCGTGATGACTTCCTTGCTAAGCTATATCCTATCCTCCTGGATTACAAAGTACACCCACTATCGCTCGACACACCCTTCGATCGATGGGATCCACCGATCGCATATAGTTTATCCAACGCTTTTTTCATCACATTATTTACTGGCCGTAGGTTATAATCCCATCCACATTAATCATGGCGGAGTTCTCTAGTCAACCGTCATGCTTTTTCATCATTGCAAGTCAAAATAATAGATATTAAAATGTCCAAAGGATCGACCCACTGGACCGACCCGGTCTTATAAGTCAGAATGAAAATAATAAGATAACTGAGCCTAAAGACTTTCATGGTTCAATAATAAAGGACCAATAGATTAATTAAAAGAGTAAGCCCAATACACCCGGTCCAATGAGAGAAAATATCAGGACCCAACATTGCCCCCTAGTTTTTTGTTAAACAGAATGTTTAATAGAAAACTATAAATAGTCCATGATATTTTACTGAGAATCAATAATAATAATAAGAAGTAATTGAAATGTACCCGGTTATTGCTCACGAAATGAGACGAAAGGAGATTAAAGGCCCAAATCAGAAAGGCCCTATCCATTAAACATCTGGACCTGAGACCGGACGCTTCCCATTCAAATTTCAAATTATTACTAACATTTAATGTAGCAGCCTTGAACACCGTGTAACCATCAGTATAAAAGGATAACTTTACCAAATTTGACAGTTTTACCTGTTCATTTGAAATTCGAGCGCCTTCTAAACTTTTTGATCTTTCTCTGCAAATCATCACAAATGGCTTCCCACAACTCTGAACAAAGTTCCCCCATACTCGTAACACCAATCACGGTGGTTCCACCAAACCTGAACCCTAAATGAAGGAACTCATGCGCGAATCCCAAGAGACAAAACTTCAAAACCCCTCTCGAATACTATAGAGTGCGGATACGCTTCTTGACGCCAACACTCCTTCTATCATAACCGAAATTTGAACTAAAGAGGGTTCGATCTCGGTTCCACATTAGGATACCCACGCCGATCGGGGTACCCGATGCAGTGAAAAGATGTACCAACGGCCTGAAGGTTGGACGGCCGTCCCGGTGACCTTACTGGAGAAGGGGGTTCGTTTTCCCCTACACATCTTTATAGTGACCCTACTGGGGTTTCTGGGTGTGGGGTTTTCACAGTTGATGCCAAACTCCTACATTCACATTCTGGCCTTCGTGGCCTTCTGCCATGAGTTGGGCGTCGAGCCCTCCCTGGACTTCTTCTTCACTGTCTATAAAATAGTACAATCCAAGGAGAAGGGTTCAAGGCCCTTAGCAAGCATTCTCGAAGTGCGGAGAAAAATTCGATAGACATTCATCTGGTGAACACCCTTCGAGCAATAGGGATGGCACGAGAAATGGTTCTTCGTCCAAAGGCCCCGAGATTTCTTCTTTACCGAACCGGGGGCGGTGACGAAAAGATATCTGTTGACTTGGAGACATTTCGAAGAGCGGGAAGTGGAAATGATGGAACTATTCGACAACTTCCCTAAGGAAGAGTGGAAATACGGACTCCTCTCAAGCGCGGGCATGGTTATATGACCGTAAGTGTAAGTAATGACTTATTTCACATATATATATATTTTTGAAAATATTGTATGATATGTAATTTTAAAATAGAATTGTTTGATTTATGCATTATCTTTGATCGAATGAGCTCCTTAGAAATAAAGGAGTTCAAGATTTTTGTAAAGGAAGTCTTGGAAGCAACCGAGACTATACCAACTCGGTTACTCTCCGAAGTCGAACCAACCCCGAAATTCATACGGATGAATTTCAAGCGAGAAAAAGCGAGGCCAAAGAGGTTCTCATACCGGAAGAGACCCTTCATCCTCGGCGGAAGAGGAGAGCCACGAGAAAACCCAGTGTCAACCCTTCTTGTCACCCTCCGAATCCACACCGAAATAGAACCAACTCCTCAGAACCATTCCTCGATCAAAGCGGTTTACTTGATCGCATACGATCGAAGAAATATACCGAACCAAAAATTAAAACAAAAATAACCCTCTAAGCGTCGAAGAACTCGGGGTTCCTCGGTCTTGGTTATCCCACCTTCGTGCCCCTCAGAAATCTGATTGAAGAGGGGCGGTGACCGGGGACGAAAGGATTCCGACGCTTATCCAGGAAGAGGAAGCGCCTCTCGATAGCCATCCGAGTTCCGCTTCTGCTTCAACACCCAAAGGACCCACCCCAAATAAATCTCCCACAACTGAAACCATACATGCAGACCCTACCCCTCCCGAACAGCCCACTCTCTCTCCTGAAAGGCCGAGACTCTCCCCCGAACGACCCGGTCCCTCAGGTCAGAGTTACCATGCCGAGGCTGTGGGATCTCCGACCCTGTGGCCCAGGTTCAATGCCAATTTCCCCTTCGACCTCTTCGGAGCTTTCGTTGAACAACGGCGACCCACCGGGTTCGTTGATCATCTGACGGAAATCTTCTCGATGAGGGGATGAGCTATTTGGCTAAGGTAAATAACAATCTCTTCTTCCTATATATCTCTGTTTTCCTTTGAATATTTGGATATTTGTCTTGAATATTTTGAAAATATGCAGGCTAATCTTTGTCTTGACGACATTGCGTCAAGAGACACATAAATGGGGAGGCCGAGGAAGATTTCATGAGACAAGAGATAAATATGTTGAAATCGACCTTGGACCAGAGAGAGCTTGGTCGTGAAGATGCTTTTCATACCATCAAGCGGTCTTCAAACGTAATTAGATCGGGCTAGGATGGATTTGAAGACATCGATGATGAATTAAAGAGCTACGAGGATGGGTTGGTTTGCATCCAAAGCCGACCAACAAACTTTGATCGACTGAGCATTTGGTTTGGTTGAAGAAAACTTACTCTCAAGGCAAAAAATGAGGAGTTTTCTTCACCAACCGAAGCTTAGTCATCTGACTTAGTGAGAGGTGAGGCGAAGGCTCGAGCAAGCACGAAGGCATAAGGCCAAACGTCACAAGCTCCGCCACAAAATAAAGGATCTTGAGGAACGGGTCCTCTTCTCAAGAAGAGCTCAGGAGCGATTCAAAGCGGACTACTGAGGACTCAGACGAACTTAATCTTTGAGATCGTGAAGGTTTTGTAATATTTATATTTGATGCTTGATCAAAATTAATAAAAAAGCGAGCGTGTAAAAGAGTTTAAAAAATCGAGTTTAAAAATTTTACAAACCATATACGGATCACCCTTTATGCAATTATTAATTAAGCGAAAAGATAAAGAATAAAAATCATACCCTTGAAGATCGAGCTTCCTCGGTACAAGTTCACCTCAAATCCTTTCGCGTTCGATCTTGAATCCAAGGGTTTGGTTCCTTCCTTTGATCGGCGTTAGCCCCCCCAATGTTTGGCCTCTGGGGTGATCCACGAGGAAGAAGAAAATTCGAAGAAGAATGGGTGGTTGGCTAAACCTAGTTTTTTCTATCTACATAGAAAAGGCGTACTCTCAACAAATTGGAATTATACGTATGTTGTAAAAATCAACAACCCATACCACCCATAATAAGACTCCTCTTATTTATAGATGTGGGCAACCCACCTTAACAATTAAGGAATTGGGTTTATTTAATTAATTAAATTCTTTTAATTAATTAAGCTCCCTAATCTTATTAGGGATAATTAATTAAACTCCTTTAACTAATTTTCCTTCTAATCGATTAGGAATAAATGAAATACTTATATTAAATTAATTCCTAAACTCTTTTAGAAATTAAAATAATAATAATTGTAATAATATTAATAAGACTCCTCTTATTAATTTATATTTAATATTTCTAAAATATTAAATAATAAATATTAAGCTATTTAATTTATTCTATCACCATAGATTAAATTAAATATACATAACTTTATATTATTACGATTATGCCATTAACTTCTTAAATAATTATTCTTCCTTTTATGGTGTGACCCTTTAGGTTCTCCGTATTAAATAGGTTGTGAATAAATCGATTAGAACAATTCTAATCTTATTTAAATAAATAAATTAAACAATTAATTTATTTAAATAAATAATATTTATTCTCTGATAGGGATAAGCCTCTAGCGATCAGCGACTTTCCGGATAATATAGATTTCAACATTAATCATTAAAAGAACCTTTGAGTAAATAGTTCTAAATGCTGATTGATCCTTCCACCATCTGATGTCCCCGATTAAATATACATGGAATTCTTGTCGAGTCTTATTTTATTTAATTATATATATTTCGATCTTAAATGCCTGACTCAAATAATGCAATTAGAAACTCCTTTCTAATTTCATTACGCCTTAACCGAGGACTCTTTGGGTTGTCATTTATCGAATCACATAGGACATTTCTCTTCTTTTATTAGAAGTGGTAGATTCTTTATTGATCATACATTATCTCCGTATACTGACTTATTATACCCAAGCATACCCTTTGATATACCCTAAGGGTCTTAAGGAATAAGTCAAAGTATAACTCATCATACAAGAATCTTATGATGATCTCGAGTCGAGGATTACTTGTCTTCTACTATCACTCTGAGAATTCCTATTGTGATGAAATAAAACTCCATTAGGTATTCCTTAGCGAGCCACGTTCGGTGAACTTATTCTCTAATAAGCACCTCATTACTTGCTTTAGTGTCTCACACAAATGATCGTGAGATCGATCATCCTCATCGATGAGCAAGCAGCGTATGTGTCCGATCTATCAGGATTCACTAATCCCCGATTTAGTAATCGATGATTGGGAACTATTTTAGTTTTAAGCTTTCTAGAATTTAGATCTCATTAGAATGATCATCATCATTATTCTAAAAGCATTGCTTAAAACTATGGGTTTATCACATATTATAAAAGCGACATCGTGTAGATAATTAAAAGCCTTTAATAAATTAATACTTTTTATTAATAAATGAATAAGATTATTACAAAGTATATGCTTTATCATCAAACATGATTGGCGTGTGCATACTACTACTCAATCTCCCACTTGCACTAAAACCCGATAAATCGTGGTATCTATACTCTCTTCTTCTACAAGTGGCGATTATCCTGCTTTGTTGGATAAGCTTTAGTTAATGGATATGTAATGTTGTTCTTGAGAGTCCACTATCTCTATAGTGATTTCCCATCTTTGATGATTCTAATAATCAAATGAAAGTGCCCTGACACATGTTTAGATCGAAGATGAGACTTAGGAACTATTCTAGATTACGTAATGAACTTTTAATCCAAACAATCAACTTGCGACTTCATTTATAGCTATATACTTTGTCTTTATCACTAAACCGACAACTCTTTCTTTGTTTGGAACCTTTCGATTCAACTTTGCACCTTTATTGAGGTAACCGCTTTACCTTAAAGTGGATTTTTACGTAAATCTTGAGTGCATACGAAAAACTTGAGTGCATTAAGCCCTCTAGTTTTAATTTAGACCCACCATGAATATGATCACATCCTTAGTCTTGGGTTAAGCACTTTAAGATGTTTTCTTTGACTCATAGTGAACTTCTCCATAATATGGTGATCGACATCGGGTCTCGTATATTTCATTGCATACATGATTGTCTTTCATGCGATCTCTCTCTCTTTTTGAGAGTCTGTGGGGACTATTAAGAGATACACTCCATAGCTCATCGACATGAGACATCTCTTGGAGTTTGCCATGCTAAGCGACTTTAGCATCAAATGAATATCGTTCCTTGGGTTAAGTCGAGCATCCTCTTAAATCTATCTATATAGATTTATATCCCCGATTAAGATACTCTTCCCGAATCATTCATGGAGGAATGTTTGAACAACTTTATCTTTCTTGATTGTAGCATTGGTATGTAGTAGTATATCTATATCTAGGAAGTAGTATATCAACATATAATCTTATTTTAGAAATTTCACGGCGCTCCATATTTTGACCCTTTTTGTACACACTAGAACTCTTACCTCATCGTATGTAACTCTGGATCATCATCTTACATGATGTGTACCTCATCATCATCATCATGATGAATCCATACCTCTAGGTATCTTGGTACTATTCGATTTACGATTGGTTGTGGTACAATATAAATTACATCTATCTCTGAGTTCCTCTTATTTGACTTATAGTGTTTTGTGGTTCTTGAACTCTTCAAGATCTATTATCCTCCACTAGCCCTTGATGATAAACACCTTTATCTTAGAAAGCGGCGTGTTCATAACAAACACCTTTTGCTAAGTAGGATTATAGAACATATACCTAAACTTACTTTAGGATGTCCCACAAATCGACACTTGTCAAATCTTGTCCCAAGCTTATCCTTTGAAACCTTTTTCACATAAGTTGGACAACCCCTTATCTTAACATACTTAAGATTAGGAATCCTCCACATCCATAACTTTTATGGAGTCTTGGTAGGATTTTGAGGTTACCTTTTTTCGTAGATATGTCGACCATTTCTAGGACATGATCTGAGAAGGATCTTTGGAATGTCGGTAAAATCATTATGGACCGCACCATGTCCAGCAGTGCGATTTTTCCTTTCGGATACATCGATCGATTATTGCGTATCGGGAGGTGTCCATTATGAGAAAACCATTTGAGATGATCTAGAAACTTATTGCACAAGTATTTATTCCTTGATCTAATCAAAGAATCTTAATACTTTGTCGATTTGTTTCACTTACGAATTCTTTGAACCTTTTGAATAATTCACACTTGTATTCAACAAATACACACATTTGACTCTTTGAATGATCATCTCCTTTTCTTATACTAATTTGTTGATTTGCAAAATTATTTTCATGTAAGTCAGTATACAAAATTTATTAAGTAATATTCGATTCTATACAAAACATTATTATTATAAATAGAACAACAATTGTTCTTAATTATAATACCAAAATTTCATTGTCAATGATAAAATGGAAATAATATTTTTAACAGAGGCTGGAATCTGATAACAACTTATTGACTTAATAGATTTGCCGTAGGCATTGCTAAACTATAAGTTTCTATGGCTAATATGGCAACCTTTGCTTCATTTTCCACACATAGGATTACTTATATTTGTTTAACTTTCTACTTACCTTGGTCCTTCATAAATCTATATTTATGATAAACGAAAGTCGGTATCAATACCCAAGTAGAACCTTGACTTAAAGAAAAATTTATTTAAATCATGAACAAAAAATTTGTATTATGTAGAAACTTCACTAAGCTTCTTTGGTTAGCCTCTGCGAAGATGCTTCTCATGATTTCTTTTCGGTGTCGGGCTTATTGCGGTGGAAGCAAACTCCTTTCTTTATCCGTATCGAGTTTTGTTCTTATTATCCTTTGTTTTGCCTTTTATTTACCTTCTTTGAATCGTTCTTCTTTTGAGGAAGATCCTTTGGCCCCTACCGGTAAGACTTGATCTTTCTTGGTTGGAAAGTGACTCTCGACATTTTTCAATATGTTAAAGCAAATCAAAGGCGATATCTAGCTTGTTATATATGAAAAATTCACAACAATTGTGAAAAAGAAGTTAGGGAGTGAGTGCGAGATCAAATCTTGGCTCAACTCTCCATCCATGACAAAACCGGTTGTCTAATTGATCAATCAAATTGATTATGTTAAGAACTTTTTATGCATCTTATAGTGCCATTGGCCGTTCTAGATCGGAAGAGCTCCTTAGATGTCGATATCTATCGGTCTACTTTCTCACCATCGACTACTTGATGTGCGGGGAATATAGTAGGAAGCATCCATAGTTTCATCTTTGTTTGAAGCTCGTTACTCGTGGATCGAGCATGATCGTTGAGCATTTGTGCATCATCTTGCCACTTTCTAAAAGTAGCGATCTCTTCCTCGGAGGCATTATGCGCAACCATTTGCGGGGATAGGCGTATTAAGGACATAAGATAGCTTTTCGACTATGAGAACTATTCTCAAATTCCTTAACCAATCCAGTTTAATTGATTACGGTTAATTTAGCATCTAATATGCTTATGATGATAGTAATTTTAGACATTGTAAAATTACGTAAATGAATTTGTAATTAACAACATTTTAACATACATTCTTTTATTAATTACCAAAATAAATTAGGTCTTGTTTTAAATTGGTATCTCCCACTATTTTTTCTTCAAACTATATTACCCTCACTTATATAGTTGGCAAAATCTAATTAAAGATTTGCTAGTGAGAATAAGGATCCCATTTCAAATGTATATAGCCTTGTGGTGACCTGACAAACTATATATAAATAAATAGGTGAACAACTTTTGTCGATTACATCAACTATCTGACTCCTTTTCTTTTTGCCTCTTAGATTATTTTGATCAGTGGTGGCACATCAGAATCAAAATTATCCAAGTTAAGTCAAACCTAGCACTCCGTATATTCAAAAAAAGAAAAATATCATCCTTGTGGTGACACTGACAAAACAATATTGTTCAATTTTCTTTATAAGCATCAAATGTGATAAATTAACATCTTAAATACTTAATACTTGCCTTGTGGTGACACAACAAACTCGTATTAAATATTTAATACTCTATTAATTTTATCATGCTAGAAAGCTGACGTTCGATATTCAAATATCTTTGAGCGCTTAGGACTTATATATAAAAATTGAGGGGTTTGTTATTAATTTGTCTCATCTTGTTTTAGTAGCATGCATATATATATATATAAATCGCGCGTCGTATTAATTAAACATGCGAAGCATGTTTGCATAATATATATATATATATAGTATAAGCATGCACATATAGAATCTATATATTCTACGGATTGATTATGGACTTTTATTCTAGTTTGGTTCACTAGAGCCACCAAGTGAACAAAAGGTCAAACTCCCCAAGTGCTGAGAAATAATATTTAAATATAACTATTACATTTAAACAGGGCTCCATTACAAAAGCGGATTCTTGGCGCTCCTTGCTCCTTGATCTCAATTTTCAAAATTAATTCTAACTATTCTATTACAAAACTATTTTAAAATAAATAGAAACCTTGATCGTGATCGAGGGAAATGCATAGGAGGAGATAGAATTTACATTAAGAAAAATTAGAAGGCAGTCTGTGAGACCCCATTTAATAAAACCAATACATTAAATGCATCGACTAAAATAAAATCGATCGCATTAATTGATAGTCATAATCAATCCATTTATTATCATACATACATCACCGTATGCATCGATAAATAACATTCATCTTATGAATAATAAACATTTAATATATATATTGATATCATTTAATGGGCAAATTTAGTTAGTATAAAATCTATTTTGAATCAAAATAAACTCCTTTATTTTAATCAAATTTAAATCAAAATAAAACTATTTTATTTTAATTTATCAATTTTGAATAAAATAAACTATTTTATTTTAATCAAAATTTTAATCAAAATAAACTCCTTTATTTTAATTAATTATGGAATCGATTCCATATATAAAAAATCTTTAATTAAAATAAACTCTTTTATTTTAATTAATTATAGAATCGATTCCATGTAAAAAAAAAAAAATATATTAAAGGAAACACGGATTATCTTTTCTATTCACAAATAAACTCCTTTATTTTGAATAATATGAAATCTTATTTCATATCTAAATAAACTCCTTTATTTAAGGAAACACGGATTTTCTTTCACTATTCACAAATAAACTCTTTTATTTTGAATAATATGAAATCTTATTTCATATCTAAATAAACTCCTTTATTTAAGGAAACATGGATTTTTTTTCTATTCACAAATAAACTCTTTTATTTTGAATAATATGAAATCTTATTTCATATCTAAATAAACTTTTTATTTAAGGAAAATGGATTTATTTCTATTAGTTAAATAAACTCCTTTATTTTAGAAAAAAATAAAATCAATTTCAACTCAATTAGTTATCATGGAATAAAATTCCAACTCTAATTAGTTAGCATGAAATTTAATTTTAAAATTAAAATAAACTCTTTTATTTTAAAATTAAAATAAACCTTTTATTTTAATATTAAAATAAACTTTTTTTTTTAATTATAAAATAAATTATATTTTAATATATATATATATATATATATATATATATAATAAATATATATATATATATATATATATATATATAATATATATATATATATATATATATATATATATATATATATATATATATATATATATATATATATATATATATATATATATATATATATATATATATATATATATTTAATATATTATATATATATATATATATATATATATATATATATATATATATTAATTATTATTCTTTATTTTATAAATTAAAAAATATTATATATATATTATGAAATTGAATTTTTTTTTAAATATTTTAAATCATACTCAATTTAATTGTAATTTTATATAATTAAAATTAAAATAAAATAATTTAAATTAATTTTAAATTTAATTAATGATAAATCAAAAAAATAGTGCAAAATTTTTTTTTTTTTTTTTTTTTTTTTTTTTTTTTTTTTTTAAATTTTATCTGATAAATTATATGCCCAATTAAATTGTTACAAACACATATCGATATCATATCAAATTAAAACAATTAATAATTAGCATAAAGGTTTGGCTCACGATGCCTTTATTAGGTTTGTAATATTATTGAGCCATGATCAAATTGCAAAATTAATGCGCGAGCGTGTAAAATCGAGTTTAAAATTTTACAAACCATATACGGATCACCCTTTATGCATAATTATTAATTAAGCGAAAAATAAAGAAAAAAATCATACCCTTGAAGATCGAGCTTCCTCGGTCTGAGTTCACCTCAAATCCTTTTCGCGTTGATCTTGAATCCAGGGTTTGGTTCCTTCCTTTGATCGGCGTTAGCCACCCGAATGTTTGGCCTCTGGGGTGATCCACGAGAGGAAGAAAAAATTGAAGAAAAAGGGTGGTTGGCTAAACCTAGTTTTTATCTCTATAGAAAAAAGCGTACTCTCTCAACAAATTGGAATTATGCGTATTTTAAAAAAAATCAACAATACCACCACCCGTAATAAGACTCCTCTTATTTATAGATGTGGGCAACCCACCTTAACAATTAAGGAATTGGGTTTTATTTAATTAATTAAATTCTTTTAATTAATTAAGCTCCCTAATCTTATTAGGGATAATTAATTAAACTCCTTTAACTAATTTTCCTTCTAATCGATTAGGAATAAATGAAAGTACTTATATTAAATTAATTCCTAAACTCTTTTAGAAATTAAAAAATAATAATAATTGTAATAATATTAATAAGACTCCTCTTATTAATTTATATTTAATATTTCTAAAATATTAAATAATAAATATTAAGCTATTTATTTAATTTATTCATCACCATAGATTAAATTAAATATATATACTTTATATTATTACGATTATGCCATTAACTTCTTAAATAATTATTCTTCCTTTTATGGTGTGACCCTTTGGGTTCTCCGTATTAAGCAGGTTGTGAATAAATCAATTAGAACAATTCTAATCTTATTTAAATAAATAAATTAAACAATTAATTTATTTAAATAAATAATATTATATTCTGATAGGGATAAGCCTCCTAGCGATCAAGCGACTTTCCGGATAATATAGATTTCAACATTAATCATTAAAGAACCTTTGAGTAAATAATTCTAAATCTGATTTGATCCTTCCACCATCTGATGTCCCGATTAAATATAAGGCGTGGAATTCTTTGTCAAGTCTTATTTTATTTTAATTATATGTATTTCGATCTCTTAAATGCCTGACTCAAATAATGCAAATTAGAAACTCCTTTCTAATTTCATTACGCCTTAACCGAGGACTCTTTGGGTTGTCATTTATCGAATCACATAGGACATTTCTCTTCTTTTAATAGAAGTGGTAGATTCTTTATTGATCATACATTATCTCCGTATACTGACTTATTATACCCAAGCATACCCTTTGATATACCCTAAGGGTCTTAAGGAATAAGTCAAAGTATAACTCATCATACACGAGAATTATGATGATGATCTCGAGTCGAGGATTACTTGTCTACTATCACTCTGAGAATTCTATTATTGGCCAAATAAAACTCCATTAGGTATTCCTTAGCGAGCCGCGTTCGGTGAACTTATTCTCTAATAAGCACTACATACTTGCTTTAGTGTCTCACACAAATGATCGTGAGATCGATCATCCTCATCGATGAGCAAGCAGCGTATGTACCCGATCTATCAGGATTCACTAATCCCCGATTTAGTAATCGATGATTGGGAACTATTTTAGTTTTAAGCTTTCTAAAATTTAGATCTCATTAGAATGATCATCATCATTATTCTAAAAGCATTGCTTAAAACTATGGGTTTATCACATATTATAAAAGCGACATCGTGTAGATAATTAAAAGCCTTTAATAAATTAATACTTTTTATTAATAAATGAATAAGATTATTACAAAGTATATGCTTTATCATCAAACATGATTGGATAAGACTAAAATTGGCACTCTTGTACTTAATCTTCTTTGCCGACATTCGATCCAGAAGGAGGACGCCATCGCCAAATACTTTCGATGTAGGGGGTCATCAGCGGTTAGATCGCTCGATACATCATCAACGCCGTCTTTGAACACTTCATTTCTTTGCAAAACTTCCAAATATCTACCGATCCGTGAAAACACACGCATCTGTAGTGGCGACTTTGACAATGCATCGGCAATAGAATTGTCATTCGCTCTATACTCTGAAACTCATCTGAAGCGAAATATTGAAGTTGGTCTCTTAATTTAGCGGATATTTGATCATTCGGGTCCCACGAGCTTCATAATCTCCGAACAAATTGTTTAACGACCAAGCGAGAATCACTTATAGATAATCAATTGTTGGACTTGAGAGACTTTCATGATCGGACTTTCTTCTTAAACCGTATTGACCACTTGTTTCGTCGCTTTAAGCGAGAATCGATGGCTCTCTTGGACCTTGAACCCTTCCGGACTTATTAAAGATAATTCTGCTCCACTAACGATCATCGTGGAGGATCCATCGCATCTGACGTCCCATATACGACTCTCTTTGAAGAACGCGCCCTTGCCCCGATCGAGAAGATTGACTTAAGTGACTCGCATCTCGCTTGGTGAGCGAGCATTCTACCGTAAAAGTCGGCCGGGGCTTGGCCTTTAATGGCGATTCGGGGATGATACTCGATAAAAATTGGGATAACTCCATAGTCCGCGCCTGCTAGATGCGCACGAGACCTCTGGCTTGCCCATCACCTTCTTGATGGCGATCCGTGTAGGCGACCGAGTCGACCTTGAAAATATATTGCGAAGCTTTCTCTTGGCAATTATTAAGCAAAAGCAAATTTCTCAATATTTGGATACGGTTTGACATCTCGTGGGGCGTGGGCGACATAATAGGCCGGATCTTTGCTTCCGCGATCTCCGAACCAACCTTTGCTCAACAGCTTGATGAACTTGCTGCTGCGCGGTATAAATATAAGGTCTCTCTTTGGGCGGGCTTTTACCAATAAAGGAAGCGGAAAGGCGGATATGTCTTTATGCCTTGGAAAGCGTCTTCACACTCGAAGTCCACTGGAGCGTCTTCGCATTCTTGGTCCCTTGATGTGTCGAAGAAAGGAAGGCATCTCTCGCATGATTTGGCGGCGAACCTCCTCAAAGCGGCAATCCTACCGGTTCGGACGTTGGGCGTCCTTGAATGACCGAGAGTCTTCATGTCGAGAATGGCTGGATCTTCTCCGGATTGGCCTCGATGCCCCTACGGTGACGGATAACCTAGAAACTTTCCGGCACCGAAGTAGAAAGTACATTTGGTAGGATTGAGTCTCGATTAGCGATAACGAGCGATCTGAAAGCATTCCTCCGGTCGTCAAATGCTTATGAATCTGCATACTCTTTACGATCATGTCATCTACATAAACTTCCATGTTCCTCCCCAATTTGCCTATCGAAGATGAAGTTCATCATCCTTTGGTAGGTAGCTCCAAGCATTATGAGGCCAAAAGTCATTTTTTGTAGGCATACACCGAGCGGTGTGTAATGAAACATTTGTCTTTGGAATGTCTTCTTTGCATGGATATTTGATGATAACTTTGAAAAAGCATCCATAAAACTTAAGTGTCGTACCAGAAGTGGCATCGATGAAATTTGATCGATATGGGGTAGAGGATAAAAGTCCTTCGGACAAGCTTTGTTGAGATCGGTGTAGTCGATGCAAACCCGCCACTTTCCATTCTGTACGCACTGACACCACATTTCTTTATCCATTACGGGTAATCAATCTCGTAGATGAAGTCGTGACTAGTAATTTTATGACCTCCTCATCGATGATCTTACGTCGCTCTGGAGCAAATATCCGCCTCTTCTTCGGTAATGGCGGCTTCTTGAAGGATCTATCTCGATTTATGCTCGGTGACCTTTCCATTAACTCGGGCATGTCTTGTGGCTCCCATGCAAAAAAATATTAGCATAACATCGTAAGAGTTCCATAAGGTTAGTTCAGAAGAGGTTACGGTAGACTGAACCGATCCTCACCGTCTTGTCGGCTTCCAGATGACCGACTCGATCTCCTCCGTCCCTCCGGTGAGAATCACCAAGCGGTTACGAATTGCTCTCGGTGAAGGGTTCGATCTCAATTGCCATCGTCTTTTTTACACATTGACCCCCATTAGGATGAAATATGACATTAGATAACATCGCTTTGGCGGTCTAAGTCACCCCCACCTCTCTCTCCTACGTGTGGCCTGTAGAATTTGATTTTGAAATGTGGGATGGAAGTCGCGACTTGAAAAGTGTCAGCGTGGAGTCTTCGAGAATGGCGTTGTGGTAGAGTCCACATGCCTGACATAAAATTTTACGTTATCTCTACTGCTTTGGTGGTAGTGCCAAAGATAGCAGGGAGTTGATAGTGCTGCAACTTTGATTGGGGTCGTTCTTAGAAACCGTATAGAGGAGCCTCTGTCCAACCTCCATTTTGTGCCCATCGAGATGCATCCTCACGATAAGCATGGGCATAAAGAATGTCCATAGAAGATCCGTTATCTATCATCATGCGTTTCACATCCACCAGAACTACTGCTTATTTGTGATCACCAATGCCCCTTAAATGCGGTTCGATGGGCTCGAAGGATAATCGCATCCGTAAATGATATAACGGTTCTGGAAAAAGGTGCATCGATCTTGAGGATAGCATCTGTCACTGACATGACCGAATCAAGATAAGCCCTTCTCTTCTTCCCTACTAACTTCCCAACAGACCCACCGGTTATTACATCAACGACTTGCCTTGGCGGTGGTATTGGAGCATTTTGAATGGGTGGTACTTGAACCGTTTGAGCGATGCGATTGATAATCTGCGACCTGGCGGTCCTTCTCGACCACATCTTTGAATCAGCAAGCCGCTTTTAATCTTGCTCTGCACAAAATCCTTTAAATTACAACACTCATTAGTGTCGTGACCCGGTGACTTGATGATAACCACAATATTTATGAGGGTTGCCGTGTCCCATCTGTAATTATCACGAGGGTGGCTCAAAGAAAATTTGGTTTACGATCGATCCAAAATTATCGACCTCTCCGTATTGATTGGGTGTAGACCTTATTAACCTTGAGGTAGAAAGCAGGTGTCTGTTGTTGTTGCTTATGCGCCACGAGTTATTGTACTTCTTGAACTACCTTACGCCCTTGGTTGTACCCCCCACTCTTCTCTACGATCGACCTCGATCTTGGGAACCTCTACCTCCTTTATTGGCCCGAAGAAGGATTTTTCGGACTATTCATAGCCTCTTCTACAACAATATAATATACGCTTTGTCAAAGGCTTCTGCTTGAAGCTTTTCGGATGGTGAAACATCAACTTCTTTACCAATTTCTCCGACTTAACGGATCAGCCCCATACGGAACAAACCAAGCGACTTGGAGATCATTAAGGTCGGACACTAACAAATCGCTTCCTAAACCTCTTTACATATTGGCTAAAGATTCATTGGTGAGCTATGGGATCTGTCTTTAAAAGAACTGTAGGTTTCCCCTTCTTGGTTGCTTCAAAGCGTCATGGAACTTATTACAAAGCTTCGGTCCACGAGGAAATCGAATCGATGGTAAAGTCCCCATCCATTGTCTTGCGTCTTTTCTCGGCGTCGTGACAAAAGTGTGACACTTGGCGGCATCGGTGAAGTCGTAGTAATCCATTGGCCGGTGAACGCTTGACTATGGTCATAAGGATCTCCGGACCCATCATAGCTTTCCATCGAGGCAACTTTTGGTAATATCGCCTTCTCCTTGAGAATATCGGAGGAAAAAGGGGCGCCTTCTTTCAGGAGTGTCTTTCACTGTTGGACCTCGGCCCCATTTATTTTTCGGAGTTCTTTCAACTCCTTTACCCAAAAAAATCAACACCTTGAGGTTGCGATGAGATCTCCTTCTCTTGGCGGCGTTAGGCGCTGGAATAGATCGACTTCTCCCTACCGATCCCTTTGCCCTTGTGGGACTTCTTGATCTCTTAGGATGTATAATCTCATCCTCGTGATGAAACGGTTGTGTCGGTACTCTCCCGCCGGGTTTACAGCACGATTTCTCTCGACCGCTTCTTCCGTCTTTCATTGTCGCGATGAATTGATCCAGCGACTATCGGTGCCTTCTTGAGGCCGAGGGTGTTACGCTCTTGATCTCCTCTCTCTGTGAGAGCGATCCACGGACACATCGTAGAATGTTCGGCTCCTTACCCTTCCGACAGGTATCTCCTTATGCCTACTCCGTCTTTCGGAATGAACATGGCTAGATGCTTCGTCCCTCAACTCATCCACCCGAAGCATCTGTTCGGCTATATCTTCCCTTTGTTTTAACAGAACCTCCAAAGCCTTATCTCGCTTAAATCGCCATCCTCGCCTTGACTTGGCGGCTCTGTCTTCTTGACCACTTGGCGATGAGTCTGGTCGGTGAGCCTTTACCGTCCACGATCGGGATCCGCCCTTATCAGCGTTGAAAACCAACTTCCGTCTGGCTCCACCGTGGATCTTCGGACGAAGTTCTCCTGAGTTGTGTTTAGAAGCCGTGCTTTCGTGAGCACTTTTAGAAGGACCCAGACGGTCCTTTCTTTGAAATCTGGCGGTGATGAACTAATGACCATCATCTTTTGCCCTTACGGTGTACCATCTCTACTCCTCATCATCTTAGAAGTAAGTTAAACAATTGTGATTGAAAAAAGCGCCCTCCTACAGCGCTTGATGTTAACGCCGAGATCTTATGCCACGTCCCGATCACTTAAGGCATACGATCTGCGCGATAAACACGATAAACACCACAAGCTTGTGGCCGGTTCCGTCGGGGATAGCTTCGGCGTGAGAGTCGATAAGCGTGTTCTGAGGTTTCTCAAAATGGAGGCTATATCGCCTAGTGTATTGAGAGAGAGATAATAATAAATTCTTCCATCTTTTATATCTACGATTATGAATGAAAAAAGTGTATGAGAACATACCTCTCGTGATGACTTCCTTGCTAAGCTATATCCTATCCTCACGGATTCTGGTGCCACCCACTATTGCTAACACACCCCTTGATCGATGGGATCCATTGCGCGCATATAGTTTATCCTTTGCTTTTTTGTCTTTTTTACTGCTTGGCCGTAGATTATAATCCCATCCACATTAATGCATGGCGGAGTTCTCTAGTCAACAAGTCATGCTTTTTCATTATTGCAAGTCAAAATAATAGATATTAAAATGTCAAAGGATCGACCCTTTGGGCCAATTCGGTCTTATAAGTCGAATGAAAATAATAAGATAATGGGCCTAAAGACTTTCATGGTTCAATAATAAAGGCCCAATAGATTAATTAAAAGAGTAAGCCCAATACACCCGGTCCAATGAGAGAAAATATCAGGACCCAACAATACCCTTATGTGCTAATTTTTTGTTTTCTGCAACTAAGGCTTTAGTAAAAGGAGATTGTCCATGGAAGAGTGTGCCAATGTCTTTTAAGAAGCATAACTTTGGCAATCACATTCTTATTGGTGGGAATATGAAAAGTATGCTTAAAAAAGAGGAGAGACTTGAATGAGTAATAACTATCAACAATTAAGGTAAAGGGGCAAACTTGGAAAACAAAGGGAAAAAATGCATTGAAATCTTGAAAAAGCAGATATTGTGGGACAAAATTTTTCTGCTAAAACAGTAGATAATTTGGGACGGAAGGAGTATATATTATGCATGTTTATGTGGATAATTATTAGTGATAACTTTTTTAGAGAGATGTGTAATAAGTGAGGATTTCCTATAAAATTACTACCAAACTCATGTATTAATAAGTTTTACAATTGTAATTCGGCGAAAATTTATGACAATAGATAAAAAGACTCGTATCTTAGATATGATAAGATGTAAATAGCCAAAAAAATTATCTTAACTAGTGTGAATGAATAAATCGAGATTTGTAAAGGGATTTGAGAGAGAATGTACGTGGGATTGATTAAATTTGGGTGATGAATAAGGCTATAAATCGAACCAAATAGTTCAGACTCGATTCGGGCTTAATTCAAAAAATGTGTTAGACTCGAATTCGTTAATAATATTATTCAAATCTGAGTACAAAAAATAGTTTGAAAAAAAATACGAGTAGAATATGAGTACGATTATGTTAAGAAAAAATGAACAATGGATATGTGTGTGTGTGTGTGTGTGTATATATATATATATATATATATATATATATATATATATATATATATATATATATAACTAAAGTTAAAAATGCAAGAAATTAATATGTCAAATGTGACGCCCTTAAAATAGGTATACATCACCCATCTTGGGTCGCCAAATAAATGGTACAGAATACAAATACAAACTTAATTATACAACATGAGGTGAGAGTTTTAACACGAATATCTTCTAAACAATATCCAAACTCAAATGGAGTTCTCATTATAATTATTATAACACTATTTTATAAAATAGTGAGGACTACTACAGCCACCATCACGGACCGTCACTCCATTCTCCGACTAGTCCCGGCTACGTTCTCATTTTTTGAAGAGAACAATGAAAGCAAAAGGGTGATCTCAACTAGCCCAGTAAGAAATATTATAACTAAGATAATGCATAATAAATTATCGTTAGCCTTCAACGGTGTTAAACTGATAGAATACAATAAACAACAAGTTTAACTGCAACGGAACAAATAATCTATTAGAAGAGTCAAGTAGAGCATGATATCTACTATCTTCTTTGATTTAAAAATTTATCATCAATCTTATCGTTGAGACTCAGCTTAATAAATTATCCACATCATTGAATTATCCATGCACTACGAGCCAAAGATACTCATTAGTATCACATTCATGAATTATCCATCCACTACGGGCCAAGGATATTCGTGTTATCACCAATGGTCAAAATCATGCCAACAACAGTCCATCAATGCACTACGGGCAAATGAGGACTTTTGCCACATCATTTGTAACATTACTGGTCATGATTATACCGAATAATTTCTAGTCATAATCATACCAATCAACAGTCCATCTATGCACTACAGGCCAAAGATGACTTTCATCATAATATAAACACGAGGATGATGACAATGATATAAGAATTCAATTAAATGAAAGCAATGATAAATTTTAAAGATTTATAATTCAATTTATCCAGAATTAAATAATGTCCAAATTGTCAACCTGAATACTGCTTTGTGGAGTAAAATTCAAGAATAATATTGTATTAAAAATGATTTGGACCGAAAAGAAATCAATTTTTGTCATGAATAGTACTCCGGGTGAATTTTCTAACTCAAAAATCAATGTGTTGATATAATTTGTACCGAAAAGAAATCAATGCGTTGATATAATTTTCTAAGTCATGTTTGTGAGTTTTAAAAAGAAATGGAAGAGTTTTAATTATATTTTTTCTTGTTTGTGAGTTTATAAAAAGAGAAAGGAAGGAAAAATATTTTTATTAGGAGAGAGAAACAAGCAACTCGTTGGGATAGAGATTAGGGTCGCATGATTGTTCCTGGTATTGCTATATATTCCCAATTCTAGTGGATGGAAAAAAGGGCATACGACTCGAGACTCTTCAAACCATATTGATATAGATAGCATATGTCAGTCGGATTATTTTCACAGTGGGTTGTTTTGGATAATCTGCGTTGGTATAATGGTCCAATTTTTTTTATTTTGTACGCTAGAAATGCTAGCGGAAAGTAAAAATGATATTTTCTAACTCCTTCCATTTTTTGTTAATTTTTCTAGTTATTACCTAAAAAGAATTATGTCTGAAGCGTGTCTTATGTAAATTTTAATATTTGAAAAATCAGTAAACACAAAAAAGAAATACTCTTAATTCCAAATATATTGATTGTTTTTAAATTTAGACTTGAAACTATTAGTTTATGGATTATAAAATAACTTAATAGTTTTGAGATTATAATTATAATTTCGAAATTATAATCATGCTAACAAGCATAGCCTAAGTTGACAAAATCTTAAAACATAAAGAAATACAAATAAATAATTTCTTAACTGTTTTTTCGAAGAATAAGAAGAATTCTCCTATTAATTCAAATTTACTAAATCTAAATAGGTTTATTTCAGTCTCACCACATGTATATAATAGAATAAATAATTTCTTTAAGACAATTAAAAACAAAAAGTCCTCCTTTCATTCATTTATAAACTTACAAAAAATTCCTACTTGTTCATGTTCTAAATTTAGGCCCATAGAATTTTAAATGCATACCTTAAGAAGGAAATGCCTCCATAGAAATGTAATTTAATTAAATTAATTTAAAAATAAGTCTGAATATGAGGTCGCCACTCCGGTCCCCACTCCCCACCCTATTCAGAATTAGGATCATCTCCATTTCAAATGAATGTGAAGAGTTTTTATTTCATGGTTCAAATTTAAAATATGTTGGAGTGTGACATCACGATGACAGGAGAAAGAGAATATATAAAAAATAAAGACTCACAATTATACAGTTTTAGCGAAAATAAATAAATAAATTATACTGTTCCTATTGTGCCAATTGGCTGGTCCAATTAATTAATCCCTTATTTTATTAAAGAAAGCATCAACTTAATTGAGTATTTGACAGTTGAGATGTTTTTTTTTTTAAATATCAACATGTTCTTTTAATTAGTTTTGCATGTAAGGGGAGGTGAACATGAGTCTTTCTAGGGGGATATTTTTTTGCTGACATTCTAGCAAAATTATTTTTTTATTTTATTTATTTTGATTTTTTTTTTTGTAGTACCTCTCAAAAAATGTATAGTATTTATTCTAACTGAAATTTTTGTAAAAAACAGTATTTTAGGTATAATTTGGATACATACAAGAAATAGAGTTTATACTGATGCATAAATTCTCTGCTTTATTTGTACATCTTAAATGTCGCTAGAATGTCAGTAAAAAAATGCCCCCCTAGAATTATTCGGTGAACATTGAGTAAGAATTTACTCAACAGTAATAAATTCTCATTTTTATTTTCGGTGTTTTTATAAAAATAACACCCCCTGCTATATTTGTTTGTAAGAATTATAATTTTGGAATTATAATTTATGGGATTATAATCTCAAGACTATTATAATCCTAGAATTAAATAGTCCTAGTCACATATTTATTTTTTATAGGATTATTCATGAAATAACTTAAAATAATCTCATGTTATGTTTGTTTTTTCAAGATTAATTAAAGTATTAGATTAAAAAAATATCGTTTGGACTATTATAACATTACCAATAATAACATATTTTAAACTTATTTATACATAAATAATAATAATATTTACTGATTATATATACACCCACCCCACCCCACCCCCACCCCACCCCACCCCAAAAAATTATATTTTCTGATTATGTATACCCTCCCATCACGCCCCCCAACCCCACCCACCACCCAAAAATAATATTTAGTCTGTGTATTAGAAAATTTTAAATTGTCAATAATAATAACAAAAATTGCAAGATATTATGGTTATTTTAGAAAAAGGTTGAGGTTAATTTTATCTCGAAATTTTTAATCCCAAATGGTAGGAATTATAATACTAGATAAAATATGATATTAAATAATCTCACATCTTAAATTATTTTATAATCTCAGGTACTTGCAAACAAACATAGCCTCAGACAAATTCCTATATGAAAAAATCACTTATATTCCTCTTATTAAACAGTCTATAGCACTCGTAACTACGACTTAAACTCAATTATTTCTTACCAATTGTTGTATGTAGTCCAATAAAATCATATAAAACAACTCAAATATTAATAGTAAACATAACGATAAATATCTCAAATAATACGTAAAAGTTATACTCTTCGAAACTAATTTATTCAAGGAAATTAATATTTTTACATAAAAATTAATATTTTTAAATAATTTCTCTCATATAAATAATGAATGAATTCTTCGTTCATATAAGAGAAATTCATATAAAAAGTTATTTTAATATATGAGAATATGAATTTCTTTTATCCAATACACACCTAAAGTTGCCGTGCCTTGAAAAAGAATAATAAAACTAATATTAAAAACAGAATCTAGAAGTAATTTCCCCAATTTCAAGTGGATCAAACTTGTAAATGTTCTCGAAATCTCTAGAGCTTAATCATTGTCATTGTGGTAATTGGAAATATAATTATGTGTCACTCATAGCAAAGTCATGTAACCACAATCATGATGGGCAATTAATTACTCCGAATGATAAAGGGCAGCGGGAAGTGGAGTCGGGAGGAAAATCAGTCATCTAAAAATATACCACGTTTTAGAGTTATGTATAATAATTAAAGAAATAATTATACAGTATTAATTATTTATAATATTATTTATTATATTTATCTTATACTTTTTTTATCTGTAATATTTTTTCATGATTGATAATTTTAAAAAGATTATGACTAATTCTCTTAAATTATATAAATCGTCAAATAATTTAAAAAAATAAAATTATCTAAAACGTCATATATTACGAGATGACATTCAAGTTTCCTCTGTTCAGAAAAAAGTAAAATGTCTTCATTTAAGAATTAGAAACAAAACTAACATTCAAAGGCGGAACAGGTGGTTTAGGGGGGTCATATGACCCCTCATCCTGAAATTTTCGGGAGTTATTTGTTTTTCTTTTCCTTCCTTTTTTTATATATTTCATTTTTTCCTTTACTTTATTTTATTTTTATTTTATCATCAAAGTGAGGTAAAAAAAGTGATAAAAATTCTTTCTGTAAACTAATTAAAAGTAAAAAACTAAAGAAATAAAACACTTTTTTTGGGTCCTACTATATTGACCATAAGTTCACCATAGTTCTATCCTATCAAAGTTATTAAATCTTTCTTCTATTTTATTTTTTTGTTATTGTTGGAATTCATTCTTTCAAACTAATTAATCTCATTAACCACAATATAAGGTTTTGAATATATAATATTATAATTTATAATTTATCTATAAAAGTAGCTAATCAGTTGACTAAAAATTTCAAGTCTGATTAATAGTCTCATAATTCAAGAATAATTATATATATATATATATATATATATTTATATATTTAAGGTCATTAGACTCGGAACTTAAAAGTTGACAAGGGTTGGAATAAGATGGTGTGAAATATTATAATTGGGCAAAATAAATTTGAAAGAAACACTTCAAGCGTTAATAAATAATTTTTTTTACTGATGTATTTTAAACCCCTCTATAAATGTTCTGGTTCCGCCACTGCTAACATCTCCTTTTACTTGACATGGGATATATTCCCTCCGTTTTTTAAATTATAAGATTATTATTAATTTTATAAAAATTAATTTAAAATTAACCTGATTAATTTAGTTTTAAAAATAATAAATCTTACAAATAGTAATATTTTTTAGGTAGTTTATAATGTTTAAATTATGTTAACATAAATTAAATGAATTTATATTAATTTTGAGTTTAAAAATATTTAAAGTTGACATTTTAAAAAATTAATAATAATCTTATAAATTGAAATGGAGGGAATGTGTGATTTAGCACACTATCCGTTCTGATTTAAGCAATTTTCAGCTTCCTTTCCTTTAAGAGGGGTTAAATAAATTGTATGTATAATACTACGTATATCAATATATCAAGAGTAAAATAAAAATAAAAATTACAGTTATGATTTATTTCATTCGTTTTAAAATATAAAATTATTATTAATTTTATAAAGTTAATTTAAGATACTAAAACTAAAAATTAATAAATTATTTAATTTTAGTAAATATAATGATGAATATTAATTATTAACTATCTAAAAAAATACTATTACTAATTATAAATTTTATTATTTATAATAAATTATGTTACTTGCGAATTTGAGAAATGTCTCAACTTGAATTTGGAAAAGTCAAAAATATATATATATATATATATATATATATATATATCAAAATCATACGCGAAAATATTAATTTCCTATATATTAAAATTGACGCTAAGTAGAGAAGTTTCCTTTTGCAACTTGTTAATTACTTTTTTAAACTTTCTCAGGAATAGACCTGGTAAATGGACAGGCCGGGCTGAGAGCGAGTCGGATCAAAATGGTCCAAGATTTGATGGGCTGATATTGTTATGTTTGTTGCCCGGGTTGGGCCGGTCCGGGTAGGTCGCGGGCTTCTTCCTTTATTTTTATTTTTATTTTTTTTTTGCAAAATCTTGCTACATAAGTTCAATGATGCATTTATAAATCGAAGTCTGGTAGACTTGAATACTTGAGATTTATAAACAAATGTATATGGTTAGATTCACAAGAATTCATACTTCAGTAGTCTGTGGGAAATAGTTCTGTGAAGAAGTTGGTATCTTCAACAGTTCAATTAACTTACCCCATGCATTTATTTATATATATAGAGCCGTTCAGAAACGGCCCTCTGATACATACCAATTGGCCGACCAAATGAAAAAAAGAAGAAAAAAGACGCGCAGGTCACGAACAAAAAAGGGGGGAAGCAACGCCGGTCACTCACAAACAGTCGGGTCAAAAACCCAATCTGTATTTTCTCTCTCCCCATTTGAAGAGAGGGTCAAAAAGTCGTGTCTTCCATCTTCTCTTACCCCGATTCTCTCTCCCTCACTCACAAAGAGTTGGGTCAAAAACGCTGCTCCATCTTCTTCCCTCCTTCTCTCACACTTTCAAGGAGCAGACAGAAGAGCTCATCGGAAGCAGAGGCAAACAGATCAGAAGGTAAAGCTCCATAACTTTATTGGGTTTGTATATTTTTTAGGCATTTGAAAATCTAGAGTTTGTTCTTTAAAAAACCCTCTTTTTCCGGCGGTTGCTTGTCGTGGTTGCTGGTCTGCTAGTTCCGTTGATCGGACACGACATTCTTTACTTTCTCGTGGCCTAATTTCTTTACTTTGATTTTATTTCTATTTTTTTTACTTTGATTTCTCGCGCACGACATTCTTTACTTTGTTTTTTTTACTTTGATTTTGTGGCCTAATTCGTACAAACTCAAAATCTGGATGTACGAATTTCTTTACTTTGATTTTGTTTCTATTTTTTTATAAATATATTAGTTTTAAGATGGGTATTACTAATTGTTTAAGAAGTTGAATATTTTTTGGGAAAGGTTGTAAAACCCAAAAAGTGAAGGGGTTTTGGATAGAAATTAAGTTTAGCCCCCCTCCTTAAATGCCCCCTAAATGACAGCTAAATTCTACTGCTCTCAAAGTTTGATGTTCTTAAATTTAAAACATATTTTTAGTTGAAAAAACAGAATCTGCCATTTCTTTAGGAGGGTCATTTTATGGGATCAGTGTTGTTCAAATTTGATAACAGATTAGGGGGCCAGGGAAGTGCTGCATATTAATTTATTGTATGTGTGTTTGAGTTTTATATTTTTGTAATTGATTTTTTTTATTCATTTTTTTTGAGGTCATTTGGCTTGGTAAACAGTATAAGGATTCCTTTGTCCAACTAATAGTAAAATGATTCAAAATTTTTTGCATTAGTGGTTATCAATAGGTTATCGTTCCTCGGTTGTCCTGGTATTTATATGTTACCGCCCTCACAAGTTGAATCATGCTGCATCCTTTTAGAAATTTAAATCTTAAAATGTTTCTTTTACAATTAGGGTAAACTAGCTTAGCATGTCCAGTCTGTGTTTCATTTCTCTTTGTTGATAAGATAAAATTGCACTTTAAGATAGCTTAACATGTCCAGTTTATGCGGTTTCGGGCATCATTTTCCCCAAAAAGGACCTATTTTCTAAACATTTTTAGATTATATGAATAAGGTGGAGTGTGACACTACTTTGACTGTAATTTTCTCAATCATGGGGTGTACAACTTTAATTATATTTATAGGGTCTTATGGCTCAGATGATTTTTTTTTCTACGGTTCAAAGTTATGTAACAAATATTGACTAAGTGTTTATCTGTCAGTTTGGAATTATTGTTGATCTTTTTTATGCCTGTTTGCTGATAGAAAATACTTCATCAGCTGGTGTGACGAATATGTTTGAGTGTTGCGAAAGCAAGGGAGATTGCAAATGGACACATCCGAGCGTTTAAATGTAACAACTCATCCAACGAATACTAACGACTCCAACGAATTAGCGATGGTGAAAATTAAAATACGTCAATTGCAACTAACTCAACGATTTGTCATAATTGTTAATGCTATGTATGCGGTGTTGTTGTTAATGTTATTAAATCGGTGGTAATTTTGATAATTTTCATTCTTTAACCAACACGTTATGTATGAGATTTGTGCACTAATGTGAATTGAATGAGATTTCCTACTATGTTGGTTTTACAGTAATAGTACTTTAAATTAAGGAACTTTGCTTCAACTACGACTGTTGATTGAAGTTTATGAGCCATGATAGAAAATGGAAAATTGAAATTGAAGGAACTTTGCTTCAAATACTGATTGCTCCTGGAGAAGGAACTTTGCTTCCTGATTTGTTTTGAAGGAACTAGTTAGGCATTACTGTTCTTCATGAAGTATATGACAGAAGTAGTCATACCATAAATGCCAAAATAACCATTCTAGATTTGTGATTCAAATCACCAAGATGCAATATTTTCTGTAGGTAAATCATAATACAATACACAGCAGCAAGTAGACAAAAATGGTAAGACCCCGAATTTTATGAAATAAAAGTATTCAATTTTTTCTATTTAGTAAATAGTTAAATTGATAAAAGTTTAAAGTTATGGGTGAAATGTGCAAATTTTACAAAATAAGCAAGTGGTTATAAAATATTCATTGTTGTCAGGGAATATTTGTTTGGTCGTGAAATATTCTTGTTATCGGGGAATATTTGTACGACGGCATAGCCATTTGTGGGCGCCATAACAGAATAACTGTCGGATGAAAAAAATGACAAATATGAGTTTTTATAAATAATGGCGTGAATTACGAATTAACATCATTTGGAATACCGTTGGATAAAATCTGATAATCTGGCGTGGGCATACGATGCACACGGTATTGCACAATATTTTTAAATTATTGATTCTTACGTAAGAAGACACTACTAAATAATTGTTATAGTAATTAATGTTCAATATTTTATTTTATTGATTCAATAATTGCTACGTTGATATTTTATATTATTGTTATTTCAATAATTGTCGCACAAGATATCTCCATTATCGGATCGATAATTCATATTATTTGAATAATATTATTAGATAGCATTATTAGCAATGTACAAGGAAGTTCATACAGAAAGGGGTTTGGTCACCTAATTGCGCGCCAATAAGGAGAAATCTTTATCGAAAAGCCCCCTCTTTCCTGAGAACGACCTGGTTGTCATAATTGTGATTCTGTAATATTATTTATGAATAATTAACTATTGATTTATATGATGAGAAAATATTTATTTTATGTGGATATAAATGATGGATATATTTTATGTGGACATAAATGAAGAAATTAATGCTTAGGTGTTTTATCAGTATTTTGTCAGAATGGAGGTTTTGAAAATTGTCCGTATGTAAATTTCGGTCATTTTTCGTTTGAAATTTGGAAAAACTTTCTTCTACAAAGTTGTAGAGAATTCGATTTCCTATGGAATGTACATAAAATTCGTATTTTTATGATAAAAGGACTATTTATTATGAATTATTAAAGTTTCAAAAATAAATATTTTTATTTAAAATATGGTGGGCCCCACTTTTGGTTGGTGAGAAATGAAATGTGCTGGAATTTATTTTCAAAAGTGGTGGGCGTGAATAGTAATAGGTAAAGCCATTAGGTAGCGGGTTAGTTTGCTATGACGTTCTAAGTATTTTCCTATAATTAGAGTGCTTAGTTAGAATTGAAAATCACACTAGAAACAAGTTTTCTCTCTTTCTCTCTCTATATTATCGAACGTATTTTTGTGAGTATTTAGATACTTTGTGAGTTCTTTATTCATCGGTGCTTTTTTCAAATTTTATACACGATATTTCACCCGGAAATCTTTATTCTTTTGAAGTAAGGGATAGTAAGGGATGTTATTTTCTTCGTAAATGATATTATTTCTTTTGATATCATTATACTGAAATATTGATATGAATTTTATTGTAAAATTTTTACCTTTTAGGGTCGAGATTACTATTCACGATATCGACTTTATTCACGATATCCAAGACTATTCATGTATATGGTACTATTTACGTATATGATATTATTTACGATATCTGGTACTCTTATTATAACGAATACGAATCTTATTCACGATTACTATTCATGAGTTACTATTCACGTATTACTATTCACGAGTTACTATTCACGGGTACTATTCACGACAAAATTGGTTTCTTTTTACACCAAATTATCGTTGATTTATGAATCTTACTCTTGAAATTAAATGCGGTTGTTGATCGTATTGTTTTTATTATCATATATAACATTTTTATAATCCTGGTGATGAAATTTCTCTTTGACTTGAGTTAAAAGATTGGTAGATTATTGGTATGATCGTGACTATGGGTTCTCTTTGGCCAGTAGTACAAAGTTGAATTATTGACTGGTATGATCATGACCATTGAATTTATAATTGAATATCTTTAGCTAAAGTGTAAAGGTGAATTGATCAACATGGTTATAATTATTGTTTATATAAATTCTGAAATGATTATATATTTCTTTGAGATATTAATATCTTTGGCCTCTAGTGCAAAGATGATCTGTTGTTGAATATCTTTGGCATGTAGTGCAAAGATGATCTGTTGTTGAATATCTTTGGCTTGTAGTGCAAAGTGTAAGGTTTTGTGAAAATCAAAATAGCAATCAAATTGCAAAAATAACGGAAGCATAATAAAATCAGATTTTAAAATTTTTCACAAACCAATTACCCGGATCATCCTTTATGCATATTATTAATTAAAACGAAGAACAAGAGGTTATGGAATCATACCCTTGTAGATACGAGCTTCCTCAGGTACGAGTTCACCTCCTACTTCTCCTCGATCTCCTTGAATCTCTGGGTAGATTCCTTCCTTTGATCAATGTAAGCCACCCAAGTGTATGGCCTCTAGAGGTGATCCACCAAGGAAGAAGAATTTTCAAAAAGAAGGGAGTATTAGCTCAAACCCTAGTTTTTCCTATCTCTATAGAAAATGGGGTGTACTCTCCAACTTATTGGAATTACGTATATTTTGATATCTGATATAAGACTTCTCTTATAAAAATATCAGATAACCCTATTTAATTAAAATAAGGTATTATTTATTTAATTAAACTCTTTTAATTAAATGGGCTCCCTAATCTTATTAGGGATAATTAATTAAACTCCTTTAACTAATTTTTTCTCCTAAACCCATTAGGAATAAATGAGAGTACTTATATTAAATTAATTCCTAAACTCTTTTAGAAATTAAAATAATAATAATTGTAATAATATTAATAATACTTCTCTTATTAATTTATATTTAATATTTCTAAAATATTAAATAATAAATATTAAGTTATTTAATTTATTCTATCACCATAGATTAAATTAAATATACTTAACATATTATTACGATTATGTCATTAACTTCTTAAATAATTATTCTTCCTTTTATGGTGTGACCCTTTAGGTTCTCCATATTAAACCGGTTGTGAATAAATCAATTAGAACAATTCTAATCTTATTTAAATAAATAAATTAAGCTATTAATTTATTTAAATAAATAATATTTATTCTCTGATAGGGATAAGCTCTCCTAGCGATCAACGACTTTCCAGATAATATAGATTTCAACATTAATCATAAAAGAACTTTTGAGTTAATAGTTACCGTACAATTCAATCATTCCACCATACAATGTTCCAATTAAATGTAAGACATGAAATTACTGTCAAGTCTTATTTTTTTTAATTATATGTATTTCGATTCCTAAATACACAACTCCTAATCTATGCAAATTAGAAACTACTTTCTAATTTCATTCCACCTTGGCCAAAGATTCCTGGGTTGTCATTTATCGAATCACGTAGGACATTTCTCTTCTTTTACTAGAAGTGGTAGATTTTTATTGATCATTCACTATCTTCATATATAACTTATTACACCCAAGCATACCCTTTGATATACTCTAAGAGTCTTAAGGAATAAGTCAAAGTGTAATTCATTATATATAAGATACTATGATGATCTCAAGTCTAAGGATCATTTGTACTACTATAACTACAAGAATTCCTATTGACGGACAAGTAAAACTCCATTAGGTATTCCTTAGCGAGTCACGTTCAGTGAACTTATTCTCTAATAAGCACCTACATACTTGCTTTAGTGTCTCCACACAAATGATCATGAGATCGATCATCCTCATCCAATGAAGCAAGAAGCGTCACGTACCAATCTATCCGGATTCACTAATCCCCTTTTTAGTAATCCATTGATTGGGAACATTTTAATTTTAAGCTATCTAAGAATTTAGATCTCATTAGCATGATCTCATCATGATTCTAAAAACATTGCTTAAAACTATGAGTTTATCACATATTATTAAAACAACATCATGTAGATAATAAATGTCTTTAATAAATAATTCTTTTATTAATAAACAAATAAGATTGATTACAAAGTATATGCTTTATCATCATACATGATTGACTTGTATCCATACTTCTTTCACAAAGATGACCTGTTGTTGAAAATCTTTGGCCGGTAGTGCAAAGATGAACTGTTGACGAATATCTTTGGCCCGTAGTGCAAAGATTAATTTATTAGTATGATTATGAACAGGAACTGTGATTTAGTATAACTATGATCTTTGATGTTTCAGGTAAAAACAGGTAATGAAAATTATCTTCTTCCTGGATGAGAAGAGGAATTTAGAACCACAATTATGATTATGAGTTATTCATATGATTGTGGACCAGAACTGTTGATTGATGTTACAGGGATAAAACATTGTTGATGGACTTTTAACATGGAGAAGATAATAGACTTTATGGTCTATTTGACTCTTCTAATGGATTGCTTGTTCCGCTGCAACTATGGTTAAAAAGTTTTATCATTTATCATATGTTCTAAATCTTTGATTCATTACTGACGAAGGCAATTGATAATTTAATTATCTTTAGTCATGATATTCTTTCTGGCTAGTTAGTTGTACTCACCCATACGCTTCACAATTCCTTTCAGGTAATAAGAGTGTAGCTGGGTCGAGTGGGGGTAACAGGGGAATAGAACGGTGGTCTCTAATTGTGGAGGTTCTCCCTAAATAATATGGAAATAATTTTATTGAGAACTTTAGAATATTGTGTTGTATTATATACATCATTTAGTAGTTATATTTGGTGAATCAAATAGGGTGAGGCGAACCCAACGTTGGAAGGGTGTTTTGCCACTATCATACAAGATGTTTAATGACATGCGACTTCGTGTTATCATAAGACATGGTTGTGCACATCCACTTGTTGAGTATATCTACGAGCACTACCTATATAATCTTGGAGTTTGGTTGAAGTATAACTCTTAATTGGAGACAATGGAGATAATTATATGTCAAGAGAAGACTCATCATTGGAAAAAACATGATAGCAATCTTATTTAGGGTCTATTGAGTCAACCAAGGATAATTCTCCAGTCATATGATATTTATTATAACTTAGATGAATGGCCTCCCATGTACGAAAGTTTCCTTGAGGATTTTCCGAAGATTTTAATTTCTAAAACAATTATTGATTGTACTTTTATGTAAGGTACCACTGTAAGGCATCAATGTAAGGTGATATCTAGGTAAAGGGATGAGAGTCACGGTTGGTATCTATTTGTAGTAAAACTCACAACATATATGTTGTCGTATTTTTGCACGATAATTGTAATAATGAAGTTTGTATTTGGAAATTGCATTGAGTGTAGTTCGTAGCGACTCAGAATAGGTTGTGTGGATTGGACCTATTTTGGGGGCGTTACAAAAATTAATTAACATATTTCTGAGTATCACAAATTGGAGAGTTCTGAACTTCATAATAAATTTGATTCCCTTAAAAGAGTTCTTGAACAATAGATATTTTGCTACCCTCGGGCCTCATTTGAAGTGGAGATGATGCTTAATTCCTTTCTTGGAACAAACATTCCAAAACACAAGCAAAAGTTGTACTAACAAAAACACAGAAATAGTATGCACCGAGTGGAATAGCTTGTTTATATACAATATCTTTAATTGAAAACAGAGACTTGCTGACAAATCAACAACATTCAAACAATAGCAGAGTACAGGTTGAGGGTGACTTTATGGTCGGAGATGCACAACTTGATGATTTTAATTTTTTCCTGTGATTCTCATACTCTTGCAGAATTCATGAAGGAATTTATTTACAACACAGTAAAATATCTTAGTGTTATAGTTGGAGGAGCAGTTCGATTAAGTGAAAAAAAATATAGAAGGAAAAGGACATACTTTAATAAAATAATTTTTAGGGGTGTGGAACCAAGCAGTCAGTCTCGCAGAATGTTGCTTCTCCTCCCCAATACCAAATAGAAAATCACGAGTGCATTCTTCACCTCTTTGAATAGTCTTGGTAGGCCAAAGAATTGAAAAGCTGAAAAATCAGATTACAGTTAAACCGACCTCAAGAAAAGTCCATCTATGAAGAAGTTACTAGTACAAAAGAGTTGCATCAGTATAGAAGCAGAGAACTTCTCTTTACCCAAATACATATTGAGAGGAACATGGCCTTTTGTAAACACAAGAGATCATTACAGAAATGAACCCAAATCTGAAGCATCTACCTATGATGCAAACCCTAACTTCAAACCGGCAATTGGAAGGAGCTTTGAGAGAGAATCGGAAAAGTGGTTCTGAGAATTCGGCAATTGGAAGTGTGAGAGAGGGAGGGAAGAAGATGGAGCAGCTCTCGTGACCCGGCTCTTTGGGAGTGAGGGAGAGAGAATCGGGGAAAAAGAAGATGGAAGACACGGCTTTTTGACCCTCTCTTCAAATGGGGAGAGAGAAAATACAGATTGGATTTTTGACCCGGCTGTTTGTGAGTGACCCGCGTTTCTTCCCCCTTTTTTGTTTGTGATCCGCGCGTCTTTTTTCTTCTTTTTTCATTTGGTCCATCAATTGGTCCGTATCAGAGGGTCGTTTCTGAACGGCTCTCTCTCTATATATATAACCAATTTAACACTGATCAGCAAAAAAAATAGTAATAATAATAAATATTAAAAACGATAAAATAATTAATAATAAATAATAATACAAACAGACATGATTAATTAATTAATTTACAGGAGGATCATGTCTATATATTCTATACAAAGTTGCAGACTTAATTTTGAAATTAAGAAATTAGAAACATGATTAGATGATACTACATGTCATCTAGAATATCAGTTCTTTTTTTTAAAAAAAAAACAAATATATATACTTTTAAGAGTCAATTTTGCTTACCTCCATTAACTACATATCTCAATCAATTAAAATAAAGAAAAATATGTATGAAGGAATTTCTAGAGTTTTCTAATGAATGGAATTTATGAAATCTGGTGAGTTACTCAATAATAATTATCATCACAATTTTATCATTCTAAATGAAACAAATAAATTGATGTGCTACTCAGTCTCCTGCATGGTGCTTATTTTTCCATGTTTGATTTTTCCATGCCGTGCAAAACCGTAAACATGATTTTTTTTCCATGTTGGATCCTTTCAAATGACCCCAAGTCTACTTGCATGGTAACCACTACATTTATAAATATTATATTTTACCTCGAACAAAATTTTTTGAAAAATGGTAATGCTCATAAATATTATAAATTAGGCACGATTTAGGTTTTATGTTCTAAGAATAGTAAAATTTGAACAAAAGTAAAGAAACAATATATTAAAGATTGCATTAAAAAACAGTTGTTGTAGCTCAGTTGATTTGAACTCTTATTTATTTACTTACAAGTCTTGTGTTCAAGCCTCATAACCCACAAGTAGCAACATTTTATTTTTAAAAAAAATGGCCTAGGCCTAAATTAGGTAACTATACATACATGTACAACCTTTGGTAGGCTTAAAAATAGATTTTAGGTCAAATATGTTTTTGAACCAGGTTTGGTGATCAAACATTGATTCTCTTCTCTAGTTAGGTTTTATTTTATTTTTTAAAAGTGACAACATACCAAAAGTTTGTTACAATAGTCCTTTCATTACAAAATATAGTATTAATATTAATTTTTTGAAGTCTATATAATGATAAATATTTTAAACTATCTAAAATATATGTTTCATAATTTTAATAATTCTTATCAATTATAGGTTTGGAAATATTTTAAATTAGTTTTTAAAAATCAATAATAAATTGAAACGAAGAAAGTACGTATTTGATAGTCGATGAGTTCTTAGCCTAAAAGTTAAGAATGAAATACGCACATGTGATAGTCATTGGAGGTGGTAGAATATAAAAACAAAAAATGGGCCATAGAAGCCCAATATAGATTCAAAAAATCGTGATGGTAACTAAAAGAAATGATAAGTAATTTGCTTAGAAGGAAGGAATGTAGTAAAAATTTTCAAACAGGCGTAGTAACGTTATATATGGAAGTGGTTAGTATGAAGTTTATTTTGAGGTAAGATGGTCAATTGATCAATAGAATACTGACACGCAGATGAGGTTGTATGTATGTCAGTATTCTATTGTCCAATTGACCAAATTACCAACAAAATAACTTCATGCTAACCGTGTAAGACCCCAACTTTTATGAATAAAGATTAATTTTTTTCAAAATATATTTTTTAATATTATGGTGTGGATTTGATATAATGTTATAGTTGTAGGTATTATTTACAAATTTTGCAAAGTAAGCAAGTGGTTATATAATATTCGATTGGTCGGGGAATATTCGTTTTAACAGGGAATATTCGTACGACGACACAATCATTGGTGGACCCCACAACGAAAGTATTGTCGTAGTTAGAAAACAACAGAATTATCTTTTTATAAAAATAACGGCGAAAGTTTTACCGTTAAACTGTTGAACTACCCGGTGGTAAAAATACTGATGTCTGGCGTAGTTTTACAAAGACACGATATTGATTATTGATGCTTACGTGAGAAGTCACTCGAGTTATACTCAATTATTACTCTGATGAATTGTTGCATAATATCTCTCATATTATTGATTCAATTATTGTCACAGTATCATCTGCATAATATTTTATATTATTAAATCAATAATTGAGACGACAAAGTTACTCATATTATTATTTACAATATTGACAATGTCTAGAAAGTTCTGTCAAGGAGAGGTTTGGTCACCTAATTGAGCGCCAATAGGGAGAAATCCTTATTGGAAAGCCCCCTCTTTCTTGGGAATGATCTGGTTGTTAAATATTGTGAATTATAATATTAATGATGAATAAGTTCGTGTTGATTAAAGATGAAATTGATATTTTCATTGTGTTGGGATTATTAGTGTTAGTGGAAATCGACATCTATTTCGATAATAATGGATGTCTGGAGGTTAAATTGACGAATCGGGTAATTAATCAGATAAACGAATAATTAATTGCTATTAATTCACATGCTTATAACTATTTGTTCACACGTGTGTACTATTGATTCACATGCATGTACTATTAGGGAGGTGGTGCAAGATTGATAATACTTACATGACTAAATTAAAAATGGAGGTATAGATGAAGGTACTATACTGTAATTATTTTTTCACATGATTGTACTATTGATTAACATGATTGTACTATTGATTCACAAGATGTACTATTAGGGGAGGTGGTGCAAGTTTGATAATACTTGCAGGACTAAATTAAAAATGAAAGAAAAAATGAAGGTATTATACTGTAATATTTCAAGCCCCAAAACGTGCAATTATCGAAACTATATTTTTCTATAAATAGAAGCTCATTCTTCTTTCATTCTCACCAATTCACTAAGACTCGCAAGAACAATTATAGAGAGAGAAGCTATAGAGAGAAAGAAGAAGAGAAGTCTGTTACCTCACTATTCCAGTATCCAGTCTTCTTCAGAGGTAAGGGATATTATTTTGTTCAGTATTCATAGGAATAATATTTTTTTTCCATACTCTGTAGTATGTGAGTAATATTATTTCGTCTCGTATTCCTGATTATACCCTCATTTTGTTAAAGTATTGCGTCTATACTCCGTGATATTAGTAGAATATCCTTGAAATTTGCGCTTCATCTAGTATCGTTTCACAAGGATATTTTCTACACATTCTTGTTAAATTTTAAGCTTTTCATGCCGGAGTACTGTCCATGAGTAGTATTCATTTTTACGGTACTATTCATAAAGTACTATTCACGGGGTACTATTCACAAAGTACTATTTACGATGTACTATTCACAAAGTACTATTCACGGGTACTATTCACAAAGTACTATTCACAGAGTACTATTCCCGAAGTACTATTCACGGGGTACTATTCACCCGGGAAATTATTCATGACAAAAATTGATTTTTTTGCTGTCCAAATCATTTTTTATACAGTATTATTCTTAAATCTTACTCCACAAAGCAGTATCATGTTGATAATTTGGACATTATTGAATTCTGGATAAATTAAGTTATAAATCTTTAAAATTTATCATTTGTTTTCTTTTAATTGAATTCTTATATCATTGTCATCATCCTCATGCTTATATTGTGATAAAAGTCATCTGTGGCTTACGTGCATAAATGTACTATTGATTGGTATGATTATGACTAGTGATTATTCGGTATAATCATGACCGTAATGTTACAAATGATGTGGTAAAGATCCTCATTGGCCTGTTGTAAGACCCCAACTTTTTGAATAAAGATTAAATTTTCTCAAAATATATTTTTGAATATTATGGTGTGGATTTGATATAATGTTATAATTGTGGTAATATTTACAAATTTTGCAAAGTATGTAAGTTGTTATATAATATTCGATTAGTCGGGCAATATTCATTTTAACAGGGAATATTCGTACAACGACACAATCACTGGTGGACCCCCACAACGGAATTATTGTCGGATTGAGAAAACGACAAAAATACTTTATGAAAATAACGACGGAAGTTTTATCGTTAACTGTTGAACTACCCGGTTGTAAAAGTACAGTAATATGCGTGGTTGCATAGTAGCACACGGTATTGATTATTGATGCTTACGTGAAAAGTCACTCAGTTATACTCAATTATTGCTACGATAATTCTTTGCATTATATCTCTCATATTATTGATTCGATTATTGTCACATAGTATCATCTCGCATAATATGTTATTTTATTAAATCAATAATTGAGACGACAAATTTATTCATATTATTAAATTACAATATTTACAATGTCTAGAAATTACATCGAGGAGAGATTTGGTCACCTAATTGCTTGCGCATGATAAGGAGAAATCCTTATTGGAAAGCCCTCTTCACAGGAACGACACGGTTGATAAATATTGTGAGTTATAATATTAATGATGAATGTTATTAAAATTGAAGTTGTGTTCGGAGTTGAATTTGGAGACGCGGACTTGATATTTGAGTCCGGAATGATGAAATTAGTAAAAATAGTCTATAAACACAAATTTTTCCGGAATTCACTATTTTGTCAAAAAGTCAACAGTTGACTTTTTCGGAAAAAGTCAAACTTCGAAATTTCAAAATTTATATTTTTGATAAAAATGGTTTCATTGTGTTGGAATTATTTGTGTTAGTGAAAATCGACATTTATTTCGATAATAATTGATGTCTGGAGGTTATATTGACCAATCGGGTATTTAACTGGATAAATGAGCAATTGATTGCTATTATTTCACATGATTATAACTATTTGTTCACATGTGTATACTATTGTTTCACATTCTTGTTACTATTAGGGAGTTGAGTAAAAAGATTGATACTACTTTCATGACTAAGTTAAAAATGGAGGTATAGATGGAGAGTACTATATCGTAATTCAGTATTTTCACATGTCAGAACTATTGATTCACATAATTTACTATTGAATCACATTATTTACTATTAGAGGCGAGGTGGTGCAAGTTTGATAATACTTCCATGACTAAATTAAAAATAAAAAAAGTTGGAGGTATTGTCATTGTAATTTTCGAGCCCCAAACGTCATAATTATCGAAACTATATTTTTCTATAAATAGAAGCTCATTCTTCCTTCATTTCTCACCAATTCACAAAAGCTTTAGAGCTATTATCATAGAGAAAATTATAGAAAGAAGAAGAGAAGTCTTACCTCACTATTCCAAATATCCAGCTTTTCTAAAGTAGGGAGTATTATTTCTTTCTTATCCATGAAGAGAACTTACATTATTCCATTCTTTATTATTACATTGGAATAACCTGTATATCTGTGAGCTACCCTATACTTGGTGAAATTATTACATTATTCCATTCTTTATTATTACATTGGAACATCACATGCATGCGTTCTACTGGCTTGGGACTGGTTAAAATCTTTATTATACTGTTGGAATATCACATGCATGCGTTTTATGCCGGACTGATTTCGTCTTTATTATTACATTGGAATATCGTATGCATGCATTTCTGTGGGACCGATTCCGTCTTTATTATTCTGCTGAATATCCTTTCATATTTTACGTCGGACTGATTAGTTATTTATTATTCTATTGGAATAAACAGCATGCGATTCATCACATGCTTAGTGATTTCTTTTGTTATTCCATTCTTTATTATACTCAGTTGGTTAAAGTTTTGACTTCTATAATCCATGAAATTAGTAGAATATCCTTGATATTTGCGCTTCATCCAGTATATTTTCATGTAAATATTCTTCCGAGCATTCATTAATTTTACTCCACAAAGAAATATCATGTTGACAATTTGGAAGTTATTGTTTTATTGAATTCTTATATCATTGTCATCATCCTCATGTTTATATTTTGTTGAAAGTCATCTGTGGCCTGTAGTGCATAGATGGACTTGGTATGATTATGACCAGGGATTATCGGTGTAATCATGATCGTAATGTTATAAATGATGTGGTAAAACTCCTCATTGGCCCGTAGTGCATTGATGGACAGTTGTTAGCATGATCATGACCATTATTGAATGCACTACGGGCCAATGAGGACTTTTTCCACATCATTTGTAACATTACGGCCATGATTACACCGAATAATCCCTGGTCATAATCATACCAAGTCCATCTATGCACTACAGGCCACAAATGACTTTCAACATATAAACATGAGGATGATGACAATGATATAAGAATTCAATAAAACAAGTTCAAAAATTAATTTATCTAGGAACTAATAACGTCCAAATTGTCAACATGATACTACTTTGTAGAGTAAAATTCAAGAATGCTCAGAAGAATATTTCCATTTAAAAGATTTGGATGAAGCGCAAATATCAAGGATATTCTACTATTTTCATGGAGTATAAAAGTCAAAACTTTAACCAACCGAGTATAATAAAGAATGGAATAACAAAAGAAATCACCGTACGCATGCGGTACTTTTTGCATAGACTGAGTTATTCCAACAGAATAATATGTAATCGGAACGTGTCGGCGAAATTCGCTTGAAGCTGTGATGTTCCAATGTAATAATCTGAAGGAATAATAACTATGAAATCACCATGCATGCGGTTGCAGCGACAAAAGTTATTCAACTGAATGCTAATATGGGCGGAATCGGTCCGGCGTAAAACACATGAGACATGTGATATTCCAACAGAATAATAATAAAGGCGGAACCAGTCCAGAGCGTAAAACACATACGAGCACAAGATATTCCAATGAGAATAATAAAAAGGCGGAATCGGTCCCACAGTAAAATGCATGTGAACAGGATATTCAGCGAGAATAATAAAAAGCGAAATAATAGAAGAATGTCACCAAGTATAGGGTAGACCGCGTATACAGGTTATTCCAACAGAATAATAAGCAATGGAATAATAACAGTTCTCTTCATGAATAAGAAAGAATAACACCCCTTACCGTAAAAGAACTGAATATAAGAGTAGTTAAGTAGCAGAAATCTTTTCTTTTTTCTCCCTATAATTTTCTCTCTCTAGAGTTTCAGTGAATTTGTAAGAAAATAATGAAGGAATGAGCTTCTATTTATAGAAAAATGGACTGCATAGTAACTAACTCATGAACGGTCCAGATTGATTTACTTTAATCTGACGGTCCATATTTAAAGCAAAATCTTTTAAATAAAATATAATATATTCTATTTATAATCTAATAAAACGAATAACTTTATAAAAGATTTTACTATGCAAACACTTATCACGAGCACTATGCAAACACTATGCATAATAAAATATAATATATTCTAATTATTATCTAATAAAAGCAGATAGCTTTATAAAAGTATTCATTTTATATAAAAATTTTTTTACTATGCAAAGCACTACGCAGACACTACGCAATACTATGCATAATAGAATATAATATATTCTATTTATAGAATAACTTTATAAAAGTATTACATTTTATATAAAAGATTTTACGTATTATTACATTAATAATACCAAAAACCGAGTGACTTATCACGTAAGCATCAATAATCAATACCGTGTACTCTACTACGCAACCACGCCAGTATTCTTCTTACTTTAACAAGGGTGTTTCAACAGTTAACGATAAAACATCCGCCGTTATTTTCATAAATTATTTTTGTCGTTTTCTCAATCCGACAATAATTCCATTGTGGGGTCCACCAATGATTGTGTCGTTGTACGAATATTCCCCGACTAATCGAATATTATATAACAACTTGCGTACTTTTCAAAATTTATAAATATTACCCACAACTATTATATCAATTTCACTCCATAATATTCAAAAATAATATTTATAGAAAATTCATCTTTATTCAAAAAGTTGGGGTTTTACAATCTCCCTTTCTTATGAAATTTCGCCCTCGAAATTAGGGTACGTACCTGGTATGTCGAAGAGGTAAGGATACCTTGATTTCATTTCAGATTCTAACTCCCAAGTCATTTCCTCAACATCGTGGTTTCTCCACAAAACTTTGACTTGAGGTATAACCTTGGTGCGTAGAATATGTTCCTTCTTATCCAAGATTTGAACAGGAACCTCTTCATACATCAAATCTTCCGCTATTTCGTCCGGTTCCAACTTAATAATGTGGTTCGGGTCTTCCACATATTTACGTAACATGGATATGTGAAAAACGTTATGAACACGAGACATACTTGGCGCTAAAGCGAGTCTATAGGCCACGGTTCCTACTCGATCAAGGATTAAAAATGGGCCGATGAATCGAGGATTGAGCTTTCCTCTCTTTCCAAATCTCGTAACTCCTTTCCATGGAGAAACACGTAACAACACATTATCTCCTATATCGAATTCCACGTCCTTTCGATGAAGATCAGCATAACTCTTTTGTTGATCTTGTGAGGTTTTTATACGTTGCCGGATCGTTTGAATTTTTTCCGTAGTCATACGTACCAACTCTGGTCCCAGCAACGTTGCTTCACCCACCTCATCCCAGCATACTGGAGAATTACACTTTCTTCCATACAACGCTTCGAATGGAGTCATGCCTATACTTGCTTGATAACTGTTGTTGTAGAAAAACTCCACCAATGGTAAGAACTTGTCCCAACTTCCCTTGAAATCAAGGACACAAAGTCTTAATAGATCTTCAAGAGTTTGAATAGTCCTCTCCGACTGTCCGTCCGTCTGAGGATGATATGCTGAACTAAATCGTAAATCTGTGCCCATAGCTTTTTGCAAACTAACCCAAAATCGAGAAGTGAATCTTGGGTCTCGATCAGAAACTATGGATACTAGCATACCATGCAATCTTACAACCTCGTTTATGTACATATGAGCAAGATGTTCAAGTGTATAAGTTTCTCGTATCGGTAAGAAATGAGCAGACTTGGTCAATCTATTAACAATGACCCAAATCGCATCTATGCCTTGAGAAACTTTGGGAAGACCAGTAACGAAATCCATGATAATGTGCTCCCACTTCCATTCTGGAATTTCAAGTGGTTGCAATGGACCTTTTTGTACTTGATGCTCCGCCTTGACTCGTTGACACGTTAGACACCTTGAGATAAACAGCGCTATCTCTCTCTTAATATTGCCCCACTAAAATGTATGTCGAAGATCATGAAACGTTTTGGTACTCCCAGGATGGATTGCAAACGATGTGTTGTGCACCTCCATCATGATTTTATACTTTAAATCAGGGTCGTTAGGAACACAAAGTCTGGAGTTGATTCGAAGTATTCCTTCTTCATCGATTCTTGCTTCCGGCATCGCACCTTCTTGCACTTTCTTCCTCATACGCTTATTCCGGATCAGAATTCGAGTAGCTTTAATTTATCAATTAAAGTCGGTTCTACTCGTATATTTGCCATCATCACGTGGGTCCCTGGAGTCTTTATCTCTATCTCCATCCTTTGCAAGTCATACAAAATGGGCCTTTGCATTGACAATATTGCACTCGTACCCGCATACGATCTTCTACTCAATGCGTCAGCTACCACGTTCGCTTTTCTAGGATGGTATTGGATAGTATGATCATAATCTTTCAACAGTTTAAGCCAACGTCGTTGTCGCATGTTGAGTTCCTTTTGAGTGAAGAAATATTTGAGGCTTTTATGATCCGTAAAGATCTCCACTTTATCCCTATACAAGTAATGCCGCCAAATCTTTAGTGCGAAGACAACAGCTGCCAACTCTAAATCATGAGTAGGATAATTTCTCTCATATTCTTTGAGTTGTCGTGAGGCATAGGCTTTGACTTTCCCATGTTGCATGAGAACACATCCTAACCCTTTGCCCGAAGCATCACTGTAGATGACGAATCCCTCCGAACCAGATGGTATTGTCAGAACAGGTGCTGAAATGAGTCTCCTCTTAAGTTTTTGAAAACTCTTCTCACATTCCTCGCTCCAACCGAACTTTGTATCTTTCCGAGTCAGCTGAGTTAGTGGAGTAGCGATTCGAGAAAACCCTTCTACGAATCTCCGATAATAACCAGCTAAGCCGAGAAAGCTACGTACTTCGGTCACTGATTTAGGTTGCTCCCAGCTGTGAATAGCTTCAATCTTTGCTGGGTCAACAGATATTCCATGACTTGATACCACGTGTGTGACTCCCCCAAAATAGGTATACAACACCCATTCTGAGTCGCCAAATACATGGTACAGAAAGCAAACTACAACTTCAATAATATAATTGTCGTGCAAAATACGACAACACATACTATGAGTTTAAATACAAATATCTAATTGGCGGTCGTTCTCCTCCCCTAGAATTTGTTGTTGGTGCTGGTGCTGCTGTTGATGTCTTCCCGTCATTGTTGAATCTCCTCTTTCTGAAATTTCCACTTGACTCACCTCTCCTATTATCATGGCCACGACGACCACCCGAGTGGTTACCGCCTTTGTTCAGTATTTTTCCTCCTCGTTGGTTATCATCGCTCGATGATCGCATCACCCAGATGACCCTTCGTTGTGGTCCCTCTATTTAACATACTCATTATCTCGCTATAATAATTGAGCCCTATTTACAACATCTGAATATAAAGAAAATTTATGAGATATAAGATATTGCCGAATCTCGGGCTTTAGACCTCTTAGAAACATCCTCGTCATTCGTTCCTCATTTTCGACCAAATGAGGTGCAAACCTGGATAACTCTGCAAACTTCACCTCGTATTGGGACACCGTCATGTTGTTTTGTTCCAGTCTGATAAACTCCACCTCCTTCATATGACGAATACTTTCAGGAAAGTACTTGTCATTGAATAGTTTCTAAAACGTTTCGCAAGACATACTGAGTGCGGCTGGCTGGGTACGCTTCACAAACTCCCACCAGTAGTCTGCCTCATCGCGGAACATAAAGGTGGCGAATGGAACCTTCTGTTCCTCCGTACATCCCAAGATATCGAATATCTTGGTAATTTGCTTGACCCACGTTTCCGCCATGATCGGATCCGGCTTTCCCTTAAATTCTGGTGGTCCCAACTCCTTGAACTGCTTGGCTATGACAATTCGCGCATTACTATCATTTCCACCCGTATTTTGTGCACGAGTCTCCCTCGTCTGGTTTTGCATGAACTGCAAAAAGCTCCTAAAGATTCCATCATTCATCGTTTGCTCGGTAGTGTTGTTTACAGGAGGAATATTGCCTTCCTGTTGCACGTTCTCCTGGTTTGTAACTAAAGGTTGTTCCACATTCTCATACACTCCATTGTTAATGTTCTCAGCGGCCATTCTTAAATACTGCCATAAAACAAGGGTTAATTAAACAAATTAACATATCACATAATATCCCTATATTATGACTGACCAACAAATAAGCTTAGATAATACACACTAGCGAAGGATTTACTCATCTCTCCCCTCCTAGTTCTATTCCTCGATCTCCGCCAGAGACCATATCCCTAAGCTCGATACCAACTGTGGACGCCCCCAAAATAGGTATACAACACTCATTACGAGTCGCCAAATACATGGTACGAAAAAGCAAACTACAACTTCAATAATACAATTGTCGTGCAAAATACGACAACACATACGCATGAGTTTAAATACAAATATTGTCTTCTAGACAATATCCACACTCAAATAAGTCCTCGTTATAATTATTCAAACACTATTTTACGTAAATAGTGAGGGCTGCTAAAACATCTTTCTAGAACCATCACTCCGCACTCGACTAGTTCTCGCTATGTTCTTACCTCCACGAGAAAAATGGAACAAAAAGGAAAAGGGTGAGCTCAACTAGCCCAAGAAAGAATATTATGACTAAGATAATATACAACAAATTATCCTTAGTCTTCAACAGAAAAAATCGATAAAATATAATAGCCAACAAGTTTTAGATCAACAATTGCAATGGAAACAACAATCCATTAGAAGAGTCAGTAGAGAATGAGTTCTACTATCTTCTAAGATTTAAAAGTCCGTCATCAATATTTTATCCCCGTAATAACAATCAATATACATCTTTAATCAAATATTCATCTTTGCACTACAGCCAAAGATATTCATTTCATATCACCAATTGGTCATGTTCATCTCAACACTGTTCATCTTTGCACTACGGCCAAAGATATTCATCGATTAATCATTTATCTTTGCACACTACAGTCAAGATATTTAGTAATGTCATCATTTAGGACCGAGGATGATGAAAAATATTTTAAAGAAAACGAATCCAGTGAAACGGAAGGACAAATAGTAGGGATTCGTATAACAGTTTATCCAAGATCAATAATACTTTATAAATACCAATTTTGAAGCAGAATTCAAAAATAAATATCAAAACATGGATATAATCAAAGATAGTAACCATAATAGACATCTTGGACAAAAAAAAAGAAAATTTCATTTTTCAGTGAATAAGGTCAGATATCGTGAATAGGCTGTAGTATCGTGAATAGTAACCCCGATACAAAAGTTTCAAATTTGATAAAAATTCAGATCAATACTTGGCGATAATGATATTGAAGAAATAATATCATATATGAAGAAAATAACATCCCTTACCTCAAAATATCAAGATTTCCGATCGGAATATCGGTAGATAAGGTCAAGGAAACTTGCACCGATGAATAGAAACTCACAAAGTATCTAAATACTCACAAAATACACTCAATAATCTAGAGAGAGAGAGAAAACTTGTTTACGGTGTGATTTTCAATTCTAACTTAGCCTCTATTTATAGGAAAATGTTATGACTTGACCGCAATCGATGGCTTTACTCATTACTATTCCCACCCACCACATTTGAAATAAATTCAGCACATTTCTTCACCAACCACAAGTGGGGCCCACTCAATTCTAGAATTTTCCACCAAAATCATTTATAAACCTAATTTACGAATCACCACCTCTTAAAATTCATAACAAATCATACGTTCATTTTTAACGGTTCAAAATTTGTGGACATATACTCAACTTATATATGTATAACATATCCAAAACTTATAACGATCCAATGGTCGGATTAAAATTATAACTCACACAATATATCTCAAAAACCTTTGGTTTAATTTTTAATACCTTCATTCCAAACAAAAATCTCGATAAAACACCTCAACATGGTCGTTGTTAAATCTCCTCTTTTAAAATCTCCTCCCGACTCGCTTCTTCTATTTTCATGGCCATGATTACCACGGAGTGGTTACCATTTTGTCCGTCTCTTTCTTTCTCCTTTGGTTATCATTATTTCATTGATCGCTATCTCCGTACGATCCTCGTTATGGTCCCTCGGTTGAACATACTCGTTATCTCACTCTAACAATTGAGCCCCTGTTAACAACATCATCGGAATAGAGAAAATTTATGAGAAATGAGATATTGTCGTATCGCCGGGTTTCAAACCTCTCTCGAAACATCCGCGTCATACGTTCCTCATTCTCCACCAAATGAGGTGCAAACATGGATAACTCGCAAACTTTGCCTCGTCTTTGAGACACCGCCATGTTTTTTTGTTCTAATATGATGAACTCCACTTCCTTCATATATGACAAACACTTTCGTGAAAGTATTTGTTATTAAATAATTTTCTGAAATGTCTCCCAAGACATCTTTGAGTGCTTGGTGGATGGAGTGTACGCTCACGCATACTCCCACCGAAGATGCGCCTCGCCACGGAACATAAAGGTGGCGAATGGAACCTTCTGTTCTCCGCAGTCCCAAGACATCGAATATCTTGGTAATTTGCTTGACCCATGTTTCCGCCATGATCGGATCCGCTTTCCTTAAAATTCGTGGTCCCAACTCTTTGAAGCGCTTGGCTATGACAACCCGTGAATTGCTATCATTTCCTCCTATATTTTGAACACGAGTCTCCTAAATGCGATTTTGCATGAATCGCAAAAAGCTTCTAAACATCCCCTAGTTCATCATCTCGCTTTCGGTGGTGTTGTTCACGGGAGGAACATTGCCACTGTTGCACGTTTCTCCTCGTTGGTGAGTACAGCGTCTCCACGCCTCATTTCCATTGTTAATATTCTAAGTCGACATTCTCAAATCATGCCATAAAACAAGGGTTAATTAAGGAAATCAATATATCACATAATATCCTTATATATCTTGACCAACTAACAAATAAGCTTAGGTAGGACACACTAGCGAAGGATTTACTCGTCTCTCCCTCCTAGTTCTATTCCGATCTCCACCAGAGATCATATCCCTAAGCTCGATACCAACCGTGACGCCCCCAAAATAGGTATACATCACCCATTCCGAGTTGTCAATACATGGTATGTAAACAACTACAACTTTATTATTACAACAATAAAAGCGTGAGTTTGAATACAAATATTATCTTCTAGACAATATGTATACTCGGATAAATCCTCATCACATTTATTGATACATTATTTTACAAAATGGCGGGACTACTAAATAACTCTCTCTAGAACTTTCATTCCATACCCAGACTCGCACTCATTTATATTCTCGCCTCCGAGAAGAAAAATGGAACAAAAAGGAAAAGGGTGAGCTCAAATAGCCCGATAAAGAATATTATGACTAAGATAATATACAACAAATTATCGTTAGTCTTCACGAGGAAAAATCTAATAGAATACAATAGACAACAAATTTTAAATCAATATTCGCAATGAAATAATAATTCATTAGAAGAGTTAAGTAGAGAATGCAAACTACTATCTTCTATGTATGAATTTAAAAGTTCATAGTCTATCTTTTATCCCCTGTAACATCAATCAATATATATCTGGAATCAAATATTCATCTTTGCACCATGTGCCAAAGATATTCATCGATTGGTCATGTTCATCTAAACACTGCTCATCTTTTGACTACGGGCCAAAGATATTCTTCAGAAAATCATTCATCTTTGCACTCTGTGCCAAAGATATTCAATAATATCATCATTTAAGACCGAGGATGATGAAAATATTTTTAAAGAAACGAATCCAGTGAAACAAAATGACAAGGATTAAGGATTAAGGATTAAGGATTAAGGATTCGTACTTTGTTTTATCCATGTCCAAAAATACCTCAAAAATAATTATAGTGGTGTAAAATTCAAGAATGATCAAATCATGGATACAATCAAAGCTAGTATCTAGAATAGATATTTTGGACGAAAAGAAAATTTCTCATTTTTCGATGAATAGTGCCGTATTCGTGAATAGTATCGTATACGTGAATAGTGCCGTATACGTGAATAGTAACTCCGACACCAAAAGTTTCAAATTTGATAAAAAACTTCAGATCAATATTTCAACATAATGATATTGAAGAAATAATATCATTACGAAAAAAATAATATCCCTTACCTCACAAAGACAGTACTTCTAGTTGAAACACCGGATATAGGCTAGAACTTGAACTTGCACCGTATAGCAATACTCAAAGTATACTCAAAATACTCACAAGAATACGCTCGATAATATAGAGAGAGAAAACTTCAGTTTCTGGTGTAATTTTCAATTCTAACCTAAACACCCTATTTATAGGAAATTGCTTAGAACACCAAAGTAGAAAATTTAATTTAATATTATTATATATATCAAAATTCCTACGCCACTCTTGAAATCTGATTTCAGCTCAATAAGCACATTGAAAGTAGTATGCACACAAGCCAATCATGTTTGATGATAAAGCATATACTTTGTAACAATCTTATTCATTTATTAATAAAAAGTATTAATTTATTAAAGGCTTTTAATTATCTACATGATGCTGTTTTATAATATGTGATAAACCCATAGTTTTAAGCAATGCTTTTAGAATAATGATGATGATCATTCTAATGAGATCTAAATTCTTAGAAAGCTTAAAACTAAAATAGTTCCCAATCATTGGATTACTAAATTGGGGATTAGTGAATCCGGATAGATTGGTACATACGTTGCTTGTTCATTGGATGAGGATGATTGATCTCATGATCATTTATGTGGAGACACTAAAGCAAGTATGTAGGTGCTTATTAGAGAATAAGTTCACTGAACGTGGCTCGCTATGGAATACCTAATGGAGTTTTATTTGCCTGTCAATAGGAATTCCTGTAGTGATAGTAGTACAAGTGATCCTTGGACTTGAGATCATCATAGTATCTTGTGTATGATGAGTTATACTTTGACTTATTCCTTAAGACCCTTAGGGTATATCAAAGGGTATGCTTGGGTATAATAAGTTGTACATGGAGATAATGAATGATCAATAAAGAATCTACCACTTCTAATAAAGAAGAGAAATGTCCTATGTGATTCGATAAATGACAACCCGAAGAGTCCTTGGCGTTAAGGCGTAATGAAATTAGAAAGGAGTTTCTAATTTGCATTATTTGGAGTTGTGCATTTAAGGATCGAAATACATATAATTAAATAAAATAAGACTTGTGGTAATTCCATGTCTTATATTTAATTGGGACATTGTATGGTGGAAGGATTGAATTGTCACGGTAACTATTTACTCAAAGGTTCTTTTATGATTAATGTTGAAATCTATATTATCCGGAAAGTCGTTGATGCTATTGGGAGGCTTATCCTATTGTAGAATAAATATTATTTAAATAAATTAATTATTTAATTTATTTATTTAAATAAGATTAGAATTGTTCTAATTGATTTATTCACAATAGGTTTAATATGGAGAACCTAAAGGGTCACACCATAAAAGGAAGAATAATTATTTAAGAAGTTAATGGCATAATCGTAATAATATGTTATGTATATTTAATTTAATCTATGGTGATAGAATAAATTAAATAGCTTAATATTTATTATTTAATATTTTAGAAATATTAAATATAAATTAATAAGAGGAGTCTTATGAATATTATTACAATTATTATTATTTTAATTTCTAAAAGAGTTTAGGAATTAATTTAATATAAGTACTCTCATTTATTCCTAATTGGATTAGGAAGGAAAATTAGTTAAAGGAGTTTAATTAATTATCCCTAATAAGATTAGGGAGCTTAATTAATTAAAAGAATTTAATTAATTAAATAAAACCCAATTCCTTAATTGTTAAGATGGGTTGCCCACATCTATAAATAAGAGGAGTCTTATTATGGGTGGGTATGAGTTGTTGACTTTAACAAAGTACGTAATAATTCCAATTGTTGGGAGAGTACACCCTTTTCTATAGAGATAGAAAACTAGGGGTTTGAGCCAAACACCCATCTTCTTGAATCTTTTTTCTTCCTTGGTGGATCACCTCAGAGGCCAAACACATGGGTGGCTAACGTTGATCAAAGGAAGGAACCAAACCCGAGTGGATTCAAGATTGAGCGAAAGGATTTGGAGGTGAACTTGTACTGAGGAAGCTCGATCTTCAAGGGTATGATTTTATTCTTTATCTTTTTCGTTTAATTAATAATTATGCATAAAGGGTGATCCGGGTATATGGTTTGTAAAAATTTTTAAACTCGATTTTTACACGCTTCAGCATTATTTTGCAATTTGATTGCGCACATGAATATTACAAACCTAACAGTGGCATCAGAGCCAAACCTTTATGCGAATTATTAATTGTTTTAATTTGATATATATATTAATATGTGTTTAGAACAATTTAATTGGGCATAATTTTATTGTATAAAATTTAAAAAAAAAAAAAAAAAACCGGATCCGTGACTCTTTTAAAAGGTGTTTGATCTTGATGAATTCGGCAGTATGCATGTTCACATTTTAAAAAAAAAAGAAAAAAAAAAGGCCACGTAATGCAAAAACCGTGGGATTTGGAATCATGTTACCTGGTTGCTTTTTTTTTTTTTTTAAATCAAGTAACTATATATATATGTTAACTATATATATATATATTTGATTTCATGTTGCTGCACAAAATTTTTTTTTTTTCAAGGCGCACGGATTAGCAGGAAGATGACGGCAAGCCTGTTTTCTAGAAAATAAAGAAAAGGAACGGTTATATATATATATATATAATATATATTACGAATATATATATATACATATATATATTCTTAATTATTATATAATTAAAATAAAAGTTTATTTTAATTTTAAAATAAAAGGTTTATTTTAATATTAAAATATAAAGTTTTATTTTAATTTTAATAATTTTATAATTAAAATAAAAGGTTTATTTTAATCTTAAAATAAAAGGTTTATTTTAATATTAAAATAAAAGATTTATTTTAATTAAAATTTCATGCTAACTAATTAGAGTTGGAATTTGATTCCATGCTAACTAATTGGAGTTGAAATTGGATTTTATTTTTCCTTAAATAAAGGAGTTTATTTAGATATGAAATAAGATTTCATATTATTCAAAATAAAGGAGTTTATTTGTGAATAGGAAAGAGAATTCGTGTTTCCTTAAATAAAGGAGTTTATTTAGATATAAAATAGGATTTCATATTATTCAAAATAAAAGAGTTTATTTGTGAATAGGAAAGAGAATCCGTGTTTCCTTAAATAAAGGAGTTTATTTAGATATGAAATAAGATTTCATATTATTCAAAATAAAAGAGTTTATTTGTGAATAGGAAATATAATCCGTGTTTCCTTTAAATTTTTTTTTACATGGAATTGGATTCATAATTAATTAAAATAAAAGAGTTTATTTTAATTAAAGATTTTTTTTTACATGGAATTGGATTCCATAATTAATTAAAATAAAGGAGTTTATTTTGATTAAAGTTTTTGATTAAAATAAAATAGTTTATTTTATTCAAAATTGGATAAATTAAAATAAAATAGTTTTATTTTTATTTAAATTTGGATTAAAATAAAGGAGTTTATTTTGATTCAAAAATAGATTTTATATAACTAAATTTGCCCATTAAATGATATCAATATATATATTAAATGTTTATTATTCATGAGATGAATGTTATTTATTGATGCATATGATGATGTGTATGATAATAAATGGGATTGATTATGGACTATTGACCAATGTGATTGGATTTATTTTAGTTGGATGCATGAATGTATGGGTTTTATTAAATGGGGTCTGCGTACCTCGTCTTCTCTAATTTTTCTTAATGTAAATTCTATCTCCCTCCTATGTACTTCCCCTTGACTGCTGATCAAGGTTTCTATTTATTTTAAAATAGTTTTGTAATAGGAATAGTTAGAATTAATTTTGAAGAATTGGAGATCAAGGAACAAGGAGCGCTTGAAGACCCGTTTGTAATGGAGCCCGGGTTTAAATGTAATAGTTATATTTAAATATTAATTCTTGCACCGCTAGGGTTTGACCTTTTGGTTCACTTGGTGGCTCTAGTGAACCAAACTAGAATAAAAGTCCATAATCAATCCGAGTAGAATATAGTATTCTATATGTGCATGCTTATACTATATATATATATATATATATATTATGCAAACATGCTTCGCATGTTAATTAATACGACGCGTATTTTATATATATATAAATGCATGCATTAAACAAGATGAGACAAATTAATAACAAATCCCTCAAATTTTTATATTAAGTCCTAAGCGTTCAAAGATATTTGGAATATCGAGCGTCAGCTTTCTAGCATGATAAAATTAATAGAGTATTAAATATTTAATATGAGTTTGTTGTGTCACCACAAGGCAAGTATTAAGTATTTAAGATGTTAATTTATCACATTTGATGCTTATAAAGAAAATTGAACAATATTGTTTTGTTGTGTCACCACAAGGATGATATTTTTCTTTTTGAATATATGGAGTGCTAGAGTCGGACTTAACTTGGATAATTTTGATTCTGGATGTGCCACCACTTGATCAAAATAATCTAAGAGGCAAAAGAAAAGGAGTTCATAGTTGATGTAATTGACAAAAGTTGTCTACCTATTTATTTATATATAGTTTGTTGTGTCACCACAAGGCTATATACATTTGAAATGGGATCCTTATTCTCACTAGCAAATCTTTAATTAGATTTTGCCGAACTATATAAGTGAGGGTAATATAGTTTGAAGAAATTAGTGGGAGATACCAATTTAAAACAAGACCTAATTTATTTTGGTAATTAATAAAAGAATGTATGTTAAAATGTTGTTAATTACAAATTCATTTACAGAATTTTACAATGTCTAAAATTACTATCACTGCGAAGCATATTAGATGCTAAATTAACGGGCCAAGAATTAAGCGGATTGGTTAAGGAATTTGAGAATAGTTCTCATTTGAAAAGCTATCTTATATCCTTAATCGCCTATCTACGCAATGGTTGCGCACAATGCCTCCGAGGAAGAGGCTGCTACTTTTAGAAAGTGGCAAGATGATGCATGATTGGCTCAATGCATCATGCTCGCATCTATGAGTAACGAGCTTCACGTCAAGATGAAACTATGGATGCTTCTACTATATTCCTGCACATCAAGTAGTTGATGGTGAGGAAAGTAGGACTGATAGATTTCGAGATATCTAAGGAGCTCTTCCGATCTAGAATGGCCAATGGCACTATAATGCAGACAAAAAAGTTCTTAACATAATCAATTTGATTGATCAATTAGACAACAGAGTTTTGTCATGGATGGAGAGTTGAGCCAAGATTTGATCTTGCACTCACTCCCGGACTCATTTCACAATCGTTGTGAATTTTTCATATGAACAAGCTAGATATCAGGCTCGCTGATTTGCTTAACATGTTGAAAAATGTTGAGAGTCACTTTCAACCAAGAAAGACCATGTCTTCTTGGTAGGGGCCAAAGGATCTTACGAAAAGAAGAAGCGATTCAAAGAAGGTAAATAGAAAGGCATAAACAAAGGATAATAAGAACAAAGCGATATGGATAGCAAAGGAGTTTGCTTCCATTGCAATAAGCTTCTGGACACTTTGGAAAAAAGCTGCGAGAAGCATCTTGCAGAGGCTAACCAAAGAAGCTTAGTGAAGTTTTGGTTCTAATACGCTTTTGTTCATGATTTAAAATAATTTTTCTTTAAGTCAAGGTTCTACTTGGGTATTGGATACCGACTTTGGTTATCATAAATATAGATTTATGAATGGACCAAGAAGAAGTAGAAAGCTAAACAAGTATAAGTAATCCTATGTGTGGGAAATGAAGCAAAGGTTGCAACATTAGCCATAGAAACTTATAGTTTAAGACCGCTTTACTGGCAAATCTATTAAGTCAATAAGTTGTTATTGTATTTTAGTTCTCGTTGAAAACAATATTTCCATTTTATTGTTGGACAATGAAATCTTTGGTATTATAATTAAGAACAATTGTTGTTCTATTTATAATAATAATGTTTTGTATAGAACTGGAATATTACTTAATAAATTTTGTATACTTGATTTACGTGAAAAATAATTTTGCAAATTGAACAAACTAGAACAAGAAAAAGGAGATGATCATTCAAAGAGTTGAATGTGTGTATTTGCTGAAATACAAGTATGAATTATTTGAAAGGTTCAAACAATTCAGAAGTGAAACAAATTGACAATGTATTAAGATTCTTTGATTAGATCAAGGAATAAATACTTGTGCAATAAGTTTCTAAATCATCTCAAATGGTTTTCTCATAATGGACACATCCTGATGCGCAATAATTGATTTATGTATCTGAAAGGAAAAATCGTACCTTGTTGGACATGGTGCGATCCATAATTATTTTACCGACATTCCAGTATCCTTCTAGGGTCATGTCCTAGAAATAGCTGCATATCTACGAAAAGGTAACCTCAAAATCCAGCCCCAAGACTCCATAAAAGTTATGGACAGGGAGGATTCCTAATCTTAAGTATGTTAAGTTAAGGGGTTGTCCAACTTATGTGAAAATGTTTCGAAGGATAAGCTTGGGACAAGATTTGACATGTATCGATTTGTGGGACATCCTAAAGTAAGTTTAGGGTATGTGTTCTATAATCCTACTTAGCAAAAGGTGTTTGTTGCGAAACACACTACCTTCTAAGATAAAGGTGTTTATCAATGAAGGGGCTAGTGGGAGGATAATAGATCTTAAAAAGTTCAAGAACCACAAAACACTATAAGTCAAATAAGAGGAACCTATAGATGAACTGTTGTACCACACAAATAATCGTAAATCGGAATAGTATCAAGAAGATACCTAGGAGGTATGGATTCATCATAGATGATGATGATGAGGCACGCATCATGAAGATGATGATCCATTACATACTGACGAGTTAAGAGTTGTAGACACTCGGAGAAATTGATTGAAGCAATATTCTCAAAATGGAACATTCGTTTTGATGAAACAAATCAAAAGAGTTTGATTTTATCAAAAATAAGAATGAACCTAGTGTGTACAAAAGGGTCAGTGGGAGCATCGTGACATTCCTAGTATTATATGTTGATATACTACGGATAAGGAATGACATACCAATGCTACAATCAGTAAAGATAAAGTTGTCTAAACATTCCTCCATGAATGATTGGGAAGAGTATCTTAATTGGGGATAAAATCAATATAGATAGATTCAAGAGGATGCTTGACTTAACCCAAGGAACGTATATTCATTTGATGCTAAAGTCGTTTAGCATGGCAAACTCCAAGAGATGTCTCATGTCGATGAGTTATGGAGTGTATCTCTCTTAATAGTCCCCATGAGACTCTGAAAAGAGAGGTCGCATGAGTGACAATCATGTATGCAATGAAATATATGAGACACGATGTTGATCACCATATTCGGAGAAGTTCACTATGAGTCGGTGAAAAACATCTTAAAGTGCTTAATGGCACTAAGGATGTGATCATATACATGGTGGGTCTAAATTAAAACTAGAGGGCTTAACGGACTCAGTTTTTTTCATGCACCAAGATGACAAAAATCCACTTTAAGGTAAAGGGTTACCTTGAGCAGTGGTGCGTTGAATTGGAAAGGTTCCAAACAAAGAAAGAGTTGTTGGTTTAGTGATAAAGACAAAGTATATAGCTATAAATGAAGCTACAAGTTGATTGTTTGGATTAAAAGTTCATTCTGAGAACTAGGAATAGTTCTAAGTCTCATCTTGGATCTAAACATGTGTTGTGGCACTTTCATTTGATTATTAGAATCATTAAAAGATGGGAAATCACTATAGAGATAGTGGACTCTCATGAACAACATTACATATCCATTAACTAAAAGCTTATCCAACAACAGGATAATCGTCACTTAGAGAAGAAGAGTATGAGTTACCATGACGATTGGCTTTAGTGCAAGTGGGAGATTGAAAGTAGTATGCACACAAGCCAATCATGTTTGATGATAAAGCATATACTTTGTAACAATCTTATTCATTTATTAATAAAAAGTATTAATTTATTAAAGGCTTTTAATTATCTACATGATCTTTGTTTTATAATATGTGATAAACCCATAGTTTTAAGCAATGCTTTTAGAATAATGATGATGATCATTCTAATGAGATCTAAATTCTTAGAAAGCTTAAAACTAAAATAGTTCCCAATCATTGGATTACTAAATTGGGGATTAGTGAATCCAGGATAGATTGGTACATACGTTGCTTGTTCATTGGATGAGGATGATTGATCTCATGATCATTTGTGTGGAGACACTAAAGCAAGTATGTAGGTGCTTATTAGAGAATAAGTTCATTTGAACGTGGCTCGCTATGGAATACCTAATGGAGTTTTATTTGCTGTCATCAATAGGAATTCTGTAGTGATAGTAGTACAAGTGATCCTTGGACTTGAGATCATCATAGTATCTTGTGTATGATGAGTTATACTTTGACTTATTCCTTAAGACCCTTAGGGTATATCAAAGGGTATGCTTGGGTATAATAAGTTGTACATGGAGATAATGAATGATCAATAAAGAATCTACCACTTCTAATAAAAGAAGAGAAATGTCCTATGTGATTAGATAAATGACAACCCAGGTAGTCCTTGGCGGCGTAATGAAATTAGAAAGGAGTTTCTAATTTGCATTATTTGAGTTGTGCATTTAAGGATCGAAATACATATAATTAAATAAAATAAGACTTGTGATGATTCTATGTCTTATATTTAATTGGGACATTGTATAGTGGAAGGATTGAATTATACGGTAACTATTTACTCAAAGGTTCTTTTATGATTAATGTTGAAATCTATATTATCCGGAAAGTCGTTGATCGCTAGGAGAGACTTATCCTATTATTGTAGAATAAATATTATTTAAATAAATTAATTGTTTAATTTATTTATTTAAATAAGATTAGAATTGTTCTAATTGATTTATTCACAACCGGTTTAATATGGAGAACCTAAAGGGTCACACCATAAGATTAGGAAAATTAGTTAAAGGAGTTTAATTAATTATCCCTAATAAGATTAGGGAGCTTAATTAATTAAAAGAATTTAATTAATTAAATAAAACCCAATTCCTTAATTGTTAAGATGGGTTGCCCACATTTATAAATAAGAGGAGTCTTATTATGGGTGGGTATGAGTTGTTGACTTTAACAAAGTACGTAATAATTCCAATTATTGGGAGAGTACACCCTTTTCTATAGAGATAGAAAACTAGGGTTTGAGCCAAACACCCATCTTCTTGAATCTTTTTCTTCCTTGGTGGATCACCTCTAGAGGCCAAACACATGGGTGGCTAACGTTGATCAAAGGAAGGAACCAAACCCGGTGGATTCAAGATTGAACGCGAAAGGATTTGGAGGTGAAATTGTACCCGAGGAAGCTCGATCTTCAAGGGTATGATTTTATTCTTTATCTTTTCGTTTAATTAATAATTATGCATAAAGGGTGATCCGGGTATATGGTTTGTAAATTTTTTAAACTCTGATTTTTACACGCTTCTGCATTATTTTGCAATTTGATTGCGCACATGAATATTACAAACCTAACACACATGCCTAGAAAAAGTAAGAAAAAACGTTTTTCTAATTTAAAATAATTTAAACTTCCAAAAATCAATTATTTCGGAGCTTCGGAACCTCAATAATTCACAATAAATAGCTCTTTTGTCAGAAAATTCAAATCTCGCGTGTTTTTATAGGAAATTCAATTCTCTACAACTTTGCAGAAGAAAGTTTTTCCAAATTCCAAACAAAAATTGACCGAAATCCACAAGCGGGAGATTTTTACAGTTATAATCAAATTTCAAATAATAAATGGGGTCCACCGGCATGTTTAACATGTTTTAAACATTTTATTGCAAAAAAAATACTCTTCCTCCTCGTATACTCATATATCCCACATTCGTTGTAAAAATATCACCATTATTATATTATTAAAATATAATAATATATTTAAATGAATTATTTTATCGAAAAAGATAAAATTTCAATTTTCAACAATTGTCACATTAAAATTTTCTCCATCTATATCCACATAAAATCAATATTTTTCTCATCATATGAATCAATAATTAATTATTCACAAATAATATTACGTAATCACAATATCGACAACCGTGTGCGTAGGTTCAGGAAAAGGGGCTTTCAATAAGAATTTCTCTCATTTGGCGCTCAATTAGGTGACCAAACCTCTCCTTAGAGAGAACTTTCTTGACATTGCTAATAATAATGTTATCTAATAATATTACTCGAGATAATATGAATTATTGCTTCGATAATGAAAATATCGTGTAATGACAATTATTGAAACAACAAAGAATATAAAATATCAACGCAACAATTATTAAATCAATAAAATAAAATATCGATCAAGAATTATCGTAACCATTATTGAGTAGTGCCTTCTTACGTAAGAATCAATAATTGGTGCAATACTGGTAATCTTCTTGTGTGTTAACCACCAAGTATTTTTAATAGTACTTGAATAATAATAACTACGTAGTTATTTTTAAACAACTTATATTTGTCGTTTTCTTCATCCAATCGCTTTTTCGTTATGGTGCCCACACATGGATGCTACTGGTCGCATTTAATATTCCCGACAAAGATCTGAATATTCCACGACCAAACGAATATTCCCCGACAACAATGAATATTTTATAACCACTTGCTTATTTTTGAAATATTTGCATATTTTACCCATTACTATCCACATTAATCAAATCAACCCTTACTATTTCAAAATAATAAATAGAGAAAATTAAATTTCATTAATAAGAAGTTGGGGTCTTACAACCTCCCTCCTTATGAAATTTCGTCCTCGAAATTGACGTACGCGACGTGGTGTGTGTTTGAAAAGGTGAGGATACCTCGCTTTCATTTCCGTTTCCAATTCCCGTGTCATTTCCTCTATAGCATGATTCCTCCACAAAACTTTAACTTGTGGTATGACCTTTCTTGGCGAGGGACATGCTCCTTCCTATCCAAGATCTTGACAGTACCTCCTCATACGTTAAGTCTTGGCTATTTAAATGGGTTCTAACTCTATAACGTGGTTCGGGTCTTTCACATATTTCTGAAATACTGAGATATGTGAAACACATTATGAACACGAGACATACTCGGAGGTAACGCAAGACTATAGGCTACATTTCCTACTCGGTCAAGAATTTGAAATGGACCAATAAATCGTGGATTGAGCTTTCCTCTCTTCCCAAATCTTGTAACTCCCTTCCATGGAGCAACTTCGCAACAATACATGATCCCCTATACTAAATTCCACGTCCTTTCGATGAAGATCCCGCATAACTCTTTTGTCGATCTTGTGCCATTTGTATACGTTGTCGAATCATTTGGATCTTTTCTAGTCATACGTACTTAACTCGGGTCCCAACAATGTTGCTTCACCCACCTCATCCCAACATATTGAGAAGCGACACTTTCGTCCATATAATGCTTCAAATGGAGCCACACCTATACTTGCACGATAATTGTTGTTGTAGGAGAATTCCACCAATGGTAAATACTTATCCCAACTACCCTTGAAGTCAGGACACGAGTCTTAATAGATCTTCAAGAGTTTGAATAGTCCTCTCTCGATTGTCCGTCCGTTTGAGGATGGTATGCCGAACTAAATCGTAAATTCGTGCCCATAGCTTTTTGCAAGCTAACCCAAAATCTTGAAGTGAATCTTGGGTCACGATCCGAAACTATGGATACTGGCATGCCATGTAACCTCACAATCTCATTTACATATATACTAACAAGACGTTCAAGGGAATAAGTCTCCCGTATCAGCAAGAAATGAGCAGACTTGGTTAATCTATCAACAATAACCCATATAGCATTGATGCCTTGAGAAACCGTAGGAAGACCCGTAATGAAATCCATGGTAATGTGTTCCCACTTCCATTTCAGAATCTCAAGTGGTTGCAACGGACCCTTAGGTACTAGATGCTCCGCCTTTACACGTTGACAAGTTAAACACATTGAGATAAACTTTGCAATCTCTCTCTTCATATTGTTCCACCAAAATGTATGTCGAAGATCACGATACATTTTAGTACTTCCGAGATGGATTGCAAATGGTGTATTGTGTGCCTCCATCATAATCTTGTACTTCAAATCGAGTCGTTAGGGACACAAAGTGCAGAGTGGACTAGAAGTATTCCTTCTTCATCAATTCTCGCTTAGGAATAGCTCCTTCTTGTACTTTCTTCTTCATACGCATCGGCTCCGATTGGGTGGCTTGAGCAACCTTAACTTTTTCTATTAAAGTTGGCTCTACGCGTATACTTGACATCATCGCACTCATTCGCATATGATCTTCTACTCAACGCGCGTCGGCTACCACGTTCGCTTTTCAGGATGGTATTGAATAATGTGGTCGTAGTCTTTCAATAGCTCGAGCCACGCGTCATTGCTTTGCGTGTTGAGTTCTTTTTGAGTGAAGAAATATTTAAGACTTTTATGGTGCGAATATATCTCCACTTTCTCCCCATATAGATAGTGCCTCCATATCTTTAGCCTTAAAAACGATTGCCGCTAACTCTAGATCATGAGTAGGATAATTCCTCTCATATTCTTTAAGTTGTCATGAGGCATAGGCTATGACTTTTCCATGTTGCATGAGAACACATCCTAACCCTTTTCCGAAGCATCATTGTAGATAACAAATCCATCGAACCAGATGGTATTGTTAGAAACAGTCTTAGAAATAAGTCTCCTCTTAATCTCTTGGAAACTCTTCTCGCATTCTTCGCTCCAAACGAATTTTGTATCCTTAGGAGTTAAGTTGGGTTAATGGAGTAGGAATAGAGAAAACCCTTCCACGAATCTCGATAATAACCACTAAGCCTAAAAACTACGTACTTGATCCACCGACTTCGGTTGCTCTAACTTTGTATTGCTTCAATCTTCTTCGGGATCAACAGATACTCATGTTTCGATACCACGTGCCCAAGGAATGCTACTTCTTCAAGCCGAACTCACATTTCTTCAACTTGGCATAAAGCTTGTTTTCACGAAGCCTTTGGAGTACCAAACTTCAAATGGTGCTCGTGATCTTCACGACTTTTGGAATATATGAGGATGTCATCAATAAAGACAACAACAACCGATCCAAATATTCCTTGAATACTCGGTTCATCATATCCATGAAAGCCGCGAGGAGCATTAGTCATCCAAAGACATGACTAAGAATTCATAATGCCCATACCGGAGTTCTAAAGGCAATCTTTGGAATATCCTCGATTCTAATCTTGGTGATGATATCCGAAGCGAAGATCGATTTTTGAAAAGAATTGTGCCCCTTGAATTTGGTCAAACAAGTCATCAATACGAGGTAGAGGATACCTATTCTTGATGGTGACATGGTTCAATTCCGATAGTCAATACAAAGTCGCATACTCCGTCTTTCTTCTTTACTGAATAAAAGCAGGAGCACCCCAAGGAGATGTCTTGGGGACGAATGAAACCGATGTCCAACAATTTCTGTAGTTGGACCTTTAACTCTGAAGTTCAAAAGGAGCCATTCGATATGGGGTTTTAGAAATGGGCTTTGTACCAAGTTCAAGATCAATAAAGAATTCAACTTCACGTTACGGGGTAGGCCCAGGAAGTTCTTGAAATCTGACGGGAAAGTCAATAACAACAGAATATTATTCAAATTTGGCGTGTCTTTATTCAAATCCATAACATGGGCTAAGAAAGCTTGACATCCATTTTTAATAAGCGAATAGCTTTATGATTAGATATGATGATGATTGATTTTAATGGTTTAGTTTCTTGAATTGCATACAACGAGTTGGTTAGGAATATGAAAACTAACAACCTTACGAAAATAATCAATTTTGGAATGATGAGTAGTTAACCAATCAATCCCTAAAATAACATCAAAGGCAAGTATCTTTAAAGAGATAAGGTCAATGGGTAAGGTAATGGTGCCAACTTGAATTAAACAAGATTTATAAACAATGGATGTGATGAAAGTTTCTCTAGCGGAGTTTCCTGAGATAGGTCAAAGTCTAATTTCTCGAGTCAAGTTTAAGCGTTGAGCACAAGCAGGAGAGAGATAAATGAATGGGTAGCACCCAGATCAAGTAAGGTATAAACTTCGCAAGAATTTATAAATAGCTTACCCGTGATCACCTCGTTTGGGTTCCTCGCATTTTGACCGATCACAACAAACGCTTCTTCCAAAACCGTTGACTTTGACTTTTACGGGACGATCTTTTGAGTCACCGTCCCCATTGAACTAGGTTTCACATCTGCGCATAATCTCGAAAGCGATATGTCCTTCCTTTCCACAATTATAGCATACCTTGAACTATTGTGGACGGTTTGTCTTGATATGTCCCTCTTTCTCGCATTAATAGCATATGAATGGGTGGTCGTTCTCCTCCCTTAGAACCGGTTGTTGCACTGCAGACCGTCGTCTTCACATGGTGGTTGTTAAATCTCCTCTTTTAAAATCTCCTCGACTCGCTTCTTCTATTTTCATGGCCATGATTACCACGAGTGGTTACCATTTTTGTCCGTCTGCTTTTCTTTCTCATTTGGTTATCATTATTACATTGACTCTATCTCCGGTACGATCCTGGTTATGGTCCTTCGGTTGAACATACTCGTTATCTCGCTCTAACAATTGAGCCACAATATAACAACATCTGAATAGAGAGAAAATTTATGAGAAATGAGATATTGTCGTATCTTGGGGTTTCAAACTTGCATCGATGAATAGAAACTACTTAAAGTATCTAAATACTCACAAAATACACTCAATAATCTAGAGAGAAAGAGAAAACTTGTTTACGGTGTGATTTTCAATTCTAACTTAGCCCTCTATTTATAAGAAAATGTTAGCAGACTTGACTGCAACTTTGATGGCTTTTTACATTACTATTCCCACCCACCACATTTGAAATAAATTTAGCACATTTCTTCACCAACCACAAGTGGGGCCCACTCAATTCTAGAATTTTCCACCAAAATCATTTATAAACCTAATTTCTGAATCAATCACCTCTTAAAATTCATAACAAATCATACGTTCATTTTTAACGGTTCAAAATTTGTGAACATATACTCAACTTATATATGTATAAAATATCCAAAAATTACAGCGATCCAACGGTCGGATTAAAAATTATAACTCACACAATATATCTCAAAAACACTGGTTTAATCTTTAATACCTTCATTCCGACAAAAATACTGATAAAACACCTCAACATTAACTCCTTCATTTTTAACCACAATAAATATATCCACCATTTATATCCACATAAAATAAATATTTTATTATCATATGAATCAATAATTAATTATTCACAAATAATATTACAGAATCACATTTATGACAACCAGGCCGTTCCCAGGAAAGAGGGGGCTTTCCAATAAGAATTTCTCCTCTCCTTGACAGAACTTTCTAGACATTGCCAATAATGCTATCTAATAATATTATTCAAATAATATGAATTATTGATCGATAATGGGAAATATTATGCGTGTGACAATTATTGAAACAACAAGAATATAAAATATCAACGCATGGCAATTATTGAATCAATAAAATAAAATATTGAATAAAGTAACTCACTGTAACAATTATTGAGTAGTGCCTTTTACGTAAGGATCAATAATTCATCAATCATGTGCATCCACGCGTATTCATCGTATTTTAACCACCGGTATTCCAATGAAAGTTGTTAAGGTAATAACGACGCCAAGTTATTTATAAAAACTTAAACTTGTCGCTTTCTTCATAAAGCGGTTATTCTATTATGGGGCCAACAAATGATCATGGCTACGTGGTGCATACGAATATTCCCGACAACAAGAATATTCCACAACCAAACGAATATTCCCCGACAACAATGATTATTTTATAACCACTTGCATATTTTGCAAAATTTGCACATTTCACCCATAACCAGAGAATTATATCAAATTAATACCTTATTATTCACAAATATAATTAGAGGAAATTCGATTTTATTTATAATAAGTTGGGGTCTTACAACGTGCCCAAGGAATGCTACTTCCTCAAGCCAGAACTTGCATTTTTTTAACTTGGCATAAAGCTTATATTCACGAAGCTTTTGGAGTATCAGCCTCAAGTGTTGCTCATGATCTTCACGGGTTTTGGAATATATGAGGATGTCATCATTAAAGATGACCACAAAGTGATCCAAATATTCCTTGAATACTCGGTTCATCATATCCATGAAAGCAGCAGGAGCATTAGTCAATCCAAAGGACATGACTAGGAATTCATAATGCCGTGCAGGGAGTTACGAAAGCCGTCTTTGAAATTTCATCGGTTCTAATCTTCAATTGGTGATATCCGGAACAAAGATCAATCTTTGAAAAGAATTTGGCTCCTTGCAACTAGTCAAATAGGTCATCAATACGTGGCAATGGGTACCTATTTTTGAAAGTGACATGATTCAACTCCCGATAATCAATACAAAGTCGCATACTCCCATCTTTCTTCTTCACGAATAGAAACAGAGCACCCCAAGGAGAAGTACTGGGACGAATAAAGCCAATGTCTAACAATTCCTGCAGGTTGAGTTTTAACTCACGAAGTTCAATAGAGCCATTCGATATGGGGATTTAGAAATGGGTTTTGTCTTAGGGTTCAAGGTCGATACAAAATTCAATTTCACGCTCTAGGGGTAGGCGGGGAAGTTCTTCAGAGAATACGTCGGAAATTCATTAACAATAGAAATATTATTCAAAAGCGGCGTATTTTTGTTTAGATCGTGACATGAGCTAAGAAAGCTTGACATCCGTTTTCAATAAGCGAATAGCTTTATGGCTTGAGATGACGGTGATTGATTTTAATGGTTTGGTTGCTTGAATTCGCATAATAGGTCGATTAGGAATATGAAAGCTAACAACCTTACTTAAAACAATCAATTTTGCATGATGAGTAGTTAACCAATCAATCCCTAGAATTACATCAAATGCAAGTATTTTTAATGCAATAAGATCGACGGGTAATGTGTGGGTACCAACTTGAACCAAACAAGACTTATAATAGTGGATGTAATGAAGGTTTCTCCCAACGGAGTTTCCATAGATAAGTCAAAGTCTAATTTCTCGAGTCAAATTTAATCGTTGAGCGCAAGTAGGAGAAATAAAAGAATGGGTAGAACCAGGATCAAATAAAGTGTAGACTTATTTAGAGTTTATGATAAGCTTACCGTGATGACCTCATTCGGGTTCCTTGCTTTTCGGGAGGTCACAACAAACGCCTCCCTTGCAGACTACGGACTTTGACTTTTTTGGGACATGACCTTTGGTGCCTCCATCCTAGCTGAATTTGTCTTGGTGAACCACAAAATCGGGCTAAGTGACCTTCTCTTCCACAATTATAACATACTTTGAATGACGCTGCATGATTTGGTGATGTGTTCCTCTCCTCGCATTTGAAGCATATGATAGGTGGTCTTTCTCCTTCCTTAACAACGGGGTGCTAGTCTTGACGTCTTTCCATCATTGTTAAATCTCATCTTCTTGAAATGTCCATTCTTATTGTTTTGTTACGATTACCACCGAAGTGGTTACCATTTTCGCTGTTGATTCCTCCACGCTTGTTGTCACCGCGCTTCGATGATCGCTCTCATTGGTATTATCATTTTTTAAATTTGCGCTCTCTTTTGGTTGCGTTGACTCGTTATCGCGCTCCACCAATGAGCCCTATTTACAACATCCGAATACAAACACGGTTTATGAGAAATAAGATGTTGACGCGTATCTCGACTTCAAACCTCTTAAAAACATTCGCGCCATTCTTTCTTCATTATCCACCAAGTGGGATGCAAACCGGGATAACTCCGCAAATTTTGCCTCGTATTGCGACACGGTGATATTATTTTACTCCAATTTGATAAACTCCACCTCCTTCATGTGACGAATACTTTCGGGAAAGTATTTGTCGTTGAACAGCTCTTGGAACTTCTCCCAAGATATCTTCAGTACAACAAGTTGAGTACGTTTTACCAATTCCCACCAAGAATCTGCCTCTCCGCAATAACATAAAGGCAAGCAAGGGAACCTTTTTCTCCTCGGAGCATCCCAAGACATCAAATATCTTGGTGATCTCGCTTTATCCATGCTTCCGCTTATAAGTGGTTTTGGCTCTCCCTTAAACTCTGGTGGTCCCAGCTCCTTGAAGCTTTTTTGCGGTGACCACCGAGAGTTTCAGTGTTTCCACCTACATTTGGACAGAGCCGCTCTACTTTGTTGTTGCATGAATTGCATAAAGCCTCTGAACAATCCATCATTCATCATTTGGTCAGTGTTGTTTTTTGCATGAGGATTGTCGCCTTCCTGATGCACATTCTCCTGATTATTGATATGTGGAGACTCAACGACCTCTTATGCTCCATTGCTATTCTCAATATTTTCGGATGTCATTTTTAGATACTGCCACAAAACAAAGGTTAATTGACATGTAACATAATATCTCTAAACTATGACCAACCAATTTAAATACAAAATAAATTTAAGTAGGTCATACTAGCGAAGGTATTCCCCGTCTCTCCCCTCCTAGTTCTAGTCTCACATCTTCGCCAGGGATCATATCCCTAAGCTTTAATACTGTTGTGGCCACCCAAAATTAGGTATACATCACCCATCTTGGGTGCATGGATACATGGTATGTAATTCAAATACAACTTACTAATACAACTGCGTTGTGTACAATACGACAAAACATAAACCTGTGAGTTTGAATACAATTATTGTCTACTAGAGATTATACAAACTCAAAAGGAGTCCTCATTACAATTATTAACACACTATTTCACATAATAGTGAGGACTACTAATGTTATCCTCTGGACCATCACTCCGTTCCCCGACTAGTCCCTGCTATGTTCTCATTTCCTGAAGAGAACGGTGAAAGAAAGGTGAGCTCAACTAGCCCAAAGAAGAAATATTATGACTAAGATGATGCGAGAATAAATTATCGTTAGCCTTCAACAAAGTGTTAAAGCGATAAAATATAACAACATCAAGTTTAAGCTGCGGCAGATAACAAGCAATCCATTAAAAGAGTCAAGTAGAAAATAAAATCTACTATATTTTATGATTAAAAGGTTTTCATCACTATTATCATTGAGACTCAAACTTAATAAATATTCCACATCATCGAATCACCCACGCACTACGCCGAGGATATTCTTTAGTATCACGACCACAATTATCCATGCACTACGGGCCAAAAATATTTGTGTATTCATTAATGGTCATGAATTATGCCAACAATCGCATCCATCAATGCACTACGGCCCAATGAGGACTTTTTCCACATCATTTGTAATAATACGGTCATGATTACACCGAATAATCCCTGGTCATAATCATACCAAGTCCATCTATGCACTACAGGCTACAAATGACTTGCAACATAATATAAACATGAGGATGATGACAATGATATAAGAATTCAATAAAACAAGTTCAAGAATTAATTTATCTAGGAACTAATAATATCCAAATTGTCAACATGATACTGCTTTGTAGAGTAAAATTCAAGAATGCTCAGAAGAATATTTTCACGAAAAGATACTGGATGAAGCGCAAATATCAAGGATATTCTACTAATTTCATGGAGTATAGAAGTCAAAACTTTAACCAACTGAGTATAATAAAGAATGGAATAACAAAAGAAATCACCATGCATGCGGTACTCAGCATGTATGAGTTATTCCAACAGAATAATAAGTAATGGAACCGGTCGGTGAAATTCGCAGACCAAGCAGGATGTTCCAACAGAATAATCTGAGAATGGAATAACAATGAAATCACCATGCATGCGGTACTTCACATAGGCAGGTTATTCCAATGAATACTAATAAGGGCGGAATCGGTCCGGCGTAAAAGCGCACAAAACAGGATATTCCAATGAATAATAATAAAGATGGAACCAAGTCGGGGTGTAAACTTACGAATGAGATATATTCAATGAATAATAAAAGCGAGAATCGGTCCCAAGTAAAATGCATGCAGACGGGATATTCAATGAGAATAGTAAAGGCGGAATAATAGAAGAATGTCACCAAGTATAGGGTAGGCCGCGTATACGAGGTTATGCCAACGAGAATAATAAGCAATGGAATAATAATGATTCTCTTCATGAATAAGAAAGAATAACACCCCTTACCGTAAAAAAAGAACCGAATATAAGAGTAGTTAAGTAGCGTAAATCTTTTCTTTTTCTCCTATAATTTTCTCTCTAGAGTTTCAATGAATTCGTAAGAAAATAATGAAGGAATGAGCTTCTATTTATAGAAAAATGGACCGCATAGTAACTAACTCATAAGCATTCGAGATTGATTTACTTTTAATTTGACGGTCCATATTTAAAGCAAAATCTTTTAAATAAAATATAATATATTCTATTTATAATCTAATAAAACGAATAACTTTATAAAAGATTTTACTATGCAAACACTATCTGTGCACTATGCAAACACAATGCATAATAAAATATAATATATTCTAATTATTGTCTAATAAAGCGAGATAGCTTTATAAAAGTATTACATTTTTATATAAAAAGATTTTACTACGAAAACACTATGCATAATAGAATATAATATATTCTATTTATAGAATAACTTTATAAAAGTATTACATTTTTTATATAAAAGATTTTACGTATTATTACATTAATAATACCAACAAAACTGAGTGACTTATCACGTAAGCATCAATAATCAATACTGGTGTGCTACTACTATGAAACAATGCGTATTCTGTGTACTTTTAACACCAAGGGTGTTTCAACAGTTAACGGTAAAACATCCGTTGTTATTTTTATAATGTATTTTTGTCGTTTTCTCAATCAAACAATAATTTCGTTAATAGGGTCCACCAATGATTGTGCTTGGTTGTACTAATATTCCTGTTAAAAGCGAATATTCCCAAACCAATCGAATATTATATAACAACTTGCGTACTTTGCAAAATTTATAAATATTACCCACAACTATTATATCAATTTCACTCCATAATATTCAAAAATAATATTTATAGAAAATTCATCTTTATTCAAAAAGTTGGGGTTTTATAGTTATCGCTAAACAGTTCAAGGAGCTGGGACCACGGGAGTTTATTGGAGAGCCAAAACCACTTAAAGCTGAAACATGGATAAAGCAGATCTCCAAGATATTTGATGTCTTGGGATGCTCCAGGAAGCAAAGGTTCCCTTCGCCACCTTCATGTTGCGTGAAGCAGCAGATTACTAGTGGGAATCATAAAACGACTCAAACTGACACACTCAAGATGTCTTGGGAGAAGTTCAAGAGTTATTCAACGGCAGTACTTTCCTAAAGTATTCGTCACATGAAGGAGGTGGAGTTTATCAAGTTGGAACAAAACAATATGGCCGTGTCGCAATACATTGGCTAAATTTGCGGAGTTATCCGGTTTGCATCCCATTTGGTCGATAATGAGGAGGCGAATGACGCGAATGTTTTTAAGAGGTTTGAAAGCAGAAGATACGTCAATATCTTATTTTCATAAATTGTGTTTGTACTCGGATGTTGTAAATATGGCTCGATTATTGGAGCGCCGTGACGCAGTCAATGCAACCAAGGAAATCGGTAAACAAAGATGAAAAAATACCGGTGGTAATGATCATCGAAACGGTGACAACAAGCGTGGAGGAATCAACATGCGAAATGGTAACCACTTCCGGTGGTAATTATAGCCAAGACAATAAGAATGAACATTTCAAGAAGAGGAGATTCAACAATGATGGAAAGGCGTCGACCAACACCCATTGTCGAGGAAGGAGAACAACCACCTATCATATGTTTCAAATGCGGAGGAGGGACACATCATCCAAGCTGCGCGATGTCGCCCAAAGCATGTTATAATTGTGGAAGGGAGAGGTCACTTAGCTCAATTTTGTCGTTCTTAGAAGACAAGTTCAGAAATTAGGATGGAGGCACCAAAGGTAGCCCCGAAAAAGTCAAAGCCGAAGTAGTGTAGGGAGAGGCGTTTGTTGTGACCTCCCGAAAGAAAGCAAGGAACCCGAACGAGGTTATCACGGGTAAGCTTATCATAAACTCTAGTGAAGTCTATACCTTATTTGATACCGGTTCTACCCATTCTTTTATTTCTCCTACTTACACTCAACGTTTAAATTTGACTCCAGAGAAATTAGACTTTGACTTATCTGTTGAAACTCCATTAGGAGAAACCTTCATTACATCCACTGTTTATAAGTCTTGTTTGATGCAAATCGGTAACCACACGTTACCTGTCGATCTTATCTCCTTAAAAATACTTGCATTTGACGTGATTCTAGGGATTGATTGGTTAACTACTCATCATGCTAAAATTGATTGTTTTTGTAAGGTTGTTAGCTTTCATATGTTAGGTTTGTAATATTCATGAACGCAATCAAATTGCATAAATAAGTGCGGAAACGTGTAAAATCAGAGTTTAAAAAAAATTTACAAACCATATACCCGGATCACCCTTTATGCACTATTATTAATTTAAATGAAAAGATATGAAGAACAAACATACCCTTGAAGATCCGAGCTTCCTCAGGTACAAGTTCACCTCCAATCCTTTTCGCGTTCAACTTGAATCCACCGGGTTTGGTTCCTTCCTTTGATCAACATTAGCCACCCAAGTGTTTGGCCTCTAGAGGTGATCCACCAAGGAAAAATAAAGATTCAAGAAGAAGGGGTATTGGCTCAAACCCTAGTTTTTCCTATATGTATAGAAAAAGGGCGTACTCTCCAACAAATTGGAATTATTACGTACATCTGATATCTGATATAAGACTCCTCTTATAAAGATATCAGGTAACCTTATTTAAAAAATAAGGTATTATTTAATTAAACTCTTTTAATTAAATGGGCTCCCTAATCTTATTAGGAATAATCAATTAAACTCCTTTAATTAATTTTCCCTCCTAATCCTATTAGGAATAAATGAGAGTACTTATATTAAATTAATTCCTAAACTCTTTTAGAAATTAAAATAATAATAATTGTAATAATATTAATAAGACTCCTCTTATTAATTTATATTTAATATTTATAAAATATTAAATAATAAATATTAAGCTATTTAATTTATTCTATCACCATAGATTAAATTAAATATACTTAACATATTATTACGATTATGCCATTAACTTCTTAAATAATTATTCTTCCTTTTTTATGGTGTGACCCTTTAGGTTCTCCATATTAAATAGGTTGTGAATAAATCAATTAGAACAATTCTAATCTTATTTAAATAAATAAATTAAACAATTAATTTATTTAAATAAATAATATTTATTCTACAATAGGGATAAGCCTCCCTAGCGATCAGCGACTTTCCGGATAATATAGATTTCAACATTAATCATAAAAGAACCTTTGAGTAAATAGTTACCTGATTCAATTCAATCCTTCCACCATACAATGTCCCAATTAAATATAAGACATGGAAATTCTTTGTCAAGTCTTATTTTATTTAATTATATGTATTTCGACTCTTAAATGCACAACTCAAATAATGCAAATTAGAAACTCCTTTCTAATTTCATTACGCCTTGCAAACCGAGGACTCTTTGGGTTGTCATTTATCGAATCACATAGGACATTTCTCTTCTTTTATTAGAAGTGGTAGATTCTTTATTGATCATACATTATCTCCATATACAACTTATTATACCCAAGCATACCCTTTGATATACCCTAAGGGTCTTAAGGAATAAGTCAAAGTATAACTCATCATACACAAGATACTATGATGATCTCAAGTCAAAGATCACTTGTACTACTATCACTCTGAGAATTCCTATTGACGGTGCAAATAAAACTCCATTAGGTATTCCTTAGCGAGCCAGCGTTCGATTGAACTTATTCTCTAATAAGCACCTACATACTTGCTTTAGTGTCTCCACACAAATGATCATGAGATCAATCATCCTCATCCAATGAGCAAGAAAACGTATGTACCAATCTATCCGGATTCACTAATCCCCAATTTAGTAATCAATGATTGGGAAATATTTTAGTTTTAAGCTTTTTAAGAATTTAGATCTCATTAGAATGATCATCATCATTATTCTAAAAGCATTGCTTAAAACTATGGGTTTATCACATATTATAAAAACAAACATCATGTAGATAATTAAAAGCCTTTAATAAATTAATACTTTTATTAATAAATGAATAAGATTGTTACAAAGTATATGCTTTATCATCAAACATGATTGGTTTGTGTGCATACTACTTTCAATCTCCCACTTGCACTAAAGCCAATCGCTATTGTATCTTATACTCTTCTTCTCTAAGTGGCGATTATCCTGTTTGTTGGATAAGCTTTAGTTAATGGATATGTAATGTTGTTCATGAGAGTCCACTATCTCTATAGTGATTTCCCATCTTTCAATGATTCTAATAATCAAATGAAAGTGCCACAACACATGTTTAGATCTAAGATGAGACTTAGGAACTATTCTAGATTACGAAATGAACTTTTAATCCAAACAATCAACTTGCGACTTCATTTATAGTTATATACTTTGTCTTTATCACTAAACCAACAACTCTTTCTTTGTTTGGAACCTTCCAATTCATCGCACCAGATTCAAGGTAACCCTTTACCTTAAAGTGGATTTTTCCGTCGTCTTGAGTGCGTACGAAAAACTTGAGTCTGTTAAGCCCTCTAGTTTTAATTTAGACCCACCATGAATATGATCACATCCTTAGTCTTGGGTTAAGCACTTTTAAGATGTTTTCAACGACTCGTAGTGAACTTTTCCATAATATGACTAATCAACATCAGGTCTCGTACATTTCATTGCATACATGATTGTCACTCATGCGACCTCTCTTTTCAGGAGTCTGTGGGGACTATTAAGAGAGATTCACTCCATAGCTCATCGACATGAGACATCTCTTGGAGTTTGCCATGTTAAACGACTTTAACATCAAATGAATATCGTTCCTTGGGTTAAGTAAGTCGAGCATCCTGTTAAATCTATCTATATAGATTTTATCCCCAATTATGATACTCTTCCCAAACCATTCATGGAGGAATGTTTAGACAACTTTATCATTCTTGATTGTAGCATTGGTATGTTATTCCTCATCCGTAGTATATCAACATATAATACTAGAAATTTCACGACGCTCCCCATGACCCTTTTGTACACACTAGAAGTCTTACCTCATCGAATGTAACTCTCGGATCATCATCTTCATGATGTGTACCTCATCATCATCATTATCCATGATGAATCCATACCTCCTAGGTATCTTGATGTACTATTCGGACTTACGATTGATTTTGTGGTACAATAGGTCTATCTACAAGTTCCTCTTATTTGACTTATAGTATTTTGTGGTTCTTGAACTCTTCAAGATCTATTATCCTCCCACTAGCCCCTTAATGATAAACACCTTTATCTTAGAAGAAGGCGTGTTTTACAACAAACACCTTTTTGCTAAGTAGAATTATAGAACATATACCCTAAACTTACTTTAGGATGTCCCACAAATCGACACTTGTCAAATCTTGTCCCAAGCTTATCCTTTTGAAACCTTTTCACATAAGTTGGAACCCTTATCTTAACAAACTTAAGATTAGGAATCCTCCCACATCCATAACTTTTATGGAGTCTTGGGAAATGGATTTTGAGGTTACCATTTTCGTAGATATGCGACCATTTCTAGGACATTATCCCAGAAGGATACTGGAATGTCGGTAAAATCATTTTGGATCGCACCATGTCCAACAAGGTATGATTTGTCATTCAGATACATCAATCAATTATTGCGTATCAGGATGTGTCCATTATGAGAAAAACCATTTGAGATGATCTAGAAACTTATTGCACAAGTATTCCTTCCTTGATCCGATCAAAGAATCCTAATACTTTGCCAATTTGTTTCACTTTTGAATTCTTTGAACCTTTCAAATAATTCATACTTGTATTTCAGCAAATACACACATTCAACTTTTTGAATGATCATCTCCTTTTTCTTATACTAATTTGTTCAATATGCAAAATTATTTTCATGTAAGTTAAGTATACAAAATTTATTAAGTAATATTCGATTCTCTACAAAACATTATTATTATAAATAGAACAACAATTGTTCTTAATTATAATACCAAGGATTTCATTGTCCAACAATAAAATGGAAATAATATTTTTAACAAGAGCTGGAATACAATAACAACTTATTGACTTAATAGATTTTCCCATAGGCATTGCTAAACTATAAGTTTCTATGGCTAATGTAGCAACCTTTGTTACATTTCCGCACATAGGATTACTTATATTTGTTTAGCTTTCTACTTCATTTGGTCCTTTCATAAATCTATATTTATGATAACCAAAGTTGGTATCCAATACCCAAGTAGAACCTTGACTTAAAGAAAATTTATTTTAAATCATGAACAAATTTGTATTTATAATCGAAACTTCACTAAGCTTCTTTGGTTAGCTCTGCGCAAGATGCTTCTCATGATTTCTTTCCGGTGTCCAGGTTTATTGCAGTGGAAGCAAACTCCTTTGCTATCCGTATCAGTTTTGTTCTTATTATCCTTTGTTTATGCCTTTCTAATTACCTTCTTTGAACCGTTCTTCTTTTCAGAAGATCCTTTGGCCCCTACCAGTAAGACTTGATCTTTCTTGGTTGGAAAGTGACTCTCAACATTTTTTAATATGTTAAGCAAATCAGCGAGGCTGATATCTAACTCGTTCATATGAAAAATTCACAACAATTGTGAGAGGAGTCCGGGAATGAGTGCAAGATCAAATCTTGGCTCAACTCTCCATCCATGACAAAACCAGTTATCCTAATTGATCAATCAAATTGATTATGTTAAGAACTTTTTGTCGTATTTATAGTGCCATTGGCCATTCTAGATCGGAAGAGCTCCTTAGATATCTCGATATCTATCGGTCTACTTTCCTCACCATCAACTACTTGATGTGCGGGAATATAGTAGGAGCATCCATAGTTTCATCTTGTGGTGAAGCTCGTTACTCATGGATGCGAGCATAATGCATTGAGCCAATGTGCATCATCTTGCCACTTTCTAAAAGTAGCAATCTCTTCCTCAGAGGCATTATCTCGCAACCATTGCGAGGATAGGCGACATAAGGACATAAGATAGCTTTTCAGCTATGAGAACTATTCTCAAATTCCTTAACCAATCCGTTTAATTCGGTCCGGTTAATTTAGCATCTAATATGCTACGCAGTGATAGTAATTTAGACATTGTAAAATTTTGTAAATGAATTTGTAATTAACAACATTTTAACATACATTCTTTTATTAATTACCAAAATAATTTAGGTCTTGTTTTAAATTGGTATCTCCCACTATTTTCTTCAAACTATATTACCCTCAATATATATAGTTCGGCAAAATCTAATTAAAGATTTGCTAGTGAGAATAAGGATCCCATTTCAAATGTATATAGCCTTGTGGTGACACAACAAACTATATATAAATAAATATGTAGACAACTTTTGTCAATTACATCAACTATGCAACTCCTTTTCTTTTGCCTCTTAGATTATTTTGATCAGTGGTGGCACATCCAAGAATCAAAATTATCCAAGTTAAGTCCGACCTAGCACTCCATATATTCAAAAAAAAAATATCATCCTTGTGGTGACACAACAAAACAATATTGTTCAATTTTCTTTATAAGCATCAAATGTGATAAATTAACATCTTAAATACTTAATACTTGTCTTGTGGTGACACAACAAACTCATATTAAATATTTAATACTCTATTAATTTTATCATGCTAGAAGGTGACGTTCGATATTCCAAATATCTTTGAACGCTTAGGACTTAATATAAAAATTGAGGGGTTTGTTATTAATTTGTCTCATCTTGTTTAAGCGCAGCATGCACGTATATATATATAAAATACGCGTTATATTAATTAACATGCGAAGCATGTTTGCATAATATATAATATATATAATATAAGCATGCACATATAGAATACTATATTCTACTTAGATTGATTATGGACTTTTATTCTAGTTTGGTTCACTAGAGCCACCAAGTGAACCAAAAGGTCAAACCCTAGGGGTGCAAGAAATAATATTTAAATATAACTATTACATTTAAACCCGGGCTCCATTACAAACGGGTCTTCTTGCGCTCCTTGCTCCTTGATCTCCAATTTTTCAAAATTAATTCTAACTATTCCTATTACAAAACTATTTAAAATAAATAGAAACCTTGATCGTGATCGAGGGAAGTACATAGGAGGGGAATAGAATTTACATTAAGAAAAATTAGAGAAGACGAGTACGTGAGACCCCATTTAATAAAACCCATACATTCATGCATCCAACTAAAATAAAATCCAATCATATTGGTCGATAGTCCATAATCAATCCCATTTATTATCATACACATCACCATATGCATCAATAAACAACATTCATCTCATGAATAATAAACATTTAATATATATATTGATATCATTTAATGGGCAAATTTAGTTAGTATAAAATCTATTTTGAATCAAAATAAACTCCTTTATTTTAATCCAAATTTAAATCAAAATAAAACTATTTTATTTTAATTTATCCAATTTTGAATAAAATAAACTATTTTATTTTAATCAAAATCTTTTAATCAAAATAAACTCCTTTATTTTAATTAATTATGGAATCCAATTCCATGTATAAAATAAACTCCTTTATTTTGGGTAATATGAAATCTTGTTTAATATCTAAATAAATTCTTTTATTCAATGAAACACATATTCTCTTTCCTATTCACAAATAAACTCCTTTATTTTGAATAATATAAAAATCTAATTTCATATTTAAATAAACTCCTTTATTTAAGGAAATTAAGATTCTCTTTCCTATTCACAAATAAACTCTTTTATTTTGAATAATATGAAATCTAGAATCCAATTTCAACTCCAATTAGTTATCATTGGAATCCAATTCCAACTCTAATTAGTTAGCATGAAATTTAATTTTAAAATTAAAATAAACTTTATATTTTAATATAAAATAAACTTTTATTTTAATATTAAAATAAAAATTTTATTTTAATAATAAAATTATTAAGAATATTATATATATATATATAACTATTATATATATATATATATAATAATGACCACGTGTAGTGGATTTCACGTGGGGGTGTTTGTTTGCTATTTTCCCCGTTAAATCAAGGGAAATTTTTTTTTTTTTTGCATGGATTGGTATAATGGTTTAGAGTTTAAATGAAACCACGTGCTTATTAACCACCGAACCATCATGCTGGGTATTAGATGATCATGAATCAAGTATATATATAAAATATATTTTAACTCTCAGGCCACTTTTCCGTGATGTTGCTTCAAAAAAAAAAGAAGAAGCTCATATGATATATATATATATATATATATATATATATATATATATATATATATATATATATTCATATATATATATATATATATATATATATAACTAGCATACGGAAATCAAGGTTCCGCAGATACACTAAGTCACCGCTTTGATTTGATTTAACGCGTTGCTTCGTTAAAAAAAAAACGCTTTTTTTTTTTTTATAAATAAATTTTATACAATAAAATTATGCCCAATTAAATTGTTCTAAACACATATCAATATACATATTAAATTAAAATAATTAATAATTTACATAAAGGTTTGGCTCGATGCCTTTGTTAGGTTTGTAATATTCATTAACGCAATCAAATTGCATAAATAAGTCTTGAAGCGTGTAAAATCGAGAGTTTAAAAAAATTTACAAACCATATACCCGGATCACCCTTTATGCACTATTATTAATTTAAGCGAAAAGATATGAAGAAAAACATACCCTTGAAGATCCGAAGCTTCCTCGTGTACAAGTTCACCTCCAATCCTTTTCGCGTTCAACTTGAATCCACCAAGGTTTGGTTCCTTCCTTTGATCAACATTAACCACCCAAGTGTTTGGCCTCTGAGGTGATCCACCAAGGAAAAATAAAGATTCAAGAAGAAGGGTATTGGCTCAAACCCTAGTTTTTCCTATCGTATAGAAAAAGGCGTACTCTCTCCAACAAATTGGAATTATTACGTACATCCGATATACCGATATAAGACTCCTCTTATAAAGATATCGGTAACCTTATTTAAAAATAAGGTATTATTTAATTAAACTCTTTTAATTAAATGGGCTCCCTAATCTTATTAGGGATAATCAATTAAACTCCTTTAATTAATTTTCCTCCTAATCCTATTAGGAATAAATGAGAGTACTTATATTAAATTAATTCCTAAACTCTTTTAGAAATTAAAATAATAATAAATGTAATAATATTAATAAGACTCCTCTTATTAATTTATATTTAATATTTCTAAAATATTAAATAATAAATATTAAGCTATTTAATTTATTCTATCACCATAGATTAAATTAAATATATATAACATATATTATTACGATTATGCCATTAACTTCTTAAATAATTATTCTTCCTTTTATGGTGTGACCCTTTAGGTTCTCCATATTAAACCGGTTGTGAATAAATCAATTAGAACAATTCTAATCTTATTTAAATAAATAAATTAAATAATTAATTTATTTAAATAAATAATATTTATTCTACAATAGGGATAAGCCTCCTAGCGATCAACGACTTTCCGGATAATATAGATTTCAACATTAATCATAAAAGAACCTTTGAGTAAATAGTTCTGTACAATTCAATCCTTCCACCATACAATGTCCCAATTAAATATAAGACATGAAATTACTTTGTCAAGTCTTATTTTATTTAATTATATGTATTTCGACTCTTAAATGCACAACTCAAATAATGCAAATTAGAAACTCCTTTCTAATTTCATTACGCCGCCAAGGACTCTTTGGGTTGTCATTTATCGAATCACATAGGACATTTCTCTTCTTTTATTAGAAGTGGTAGATTCTTTATTGATCATACATTATCTCCATGTACAACTTATTATACCCAAGCATACCCTTTGATATACCCTAAGGGTCTTAAGGAATAAGTCAAAGTATAACTCATCATACACAAGATACTATGATGATCTCAAGTCCAAGGATCACTTGTACTACTATCACTACAGAATTCCTATCGACAGCAAATAAAACTCCATTAGGTATTCCTTAGCGAATAGCGTTCAAATGAACTTATTCTCTAATAAGCACCTACATACTTGCTTTAGTGTCTCCACACAAATGATCATGAGATCAATCATCCTCATCCAATGAGCAAGAAAGCGTATGTACCAATCTATCCGGATTCACTAATCCCCAATTTAGTAATCCAATGATTGGGAAATATTTTAGTTTTAAGCTTTTAAGAATTTAGATCTCATTAGAATGATCATCATCATTATTCTAAAAGCATTGCTTAAAACTATGGGTTTATCACATAATATAAAACAAAGATCACGTAGATAATTAAAAGCCTTTAATAAATTAATACTTTTTATTAATAAATGAATAAGATTGTTACAAAGTATATGCTTTATCATCAAACATGATTGGCTTGTGTGCATACTACTTTCATCATATTCCTAATAAATCTATTATGCGAATTCAAGCGACCAAACCATTACGGTCATCTCAAGCCATAAAGCTATTCATTTATTGAAAAACGAATGTCAAGCTTTCTTAGCTCATGTCACGGATTTAAACAAAAATACGTCAGTTTTGAATGATATTTCGTTGTTAATAAATTTCCGACGTATTCTTGAAGAACTTCCTCGCCTACCCCCAGGCGTGAAATTGAATTTTTATCGACCTTGAACCCAGACAAACCCCATTTCCAAAGCCCCATATCGAATGGCTCCTATTGAACTTCGAGAGTTAAAGACCCAATTCTGCAGGAATTGTTAGACATCGGTTTCATTTTGTCTCTAAGACGTCTCCTTGGGGTGCTCTATGTTCTATTCATGAAGAAGAAAGATGGGAGTACGCGACTTTGTATTTGTGGCGCCCCTAAATTAGGTATACATCACCCATCTTGGGTCGTCCGATACATTGTACAAAATTCAAATACAACTTACTAATACAAATCGTCAGGTACAATACGACAAAAAACATAACCGTGAGTTTGAATACAATTATTGTCTACTAGAGATTATACAAACTCAAAAGGAGTCCTCATTACAATTATTAACACACTATTTCACATAATAGTGAGGACTACTAATGTTATCCTCTGGACCATCACTCCATTCCCCGACTAGTCCCTGCTATGTTCTCATTTCTCAAGAAAACAAAGTGAAAAAAAAGGGTGAGCTCAACTAGCCCAAGAAGAAATATTATGACTAAGATAATAAGAATAAATTATCGTTAGCCTTCAACAGTGTTAAACTGATAAAATATAACAACATCAAGTTTAACTACAGCGGAACAAGCAATCCATTAAAAGAGTCAAGTAGAGAATAAAATCTACTATCTTTTATGATTTAAAAGGTTTTTCATCACTTTTATCGCTGGAACTCAGCTTAATAAATAATCCACATCATCGAATCACCCCTGCACTACGGCCAAGGATATTCTTTAGTATCACGACCACAAATTATCCATGCACTACAGCCAAGGACATTCGTGTATTTATTAATGGTCATAATCATGCCAACAACTATCCATCAATGCACTACGGGCCAATGATAACTTTTACCACATCATTTGTAACATTACGGTCATGATTACACCGAATAATCCCTGGTCATAATCATACCAAGTCCATCTATGCACCATGTGCCACAGATGACTTTCAACATAATATAAACATGAGGATGATGACAATGATATAAGAATTCAATAAAACAAGTTCAAGAATTAATTTATCCAGAACTAATAATGTCCAAATTGTCAACACGATAATCGCTTTGTAGAGTAAAATTCAAGAATGATCGGAAGAATATTTTCATGAAAAGATATGGATGAAGCGCAAATATCAAGGATATTCTACTAATTTCATGGAGTATAGAAGTCAAAACTTTAACCAACCTGAGTATAATAAAGAATGGAATAACAAAAGAAATCACCATGCATGCAAGTATTGCGCATGTAGGCGAGTTATTCCAATGAGAATAATAATAACGGAACCAGTCGTAAAAAATTTTGTAAAATGGCTGGATGTTCCAATGAATAATAAAAGACGGAACCAGTCCCAGATAAAACACATGCATGAGGATGTTCCAATGTAATAATAAATAAAGCGGAACCAGTCGGTGTAAAACACATGCAGACAGGATGTTCCAATGAATAATAATAAAGACGGAACCAGTAGGTGTAAAACACACAAACAGGATGTTCCAAATGTAATAATAGAATAATGTCACCAAGTATAGGGTAAAACCATAAAGAAAAAGTTATTCCAGAAGAATAATAAGCAATGGAATAACAACAGTTCTCTTCATGAATAAGAAAGAATAACACCCCTTACATTAGTACTCTTCATGAATAAGAAAGAATAACACCCCTTACATTAATAGGAGATTGAATACTGTAATAGTGTAGTAACATAATACTATTCTTCTTTCTCTCTTATTCTCTCTATACTTTCTCTCTCTATAGCTTAAATGAATTCGTGAAAAATAATGAAGCACCAGGCCTCTATTTATAGAAGATTTCTAGCTTAGCACTTGAAATGTGAAAAGGCAAGTGGCTTGACGACTGGTGATGTGGAAAGAAAAGTGGTTTGACGCCTGTAATGTGAAACACCAAGTGGTTTAACGCCTGTAATATGAAACGACAATTGGTTCGACGCCTGTAATATGAAACGGCAAGTGGTTTGACATCTGGTAAAGGTAATTACTATTGATGAAGGTAATTACTATTGACGAAGGTAATTACTATTGACGAAGAGACTCTTAGATGACATATGCCCCCCATAAAATAACCAAACTTACCACAAACGTCTCATAATAGACTCTTTATATACATCAAGGATTGAATAAATATTACCACAAATTATTTTATTTTTAATCAACACATATTTAATCTTTCAACAATTATTAATCATTTATAACTTGTCGTCTCAATTATTGATTTAATAATATAACATATTATCTGAGATGATATGTGACAATAATTGAATCAATAATATAAGAGATATGATGCAAGAATTATGTAGCAAGTAATAATTGAGTATATATTGAAGTGACTTCTCACGTAAGCATCAATAATCAATACCGTGTGCTACTATGCAACCACGCCAGATTATCTTTGTACTTTAACTACGGGTAGTTCAACGGCTTTTAACGGTAACACCTTCGCCAAGTTATTTTCATAATGTATTTTTGTCGTTTTCTCAATCCAAATAATAATAATTCATTATGAGGTCCACCAATGATTGTGCCGTCATACGAATATTCCCCGGCAAAAAGAATATTCCCCGACCAAACGAATATTTTTATAACAATTTGCTTACTTTACAAAATTTATAAATATTACCCACAACTATAACATTATATCAAATTTACTCCATAATATTCAAAAATAATATTTATAGAAAACTCATCTTTATTTATAAAAGTTGGGGTCTTACAACCTCCCCTTCTTATGAAATTTTGCCCTCGAAATTAGGGTACGTACTTGGTATGTCGAAGGGGTAAGGATACATTGATTTCATTTCAGATTCTAACTCCCAAGTCATTTCCTCAACATCGTGGTTTCTCCACAAAACTTTGACTTGAGGTATAACCTTGGTGCGTAGAATATGTTCCTTCTTATCCAAAATTTGAATAGGAACCTCTTCATACGTCAAATCTTCCGCTATTTCGTCCAGTTCTAACTCAATAATGTGGTTTGGGTCTTTCACATATTTACGTAACATGGATATGTGAAAAATGTTATGAACATGAGACATACTTGGCGGTAAAGCGAGTCTATAGGCCACAGTTCCTACTCGATCGAGGATTAAAAATGGGTCGATGAATCGAGGATTGAGTTTTCCTCTCTTTCCAAATCTCGTAACTCCTTTCCATGGAACAACACGCAACAACACATGATCTCCTATATCGAATTCCACGTCCTTTCGATGAAGATCAGCATAACTCTTTTGTCGATCTTGTGAGGTTTTTATACGTTGTCGGATCGTTTGAATCTTTTCTGTAGTCATACGTACCAACTCCGGTCCCAACAACGTTGCTTCACCTACCTCATCCCAGCATACTGGAGAACGACACTTTCTTCTATACAACACTTCGAATGAAGCCATGCCAATACTTGCTTGATAACTGTTGTTGTAGGAAAACTCCACCAATGGTAAGAACTTGTCCCAACTTCCCTTGAAATCAAGGACACAGAGTCTTAATAGATCTTCAAGAGTTTGAATAGTCCTCTCCATCGTCCGTCCGTTTGAGGATGATATACCGAAGCTAAATCGTAAGTCTATGCCCATAGCTTTTTGCAAACTAACCCAAAATCGTGAAGTGAATCTTGGGTCTCGATCGTAAACTATGGATCTTTGGCATACCATGCGATCTTACAATCTCGTTTATGTACATCTGAGCAAGACGTTCAAGTGTATAAGTTTCTCATATCGGTAAGAAATGAATAGACTTGGTCAATCTATCAACAATGACCCAAATCGCATCTATGCCTTGAGAAACCTTAGGAAGACCAAGTAGAACGAAATTCATGGTAATGTGCTCCCACTTCCATTACGAAATTTCAAGTGGTTGCAATGGACCTTTTGGTACTTGATGTCGCTTTAACTCGTTGACAAGTTAGACACCTTGAGATAAGCAGTATCTCTCTCTCTTCATATTGCTCCACCAAAATGTATGAGCACGAATATCATGATACATTTTGGTACTCCCGAGATGGATTGCAAATGGTGTGTGTGCGCCTCCATCATGATATTATACTTTAAATCGTGGTCGTTAGGAACACAAAGTCCGGAGTTGACTCAAGTATTCCTTCTTCATCGATTCTTGCTTCCCAAGATAGCACCTTCTTGTACTTTCTTCCTCATACGCATCGGCTCCAGTGTCCGTAGCTTGGAAAGCAAACTTTAACTTTATTGATTAAAGTCGGTTCTACTCAGTATATTCACTATCATCACATGCATCCCAGAGTCTTTAACTCTATCTCCATCCTTTGCAAGTCACACAAAATAGGCCTTTGCGTTGACAATATCGCACTTTTCAGACTTGCATATGATCTTCTACTTTCGCGTCATTTCTACGTTACGCTCGCTTTTCGGGATGGTATTGGATAGTATGATCATAATCTTTCAATAGTTCAAGCCAACGTCATTGTCGCATGTTGAGTTCCTTTTGAGTAAAGAAATATTTTAGGCTTTTATGATCCGTAAAGATCTCCACCTTCTCCCCATACAAGTAATGCCTCCAAATTTTAAGTGCAAAGACAACAGCTGCCAACTCTAGATCATGAGTAGGATAATTCCTCTCATATTCTTTGAGTTGTCTTGAGGCATAGGCTATGACTTTCCCATGTTGCATGAGAACACATCCTAACCCTTTTCTCAAGATCATCCTTTGAGATGACAAATCCCTCCGAGCCGGTGGTATTGTCGAGCAGTCTTGAAATGAGTCTCCTCTTGAGTTCTTGAAAACTCTTCTCACATTCTTCGCTCCAATCGAACTTTGTATCTTTCTGAGTCAGCTGAGTCAATGGAGTAGTGATTTGATAAAATCTTTCCACGAATCTCCGATAATAACTAGCTAAACCGAGAAAACTACGTACTTCGGTCACTGATTTAGGTTGCTCCCAGCTTTGAATTGCTTCAATCTTTGCTGGGTCAACAGATATTCCATGACTTGATACTACGTGCCCAAGGAATGCTACTTCCTCAAGCTAGAATTCGCATTTCTTCAAATTGGCATAAAGCTTATACTCACGAAGCTTTTGGAGTGTCAGCCTTAAATGTTGCTCATGATCTTCACGGCTTTTGGAATAAATAAGAATGTCATCAATAAAGACAACCACAAAGTGATCCAAATATTCCTTGAATACTCGGTTCATCATATCCATGAAGGCAGCAGGAGCTTTAGTCAATCCAAAGGACATGACTAGGAATTCATAATGCCGTGCATCGGAGTTCGGAAAGCCGTCTTTGGAATGTCATCTGGTTCTAATCTTCAATTGGTGATATCCGGAGCGAAGATCAATCTTTGAAAAGAATTTGGCTCCTTATCGGGTCAAACATGTCATCAATACACCAGCAATAGATACCTATTTTTGATGGTGACATGATTCAACTCCCGATAATCAATACAAAGTCGATACTCCCATCTTTCTTCTTCTTCAATAGAGCGAGAGAGCACCCAAGGAGAAGTACTAGGACGAATAAAGCCAATGTCTAACAATTCCTGCGGTTGGGTCTTTAACTCCACGAAGTTCAATAGAGCCATTCGATATGGGGCTTTGGAAATGGGTTTTGTACCGGGTTCAAGGTCGATACAAAATTTAATTTCACGCTTTCGAGGGTAGGGCAGAAGTTCTTAGGTAATACGTCAGAAATTTATTAACAATAGAAATATCGTTCAAAACTGACGTATTTTTGTTTAAATCTATGACATGAGCTAAGAAAGCTTGACATCCGTTTTTCAATAAACGAATAACTTTATGGCTTGAGATGAACGTGATTGATTTTAATGGTTTGGTCGCTTGTATTCGCATAATAGGTTGATTAGGAATATGAAAGCTAACATCCTTACGGAAACAATCAATTTTTTGCATGATGAGTAGTTAACCAATCAATCCCTAGAATCACGTCAAATACAAGTATTTTCAATGAAATAAGATCTACAGGTAATGTGAGGGTACCGATTTGAACCAAACAAGACTTATAAACAGTGGATTTCATGAAGGTTTCTCCCAACGAAGTTTCCACAGATAAGTCAAAGTCTAATTTCTCCGGAGTCAAATTTAATCGATGAGCGCAAGTAGGAGAAATAAAAGAATGGGTAGAACCGGTATCAAATAAAGTATAGATTTCGTTAGAGTTTATGATAAGCTTACCCGTGATAACCTCATTCAGGTTCCTTGCTTTTTGGGAGGTCACAACAAACGCTCTCCTCCAGACCTTTCGGTTTTGACTTTTTTGGGACGGCCTTTGGTGCCTCCATCCTAGCTGAATTTGTCTTCGGTGAACGACAAAATTGGGCTAAGTGACCTTCTCTTCCACATTTATAACTTGCTTTGGATGGCATCACGCAGTTTGGACTGATGCGCCCCTCCCCTCCGCATTTGAAACATATGATAGGTGGTCGTTCTCCTTCCTTAACGACAGGTGTTGGTGCTGACGTCTTTCCATCATTGTTGAATCTCCTTTTCTTGAAATATCCATTCTTATTGTTTTGGTCCTGATTACCACCGAAGTGGTTACCATTTCTGGCCTATTGATTCCCTCCACGCTTGTTGTCACCGCTTCGATGACTGCTCTCGCTAGTATTATCATTTTGTCGGTTGCTCTCTTTTAGTTGTGTTGACTCGTTATCGCGCTCCACTAACTAGGCCCTACTTACAACATCTGAATATAAACACAGTTTATGAGAAATAAGATGTTGACGTATCTCCGGCTTCAAACCTCTTAAAAACATCCATGTCATTCTCTCTTCATTATCCACCAAGTGGGACGCAAACCGGGATAACTCCGCAAATTTAGCCTCGTATTGCGACACGGTCATATTGTTTTGTTCCAACTTGATAAACTCCACCTCCTTCATGTGACGAATACTTTCGGGAAAGTATTTATCGCTGAAGCGACTCTTGGAACTTCTCCCAAGACATCTTGATGCGGCAGTTGAGTACGCGTTTACCGATTCCCACCCGATAATATGCCTCTCGCGCAGAATATAAAAGCGAAAGAAGGAAACCTTTTGCTCCTCGGAGCATCCCAAGACATCAAATATCTTGGTGATCTGCTTTATCCATGCTTCCGCCATAAGTGGTTTTGGCTCACCCTTAAACTCCGGTGGTCCCAGTTTCTTGAACTGTTTAGCGGTGACCACCCGAGAGTTTCCAGTGTTTCCACCTGTATTTTGGACAGGAGCCGCTCTCGCCTACTATTGCATGAATAGCATAAAGCCCCTGAATATTTGATCATTCATCATTTGGTCAGTGTTGTTGTTTGCATGAGGATTGTCGCCTTCCTAATGCACATTATCCTGATTATTGATATGTGGTGAATCAACGATCGCCTATGCTCCATTGCTATTCCCAACATTCTCGGATGTCATTTTCAGATATTGCCACAAAACAAAGGTTAATTGACATGTAACATATTATCCCTAAATTCTGACCGACCAATTAAATACCACATAAACTTAGGTAGGTCATACTAGCGAAGTAATTCCCCGTGTCTCCCCTCCTAGTACTATTCTCACATCTTAGCCAGGGATCATATCCCTAAGCTTTGATATCAACTGTGACGCCAGCAAAATTAGGTATACATCACCCATCTTGGGTCGTCAGATACATGGTACAAAATTCAAATACAACTTACTAATACAACTTTCGTGTATAATACGACAAAACATAACTGTGAGTTTGAATACAATTATTGTCTACTAGAGATTATACAAACTCAAAAGGAGTCCTCATTACAATTATTAACACACTAATTCACAGAATAGTGAGGACTACTAATGCTATCCTCGGACGGACCGCTCACTCGCCTCCCCGACTAGTCCCTCGCTATGTTCTCATTTCTTGAAGAGAACAGTGAAAGAAAGGGTGAGCTCAACTAGCCCAGTAAGAAATATTATGACTAAGATAATGCAGAATAAATTATCATTAGCCTTCAACAGTGTTAAACTGATAAAATATAACAACATCAAGTTTAACTGCAATGAACAAGCAATCCATTAAAAAAAGAGTCAAGTAGAGAATAAAATCTACTATCTTTTATGATTTAAAAGTTTTTTTCATCACTTTTATCATTTGGGACTCGAGCTTAATAAATAATCCACATCATCGAATCACCCCCGCACTACTGGCCGAGGATATTCTTTAGTATCACGACCACAAATTATCCATACACTACGCCCGAGGACATTCGTGTATTCATTAATGGTCATGATCATGCCAACAAATCGTCCATCAATGCACTACTGCCAATGATAATTTTTACCACATCATTTGTAACATTACGGTGGCCATGATTACACCGAATAATCTCTCAGTCATAATCATACCAAGTCCATACATGCACTAAAGCCACATATGACTTTCAACATAATATAAAACATGAGGATGATGACAATGATATAAGAATTCAATAAAACAAGTTCAAGAATTAATTTATTCAGAACTAATAATGTCCAAATTGTTAACATGATACCGCTTTGTAGAGTAAAATTCAAGAATGATCGGAAGAATATTTTCATGAAAAGATCTTTGGATGAAGCGCAAATATCAAGGATATTCTACTAATTTCATGGAGTATATAAGTCAAAACTTTAACCAACCTGAGTATAATAAAGAATGGAATAACAAAAGAAATCACCATGCATGCGGTAGATTGCAGATGTATGTAAAAGTTATTCTAACAGAATAATAATAACGAAACTAGGTCGTGCAAAATTTGCACGCAAGCTGGGATGTTCAAATGAGAATAATAAAAAGCGGAACCAGTCCGGTGTAAAACACATGCATGTGAGGATGTTCCAGAATAATAATAAAGAGCGGAACCATGTAGGTGTAAAAAACATGACGACAAGGTGACGCCCCCAAAATAGTTTACATCACCCATTTTGAGTTGTCAATACATGGTATGCGAAACAACTACAACTTTATTATTACAACAAGAAACTCGTGAGTTTGAATACAAATATTATCTTCTAGACAATATCTATACTCAAATAAATCTTCATCACATTTATTGATACATTATTTTACAAAATGGTGAGGACTACTAAACAACTCTCTAGAACCTTCATTCCATACCCCAGGCTGTACTCGCTTATATTCTCGCCTCCCGAGAAGAAAAATGGAACAAAAAGGAAAAGGGTGAGCTCAACTAGCCCAAGAAAAGAATATTATGACTAAGATAATATACAACAAATTATCATTAGTCTTCAACATGGGAAAAAATCTAATAGAATACAATAGACAACAAGTTTTAAATCAATATTCGCAATGAAAATAATAATTCATTAGAAGAATTAAAGAGAATGCAACTACTATCTTCTATGTATGAATTTTAAAGTTCATCGCTCTATCTTTTATCCCTGTAACATCAATCAATATATATCCGGAATCAAATATTCATCTTTGCACTCTGTGCCAAAGATATTCATCGATTGGTCATGTTCATCTAAACACCTGTTCATCTTTGCACTATGGCCAAAGATATTCATCAGAAATCATTCATCTTTTCACTACAGGCCAAAGATATTCCATAATATCATCATTTAAGACTGAGGATGATGAAAAATATTTTAAAGGAAACGAATCCAAGTGAAACAAAAGAACAATATTAAGGATTCGTATTTTAAACAATCCAAGTTCAAAAATACTTCATAAGTAATCGAGTGGAGTAAAATTCAAGAATTATCAAAACATGGATACAATCAAAGCTAGTATCCGTAATAGATATTTTAGACAAAAGAAGAAATTTTATTTTTTGGTGAATAAAGTCAGATTCGTGAATAAAGGTCGATACGTGAATAAAGGCCAGATATCGTGAATAGTAACTCGACACCAAATGTTCCAAATTTGATAAAACTTCAGATCAATATTTCAAAGATAATGATATTGAAGAAATAATATCATTCTGAAAAAAAAATATCCCTTACCTCACAAAGACAATGATTTTAGTTAAACACAGGATATTGACTATAACTTGAACTTGTACCAGTATAGCAATACTCAAAGTATACTCAAAATACTCACAAGAATACGTTTCGATAATATAGAGAGAAAACTTCAATTTCTCGTGTGATTTTCAATTCTAACCTAAGACCCTATTTATAGGAAAAGGCTTGAACACCAAAGCATAAAATTTAATATAATATTATTATTTATAATAAAATTTCCTACGCCTCTTAGAATTCAGCTCCTAGCATTTCCCACAAGCTCACCTTCTAGAAAAAGTAATAAAACGTTTTCCAATTTAAAATATTTTAAACTTCCAAAAATCAATTATTTTGAGCTTTGGAACTTCAATAATTCATAATAAATAGCCCTTCTATCGGAAAATTGAATCTCGCGTGTTTTTATAGGAAATTCAATTTCTACAACTTTGCAGAAGAAAGTTTTTCCAAATTCCAAACAAAAATTGACCGAAATCCACAAACCGGGAGATTTTTGAAAGCTATAATCAAATTTCGACTAATAAATGGGGTCCGCTGAGCATGTTTAACATGTTTTAAATATTTATTGCAACAAAAAATACTCTTCCTCCTCGTATACTCATATATACCACATTCGTTGTAAAAATATCACCATTATTATATTATTAAAATATAATAATATATTTAAATGAATTATTTTATCGTAAAAGATAAAATTTCAATTTTCAACAATTGTCACATTAAAATTTTTCCATCTATATCCACATAAAATCAATATTTTCCTCATCATATGAATTAATAATTATTTATTCACAAATAATATTTGTAATCACAATATCGATAAACCGTGTAGTTCCCAGAGAAAGAGGGGGCTTTCAATAAGAATTTCTCTCATCTTGGTAGCAATTAGGTGACCAAACCTCTCCTTAGATCGAACTTTCTAGACATTGCCAATAATGTTATCTAATAATATTATTCAGATAATATGAATTATTGCCGATAATGAAAAATAATGTGTAATGACAATTATGAAACAACAAAGAATATAAAATATCAACGCAAAGAATTATTAAATCAATAAAATATCGAATAAAGAATTAATTTCGTAACCATTATTGAGTAGTGCCTTCACGTAAGAATCAATGATTGGTGCAATACCGTATGCTATCGTGTTTTAACCAATTTAGTATTTTAATAAAGATTAATTCAGAATAACTACGCCAGTTATTTTTAAACAACTTATATTTGTTGTTTTCTTCATCCAATCGATTTCAAGTTATGGGGCCCACACATGGCTTTTACTTGTAAATGCATTTAATATTCCCCCGACGATTTAATATTCCACCACCAAACGAATATTCCCACAACAATGAATATTTTATAACCACTTGCTTATTTTGAAATATTTATGTATTTTACCCATAACTATCCACATTAATCAAATCAACCCTTACTATTTCAAAATAATAAATAGAGAAAATTAAATTTCATTAATAATATGTTGGGGTCTTATGCATGAGGATATTCCAATGTAATAATAGAAGAATGTCACCAAGTATAGGTAAACCGCAGATACAAAGTTATTCAAATAGAATAATAAGCAATGGAATAACAACAGTTCTCTTCATGAATAAGAAAGAATAACACATCTTACATTAGTAGGAGATTGAATACTCATTGTAGTGTAAGAAGAATACTCTTCTTCTTTCTCTTATCTCTCTCTATACTTTCTCTCTCTATAGCTTGAATGAATTCGTGAAAAATAATGAAGCACTAGGCCTCTATTTATAGAAGATTTCTAGCTTAGCACTTGAAATGTGAAAAGGCAAGTGGCTTGACGACTGGTGATGTGAAAAGAAAAGTGGTTTGACGCTTGTAATGTGAAACACCAAGTGGTTTGACGCTCAGAATGTGAAACGACAATTGGTTCGACGCCTCGTAATATGTAAACGACAAGTGGTTTGACGTGCCGTAAAGGTAAATACTATCGACGAAGGTAATTACTATCGACGAATGTAATGACTATCGACGAAGATAATTATTATCGATTGAAGGTAATTACTATTGTGAAGAGACTCTTAGATGACATTTCCTCCCCCCATAAAATAACCAAACTTACCACAAACGCCTCATAATAGACTCTTTATATACATCAAGAATTGAATAAATATTATCACAAATTATTTTATTTTTAATCAACACATATTTAATCTTTCAACAATTATTAATCATTTATAACTTATCGTCTCAATTATTGATTTAATAATATAACATATTATATAGATGATAATCTTGTGACAATAATTGAATCAATAATATAAAGAGATATGACAAAATTAATTATCGAAAGTAATAATTGAGTATATTTGAGTGACTTCACGTAAGCATTAATAATCAATACCGTGCTTACTATGCAACCACGCCAGACATCAGCACTTTTACTACTGGGTAGTTCAACAGCTTTTAATCAGTAACACCTCTGCTAGTTATTTTCATAAAGTATTTTTGTCATTTTCTCAATCCGACAATAATTCCGTTGTGGGGTCCACTAATGATTGTGTCGTCGCATTAATATTCCCCGACAAAAAAGAATATTCCCCGACCAAACGAATATTTTATAACAACTTGCTTACTTTGCAAAATTTATAAATATTACCCACAACTATAACATTATATCAAATTTACTCCATAATATTCAAAAATAATATTTATAGAAAATTCATCTTTATTTATAAAAGTTGGGGTCTTACAGTATTGATTATCGGGAGTTGAATCATGTCACCATCAAAAATAGGTACCCATTGCCACGTATTGATGACCTGTTTGACTAGTTGCAAGGCGCCAAATTCTTTTCAAAGATTGATCTTCGTTCAGGATATAATCAATTGAAGATTAAAACCGATGACATTCCAAAGACGGCTTTCAGAACTCGGTACGGGCATTATGAATTCCTAGTCATGTCCTTTGGATTGACTAATGTTCCTGCTGCCTTCATGGAAATGATGAACCGAGTATTCAAGGAATATTTGGATCATTTTGTGGTCGTCTTTATTGACGACATCCTCATATATTCCAAAAGTTGTGAAGATCATGAGAGGCTGATACTCCAAAAGCTTCGTGAAAACAAGCTATATGCCAAGTTAAAGAAATGTGAGTTCTGGCTTGAGGAAGTTGCATTCCTTGGGCACGTGATATCAAATCATGGGATATCTGTTGACCCGATAAAGATTGAAGTAATTCAAAGCTGGGAGCAACCTAAATCAGTGACCGAAGTACGTAGCTTTCTAGGCTTAGCTGGTTATTGTCGAAGATTCGTAGAAGGGTTTTCTTGAATCGCTACTCCATTAACTCAGCTGACTCGAAAAGATACAAAATTTGGTTGGAGCGTGAAATGTGAGAAGAGTTTTCAAGAACTCAAGAGGAGACTCATTTCAAAGACTGCTCGACAATACCATCCGCTCAAGGGATTTGTCATCACAAATGATGCTTCGGGCAAAGGGTTAGGATGTGTTCTCATGCAACATGGGAAAGTCATAGCCTATGCCTTACGACAACTCAAAGAATATGGGAGAAATTTTCCTACTCATGATCTAGAGTTGGCAGCTGTCGTTTTCGCACTTAAAATTTGGAGGCATTACTTGTATGGGGAGAAAGTGGATATCTTTACGGATCATAAAAGCCTCAAATATTTCTTCACTCAAAAGGAACTCAACATGCGACAACAACGTTGGCTTGAATTGTTGAAAGATTATGATCATACCATCCAATACCATCCTGGAAAAACGAACGTAGTAGCTGACGCATTGAGTATAAAATCATATGCAAGTACGAGTGTGATATTGTCAATGCAAAGGCCCATTTTGTACGACTTGCAAAGGATGGAGATAGAGTTAAAGACTCCAGGGACCCACATGATGATGGCAATCATACGAGTAGAATCGACTTTAATCGATAAAGTTAAAGCTGCTCAAGCTACAGACCTGGAGCTAATGCGTATAAAAAAGAAAGTGCAAGAAGGTGCTATGCCGGAAGCAAGAATCGATGAGGAAGGAATATTTCGAGTCAACTCCAGACTTTGTGTTCCTAACGACCCTGATTTAAAGTATAAAATCATGATGGAGGCGCACAACACACCGTTTGCAATCCATCTTGGGAGTACCAAAATGTATCGTGATCTTCGACATATATTTTGGTGGAGCAATATGAAGAGAGAGATATCAGAGTTTACCTCAAGGTGTTTAACTTGTCAACGAGTCAAAGGAGCATCAAGTACCAAAAGGTCCATCAGAACCACTTGAAATTCTAGAATAGAAGTGGGAACACATTACTATGGATTTCAACATCGGTCTTCCCAAGGTTTCTCAAGGCATAGATGCAATTTGGGTCATTGTTGATAGATTGACCAAGTCTCCGCTTTCATTTTTACCTATACGAGAAACTTATACACTTGAATGTCTTGCTCTTTACGACATAAACGAGATTGTAAGATCGCATGGTATGCCAAGATCCATAGTTTCGATCGAGACCCAAGATTCACTTCAAGATTTTGGGTTAGTTTGCAAAAGCTATGGGCACGGATTTACGATTTAGCTTTCTAAGATATCATCCTCGAGACGGACGGGCAATGGAGAGGACCATTAAAACTCTTGAAGATCTATTAAGACTCGTGTCCTCGACTTCAAGGAAGTTGGGATAAGTTCCTACCATTGGTGGAGTTTTCCCACAACAACGAGTTATCAAGCAAGTATTGGCATGGCTCCATTTGAGGCATTGTATGGAAGAAAGTGTCGTTCTCCAGTATGCTGGGATGAGGTGGGTGAAGCAACATTGTTGGGATCGGAGTTGATACATATGACTACTAAAAAGATACAAACGATCCGACAACGTATAAAAACCTCACAAGATCGACAAAAGAGTTATGCTGATCTTCATCGAAAGGACGTAGAATTCGATATTGGAGATTATGTGTTGTTACGTGTTGCTCCATGGAAAGGAGTTACAAGATTTGGAAAGAGAGGAAAGCTCAACTCTCGATTCATTGGCCCATTTTTAATCCTCGATCGAGTAGGAATTGTGGCATATAGACTTGCTTTACCGCTAAGTATGTCTCGTGTTTATAACGTTTTTCACATATTAAATTAGAACCAGTCAAGATAGAGGAAGATTTAACGTATGAAGAGTTACCTGTTAAAATCTTGGATAAAAAGGATCATATTCTACGCTCCAAGGTTATACCTCAAGTCAAAGTTTTGTGGAGAAACCACGATGTGGAAGAAATGACCTGGGAGTTAGAATCTGAGATGAAATCAAGATATCCTTACCTTTTCGACATACCAGGTACGCACCCTAATTTCGAGGATAAAATTTTGCAAAGTATGCAAGTTGTTATATAATATTCGATTGGTCGTGGAATATTTGTTTTAACAGAGAATATTAGTACAATGGCACAATCATTGGTGGACCCCCACAACGGAATTATTGTCGGATTGAGAAAACGACAAAAATACTTTATGAAAATAACGACGGAAGTTTTACCGTTAACTGTTGAACTACCCGGTAGTAAAAAAATACTGAGAATACGCATGGTTGCATAGTAGACACAAGATTGATTATTGATGCTTTGTGAGAAGTCACTCAGTTATACTTAATTATACTTTCTGATGAATTCTTTGATCATATCTCTCATATTATTGATTCGATTATGTCATAGTATCATCTCGCATAATATGTTATTTTATTAAATCAATAATTGAGATGACAAAGTTATTCATATTATTAAATTGCAATATTTACAATGTCTAGAAATTCTGACAAGGAGAGGTTTGGTCACCTAATTGGGCGCCAATAGGGAGAAATCCTTTATAGAAAGCCCCCTCTTTCCTGGGAACGACCTGGTTGATAAATATTGTGAGTTATAATATTAATGATGAATGTTATTAAAATTGAAGTTGTGTTAGGAGTTGAATTTGGAGACGCGGACGTGATATTTGAGTCCGGACGATGAAATTAGTAAAATAGTCTATAAACACAAAATTTTCTCGAATTCACTATTTCGTCTAAAAAGTCAACAGATTGACTTTTTTCTTGAAAAGTCAAACTTTGAAATTTCAAAATTTATATTTTGATAAAAATGGTTTCATTGTGTTGGAATTATTTGTGTTAGTGAAAATCGACAATTATTTCGATAATAATTGATGTCCTGGAGGTTATATCGACCCAATCGAAGTATTTAATCGGATAAATAAGCAATTGATTGCTATTATTTAACATGATTATAACTATTTGTTCACATGTGTATACTATTGTTTCACATTCTTGTTACTATTAGGGGAGTTGGTGCAAGATTGATAATACTTGCATGACTAAGTTAAAAATGGAGGTACTATACTGTAATTCGTATTTTCACATGTCTAGAACTATTGATTCACATAATTTACTATTGAATCACATTATTTACTATTAGGGAAGGTGGTGCAAGTTTGATAATACTTTCATGACTAAATTAAAAATAAAAGAAAAGTTGGAGGTATCAGATCTGTAATTTTCGAGCCCCAAAAACGTCAATTATCGAAACTATATTTTTCTATAAATAGAAGCTCATTCTTCCTTCATTTCTAACCAATTCACAAAAGTTTTAGAGCGATTATTATAGAGAGAAATTATAGAAAGAAGAAGAGAAGTTTGCTACCTCACTATTCCAATATCCAGTTTTTCTAAAGTCGGGAGTATTATTTCTTTCTTATCCATGAAGAGAACTTCTGTTATTCCATTCTTTATTATTCTGTTGGAATAACCTGTATACGTGGGCTACCCTATACTTGGTGAAATTCTTCTGTTATTCCATTCTTTATTATTCGTTGGAACATCTTTGTCATGCGTTTCACTTGGGATTCGGTTCCATCTTTATTATTCGTTGGAATATCCATGCCTCATGCATTTTTATGGGGACGATTAAAATCTTTATTATTCTCATTGGAATATCACATCATGCGTTTCTGGCGGACCGATTCCGTTATTTATTATTCATTGGAATAAACCGCGTATGCGAGGCCTATCGCATGCTTGGTGATTTCTTTTGTTATTCCATTCTTTATTATACTCAGTTGGTTAAAGTTTTGACTTCTATAATCCATGAAATTAGTGGAATATCCTTGATATTTGCGCTTCATCCAGTATTTTTTCATGTAAATATTCTTTAATTTTCCTTGAGCGCGAAAGGTTGGCGCTAAAATCAAAACATCATTTTTGACATACCACGGAACGTATTTGTGACGGACTACATGATAAATGAACGACGTATGTAATTATTGACAACCTAATCGTCGAGAATGACCTTACACTACAAAAAAAAACCTTAAGAACGGCGGAATTATTTTCGACCGAACTTCTGTCGAGATAATATTATTTCTGATAGAATATTAATATTCCTTCGAATATAATTCCCTCTTAAATAGAATTATCTCAACGAAATTCCATCGGGGATAGGTACAATTCTTGGCGCCAAACTTTCCCGCTCACGACAAGCATAAATTTGACCGATTGAGATATAATTTCGACGAAACTTCCGTCGAGAATAGTTAATTTTGAGGGGTTTAATGTCGACGGAAGTCCCGTCGAAATTAATTAAAACCTAATTTATGTTCTGTCGATCCCCCAGCCGCCTCCTTCATTTTTATCTCTCACTTTTATCTCATCTCTCGTTGAGCTCTCTCTCTTTCTCAACAGTGCCTCCTCTTTTCTTAATTTCTTCTGTTACTCTTCATTTGACCGGCGTTGGTACCTCCTCCTCCTCCTCCAATTACCGATGGTACCACCACAGTGCCGCCACCACTGTCGCCGTGGTAACCATTTTTTAGCTTAGCATATTAGGAGATTTTTAAAGGTTAGTGATTTTTTATTTAGTTAATTTACTCCATGAAATTTGTTGATCCCTAATTTAGTCCATTAAATTTTTCAATCTGCCCTAATTACTTATAAGTAATTACTCATCGGGATGATCTAATTATCAGTCATATATGATATATTTGTATGTGAAAACAAGTATCTGATAAACACATTATAACTGTATATAGGGCTAGCATTTTCCATTCAGAAGAAATTACATTCCAAATGAAACTCTTGCAAAATTTACACACAAATCTCCAAGCATTCAAGAAACAAGTTCATTTAAAAATCAAGTACAACCAATGATCAAGAGATTTCAACATCAGAATGTATTTTCCGACAAAAGCTATCCTATAATTTTAAAATACACCAAGTTTCTATATATATATATATATATATATGGTAATTGGTAATGAAAATATCAAACTAGTATATGGTAATTTTGGTAATGAAACCTATATATATAGGAGTAATTATTTGGAAAAAGTTGTTTTAGTAATGAATTTATAGTTCCCAAATATAGGTGATGACCAAAAATCAACATAATGGGGTTCGAACATAGGGGGGGAAGAAGAAGAACAGTAATGTAGTTATACTGATCATAAAGTAATAATTAATGTAGGAGCTGAAACTCTATCATATTAAGTACCTGCGACAGATCAATACAATTGACTGATTGAGAGTACAAATATCACAATCTATACGCACATATAAACCGATCAATGGCAGAGAAACGAAACACTACATTGCCCATTTGCATTTTCTCTCTCCTGTCTGGCTCATCCTGGGAGCTCCAGCTATCCCAAACAACTCTCTCTCTCCTCCCGCTCCCCCTTTACAACCCCCTTTTTTCCCTTCTTCACTCCCCATCTCTTCTTCATCACACTCTACTCTAGAGAGAGAAACACTTCGTGTATATATAGAGAGAGAAAGAGAGAAACATATAATTTTAGAGATAGGAAATGAGCAGCTGCAACGGGTGCCGAGTCCTAAACAGAGAATGCAGTGACTCATCCAACTGCATAATTCGCGATTCTGTCAGTTGGATCGAGAATCCCCAGGAGCAAGCCAACGCTCTTCTCTTCATCTCGAATTTCTTCGGGATCACCTTCCTCCTTTCCTTCCTGGCCTGTATCCCCTCCGCTCAACGATCTGGTAACACAATTAATATAATTTGGTTTATTAGTTACTCCTAATTAATCAATTCTCATAATTAATTCACAATCTCATCTTTTTTTAGGTGTGTTCCGCTCATTTCTTCTTGAAGCGGCCGGCCGTACGGTTAATCCGCTCACCGGCGTAATCGGACTGTATTTCACCGGAAAATGGCCGGTGTGTTTGTTGGCCGTCGACATGATTCTCAAGGGCGGAAAAGTACTTCCTCTCCATATAGTTCACGAACCGCAAGCCCTACCCGTCCTTCGACCAATGGCTAACAATCAGAATGCTCCGATTATTATAGGTTCCTCTAATCCAGCCGGAAGCAACATCGTTCCGACCGGTGACGGTGATGGAGAGGAGAAGGAAGTGCCCAAGCTTTTGGATCTTTTTCACTAGTTAGGGTTAATTAATAATTAGATGTGTGATATGTTATTGGTGAATCCGGTTAATAATAAATTAAAATTAACTTGAGTTGGATTTTCGTTTAGGTTTAGAAATACTCCCGGTGACTAATGGTTGTTTTCCGGGAGGATTTGGATTTCATATATAATGAAAAGCTGTATTTTTTACTACAGTTGGTTTTAGTGACTCGGTTTCTTCTTGTCTGTATGCGTGGGATAATATTGAGACTTTATAATACTCACTCATTTTCTCTCTCTAACTTGTCCTCGTCCTGTTCTCGTTGGTGTTGAAAACATGCTTTGGTTCCATACCCTGACCCATACCCTGACCCGTGTGTATTTTAAAATTTTAATATCATAATAGTTGGTATTTTATCCATTTATCTCACAAAAACGAGTATAATTATGGACTTTTAAAGTTGATTTTAGAAATTTTAAATATTAAAAATAATGCAAATTAATTAATTTAATTTTGACAATATAATTATAAATATTATTTCTTCTGTTCCACAAAAATAAATTATCCATTCCTTTTTAGCTAGTGAATTAATTATACTAAGTTTATATTTCAATTATAATGTTGATCAAATAAATTAATTAGACATGAACAATTTGTTACATATACTGTTTTTTTTTTCAAAAAAAAACATTTAATATTTGTATATTAAAGACAATATTTATTTACAATTTCTATCTATAAATGGATTAATTTTTCCCTTATTGTTCACATTATATATATCCTATTAAAAAATAAAAAATTTGCCCCTGTTGAAAATTTCTGAGTCTTTCATCTTTCTATTAAATTTAAAAGGAACCACACTTGCATTAATTATATTTTTTTAATACAAGTTAAGAATGAAGTGTACCTATGTATAAAAAATATATTTTGTTCATATTTTGAGCACAGATGAAGTATTTTGTTTGTACTTGATGAAAGCAATGACATATTTTATGGATTGTTATTTTCCACAGGTAGAATTGTTATTTTATTTCACAATCGTCTCTCTTGATTTATAATAAATGGTTAACATAATTACATATTTAGGAGAGATTTAAAATTTATGTAAATAACTTCCTATATTTTTACATTAAAGGTAAATTAAATTTATAAAATCACGAATTCATCTAGTTCAACTTGTGAGAGACGATTATATATATATATATATATATATATATATATATATATATATTATAATGAAAATATAATGAGTAATAATATATGGTATATATACACTATATTAACTCATACTAGACTTTTTAATCACAATTATTCATAAGTAATTCATTATTTATTTTTAAAAATAATATAAATTAGATTATTATTTAGTTTAATTAGAATATTATAGAGAGACATATATTAAGAGGATATGAGTCATATGTGATTAAAATTTGATTGACAAAGTTATAAATTTTCAATTTGATTCAGTATAATAGAAAATTTATAAAATTTTAGTAAATCAATTTATATATAATACTTAAAAATTTTAAAAATTTACATTTATATTATAAAAAAAAAAAAAAAGTGGGGCGATTGATTTATACCACTATGTGGCTTCGCCACTGCCTCTTAATCCCCTTCGTCCTCAAGAAAAAAATGGTTTAAATAAAACAGTAACTTGAAAAAAAATGTTAAAGTTATAAAAATTATAATGGACCATGTAATATTATTTTAATTTTACAATAATTAAAAACTGTTAGAAATATATGAAAGATAATAAATTATAGAGAGGAAGTGGATATATAATAATAATTGTCTTCAACTTATATCTCACTTATTTATCCTTCACGACATAAAACTCCCGAAACATTTTTAGAGACACTCTAATAATTACTACATGACCAAATTAATGTATATATATATATATATGAATCTAGTCATACATATTCCAAGACTCTTTTAGATATACATTAATGCATGTACATGGACATTCACCCATACATGTACTAATATAAATACTAATTAAGACAATTCATAAACATTCTAAAAGACATTTATTAATTTGGTTTAGTTAATTAAGAATACCTTCCGTAAACCAAATTTATTCTTCATAATGTCATAAAACCTTTTGATCTTCTGATTCCTTCAAACGCAAGAAAGTCTTTTCCCATCTCCATTGATGTAAATGACACAAATAATCTTGGCATACTCGAATCTTTAACACACGTTGGAATACTTTCATCATTTTTGAAATTTCATTGGACGTGAGAATTTTCTCTCTTTTCTTCACATTTGTGCCTTCATATTTCTTCTTCACATATGCTTGAAGTTTCCATTTGTACTTCTTGATCTTGCTTATTAGTTTTTCATATTTTACATGCTTGTATTTCTTATCTATTTCACTATTTCTGAACTCCTTTTGATCAAAATACTCCTTCATGTTAACCCATTTAATGTCTTCCACAAAATTTACCATTATAAATCCCAAATCAATTTTAACACAAAATAATTTTCTCATTCTTCTCTAAATTTCTGAACAATAGTCTTGATCAACAATCTTTTCTTCTATTTTCATAATTTCAACAAGATTTTCATCATTGACAATTTTGTTAATTAATTCAATTTCTTTGACCACCTCCTCTCTTTTTTCTTCTTCTTCTCCTTTTACATCTTCAAATGCTTCTTCATTCGACGTCTCATTCAATTTCTCATTTTTTATTTTCAAACTTAAAAAACATCATTTTTCTATAATTTACCTCTCCCGAACATTATTAATATAATAACCTTTATGACGTTATTCAATTCACAAACTTCTTTTTCAAATTTCTTCGCAACTAGCACATTCGCTAAATTGTATTCTGAAAGTTTTAACTAGCACTTCGATAGCACCACTTAAATCACCTCTCTTAAGTCGTCTTTTAACTTCACATTGACTTAATCTTCTCTAATTACCACATGAGTATTCTAGCTTCAATCATTTACTATAATAAGACTAATTTTGGTGTCCGGAACGTGACAAATACTTAATTGCTATGATAATCTACAAATATCAATTGTTTAAAAAAATAAGAGCATATACTAGTACTAGTTATTCTCGGAGTTGGAGCTCAAATATCAAAAGTACTTGTGACAGACCAAAAATAGTACATTAAAAATAATATATCTTGGGTCCGTCCTTAATCTACTATATCTAGGATATAGTAGTAATTAAAAACAAACTTCATTTTGGTTTTAATTTTGGTTTCAATTAATTTAACAATTTTTTATTAAATTAATTTCTTAATTAAATTAAAATTTATCGACGCTTGAAATCTTAACGTACCACGGGTTTTTATTTTATTTTTGATTCTGCACATTCTTTATTAATTAAGTTTTCTAACTAAATTCAAAATCATAAACAATTAAGAGCAAATTGTACTATTAGGAGAGAAAATAGTTTTGTACAGTAATAGACTAGTTGGCCCCTATAAAACTCAGATGATATGTGTGATTTCACAAAATAGGTATCACAATTCATTCCGAGTAAATCCGACATCTGTGATGTAATTCAAATACAAACTTTATTTATCTTAATCGTTGAATATCGCAAGAAAAATAACGATAAACATATGTTCGTTAGTTTCAATATAAATGTTGTAACGTATATAATACGACAATATTAATACTCAAATTATTACTATGCCATATAAAATACAACAGCAAATATTTCAAGTCCTCAAAAGGAACACAAGAAGATTTTCATCCTCCTCATTCTAATGGGGTGCATCTTTGACGCTTTCAGAGTCGGGTTCTCATTGTTCACCAAAATCAATTATTAAGTGATGTATAAAATACGACACACTCATCTTAGGTCCTCAATACAATTAAATATTACATGTCATGCTGTTTTATAATGTATTGAGAAACTTCGACAGCCTCGGATCATCACACTATTTCCCTATTATCCCCGCTTGACCCAACTACACTCTTACTACCTGAAAGAAATTGTGAAGGAAAAGGGTGAGCTCAGCTAGCCTAGTAAAGAATATTATAACTAAGATAATAGAACAATTTATCCTTAGTCCTCAACAGGAAAAAATCTGATAGAATACAATAGACAACAAGTTTTAGATCAACAACTGCAGCAGAAACGACAATCCATTAGAAGAGTCAAGTAGAACATAATGTCTACTATCTCCTCCAAATTAAAAGTTCATCATTAATATTTCATCCCTGTAATACCCATCAACAGTTCATTGTCGTACTCGAGACAAAGAGAACTTTCATCACCTGTCTTCACCTGAACCACCAAAGATTATAGTTAAATTCATAATTAATTCATGTTTACAATCATGTAAATCAACAGTCCATCTTTGCAGTACGGGCCAAAGACATACAACTGTAAAACCAATAATCAACAGTTTCTCCTTGCCACAAGGCTTAATAAAACTTTCACTTAATATCCTTGCCCCAAAGGCTAAAGACGTTCAAATATTGTAATAACAATGATCATACCAATCAGTTGTCTATCTTTGCACTACGGGCCAAAGATATTCAACTATAAAACCAAGGGTCATGATCATACCAATCAATTGTCTGTCAGTGCACTACGGCCAAAGACATTCAACTGTAAGACCAATGGTCATGATCCTGCCAAACACATCATCGAATTATCCATGCACTACGAGCCAAGGATATTCGTTAGTATCACCAGTGGTCATGATCATGTCATACACCTGTCTATCTTTGCACTACAGGTCAATGAGGACTTTTACCACATCATTTGTAACATTACAGGTGCTCATGATTATACCGATACATAATTCATGGTCATAATTATACCGATCAACAGTCCATCTATGCACTACGGGCCAAAGATGACTTTCATTACAATATAATTATGAGGATGCTGACAATGATATAAACATTCAATTAAATGAGATCAATGATAAATTTTAAAGATTTATAATTCAATTTATCCAGAGTTTAAGAATATCCAAATTGTCAATATGATACTACTTTGTGGAGTAAAATTCAAGAATAATATTCATGTATCAAAATTAATTTGGACAGAAAAGAAATCAATTTTTGTTGTGAATAGTACCCCGGGTGAATAGTACACGAGTTAATAGTATCTCATGAATAGTACTTCGTGAATAGTGTCGTACGTATAAATATTTTCATATGTATGAATAGTACTTCGGCATGAAAAGATTAAAATTTAACAAGAATGTTCAAAAAAAATATTTCAGTGGAACGATACTAGATGAAACGCAAATTTCAAGGATATTCTACTAATTTTAAGGAGTATAGAAGCAATACTTATCAACATGAGTGTAGAATTAAGAATATGAAACGAAATAATATTACTTAGAGTATGGAAGAAAATATTATTTCTTACGTATATTGAATGAAAATAATTTCCCTTACAACTGTTGAACGAAAATAATATTCCTTACGAATATTGAACGAATATAATATTCCCTACAAATATTGAATGAAAATAATATTCCTTACGAATATTGAACGAAAATAAAATTCCTTACGAATACGAAAAAATAATATCGTAAGCAAATATGAAATAAATAATACCCCTTACCTTAAAAGGAGAGTATTTCTGACTAGTATAGTGGAGATATTCTTGAAGAAAAATTTGCACTATTTGCTACACTTAAAGTTTCCTTAGCTCAAAAGAAATACACTCAATATTATAGAAGAATAATTTTCTGATTTTGGTGTGATTTTCATTTCTAAACTAAGCATCCTATTTATCGGAGAATGGCAAAATACTATTTAAGAAAATAATCACGGACTGTATAGTAAGATTCAGCGAATTCACGGGACTTCGGCTTGAATTTTTTTTGATTTTACTATACAACAGTATGCAGTATTATGCAAACACTATGCAGGACTATGCAAATAATAAAATATAATATTTTCTATTTTATATAAAAAATAAAACTTATAATATATATATATATAATACTTATATATATAAGTAATAAAACAAAACTAAGATAACTTTCTACCGGCGATTTTGAAAAATGAGTAAGTGGGGGTCCATATAATAAGCCAAATTTATAACAAATACTTCATAAAAAATTCCTCTATTTATCTCAATTCACTTGGCTTCAAGTACTAAACACATTTTTAATAACATTTTTTTCATCATTAATATTATAATTGTAAGACCCCAACTTTTATGAATAAAGATTAATTTTCTCTAAATATCATTTTTGAATATTATGGTGGGGATTTGATATAATGTTATAGTTGTGGGTAATATTTATAAAGTTTACAAAGTAAGCAAGTTGTTATAAAATATTCTTTTGGTCGGGGAATATTCGTACGATGACACAATCATTGGTGGACCCCATAACGGAATTATTGTCGAGTTAGAAAATGACAAAATTATCTTTTATAAAAATAACTATGAAGTTTTAACGTTAATCGTTGAAATACCCTTTAATAAAGGTACAGATTACGCTGTGGTTACATAGTAAGCATACCGGTATTGATTATTGATGCTTACGTGAGAAGTCACTCGATTTATACTCAATTATTGCTCTGAAGAATTGTTGCATCATATCTCTTATATTATTGATTCAATTATTGTCACAGTATCATCTGTATAATATGTTATATTATTAAATCAATAATTGAGACGAAAAGTTATAATGATGAATAATTGTTGAAAGATTAAATATGTGTTGATTAAAAATAAAATGATTTGTGGTAATATTTATTCAATCCTTGATGTATATAAGAAGTCTATTATGAGACGTTTGTGGTAAGTTTGGTTATTCTATGGGGGGGCCATATATCATCATCTAAGAGTCTCTTTCGCCAATAATAATTACCTTTACCAGACGTCAAATCACTTGTCGTTTCATATTACAGGCGTCGAACCACTTGTTGTTTCACATTACAGGCATCAAACCACTTGTTGTTTCACATTACAGGCATCAAACCACTTGGTGTTTCACATTACAGGCGTCAAACCACTTTTCTTTTCACATCAGCAGTCGCCAAACCGCTTGCCTTTTCACATTGCAAGGGCTAAGCTAGAAATCTTCTATAAATAGAGGCCTAGTTCTTCATTATTTTTTACAAATTCATTCAAGCTATAGAGAGAGAAAGTATAGAGAGAATAAGAGAGAAAGAAGAAAAGTATTCTGTTACTACACTACAGCAATATTCAATCTCCTACTAATGTAAGGGATATTATTTGTTGTACTCGTAAGGGGTATTATTTCTTTCTTATTCATGAAGAGAACTTCTGTTATTCCATTCATTATTATTCTATTGGAATAACCTGTATACGCGGGCTACCCTAAACTTGGTGAAATTCTTCTGTTATTCCATTATTTATTATTATGTTGGAATAACCTGTCTATGCAAAGTAATCTTGCATACATGGTGAAATTCTTTCATTATTCCATTCTTTATTATTACATTTGGAGCATCCTATACGTGCGTTTACGCATAACACCGTTCCGTGTTTTATTATTACTTTGGAATATATCGTATGTATGCGTTTACGCATTGAATTCGGTTTCATTATTTATTATTCTGTTGGAATATCATGCATGTGCGTGTGTGGTCTATCGCATGCCTGTTGATTTCTTTTGTTATTCCATTCTTTATTATACTTAGTTGGTTAAAGTTTTGACTTCTATACTCCATAAAATTAGTGGAATATCCTTGATATTTGCGCTTCATCCACTATCTTTTCATGGAAATATTCTTTTGAGCATTCTTGAGTGTTACTCTACAAAGAAGTATCATGTTGACAATTTGAACGTTATTGGTTTCCTGGATAAATTAATTCTTGAACTTGTTTTATTGAATTATTATGTCATTGTCATCATCCTCATGTTTATATTATGTTGAAAGTCATCTGTGGCCTGTAGTGCATAGATGGACTTGGTATGATTATGACCACAGATTATTCAGTATAATCCTGACCGTAAAGTTACAAATGATGTGGTAAAAATCTTCATTGGCCCGTAGTGCATTGATGGACAGTTGTTGGCATGATCATGACCATTGATAAAAATACGAATATGTTTGGCCCGTAGTGCATGGATAATTTGTGGTTGTGATACTAATGAATATCATTGGCCGTAGTGCAGGGATGATATGGATTATTTATTGTCGAGTCTCAAATGATAAAAAAGTATGAAAAACCTTTTAAATCATAGAAGATAGTAGATTTTATTTTCTACTTGACTCTTCTAATGGATTGCTTGTTCCGCTGCAGTTAAACTTGATGTTTGTTATATTGTATCAGTTTAACACTATTGAAGGCTAACGATAATTTATTCTTCATTATCCTAGTCATAATATATCTTACTAGGCTAGTTAAGCTCACCCTTTTGCTTTTATTGTTCTCTTCAGGAAATGAGAACGTAGCAGGGACTAGTCGGGATACAGAGTGACGGTCTAGATGATAGCATTAGTAGTCCTCACTATTCTATGAAATAGTGTGATAATAAATGTATTGAGGACTTATTTTGAGTTTGAATCATCGCCTAGAAGATAATATTTATATTAAAACTCACAAACTTATGTTGTATATTTAAGATTGTATTTGTATTCTGTACCATGTATTTGGCGACTCAGAATAGGTGATGTATACCTATTTTGGGGGCGTCACAGTTGGTATCAAAGATTAGGGATATGATCCCTGGCTAAGATGTGAGACTAGAACTAGGAGGGGAGAGACGGGTAATTCCTTCGCTAGTATGACCTACCTAAGCTTATTTGTTATTTAATTGGTCGGTCAGAGTATAGAGATAATATGTGGCATGTCAATTAACCGTTGTTTTGTGGCAGTATTTAAAAATGACATCCGAGAATGTGGAGATAAGCAATGGAGCACATGAGACCGTTGAGTCACCAACGATCAATACCCAGGATAATGTGCATCAAGAAGACCATAATCCTCAGATAATCAACAATACCGATCAAATGACGAACGATGGGATATTCAGAAGCTTTATGCAATTCATGCAACATCAGGCGAGAGCGGCTCTTGTCCAAAATGTAGGTGGAAACACTGGCAACTCTCGGACGGTCACCGCCAAGCAGTTTAAGGAATTGGGACCACCGGAGTTTTTTGGAGAGCCAAAATCACTTAAGGCGGAGACGTGGATAAAGCAGATTAACAAGATATTTGATGTCTTGGGATGCTCCGATGAGTAAAAGGTTCCCTTTGCCACCTTCATGTTGCGAGCAGAGGCAGACTACTGGTGGGAATCTATAAAGCGTACTCAACCTGCCGCACTAAAGATGACTTGGGAGAAGTTCCAAGAATTGTTCAACGACAAGTACTTTCCTGAAAGTATTCGTCACATGAAAGAAGTAGAGTTCATCAAGCTGAAGCAAAATAACATGACTGTGTCGCAGTACGAAGCCAAGTTTGCCGAATTGTCCCAGTTTGCGTCCCATTTGGTTGATAATGAGGAGAGAATGACGCGAATGTTTCTAAGAGGTTTGAAACCCGAGATACGTCAATATCTTATATCTCATAAACTGTGTTTGTATTCAGATGTTGTAAATAGGGCTCAGTTATTAGAGCGCGATAATAAGTTAACCCAACCAAGAGAGAGCAACCGATAAGTCGATAATACCAGTGGTAGTAGTCATCGAAGCGGTGACAACAAACGTGGAAGAAATCAACATGCCAGAAATGGTAACCATTTCGGTGGTAATCATGGCCAAGATAATAGAAGTGGAAATTTCAAGAAGAGGAGATTTAATAATGATGGAAAGACATCAGCACCAGCACATGTTGTTAAAGAAGGAGAACGACCACCGGTCGTATGTTTCAAATGCGGACAGGAGGGACACGTCAGTCCAAACTGTACGCAGCAATCAAAAGCATGTTACAATTGTGGAAAAGAAGGCCACCTAGCTCAATTTTGTCGTGCACCAAAGTCAAGTCCAGCTGGGATGGAGGCATCAAAAGCAGTCCCTGACAAGACAAAACTGGTAGTTCAAGGGAGAGCGTTTGTCATAACCTCCCAAAAAGCGAGGAATCCGAACGAGGTGATCATGGGTAAGCTAATCATAAACTCTAGCGAAGTCTATACCTTATTTGATACCGGTTCTACCCATTCTTTTATTTCTCCTACTTGCGCTCAACGTTTAAATTTGACTCTGGAGAAATTAGACTTTGACTTATCTGTTGAAACTCCGTTGGGGGAAACCTTTATTACATCCACGGTTTATAAGTCTTGTTTGATTCAAATCGGCAACCGCACATTACCTGTCGATCTTATCTCTTTGAAAATACTTGCATTCGATGTGATTTTAGGGATTAATTGGTTAACCATTCATCATGCTAAAATTGATTGTTTTCGTAAGGTTGTTAGCTTTCATGTTCCTAACCAACCTATTATGCGAATTCAAGCAATCAAACCATTAAAGTCAATCACTGTCATCTCAAGCCATAAAGCTATTCGTTTATTGAAAAATGGATGTCAAGCTTTCTTAGCACATGTCACGGATTTAAACAAAAATACGTCAGTCTTGAATGATATTTCTATTGTTAATAAATTTCCTGACGTTTTCCCTGAAGAACTTCCTGGCCTACCCCTGGAGCGTGAAATCGAGTTTTTTATTGACCTTGAACCTGGTATAAAACCCATTTCCAAAGCCCCATATCGAATGGCTCCTATTGAACTTCAGGAGTTAAAAATCCAACTACAGGAATTGTAGACATCGGTTTCATTCATCCTAGTACGTCTCCTTGGGGTGCTCCTGTTCTATTCGTGAAGAAGAAAGATGGAAGTATGCTACTTTGTATTGATTATCGGGAGTTAAATCATGTCACCATCAAGAATAGGTATCTGTTACCTCGCATTGATGACCTGTTCGACCAGTTACAAGGAGCACAATTCTTTTCAAAGATTGATCTTCGTTTGGGATATCATCAGCTGAAGATTAAAATTGAGGATATTTCAAAGACTGCCTTCAGAACTCAGTACGGGCATTATGAATTTTTAGTCATGTCTTTTGGATTGACTAATGCTCCTGTTGCTTTCATGGATATGATGAATCAAGTATTCAAGGAATATTTGGATCAGTTCGTTGTTGTCTTTATTGATGACATCCTCATCTATTCCAAAAGTCGTGAAGATCATGAGCACCATTTGAAGCTGATACTTGAAAAGCTTCGTGAAAACAAGCTGTGAGACCCCAGATTTTATGAATAAAGATTTAAATTTCTCAAAATATTTTGTTGAATATTATGGTGTGGATTTGATATAATGTTATAGTTGTGGGTAGTATTTATAAATTTTGCAAAGTATGCAAGTTGTTATAAAATATTCGTTTGATCGGAGAATATTCTTTTTGTCGGGGAATATCCGTACGACGGCACAATCATTGGTGGACCCCACAACGAAAGTATTGTCGTATTTAGAAAATGACATAATTATCTTTTTATAATGGCGGAAGTGTTACCGTTAAAACTGTTGAACTACTCGGTAGTAAAAGTACGAAGAATACGTGGTCGATAAGAGTTGTGACACCCCTTTCAAGAAATAGAAAGAGAGGTTACTCAAAACATAACAAAACTGATGAATTTAATAGCAAGGCTCTAACCCACAAAAGAATAGTCTTAAACTAATTAAATGTCTTAAGACAAACCATAATAAATGTCACACTGGCTCAAACCACAATCTGAAATAACTATTACAACTCCAAATAAATCAATGTATCATATCCTAACGAAATATATCAAAACTATTGGATAGAATGGAGCTCTCGTCACACTTGCCCTTGATTCCCCTGATTACCTGCCGGAAGAAAAACACAGCATGAGCCAAATGCCCAGTACGGATATAGAATACAATTGATGAACCGAAATAATTAACTCAATTAAATGAAATAAAACGAAACTAACTGAAACGAAACGAACAAAACTAACACAATGAAATAATAGGCTGAATCAAATAGCTGGGTGTTATTTCATACCGAGCTCAGAATAAAACAGAAATATACCTCACCACACAGGCAAGTCAAATAATGCCACATAAGCAAATCAAATAATGCCACACAGGCAAGTCACACACATTAGACCGTGAATCCAATGCATGTAAAATCGGAAGGCGTGTTTGGCACAAACATCACCAATCCGCAGAACAGAATGGAACAGAAAACTAGGGTCGACCCATACGCCTCCCACAACAAAACACCAAATGGCCAACTCCCAACGGAGCATAAAACAGAGACGCCGAGGGCTGATCACACCGCCACGGAAGGTGTCATGCCTCGGTGCCAAGAGGACATGCCTATGGTACCCCCACAGGTGATTATAGCTCAGGTATACCCTACGATATATTCTAACAAGGATACCATGTCACAACACATGCGACACAATATCAACACAAAAGGGTTCTAATATGTACATGCTAAACTGAAATGAATCATCAACTCAAAGTCCCCAAAAATTCTAACATGCACATTACTATAAATATCAAAATAAATTTAGACATGTTGGACTAGTCTAAAGAGTAAAAATATGAGTTCCAATTCTGAACGCCAAACGAAACTATCATAATGAATTGACAAGGAATAATTATGAGACACAATACTAAATTTCGAAACGAATAACGAAACGAACAAATTAAAAATAAAAGTGTCTCGTTGAAAGAGTACGGAATCCGTACCTGGAATCGATAATGCAATACCCAAATTTATATTCTAAAAACTCGTTTAAACTCCCTCCGTTCAATCTAAATAATTTAATAAGATTTTATTACAATCCAATAATTAATAACATAATAATATTAAATTTATTATTAAAAACTTTTACAACTATGTCAACAAAATTAATTAATTTAAATTAATATACACAACTTCAATTTAATTTACTAATCTCGTTTATAAGTTAATGGCCCAATAATTATTAAATATATATATATTATATATATATATATAAAAAATAATATATATATATAATCATATCAATGCAGACCACCAACATGTCTCATATATATATATATATATATATATATATATATATATATATATATATATATATAACATGATATAATAATAATTTTTATTACTTTTACATATTCGTATATATATATATATATATAATCAATTCCCTTTCGGTTCTTACATAATAATCTAATAACTTAGTAATATATAAACTATATATATATAATAATATATATTGATATGTGTTCTCCATCATTTATAGTATATACATATATATATATAAAACAAAAATAAAAATTAACTATTTTGGTTCATGTTCATATAGATTCTCTTTTCTTTTCTCTGTAATGCTACCTGTCGCCTTCTTCTTCTTTTCCTTTTCTTTTCTCGATTTGCATCTCATGTTTGATTAGGTTTTTTATATATTATATTTATTTATTAATTAATATATCTTATTTACTCTCTATTTTTAATAGGATTTATTATTACCCACATATAAATTAAATCCAATTAGTTTTTAAGGCCCAACTTTTACTAAATTAATTTATCCAACACTTGTTAACTTTTTAGCCCAAAATAAGTGACTAGTTTGACCCAAATAAAAGATAAAGTCCAATTAAAATATTTTAAAACAAAATAATATTAATTATTCAATATTTATTTATTTATTTATTTTTACCGGGTATTACATCACCTACCCCTTAAAAGAATTCCGTCCCCGGAATCAAAAGAATAGAACATACCTAATTATCAAAAAGATGTGGATATTCCGCTCGAATAGACTCCTCAAGCTCCCAAGTGGCTTCTCGTTTCGAATGGTTCCTCCACAGAACCTTAACAAACGGAATCGTCTTCCTCCTCATAATCCTTTCTTAACGATCCAAAATCGCCTCAGCTTTCTCCTCACAAGTAAGATCCTCCCGAATCTTATCGAATGGATATTGCACCACATGCAACGGATGATAATGATAACTCCTCAACACCGACACATGAAATACATTGTGCACATGAGCTAGCTGTGGAGGCAAAGCTAACCGATATGCAACCTCACCAACTCTTTCCAAAATCTCAAATGGACCGATATATCGCGGACTAAGCTTTCCTTTCAACCCAAATCGCCGAATGCCCTTCCAAGGAGAAACTTTTAGAAAAACATACTCACCAGGTTCAAACTCTAAAGTCCTCCTATGCTTATCAGCATAACACTTACCGCGATCGAGCCGACTTCAATTTCTCCTTAGCCACCGCTACCTTTCTCCGTAGTGATTTGAACTAACTCAGCCCTTCTATGGCCCTTTCGCCAACCTCATCCCAACAAGTTTGGTGCCGACACTTTCTACCATACAATGCCTCAAACGGAGCCATTCCAATACTTGCATGCCAGCTGTTGTTATAAGAAAACTCAACTAGGCTCAAGTAATCATCCCAATTACCCGACCACTCAAGTGCACAAGATCTCAACATGTCCTCTAATGTCCGAATAGTCGATTTGGATTGCCCATCACCATGGATAAAAGAAGTACTGAAGTTGAGCCGAGTACCCCAAGCTCGTTGAAACCCTTTCCAAAACCGTGAAGTGAACCGTGGGTCCCGATCTGAAACAATAGACACCGGAGTACCATGAAGTCTAATAATCTCCTGCTGAAAGATTTGTGCTAACCTATCCACCGAGTAACCCTCACGGATAGCCAAAAAGTGTGCCGATTTGGTCAACCGGTCCACTACTACCCATATGGCATCATTCTTCCTGAAAGTCTTCGGCAAACCAGTCACAAAATCCATCGTGATATCCTCCCACTTCCACACTGGAATGTCTAACTGTTGCAGCAAACCACTAGCTCGTTGATGTTCTATCTTCACTTGTTGACAAGTGAGGCACTTCCCAACATATTCAGCCACGTCTCATTTCATCCCATTCCACCAAAAATTCTTCTTCAAATCCCTATACATCTTTGTAGAACCAGGATGAATAGAAAATGGTGAACTATGAGCCTCAACCAACACAGCCTCTCAAATGATTGGATCCGACGGTACACACAACCGTTCACCCAACCAAATCACACCATGGTCATCAATACGAAACTCGGTCTGCTTTCCCTCCTCTAGATTCTGCGTCATACTCCACAACTCCCCATCTTCTTTTTGAGCTTCTTTGACCCGCGAGATAAGAGAGGGCTCAACTCTCATACCCGCCAAATGCCCATCTGAACCTCGTACATACAACTCCAACTCTAGCCAATCCATATCCGAAATAAGCTGAGGTTGTGTAATAAGGGCTGCTACACTCCCTGAACTCTTCCGGCTAAGAGCATCTGCAACCACGTTTGCCTTCCCCGGGTGATACTGAATTCTAGCATCATAATCTTTTAGAAGCTCCAACCAATGCCTCTGCCTCATGTTAAGCTCTTTCTGAGTGAAAATGTATTTAAGACTTTTATGATCGGTGAAGATATCACAAGTCTCTCCATACAAATAATGCCTCCAAATCTTTAAGGCAAAGATCACCACTGCCAACTCCAAATCATGTGTGGGGTAATTCACCTCGTAAGGTTTAAGCTGCCTAGAAGCATAAGCAATCACCTTACCGTGTTGCATCAAAACACACCCCAAACCCTTCTTAGAAGCATCACTATAAATCTGGTAACCTCCAGTCCCCGACGGCAATGCAAGTATAGGAGCTGTCACAAGTCGTTTCTTTAATTCCTCGAAACTCTTCTCACGCTCCTCATTCCACACAAACTTCACACCCTTTCTCATCAATTGGGTTAATGGCAAGGCAAGCAAGGAAAACCCTTCCACAAACCGCCTATAATACCCTGCCAAACCCAAGAAACTCCTAATCTCTGTCACTGTAGTAGGTCTCGGCCATTTAGTGATAGCCTCAACCTTCGCAGGATCCACATTAATGCCCTCGGCAGAAACAACGTGGCCCAAAAATGCAACCTGCTCCAACCAAAACTCGCATTTAGAGAATTTAGCATATAACTTCTCTTTCTGCAAAATCCCCAACACTGTGCGAAGATGCTCCTCATGTTTTTCCTTAGACTTGGAGTAAACCAAAATATCATCAATAAATACAATAACAAATTGGTCTAAGTACTCCTTGAACACCCGATTCATTATATCCATGAACACCGCCGGAGCGTTAGTCAACCCGAATGGCATCACCAGAAACTCGTAATGCCCATATCGAGTACGAAAAGCTGTCTTAGGGATATCCCCATCCCTCACCCTCAACTGATGATACCCTGACCTCAAGTCTATCTTCAAAAAATATTTTGCCCCTTGAAGTTGGTCAAATAAGTCATCAATCCTCGGCAATGGATACCGATTCCTGATGGTTATTTTGTTCAACTCTCTATAGTCTATACACAGCCTCATAGACCCATCCTTCTTCTTCACAAACAAAACTGGAGCACCCCACGGCGAAACACTCGACCAAATCACACCACGATCTAACAGTTCCTTCAACTGTTCCTTTAACTCCTGCAACTCCAACGGTGCCATCCGATACGGCGCCTTAGAGATAGGCTCCGCACCAGGAACAAGCTCAATAGAAAATTCTACTTCCCGTTGTGGTGGCAACCCTGACAACTTCTCAGGAAACACATCAGAAAAATCACGAACAATTGGAACATCCTCAATACGAGACTCACCCTTAGAGGTATCTTTCACAAATGCCAAATACTCCTCACAACCCTTTGCTACCAATTTCCCAGCCTTCAAAGATGAAATTAACTTCAACACCCTACTCGGTTGTGAACCCTGAAACACGAATTCTGGAGACTTCACATCTCTAAATATAACCTTCTTCGCCTGACAATTGATAGTGGCCTGGTGCTTATCCAACCAGTCCATCCCAAGAATGACATCAAAATCGTGCATACTCATCCGAAGAATATTAACGTTATGGATCTTATCCCCAAAACTTATCGGACACCCTCGATACAAATCAGAAATAACAACAGAAGTCCCCATCGGGGTAGAAATAGACATAACAGAATCTAAAATCGAGATGGCACACCCGGTGCCGAACAAAAAGACCGAGCAAGCAACAACAGAATGAGTAAAACCCGTATCAAACAAAATAGACGCCTCACTATTGCCAACTAAAAGAGTACCAGAAACAGTACCTAGTGCACCTGTCGCCTGGTTATATGTCAAGGCAAACACTCGACCACCCTGACGCTGACCTCCATTGCCACCATTATCACCACCTCCACCATTCTCACGTGGACCGGTACAATCCCTAGCAATATGACCCATCTGTCCACACAAGAAGCATGCACCTGTGAGTCTATGACACTGCCTCCCCGGATGAATAGCCCCACAAATAGCACAAGGAGCTATCGGAATGAGATTTGGGTTACCCCCACCAGCTGGTCTCGGATAACGACCCACCGATTTACGCCCTGACGACGATCTTTGCCCTTCTGCCGACGATTTCGACCATTCCAAGGTAGGCTGCGGTGATGATTTCGCCCTTGCCGAGGCATCTGCCGATAACCCTATTTTGATTTCGACCACGCCACGCCTTCTCCCTGTTGGCCACCACGATTCCTATTCAACTGACCACCCTGATTTCTCCCATGCTGAACTGAAGTTTGACCCTGCTGGTCATCTCTATCCCTCTTTCGACTCCCATCCGGTTTAGAAAACCGAAAATCCTGTCGCTCCATCTCAATATTCTTGGCCGCATTGGCCACTGCTGACACGTCTATAAACTTGTTGTTAATGAGATGTTGTCGATACCTATAATGAATCCTCCACTTAAACTTCTCTTGCTTTATTTCATTGCGAGTCCCGCCGAGGTTCCATAAAAGCCTGCCAACCTAGTAGACCTCGTTATGAAGTCTGTGATGGACTCATCATCTTTCTGCCGAATCGACAGATACTCTCTAGCATAGGCCTCTTTATCGGTAATTTGGAAGAAATCATGTGCGATAAAGACCTCACAAAAAACTCGCCTTGACTAAGTGCCTCAACAAAACCATCACCCTTTGTTGTTTTCAACGCTTTCCACCACCTCTGCGCATCCCCTTCCAGCTTGTAAGCAGCTAGCAACACTTTCTGATTATCCGAGCACCCCAACACATCAAAAATCTTCTCTAAGTGGGCAATCCAATTCTCTGCATCAATTGGAGTTGGAGCTGAACTGAATGCATGTGGTTTCTGCTTTTGAAACCTTTCCAACCACACATACATTGGAACCACCTGTTGATCAAGACCATCTGCATTCCCTTCCTCCATATTTGCATGTTGACCATTATTTCCCGAATTCTCTAGTTCAGGAATTTCTGGTGGCGGCTGCTGCATTGCCTGTACAACCTGTGCCACCAACTGAGGTAAAGCCTGATTCACTGCCTGATTCACCAAGGTAGCCAACTGAGCATTTATCTGATTATTAGGTTGCTCATTGGGCTGACCCTCACCTCTTCCCCTATTGTTGCCTCGCCTCCCAACAACTCTGGCGGATCTACGAGCCATCTAAGAAAGAGATCACGAACAAAAACAAAGCAGATTAGAGACAAATTCAAATATAGCTGATATGATAGCTGAACAGAAAATCAAACAGAACAAAAACCTAACCCAGAAGTCTACCCATAACTCACAGGTCAAACCTAAATAGGTTTTCTACAAGAAAGAACCTGGCTCTGATACCAACTCTGTGACACCCCCTTTCCAAAATAGAAAGAGAGGTTACTCAAAACATAACAAAACTGATGAATTTAATAGCAAGGCTCTAATCCACAAAAGAATAGTCTTAAACTAATTAAATGTCTTAAGACAAACCATAATAAATGTCACACTGGCTCAAACCACAATCTGAAATAACTATTACAACTCCAAATAAATCAATGTATCATAGCCTAACGAAATATATCAAAACTATTGGATGAATGGAGCTCTCATCACACTTGCCCTTGATCCCCCGATTACTGCTAGGAAGAAAAACACAAAGACATGAGCCAAATGCCCAATGACGGATATAGAATACAATTAATGAACCGAAATAATTAACTCAATTAAATAAAATAAAACGAAACTAACTGAAACGAAACGAACAAAACTAACACAACGAAATAATAGGCTGAATCAAATAGCTGGGTGTTATTTCATATCGAGCTCGAATAAAACAGAAATATACCTCGCTACACAGTGCAAGTCAAATAATGCCACATAAGGCAAATCAAATAATGCCACCACAATAAGTCACACACATTGGACCGCGAATCCAATGCATGTAAAATCAGAAGGCGTGTTTGGCACAAACATCACCAATCCACGAGTAAGTAAGGCAGAAAACTAGGGTCGACCCATACGCCTCCCACAACAAAACACCAAATGGCCAACTCCCAACGGAGCACAAATGGAGACGCCAGTGATGGGTGATCACACCGCCCGCGGAAGGTGTCATGCCTCGGTGCTAAGAGGACATGCACTGTGGTACCCCCACAGTGGTTATAGCTCGGTATACCCTATGATATATTCTAACAAGGATACCATGTCACAACACATGCGATACAATATCAACACAAAAGGGTTCTAATATATACATACATGTTAAATGAAATGAATCATCAACTCAAAGTCCAAAAAAATTCTAACATGTACATTACTATAAATATCAAAATAAATTTAGACATGTTGGACTAGTCTAAAGAGTACAAATATGAGTTCAATTATGAACGCCAAAACAAAACTATCATAATGAATTGACAAGGAATAATTATGAGAGACAATACTAAATTTCAAAGCGAATAACTAAAGCGAACAAATTAAAAATAAAAGAGTCTCATTGAAAAGAGTACAGAATCCGTACGGAATCGATAATGCAATGTAATAAATTTATATTCCAAAACTCATTTAAACTCCTCAGATTCAATCTAAATAATTTAATAAGATTTTATTACAATCCAATAATTAATAAAATAATAATATTAAATTTATTATTAAAAACTTTTACAACTATGTCAACAAAATTAATTAATTTAAATTAATATACACAACTTCAATTTAATTTACTAATCTCGTTTATAAGTTAATGGCCCAATAATTATTAAAATATTATATATATATATATATAATACGAAACTAACACTATAACAGCCAATAAGAATGCAGCAGTGCCAACAATACGTTATCAATATATATATATATATATATATATATATATATATATATATATATATATATATATAATCAATTCCCTTTAGGTTCTTACATAATAATCTAATAACTTAGTAACATATAAACTATATATATATAATAATATATAATATCTGGGTTCTCCATCATTTATAGTATATATGCACCACACGCAAACAAAAATAAAAATTACCTATTTTGGTTCTGTTCATGAATTCTCTCTTTCTCTATAATAACGGTACGGGCTTCTTCTTTTTCTTTTCTTTCTGATTTGCATCTCATGTTTGATTAGGTTTTAGTATATATTTATTTATTAATTAATATATCTTATTTACTCTATTTTAATAGGATTTATTATTACCCACATATAAATTAAATCCAATTAGTTTTAAGGCCCAACTTTTACTAAATTAATTTATCCAACACTTGTTAAATTTTTAGCCCAAAATAAGTGACTAGTTTGACCCAAATAAAAGATAAAGTCCAATTAAAATATTTTAAAACAAAATAATATTAATTATTCAATATTTATTTATTTATTTATTTTTATCGGGTATTACAGAAGAGTACCACGGTATTGATTATTGATGCTTATGTGAGAAGTCACTCAGTTATACTCAATTATTGCTACAGTAATTGCTGCATCATATCTCTCATATTATTGATTCAATTATTATCACAATATCATCTGCAATATATGATATATTATTAAATCAATAATTGTGACGGCAAAGATATTCATATTATTATTTGCAATATTGACAATGTCTAGAAGTTCTGTCAAGGAGAGGTTTGGTCACCTAATTTCGCTCCAATAAGGAGAAATCCTTATCGGAAAGCCCCCTCTTTCCTGGGAACGACCAGGTTGTTAAATATTGTGAGTTATAATATTAATGATGAATGTTATTAAAAATCAAATTTGAGTTCGGAGTTGAATTTGGAGACGCGGACGTGATATTTCAGTCCGGAACGATGAAATTAGTAAAAATAGACTATAAACACAAAATTTTTTGGGGTTGACTTTTTGGTCAAAAAAGTCAACAGTAGACTTTTTCAAAAAAAGTCAAACTTCGAAATTTCAAAAATAAATTTTTTGATAAAAGTTGTTCCATTGTGTTGGAATTATTAGTGTTAGTGGAAATTGACATTTATTTTGGTATTAATTGACGTCTAGAAGTTATACTAACCAGTCGGGTAATTTATTGGATAAATGAGCAATTAATTGCTACTAATTCACATGCTTATATAACTATTTGTTCACATGTGTGTACTATTGAATCACATTCTTGTACTATTAAGGGAGTTGGTGTAGGATTGATAATACTTGCATGATTAAGTTAAAAATGTAGGTATAGTTAAATGTACTATGTGAGACCCCAGATTTTATGAAAAAAATATTTAATTTTCTCGAAATAATTTTTTTATTTTTTATATTATGGAGTGGATTTGATATAATGTTATAGTTGTGGGTAGTATTTATAAATTTGCAAAGTATGTAAGTTGTTATAAAATATTCGTTTGGTCGTGGAATATTCTTTTTGTCGGGGAATATCCGTACGACGACACAATCATTGGTGGACCCCACAACGGAAGTATTGTCGTAGTTAGAAAATGACAGAATTATCTTTTTATAAAAATAACGGTGAAAGTGTTACCGAATTAAAGCTGTTGAAACACCCGGTGTTAAAAGTATATAATACGTCTGGCGTAGTTGCGTAGTAGCACACTGCGGTATTGATTATTGATGCTTACGTGAGAAGTCACTCGGTTATACTCAATTATTGCTACGATGAATTCTTTGCATCATATCTCTCATATTATTGATTCAATTATTGTCACAAAGATCATCGCATAATATTATTTATTATTAAATCAATAATTGAGACGACAAAGTTATTCATATTATTATTTACAATATTGACAATGTCTAGAAGTTACATCGAGGAGAGGTTTGGTCACCTAATTGGCTGCCAATAAGGAGAAATCCTTATCGAAAAGCCCCTCTTTCACAGGGAGCGACACGGTTGTTAAATATTGTGAGTTATAATATTAATGATGAATAAGTTGTGTTGATTAAAGATGAAATTGATAGTTCCATTGTGTTGGGATTATTAGTGTTAATGGAAATCGACATCTATTTCTATGATAATTGATGTTTGGGGGTTATATTGATAAATCGGGTAATTTATCGGATAAATGAGCACTTAATTACTACTAATTCACATGCTTATATAACTATTTGTTCACATGTGGGTACTATTGAATCACATTCATGTACTATTAAGGAAGTTGGTGCAAGATTGATAATACTTGCATGACTAAGTTAAAAATAGAGGTATAGTTGAAGGTACTATACTATAATTAATTTTTTCACATGATTATACTATTGATTCACATGATTGAACTATTGATTCACATTATTTACTATTATGGGAGGTGGTGCAAGTTTGATAATACTTGCAGGACTAAATTAAAAATGAAAGAAAAGTTGGAGGTATTATCTTGTAATTTTTCGAGCCCAAAACGCGTGCAATTATCGAAACTATATTTTCCTATAAATAGAAGCTCATTCTTCCTTCATTTCTCACCAATTCACTAAAGCTATAGAGCAATTATTATAGAGAGAAATTATAGAGAGAAAGAAGAAAAGTATTCTGCTACTTCATTACTTCTATATCCAGTTTCTTCTAAGGTAGGAAGTATTATTTCTTTCTTATCCATGAAGAGAACTTCATTATTCCATTCTTTATTATTCGTTGGAATAACTTTGTATCATGCGAGCTACCCTATACTTGGTGAAATTCTTACATTATTCCATTTTTTATTATTATGTTGGAATATCGTATGCATGCGTTTCTGTGGGACTGGTTCCGTCTTTACTATTACGTAGAATATTACGTGCGTGCGTTTACGTGGGACCTAGTTCCATTATTTATTATTACATTGAGAATAACACATGCATGCGATCTATCGCACGCATGGTGAATCCTCCTGTTATTCCATTCTTTATTATTACATTGGAATAAACATGCATGTGGATTACCACATGCATGGTTGAATGATCCTGTGTATTCATTCCTTATTAAATTGTGAAATGATCTCGTATACATGATGTCCTCATATGTTTTGAGTATTAGTAAGTGTTATGATGAGTTATGTTGGTTATTATGTGAAAACATGAAAGTTTCTTAGAAATCACAAAGAGTTGAAAATCGATTTTGGTAAAAGCGGAACATAAAATTCAATTGACCATATCTCTATTATATTTTGAATTTTTGAGTGAGGTCACGTTCTAGAGTTAGATCTATGAGTTTTGTAACTTATCCAATTGGAATCTTTGTAAAAGGTGTTGTAGATTTTCGTGTGGGTGACTTTTAGCAAAGGAGTCAAAAGTCTGAAAAAAGAGAAAATGCTCTTGCCGAGAAATTTAAAAGGGATGTTTTACCACTTAATTTGTGATAAAAATTCTGGCCTTTTGGGACATGAAAGTATATGGTATAAAGTACCTCTTGTCCAAAACTGAGCTCATTCCGACTTAAAATGAGCTAGTTATGACCATTTCAATATTTCAGTTTTTCCGACAAAAAAGCTATAATCGGAGTTCTATAACTCCGATGACCATGAAATTTAAACTGGAAGCTCACGTTAACATGTGTAAGATCCTGCTCAGATTTGGGAATTTCTGGAGTTAAACTTAAGGTAGCTAATTTCTTAAGGAATTAATTAGAAATTAATTTTTGAAAAATAGCAAATGAATTTTAAAAATTCCGAGAAAAATATATGTTCAATATGGGACTATATTATGCTTAATCCGAGAAAAGAATAATTTTGGGACTGATTTGGTATTTTTATGAAAATAATCTAATTCTGAGTAAATGAGGCGTTATTAGTTCTTGGTTAAATTAATTCTTGAACTTGTTTTATTGAATTCTTATATCATTGTCATCATCCTCATATTTATATTTTGTTGAAAGTCATCGTGGCTGTAGTGCATAGATGGACTTGGTATGATTATGACCGAGGATTATTCGGTATAATCATGGTAGTAATGTTACAAAATGACGCGGTAAAAGTCCTCATTGGCAGTAGTGCATTGATGGACGTTTTTGGAATGATTATGGCTATGAATTCTCTTGACCAAGGGTGCAAAGATGAATTGTTTTTATAGCATGATCGGATAGTTGATAAAAACACGATTATCTTTGGCCCGTAGTGCATGGATAATTTGTGGTTGTGATCTTAATGAAAAAAGTCTTCATTGGCCGTAGTGCATTGATGGACAGTTTTTGGTATGATTATGGCTATGGATTCTCTTTGGCCAAGGGTGCAAAGATGAATTATTTTATGGCATGATCAGGACCGTTGATGAAAACACGATTATCTTTGGCCTGTAGTGCATGGATAATTCATGGTCGTGATACTAAAGAATATCCTTGGCCTATAGTGCAAGGATGATTTAATGATGTGGATTAATTATTGAGCTGAGTCTCAGCAATGAAATATTAATTCATGGATGTGATAATAATGAATATCCTTGGTAGTAGTGCATGGATAATTCATTGATGTGATGATAACGAATATCCTGGTAGTAGTGCGGGGTGATTCGATGATGTGGATTATTTGTTTGTTTGAGTCTTAGCATTATTGGTTTCTGATTGTATATCTTTGGCTTCAGTGCGAAGATGAATTTATTAGTATGATTATGAGCGGGGAATTGTGATTTGGTATAACTATAATTTGTGATATTTCGGTGAAGATAGGTGATGAGAATCATCTTCGTCACAGGTGCGAAAAGGAATTGAGAATCACAATTATGATTATGAGTTATTCATATGATTGTGGATGAGGAATTGTTGATTGATGTTACTGAGGATAAAACATTATTGGTGGACTTTTAACATGGAGAAGATAATAGACCTGATGGTCTATTTGACTCTTCTAATGGATTGCTCGTTCCGCTGCAACTATAGTTGAAAAGTTTTATCATCTACCATATGTTCTAAATCTCTGATTTATTATTGATGAAAGCTATTGATAATTTAATTATCTTTAGTCGTGATATTTTTTATTGGGCTAGATGTGCTCACCCTTTTTGCTTCACAATTCCTTTCAGGTAATAAGAGTGTTATCATAAGAGTGTTGCCTGGTCGATCGGGGATAACAGGGGAATATAACAGTGGTCTCTAGCTGTGGAGGTTCTCCCTAAACAGTATAGAAAAGTGTGTTGTATTCTATACATCATTTAGTAGTTATATTTGGTGAATCAAATAGGGTGAGGCGAACCCAACTTTGGAAGGGTGTTTTGCCACTATCACACAAGATGTCTAATGACATACAACCTCGTGTTATCATAAGACAGGGTTATGCGCATCCACTTGCTGAGTATATCTACGGGCACTACCTATATGATCTTGGAGTTTATTTGAAATATAATATTCATTTGGAGACAGTGGAGATAGTTATATGTCAAGAGAAGACTCACCATTGTAAGGTTGTGGTCGAGGCACCATGAGAGTTACATATATTTGTATTAAAACTCACAGTTAACTATGGTCGTATTCTATCTGACATTTCAATGATTAATATAAATGAAGTTGTATTCGAATTTTGTACTATATATATCGACGACTCGAATGGGTGATGTATACCTAATTTGGGGGCGTCACATTTGATATCGAGCTTAGGGATATGGTCATTTGGCGGAGATATGAGTCTAGAACTAGGAGGGGAGAGACGAGTAATATACTTCGCTAGTGTGTGACTTACCTAAGCCGAAAATTTTTTTACTTGATAAATTGACAATTTGTGATATGTTAATTGACCTTTGTTTTGAAGATATATTCTAGAATAATATCTGAAATACAGGAGATGAGTAATGGGAAAATCATGATACAGAGCAAATAACCAGGAAGGTATAATCCGAAAAGAAAGCAAAGTATTCTCATCTCTTTGAATACCAGGTACGTACGTAAATTTCGAGGGCGAAATTCCATAAGGAGGGGAGATTGTGAGACCCCGGATTTTATGAATAAATATTTAATTTTCTCGAAATAATTTTTTTATTTTTTATATTATAGAGTGGATTTGATATAATGTTATAGTTGTGGGTAGTATTTATAAATTTTGTAAAGTATGCAAGTTGTTATAAAATATTCATTTGGTCGGGGAATATTCTTTTTGTCAGGAAATATCCGTACGACGACACAATCATTAGTAGACCCCTGGCGGAAGTATTGTCGTAGTTAGAAAACAGCACGTAATTATCTTTTATAAAAATAACGGTGAAAGTGTTACCGTTAAAGCTGCTGAAACACCGGTGTTAAAAGTATAAGTAATGGCGTGGTAGTTGCATAGTAGCACTGCGGTATTGATTATTGATGCTTACGTGAGAAGTCACTTTCGGTTATACTCAATTATTGCTACAGTAATTGCTGCATCATATCTCTCATATTATTGATTCAATTATTGTCACGGTATCATCTGCATAATATTTATTATTATTAAATCAATAATTGAGATGACAAAGTTATTCATATTATTATTTACAATATTGACAATGTCTAGAAGTTACATCGAGGAGAGGTTTGGTCACCTAATCTTGGCGTCGATAAGGAGAAATCCTTATCGGAAAGCCCCCTCTTTCCTGGGAATGACCTGGTTGTTAAATATTGTGAGTTATAATATTAATGATGAATAAGTTGTGTTGATTAAAAATGAAATTGATAGTTCCATTGTGTTGGGATTATTAGTGTTAATGGAAATCAACATCTATTTCGATGATAATTGATGTTTGGGGGTTATATTGATAAATTGGGTAATTTATCGGATAAATGAGCACTTAATTACTACTAATTCACATGTTTATATAACTATTTGTTCACATGTGGATACTATTGAATCACATTCATGTACTATTAAGGGAGTTGGTGCAAGATTGATAATACTTACATGACTAAGTTAAAAATAGAGGTATAGTTGAAGGTACTATACTGTAATTAATTTTTTCACATGATTATACTATTGATTCACATGATTGAACTATTGATTCACATTATTTACTATTATGGGAGGTGGTGCAAGTTTGATAATACTTGCAGGACTAAATTAAAAATGAAAGAAAAGTTGGAGGTATTGTACTGTAATTTTTCGAGCCCCAAAACGTGCAATTATCGAAACTATATTTTCCTATAAATAGAAGCTCATTCTTCCTTCATTTCTCACCAATTCACAAAAGCTATAGAGCAATTATTATAGAGAGAAAGAAGAAAAGTATTCTGCTACTTCACTACTTCTATATCCAGTTTCTTCTATGGTAGGGAGTATTATTTCTTTCTTATCCATGAAGAGAACTTCTGTTATTCCATTCTTTATTATTACATTGGAATAACTTTGTATATACACGAGCTACCCTATACTTGGTGAAATTATTACATTATTCCATTTTTTATTATTATGTTGGAATATCACATGCATTCATTTTACTGTGGGACTGGTTCCGTCTTTACTATTCATCGTAATATCCACATGCATGCGTTACTGTGGGACCTAGTTCCATTATTTATTATTCATTGAGAATAACCCATGCATGCGAGTCTATATCGCACGCATGGTGAATCCTCCTGTTATTCTATTCTTTATTATTCTGTTGGAATAGCGTGTCTATGTGGATTACCACAAGCATGGTGAATGATCATGTGTATTCATTCCTTATTAAATTGTGGAAATGATCTGTATACATGATGTCCTCATATGTTTTGAGTATTAGAAAGTTTTATGATGAGTTATGTTGGTTATTATGTGAAAACATGAAAGTTTCTTAGAAATCACAAAGAGTTGAAAATCAGATTTTGGTGAAAACGGAACATAAAATTCAATTGACCATATCTCCTATTATATTTTGAATTTTTTAGTGAGGTCAAGTTCTAGAGTTAGATCTATGAGTTTTGTAACTTATCCAAGTGGAATCACTATAAAAGGTGTTGTAGATTTTCGTGTGGACTGACTTTAGCAAAGGAGTCAAAAGCTGCAAAAGAGAAAAATGCTACTGCCCAGAAATTTAAAAGGGCTGTTTCGGCCACTTAATTTATGAGAATAATTCTGTCCTTTTGGGATATGAAAGTATATGGAATAAAGTACCTCCTGTCCAAAACTGAGCTCATTCCGACTTAAAATGAGCAAGTTATGACCATTTCAATATTTAGGTTTTTCCGAAAAAAACGCTTATAACTTAGGAGTTCTATAACTCCGATAACCATGAAATTTAAACTGGAAGCTCACGTTAACATGTGTAAGATCCTGCTAAGATTTGGGAATTTCTGGAGTTAAACTTAAGGTAGCTAATTTCTTAAGGAATTAATTAGAAATTATTTTTTGAAAAATAGTAAATGAATTTTAAAAATTCCGAGAAAAATATATGTTCAATATGGGATTATATTATGCTTAATCCCAGAAAATAATAATTTTTGGGACTGATTTGGTATTTTTTTATGAAAATAATCTAGTTACGAGTAAATGAGACGTTATTGGTTCTTGGATAAACTAATTCTTGAACTTGTTTTATTTAATTCTTATATCATTGTCATCATCCTCATGTTTATATTATGTTGAAAGTCATATGTGGCCTGTAGTGCATAGATGGACTTGGTATGATTATGACCAGGGATTATTCGATTTAATCATGACCGTAATGTTACAAATGATGTGGTAAAAGTCCTCATTGGCCCGTAGTGCATTGATGGACAGTTTTTGGTATGATTATGGCTATGGATTCTCTTCGGCCAAGGGTGCAAAGATGAATTGTTTTATAGCATGATCAGGACCGTTGATAAAAACACGATTATCTTTGGCCCATAGTGCATGGATAATTTGTGGTTGTGATACTAATGAAAAAGTCCTCATTGGCCCGTAGTGCATTGATGGACAGTTTTTTGTATGATTATGGCTATGGATTCTCTTCGGCCAATGGTGCAAAAATGAATTGTTTTATGGCATGATCAGGACCGTTGATGAAAACACGATTATCTTTGGCCGTAGTGCATGGATAATTCGTGGTCGTGATACTAAAGAATATCCTGGCACGTAGCAAGTGGGGATGATTTAATGATGTGGATTAATTATTGAAAGTGAGTCTCAAAGAATGAAATATTAATTCATGGATGTGATAATAATGAATATCCTTGGCGTAGTAGTGAATGGATAATTCATTGATGTGATATTAACGAATATCCTTGGCCGTAGTGCAGGGGTGATTCGATGATGTGGATTATTTGTTGTCGAGTCTCGGATTATTGGTTTTCTGATTGTATATCTTTATTGTAGTGCAAAGATGAATTTATTAGTATGATTATGAGCAAGAATTGTGATTTGGTATAACCATGATTTGTGATATTTCAGGTGAAGATAGGTGATGAGAATCATCTTCGTCCTGGGTGCGAAAAGGGAATTCCGAATGACAATTATGATTATAAGTTATTCATATGATTGTGGACAGGAATTGTTGATTGATGTTACAGGGATAAAATATTATTGGTGGACTTTTAACATGGAGAAGATAATAGACCTAATGGTCTATTTGACTCTTCTAATGGATTGTCCGTTCCGCTGCAACTATGGTTGAAAAATTTTATCATCTACCATATGTTCTAAATCTCTGATTTATTATTGATGAAAGCTATTGATAATTTAATTATCTTTAGTCATGATATTCTTTACTGGGCTAGTTGTGCTCACCCTTTTTGCTTCACAATTCCTTTCAGGTAATAAAAGTGTTGCCATAAGAGTGTTGCCTGGTTGTTGGCATGATCATGACCATTGATGAATACACGAATATCCTTGGCCTGTAGTGCATGGATAATTTATGGTCGTGATACTAATGAATATCTTTGACCGTAGTGCAGGGATGATGTGGTTTATTTATTAAGCTGAGTCTCAGCGATAAAAGTGATGAAAAACCTTTTAAATCATAGAAGATAGTAGATTTTATTCTCTACTTGACTCTTCTAATGGATTGTTTGTTCTGCTGCAGTTAAACTTGATGTTTGTTATATTTTATCAGTTTAACACTATTAAAGGCTAACGATAAATTATTCTGCATTACCTTAGTCATAATATTTCTTACTGGGATAGTTGAGCTCACCCTTTCTTTCAATGTTCTCTTCAGGAAATGAGAACGTAGACGGGACTAGTCGACGAACGGAGTGACGGTCCAGATGATAGCATTAGTAGTCCTCACTATTCTGTTAAATAGTATGACAATAAATGTAATGAGGACTCCATTGAGTTTGTATATTGTCTAGATGACAATATTCTTTTTAAAAAGTCTTAGATTATATTTTGTCGTATTTTACACGACTGTTGTATAATTAAGTTGTATTTGAATTGTGTACCATGTATTTGGCAACCCAAGATGGGTGATGTATACCTGTTTTGGGGGTGTCACAGTTGGTATAAAATCTTAGGGATATGATCCCTGGCTGAGATGTGAGACAAGGACTAGGAGGGGAGAGACGGGGAATTCTTTCGCTAGTATGACCAACGTAAGTTTATTTGGTATTTAATTGGTAGGTCAAAGTATAGGGATAATATGTGATATGTAAATTAACCCTTATTTTGTGGCAGTATTTGCAAATGGCATCCGAAAATATTGAGATAAGCAATGAAGCACATGAGACCGTTGAGACACTTTTAATCACTAACCAGGTTAATATGATGTCAGACGAAGAAGAAATTAGAGATATCTACGTGGTACGTGAAGAACTAATAGTTGCACCCGAGCTAGTTGCAGAGGTAGCTGCTGAGAGTGAGGAAGAAGAGGAACCTGAGGAGAATTTATTAGAAGAATTTTATGATCAAAATTTAGAATTACAAAATCTTATTCATGAGTTAGAAGAGCGAAATCAAGAAGAAGCGGCGTGGAGCAAAAGAGAAACAACAACAAAAAGCTGTGTTTACCGATAATGCGATGCTTGAATGAAGCACTCTTTGGCAGAGTATAAGATATTAGAGCTGGAATCTAAGAATGTTATGATCAAAGTTCTGATGAAAGCAGAAACAATTGAACGAAGGAGAATAGATGATGTGTGGGTAAAAGCCGCACGATGCGTTGATATTGTCGAAAAAGATGTCCGATCTAATAAAGTCAAAATAGATGAAATGGATTTTGCTTTTTGGACAACAATTGGGAGAATCCAACATCGAGTTCGGAATTACCCTGTGCAAAGCGATCAATCCCAATTCGATATGGATCGGGGAGTAATGATTCAAATCATAGATCAGGAATGTGACGAAGCAATTAAGGGTGGAATATACCCTATAGCAAAGTTAAGTCCAACTGGGATGGTGACGCTTAAAGGATGTCCTGCATAAGTCAAATTGAGTGAGTTTAAGTGAGAGGCGTTTATCGAGGAACCCGAACAAAGTTATCACGGGTAAGTTAATCATAAACTCTTGCGAAGTCTATACCTTATTCGATACCGGTTCTACCCACTCTTGTATTTCACCTAGTTGTGTTCAACGTATGAACTTGGCTCTTAAGAAATTAGACTTTGATTTATCTATTGAAACTCTGTTGGGAGAAACCTTCATTACATCCACTGTTTATAAGTTTAGTTTAATTTAAATCGACACTTTCACGTTACCTGTCGATCTTATCTCTTTGAAAATACTTGCCTTTGATGTGATTTTAGAAATCGATTGGTTAACTACTTATCATGCTTTTCGTAAGGTGGTTAACTTTCATATTCCTAACCAACCTGTTATGCGAATTCAAGCAACCAAACCACTAAAGTCAATCATTGTCATATCAAGCCATAAGTAAAGAGCCCTGAGCCTTTCGCTGGTGACTTCCAAGTCTTGGAATACACCGAAGCTAGAATATCCGCAGGGGACGTCGTGAATAACGATGGCAAGTTGATAGGTATCAATGTGACGTGTTATCCAAGTCTTGGATGAGAGTCACAGTTTTGAATGATATTTCTATTGTTAATAAATTTCATGACGTATTCTTGAAAACTTCTTAGCCTACCACTAGAGCGTGAAATTGAATTTGGTATTGACCCCAATACAAAACCTATTTCTAAAACCCTCAAGTATTTCTTCACCCAAAACGAACGTATAATGCGCCGAAGACAATGGCTCGAGCTGTTGAAGGTTACGACCATTCAATATCACCATGGAAGAGTGAACATGGTAGTTGACGCATTGAGTAGAAGATCGTATGCGTTTATGAGTGCGATGTTGTTAACACAAAGACTCATTTCGTATAACTTACAAATGATGAAGATAGAGTTAAAGACTCTAGGGACCCACGTGAAGGTAACGAATATACGAGTAGAATCGACCTTAATCGATAAAGTTAAAAGTCCTTCAAGCTACATACTCAGAGCTGATGAATGTGAAGAAGAAGGTTCAAGAGGGCGTTATTCTAGAAGCAATAATCAATGAAGAGAGGAGATCTCAACCCTCAATTTTATTGGCCCATTTGAAATCCTTGATCGAGTAGGAACTGTGGCCTATAGATTCGTTTTACCGCCAAGTATGTCGCGTGTTCATAACATTTTTCACGTATCGATGTTACGTAAATATGTGGACGACCCGAACCACGTTATTAAATTAGAACAAGACGACATAGCAGAAGATTTAACGTGTGAGGAGATACGTGTTAAAATCTTGGATAAGAAGGATCGTATTCAACACTCAAAGGTTATACCTCAAGAGTTAGAATCTGAAATGAAGTCAAGGTATCCTCATCTCTTCGGCATACCAGGTACGTACGTAAATTTCGAGGGCGAAATTTCATAAGGAGGGGGGATTGTGAGACCCCAGATTTTATGAATAAAGATTTAAATTTCTCAAAATATTTTGTTGAATATTATGGTGTGGATTTGATATAATGTTATAGTTGTGGGTAGTATTTATAAATTTTGCAAAGTATGCAAGTTGTTATAAAATATTCATTTGGTCGGGGAATATTCTTTTTGTCGGGGAATATCCGTATGACGGCACAATTATTTGTGGACCCCACAACGAAAGTATTGTCGTATTTAGAAAATGATGTAATTATCTTTTATAACTTGTGAAAGTGTTACCGTTAAAAGCTGTTGAACTACTCTCGGTAGTAAAAAATGCGATGTCTGGCGTGGTTGCATAGTAGCACACGGTATTGATTATTGATGCTTACGTGAGAAGTCACTCAGTTATACTCAATTATTGCTACAATAATTGTTGCATCATATCTCTCATATTATTGATTCAATTATTATCACAGTATCATCTGCATTATATGATATATTATTAAATCAATAATTGTGACGGTAAAGTTATTCATATTATTATTTGCAATATTAACAATGTCTAGAAGTTCTGTCAATGAGAGGTTTGGTCACCTAATTGCGCACCAATAAGGAGAAATCTTTATCGGAAAGCCCCCTCTTTCCTGGGAACGACCTGGGAGAAACAATACAAAGCTGGGAGAAACCTAAATCAGTGACCGAAATACGTAGCTTTCTCGGCTTAGCTGGTTATTATCGGAGATTCGTAGAAGGGTTTTCTCGAATCGCTACTCCATTAACTCAGCTGACTCGAAAAGATACAAAATTCGGTTGGACCGAGGAATGTGAGAAGAGTTTTCAAGAACTCAAGAGGAGACTCATTTCAGCACCTGTTCTGGCAATACCATCTGGATCAAAAGGATTTGTCATCTACAGTGATGCATCGGGCAAAGGGTTAGGATGTGTTCTCATGCAACATGGAAAAGTCATAGCCTATGCCTCTCGGTAACTCAAAGAATATGAGAGGAATTATCATACTCATGATCCAGAGTTGGCAGCTGTTGTCTTCTGTGAGACCCCAGATTTTATGAATAAATATTTAATTTTCTCGAAATAATTTTTTGAATATTATGGTGTGGATATGATATAATGTTATAGTTGTGGGTAGTATTTATAAATTTTGAAAAGTATGCAAGTTGTTGTATAATATTCGATTAGTCGGGGAATATTCTTTTTATCGGAGAATATCCGTACGACGGCACAATCATTGGTGGACCCAACAACAAAATTATTGTCGGATTGAGAAAACAACAAAAATATTTTATTGAAAATAACGGCGGAAGTTTTACCATTAATACTGTTGAACTACTCGATAGTAAAAGTATAGTAATACGCGTGGTTGCATAGTAGCACACGGTATTGATTATTGATGCTTATGTGATAAGTCTTTCGGTTTTTGTTTTATTGGTATTATTAATGTAATAAAAGCAGAAAAGCATTTTATATAAAAGCAGAATACTTTTATAAAGTTATTCGTTTTATTAGGCTAATAGTAAAATCTTTTATATAAAATAGAATACTTTTATAAAGTTATCTATTTTATTAGACAATAATTAGAATATATTATATTTTATTATGCATAGTATTTGCATAAGGCTGCAGATAGTATTTGCATAGTAAAATCTTTTATAAAGTTATTCGTTTTATTAGATTATAAATAGAATATATTATATTTTATTTAAAAGATTTTGCTTTAAATATGGACCGTCCGATTAAAGTAAATCAATACGGACCGTTCATGAGTTAGTTCTTACGCAGATCCATTTTTCTATAAATAGAAGCTCATTCCTTCATTATTTCTTACGAAATCACTTTGAAACTCAGAGAGATAAACTATAGAGAGAAAGAAGAAAAGTATTCGCTACTTCACTACTCATATATCCAAAGATTTTCTTCTTCTTAAGGTAGGGAATATTATTTGTTGTACTCGTAGGGGTATTATTTCTTTTGTATTCATGAAGAGAACTTCGTTATTCCATTCTTTATCATTCGTTGGAATAACTCAGATATCATGAGCTACCCTATACTTGGTGAAATTCTTACGTTATTCAATTCTTTATTATTACGTTGGAATATCTCTGCGGTGCGATTACGCTGACCTGGTTCCGTTATTTAGTATTCGTTGGAATAACTTGTCTGCGCCAAATACCGCATGCATGGTGATTTTGTTGTTATTCCATTCTTTATTATTCGCTGAACACATCGCTTGCGCGTAATTTCTTTGACTCGGTTCCGATTATTATTATTTTGTTGGAATAACTCGTCTATGTGAAGTACCGCATGCATGGTGATTTCATTGTTATTCCATTCTTTATTATTCATGGAACACATCCCGGCTTGCAAATTTTACCGACTGGTTCCGTTATTATTATTCTCGTTGGAATAACTTTATACATCGCAAGCACCGCATGCATGGTGATTTCTTTTGTTATTCCATTCTTTATTATACTCGGTTGGTTAAAGTTTTGACTTCTATACTCCATGAAATTAGTGGAATATCCTTGATATTTGCGCTTCATCCAAAGATCTTTTCATGGAAATATTCTTACGAGCATTCTTGAATTTTACTCTACAAGAAGTATTATGTTGACAATTTGGACGTTATTAGTTCTCGGATAAATTAATTCTTGAACTTGTTTTATTGAATTCAGTATATCATTGTCATCAACCTCATGTTTATATTATGTTGAAAGTCATATGTATTTTGTAGTGCATAGATGGACTTGGTATGATTATGACCGAGGATTATTCGATATAATCATTACTTAGTAATGTTACAAATGATGTGAAAAAAGTCCTCTCGTTGGCCCGTAGTGCATTGATGGACAGTTTTTGGTATGATTATGGCTATGGATTCTCTTCGGCCAAGGGTGCAAAGATGAATTGTTTTATGGCATGATCAGGACCGTTGATGAAAACATGATTATCTTTGGCCCGTGGTGCATGGATAATTCGTGGTCATGATACTAAAGAATATCCTTGGCCTATAGTGCAGGGATGATTTTATGATGTGGATTATTTATTAAGCTAAGTCTCGGCGATAAAAGTGATGAAAAACCTTTTAAATCATAGAAGATAGTAGATTTTATTCTCTACTTGACTCTTCTAATGGATTGCTTATTCCGCTACAGTTAAACTTGATGATTGTTATATTGTATCAGTTTAACACTGTTGAAGGCTAACGATAATTTATTATGCGTTATCTTAGTCATAATATTTCTTACTGGGCTAGTTGAGCTCACCCTTTCTTTCACTGTTCTCTACAGGAAATGAGAACGTAGCAGGGACTAGTCGGGGAACAGAGTGATGGTCATAGATGGTGCATTAGTAGTCCTCACTATTCTGTGAAATAGTGTGATAATAATTATAATGAGGACTCCTTTTGAGTTTGTATACTCTCTAGTAGACAATATTTGTATTCAAACTCACAGTTTATGTTTTGTTGTATTATACACGACAATTGTATTATTAAGTTGTATTTGAATTATGTACCATGTATCTGGCGACTCAAGATGGGTGATGTATACCTAATTTTGGGGGCGTCACATCTTCGCACTTAAAATTTGGAGGCATTACTTGTATGGGGAGAATGTGGAGATATTTACGGATCATAAAAGCCTCAAATATTTCTTCACCCAAAAGGTACTCAACATTCGGCAATGACGTTGGCTTGAACTGTTAAAAGATTATGATCATACCATTCAATACCATCCCGAAAAGTTTAAGCGTGGTAGGCGACGCATTGAGTAGAAGATCATATGCGGGTACGAGTGCGATATTGTCAACGCAAAGGCCTATTTTGTATGACTTGCAAAGGATAGAAATAGAGATAAAGACTCCAGGGACCCACGTGATGATGGCAAATATACGAGTAGAACCGACTTTAATTGATAAAGTTAAAGCTGCTCAAGCTACAAACCTGAATCTGATGCGCATGAAGAAGAAAGTGCAAGAAGGTGCTATTCCGGAAGCAAGAATCGATGAAGAAGGAATACTTAGAGTCAACTCCAGACTTTGTGTTCCTAATTACTCTGATTTGAAGTATAAGATCATGATGGAGGCGCACAACACACTGTTTGCAATCCATCCTGGGAGTACCAAAATGTATCGTGATCTTCGACATACATTTTAGTGTAGCAATATGAAAAGAGAGATAGCGGAGTTTATCTCAAGGTGTTTAACTTATCAATGAGTCAAGGCGGAGTATCAAGTGCCAAAAGGTCCATTGCAACCACTTGAAATTCCATAATGGAAGTGGGAGCACATTACCATGGATTTCGTTACTGGTCTTCCCAAGATTTCTCAAGGAATTGATGCGATTTGGGTCATTGTTGATAGATTGACCAAATCTGTTCATTTCTTACCTATACGAGAAACTTATACACTTGAATGTCTTGCTCGTATTTACATAAATGAGATTGTACGACTGCATGGTATGCCAGTATCCATAGTTTCTGATCAAGACCCAATATTCACTTCACGATTTTGGGTTAGTTTGCAAAAAGCTATGGGCACGGATTTACGATTTAGTTCGGCATATCATCCTCAAACGGACGGACAATCAGAGAGGAATATTCAAACTCTTGAGGATCTATTAAGACTCTGTGTCCTTGACATCAAAGGAAGTTGGGACAAGTTCTTGCCATTAGTGTAATTCTCCTACAACAACAGTTATCAAGCAAATATCGGCATGGCTCCATTCGAGGCGTTGTATGGACGCAAGTGTCGTTCTCCAGTATGTTGGGATGAGGTTGGTGAAGCAATGTTGTTGGGACCCGAATTAGTACGTATGACTACGGAGAAGATTCAAATGATCCGCCAATGTATAAAAACCTCACAAGATCGACAAAAGAGTTGTGTTGATCTTCATCGAAAGGACGTGGAATTCAATGTTGGAGAACATGTGTTGTTACGTGTGGCTCCATGGAAAGGAGTTACAAGATTTAGAAAGAGAGGAAAGCTCAATCCTCGATTCATTGGCCCATTTGAAATCCTTGACCGAGTAGGAAATGTAGCCTATAGACTTGCTTTACCACCAAGTATGTCTCGTGTTCATAACGTTTTTCACATATCCATGTTACGTAAATATGTGGAGGACCCGAACCACATTATTGAGTTAGAACCAGACGAAATAGCGGAAGATTTAACGTATGAAGAGGTTCCTGTTCAAATCTTGGATAAGAAGGAACATATTCTACGCTCCAAGGTTATACCTCAAGTTAAAATTTTGTGGAGAAACCACGATGTTGAGGAAATAACTTGGGAATTAGAATCTGAAATAAACTCAAGGTATCCTCACCTCTTCGTCATACCAGGTATGTACCCTAATTTCGAGGACGAAATTTCATAAGAAGGGGAGGTTGTAAGACCCCAACTTTTATGAATAAAGATTAATTTTCTCTAAATATCATTTTTGAATATTATGGTGGGGATTTGATATAATGTTATAGTTGTGGGTAATATTTATAAATTTTGTAAAGTAAGCAAGTTGTTATAAAATATTTGTTTGGTCGGGGAATATTCTTTTTATCGGGGAATATTCGTACGACGACACAATCATTGGTGGACCCCATAACGAAATTATTGTCGGAGTTAGAAAATGACAAAATTATCTTTTTATAAAAATAACGGCGAAAGTTTTACCGTTAACTATTGAAATACCCGGTAATAAAGGTACAGTATTACGCGTGGTTGCATAGTAGTACACGGTATTGATTATTGATGCTTACGTGAGAAGTCACTCATTTATACTCAATTATTGCTACAGTAATTGTTGCATCATATCTCTTATATTATTGATTCAATTATTATCACAGTATCATCTGTATAATATGTTATATTATTAAATCAATAGTTGAGACGACAAGTTATAATGATGAATAGTTGTTGAAAGATTAAATATGTGTTGATTAAAAATAAAATAATTTATGGTAATATTTATTCAATCCTTGATGTATATAAGAAGTCTATTATGAGACGTTTGTGGTAAGTTTGGTTATTCTATGGGGGGGCATATGTCATCATCTAAGAGTCTCTTTCGCCAATAGTAATTACCTTTACCAGACGTCAAACCACTTGCCGTTTCATATTACAGGCGTCGAACCACTTGTTGTTTCACATTACAGGCGTCAAACCACTTGGTGTTTCACATTACAGGCGTCAAACCACTTTTTTTTCACATCAGCAGTCGTCAAGCCGCTTGCCTTTTCACATTGCAAGGGCTAAGCTAGAAATCTTCTATAAATAGAAGCCTAGTTCTTCATTATTTTTTACAAATTCATTCAAGCTATAGAGAGAGAAAGTATAGAGAGAATAAGAGAAAAAGAAGAAGTGGATTCTGTTACTACACTACTGCAGTATTCAATCTCCTACTAAGGTAAGGGATATTATTTGTTGTACTCGTAAGGGGTATTATTTCTTTCTTATTAATGAAGAGAACTTCTGTTATTCCATTCTTTATTATTCATTGGAATAACTCAGATACGCGGGCTACCCTATACTTGGTGAAATTCTTCTGTTATTCCATTCTTTATTATTATGTTGGAATAACATGTCTATGCAAAGTACTGCATACATGGTGAAATTCTTCTGTTATTCCATTCTTTATTATTTTGTTGGAACATCATGTCTGTGCGTTTACGCATGACCTGGTTCCGTTGTTTATTATTCTGTTGAAATATCATGTCTGTGCGTTTACGCATGACCTGGTTCCATTATTTATTATTCTGTTAGAATATCTTGTCTGTGCGTTTACGCATGACCTGGTTCCGTTATTTATTTCCTGTCTGTGCAGTCTATCGCATGCCTGGTGATTTCTTTTGTTATTCCATTCTTTATTATACTCAGTTGGTTAAAATTTTGACTTTTATACTCCATGAAATTAGTGGAATATCCTTGATATTTGCGCTTCATCCAGTATCTTTTCATGAAAATATTCTTCTGAGCATTCTTGAGTGTTACTCTACAAAGAAGTATCATGTTGACAATTTGGACGTTATTGGTTCCTGGATAAATTAATTCTTGAACTTATTTTATTGAATTATTATATCATTGTCATCATCCTCATGTTTATATTATGTTGAAAGTCATATGTGGCCTGTAATGCATAGATGGACTTGGTATGATTATGACCACGGATTATTCGGTATAATCATGACCGTAAAGTTACAAATGATATGGTAAAAATCATCATTGGCCCGTAGTGCATTGATGGACAGTTGTTGGCATGATCGCTTGACCATCGATGAAAACACGAATATCCTCGCCCGTAGTGCATGGATAATTTGTGGTTGTGATACTTAATGAATATCCTCGGCAGTAAAGTGCGGGGATGATGTGGATTATTTATTGTCGAGTCTCGGTGATAAAAGTATTAAAAAACCTTTTAAATCATAGAAGATAGTAGATTTTATATTCTACTTGACTCTTCTAATGGATTGCTTATTCCGCTGCAGTTAAACTTGATGTTTGTTATATTGTATCAGTTTAACATTTGTTGAAGGCTAACGATAATTTATTCTCGCATTATCTTAGTCATAATATTTCTTCTTGGGCTAGTTGAGCTCACCCTTTTGCTTTCATTGTTCTCTTTGAAATGAGAACGTAGCGAGGACTAATCTAGCAGTAGAGAGTGGCGCCTAGATGATAGCATTAGTAGTCCTCACTATTCTATGAAATAGTGTGATAATAAATGTATTGAGGACTTATTTTGAGTTTGAATCGCCAGAAGACAATATTTGTATTAAAACTCACGACTTATGTTGTATATTTAAGATTGTATTTCAGATTCGTACCATGTATTTGCATGCGACTCGTAATAAGTGATGTATACCTATTTTGGGGCGTCACAATAACTCACAATATTAACAACCAGATCATTCCAGGAAAGAGGGGACTTTCCGATAAGGACTTCTCCTTATTGGCGCGCAATTAGGTGACCATACCCATTTTCTCAACAGAACTTTCTAGACATTGTCAATAATGCAAATAATAATATGAATAACTTTGTCGTTTCAATTATTGATTTAATAATATAAAATATTGTGTAGATGATAATGTGACAATAATTGAATCAATAATATGAGATACTATGCATCAACTACTATTGTAATAATTGAATAAAACTGAGTGACTTCTTACGTAAGCATCAATAATCAAAGATAGTACTGTACAATACCGTGTGCTATTATATATGCAACCGCGCGTATTACTGTACTTTTATCACCGAGTATTTTAACACTTTAACGGTAAAAGTCGTGTCGTTATTTTTATAAAAAGGTTATTTTTGTCGCTTTCTAAATTCGATAATTATTCCGTTGTGGGGTCCACCAATAATTATGTCGTCGTATGGATATTCCCCGATAAAAAAAATATTCCTCGATCAAACGAATATTTTATGACAACTTGCTTACTTTGTAAAATTTTCACATATCACCCTTAACTTTATTCTTTTATCAATTTAACCATTTACTAAATAGAATAATAATTATAAAAAAATTGAATACTTTCATTTCATAAAATTCGGGGTCTTACAACATGCATAAAACACATATCTTACTAATTTTGATCAAAATTAGTTAGAAGGGACGATTTTGTAAAAAATAAAAACATTAACTATGACATTGTAAAATTTTAAATATTGACGTCTATGTTGCAATTCAATGTATAGGGGACATGCAATTTTGCAATTTACCCAACAATTAAAGTCTTAACATACCACTTCCGCGATTCAATTATATTATTTAATTATGAATTTTCTTTGTAATTTTTTGTCCTAACTATATTAAGTTCATTAGAAATGTATAATTGTATATTAAATCTTCTTTGTAATTTAATTCGTGTCCTAACTATATTAAGTTCAGTAGAAGTGTATAATAGTATTAAATTAAATCTAATATTATAATAATTACCTTCTCTGACTCTTAATAATTTCACAATACATTAAATTGATTATATTTATATTTGTGTAAAGAAATTTACATTATATAATCCAATTAGTTACTCTTAACAAATTCAATAATTTAGTAAGTATCTTCTCAAAAATATATTTACACTACATTTAATTAATTGAATAATTAATAAGTAAACAAAAAATCTTCAAGCATACCGGTCGTGTTTTGCTTGATTGGTTTGTATCAGTAAGTACAACATAAAGTACAAAATTCACAATCAGTAAAAACTACAAAAAATAAAAATAATAAAAAAATAAAAATAAATCAAAGGCATAGAAATTAATGAAGTTGATAACAATGAAATACAACGTCACCATCGTTGCCATCTTTGAAAACAATGAAAACCACTCCTCTTAATCTCAAACCCTAATTAATGGAGGTCTCTCTCCTCCTATTCAACCCATTTTTCCTCCTCCTAAATCTTTTTTCCTTGTGTTTTTTAGATGTGTATGAAGTTGTCGGCGCCTGTACCGCGACATAATCGGACTATTTTTCACCGGAAAATGGTCGTTGTGTAGGTATTTTTCACCGGAAAAAACTGCGGTAGTGAGTGGGAGGCCTCTCCCGTATTTGAGATTAAACCAAAAGTATATAAAGATCTTAGCTTTGATAGCATGTTGAAATATTCAACTAAAAACTAACTGCTACTAAGTGAAGAGATTTTTCAAGTATATATAGTGAGTCTTCTTGTCAAACTTAATTGATATGAGATTTTAACACACTAAATAGTTTTATGTGCATAAATTGTGCACAAAAAAATGTGCACTGCTCAATTTTTTTGTTGTTGCAAGTTCTACCATTCTAAATATGTTTACAAATCTTTGTTACTATTTATTACATAAGTTTTAGTACTATTTGTGTACATATAATTATTGCTTGTACACAATTTTTGTACATAAAATTATTCTTGAAATTATAAATAAGATTAATAAATCTTTTACATTATTTTTTAATTATTTAATACATGTTAACGCCAAGATCTTTCCTCACGTCCCAATCACGTAAGACGCGTCCGATATCCTGCACAGTTCAACAAGTCAACACCCAAAGCTTGACTATTGATTGACCGTAGAGGATATAGCTCCGTGAGAATGAGAAGACAATCTGATCGATCACAAGGTTAACAATGGAGGAAAATATCTAGTGTCTAGAGAGAGATAATAAAATGATTAAGTGTTGTTACTTTTAGATTGTGTGATCTTTGCCCCATATACTCCAAGCCCGGTTTACCATGTCACCCACTACTCTCTCGATTACGCACCCCACTCATGGTCATCTCAAATTGACCGCATGATGCAAATTTCACCCACTACTTTTGGCCTTTGTTTTTTCACCACGCATTGACTATCATCTCATCCACATTAATGTTTTGCAGATAAGACAGTCAATTGTCATATTCTTTCATCGTTACCGGTCAAAACCCAAAAAGTAAATACTATTTGTCCAATGGATCAGCCCAAAGATTCGGCCCAACCACTCAAGACACAATAAATACAACTCAAGGAAAGAGCTCAACCGGTTCGGCCCAATACGAAAAGTATCACGGCCCAACAATACATGAAAAATATTGTTTGTATAAAATATTTGTGCACATAAATTAGTAAATATTTGTGCACAAAAATATATACATGCTAAGCCAATCTTGTTTTTGTACGAAAAGGCTACAGATTTAAAATCCTAGTAATATTTCTTCCGTTTCAAGTTAGACATACATTTTTTAATGCATTCTAATATCATAAATATATTTATATTCTTCATTGGACTATAGAATGTTATGAAATTTTTAAAACAATCATTCTGTTTACTATCATGCCTCCACTACTACATTCCATCCCTTATTAGGAATAAGTCTAATTGAAAAAATAAAATTATCTTTAAAATCATTATTTTACAAATATATATTTAATATTAGAATGAAAAGAGTAGTGGAGATAAAAATCTCATTTTTGGACTGAAATACTTCACATATTTAAAATATGCGTCAACCATTTTACCTGATCAGTGGGTGACTAATCCGCTTAATGAAATGTAAATAGATTTAATTTAGTTTCGTTTTTTCTTTAGGTTTAGAAATACTCCCGGTGAGTAATGGCTGTTTTCCGGGAGGATTTGGTTTTGATATAAAATGAAAACAAGCTATTTTTTCTTATTTGAACTTGTTTGTCTTTTGCTGTTTAATTTGCTGCATGCATGCAGTTAGGTTTTACGTACGACTGTCTCTGTCCCTATAATGTGTCCAGAATCACCAATCATACTTGTACTCCTCTAGCATCTCTTGCGTGTCATTTAGTATAATTTATTGAAATATAGCCATGATATTTAATGTTTATGTATATATGAGCATGCTTAATGGTTGTTTGACTTGAAATCATATGAACCAAAAGGTCACACTTTATAGATAAAATTCTCATTTATATATATATATATATATATATATATATATATATATAAATATATATATTAAAAGAATGTATATTGTTAAAGGGGTATTTAGAAACCTATAAATATGTTTCAAATCTACCCAAAATTTTACTTCAAATTCAACTTCAATCCTTCTCAAGTTCTTAAAAATTACATTCATTCTTCATTCATTAAAAAATTATAGAGAGTTTAAATTTTGTTAGTTCGTGGAACTCTTTCATTGAAGTGTTTCTTGTGAGAGTTGAAGACCATTTTATCCTGGAAAGTAGACGTCCAATGTTCCATCCGTAAGCACCAATAGCGGGGACGAAATCTGCTTTAAGGAGAGACTGTCACACAGTTGACTTGATTTTAAAAATTTGTCAATTGCATCTTGTAAGTCATTATTATAAAATTGTTTATTTTCTAATTGGACTTAATTAAATTGGTATATATAATAATACTTTGGTATAACAATTTTAATATCCGAACAAGTAACCGAATTACCTAATAACCGAATTACCAAATTACCGAATTTACTATTCGGTTATTCGGGTAATAACCGAAATTAAGATATGAGGATTCTGAGAATTCAAGATCGAGAACAAATTTGAGATCAGGCCAGGTTCTGAGAGATCGATTTGGTGAAAGAAGATGAGAGTAGACTTTCGATTTAGTGAGAGAAGATGAGAGATGAGAGTAGATTTTGTAATAATAGTAGTAGATGAAGATGACAATTATAAGTTCTCCAAGATCTGATCTCATTTTATTCTAAGAGCATACTGTCGATTTTGTAATAATAGAGAAGATAAGATAGATGAGAGCATATTTTGCACCACCAAATGAGAGATGTTTACCGCCATGCACAGATATGGAGAAGAAAGGTGGAGGAATATTAGAGAAGATGAGAGATGTTTATTTTTTTTCGAATTGCTTCTTCCTATCTCTTTGTAGTTTCCTCTTGTTGGACTTGGCGCCTAATAGTACAAGATTAACATTCAAGTGTAAAATTGACAAACAGTGGCCATTGCAATAACAAAGCAGGCAAGTAGACTAAATATCTATTAATTAATAAATGCGGTAGATTTTTTTATTTTGGATATTCGGTTTAACGGAATAACTAATATTCAAACCCAAACCCGAAAAGTAAAAATAAATTCAGATATAACCGAATTATAAAAAATAACCGAATAATCGAAATAATTCGGTTTAAAAAATTCGGTTTAGTTCGGTTATTCGATTTTATCCGTTTTTTGCTCAGTTCTATCAACGGCAGAGAAACAAATCAATGGCAAATATATATATATATATAAATATATATATATATATATATATATATATAGTACGGTTCAAGTCCGGACTCCCGGACTTTCTTAAAATACAGACCCTTTAAAAATATATTGATCCGAAAGTCTAATCTAATTCCGAATTGGACTCTTTAACTAATTCACATTTAGGACTTCTATCCGAATCTATTTAGTATATATATATATATATATATATATATATATATATATATATATATACTAGCAAGTTTAGATGCGTCTCCAAAGACTATGGACAATAGAATTTATCCCAATCTTTAGACGATCCAGATGATTTATTAGGATGAACGAAAAATTCAAAATCATTTGTATTTTGTTATATAGATATATATACTTGGGCTTTACAAATTAATTATGGACTTTAATTACTATCCAAGGAGGATCCAGAGAACTTCTTTGTTCTTTCAATCTTGGTGGTGAAGGCAAGTGAAAATCAAAATCATCAAAGATAAATGCATACATTTCTGTAGTATTAATTCTAATAACTTGTCAAAGTCATGGTTTATGCTATTGGGTCATGTGTAAAGATGATTGACTCGTCAAAAAAAAAAAGATTGAGAGATAGCGGTCACGCATTTGATATGGTTAAGCTGCTTAGCTCCCAAGTGATATATCATGCCCTAGATTTTACCAACTACGTACGAACATATATCGAGACTAAAATCCAAAACTCTCCGCTGCTGTCCCTCAAACTACCTTACTCATTACCCTCATCATTTTTCTGCTACAATGCATAAGCTAGTTTGCCAAGCAATTTTTAAGTTTTGAAACTCTATTTATGAAAAATGACCTCCATAATACAAACAAGGATTACCAATTAAGACCTTCGGAAAGAACACCATTAAACGAGGGAAAATTGGGAACATCATTACACATATATACACTTTTTGATAAGGAATCGAAATGGACAGATTTCCTACCACCTATGAATACAAAGTAACGTATATAGCTGCACTCCCTGGATCCTGAAGCAAGCAGCCACAAACAACTCTATATGATGAGTTGAAGTTTGTTCCATGGTGCAGGTAATGAAGGAATTTCATGTAATGTTAGAATTTGAAGTAAGTAGTCAAACGGGATCAGCTTTACACTTGTGTTGTCAGGCTTGAGGGTACTCCTCGTAGTTGTAGTAGATGTGTTCTAAGGCTGCAATGGTTCACCTGTTTCATTAACTTGTGTCAGTTCTTCGCACTGTAAGACACAATATAGAATTTCAATAATAATGAACCTGTTTGTGTTAGCTTTTTAAAATCTGGTGTTATTGTTTTATAGAATCGAATGGCAAACTTCATATGTTGGGTCGCCTTATATGGTCTAAAATCTAAATAATTAGATTATAAGTAGCCTGAGAGAGGGGGGGGAGGGTTCCAGATTTTCAGAATCCAGATCATTATTCAGCATTTTAGAATTCAATGTGCTTTTCAGCTTATTTGTCTTCCTTGAGCAATTTAAAATACAATATAATATAAATCCAAACATTTCTCTGGCAAACAGAAATCTAAGCAACTCCAAATAAGAAAAATTAAATCATGTCCAAAAGGCCAATGTGTTGCTGGTTAGAACAAAGTTTGTAAGAAAATGTTAAGATTTTCACAAGCGGAAAAAGGAAGCCATCTTTTCAACTTAAAGCTTCATGTTTCCCTGAAAACGTGCAGGATCTGTTTCGAATTCATAAAGTAAATGAAAACAAAACCTAACAAGGAAGAGGAAAGGAAAATGAAAAGTAAATCAAATAAGAAATTTTATGGAAAAACTAATGAAATACTCACTGTAGTTGACACGTTTTACTGATTACACCATTAAACTTTTAATTTTTCAAATTACCACACTAAACTAATTATTATTTTGAAATTTGGTCATTCCGTTAAAAAAAATAAACGGACGTTAATTTTTTATCGACAAAACTAATGAATTACCTACTGTAGTTGGCACGTTTTACTGATTAACTTTTAATTTTTCAAATTACCCCATTAAACTAATTAATATTTTGAAATTGGATCATTCTGTTACAGACCTCACGAGTGTTAAATCGTTTCAGTTTTTATCCTACGTAGACGAGAAAAGGACAAAAAGAAAATAAACAAATTTGATTTATTCTCTCTTCCTTCCTCTCATCTCTCTCCTCCCCCTTTTCTCCCCTTCTTCCAAATCAAATAGATCTGCGTATTTTCTGTCTCTAAAATCTATGAAAATTCCTAGCTAGATCTGAATACCCAAAACTAGGGCTGTAAATGGTAACCAAAAAATCATATTCGTCCGCATCTGTATTAAAAAAACGGATATTATTCGTATTAAAAAAACGGATATATCCGTTTTCGGTTTAAAGGCATCCGCAAATAAACGGATAGGAATACGGATATAGGTGTATTCGTATTCGTTTAAAATCCGACCGTAAATATATCCGGTAGATAGCGGATATTCGGATTCGGATCCATATCCGAAATTCGTATACAAATAACTTATATATATTAATTATTATATAATAAGCAAACTAATTTTTTTAAAGTGGCATTCCTTATATAATAATTAGTTTTCACCATCATACAAAAATTATTTTTAAAATGCATCATTTCACTTCTAAAAAGTAAGAAATAACACTTTTATTCTAATATTAATAAACTAAAATAAATTGATTCAAGTATAGTTAATAGATTTTTACTATTATAAAGTTAAAATATCTAAATGTATCATTTATCAAGAAAATTATATATTAGAAGAAGAAAACTATAGTTATTAGCTTGTTATAAGTTTTGTACTTTCAAAACTTACTTGCAATGTTGAGAGGCCGGAACAATGAATAATATAATTTTATTGTTAAAATGTGTTGAGTTCGAATTAATTTAGAATTAATCTAGAAGGAGGTTGAATAATTAATTCACGTTTATGAATTTTCGGGTGGACGGAGTATTTATCACTTTCATTTGCCTAATTATTTAAAAATTAGAAATCCAAATATTTAAAGCAAGTCCAAAGTAAATTTTGGATCAAGTTAGATAAACTAGTTATCAGCTGTGTTACTCGGACTCTTCACTTTGCCCTGAAGTACCCGTGTCCGACACCGTGTCCAAAAATTGGATACTTCACTTGGATACTTCACTTTAGTGTAAAAAATTGGCAAAATTGAGAAGTACCAAGTGTCGGATACCGTGTCCAACCGGACACTCCATCCGAGTCCGAGTAACACAGGTTATCAGTTGTCACATATACATTATAACTCGCACTCTTCATAAATATAATGAAACAAAATGAACTTTTTATAACTATGTAAATTGTAATCTATGTATTGAGGATAAATATAAATAAAAGTTCTCATAAACATATTATTAAAGTTTTAATCAAGTATTTGAAAAAAAAATATTAAATATTCAATGTAAACTTTTGAATCTAATTACAAATTATAAATATTCATACACATTACAGTATTACTCCACACACATAAAATGGACATCTAAACATTAATAAGTAGAGCATTCATTTTGAAATTTAGGATTTCAAAAATGCTGAAAACTTATTGGCAAAAAGCACTTTTACCCAACTGTGGTTTTAGTGTTTTAAGCAATTAGTCATTGTGCTTTTAAAATATTCAATTGACCCACTGTGCTTTTTAAAAATGTACAATCAAGCCATTCCGTCCAATTTCTTGGACGGACGTTAAATAATTACACACGTGGCATTGAAAAAAAAATTAAAAATCATTATTTTCTGATGTGGCAAGCCAGTCAGCCAAATTCTTAATACTATTGAGCCACTGCACTTAAAAAAAACAATTAGCCCACTGTGGTTTTAAAAAATGATATTGATATTTATTATCCAACCCTTTTCTTCTTGTTCTCATTTTCTTTTGTTTGACGGCAACTATGGTGGAGATAGTACAGATCTGATTTTTGTTTTTGACCAAACAGATCTGATTTTTGTGATATTGATTTTGTGATATTGATTTTTGAGATAGTACAGATCTGATTTTTGTGACCAAAAATAAAAATGATATTGATTTTGTTTTTGACCAAACAGATCTGACGACAACTATGGTGGAGAAAGTTTTCACAATCCAGATCTGATTTTTGTTTTTGACAAAACAGAGATGGCAGATCTAAGTATAAAAATGGTCGAGCGTTCTGGGATCTAGAGTTGTTAGAGATGACGATGTTGGCTGAATCTAGACTAGGAACTGGTGTAATATTGATGATGATGAGATTGGCGACTATGTACTAGCGTTTGTTGGTGGTGGTGGGTGGTTGGCAATTTGGATGGTGGTGGTGGGGGGTGTTGGTGGTGGTGGCAAAGTGGGAGAGGTATGGTGGGTGGGTATTTTAAAATTTATAAGTATTTTAAAACATAAAAGTATTTTTATTTTTACTTTTAAAATAAAACATACATATTATGAATATTATAATATTAATTTTATTAATATCATACATATTATAAATATTTAGGTAAACAAAAGAATAAAAATAAAATATAAAAATATTTTTATTTTTAAAATTTTATAAGTATTTTAAAACATAAAAGTATTTTTATTTTTACTTTTAAAATAAAACATACATATTATAAATATTATAATATTAATTTTTATTAATATTATACATATTATAAATATTTAGGTAAAGAAAATAAAACATAAAAATATTTTTAAAACCACAGTGTGCTAATTGTTTTTTTTTAAAGTGCAGTGGCTCAATAGTATTAAGAATTTGGCTGACTGGCTTGCCACATCAGAAATAATGATTTTTTAATTTTTTTTCAATGTCACGTGTGTAATTATTTAACGTCCGTCCAAAAAATTGGATGGAATGGCTTGATTGTACATTTTTAAAAAGCACAGTGGGTCAATTGAATATTTTAAAAGCACAGTCACTAATTGCTTAAAACACTAAAACCACAGTGGGGTAAAAGTGCTTTTTGCCAAAACTTATTTGAATTATAGTTTAGAACATTGATTATTGTATTTAAATATTTATTAAAAATAAATAAATTAACATTCATTCATTAATAAACTATATTTTAAAACTCTTTTTTTTGTTCTGGTTATAGTTAAGGTTGTAAATGGTAACCGAAAAATTCATATTCGTCTGCATCCGTATTCGGGAAAAAAATGGATATTATTCGTATTCGAAAAAGAGGATATTATCCGTATTCGGTTTAAAGATATCCGCAAATAAACGGATACGGATACTACTGTATCTGAATTCGTATATATCCCTTTACACCCCTATCCAAAACATTGAATTGAGTTTCAAAGTTCAACATTAGATATAACAATGTAGTCTGAATCCCCAACAACAACAACAGATGAAGTAAATGGTGTTGCAGTAGATTTCTTCCCTCACCTCCGACTATCAGCAGCCTTAATTATCTCTCCAAACTCCTTTCATTCACTCTCGATCGCCTCCAAGGTCCACTCCTTCCCCAATCTCTATATATATATCTATGTGTGTGTATATATGCATGTGGTAGTAATATTTGGTTAAATTGATTTTGTTGGGATTGCATTTATGATTTGATAGGAGACTGAGTTTTTACGGATAGATGCGGAGATAATTCAGAGGCAGATACAAAATATTGTTGTCAATTACCGCGTTTTCATTTCTACTACTGATGCATTGTTTTTTATTCGCGAGAAAGTTTTTTCTATTGATAAACATGTGAGATTAGAGTACCCAAAATATTTTGATTTTTTTGCTTTCTCTTAAAAGTTATTAATTATTTTTTGCCACATAAGTAATGTTTTTTATTTTTGAATTTCTTTTTCAGAGCCATATAGATAAAAAAATTAATGTCTGCTTATTTTTTTAACAAAATGACCCAATTTTAAAATATTAATTAGTTTAATGGGGTAATTAAAAAAATTAAAAGTTCAATGGTGTAATCAGTAAAACGTGCTAATTACAGTGAGTAATTCATTAGTTTTGTCGATAAAAAATTAATGTCTATTTATTTTTTTTAACGGAATGAACTAATTTCAAAATAATAATTAGTTAAGTGGGGTAATTTGAAAAATTAAAAATTCAATGGTGTAATCAGTAAAATTACAATGGGTGTTTTATTAGTTTTGTCGAAATTTTATCAACGGCCAATGCACTTGAGTCATTTAGCAGTATACTTTATATTGAATTTCTTAAAAGTATATTAAAGGTTTTTCTTATTTTCACTTTCCTTTCTAGTATTTACTTTCCCAAGTTCCAAAGGAAGCATTAGGGAAAACTGAAACTGCATTGTTACCTGCATGGTTGTCAATGTCGACAACAAATCTCTGCACTGATCAAGCGAATCACGCTCTTTTGTGGTTATGCTTGCAAGTTCTGACGCCAAAGAGTTCACATGCTCGACCTGTTAATGGTGATAAGCAATGGAAACAATCAAATAATAGAACAAATGCCACTAAAAAATAACTAAATTATGTCAAACATGGCTTAGGTAACCTTCATTTATGGATATGGCTTAATAATTTATCTAGTAGTTTATGAGATTAAGGAACATATCAAAATAAACATAAAGATGGCAAGAGAATTTAAAGGGTGAAAAAAGAAAAGACATTTTCACAGATTAAAGAATTATAGATATGCAAACACCATAATTCCCCTTGTTAAGTTGACCTAATAAAGAACTTCACATATTAGATAAGATGCAACAGTCATCAATAGTTGGGATAAGCACAACACCATAAGTTGATAAACGACTTTTGAAGCATACAGCAGTTACATATAGATACGACACGAAAGAAAATCGATACGTGATAATTCAGCATTTTCATAAAAAGTAAGATACAACTCTTTTTGTGAAACTGTTATACAACCATAATGCTACGTTTGGATTGAAAGAATGGAATGAAGAGTGGAACCATTCTAGTTAGAATGAGTTATTCCATGTTCTCCCTCCCCCAAGGAACCAAACACAATTTTTTTCATTCAATAGGAATGAGTAATTTCATTCCCACCTTCATTACTCCAATTAGGGGTAAGCTGTGTTACTCGGACTCGCCATTTTTGGCGGAGTACCCGTGTCGACCACGACAAAGACGGGAAAAGGGATCCGTGACGGATTCGCCACGGAATCCGGATACGGCAGGTGATTCATCGAAGGAGAATAAAAAGAGGCAAGGAAGGAGGAGGAAGAAGAAAGAGGAAAGAGAAACTTACTATCACCGTTTTCTTCTTCTTCTCCAACGAGTATCTCAGCCTTTTTCTTCTTCTCCAACACAACGAGAGAACACGAGAGAGAACAAAGAACGAGATCTGATTTCAGATCTTGATTTAAAATATCCTGAAAAATTACAGTTGGGTACCCCATAGTTTTTATAATTTTTTAATTTAGTCCTTCAAGTTTTCTAAAAGTTCAAAATAGCCCTTGGAAAATTACATACCAGCCCCTGTAGTTTTGTTTTCTTTCATTTTATCCCCTGAAGTTTCAGTAATTTCAGTTCTGCCCCTATTTCTTTATATTTTTGCACTTCAGCCCCCTGAAGTTTCATGATAAATGCATGTCTATATGAATTTGGACAGTATAAACATTATTGTTAAAAAATCATAACATACCGTATCCCCGCACCCGTGTCCAAATTTGGATCCATATCCACGTATCCTCTATTTTTTGACTTCACGTATCCGATACCTAGATTCGTACCCGCACCCGAGTCCGATTAACACGAGGTGAGCAATCCGGTTATAACCGAACCGAATAGCTTATTCAGTTATAACCGAAAACCGAAAACCGAAAACCGAAATCTTCTTAATTTCAATATCCGAACAACTAACCGAAATCCGAATTAACAGTTCAGTTATTTCGGTTAATAACCGAAATTAATATCCATTTTATCAAACAAAAGACGTCAACAACAATATGCAACAGTAATACACAAAATGACTAAACGAATTAGCCCCTTTGTAGTGATGGCGTTGTGATTGAATTTGAAGCGGAGGAGAAAGAAGGGGTTATTTATAATTCCATACTACTCTACCACAAATACATATAAAATTACACAATGAAGGTCCTAGCCATAAGCAACTAAGAAAGTTGATACAGAGGAGTGAGGACTATAAAATAATAGAGATTTAAAAAGAGTCGTGAGCCGACGTACCTGCGTTTGCCGTCTGAGGTAATGAAATGATGCCGCCGTGAAATTTTTGCAGATCGGAGTGAGGCGAAGAACTCTGACGATTGGAATGCTAATACGGATATATATATATATATATATATACACACACCTCTCAAAGACTTGAAAATTCACTTTAATCTACAACTCTTCTAAGAATATGAACAAGGAGACTTGTAATAATTTCAGCTGTTCACGAAACGGAACAATTAACAAACTCATATCCTTAACAAACCCATCAAGAAAATCAACAATCTTCGTAAACCGCAAATGCAGAGGGGGCGAGGGGGCGGAGGCGGAATCATAGAGAGGCCGGAGGTGGAAGGCTGAGGTCAGAGTGGGGGAGAGGCGGATTTTGGGATTTGGGTTAGGGCTGGGAGGCAGTCGGCAGAGGCTAGAGATAGAGGCGAGAGCAGAGTCTTTAGTCTTAAAAGTCTCTTAAAGATAAGTCTTTAATTTTTTTTTAATTAAAATGCCTATTCGGTTATTTGGGTAACCGAATATTACAATTTTAGTATCTGTATTAAAACCCGAAAACCGAATAGTAAAACGATTATAACCAAATTGTAGAAAATAATCGAATAACCAAAATAATTCGGTTAAAAAAATTCGGCTATTCGATTTTATCTGTTTTTTGCTCAGTCCTAACTCCAATCCAAACGTAGCATAAGTTCAAAACGTAAGTTCATTTAAAATACTAGTGTGGTATTAAAAAAATACCAAAATGTAGGAACTTAACATTTGCATCAAATATAGAATAAAGGTGATAGCTTAGTGGTAAGGCCTCTAGGGATTCAATCCTGCAGAAATTTCAACACAAGTAATATAGCAAAGGTTCCCCTAGTTCCCCTCATGGCCCCTCCTCCCCCAAGATCTCCCTTGGCCATAAATGTAATAAAATAGAATGCTCAAAAAAATATACATTTGCATCAAATATCATCATTTTCTCCAGTATTAAGACTTATTTATTAGCAACTTACCGGTACAAAGCTAAGAAATAGGAATCGAACATTATATCAAAAAGACCGTAGTCATCTCCGAGCCACAAAAAAGGAACCTATAAACTTCGAAGAGAAAAACGCCCATCACTAGACAAGACATAGCATATGAGTCCCCTTGTGTATCCCTAGAGTATACAGAAGTATCTGAAATTAAAAAGACAAAAAATAATAAAACTGAAGTCCCCAACAATATCTATTACACATCCAGAAGTATCTATGAAATATCAGTACCAAATACGTCAACCTTCTAAAAAATTCATCCTTCATAGTGAAAAATCCAACTCTGACGTGAAAGGTAGACCAAACCCCTGGGGGTGGCCAACCTGAGCTAGAACAGTGCCTTTTTCAGCCTAAGCCTGTGTTTCTAGCCTATACAGTTAACTAAAAAAATCAGTCTTGGAGGTGCATCAATTTTCCCTACCACTTTGGACAGGCTACCCAAGAAGGAAGAAACGACATGGAAGTCTGAGAATTAGAGCTCCATAATGTGGTAATAGCTTTTGGATACTCAAAAGATATTGGATTGGTAGCTAGAGCTGGGGTTGGTGTTCTAGATGTCCCTCGACTTGCCCGCGATACACAAAAAATGTGTTTCTTAGCTGAATAGGGTAATTTGTAGTTTATGTATACTGCTTATTCCTTGGGTCATAAACTAGGATACCTAATTTATTTGATCCACGCTTTCAATGAAATAAGTACTCTGTTACATGAGCTTCGCTACTAGGGAAAAATACCCAATTTGGGCAACATCACCTCCCGCAAAGTATATAATTGATTTGGCTAAAATACAACTCGAGACAGCAATTATCATGATTCTCACCACCACTACCACCACGATGAGAAGGAATACTTTGAACCCTGAAGAATGGAAATTAGAGAGAACAACCGGTGTTCTAAAAAGCGGCCTAGGAGCTAGGCCCCTCCTGGGGCCTCACCTAGGCCAAAAAATCCCTTCAGAAAATTAGGTAGGGCCTAGGTAGGTGGGTGAGCGGGCTGGACTAGGCGGCGCCTAGGAGGAGAAGTTTTTTTTTTATTTTAATGACTACTCAAATCAGATCTTGATATATTTATTTTTCTAATGATTTACCATATTCATAATGCAGGTTGTAGCATATCAAATCACATCAAGAAGTGAACAAGATCAAGTCAAAATAGATAATTTTATTATGGCAAAAAGCACTTTTTCACCACTGTGGTTGTAGTGTTTTAAGCAATTAGTTACTGTGCTTTTAAAATATTCAATTAGCCCATTGTACTTTTTAAAATGTTCAATCAACCCATTCCGTCCAATTTCTTGGACGGACGTTAAATAATTATACACGTGGCATTTAAAAAAAATCAAAAAATTATAATTTTTTGATATGGCAACACAAAAAAAATAATAAAATAAAATCATTGATTATGTGGCAAAAAATAATTAAAATAATAATAAAATTAAAATAAATATTTTAATTTATTTTTTAATAACTCAAACTTTGTTCATCTTCCTCACCAAAATTATCCTCTCTCTCCTCCCACTTGCCCAAGCGTCTTCACAGCAAGAATTGGTGATCGTCGGATTGAAAACCAAACCAGCCGATCACGGAGAGGAAGAAAAACAGGCACTTCCTTCATATAACCACAACAAAATTAAAAAAATCTCAACTTCCTCTACCACAATTAAATTACCCTCCTTCTTCATTTTCTCTCTAAAAATGCTCAAATACCATAAACGAGAACTCATTTAGCTATTGAACTACTTAAAAAATCTCATTTTTGACAAAAGGATCAAATTCGGGACAACTCCGCCATGGTGCACCGCCACAAATACGGTGGAGGAGGTGTTATGAATTTTTATCCCCATCTACATTTTCTCTCTTGAAATTAACAACTGTTTCTATTTTTGTACTCGTTTGATCCATCTAATTGTCCCTATATATATCTATTGGAGTGTTTATCGATATATATTTCAGGGTAATTGATTCAATTTTAGGGTCAGGATGGCTTCTTCGAAGTCATGGCTATTTCTGGCTCCGACTTATCGCTCCTTGGAAAGCTATTGGGATACCGACGATGACGCCCCCGGTCCCCGCTGCAGTCACACTCTCACCGCCGTCGCCCCAACTAAATCTCACGGCCCTCGCCTCATCCTCTTCGGCTGCGCTACATCCATTGAAAGCGGCGGCGCCTCCTCCGCTCCCGACATCCGTACATAAAACATCAAAATATTTTTATTTTTAAAAATTTTATAAGTATTTTAATTTTTATTAATATTATACATATTATAAATATTTAGGTAAAGAAAAAGAAAGAAAATAAAACATAAAAATATTTTTAAAACCACAGTGGGCCAATTGTATTTTTTTTAAAGTGCAGTGGCTCAATAGTATTAAGAATTTGGCTGATTGGCTTGTCACATAAGAAATAACTTATTTTAAAAAAAAATTCAAAAGCCACGTAGGATAATTAGTGCAATTATTTAACGTCCGTCCAAGAAATTGGACGGAATGGGTTGATTGAACATTTTTAAATAGTACAGTGGGCTAATTAAATATTTTAAAAGCACAGTAGCTAATTGCTTAAAACACTACAACCACAGTGGTGAAAAAGTATTTTTTGCCATTTTATTATACTCCCTCCGTCCCATAGTTATAGGCTGATTTTCCATTTTGAGATGTCCGAATATATAGGCTACTTACTATTTATAAAATTTAGTTGGTTCTTTGTTTTACTTTTATGCCCTTATAATAAATATTCAATCATTACTTTTTTTTTGAAGAAACAACATTCAATGTCATTATTTTTATCACCACATTTAATGTTGTTGTATTCTCTTTGGTTAAAGTTCTATGGTTATGGATTTTAATGGTCAGTACACGTCAATCAATAAAGTTGAGAGTTCCAGTGTGATAAGTAAGGAGTAATTAACTTATTCATTAATTCCATATTAAGGGGTATATGTGAAAAATTATGTTAAAAATTGTCATTTAAACAGATTTTCTTAAACTACGTGCCAAAAGAAATCAACCTATAACTATGGGACGAAGGGAGTAGTTGTTATTTTTTGAACTTGTATCAACTTCAAATTATATAAATGATTATATATTTGTAATATTTAGTTTAATTCAATATAATTCTTAAATTTATGTTTAGTTTCTTAAGTTTTAATATTGAATTGAAATCTTGAAATTTTAAATTTTATTATTGAATAGCAATCTTGTTTATGAATAAAACTAATACGTTAAAATGTGTTTGAACTTTAAGCAAATGCCTTTATTATCTTTATTATAGATTATTTTGCTTTATATTATTGTTTTGTTTGGATAAATATAAGATAAAATATTAAAATTGGTTTAAAATAAAAAATCCCGCCTAGTCCATTTTAGAACATTGAGGACAACACCTTGTAAATAGAGTAAGTAACCTAATACAGTTTATTGGATAGTAACTTAACACAAGACAATGTGTATTGCCACTTATTCATTTGAGCCAGTTTTAACAGATAAATCTCCTACACCTTGAAGACCAAATGCATCTCCATTACAGAGCAATAAGTTGATCCAAAAGTTAAAATTACCAAACAACCATTGCGTCAGTTAACAGCAAGTAGGCATGATTTTAAAAATTGGAAAGAAGAAAAAGGTTGAGGATATAGTCAGGCTACATATGACCACAAAGTGGAAACTAGAGAGGAGAAAAATAAAGGCATATTAACAACCACAAGGTGAAGATTCCTATGAAATCCTTTTAAAATGGAATAGCTCCATTCCATTTTCTACGGCAACTGAAATGTTAAATGAGGACACTGATGAAAAGGAAACTTCAAGTTTTCTAGTATTTGATCTAGATTATTAGTAATTTTAGAAATGGTAGTAAAGGAAACAAGGGACCTGAAACCTCAGTAAAACGATCTCCATTGTAATCGAGGAGAGATAAGTATTGTCATTTAAAGAATGATAATGTCACTATTATCAGCTGAAAACCTAAGCAACTAATGCTCACTAGTCTATATAATCCTAACTTCCTAAGCAACTAACTAATTCTCACTAGTCTATCATCCGATGCTCACTACTTCAGATATCTGTCTCTATATAATGATTAGGAGCATAAAGATATTCTTTAAATGACAATACTTATCTATAATAACAATACTTTAGCTATCTGCACATTTGCAAGTCAAAATAACATGGTTCAAAGAAGAGGGTTACCGAATTATAGGCGACTCAATTTGGTTTCTTTAGTCACCACTCAGATAACAAGACACAAAATGTAATCTCAAACATAATCAATGTAAAGGTTGTGCATAGGTGAAATTTCGCCCTAACGGGAAGAAACAACACAGAAATAAAGATGAAATAACAATGTAACAAAGGGAATAATAATAATAATAATAATAATAATAATAATAATACCAAAAAATGGGACTTTTTTTGTGGGACACAGAGTAATAATAATAAATAAATAAAATATGTATACTTTATACCAAATTAGCAAATAATAATATTAATAAATAGATGTGTATAGGGTCATACTAACTTATCAAAACATAATAATTTACTGCGGAACAAGAAGAATATTATTATGTAGAGGAGTAGGATGAGGATTGATTTATACCTATTTAGCTTCTTTTGTTGTGTTTATGTACTTTTTAGAGTTTCTTAATAACGCATTTTTAATTATTATGCAATATAGCATTAAACAAGTCTTTCTGTATTATCATTTGGAAAATGATATGTATAATAGAGGGTGTTTTAGTGTTTATCTTATTCTTGTTGTTGGTCTTTTAATTTTTTTATAAAAAAAATCATAATTTATTTAAAATTTTTGAAGCTCCTAACTAGCATAATGGGTGTGTATCACCTCATACCAAAACCGAGTCAAAAGAAAAAATAAAACCTAGTTCCCTACCGCAATATTGAACCATGCAAAATTAACAATACAAATTGTTCTAGCAAAAGCTATCAATTTACGTTGCTTAACATGTAAAGTGAAAGAAATGAAAGAAAATGCATAAACAAAAGTTAATTTTCATGTCCCAACAAACTTTATTCCTAATCCACCATCTTTGATCATTCAATCCTAAAAGTAGTAATAAACAAAAGTATTATTCCAAAATAAGAAATTATGGCTAAACCAAATTTTCCAATAACCATAACAAACAAAACAGAGAATTAAAAAAATAATGAAATTAACCTTTATCAGTGAAGTGAAAATCGAAGATGCCATTGGTTGCATTACATCATCTGCTGACTTGATAGCATCTTTCAAATTTTGAATATCAGCCTGTGGATAAGAAGCGAGTTTCAATCTCCATATGGACATTAAATGCATTGGGGATGTTATCATAATATTTACTTAGTACATACCCTTGCGCCACTAACAACGGGAAGACGGAGAGTGCTGGCCTCCAAAGCTTCAATAGCCCCACAAAGGGAACTGGAGTGATCCGTATCAAGAAGATCCCAATTCTCCAAATAAAGCATCTACATTCATTAGTTAATGTAGTCTTATAAAAAAGTAATGGTTCAACTGACAATTAAAATAAAACCTACTGAACAACAGAACAAGCATGCATCTCAATGACTTGTTAAGATTAAGAAGGAAGAAACGAGTCCAACAGCTTTGAGGATGGTGACAACTTCTAGTCACCTGGATCCCCACTCAAGCTGCCAACTAAAAACATGTAAACAGTATAAAATGCATTTTGATCACAGAACTCCTTGTCCTAAGATAGTCTCAAATACAATAGTATTATATAGGCAAGATATTGCCGCAAGTAAAATTTGATATTTCCACAAGATTTCTCTCACATGAGTGTGAAACTCATTTACTATTATGTGAGGACCTTCTAGAACTCTGCTTGTGGAAATATCAATTCCATATTATATATACTTCAGAATGAAGGCTAATTGAAGACTAAAAAAAAATATCCAAAAATAAAATATAGACTCAAAAGTATCGTAAACAAAATTGGATTTTTAACCACAACTAGTATTATGAGAGAATACTTTTGGCAAAAAGCACTTTTTCACCACTGTGGTTATAGTGATTTAACGAAATAGCCACTGTGTTTTTAAAATATTCAATTTGCCCACTGTACTTTTTTAAAATGTTCAATCAGGCCATTCCGTCAATTTTTTGTAACTGCCGTTAACAAATTGCTTACGTGGCTTTTAAAAAACAAAATAAAAAAATGACATGATAATTACGTGGCAATAGATTAACAAATCTGTTTTTTAAATAAAATAAAAAATGACATGGTAATAACAACAAATCTGTTTTTTAACAAATTCTGTTTTTTTTAAAAAATCTGTTTTAAAAAAAAAATATTTTTTTTAAAAAAAACTGTTTTTTAAAAAAACAATTTTTTAAAAAAATCTGTTTTTTAACAAATTCTGATTTTAAAAAAAATTTCTGTTTTTTAAAAATAATTATATTTTTAAAAAATCCGCTTTTTTAAAAAATCTGTTTTTAACAAATCTGTTTTTAATTACGTGGCAAATCTGTTTTTAACAAATCTGTTTTTAATTAAAAATCTGTTTTTAACAAATCTGTTTTTAAAAACAGAATTTTTTTCAAATAAAATTTTTTTAAAAACTGATTTTTAAAAAAATATAATTATTTTAAAAAACAGATTTTTTTTTAAAATATAATTTTTTTAAAAGCAGAATTTGTTAAAAACAGATTTTTTAAAAAATGTTTTTTAAAAATTTGTTTTTAAAAAAATTGTTTTTTTAAAAATTTGTTTTTTAAAAAAATAAAATTATTTTTTGTCTCGTAATTAATGATTTTTATTTTTATTTTTTGTTGAAATTAATGTAATGTTGTAATAGATCTCATTGATACAAAAAAATTTAATATATTATTTGTAATTTTATTTTTTTTTTTAAAACTGTTTTTTAAAAAACAAAATTTTAAAAATCAGTTTTTAACAAATTCTGCTTTTGAAAAAAAAATCTATTTTTAAAAAAAATCTGTTTTTAAAAATAATTATATTTTTTAAAAATCCATTTTTAAAAATTCTGTTTTTAAAAAAAAAAATCGGTTTTTTAGAAAAGATTTGTTAAAAACAGATTTTTAATTAAAAACAGATTTGTTGAAAAACAGATTTGCCACGTAATTAAAAAACAGATTTGTTAAAACAGATTTTTTTAAAACATAATTTTTAAAAAACATAAATTTTCTAAAAAACGGATTTTTAAAAAAAAATATAATTATTTTTAAAAACAGATTTTTTTTAAAAATAGAATTTTTTTAAAAGCAGAATTTGTTAAAAACAGATTTTTTAAAAAATTTGTTTTTTTTAAAAAACAGTTTTTTTAAAAAAAATAAAAAAAAATTTAAAACAGATTTTTTTAAAATAACAGAATTTGTTAAAAAACAGATTTGTTGTTATTAGCATGTCATTTTTTATTTTATTTAAAAAACAGATTTGTTAATCTATTGCCACGTAATTACCATGTCATTTTTTTATTTTGTTTTTTAAAAGCCACGTAAGCAATTTGTTAACGGCAGTTACAAAAAATGGACGGAATGGCCTGATTGAACATTTTTAAAAAGTACAGTGGGCAAATTGAATATTTTAAAAGCACAGTGGCTATTTCGTTAAATCACTATAACCACAGTGGTAAAAAAATGTTTTTTGCCGAATACTTTTCAAGGGGAAAGAGTGCAAGGAGAAACATAAATACAATGATTTTAGAATCTTACTTGTCCCTTGAGGATAGAATACGTCTTCAAATTTTGCCTTAGCAATTGTAACTCAATTCTTTTGGATTTGACAGAATGTCGCAGCCTAGCTATAGTCAACCACGCATTATACAGGCTTTTCTGATACAAAGAAGGAACATTTAGATGAAGAAGGTCCCAAATCCATTCATCTAGGTTGACAAGACAAAATAGGTTAATGAAACTACGAACATAGAGAATTCACCTTTATTTTGTTATGAATTGAAGCTTCAGAAACACAAATATTCAGATAGACCAAATTTTCTGAATAATTAATATTTTCTAGTCTTCTAGATAATCATTTATATTTCTGAATACAAGATCTGTTTAGTAATCCCAGTGTAACTATGTATCAAACCGTTTACACACATATTATCTAATGTAAATATCTAATTATAGCAAATCCGGCAGTATCTATTGTGACATGCAACACACAATCATCTACGCTATATAAGTTGCTTATGCATCTGTAAATAAGAACACAATGTCAAGATCCATATAGACCACATAAATTATACGTGTATATTAACAAAGCTTCATTGAAAAGAAATTCAAGCCATGTCATTCCAGAGTTTGGAATTTTGGATGTGGATTGGATTGTAAAGCTGGATTTCCTGGCATTGGTGCATAACAGAATATGGTTGGTGTAGAGAAAAAACAATTTGAATTTGATGATGCTTCCTAAAAGTAACACACGCTTATTTGTTCATGGTTCTTTCCCTCACCCCTGAACTCTAGTTCCTCTCAGTTATCCCTTCTTCCACTTCTATTCTTTTCTTTATGCTTACTATTTCATTTTAAATCTTGCATTCTTTTCTATAAACACTACCACCGTGAAGTTATTTATAATGGTGGGGTGTGAGAGAGAGAGAATGTTTGGAGAGGGAAATTCTTTTTTCTACCATTACTGGAGAGATCAAAAGCAACCTAATAATCCTCGACGGCATCCATGTGATATACCCCTGTTCTTTTTCTCACATATTTATGTCCACATTCCACATATCATTCAATCAATAGATTAGAACTACAAACTCTTTCTTTTTCTGGATAGGTTAATACAATTACCAGCTTCTTAAAAGAGACGACTGATATCCTCATAATACAAATTGAGGTCATACATCTTCTAAGTAATAAGAATCAAAATACATAAGGAGAAGGTAATACATTACAGAATGCATACCAAAGCATATTTGCATCTAACACAAAAGAATATCAAAATCATAAGTGAATGAAATAAAGTAAACGAATACAATCCAAAGCATATCAAGCATCATATGACAATAAAATTTGAAGTGAATGAAATAAAGTAATCAATGTATCTAACAGAATTTTTATACAAGAAAATACACATGAATATATTCAGTTGACTATAAGGGAAAGCTATGACATATGCCTATAAGAGAATACAATCCAAAGCCTATTATGCATCAAAAACAATATAATACTAAGAAGATAAGAATATACATAAAGAAAATACCTCAGCGATGCCTTTCTGGACCAACATGGCATCATCTGCTCTTGCATTTGCAAACCTCCATTGCAAGTGCTGGTTATATATAAGCCTCAACTGGTGTGCATCAACAATTCGATTCTCCCCCACCTTCCCTCTTCGTGCATCAGCAGCAAAGCTAAGAATTGAAGATGTGGTGTTCAAACTACTAGTCATTGTGCTTCCCACCCCATTCCTCACTCGAGACGGACTCATTCCCCTCGGTGAAAATGAGGTGGAAGACACCACATTCTTACTTGGGGAAGCAGGCCTAATAGCACCACCTCGAAGAGGAGATGATTGTCCCCTGCTAGCAGAGACTCCTCGGGGTGATGATGTTGGGCTATCACTTAGTAGTTTCTTTGTTCCAATAATTTTTGGAGGTACCATACTTTTTAATCCGTTATTCTTTGACACTGGGGAACCTGGCTGCTCCGGCAATCGCCTGAGGCGGTTGATAGTCTCTTGCCAAAACCTTGCTGGCACCACTATGTCACGTGGCCCTCCTCTCACATGTACACCTGAATTGCTTCCTGAGGAAACACTATCAGTATCTGACGGAACATGATCAGAACTTTCTTCGGATCTATTAGTAGCAACTAAATCAGCACCACCAGGTTCCAGTTTAGCTTCAACTGTAGCTCTATTTCTCTCAACAATCATTGAATTTTGCAAAGCCCTAGCAACACTCCCAGATCCACTAAATTTAGCCCTCTCACTAGTAAAATCCACACTCCTCGTCAATGAATTTACTTGCATTGACCTCGCTGGCCACGGCTGTTTATCAATAGGCTTCGAATTCTCCCTCTGACCCCGCAGCGGGGTCACCGCCCTCCTCTCAGGATTACCTTTTCTCACATTACTCAAATTCGCCACCGGCGCCGACTTTGCCTTATTAATTGGAAGCGAAAACGACTCCCCTTGAAACGAAACCGACAAGCTCCGCTTAGAATTCACCAATAGCTTCGCCGCCACTGAAATCACACCGGCATTACCAGGCGTACTCGGCCGCGGAGTTGCCTGCCTCCGCCTCTCCACCGATTGAGACCTCTTAATCACCGCCGGAGCTGGAGTCGACTCAACCGCCCGCTGCACAAGCGGCGACAGAAAACGCCTGGAAGAAGAAGGCGTTGAATTGGAAGACGAAGAATACGAAGAATTGGTACCTGAAGACGACGTTGTCGAGGTAGAAGAAGCGGTAGAGGATAAGTACCGAGAAGCAACCTCTCGCAATTTAGGTCTTCGAGGTCCATTATTATCGGCCTCCGAAGGTAACAATGGCGGTCTCTTAGGGTTCTCAACACTCGCAATTCGTGACGGGACCTTACGGTTCGGTGTAGTTGTATTCACCACAGCCACCATCATAGTTCACAATTTTCACATCTCATCCTCATATTTTCACTCCTGAAACCCTAACTTCTCCCAAATCCAAAACATAAAAAAAAAACTGCAAGCCAAAGAAAGCGAAAAATTGATAGACAATTAGATATAGAGAGATAATCAGCCGTAGTTTGAATAAGATTACAGACTTTACAGTATAAATGAATGTAGAGAGAAAGTCGCCGGAAATATGACCGTTACAAATCCCGGCGAGAAAAAAAGCGGAGGAGAGAGAGTGGAGAAAGTGGTTTTAGGCGAGATTAACTGTCGTGGTACTGACTACTGATAGTGTTTTAATCTTATATACGTAGTACTTTGCTTTAAGTGAAGTATATTTATATGGGATTATTATCCTATTAAATATTTGAACTCGCGAGTTAATGAATAAGAGACTCGCTTTCTACTGATGGTGACGTATGCCGTGCGGGGTATTTTGGGAAGATAAAAGTCTGGGTGGGTGGGGTAGATTACGGAGTAGACGCGTGACAGCGAGTGTGAAAGATGGTGATTAAATAGTCAAGTCAAGACAAGTGAAGGGGAATGTTCAACTTTTGTGAATCTTCGGATAAACGCTACGATGATGATAATTATTCACCCACTGTGTTTTAATTTTTTTTATTGTAATATAAATTTAAAAACAAATCATATTTAAAATAAAATAAAGAGATATTTAAAATAAAATCATCAAAATAGCTGTTATAAAAGTTGAACGCTTTATTAACAGAGATATTTATAATGCTGATTAACAATATATTAGAATTCTGTTATTTATGAAAAGATAAATTTATGTTGATATTAAATGTATATTTATGTAGATAAAAAGAATTAAAAAGCTCATAAATTATTGTTTTTTATTAAAAAAAAAACTTTAAAGTTTCATGTTAATTGTAATTCAATTTCGTCATAAAATTTATTGACGTGTGTATTATTTTTATTTTATAAAATTATTAAAATGTATATTTTAGAAAATTATGAAAGAATAAATACATATTTATGAACATTGGATTAGAAAATATTTTTTCTTATAATATCAAAATAAATGCTTTTATTATTGTTGGTATTAAACTTTGCAACTAAAAATATTGGATGCAGTTGAACCTAATATCTTTCGTTTGAAATAATTTAATATTTTTAAGGCATTTTAGGGTCTATAAATCCTAAAATTTTGTTAGATGAATAAGCACTTTAAATGTAAAATAATTTAATAAAAAAAAAATTGACAAGGAAAGTAGAGAAACTTTTCTTCTCTGCTTTTATTTGTAGAAAAAAAAATTAGTTATCTCAAATATTTTACTATTATGCTTATTTGAATTACAGATTAATTCCTAGTTTAATTTAAGAAATTTATTTATAAGTTAAAGTTAATATTTTTACAGATAATTTATACCTAAATAGTTAGATGAAAGTATTTTTATTTAAAGAGTGCATATCCGCATGAAAAAGTGATATAATAATAATAATAATAATAATAATAATAACTTTTAAAAAAAAAGGTACAGAGAAATATAGGAAAAACTGTCAGTGAAGATAGTTTGGCAAATAAGTTAGTACTTTTCTTTTTCAAAAAAATTACATTATAATAGTTTTTTTTTTTCTTCAAGAAAATGACATTATAATAAGCTATTAGTTATGTATATGAAATTGTAACTTTAACATTCTGTTTCTGAGTTTAGAACATAAAAGAAAAGAATAGAAAACTTAAATTAGAACATAAAAGAAAATAATAGAAAACTTGAAGTTTTCTTTGTGTTGTTTCTGAATTTTTAATAAAAAAATTTAAATTGAGGACATGAGTTGTAATTTAAAATTTATTTATATTAAAAGTTGAGGATAATATGAGAATTATAAAAATATTATTCATTTTAATTTCTTTTCCGTCCAAATCAGACCAATTTTGGATAGAAAACTTTGGGAGGAAAAGTGGCTAAGTTTTCTATTCATTTCTTTTTTTTTCGTTTATTAATTGGAAAGAAAACTTAAATGTTCCGTTCATTTATTTTTTTTTCTGTCCATTTTAAAACTCAGAAACATAGCGTAAGTCTGAAAATAAAATGTCATGTTATACTAACATAAAAAGAAAATGAGATTATTTTACAAAACTTAAAAACAGACAAATAGAACTATTTTTAAAAAAGGAGTATTAGAGTAAGATTTTTTTTCCTTTTAATTATTAGTTTTATTCTTTTTCCAACTTTTCTTTTCCCTAAATATTATTGTATGTTCTAATATTTAAACATTGAATGTTGATCTGAACACTAACAATTAAACCTTTTCTTTTCTTTTTGGGTAATAGAACATTAACTAACTTAAACCTTAATTAACCTTCATAATAATTAAAATAAGACATAAATAAGATGACTTTAATTGCAATATGTTGAACAAGTCAATATTATCCTTCATATGTACCCAACATACCATCAATGATCAACCCTTAAATTTCCTACCTCCCTCGACAAAATGTTATTCAAATAAAATATCAAAAACATATTTTATCTTCTAATTAAATCCGAAATGTCTTTAGATCCTTATATATATAGGAATTTATAACATACCCACCCCTCCCTCCCTCCCCTCCCCTCCCCTCCCTTTTGAGTTCTTGTAACTCAAGCAGCGTTTTCTTTAAGTTGATCTTAAGTCACAATAATAATAATAATAATAATAATAATAATAATAACCACAAACAACTCCTCCCACCCCAACCTCTTCTTAACTAATTATTTACCACTCAACCTTCCCCCCTTCTCCCTCTCCCTCTCCCCTCACCCCTCTCCCTCTCCCTCTTTAGGTTGATCTTAAGTCACAATAATAATAATAATAATAATAATAATAATAATAATAACCACAAACAACTCCTCCCACCCCATGACCCCAACCTCTTCTTAACTAATTTTTACCACTCAACCCCATCCCCCACCACCCACCCCCTCTTGAGTTCTTGTAACTCAGGCAGTGTTTTCTTTAAGTTGATCTTAAGTCACAATAATAATAATAATAATAATAATAATAATAATAATAATAATAATAATAACCACAAACACTCCTCCCACCCCAACTTCTTCTTAACTACTTATTTACCACAAACAATAATAATAATGTCCTTAACCACAAACAACTCCTCCCAAGTCCCACCCCAAACTCTTCTTAACTAATTATTTACCTAATCTCTGTAATTGTTCTTCTTCTTTTTTTAATCACAAAAAGCTTGATTTGAATGACCCACTAGTGCATAGATTCACCATGCAGACTCTTTCATGGGCCAGCATATTTATGGGTTGATTAAATTAGAGGTCAATGTACTTACTCCCTCCCCCTATAATTTTTATTTTTATTTTGCAAAGGCAAAATTAAATATTACCTTTGTCTCAAATTTTAAGATCAATATTAACTTTTAAAAAATTAATTTCAAATATTTTCAAACTTAAAACTGATATGAATCCATTTAATTTATGTTCATACAATTATTATATATATATTTTTGACAAAAGACCCAACTTCTTCAGGTCAAAAATATTATTAAGAATTCGCATCCCTTATAATAAGATTTATTATTTTTAAAACTTAAATGAATCATATACTACTTAAAAATAATATTAGTTTTATAAGATTTATTATTTTCAAAACTCAAATGAATCATATCAATTTTAAATTTAAAAATGTCTTATATTAAAATTTTAAAAGTCATTATTAGTCTTATAATTTGGAACGGATAGAGTATATTAGTATAAACTAAAAAAACCACAACCCAAAAGATTTGGAGAATGGGTTATAATGATTGTAAAGGAAAAAATAATGAATTTTCACTAATATAAAAGCTAAAGGATAGTAGCACAAATAATTAAAGAGAAGAAGCTTGAATAGAATAATTGAACAGAGGTGCATTCCTTTGATAATAAAAGCAAATTCTCTCATGCTTATTGGAGGACCACTTCAAAGGCTTCGTTCCCTCTCCGGCGCGTAATACTTCGTAAAGCTTCTCTCTTTTTCCTTGTAATATATACATAACATATTAACATCCTTGACACAAACTGGCTGTTTGTTACACAATGGTTGAATTGATCAGTCATTTAATATGTTTATTTTAAAGGAAAAAAAATTGTCTGAATGAAGTATTTTTTTATAATATTAATTATTATATTAAGTAATATTAAATAAATTTACAATAATTTTTAAAAAAAATTCAGAGGGATAAAATAATAAAAATATGTTATTCAGATATTTCAGACATACCAATTATCAAATAAGTTTTTTCATTCAGTATTCAGTTTCATTCAGCTCATTCAGATTCAAAACCATTTCAGTTATTTTCATTCAGTTTTTATCAAACAGTCCCTAAGGCTATGATTTGTTTGCAAAGATTATATTTTAAAGATTATATTTGTGATATAATTATTAATAACAAGTATCTTATTTATTTTTAAATTTAGATGTGAAATTATTATTTTAAAATTAATAATCTTGAGATTATAATATCCGCAAACAAACAAACAAACAAAGCCTAATACTTTCTAAACAAATAGCTTTTCAAAGTGGGATGATGATGATCATATATATATATATATATATATATATATATATATATATACTACATCAATTTCTAACATAAAAAGAAAGTCTCTTACTATTGGTCTATATTTGTTTGTAAAATGAAAAATAAAATATATAACTATTTTAACATTATTTAGAACTACTTTATCTTGATTAGTTCTTTATTTAATATTATGAACTATTTATTATAATTTATAAGGTTTTTGATATCTCAAAAAATAAGATTATATAGAGCCACCTTTCTACTTGAAATTAGAATTTATCATTAAATCTAAGGATGAAACATAATCCCTGGAATTAAATTAAAATATTGATCATGCAATAAAATAGTCTATAATACAAATAGTACTTCCTATCTATCTATCACTATCCTTGCACTACTCTTTATCAACTTTCCAAGGAGTCTTCCTCACAAGGGTCCCACTTTTCTCTAATTCACAGCTACTCCACATTCATAGATCCATTCACTATATTGGATGCATGTAACTTTATGTTGCACTATCCGAAAGGTAGCTAGTAAGGCAGTGTTTGGACGGTGATTTTCTTTAACAAGATTCAATGATCTAATTAAGAATACACAATGTATCATTCATGTAGTTGTAGCAACATAAGAGCATTCAGTAGATATAACAGGCAGGCAATAAGAGTAAAAGTGGGTACTAGCAGGCAGCAACCAGGCAAAAACAGCAGTTCAACCAAAGGTTCTAGTTGGTTCCTAACACCACCTAGGCTAGGCTAGGCTAGGCTAGGCTAGGCTCTGTTTGTTTGTTTGTAAACAATAACACAAAGCAAGAACTATAGAAAAGCTGGAATTCTTTTAGTTTCTAAATCACTGTACAAAGGCAAACAAATTCCTACTAAACTAACTCCAGGGAAATCTAGCAAAACCAGATAAATTAACAAATACTAGTACTAAAAAACTAACAATAGCTGCAAACAGTTAAAACATAGATTATTAACAAATGATGAGAGTTGGGAGTGGGAAAGCACAATGACTTGAGGATTACTTACTCAATAGTATATCGGATATTGAAGTAACAAAAGCTTCATTAGACTCATGAGGTCCAGATAATCTATTATTCTTCCCCCACAGCCAAAGTGATTTAAAGCTTAAAAAGATTTTAGCTTTTGTTGGTCCCTTGTTTTTTAATCACTATGATTCCCCTTTCCCCTTTCCACTTCCAGACCCTGAAAAAGAGATGGGTTTCTTTCTACAATGTTCATCATGTTCATATAAATTTGGGACAAAACAGGCAGGGCATGAGTATATAGGGCCATAGACTTGGTGGCTAGGCTACCAAAGGCGACCTGAGTAGTAGTTAGTTGAGAACAAACTAAGATGGGCAATGGAATTACTTGATGAAGAAGGAACCTTTTCAATTTTCATGTTTTAAATCAAGACAAGGGGTTGGGGTTGGGGTTGGTACAATCAACCTACTTTATCTTCCTCATGGTCACCATTAGAGGCTTTTAGAAAGGGAACATACTCTCTATAGTTTTTTTTATTATTCAGTCATACATTTTAAGAATTTTATATTTATCCAATACAAGACATTAGGCTATCTTTTAAAGTCCAAAAACTCTAGGAAGTGTAAGGAAATCCAATGAAATAAAAGGTATAACGAGATAAAGTGAGTGATAAACCCCTGTTAGCAAACGTAATTTTAATAACATAACTATTTTTAAAATTTTTACATATGGAGTATGATGTTAAAAATGTAATACACTAGACTCTTGATATATTTCATAGTCTTTTAGATTTTACTTCCTTTTGGTTTTCCTTTCTTTCCCCTTGCATTTTTTTAATTCAAACCATAGCCTTAAAAGACTCGATAGGGTTGTCTACCTCTTTACTTTCCTACCAGTCTCACTTGACAAGAAAATGTGGAACCTATAATCCACTTAATGATGCCCTGCTTACACATTGCTTGTTTTCTATCTAATTTCCTAACATCTAAGCTCTAATGCTTAATGCCCATTCAGAAACATTCTAGCTAATTTTACAAATTTGGGGTAAAAAGCTAGAATACGTAGTCTTTATTAAGTTAATGAGCCTGAAATGCTTGCCAAATTCCCTATATTTCTGTTCCAGCTAACTGCACTAAGTAAAGATAAAAGTATAATGAAACTGCATACAATTCAAACATGGTTTAAATTGTCAAAAAAAAAAAACTTAAACATGGTTTAGCATAGGAGACTCAAGATGATAACTATGACCAGCATAACAAAACATCAAGGCTACAATGAAAAATCTAATTATTTTATACATATAGTGAGCCATGCATCACAAGAAAAGGTATCCATAACAGAGCAAAAACTGACAGCAAATAATAGAAAGTATGTTGCAAACTTGGGTACATAAGTTAACAGTATAAACATGAAGCTATAAACATTACTTTCCAAACATTGCTATTTAAGTAAAAAGTAGGGAGTTATTACGATCTTCATGTTTGTATTATAGCCACCAAGGAATAATTCTACTGTGGATTATGGGAATCCACCCCGCTTTGGATGACCTGGTGCAGGTGGCGTAGGCTTTGGAATATAAGGCATAAGAGGAGTACCATGCTGGATAGGTCCAGGTCGTATGGTTGCCTTTGAACTTGGAACTGGATCAATAGGGCGGTAATCTTCCAGATTGATGTTACCTGCATCACTATTCTCACTCCTTCGACTGTATCCATGATCCTGAAGATTGGAGAAAAAGAACAAATAATAAGCAAATTATTCGAAATAAAGGTACATAACCTTTCCAGATTCTGTTTTTATTAAGGGGAAACAAACATCAGAAAGTTGGTGGTTATCATCCAACTAAGGGAGTTTTCCCCCCAAGTACTCCTTCACAAATCACAATTACATTGGCTTGTATATACTAAATACCAAAAAGCTCTTCAGATAAGTGAATATACCTTAAGCTTTCGGCCTGTTGCAGTCACAGTTACGTCTTTCTCATATTGGGCGAAAGCCATATCTGGGATAATTTTGGCAGTAGGATTCATCAGCAATTCAACATTTAAGAGGACATTATATTATTCTAGAACTTTGAAAACGTTCCTGAACTTTAAGCTACCTAGTTTACAAATTTGTCAGCATAAGCAACTCTGTAGAACATTTATGATAATATGACATTAGTTACTACTTGTATTAACATTTCAATTGAACAAGAGAACATGAAGTCTCAAGCCACATCATGTTTTAGCTAGCCAAATTAGTTCGCACTCAAGCTATTTATATACAAATCAGTTTGACAAGCATAGTAGTAGAACATGCCAAACATATGATATTAGCATATCTACGACAATGACCACCAGACTGAGCAGTCATGGGAAGAGAGAAAAATTATTAGATCGGTGTATTTATTAGATGAGGCGTATTCAAGTGGACTCAAAATGCCTGCTCTCAGTTTCACTCTAATTTCAGAAGTTGATTGTTTCTCATGCAGTTCATTTTTGCCATTAAGTTACTAGGATACTAACATTTGTAAGTCTACCAAGACAACTATTAATATAAAAGAAAGCCTAGTATGTTAACTTCCAAATAACATCATACTACTTCCTTCCAAATAAGATCACTTGCTTTTGTAAATTTTTTACAAGAATTGAGAGATAAGTATAATTCTTGAAATCTAATTCTAAAAAGGTTAGCACAACAATCGTTCTTCTAGCCAGTCCTTTCTATAACTTAACCATCGGACACCTGCTACCCAAAAATGAAATTAAACAAACCAAAATTGGGTAAAAATTGTTCAACTGGTTATTGAGTTATGTTCGTTAAAAGGCCCTTATTAGGGTTAGTGTGTAGGGTATGCAATACCCTGACCACTAACTTAAAGAGCCTCATACCACGAGGGCTGTCTCTCTGCTCTGTTTAACCTCCCCTTACAGTTTTGTGGTTTTGCAGAAATCTTAGTTACTTTATTCTGTTCACTTCCTGAAGACCATAGAGTTGGTGAGACTTTGTTCACTGACTCTTGCCCTACCGTGGGACTTTAAAATAAAATCACAAATGTGTTTTTCTAAATCATTAAAACAATATTCAGACAACTACTATTAGTGAGTAATAGAACTATCTATTGGATCCAATTCAAGAATCGAGAAATTTATAATAGTAAGTAAAACTTGATGGCAGTTCACAAACTTAACGTTCTATTGCCAACTAAATGAATAAGATGAAAGAGAATACATATTCCTTGTTGCGAAGAGTTCTTTTCATTCAATTTATTCATCCTACACCCAGAAAAATTAGACCCCAAATGTTTCTTGTGCCACTAAAAGTTGAATTTCTGGATATGAATCATGAGTACTGTTCATGTAGCAAATTATAGATATTACAGTTGGGTCATTAACATTTCCCTCTAAAGTCTAAACCTTTTGCATGAAATGTTGGTGTAAAATTATGAGATGGGGCGAGATTATGTTCTAGTATATACATAAATCCTGTATACAACCGTGCTCAAAGGAGTGATGAAAGCCAATATTTCTTCTATTCATAAACTATAAATTTAATTGATTGGCCTAATCATTTTAAAGAATTATCACCTCCTGAAAAATTCTTCTGGAATCTAACCCTCCTACAAGAGTTGCATACCTATGAAAAAACAACAATCCCAATTTCATGGTGCTGGTATTTTAAAGGGGACATTAAAAAAATAATGATTTTTTTTATTAAAAAAAAATCATGACTAACATGTGAAAATCATTAAAAGGGGTATTAATTCTGTCATAATTTGCAACAAGGAAAAAGTTACTCAACTTTATCATGCTAAAAAAGCTAAAGATTTGCAAAACTTGTTAAAATGGCACTAGCCACCAAATATCTAGCTTCAAGTCACCTTAGAAACTACCAATATTATACTAACATTTCATTAACATAGCATACTAAATAATACTACTAATACTAAAATTAATTTACAAGAGAGATAAAAAAAAGAGTTTACCAGGAACAGAGGAGAAAATTGTTTTGCTGGAGAAACTAAGGCACAACAAAGCTGTCCAAACCATAAACAGCAAAACCCAGAAACCAAAACCCTTCATAATGCCGATAAATCAAATCTCAAAACAAACAAACACAAACCTTCTTCAAACCCTAACAACCCCACAAAATATATTTCAACAAGGCTGTGCTTGTACCCTCAAAGTACTCTTCAGAACTGGTGTATTTATAAAATAAATAAACAAAAAATAAAACTCAACCCATAAAGTAAAAAAATCAGAATCGTCACCCTCCTTATAGTCAGACCAACAAAGTCGACCAGAAAATCCGCGGCGATAAGATGATGAATGCCAAAGAGCCCATTTCTCATATTAATAAACATTACTCTATTATAGTATTACTTACTCCAATACACTATAATAAATAAGAAATTAATTGCGCTTTTGTTTGTAATGGGTGTACTATGTTTTTTGCAGAGAGGGAGGAGAGAAGTTTTGTTGTAGGGAATGCAGAGAATTGAATGCGAGGAAGTGGTGGAAACAGAGCCCTTCAGAATATGTGCAGCAGATTGGCCTTTAGGGCCTTTGGTACTCTCTTTTAAATACTCCCTCCGTTCCTAAAAAAATTGTTAAGAAAAAATTTGTTTTAAAATATTTGTCATTTACAACTTTTGAGGAGAATAAATTACTACTACCTCCCTCCCACAATAAATGCTTTTTTAGGCTTACTATTTTTTCTCAAAATAAATGATGTGTTAGAACTCCAATACAATTTTTGCAATATTTTCTCATATATGCCCTTATGCATTCAATGGTATTTATTGCATCTTACCAATCACAACAATTAAATGACACTCATTAACTCTTCAACTTCAAAGAAAATATATTAAGGGTATTTTTGTCATTTTAGCTTGTGTATTAGTATGTGTGATTTAAGCTAAAAAAGCACTTATTATGGGACGGAGGTAGTATTTATTTTCCTATATTACTCTTACTTTCTCTTATTGTTTTAAGAAATTCTCTCCCTTGTATTAATAGTTTTCAACTTCCCATAAAAGGGTAGTGATAGAATTTTAAATAAATTTTACTTAGTAAATAATACTTTCTTGATTCATATACAAAAACCTTAAACGACAATCTTTTAGGAAAATTAGTCATTTGACTGAAACATGATTTAATTTGGTTTCTTTTTTATCAATAAATTCGATTATTATTTGATTTTAAAAAAAAAAACACTTCTTAGAGGTTGGTCGTGCCCAGAGCATTGATCAATTTGTCACTTTGGTATGTGAATATTTCTAATAGAAATAGTGATAGGGAAGTAAGCATAAGTTGTCTAATAGAAATAGTGATAGGGAGTATTTTATATATTATTTCGTAATATATCATGTTTTATGTTTTAGATGATTTTATTTTTTATAAATTATTTAGCGTTTTATATAATTTAGAAGAATTAGCTATAAATTTATATAATTATTTTCTTAATCAATTTTTAAAAATTATATATTGTGGGACGAAAGGAGTATTATTTTTATGTTACTACTGGTCAGTCAAAATTATAAATATTAAAAATTTGTAAGTGGCAAAGATTTATTTCCAAGAATCTCTAATCAGTTTTTAAAACTTGTGATTATTAAGAAAAAATTTATTACTCCTATAACATTATTAATGGGCATCGACAAATGATAGCTTGGTCCCGTTCAGGCTAGAGTGTACAAGAATTCTTTTTATTATTACCAAAAGAAAAAATTCGTTTTATTTTATGTACCAACAACATAATCAAGAAAATCGTCAACTGCACCTACGGTTCAATCCCCAGTTAAGACCAAAAAGACTTGTGCTTTTTGTTTTTTCTTTTGCAAAAAAAAAAACAATTTATTTATATAATATTAAAATTTGTTAAGGTAAATATAATATCCAAATTATAATTATTACAAACAAATATGACGTAAGTATATAGAGGTCGAGGGTAATTAAGACGATAAGTGATCATATCTTCCACCTAAACCTCAAGTATATAAAGGTCGACGGTTCAATAAGTAGGTTATGAAGACAAGTACGAAAGATAATAGTGTTAGAAGGTAGTAATCACATTAAATATAATATCAATTATTTAATATTAAATATAATATTAAAGATAATATTTGTGTATAATTATATAATATTAAAGATAATATTTGTGTATAATTATTAATAAAATAATTATATAACATTAAATATAATATCAATTATCTATATTATTCTTGTATCGGAAAAAAAATATTATTTATTGGGTAAAAAATAATTAGAGAACCAAAGTTATACTTATTTAATAGTACTTGGATAATATTGAAAACTAAATAATTAATACTTCAAATTCTCAAACGACATATATTAAGAGACAAAAATATTTTTTTCAAACAACTTATATTAAACCTGCCCTTACCATGTTTCTTTGTTTATTCCGTACAATAGGAGTTGTAAGAGTCCGGGGCATGGGCTTCTGGTAACAACCATGACTAAAAAAAAGGGTTGTTTACATAAATATACAATAATTAGAAAGTAATTACATGCATTATTAAAATATTTATAAACATAATATCTTTCTTATATTTATTTACAATATTAGTGCAATTAAGATTCCTTAATTTAGAGAATTAGTATAGAATTCAATTCATAATAATAAGGAAACATAAAATCAAGGAGAAATAGCTACCATAAATAATAATTCAAATTCAAATATCTTGGATCTAACAACAAAAATAAATTCAAATTCAAAATAATAATTCAAATATTCAAAGTTACTAAACAAATCGAAAACAAAACAAAGAGGAAACGAACAACCAAAACAATTCGAAAAAGAAAAAGTCAGAGTTACCAAAGCAAGAACAGATCCAAAACGAATTCAGAGTGGCCGAACAAAGAGAAATCATGAACAACCAAAACAAAACAAATCGAAGAAGAAGAAAAAAAAGAAATCGGAGTTGCCAAAACAAATCGAAGAAAAAGAAGTCGGAGTTACCAAACCAGCAAGAACAGATCCAAAACGAATTCGAAGTAGCCGAACAAAGAGAAAATCACGAACAAATTTTTTTTATAAATATTTGGTTACCCACAAAAACTAAAATGGTTACCTTTGTATTAAGGTTTGGCTACCAACTGCACCATATCAAAATAATTTTATTTTTAAAAGGTTATTAATAAGTAACTAACAGCTACATAAATAAAAACTTAGACATGACATTCCGGATATCATCTGCACATAACACTTGAAAATTGTTTTTAAATTTTTTTATAATTAATTGGTAACCCAATAAAACTGAATTAGCTACCTTTTTATGAAGGTTTGGCTACCAACGTATAAATAACATTTTAAAAATAAAATTATTATGAATATGGTGCAGTTGGTAGCCAAATCTTTGTACAAAGATAACAATTCTACATTTTGTGAGTAACCAAATATTCATAAAAAATAAACCAAAAAATGGGCAGCTGAAATAAGAGACCCCAAAAAAGATGCTAGAGTTTGGCTAGGCACTTTTGAAACACCCGCTCACAAAATGGCGACATATACGTGACGTGACTGCTATACTTTGACAAATCACCCCCCACAACATCTTCTGCACGGCCATGCAGGTTCTTCGATGTGCAAGAGGCGGTAACCGACAATTTAAAATCGCTCCAAGCACTTTCATGGCCACTGGGCAAGTCACAAAAAGCCTAAATTAATTGGCGGTGACCTTCTAATTCATTTGCCGTTAATGCCAAAGAAACACGAGTGCTCGATATGTGGGGTTGAGTTTGTGCTAGGCCAAGCTTTCGGGGGACACATAAGGCGTCACCGTGTAGCCATGGAGAGTTCTACTAAGGCTAATAAGAAGACATCAGTGCCATTTTTGAAGAGGTGTAATAGCAGCAACCGAGTTTTGTGTTTGGATTTGAATTTGATGCCATAGGAGATTGATTTAAAATTAGGATGGTAACTTATTTGTACATATGTTATTAGGGTTGAATGAAGAAGAAGGGTGATTTCTAACTAATGCAATTGTTCTAGATGAGGAGAGAGAAGAAGTCATGGGATAACTAATCCCTAAATTAAGGAATCTTAATTGCATACTAATTCCCTAAATTAAGGAATCCTAATTGCACTAATATTGTAAATAAATATGAAATTGTATTAATTGTGTAAATATTTTATGAGTACACTATTGTTGTAATTAAAGAATCAATTTTTTTGGGTTAAATTTGTCAACTTCAAATTTAGATTATTCACAAACTCTAATATACTACTCCTTCTGTTCCTAAAAGATTGTTGGTTGTTGGTTAAAGTTAATGCACACAGATTAAGGAATGTAATTAATACCTAGCGAAAATATTATACTACCCTTATTAATTGTCTCAACCAAATATTCCATTCTCAATATTTCTTATTCAATTCAACCAATTACTTCTTATTCAACCAATTACTACTTGGATTATAACATTGAATTGAATAAGAATCATTAAGAAGGAAATAAAGCTTTAAATAGGAGAAAACTTTAAATAAGGGTAAAGTAGGAAAAAAATAGCTAATGTGTATTGATAAACTCAAAACGACAATATTTTTGAAACAAAAATTACTTCCTAAAACGACAATCTTTTAGGAACGGAGGGAGTATTAGAGTACATGGAATCAGTATAGCTATCTTCCATTTTTTTTCACCAATCTGAACCTACCATAAATCTAAATTACCAACAATTAAAACACAAGAAGATTTAATTAGAATATAAATTTAAAATTATATCCAAAATAGTTAAACAAATTGGTATACAACAGGGAGGGCATGTTGATAATGCCTCACCATTAGTTTTGAAAAATAGAAAGACAAATCATGCTGAAATTATTGGATTACCTACTCCACAAGAACAAATAGATTTCAAGTGCTTGTTAATACTGGGCAACTGTCCACACAAATATCGTTTAGAGAGCTCATTCTGATGCTCCAACTACTAAGCAAGACGCCTAAAATCTGCATTGTCTTCAATTTGACAGCAACTAGAAACACCCGGCACTAGAAATAAACCACATTGCAGAGCCTAATTCCTTAAAATTATAGGATGACATAACAACAATAAGCTTGTTTCTAATTGCAACGACACCTGTTGATATTCTGTGTTTCTAATCTTTTTTATTAGGTCGGTAATTTTGTTACAACACGTTCATTATTTCATTAAATCTGGTAATAAATACCAGAGGAACGCAGAATCAAAAAGGCTAAACGATTAATGTACAAATAAAATAGAAAACTATATGTGATGATACAATCACGTCGCTATTCTACCAACCAGAAAGTCGGCAACTACTGGAGTTTGATTTATCAAAAACAAAATATGCCATCAACTATTGGAGGTCTGATGTTGTTGGTTTATATATAATTCATGAAGAACTGAACTTGCAAAGGCTTGATGGGTTCATATGATTACATGAAGAAGTCAAAATATCGGAAACTAATCATTTACTGTCTTCAAGCTCCCCATGTATGTCAAATATATGGTCCACAAGTATGAGAATGAACTATTAACCAGCGGCTGCAGACAGCAAACATACCAAAATTAAGTGATTTGAAAACATTAATCTCTAGAAAATGTTAAGCTCATACTTCAGTTGTTTGCTCAACACAATGGATTTTAATGAACATTGGATATACATTAAAGGACAAGATGTGTAAAATATTCCACAAGTGACCTAAATTTTACCTGTAAATGGACGGGGATAATTTTAAAGGTGAAAAAATCACACACGGGCCAGTACATAAGACCAGTTATGATTGTTGGAAGAAGATCCCGCTCCAATTTGGCAGCAATCTCGCTAGTACTTTCACCTAATTTTGGCACCAAATGATAACTCTCTTAGTTAAATGAAAATAAACGTGCATGTTCACAATAATTTAGGAACATGAAAATAAAATTGATTTAGCTTTTCATATAGCCATTTCAGACAAGTTCATATTCGTGAAAAGCTAGTTATGATAGATTTTAAAAATCATGGGAACAAGTGGATGCATCTCTCTGTTAGATCTATTCTTTAAAGCATCTCTTGTCAGTAGTCGTAGCAAGATTATTTCAGCATTGTAGAGCTTTTTTACGGCATAAATAACGAGACATAGAGCATGTGAATAATAAAATTGACGCAAGTTTAACACACTGCAAGGCCAAGTTATGTCACATTGCCAGTCTTGATTATGACCACTTAACTTTATCTGAAGATGAAGCTCCTTTCTAATCATTACAGTTTCTTTTATTTTCCTTTTTTTTCCTCCTACAAATGGTATAGAAACCCTGAATAAATTGCGTAGCAGCGTTGACAAAAGGAGGATATAGCACATCACCTTGCAACCAAACATTATCCACTAAATAATTATAAAGTAGCGATAACAGAGATAAAATAATGCATCTCTTTAGTTTAACTCAAATCTAAAACAAGAGTTTGTCGTACCTTGGAGAGCAGCATTATATATGAAGAAAACAGCAGTCATAAGAGGACCATAAGAAAGTTGCCCCATCATAAGCTTCTTTAAGGTGGTGACTGTGTCTCGCTTAGGTAAAATCCTTCCTGCAAAATTAAACCACATATGTTGTGCTGGCCCTAAAATTAGCAGCCCGAACCCAGCCATTCGCAATGTCCTTATCAAGTCAAAAGAGCCGAGAGGCATTGTAATCGTCTGTTAGATAGTTGCACTATAATCAGCTGACAGAGACTTAATCAAGGCAAGCTTCAACAGATAGTAACAGAGAGATTTACATTTACCATTTTGTGCAGAGAAAACACAATGGGAAAACACTAAATAATGTAAATAATGAGCCACATTTAAAATGCCAACGTGGGGTACTAAATAATGTAAAGCTAAGTTCAACACCATTACCAAACATGTCCATGTATGGTTTAAAACACTTTAAATTAAATTTGTGGGAACAAATTTGGAAACCTACATTACTCGTTTCAAAATATAAGATCATTTCATATTTTGTAACGTAGAAAAGTATTAAATTTCAAATGGGAATATTCATATGTTATACTGCAGCCCAGGGGAGGAGGGATTTCACCTGAGAGGTCAAATCGGCAGCTGCATAAATTACAGCTGATGAGATGCTTTTGGTAATAACAGGACGAATATCGAGCATTCTCAGATACCACGAAAGCAAACCCATTTTCCGATCGGAAGTGGAGGAAGTAGAAAATGAAGAATGCTGAGAAATTGTGGGAAGGGATTTGGGCCAAACACCGGGATTTGAAGAAGAAGAAGAAGAAGGGAGGCGGCGCTGGTGATGGCGGGAGAGTTGAAGAATGGCGCGTTTGGTAAAGTTTGTTAAGAAATCGATTCCCATTTCCTGCGAGTTCTTCCGGGATTGTAGTGGTTTGGGTTTGGAATGGAGAAAGATTTGTTTGAATGTGAGAAAAATTGGGGGTTAAGTAGAGTGGAGAAATTGCAACAAACAATACCTGGTTTGGGGTTTAATTAGGCACATTTTTGGAGATCCAAGAATGTTTAGCATTATTTGGCAATATTATGAAATTTTGGCCTAATGAAAGTAATGCCCCCACTGGAGGGCCACAAATAAGGGTGTAAACTGAGTAAATTCGAGTATTGAGTTGTTCAGATTTGGTTCACAAAATTTATTGAGTATAAAATAAAGTTTGATTGAGGCTCATTTAATTTCTAGAAATGAAAGACGCGATTCGAATCGAACCCGAGCAGTTTAGATTTTTTCAACGAATATGATCCGAGTATCAGTATAAAATTATAATTTGAGGAGGTTCGAATAATTTATTGAACTTTAAAATATGTTCATATTTGACTCATTTATATTTAATTGAATTTCGAATCGAACTTTTAATGAAATGAAGCACGAATCAAGTTCAACTGCTTCTCATTTTATCGCTTTTACCACGAAATAGTGTACAACACTCTTTCTTTTTTCTTTTTATCTTTTCATTTTTATTTTTATTTTATCCAGTAACGTAACAAAATATAACAAGACAAGTACTTTATCGTTTTCGTTAATTTTAAGTCGACTTAATAATTCTAAAAAAAATAAAAATTGGTGACTCAACAATCCAATAAATTTTATAAAATTTCTATTTTTGTGTGTTATTAATTTATTTATAATAATTTCTAAAATATATAAATTAAATACATTGTATCTTTTTTTAATTTTAATGTACCTTGTTTAGTTCCTATAATACTTGTTATTTTCATTTAGATGCGACAATTCCATCTATTTTTTGTAGCTTAAATTTATTTAATTTATAATGTCTAATACCCACACATAATTTATGGCCATTTCACTTACAAAATGTTTGTGGGGATAGATTTTTTGTGTGAAATTATTTATCAGCAATTTTCTCTTAAAACAAACTCATTATTTGGGATAAGCGGCGGTTTTTTTTTTCAAATTATTATATGGTTAATATTTTTTTTGTAGTTTCATAAATATCTTCTTAAATATAGTAATTAAGTTTTATTTTTAGACTTAATAATTGAATTATATGATTAATTATTGTATTGTTGAATTATATGATTAATTATTGTATTGTATTTACATTTATGTCTTAATAATATTAATTAATATATGGTTAATATAATTTTATATAGATTAATTACTTAAAAACTATATTATTAAATATAATTAAATATATTATGAGAGTTAACTAAATTGACACCTCCTATACTATTTTAATCCATCTAATTGGTTGGACCATTAAAATCAAATAAGAATAATATTACTTAATTGGTTGCATATTTATTCATGGTTTAATGATTATAATTAATAGAATGATAAATTTATAAAAGTGATATTTTTTTTTCTTTTAATTAGAACTAAAAATGCAAGAAAATAAAATTTTTAAATTTTCTATTAAAAATTTATAAACAACACAAAAAACACTTTAAATTTTCTATTTTTTTTTTCAATTCTAATTTATATTTTATTTTATTTTTGGTCTAAAACTCAGAAACAGAACTTAAGGGAAACGCCTCTAAATAGAAGACTGCCCAATTCGAACTATCCATTCCCTTTCGGTCCATACCCGTTTCAATATTATTTGCTTTTGGAACAAGACAGCGAAAATAAAACTCATCTCTCCTGGCTTGCTGAAAGTTGGAAAGGTTCTCTCCGTAAAACTCTATTGGTTTTTGCCGTGTGCTCTAGGAGATCAGAAGTTATGGCGTCGCCAATGGTTGAAGATAGTAGTTTCGAAGATGACCAGCTCGCTTCTATGTCCACTGACGACATAGTTAGGGCTTCTCGCCTTCTAGATAACGAGATTCGAATCCTCAAGGTAACCGATGTCTTTCGTTCTATCTATATATATATATTACATGTTAACTTATTTGTATCTAATTTATTTGTATCTTAAATGCGCAATGAGCTGGAACAGGAGGAGTCACAAAGGACCAATCTTGAGTTGGATTCCTTTAAGGAGAAGATTAAGGAGAATCAAGAAAAAATAAAACTAAACAAGCAACTTCCTTACTTAATTACTTAATTAGCTTAACTTGCTTTCTATTTTTGGCTTACCAAAGAGTTAAGTGATTAATTTCGCAATTACCCTTTGTTGGAATTTATTTCCGATTTCCTCTTTTTAAATCCTCGTAATCGTAATCTTTTAATGATGGCACAAGTATAAACCAAGGGTATTTAAAAAAGTGTATATGAGCAACTTAATAAAATTGAATTATTTATAATATCCTTGTATTAGTTATTTGGTCAAGAAAAGAGTGGGACTGCTGCTAGATCAAAAAATGGAAGAGGGAGAAAGAGAGAGAAATAGAGAAGGACTTATAACATAGGTTCATGGATTTTTAGTCATTTTTTGCAAATTGAGGTATTCTGGGCTTTATTCCTTTTGCTGATAACCTCAGTAACGATCCCACCTCTCCCTTGGTGTTTTACTTCGAACCTCATTTAGATATAGGCAGTACCTTCCATACTATTTAAACCATACATCTTCTTCACGAAACTAGTTACTTATTGTAGCTCAGTACAATTAGAGTCTTATCCCATCTATTATTAACAAATCAAAACTGAATGTGCTCCAAGAGGTGATAAGGTTTGGAAACATCGAAACAAGTAAATGTGGACAACTTGTTTGGAATGGAGGAGTAATATTTTACAGCATAACTGTATGTAGTAACTAGTATGTTTGATACACTTGTTACATCTTTACATGGTTGGGTAATGGGTACTGTGCCTTGTCCTCTATAAATCTGCTATATGAAACTTGCTTACTAAATTATCTGGGTTTCAAGCTCTTCCACCTAATCGTAAATTCCTCATCTTTATATAAAATCGTAAAAAGAATTAGATTCCATTTTCAAGTTAACAACTCTAGATTTCATGGGGAAGCTAAAAGAATAAATGGATCATGACTAGATGATCCTTTTTGTATAAACTAATAAAGAATCACAAGGGATATATTTTGTTTTACTGATGAGAATGATGTATTTGCGAGTTGTATATATGTGTTAGCCATTGCCCATTTGTGCCCACATATATGTATTTATAAGATACTATTAAAAGGGAGTTTCTAGTGAAATAATTGATTTTACGTTTAAACCAATATGAGCTCTATAAGTTTTATTGTTCTATTGTGAGTTTTGCTTGTGTTGTTTGCCACTCACTTGTCCTTTATCTATGCTTTTAGATTTTGGAAATGAACCCAGAGGACGAGGCTGAAGAAGACGGTGCAAATATTGATCTCGACTCACAAAGGAAGGGGAAATGTGTTGTATTGGAAACATCTACAGCCAGGTAAGTAAGATTTTGTTTCTCTGTAAATTTACTTTTCCTTTTTCCTTTATTTTTTTCCAAATTAACATATGCTTAATTTATGTTTGTTTTTTTTTGGTATAAAACAAGGGTCATAAATTGGTGTAGATTTGTAAATCTCAAGCACCCATCCCTCTGCAACTTCCCATATGGTGTTGTTTCCCGTATGGGATTGTTTCCTTTGGGAAGAGTGTGATGAACAACTTAATATATGCAGCAAGTAAAACAATCATATAACACAGATTTTCAATTGATTTTATAAGCCTTTTGTTCTTCTAATATTCTTAAAATTTAAAATAATACAAGTAATCCTATTATGGATACGGGAGCCAGATTGGGATTGTTAGACTTCCTTTTCACAATGAGTTTATGTCGATAATATTATAATTTTCTTTGTTTCAGTTGACATTTATAATATTTTAAGATTGAGCTTGTAGTTGTGCTTCGATTAACCTAAAATTAAGCAAATTGTGTTTATTTCGTCTCTACTGCAGACTATTTTTCTTCCTGTGGTTGGTCTCGTTGACCCTGATAAGTTGAAGCCTGGTGATTTGGTTGGGGTGAATAAAGATAGTTACTTGATTCTTGATACCTTACCCTCAGAGTATGACTCTCGAGTCAAGGCCATGAAAGTTGATGAAAAACCTACTGAAGACTACAATGACATTGGAGGCCTAGAGAAACAGGCAAGTTTTTCACCTTAAGATGATGTATGCTGGTGTTTTTGGAACATTTTCTGCTTCACTCTATTATATCACATTTTTCTTCGATCTATATTATTGGTTACAGATCCAAGAACTAGTTGAAGCTATTGTTTTGCCAATGACACACAAGGAGCGGTTTCAGAAGTTAGGAGTTCGTCCACCCAAAGGTGTGCTTTTATATGGACCTCCTGGGACTGGGAAAACTTTAATGGCTCGCGCATGTGCGGCCCAAACAAATGCTACTTTTCTGAAGCTAGCAGGCCCTCAACTTGTCCAGGTATACATCCTTTGTTAGCTCTTTCACCATCTTTGTGTAATTTTATCTTTATTCTGTGATATTAGTTGTAGTATCATTGATAAGTTGCTGAGCTTCAATTACAGAAAGTATATGTGAAAATATAATGCTACACAGGGTTTGGAAATGCTGCAAAATGGATACATTATATTATTAGTTTTGTTGTTTTCTTCTAACATCAATATAAAAGTTTATATAACGGGAGCTTAATCTATATGAATGAGATGATTATAATGACCCTCATTGGGGTTTATATTGGACCACTGAATTATTTTTAAGAAGAATCGGTACATAATTTCTTCATGTAAATTCAATAATTAATTGTTGATTCAAGCAATAAATTATGCAATTGCCTATTCACAATGGCTTAATGATCTCTCTGTAGTGAAATAATCTTAATTTTTTTAAGAAAATGGGAGTTGCTGTGTATGTAGATGTTCATTGGAGATGGAGCAAAACTTGTTCGTGATGCTTTTCAGCTTGCTAAAGAAAAATCTCCTTGCATCATTTTTATCGACGAAATTGATGCTATTGGCACAAAGCGATTCGACAGGCACAACATTTCTTTCTCATGTCAATTTGCTCTTTCAACTATTGGATTTTTATTTTATCTTTTGGTTCGTTGCAAACTTATAATTCTTTTGATTCAAAATGCAGTGAAGTTAGTGGGGGACAGAGAGGTGCAACGGACAATGCTTGAACTACTCAATCAGCTAGATGGTTTTAGTAGTGATGACAGAATAAAGGTATTTCTTATCTCCCCATTTAGTCGAGTAGTTCTGTTTTCTGGTCATCTGTGAATACCAAAATGGCATTTAGTATTGCCCTATTATTATTAGACCTTGAATTCTGTGTAGCAAAGGTATTATGTTTTAGTCATCAAAATGTGGCCGGATGGTCATTACCAGTGTGATGGTATCTTCTATTTATTGGCTACGGAGGACCATGTCAAGGCCTTTATTTCGGTGCTCTTTGTGATCCTGTGCTGATTTGATAGGTAAATTTTTGTACATTAAAAATTGCAGGTAATAGCAGCAACGAATCGAGCTGATATTTTAGATCCTGCTCTAATGCGTTCTGGGCGGTTGGATCGTAAAATTGAGTTCCCACATCCTACTGAAGAAGCAAGAACACGGATCTTACAGGTTTACTGTTCAATATATTTGTTGACTCTTTACAATTTTTTACATTTATTTTTCACTTGTACAAAAACCCTTAATTGTTTCGGAATATATGGGTTTGTAGATCCATTCTCGAAAGATGAATGTCCACCCAGATGTCAATTTTGAGGAGCTGGCCCGTTCCACGGATGATTTCAATGGAGCGCAGTTGAAAGCTGTGTGTGTGGAGGCAGGCATGCTAGCTCTATGTCGTGATGCCACTGAGGTTTCTATCTATCCTGTATATTTTTTTTAAAGAAAAAAAACCCTCCTTGAAGGGATATTCTTACAAGTACAATAAATTTTATAATCAACATCAGTACTCTCATTCACAGTTTAAAAAATAGTGTACCCGACACTAATGGTGTTAAAATTACAAGAACCACTAGCCTCGCTAAGGAAGAAATAAACCCTCACAATAAAGAGGAATAATAAACTCGCATGACAATCATTGACTTTGGCTGACTTGTGATTGGCCTCAAATTGTGAAAAGTCGAGTGCAATTAAGCAGACGTAACTTATAATTTATTTATAACAGTTAGATAGTAGTGTGCAACAATGGAGTATTTAAATTAAACTGGGTATGTTCTCGTGTGTTGTATTACAATATCCATGTTCTTTTTTCCAGGTGAACCATGAAGATTTCAATGAAGGTATCATCCAGGTGCAGGCTAAGAAGAAAGCAAGCTTAAATTACTATGCATAGGGTGGTAGGGAAGTGTTGAACAATGTTTTCTTTTGTTCGGCTAATATGATATAACAAGCTGTGTCCCGTGTCTCCGACACTGTATGGACGGTGAGATTTATCCCAAACTTTGGACGGCCCAGATGATGATTTATTTTGTGAGCGAGAAATTCAAAATTATTTGTATTTTATTAGATAGATTTGAATTGTGATTGTTGAATCATGTTTTTGATTGAAAATGATGTAATTTGCATTGTCATTTGGTGTACAATACTTTTTCTTGGTTAACAAATGATGACCAATGTTTTCAATTGAAAATTGTCATCTCTGATAGTTATAAGCAGGATATTGAGATTTATTTACATAGCATATGTTAATTTCATTACATAGATGACCAAATTTCCTCTATTTCTTTCGTAACATTATGCATTATCATTATATATATTTATATATAAGAATTTATAAAATCGACGATATTTTTTAATTTAAATTATAATTACATTTAGTCCCATAGTTCTTAATCCACTCTAGAGTAAATTAATGAAACAAAAATAAATTTTTGTAAGTTATAGATATTTATAATTATAATTAGTAATAGACTAATTTTATAATTACTTCTCCCCACCATCTCAAGTATTAATTAATTAAATTACTTATTAATCTATTATTGATTATCATAAAAAAAGAAATTAAGAAAAATTAAATACCAAATCCTCACATATTTTATTTTAGCTTAGAGTGAAGCATATTTAAAAAAAATATTTTTAATTAATTAATATTTGAGATGGTGGAGAAAACTAATTATAAAATTAGTCTATTAGCACATATATAATAAAATATTTTACCTATGAAAGCACCCTAAACCTATGGAGGAAAAACGACTTTGTCGATGTGCGAAGATTTTAGTTCTTTTCTCCTTTTTAATTGTCGAGTTAATTGTTATTGTTAACAATATGTGCGAAGATTTCAGTTCTTTTTTTTTTTCCTTGTCGAGTTAATTGTTAACAAACAAAAACAATGCATTATCATTATCATTATATATTTAAAATCTACAACATTTTTAAATTTAAATTAGGAATTTTTTCAATTAGGGGATTAATTTTTTTTTTCACTTTTGGGATTGTCTTTTTACGATACCATATCCTAAGCAAGCTCGATACAAATCCATTGTGACGCCCTAAAATATGTATACTTCCCCATTCGAAGTTAAATAATGATACGTAAAACAACTACAACTTTATTATTACAATTGTCGTGTAAAATACGACAACACATATACTGTGATTTTAAATACAAATATTATCTTTTAGACAGTATTCAAACTCAAATAAGTCCTCATTATAATTATTCATACACTATTTTACAAAATAGTGAGGACTGCTAAACAACTATCTTGATCCATCATTCCAATACCCCGACATTAGTTTCGCTTATATTCTCTTCTCCCGGAAGAAATATGGAACAAAAAGGAAAATAGTGAGCTCAACTAGTCCACTAAAGAATATTATGACTAAGATAATGAACAACAAATTATCATTAGCCTTCAACAAATCAGATAAAATATAATGGACAACCAATTTTAGATAAATATTCGCAGCGGAAATAATAATTCATTAGAAGAGTTAAGTAGAGAATGAAATCTACTATCATCTATGAATTTAAAAGTCCATCATCAATATTTTATTCCTGTAATATCAATCAATATATATTTTGAATCAAATATTCATCTTTGCTGCACGAAATTAAAGATATTCATTCATATCATGGGTTAGTCATATTCATCTCAACACTGCTCATTAAACTACTGACTTCTGGACAAAAATATTCATCGATAATCATTCATCTTTACACTACAGGCCAAAGATATTCATCAAGTATCACCATTTAAGATTGAGGATAATGAAAAATATTTTAAAGAACGAAACCAGTGAGATAAAGGATACAATTAAGGATTCATAATTTAATTTATTCAAGTTCAAGAATACTCCATAATAATCAATTGTGGAGCAAAATTCAAGAATAAAGTTCAAAACATAGATCCAATCAAAGATAAGAACCATAACAGACAACTTGGATACAGAAAAGAAAACTCAAGGAATTTCTGATCATTTCAAGAATTATAGAAGCAATACTTACCGTAGTAAGTTTAGAGTTAGGAATCTGAAATGAATAATATACGAAACTGTAAATGAATTTTCAACTGTCATACGGTAATCCGCGTAGACAGATTATTTCTACAATTTAATAACAATTGAATACGAAGGGTTAATCACCAGGCATGCGGTAGTCCGCGTAGACAAGTTATTCCCACAGAATAATAAAGAATGGAATAACAAAAGGATTTCTGTAAGACCCCAACTTATTATAAATAAAATTGAATTTTCTCTATTTATTATTGTGAATAATAAGGTGTTAATTTGATATAATGCTTTGGTTATGAGTGAAATGTGCAAATTTTATAAAATAAGCAAGTGGTTATAAAATATTCATTGTGTCGGGGTATGGAGTGATGGTTCAGGATAGTTGTTTTAGTAGTTCTCACTATTTTAGAAAATAGTGTATCAATAATTGTAATGAGGACTCCTTTTGAGTTTGTATACTGTCTATTAGACAATATTTGTATTCAAACTCACAATATATGTGTTATCGTATTTTGCACGACAATTGTATTACTGAAGTTGTATTATTTCTGTACCATGTATTTGGCGACTCAGAATAGGTGATGTATACCTATTTTGAGGCGTCATGATTAATCGAGCTTAGGGATCTGATCTGGCGGAGATCGAGGAATAGAACTAGGAGAGAAGAGACGAGTAATCCTTCGCTAGTGTGTCATACCTATGTTTATTTGATTGGTCAGTCGAAGCATATGGTTAATATGTGATATATTAATTTGTTAATTAACCCTTATTTTGTGGCAGTATTTGAGAATGACAGCTGGAAATATTAACACTGGAGTGAATGAGACTGTGGAGACACCTTTAATCACCACCCAGGAGAACATGCAACAGTAAGGCAATATTCATCCTGTCAATAACACTACCGAACAAATGATGAATGATGGGATGTTTAGAAGCTTTTTGCAATTCATGCAAAACCAGATGAGGGAGACTCATATACAAAATACGGGTGGAAATGATAGCGAATGCGACTTATCATGACCCAAATGATTCAAAGAGTTGGGACCACTGAATTTACGGAAAGCCGGATCCGATCAAGGCGGAAACGTGGGTCAAACAAATTACAAAGATATTCGATGTCTTGGGATGCATGGAGAGGCAGAAGGTTCCATTCGTCACCTTTATGTTCCGCGGTGAGGTGATTCATGGTGGAAATCGTGAAGCGCACGATCTGCCGGACTCAACATATTTTGGGAAACGTTCCAGAAACTGTTTAATAACAAGTACTTTCCTGAAAGTATTCGTCATATGAAGGAGATGGAGTTTATCAGACTAAAACAAAAACAATATGATGGTGTCCCAAAGACGAGGCGAAGTTTGCGAGTTATCGAGTTTGCACCTCATTTGGTCGAGAATGAGGAGCGAATGGCGAGGATGTTTCGAGAGGTCTAAAACCCGAGAGATTAATATCTTATCTCTCATAGATTTTCTTTATATTCAGATGTTGTAAACATGGCTCAATTATTAGAGCGATATAATGAGTATGTTCAACCAAGGGACCACAACTGAGGTCATCTTATGGCGCGAAATATCGTGAGCAATGACAACCAACGGGGAGGAAAACATTTGGACAAAAACGGTAACCACTCTGGTGGTAATCGTGGTCATGATGGTAGAAGAAGCGAGTCAGGAGGAGATTTCAAGAAGAGAAGGTACAATAATGACAACGTGAAGACATCAGCACAAACATCAACTGTTTCTAGGGGAGGAGATCAAGCACCGGTCGTATGTTATAAATGCGGGAAAGAAGGACACATCAGCCCAAACTGCCCACAACAATTCAAGGTGTGTTATAACTGTGGAAAGGAAGGTCATATAGCTAGAGATTATCTGTGACGCCCCCAAAATAGGTATACATCACCCATCTTGGGTCACCAGATACATGGTATAGAATACAAATACAATCTTTAATATACAACAAGAGATCTGTGAGTTTTAATACAAATATTGTCTTCTAGACAATATACACTCTCAGAATAAGTCCTCATTATATTTATTGTCACACTATTTAACAGAATAGTGAGGACTACTAATACTATCATTTGGTCCATCACTCCGTTCCCCGACTCGTACCAGCTATATTCTCAATTCCTGAAGAGAACAATGAAAGAAAGGGTGAGCTCAACTAGCCTAGTAAGAAATATTATCACTAAGATAACGCTGAATAAATTATCGTTAGCCTTCAACAGTGTTAAACTGATACAATATAACAATCATCAAGTTTAACTGCAGCGGAACAAGCAATCCATTAGAAGAGTCAAGTAGAGAATAAAATTTACTATCTTCTATGATTTAAAAGGTTTTTCATCACTTTTATCGCTGAGACTCAGCTTAATAAATAATCCACATCATCAAATCATCCATGCACTATAGGCCAAGGATATTCTTTAGTATAACGACCACGAATTATCCATGCACCACGGGCCAAAGATAATCATGTTTTCATCAACGGTTCTGATCATGCCATAAAATAATTCATCTTTGCACCCTTGGCCGAAGAGAATCCATAGCCATAATCATACCAAAAACTGGTCCATCAATGCACTACGGCCAATGAAGACTTTTTCCACATCATTTGTAACATTACGGTCATGATTATACCGAATAATCCCTGGTCATAATCATACCAAGTCCATCTATGCACTACAGGCCACAGATGACTTTCAACATAATATAAACATGAGGATGATGACAATGATATAAGAATTCAATAAAATAAGTTCAAGAATTAATTTATCCAAGAACTAATAACGTCCAAATTGTCAACATGATACTTCTTGTAGAGTAAAATTCAAGAATGCTCAGAAGAATATTTCCATGAAAAGATATCTTTGGATGAAGCGCAAATATCAAGGATATTCCACTAATTTCATGGAGTATAAGTCAAAACTTTAACCAACCGAGTATAATAAAGAATGGAATAACAAAAGAAATCACCATGCATACGGTACTTTGCATAGACAAAGTTATTCTAATGTAATAATAATAACGGAACCAAAGTCGTGCAAAATTTTAACCGAATGGGATGTTCCAATGTAATAATAAAGAATGGAATAACAATAGAAATCACCATGCACATGCGTACTTGGCATGCATGTAAAAGTTATTCCAATGAATACAAAATAATGGAACCGAAGTCAAAGTGTAATACGCACCAACGGGATATTCCAATGTAATAATAAATAATGTAACCGAAGTCAGCGTAAAAACGCATGCATGTGATATTCCAACGTAATAATAAAGAATGGAACCAGGCCCACAGAAACGCATGTATGCAGGATATTCCAATGTAATAATAAAGAATGGAATAATGTAATAATTTCACCAAGTATAGGGTAACGCGTATACAAAAGTTATTCCAATGTAATGATAAAGAATAGAATAATGTAAGTTCTCTTCATGAATACAAAAGAAATATTACCCCTTTACGTAGTACAACAAATAATATTCCCTACCTTAAGAAAGAAAGTCTTGGATATATGAGTAGTGAAGTAGCGTAATACTTTTCTTCTTTCTCTCTATAGTTTATCTCTCTAGAGTTTCAAATTGAATTCGTAAGAAATAATGAAGGAATGAGCTTTATTTATAGAAAAATGGATCTGTATAGTAACTAACTCATGAGCGGTCCAGATTGATTTACTTTAATCTGATCATCCATATTTAAAGCAAAATCATTTAAATAAAATTTAATATATTCTATTTATAATCTAATAAAACGAATAACTTTATAAAAGATTTTACTATGCAAACACTATGCAGCACTATACAAACATTATGCATAATAAAATATAATATATTCTAATTATTGTCTAATAAAATGATAACTTTATAAAAGTATTCATTTATATATAAAAGATTTTACTATTAGCCTAATAAAACGAATAACTTTATAAAAGTATTCATTTTATATAAAAAGCTTTTTTTGTTTTATTACATTAATAATACCAATAAAACAAAACCGGGTGACTTATCACATATGCGATCAATAATCAATACCGCAGGTGCTACTACGCAACCACGCCAGACATCGCATACTTTTACTACCGAGTAGTTCAACAGTATTAATGGTAAAACTTCCACCGTTATTTTCAATAAAATATTTTTTTCGTTTTCTCAATCCGACAATAATTCTGTTGTGGGGTCCACCAATGATTGTGTCGTCGTACGGATATTCCCCGACAAAAAGAATATTTCCTGACCAATCGAATATTATACAACAACTTGCATACTTTTCAAAATTTATAAATACTACCCACAACTATAACATTATATCATATCCACACCATAATATTCAAAAAATTATTTCGAGAAAATTAAATATTTATTCATAAAATCTGGGGTCTCACAATCTCTCCTCCTTATGGATTTTTTCCCTCGAAATTTACGTACGTACCTGATATGCCGAAGAGATGAGGATACCTTGACTTCATTTCAGATTCTAATTCTTGAGGTATAACCTTTGAGCGTCGAATATGATCCTTCTTATCCAAGATGTTAACACGTATCTCCTCATACGTTAAATCTTCTGCTATCTCGTCCGGTTCTAAATTAATAATGTGGTTCGGGTCTTCCACATATTTACGTAACATCGATACGTAAAAAAAAATGTTCTGAACACGCAACATACTTGGCGGTAAAACGAGTCTATAGACCACAGTTCCTACTTCATCGAGGATTTCAAATGGGCCAATTAAATCGAGGGTTGAGATTTCCTCTCTTCGTCGATTCTTGCTTCTAGAATAACGCCCTCTTGAACCTTCTTCTTCACATTCATTAGCTCTGAGTATGTAGCTTGAACAACTTTAACTTTATCGATTAAAGTCGATTCTAATCGTATATTCGTTATCTTCACGTGGGTTCGTATATTCGCACTTATAACCGCATACGATCTTCTACTCAATGCGTCAGCCACCACGTTCGCACTTCCACGATAATATTGTATGGTACGATCGTAATCTTCAACAGCTCGAGCCAACGTCTTTGGCGTATGTTACGTTCATTTTAGTTGAAGAAATATTTGAGGGTTTAAGAAATGGGTTTTGTATTGGGGTCAATACAAAATTCGATTTCACGCTCTAGGGGTAGGCTAAGAAGTCTTCAAGAATACGTCAGGAAATTATTAACAATAGAAATATCATTCAAAACTGTGACCCTCATCCAAGACTTGGATAGTACGTCACATTGATACCTATCAACTTGCCATCTTCATTCACGACATCGCCTACAGAAAGTCTGGCTTCGGTGCATTCCACACAAGAAAGTCAACAACGAAAGGACCGAGGCTCTTTACTTATGGCTTGATATGACAATGATTGACTTTAGTGGTTTGGTTGCTTAAATTCGCATAACAGGTTGGTTAGGAATATGAAAGATAACAACCTTACGAAAAGCATGATGAGTAGTTAACCAATCGATTCCTAAAATCGCATCAAAGACAAGTATTTTCAAAGAGACAAGATCGACACGTAACGTGAAAGTGTTGATATGAACAAGATTTTTAAATAGTGGAGGTAACGAAGGTTTCTCCCAACTGAGTTTAAACAGATATATCAAAGTCTAACTTCTCCGGAGTTAACTTCAAACATTGAACACAACTAGGTGAAATAAAAGAGTAAGTAGAACCGGTTCTAACACGGTATAGACTTCACAAGAGTTTATGACTAACATACCCGTGATAATTTTATTCAGGTTCCTTGTCACGAAAAAAACGCTCTCTCTTAAACTACCGATTTTAGCTTGTCTGGGACATCCTTTGGCATCACTATCCCAGCTGGACTTGACTTCACCATACGACAAAATCGAGCTAGGTGACCTTCTCTTCCGTAATTAAAGCACGTTTTGGATTACTGCGTACAGTTTGGACCGATGTGTCCCTCCTGTCCGCATTTGAAACATACGACCGGTGGTCGTTCTTCTTCCTTTGAAACGGGTGCTGGTGTCGACGTCTTCATGTCATTGTTGAATCTTCTCTTCTTGAAATGTCCATTCTTATTGTTTTGACCATGATTACCATCGAAGTGGTTACCATTTCTGGCATGTTGATTCCTTCCATGCTTATTGTCACCGCTTTGATGATTTATTATCACCGAGATTATCATTTTTCACGTTTCTCTTTTGGTTGCGTTGACTCGTTATCGCGCTCCACTAACTGAGCCCTATTTACAACATCTGAATACAAACACAGTTTATGAGAAATAAGATATTGACGTATCTCCGGCTTCAAACCTCTTAAAAACATCCGCGTCATTCTCTCTTTATTATCAACCATGTGGGACGCAAATCGGGACAACTCGATAAACTTGGCTTCGTACTGCGACACGGTCATGTTGTTTTGCTCCAACTTGATAAATTCCACCTCCTTTATGTGACGAATGCTTTCGGGAAAGTACTTATCATTGAACAGCTCTTGGAACTTCTCCCAAGACATCTTGAGTGTGTCAGGCTGGGTACGTTTTACAGATTCCCACCAGTGATCTGCCTCTTCACGCAACATAAAGGTGGCAAAGGGAACCTTTTGCTCCTCGGATCATCCCAAGACATCAAATATCTTGGTGATCTGTTTTAACCACGTCTCTGCCTTAAGTTGTTCTAGCTTTCCCAAAAACTTCGGTGGTCCCAGCTCCTTGAATTGCTTAGCGGTGACCAACCGTGGGTTGCCATTGTTTCCTCCTGCATTATGAACAGGAGCTGCCTTCGCCTGATGTTACATGAATTCTAAAAAGCTCCTAAACGTACCGTCGTTCATCAATTGATTAGTGTTGTTGTTTACAGGAGGATTATCGCCATCCTGTTGCACATTGTCCTAAATATTGATCTGTGGAGAATCAACAGTCTCCTGTGCTCCATTGCTATTCTCAACATTCTCGGATGTCATTTTCAGATACTGCCATAAAACAAAGGTTAATTGACATGTAACATATTATCCCTATATTCTGACCGACTAATTAAATACCAAATAAACGTAGGTAGGTCATACTAGCGAAGGAATTCCCCGTCTCTCCCCTCCTAGTTCTATTCTCACATCCTAGCCAGGGATCATATCCCTAAGCTTTAATACCAACTGTGACGCCCCCAAAATAGGTATACATCACCCATCTTGGGTCGCCAGATACATGGTACAGAATACAAATACAATCTTTAATATATAACAAGAGAGCTGTGAGTTTTAATACAAATACTATCTTTTAGACAATATTCACTCTCAGAATAAGTCCTCATTACATTTATTGTCACACTATTTAACAAAATAGTGAGAACTACTAATACTATCATTTGGTCCATCACTCCGTTCCCTGACTCGTCCCAGCTATTTTCTCAATTTCTGAAGAGAACACTGAAAGAAAGGGTGAGCTCAACTAGCCCAGAAAGAAATATTATGACTAAGATAACGCAGAATAAATTATCGTTAGCCTTCAACAGTGTTAAACTGATACAATATAACAATCATCAAGTTTAACTGCAACGGAACAAGCAATCCATTAGAAGAGTCAAGTAGAGAATAAAATCTACTATCTTTTATGATTTAAAAGGTTTTTCATCACTTTTATCGCTGAGACTCAGCTTAATAAATAATCCACATCATCAAATCATCCCTACACTATAGGCCAAGGATATTCTTTAGTATCACGACCACGAATTATCCATGCACCACGCAGCCAAAGATAATCATGTTTTCATCAATGATTCCCGATCATGCCATAAAACAATTCATCTTTGCACCCTTGGCCGAAGAGAATCCATAGCCATAATCATACCAAAAACTGTCCATCAATGCATTACGGGCCAATGAAGACTTTTTCCACATCATTTGTAACATTACGGTCATGATTATACCGAATAATCCCTGGTCATAATCATACCACGTCCATCAATGCACTACAGGCCACAGATGACTTTCAACATAATATAAACATGAGGATGATGACAATGATATAAGAATTCAATAAAAACAAGTTCAAGAATTAATTTATCCAAGAACTAATAACGTCCAAATTGTCAACATGATACTTCTTGTAGAGTAAAATTCAAGAATGCTTAGAAGAATATTTCCATGAAAAGATACTAGATGAAGCGCAAATATCAAGGATATTCCACTAATTTCATGGAGTATAGAAGTCAAAACTTTAACCAACTGAGTATAATAAAGAATGGAATAACAAAAAAAATCACCATGCATGCGGTACTCAGCATGCATAAAAGTTATTCCAAGAATAATAATAATAACGGAACCAAAGTCAAAAATTTGCACCGCATGCCAGGATGTTCAACAGAATAATAAAGAATGGAATAACAATAGAAATCACCATGCATAATGCATTACTTGGCATGACAAAGGTTATTCCAATGAATACAAAATAACGGAACCGGTCGAGGCGTAATGTCCATGCACCGGCGGGATATTCCAACAAAAAATAATAAATAACGAGAACCGTGGTCGAGCGTAAAAACGCATGCAGACGGATATTCAAATGAGAATAATAAAGAATGGAACCGGTCCCCAGAAAACGCTTGCAGACGAGGATATTTCAATGAGAATAATAAAGAATGGAATAATGAAGAATTTCACCAAGTATAGGGTAACTTGGCGTATCTGAGTTATTCCAATGAATGATAAAGAATAGAATAATGAAGTTCTCTTCATGAATACAAAAGAAATATTACCCTTAGTACAACAAATAATATTCCCTACCTTAAGAAGAAGAAAGTATTGGATATATGAGTAGTGAAGTAGCAAAATACTTTTCTTCTTTTCTCTATAGTTTATCTCTCAGAGTTTCAAAGTGAATTCGTAAGAAATAATGAAGGAATGAGCTTCTATTTATAGAAAAATGGATCTGCATAGTAACTAACTCATAAGCGGTCAGTATTGATTTACTTTAATCGACCATTCATATTTAAAGCAAAATCTTTTAAATAAAATATAATATATTCTATTTATAATCTAATAAAACGAATAACTTTATAAACGATTTACTACTATGCAAACACTATGCATAATAAAATATAATATATTCTAATTATTGTCTAATAAAGCAGATAACTTTATAAAAGTATTACATTTTATATATAAAAGATTTTACTATTAGCTTTAATAAAACGTAATAACTTTATAAAAGTATTACATTTTATATAAAAAGCTTTTACGCTTTTATTACATTAATAACGTGAGACCCAGATTTTATCAATAAAGATTTAAATTTTTATGAAATAATTTTTAATATTATGGTGTGAATTTGAGATAATATTATAGTTGTGGGTAGTATTTATAAATTTTGCAAAGTATGCAAGTGGTTATATTATATTCGATTGGTCGGGAATATTAGGTTTAGCGTGAATATATTCGCATACAACTACTCAATCATTGGTGGACCCCTAATGTAATTATTATCGGATCGAGAAAAGCGACAAAAATATTTTATTGAAATAACGGCGGAAGTTTTACCGTTGATCTTGTTGAACTACTTCGGTAGTAAAAAAGTACGATGAATACGTGTGGTTGCATAGTTGCGCACGGTATTGATTATTGATGCTTATGTGAGAAGTCACTCGGTTTGATTCCATTATTGTCGATTAATAATATGAATTATTATAACGATAATGACGTTTTGTTTTATTCAGTATTATTAACATAATAAAGCGAAACATCTTTTTATATAAAATGAATACTTTATTAAAGTTATTCTATAAATAGAATATATTATATTTTATTATGCATAGTGTTGTATAATGTTTTGCATAGTGTTTTGCATAGTGTTGCGTAGTGTTTAAAGGTAGTAAAATGTTTTTATATAAATAGAATATATGATATTTTATTTAAAAGATTTTGCTTTAAATATGGACCAATGATTAAAGTAAATCAACTGGACCGATTCATGGATTAATTACTATGCATTCTATTTTCCTATAAATAGAAGCTCATTCCTTCATTATTTTCTTACTTAATGAATTGGTGAAACTCTACAGAGAGAAATTATAGAGAGAAGCTATAGAGAGAAAATCTATAGAGAGAAAGAAGAAAAGTATTCGGTACTTCACTACTTTGATATCCGGTGTCTTTTACGGTTGGGAATATTATTTGTTGTACCCGTAAGAAGTGTTATTCTTTCTTATTCATGAAGAGAACTTCATTATTCCATTCATTATTATTACATTGAATAACTTTGTAAAAGTGGCATACCCTATACATAACTTCGTACACGCAGATACCCTATACTTGGTGAAATCCTTATATTATTCCATTCTTATTTATTACATTGGAATAAACTGTATCTGTGGAATCCCCTATACTTGGTGATCTTCTTACATTATTCCATTCTTTATTATTCATTTGAATATCACATGCGTGTGTTTTACACCGGACACGGGTTCCATTGTTTATTATTCCGCATTTATTATTACGTTGGAATATCATCATGCGTGTGTTTTACACCAGGACTGGTTCCATTGTTTATTATTATTCAAACATTTATTATTCTGTTGGATCATCCTGTCGGTGTGAATTTCACCTGACCTGGTTCCGTTATTATTATTCTGTTGGAATAACCTGTCTATGCAAAGTACCGCATGCATGGTGATTTCCTTTGTTATTCCATTCTTTATTATACCCAGTTGATTAAAACTTTGACTTCTATACTCCATGAAATTGGTAGAATATTCTTGATATTTGCGTTTCATCCAGTATCTTTTCATGGAAATATTCTTCTGATCATTCTTGAATTTTACTCTACAAAACAGTATCTTGTTGACAATTTGGACGTTACTAATTCCTGGATAAAATAATTCTTGAACTTGTTTTATTGAATTATTATATCATTATCATCATCCTCATGTTATATTATGGCTTACGTGTATAGATGAACTTAGTATGATTATGACGAGGATCATTGGTATAATCATGGCTTGTTATAAATGATGTGATAAAAGTCCTCAAATGGCTGTAATGCGATGATGGATAGTTTTTGGTATGATTATGACCAGGTGGTGATTCGGTATAGTCATGACCATTGATAATTTGATGAAAATCCTTGACCGTAGTGTACGAGGATGATTAGATATTGTGGTTTATTCATTAAACCGAGTTTTAGTGATAAAAATTTATGAAAACCTTTTAAAACCTAAAAGATAGTAGACTTTATTTTCTACTTGACTCTTTTAATGGATTGCATATTCACCGCAGATTAAACCGGTTGTCTATTGTATTTTATCGGTTTAACATCGTTGAAGGCTAATGATAATTTATTCGCATTATCTTAGTCATAATATTTCTTCTTTGGGCTAGTTGAGCTCACCCTTTCTTTCATTGTTCTCTTGAGAAAATGAGAATATACCGGGACAGCCTGGAGAAAAGAGTGATGATCCAAGAAGATAGCATTAGTAGTCCTCACTATTACGTTAAATAGTATGACAATAAATGCAATGAGGACTCTTGAGTATGGATATTGTCTAAATGACAATATTCCTATTAGAACTCTCGGTTTATGTATTGTCGTATGTTTACTACGGATGTATAATTAAGTTTGTATTTGAATTTATGTACCATGCAAGTGGCGACCCAAGATGGGTGACGTATACCTAATTTTGGGGGCGTCACAGATGGTATCAGAGCTTAGGGATATGATCCCTAGCTGAGATGTGAGATAAGAACTAGGAGGGGAGAGACGGGGAATTCCTTCGCTAGTATGACCTACCTAAATTTATTTGGTATTTAATTGGTCGGTCATAGTATAAGGATAATATGTGATATGTTAATTAACCCTTGTTTTGTGACGGTGTTTGAGAATGGCATCCGAAAATCTTTGAGATAAGCAATGAAGCACATGAGAGTGTTGATTCATTTCAAACAAAAGGTAACGACCAACAACACGATAATAATCATACTGGTGGCAACGGCTATCAGAATAATGATAACCATCGTGGGGGAAATTATCATGCCAATAATGGTAACCACTTCGTTGGTAATCATGGCAAAGATAATAGAAGTGGAAATTGCAAGAAGAGAAGGTCATTTAGCCCAATTTTGTTGTGCACCAAAGTCAAGTCTAGTGGGACGGTGGCACCAAAGGTGGATATGGACAAAACAAAGTCGTTGGTTTTAGGAAGTGCATTTTCATGACTTCTCAAAAGCGAAGTAAACCAAACGATTTAGCACGGGTTAGTTAATTATAAATTGTGAAGTCTATACCTTATAAGATCTGGGTTCTACCCATTATTTTATCTCTCTTGCTTTGCGTTCAACGTTTAAATTTGACTCAGGAGAAGTTAGACTTTGACTTATTGGTTGAAACTTCGTTAGTAGGAGCCTTCGTTCGCTTAATATTTTTAAATCTTGTTTGATTCAAATAAACACTTTCACGTTACCTGTCGATCTTATCTTTTTGAAAATACTTGCCTTTGATGTGATTTTAGGAATCAATTGGTTAACTACTCATCATGCTTTTCGTAAGGTTGTTAGTTTTTATATTCATAACCAACTTGTTGTGCGAATTCAAGTAACCAAACTACTAAAGTCAATTATTGTCATATCAAGCCATAAGTAAAGAGCCCCGAACCTTTCGTTGTTGACTTCCTTGTGTGGAATGCACCGAAGCCAGACTTTCTGTAGGCGACATCGTGAATGAAGATGACAATTTTATAGGTATCATTGTGAGGTGCTATCTAGGTTAAGGGATAGAAGTCGCGGTTGGTATCAATGTGACGTCTTATCCAAGTCTTGGATGAGAGTCACAGTTTTGAATGATATTTCTATTATTAATAAATTTCTGGCGTATTCTTGAAGACTTCTTAGCCTACTTAGAGCGTGAAATCAATTTCAGTATTGACCCCAAAGACAAAACCCATTTCTTAAACCCTCAAATATTTCTTCAACTAAAAGGATCTCATTTACGTGGATTATGATGAAAGTCATAATAAAAGTATAGAACTGATGAAAATCATGGGTATATGAAGTATTAGTAAGTTTTATGATGAGTTATGTTGGTTAGTATGTGAAAACATGAAAGTTTCTTAGAAATCACAAAGAGTTGAAAATCAGATTTTGGTGAAAAACGTAACATGAAATTTATTTGACCATATCTCCTATTATATTTTGAATTTTTGAGTGTGGTCAAGTCTTTGAGTTAGATCTATGAGTTACCTAACTAATCCAAGTGGAATTACTAGAAAAGGTGTTGTAGATTTTTGTGTGGACTGATTTTAGCAAAGGAGTGCAAAGTTGTAAAAACCGAAAAAGCTGCTGCCATGATTTTAGAGGGACTGTTTCGGCCACTTAAATTATGAGAAAAATTCTGGCTTTTTGGGACATGAAAGTATATGGTATAAAGTATCTCCTGTCCAAAAATGAGCTCATTCTGACTTAAAATGAGCAAGATATGACTATTTCAATATTTAGGTTTTTCCGATTAAAAAATGCTATAATAGGAGTTCTATAACTCCGATGACCATGAAATTTAAAACTGGAGGCTCACATTAACATGTGTAAGGTCCTGCCAAGATTTGGGAATTTTGGAGTTAAAATTGAGGTAGCTAATTTCTTAAGGAATTAATTAGAAATTGATTTTTGAAAAATAGTAAATGAATTTTAAAAATTCAGAGAAAAATATATTTTCATTATGGTACTATATTATGCTAAATCCCAAAAAAAAGAAATATTTTTGGGACTGATTTGGTATTTTTCATGAAAATAGTTTAGTTACTGAACATATGAGTTAAATATGTTATGTGAAGTAACAAAAGTTGAAAATAGGATTTTATGGCTAGAGAATCCTATATAGTAGTATATGCATATTTTTTTGAGGGATTTGATAATTGGTAATGATATCTTATGAGTATGGCATTTTTGAATGATTAAATGCATTATATGGTAAAGCGTAAACAATTGAGATAAATTGTTTATAAATTTAAGAAGTGATTAAAATATTGTTATAATATTAATGATATTAGATTATGAGATTATTAAGTGATTGATAACATGGGGATATTCTTGAATCCTCGGATAAATTATATTATAAATGTTTAATATTTATCCTTTATCTCATTTGATTGATTCTTTATATCATTATCCTCATGTTTATATTATGTTGAAAGTCAATACGTGGCTCAGTAGTGCATAGATGGACTTGGTATGATTATGACTGGGGATTGTTCGGGTATAATCATAACCGTAATTGAAAACACGATTATCTTTTGGTCAGTAGTGCATGGATAATTTGTGGTCGTGATACTAATGAATACACGATTATCTTCGGTAGTAGTGCATGGATAATTTGTGGTCGTGATACTAATGAATACACGATTATCTTTCGGTAGTAGTGCATGGATAATTTGTGGTCGTGATACTAATGAATACACGATTATCTTTCGTAGTAGTGCATGGATAATTTGTGGTCGTGATACTTAATGAATACACGATTATCTTTGCCGTAGTAGTGCATGGATAATTTGTGGTAGTGATACTAATGAATACACGATTATTTTTGGCCGTAGTTATGGATAATTTATGGTCGTGATACTAATGAATACACGATTATCTTTGGTAGTAGTGCATGGATAATTTATGGTCGCGATAATAATAATGAATACGATTATCTTTCGTAGTAGTGCATGGATAATTCGTGGTCGCGGATACTTAATGAATATCCTTGGCCCGTAGTGCGGGGATGATTCGATGATATGGATTAATTATCGAAATGAGTCTCAAAGAATGAAATATTAATTCATGGATGTGGTAAAAGTCATCTTTCGGTAGTAGTGCATTGATAGACTTGGTATGATTATGACCACGGATTATTCGGGTATAATCACGATCAGATTGAAAACACGAATATCCTGGCCAAGAAGTGCATGGATAATTCGTGGTCGTGATACTATTAAGCCGCGTCTCAGCATTATTTGTTGTATATCTTTAGCCTGTAGTGCAAAGATGAATTGTTAATGAATATCTTTGGCGGATTGCGAAGATGAATTTAATATTTTTGACGATAAAGGTATTTAAGGTATCCTCACCTCTTTATCATACCAGGTACGTACCCTAATTTCGAAGGCGAAATTCAATAAGGAGGGGAGATTGTGAGACCCCAGATTTTATCAATAAAGATTTAAATTTTGTCGAAATAATTTTTAATATTATGGTGTGAATTTGAGATAATATTATAGTTGTGGGTAGTATTTATAAATTTTGCAAAGTATGCAAGTGGTTATATTATATTCGATTTGTCAGGGAATATTCGGTTTAGTAGGGAATATTCGTGACAACTACTCAATCATTGGTGGACCCCATTAATGTAATTATTGTCGGATCGAGAAAACGACAAAAAATATTTTATTGAAATAACGGTGGAAGTTTTACCATTGATGATCTTGTTGAACTACTCGGTAGTAAAAGTACAAGAATACGTGTGGTTGCATAGTAATAAGCACACGGTATTGATTATTGATGCTTATGTGAGAAGTCACCGGTTTGATTCCATTATTATGTCGATTAATAATATGAATTATTATAGCGATAATGACGCTTTTGTTTTATTCATTATTATTAACGTAATAAAATGTAAACATCTCTTTATATAAAATGTAATACTTTATTAAAGTTATTCTATAAATAGAATATATTATATTTTATTACGCATAGTGTTGTATAGTATTTTTTGCATAGTATTTTGCATAGTGTTGCATAGTGTTTGCATAGTAAAATGTTTTATATAAATAGAATATATGATATTTTATTTAAAAGATTTTGCTTTAAATATGGACCGTCGATTAAAGTAAATCAATCTGGACCGCTCATGGATTAATTACTATGCATTCTATTTTCTATAAATAAGCTCATTCCTTCATTATTTTCTTCATTAATTCTTTGAAACTCTAGAGAGAGAGAAATTATAGAGAGAAGTTATAGAGAGAAAATCTATAGAGAGAAAGAAGAAGAGTATTCGGTACTTCACTACTTTGATATCCAGGTGTCTTTTACGGTAGGGAATATTATTTGTTGTACCGTAAGGGTGTTATTCTTTCTTATTCATGAAGAGAACTTCATTATTCCATTCATTATTATTACATTGGAATAACTCGTGTAAAAGTGGCATACCCTATACATAACCTTGTGATCATGCGCAGATACCTTATACTTGGTGAAATCCTTATATTATTCCATTCTTATTTATTCTCATTGGAATAACTCAGTATCACGTGGAATCCCCTATACTTGGTGATCTTCTTTCGTTATTCCATTCTTTATTATTCTATTGGAATATCCTCGTCTGTGTTTTACACAGGACTGGTTCCATTGTTTATTATTCGCATTTATTACATTGAAATATCTTGTCTATGTGTTTTACACCGGACTGGTTCCATTGTTTATTATTATTCAAAGATTTATTATTTCATTGGATCATCCTATCGGTGTGAATTTCACCCGACGGTTCCGTTATTATTATTCGTTGGAATAACTTTATCATCTCGCAATGGCACCGCATGCATGGTGATTTCCTTTGTTATTCCATTCTTTATTATACCTAGTTGATTAAAACTTTTACTTTATACTCCATGAAATTAGTAGAATATTCTTGATATTTGCGTTTCATCCAAAGATCTTTTCATGGAAATATTCTTCCGATCATTCTTGAATTTTACTCTACAAAACAAGATATCTTGTTGACAATTTTGGACGTTACTAATTCTCGGATAAAATAATTCTTGAACTTGTTTTATTGAATTATTATGTCATTATCATCATCCTCATGTTATATTACGGCTTACGTGTATAGATGAACTTAGTATGATTATGACCGAGGATCATTCGGTATAATCATGGCTTGTTATAAATGATGTGATAAAAGTCCTCAATTGGCCCGTAATGCGATGATGGATAGTTTTGGTATGATTATGACCGGGGGTGATTCGGTATAGTCATGACCATTGATAATTTGATGAAAATCCTTGGCCAGTGTAATACGAGTGGATGATTAGATATTGTGGTTTATTCATTAAACCGAGTTTTAGTGATAAAATTTATGAAAACCTTTTAAAACCTAAAAGATAGTAGACTTTATTTTTTACTTGACTCTTTTAATGGATTGCATATTCATTGCTGATTAAATGGTTGTCTATTGTATTTTATCGGTTTAACATCGTTGAAGGCTAATGATAATTTATTCGCATTATCTTAGTCATAATATTTCTTCTTTGGGCTAGTTGAGCTCACTTTTTCTTTCACCGTTCTCTTGAGGAAAATGAGAATATATTTGGGACGAGTCGGGGAAAAGAGTGATGATCCAGAAGATAGCATTAGTAGTCCTCACTATTACATTAAATAAAGTGTGACAATAAATATAATGAGGACTCCTTGAGTATGGATATTGTCTAAATGACAATATTCTATTAGAACTCTCGGTTTATGTATTGTCGTATGTTTACCTACGATGTATAATTAAGTTTGTATTTGAATTTATGTACCATGTAAGTGGCGACCCAAGATGGGTGACGTATACCTAATTTTGGGGGCGTCACAAATAATACCAATAAAACAAAACTGAGTGACTTATCACATACGCATCAATAATCAATACAGGTAGCGCTACTACGCAACCACGCCAGACATCGTACTTTTACTACCGAGTAGTTCAACAGTATTAATGGTAAAACTTCTACCGTTATTTTTAATAAAATATTTTTGGCGTTTTTCTCAATCCGACAATAATTCTGTTGTGGGGTCCACCAATGATTGTGCCGTCATACGGATATTCCCCGACAAAAAGAATATTCCCCGACCAATTGAATATTATACAACAACTTGCATATTTTTCAAAATTTATAAATACTACCCACAACTATAACATTATATCATATCCACACCATAATATTCAAAAAATTATTTCGAGAAAATTAAATATTTATTCATAAAATCTGGGGTCTCACATTGTCTTGTTGCGAAACCAAGTTCAACGGGGATGGTGACTCCAAAGGCTATCCCGGACAAGTCAAAGTCGGTGGTTCCTGGAAGGGCGTTTGTCGTGACTGCTCAAAACGCGAGGAACCCAAAGTAGGTGATCACGAGTAAGTTAATCATAAACTCTTGCGAAGTTTATACCTTATTTGTGACGCCCCCAAAATAGGTATACATCACCTATTCTGAGTCGCCAAATACATGGTACAGATACAAATACAATCTTTAATATACAACAAGAGAGCTGTGAGTTTTAATACAAATATTGTCTTCTGAAAATATCCACTCTCAGAATAAGTCCTCATTACATTTATTGTCACACTATTTAACAGAATTGTGAGGACTACTAATACTATCATCTGGTCCATCACTCCGCTCCCCGACTCGTCCCAAATTTATATTCTCATTTCTCAAGAGAACGGTGAAAGAAAAGGGTGAGCTCAACTAGCCCAAGAAGAAATATTATGACTAAGATAATGCAGATAAATTATCATTAGCCTTCAACAGTGTTAAACTGATAAAATATAACAAACATTAAGTTTAACTGCAGCGGAACAAGCAATCCATTAGAAGAGTCAAGTAGAGAATAAAATCTACTATCTTCTATGATTTAAAAGATTTTTCATGACTTTTATCGCTGGGACTCAGCTTAAAAAATAATCCACATCATCGAATCACCCCTGCACTACGGCCAAGGATATTCTTTAGTATAACGACCATAAATTATCCATGCACTACGGACTAAGGATATTTGTGTATTCATTAATGGTCATGATCATGCCAACAGCTGTTCATTAATGCACTACGGGCCAATGAGGACTTTTACTACATCATTTGTAATATTATGGTCATGATTACACCGAATAATTCCTGATCATAAACATACGAAGTCCATCTATGCACTACAGGCCACAAATGACTTTCAACAAAATATAAACATGAGGATGATGATAATGATATAAGAATTCAATAAAATAAGTTCAAGAATTAATTTATCCAGAACTAATAACGCCCAAATTGTCAACACGACATCTTTGCTTTGTAGAGTAAAATTCAAGAATGCTCGGAAGAACATTTCCATGAAAAGATCTTTGGATGAAGCGCAAATATCAAGGGTATTCCACTAATTTCATGGAGTATAGAAGTCAAAACTTTAACCAACCGAGTATAATAAAGAATGGAATAACAAAAGAAATCACCATACACATGCGGTACGACAGATGTAAAAGTTATTCCTACAGATTAATAAGTAATCGGAACCGTGTCAAAGTAAATTGCATGACCGGCTGAGGATGTTCCAATGAATAATAATAATGTCGGAACCAGTCCAAGATAAACGTTATGAGCATGGATATTCCAAATGTAATAATAATAAAGATGGAACCAGTCCAACGTAAACGCCATGCATGTGATATTCCAATGTAATAATAATAAAGACGGAACCAGGTCCATCGTAAACGCACAGACATGATATTCCAACAGAATAATAATAAAGACGGAATATTAGAAGAATGTCACCAAGTATAGGGTAGTCCGTGTATATATCGGGTTATTATTCAGTAGAATAATAAAAGAACTAATAATGAAGTTCTCTTTATGAATATAAAAGAAATAATACCCCTTACGAAAGTCTACAACAAATAATATCCCTTACCGTAAAAAAGCTGAATATAAGAGTAGGAAGGAATGAATACTTTTCTATAGCTTCTCTATAATTTCTCTCTAGAGTTTCGTTGAATTCGTAAGAAATAATGAAAGAATGAGCTTATTTATGAAAAATGGATCGCATAAGAACTAACTCATGAATGGTTGAGATTGATTTATTTTAATCTGACTATCCATATTTAAAGCAAAATCTTTTAAATAAAATATAATTTATTCTATTTATAATCTAATAAAACGAATAACTTTATAAAAGATTTTACTATGCACACACTTATACGCAGTAATTATACAAACACTATGCATAATAAAATATAATATATTCTAATTATTGTCTAATAAAAAGATAACTTTATAAAAGTATTACATTTTTATATAAAAGATTTTCTTGTTTTATTACATTAATAATACCAATAAAACAAAACCGAGTGACTTATCACATAAGCATCAATAACCAATACCGTAATGTTATCAGTAATTACGCAGAGACATTGTACTTTTAACACCGGGTGTTTCAACAGTTATCTGGTAAAACTTCCGCCATTATTTTCATAAAGTATTTTTCGCTTTTTTCAATCCGATAATAATTCCGTTAATAGGGTCCACCAATGATTATCTTATTGCATTTAATATTCCTGTTAAAACGTAATATTCCACGACCAATCGAATATTATATAACAACTTCATGTATTTTGCAAAATTTATAAATATTACCCACAACTATAACATTATATCAAATTCATTCCATAATATTCAAAAATGATATTTATAAAAAATTCATCTTTATTCACAAAAGTTGGGGTCTTACAACCTCCCCTTCTTATGAAATTTTTCCCTATAAATTAGGGTACGTACCTGGTATGTCGAAGAGGTAAGGATTCCTTGATTTCATTTCAGATTCTAACTCCCAAGTCATTTCCTCAACATCGTGGTTTCTCCACAAAACTTTGACTTGAGGTATGACCATGGAGCGTATAATATGTTCCTTCTTATCCAAGATTTGAACAAGAACCTCTTCATACGTCAAATCTTCCGCTATTTTGTCCAGTTCTAACTCAATAATGTGGTTTGGGTCTTTCACATATTTACATAACATGGATATGTGAAAAACGTTATGAACACAGTTCCTACTCGATCGAGGATTAAAAATGGGCCGATGAATCGAGGATTGAGCTTTCCTCTCTTTCCAAATCTCGTAACTCCTTTCCATGGAGCAACACGTAACAACACATGATCTCCTATATCGAATTCCACGTCCTTTTGATGAAGATCGGCATAACTCTTTTGTCGATCTTGTGAGGTTTTTATACGTTATCGGATCGTTTGAATCTTTTCCGTAGTCATACGTACTAACTCCGGTCCCAACAACGTTGCTTCACCCACCTCATCCCAGCATACCGGAGAACAACACTTTCTTCCATACAACGTCTCAAATGGAGCCATGCCAATACTTGTTTGATAACTGTTGTTGTAGGAAAACTCCACCAATGGTAAGAACTTATCCCAACTTCCCTTGAAGTCAAGGACACAGAGTCTTAATAGATCTTCAAGAGTTTGAATAGTCCTCTCCGACTGTCCGTCCGTCTGAGGATGATATGCCGAGCTAAATCGTAAATCTGTGCCCATAACTTTCTGCAAACTAACCCAAAATCGTGAAGTGAGTCTTCGGTCTCGATCAGAAACTATGGATACTGGCATACCATGTGTGACACCCCCAAAATTAGGTATACATCACCCATTTTGAGTCGCCAGATACATGGTACAGAATTCAAATACAACTTAATAAATAACTATTGAAATGTCAGATGAATACCACCACAAATTATCCATGCACTACGGGCCAAAGATAATCGTGTTTTTTATCAACTACCGATCATGCTTATAAAACAATTCATCTTTGTACCTTGGTAGAAGAGAATGATAGCCATAATCATACCAAAAGCGCCCATCAATGCACTCACAGACGCCAATGAGGACTTTTTCCACATCATTTGTAACATTACGGTTATGATTATACCGAATAATCCCTGGTCATAATCATACCAAGTCCATCTATGCACTACAGTTAAAGATGACTTTTTCCACATCATTTGTAACATTATGGTCATGATTATACCGAATAATCCCTGGTCATAATCATACCAAGTCCATCTATGCACTACGGCCAAAGATGACTTTCAACACAATATAAATATGAGGATGATGACAATATTATAAGAATTAATCAAACTAAATCAAAGATAAATATTAAAGACTTTAAATTTATCCAGACATTATCAATTACTTAATAAAATCATAATCTAATACTGTTAATACTATAACAATATTTTAATCACGTCTTAAACTTATAAACAATTATATTTAATTGTTTTACACTTTTCCAAATAATGCATTTAATCATTCAAAAATGTCATACTCATAAGATTTCATCACCAATAATCAAATTACTCATCAAAAATCTGCAAATACTTTATATAGGATTTCCAAGCCATAAAATCCTATTTACCAATTCTTCAACTCCACATAACATATTTAACTCATATATTCTTAGCTAAACTATTTTCATAAAAAATACCAAATCAGTCCCAAAAATTATTCTTTTCTGGGATTTAGCAGAATATAGTCCCATCTTGAACATATATTTTTCTCAGAATTTTTAAAATTTATTTACTATTTTTCATATGGCTAAAACTGTCGAATATTTAGACATTTATCATAAATTGTATTTTTGTCCAAAAATTCCAAAATTTACAGGGTATACTCCTGTTATATACATGTACTCCCAATAAAAAGTTCACCAATTTTGGAGTTAACCACAAGGAGTTATAAGGGTTTACTTTTAAAATAGTCTTTTCCCATTAAATCCATAACTCTTAATCTATACATCCAAAAATCGTCATTTTTGGACACAATCTAGAAAACTCATCAAATTATTATTTCAAATTTTTCCAGAATTTTTGAGGGTTAAAAAAATTACGAATCTGCCCCTGGCAGAAACCCCTTTTTAATGAAAATACTATTCGTATGAATACGAATGATCATTCACTATGCATGTGGTAATCCACATAGACAGATTATTCCAACAGAATAATAAAGAATGGAATAATGAATGATTCACCATAATGCGATAGATCGCACCACAAAAGTTATTCCCAACAAAATAATAAATAATGGAACCAGTCCGGCGTAAACGCACGATGTGATATTCCGACGTAATAATAAATAATGAAAATCAGTCCCGGCAGAACGCGCGACGGAGTTATTCCGAGAATAATAAATAATGGAATCCGGTCCCCAGTAAACGCATAGATGCGGGATATTCGACGAGGATAATAAATAATGGAACCCGGTCCACAGAAGCGTTTTATGAGGATATTCGACGTAATAATAAAGAACGGAATGTTAGATGAATTTCACCATGTATGCGGTGCCGCGCAAAAAAAAGTTATTCCAAAGATAATAATAAAGAATGGAATAACAGAAGAATTTCACCAAGTATAGGGTAGTCCGCGTATATCCTTTACGAGTACGATAATTATATACCCTACCTTTGAAAGAAGAGTATTCCGACTGGTAGGGCGAGGATATACTCGAAGAAAACTTGCACTACGCTCAAAGCTTTCTCAAACTCTAAAGAAATACGCTCAAGATTATAGAAAAAGAACTCTCTCTATAGTTTCTCTCTCTAGAGTTTCAGTGAATTCGTAAGAAATAATGAAGGAATGAGCTTCTATTTATAGAAAAATGAACTGCATAGTAACTAACTCATGAACGGTCCAGATTGATTTACTTTAATCTGACGGTCCATATTTAAAGCTAAATCTTTTAAATAAAATATAATATATTCTATTTATAATCTAATAAAACGAATAACTTTATAAAAGATTTTACTATACAAACACTATGCAGGCACTATGCATAATAAAATATAATATATTCTATTTATAGAATAACTTTATAAAAGTATTCTATTTTATATAAAAAGATTTTACTATGCAAAACACTATGCATAATATAATATAATATATTCTATTTATAGAATAACTTTATAAAAGTATTCATTTTTATATAAAAGATTTTCTATTTTATTACATTAATAATACCAATAAAACAAAACCGAGTGATTTATCACATAAGCATCAATAATCAATCTTAGTCTTATTTACGAAATAGAAAAAAATTGAATACTTTTATTTTATAAAATTCGGGGTCTTACAATCACCTCTCATGAAATTTTGCCCTCGAAATTTACGTACGTACCTGATATTCGAAAAGATGAGAATACCTTTCTGTAAGACCCCAACTTTTTTAATAAAGATTAAATTTTCTCGAAATATATTTTTGAATATTATGGTGTGGATTTGATATAATGTTATAGTTGTGGGTAATATTTACAAATTTTGCAAAGTACGCAAGTTGTTATATAATATTCGATTAGTCGGGGAATATTCGTACAACGGCACAATCATTGGTGGACCCCCACAACGGAATTATTTTCGGATTAAGAAAACGACAAAAATACTTTATAAAAATAACGGCGAAAGTTTTACAGTTAACTGTTAAACTACACGGTAGTAAAAATACAGTAATACGCGTGGTTGCATAGTAGCACACGGTATTGATTATTGATGCTTACGTGAGAAGTCACTCAGTTATACTCAATTATTGCTACAGTAATTGCTGCATCATATCTCTCATATTATTGATTCGATTATTGTCTAGAACGATGAAATTAGTAAAAATAGTCTATAAACACAAAATTTTCCTGAATTCACTATTTGGTCAAAAAGTCAACAGTTGACTTTTTCAGGAAAAGTCAAACTTCAAAATTTTAAAATTTATATTTTTGATAAAAATGGTTTCATTGTGTTGGAATTATTTGTGTTAGTGAAAATCGATAATTATTTCGATAATAATTGATGTCTGGAGGTTATATTGACCAATCGGATATTTAACCGGATAAATGAGCAATTGATTGCTATTATTTCACATGATTATAACTATTTATTCACATGTGTATACTATTGCTTCACATTCTTGTCACTATTAGGGGAGTTGGTGCAAGATTGATAATACTTGCATGACTAAGTTAAAGATGGAGGTATAGATGGAGGTACTATACTGTAATTCGTATTTTCACATGTCTAGAACTATTGATTCACATAATTTACTATTAAATCACATTATTTACTATTAGGGGAGGTGGTGCAAGTTTGATAATACTTCCATGACTAAATTAAAAATAAAGGAAAAGTTGGAGGTATTGTCTTTGAAATTTTCGAGCCCCAAAACGTCTGATTATCGAAACTATATTTTTCTATAAATAGAAGCTCATTCTTCCTTCATTTCTCACCAATTCACAAAAGCTTTAGAGCTATTATTATAGAGAGAAATTATAGAAAGAAGAAGAGAAGTCCGCTACCTCACTATTCCAAAGGTATCCAGCTTTTTCTAAAGGTAGGGAGTATTATTTCTTTCTTATCTATGAAGAGAACTTACGTTATTCCATTCTTTATTATTCATTGGAATAACCTTTGATACGTGGGCTACCCTATACTTGGTGAAATTCTTCGTTGTTTCATTCTTTATCATTCTCGTTGGAACATCCCATCATCAAGCGTTTCTACGCAGGACCTGGTTAAAATCTTTATTATTCATTGGAATATCTCAGATATATGCGTTTTATTGGGATTGATTCCGTCTTTATTATTCATTGTTGAATATATGCATGCGTTCACGCCGGACCGATTCCGCTTTTTATTATTCATTGAATATCCTATCACAATGCGTTTTCTGTGGGACCGATTCCGTCTTTATTATTACGTTGAATATCACATGCGTGCGCTTTTCTACCGGACACGATTCCGTTATTTATTATTACATTGGAATAACACCGCTGTCTTGATCTATCGCATGCTGGTGATTTCTTTTGTTATTCCATTCCTTATTATACTCGGTTGGTTAAAGTTTTGACTCTATACTCCATGAAATTAGTGGAATATCCTCGATATCAAGCGCTTCATCCAAAGATCTTTTCATGGAAATATTCTTCTGGGCATTCTTGAATTTACTCTACAAAGCAGTATCATGTTGACAATTTAGACGTTATTAGTTCCAGGATAAAATAATTCTTGAACTTGTTTTATTGAATTCTTATATCATTGTCATCATCCTCATGTTTATATTTTGTTGAAAGTCATCTGTGGCCTATAGTGCATAGATGGACTTGGTATGATTATGACCAGGAATTATTCAGTGTAATCATGACTGTAATGTTACAAATGATGTGGTAAAAGTCCTCATTGGCCCGTAGTGCATTGATGGACAGTTGTTGGCATGATCATGACCATTATTGAATACACAAATATTCTTGGCCCGTGGTGCATGGATAATTCGTGGTCGTGATACTAAAGAATATCCTTGGCCTATAGTGCAGGGATGATTTGATGATGTGGATTATTTATTGTCGAGTCTCGATAAAAGTGATGAAAAACCTTTTAAATCATAAAAGATAGTAGATTTTATTCTCTACTTGACTCTTTTAATGGATTGCTTGTTCCGCTGCAGTTAAACTTGATGGTTGTTATATTGTATCAGTTTAACACTGTTAAAGGCTAATGATAATATATTCTGCATTATCTTAGTCATAATATTTCCTACTGGGCTAGTTGAGCTCACCCTTTTACTTTTATTGTTCTCTTCAAGAAATGAGAACGTAGCAGGGACTAGTCGGGGAACGGAGTGACGGACTAGATGATAGCATTAGTAGTCCTCACTATTCAGTGAAATAGTGGAAAATAAATGTAATAATATTGAATTTGAGTTTGTATATTGTCTAAACGATAATATTTGTATTAAAACTCATAGCTTATGTTTTGTCGTACTTTACACGACAGTTGTATAATTAAGTTGTATTTGTATTCTGTACCATGTATTTGGCTACTCAGAATAGGTGATGTATACCTATTTTGGGGGCATCACAGTTTCTTTCTTTTCAGATTGTATCTTCCCAATAATTTCCGTGCTATCATGATTTTCCCATTTCTCATCTCCTGTATTTCAGATATCATTCTAGAATATAGCTTCAAAAGAAAGGTTAATTGACATATCATAATTTGTCAACTTATCAAGTAAACAATTTGACTTAGGTAAGTCACACACTAAAGCGAAGTATATAACTCTGTCTCTCCTCCTAGTTCTAGACTCTTATCTCCGCCAGCGACCATATCCCTAAGCTCTGATACCAACTGTGACACCCCCAAAATTAGGTATACATCACCCATTCTGAGTCGCTAGATACATGGTACAAAATTCAAATACAACTTAATAATAAAACTGTTGAGCTGTCGTATAGAATACGACCACAAATTATCCATGCACTACGGGCCAAAGATAATCGTGTTTTTTATCAACGGTCCTGATCATGCTATAAAACAATTCATCTTTGCACCCTTGACCGAAGAGAATCCATAGCCATAATCATACCAAAAACTGTCCATCAATACACTACGGGCTAATGAGGACTTTTTCCACATCATTTGTAATATTACGATCATGATTACACCGAATAATCCCGGGTCATAATCATACCAAGTCCATCTATGCACTACGGCCAAAGATGACTTTTTCCACATCATTTGTAACATTACGGTCATGATTATACCGAATAATCCCTGGTCAGAATCATACCAAGTCCATCTATGCATTACGGCCAAAGATGACTTTCAACACATTATAAATATGAGGATGATGACAATATTATAAGCATTAATCAAACTAAATCAAGGATAAATATTAAAGACTTTAAATTTATCCAGACATTATCAATTACTTAATAAAATCATAATCTAATACTGTTAAATACTATAACAATATTTTAATCACTTCTTAAACGTATAAACAATTATATTTAATTGTTTTACACTTTTCTAAATAATGCATTTAATCATTCAAAAAAGTCATACTCATAAGATTTCATCACCAATAATCAAATTACTCATCAAAAATCTGCATTTACCTTATAAAGGATTTCCAAGCCATAAAATCCTATTTACCAATTCTTCAACTCCACATAACATATTTAACTCATATGTTCGTAGCTAAACTATTTTCATAAAAAATACCAAATCAGTCCCAAAAATTATTCTTTTCTAGAATTTAGCAGAATATAGTCCCATCTTGAACATATATTTTTCTCAGAATTTTTAAAATTCATTTACTATTTTTCATATGGCTAAAACTGCCGAATATTTAGACATTTATCATAAATTGTACTTTTGTCCAAAAATTTCGAAATTTATAGGGTATACTCCTGTTATATACATGTACTCCCAATAAAAAAGTTCACCAATTTTGGAGTTAACCACAAGGAGTTATAAGGGTTTACTTTTAAAATGGTCTTTTCCCATAAAATCCATAACTCTTAATCTATACATCCAAAAATTGCCATTTTTGGACACAATCTAGAAAACTCATCAAATTGTCATTTCAAATTTTTCCAAAATTTTTGAGGGTCAGAAAAATTACGAATCTGCCCCTGGCAGAAACCCCTTTTTAATGAAAATAGTATTCGTATGAATACGAAGGATCATTCACCATGCATGTGGTAATCCACATAGACATGTTATTCCAACAGAATAATAAAGAATGTAATAATGAAGGATTCACCATAAATGCGATAGATCGCACAGAGAGGTTATTCCCAGCAGAATAATAAATAATGGAACCGGTCCAAGGCGTAAATGCAGAGCAGGATATTCGGCGAATAATAAATAATGGAACTGTGACCCAGGCGAAACGCATGCAGATGAGGATATTAGGCGAAGAATAATAAATAATGGAACCGGTCCGGCGAACGCATACGAGATAGGATATTAAGCGTAATAATAAAGAACGGAATATTAGAAGAATTTCACCATGTATGCTAGTACTTGGCATAAGCAAAAGTTATTCAACATAATAATAAAGAATTGAATAATGAAGAATTTTACCAAGTATAGGGTAGTCGCGTACAGATACGATTTATTCCAATGGAATAATAAATAATAATAATAATATCCTTTACTGAGCACGACAATTATATCCCTACCTTTGAAAGAAGAGTATTCAATCGGTAGGCGAGGATATACTCGAAGAAAACTTGCATTACGCTCAAAGCTTTCTTAAACTCTAAAGAAATACGCTCAAGATTATAGAAGAAGAACTCTCTATAGTTTCTCTCTCAGAGTTTCAATTGAATTCGTAAGAAATAATGAAGGAATGAGCTTATTTATAGAAAAATGGATCGTAATAAGTAACTAACTCATGAACGGTCCAGATTGATTTACTTTAATCTGACAGATCCATATTTAAAAGCAAAATCTTTTAAATAAAATATAATATATTCTATTTATAATCTAATAAAACGAATAACTTTATAAAAGATTTTACTATGCAAACACTATGCATAATAAAATATAATATATTTTATTTATAAAGTAACTTTATAAAAGTATTCTATTTTATATAAAAGATTTTACTATGCAAAAATACTATGCATAATAGAATATAATATATTCTATTTATAGAATAACTTTATAAAAGTATTACATTTTTTATATAAAAGATTTTTACATTTTATTACATTAATAATACTAATAAAACAAAAGCGGAGTGACTTATCACATAAGCATCAATAATCAATCTTGTCTTTATTTACCAAAATAGAAAAAAAATTGAATACTTTTATTTCATAAAATTAGGGTCTCACACCATGCAGTCTTACAATCTCGTTTATGTACATACGAGCAAGACGTTCAAGTGTATAAGTTTCTCGTATCGGTAAGAAATGAGCAGACTTGGTCAATCTAACAACAATGACCCAAATCGCATCTATACCTTGAGAAACCGTAGGAAGATCGGTAACGAAATCCATGATAATGTGCTCCCACTTCCACTCTGGAATTTCAAGTGGTTGCAATGGACCTTTTGGTACTTGATGCTCCGATTTAACTCGTTGACAAGTTAGACACCTTGAGATAAACAGCGCTATCTTTCTCTTCATATTGCTCCACCAAAATGTATGACGAATATCATGATACATTTTGGTACTCCCATGATGGATTGCAAACGGTGTGTTGTGCGCCTCCATCATGATTTTATACTTTAAATCAGGGTCGTTAGGAACACAAAGTCTGGTGTTGACTCGAAGTATTCCTTCTTCATCGATTCTTGCTTCCGGCATTGCACCTTCTTGCACTTTCTTCCTCATACGCATCAGCTCCAGGTCTGTAGCTTGAGCAGCTTTAACTTTATCAATTAAAGTCGGTTCAACTCGTATATTCGCCATCATCACATGGGTCCCTGGAGTCTTTAACTCTATCTCCATCCTTTTCAAGTCACACAAAATGGGCATTTGTGTTGACAATATCGCACTCGTACTTGCATATGATCTTCTACTCAATGCCTCAGCTACCACGTTCGCTTTTCCAGGATTGTATTGGATGGTATGATCATAATCTTTCAATAGTTCAAGCCAACGTCGTTGTCGCATGTTGAGTTCCTTTTGAGTGAAAAAATATTTGAGGCTTTTATGATCTGCAAAGATCTCCACCTTCTCCCCATACAAGTAATGCCTCCAAATTTTAAGTGCGAAGACAATGATTTTGCTAACTCAGGTCATGAGTAGGATAATTCCTCTCATATTCTTTGAGTTGTCTTGAGGCATAAAGCTATGACTTTCCTATGTTGCATGAGAACACATCCCGACCTTTACACGAAGCATCACTTTGAGATGACAAATCCCTCCGAGGCAGGATGGTATTGCCGAGCAGTCTTTGAAATGAGTCTCTCTTGAGTTCTTGAAAACTCTTCTCACATTCTTCGCTCCAACCGAACTTTGTATCTTTTTCGAGTCAATTTGAGTTAATGGAGCGACTATTCGAGAAAAATCCTTCCACGAATCTCCGATAATAACCAATTAAGCCAAGAAAGCTCGTACTTGATCACTAATTTAGGTTGCTCCCGACTTTGAATTTCTTGATCTTTGTGTGGTCGGTGATATTCCATGACTTGATACTACGTGCCCAAGGAATGCTACTTCCTCAGCCGAACTCACATCTCTTCAACTTAGCATAAAGTTTGTATTCACGAAGCTTTTGGAGTGTCAGCCTCAAGTGTTGCTCATGATCTTCATGGCTTTTGGAATAAATAAGGATGTCATCAATAAACACGACCACAAAGTGATCCAAATATTCCTTGAATACTAGGTTCATCATATCCATGAAGGCAAAGAGAGCATTAGTCAATCAAAGGACATGACTAGGAAATCATAATGCCGTCTTAGGAGTTACGAAAGTCGTCTTTGGAATGTCGCCGGTTTCTAATCTTCAATTGGTGATATCCGGAACGAAGATCAATCTTTGAAAAGAATTTGGCTCCTTGCAATTGGTCAAACAGGTCATCAATACGTGGCAATGGGTACTTATTTTGATGGTGACATGATTGACTCTCAGATAATCAATACAAAATCGCATACTCCCATCTTTCTTTTTCACGAATAGAGCAGGGAGGACCCTATGAGAAGTACTAGGGACGAATAAAGCCGATGTCTAACAATTCCTGCGGTTGGGTCTTTAACTCACGAAGTTCAATAGAGCCATTCGATATGGGGCTTTGAAAATGGGTTTTGTCTGCGGGTTCAAGGTCGATACAAAATTCAATTTCACTACTGGGGTATGCCGGGAAGTTCTTTGAAATACGTCGGGAAATTTATTAACAATAGAAATATCATTCAAAGCCCGGCGTATTTTGTTTAAATCTGTGGCGATGGGCTAAGAAAGCTTGACATCCGTTTTTCAATAAACGAATAGCTTTATGGCTTGAGATGACCGTGATTGATTTTAATGGTTTGGTCACTTGAGTTCGCATAATAGTTTGATTAGGAATATGAAAGCTAACAACCTTATGAAAACAATCAATTTTTGCATGATGAGTAGTTAACCAATCAATCCCTAGAATCACGTCAAATGCAAGTATTTTTAATGAAATAAGATCGACAGGTAATGTGAGGGTACCAATTTGAACCAAACAAGACTTATAAACAGTGGATGTAATAAAGGTTTCTCCCAACGAAGTTTCCACAGATAAGTCAAAGTCTAATTTCTCCGGAGTCAAATTTAATCGTTGAGCTTAAGTAGGAGAAATAAAAGAATGGGTAGAACCGGTATCAAATAAAGTATAGACTTCGCTAGAGTTTATGATAAGCTTACCAGTGATAACCTCATTTGGGTTCCTTACTTTTTGGGAGGTCACAACAAACGCTTTCCTTGACCTTCTGGCTTTGACTTTTTCCGGGACTACCTTTGGTGCCTCCATCCTAGCTGAACTTGTCTTCGATGAACGACAAAATTGGACTAAGTGACCTTCTCTTCCACAATTATAACATGTTTTGGACGGCATCGCACAGTTTGGACTAATGTGTCCCTTCCCTCTGCATTTGAAGCATATGATAGGTGGTCGTTCTCCTTCCTTAACAACGGGTGCTGGTGCTGACGTCTTTCAATCATTATTGAATCTTCTCTTCTTGAAATGTCCATTCTTATTGCTTTGGCCCTGATTACTACCGAAGTGGTTACCATTTCTGGAATGTTGATTCCCTTCACGCTTGTTGTCACCGCTTCGATGACTGCTCTCGCTGGTATTATCATTTTGCCGGCTGCTCTCTTTTGGTTGCGTTGACTCGTTATCGCGCTCCACTAACTGAGCCCTATTTACAACATTTGAATACAAACACCGTTTATGAGAAATAAGATATTGACGTATCTCTGGCTTCAAACCTCTTAAAAACATCCGCGTCATTCTCTCATCATTATTCACTAAGTGGGACGCAAACAGGGACAACTTCGGCAAACTTTGCTTCGTCTTTGCGACACGGTCGTATATTATACATTCCAACTTGATGAACTCCACCTCCTTCATGTGAGCGAATACTTTGGGAAAGTACTTGTCGTTGAATAGTTCTTGGAACTTCTCCCAAGACATTTTCAATGCGGCGAGTTGAGTCGCTTTACCGATTCCCACCGATGTCGCCTCTCCAAATACATAAAGGCGTGAAAGGAACCTTTGCTCCTCGGAGCATCCTAAGACATCAAATATCTTGGTGATCTGCTTTATCCATGCTTCCGCCTTAAGTGGTTTTGGCTCTCAATAAACTCCGGTGGTCCCAGCTCCTTGAAGTGTTTGGCGGTGGCCCGTCAAAGAGTTTCGAGTGGTTCCAATATATTTTGGATGAGAGCCGCTCTACTTTCTTTATTGCATGAATTGCATAAAGCCTCTGAACATTCCATCATTCATCATTTGGTCAGTGTTGTTGTTTGAATGAGGATTGTCGTCTTCCTGATGCACATTATCCTGATTATTGATATGTGGTGAATCAATGATCGCATGTGCTCCATTGCTATTCTCAACATTCTCGGATGTCATTTTTAGATACTGCCACAAAACAAAAGGTTAATTGACATGTAACATATTATCCATATATTCTGACCGACCAATTAAATACCAAAAAAAACTTAGGTAGGTCATACTAGCGAAGGAATTCTCCGTCTCTCCCCTCCTAGTTCTATTCTCAAATCTTAGCCAGGGATCATATCCCTAAGCTCTGATACCAACTATGATGCCCCAAAAATAGGTATACATCACTTATTCTGAGTCGCCAAATACATGATACAGAATACAAATACAATCTTTAATATAAAACAAGAGAGCTATGAGTTTTAATACAAATACTATCTTCTAGATAATATCCACTCTCAGAATAAGTTCTCATTACATTTATTGTCACACTATTTAACAGAATAGTGAGGACTACTAATACTATCATACGGTCCATCACTCCAGTTCCCCGACTTCGTCCGGCTATATTCTCATTTCCTGAAGATAACAGTGAAATAAAGGGTGAACTCAACTAGCCCAGTAAGAAATATTATGACTAAGATAATGCAGAATAAATTATCATTAGCCTTCAACAGTGTTAAACTAATAAAATATAACAAACATCAAGTTTAACTGCAGCGGAACAAGCAATCCATTAGAAGAGTCAAGTAGAGAATAAAATCTACGATCTTCTATGATTTAAAAGATTTTTCATGACTTTTATCGCTGGGACTCAGCTTAATAAATAATCCACATAATCGAATCACCCCTGCACTACGGCCAAGGATATTCTTTAGTATCACGACCACAAAATATCCATGCACTACGGATAAAGGATATTTGTGTATTCATTAATGGTCATGATCATGCCAACAACTGTTCATTAATGCACTACGGGCCAATGAGGACTTTTACCACATCATTTATAACATTACGATTCATGATTATACCGAAATAATCACACTCGTCATAATCATACCAAGTCCATCTATGCACTACAGGGCCACAAATGACTTTCAACAAAATATAAACATGAGGATGATGACAATGATATAAGAATTCAATAAAACAAGTTCAAGAATTAATTTATCCGAGGAACTAATAACGTTCAAATTGTCAACATGATCTTGCTTTGTAGAGTAAAATTCAAGAATGCTCGGAAGAACATTTCCATGAAAAGATCTTTGGATGAAGCCTTGAATATCAAGGGTATTCCACTAATTTCATGGAGTATAGAAGTTAAAACTTTAACCAATGAGTATAATAACGAATGGAATAACAAAAGAAATCACCATGCATGCGGTGTGCCAGCGCAAGAGCGAGTTATTCAATAGATTAATAAGTAACGGAACGGTCAAAGTAAATTACATGCCAAGCGGGATGTTCCAACATGATAATAAAGATGGAACTAGGTCCGGCGAAGCACGCATTGATAGGATATTCCAAGCAGAATAATAATAAAGATGGAACCCGGTCCCATAGCGAACGCACGAACGAGGATATTCAGCAGAATAATAATAAAGGCGGAACCGGTGCAGGCGTGCGAAATGCATGAACGAGGATATTCCAACGTAATAATAATAAAAAGCGGAATATTAGAAGAATGTCACCAAGTATAGGGTAGTCCGCGTATACTGGTAATTTCAGCAGAATAATAAAGAATGGAATAACAGAAGTTCTCTTTATGAATACAAAAGAAATAATACCCCTTACGAGTACAACAAATAATATCCCTTACCGTAAAAGAAACTGAATATAAGAGTAGGGAATGAGTAGAATACTTTTCTATAGTTTCTCAATAATTTCTCTCTCTAGAGTTTCAGTGAATTCGTAAGAAATAATGAAGGAATGAGCTTCTATTTATAGCAAAATGGACTGCATAGTAACTAACTCATTAACGGTCGAGATTGATTTACTTTAATCTGACGGACCATATTTAAAGCAAAATCTTTTAAATAAAATATAATTTATTTTATTTAAAATGAATAACTTTATAAAAGATTTTACTATGCAAATACTATGCAGGCACTATGCAAACACTATGCATAATAAAATATAATATATTCTAATTATTGTCTAATAAAACAGATAATTTTATAAAAGTATTCTGTTTTATATAAAAAGTTTTTATTATTTTATTACATTAATAATACCAAAAAAACAAAACGGAGTGACTTATCACATAAGCATCACCCAAAACTGAGTGACTTATCGCATAAAAGTATTGTTTTATTCTCTCTCTATATTATCGAGCGTATTTGTGATGCCCCCAATGTAACAAATGTCCCACCAGTGGACAGCACCTCACATTGGTACTATCGGTTGCCACCCATGAGCGGCGTCCCTACGGAGAGTGCGGCGGTGCATCCCCCATCAATGTGAAGTCACCAAATGAGAGGCTCGGGGCTCTTTACTTATAGCTCGATACCAAATGTAGCGACCCCAAAATAGGTCCATTCCATCCAACCCATTCTCGAGTGCCAAATATATGGTACGAAAAACAACTACAACTTTATTACAACAATTGTCGTGCAAAATACAATAACACATATATCTTTGTGAGTTTGGATACAAATATATACCAACTGTAGTATATCACAATGACACCTTACATAAAGGTATAGTCAAAAAGCTGCTTTTAGAAATTAGAATCTTTGGGAAGTGCTCAAGGAAACCTTCGATACATGGGAGGCCATGCTTTTAGGTTATGATAGATATCATATGGCCACGTAATTATCCTTGGTTGACCTAATAGACCCCAAAGAAAAGCGAGAAGATTACTATCATATTCTTCCCAATGGTGAGTCTTCTCTTGACATATCATTATCTCCATCTCTATTTGGGTATTATACTCCAAACAAACACCAAGATTATATAGGTAGTGCTTGTAAATATACTCAAAGAAGTGGATGAGCACAACCATGTCTTATGATAACACGAGTTTGTATGTCATTAGACATCTTGTATGATAGTGACAAAACACCCTTCCAAAGTTGGGTTAGCCACTCTATTTAATTCACCAAAATAACTATTAAATGATGTATAAAATACAACACACTAAAGTCCTCAATAAAATTATTTTTATACTCTTTAGGAGAACCTCAACAACTATAGACCACCGATTCTATTCCTTGTTATCTCCATTTCAACCCAAACTACACTTTTATTACACGAAAGGAATTGCGAAACAAAAGGGTGAGCCACAACTAGCTCGAGAAAAGAATAATATGACTAAAGATAAATAAATTATCAATAGTCTTCATCGAGAATAAATCGTAGATTTAGAACATATGGTAGATGATAAAACTTTTCAACCATAGTTGCAAATGAACAAGCAATCCATTAAAATAGTCAAATAGACTATAAAGTCTATTGTCTTCTCCACGTTAAAAGTCCACCAACAATATTTTATCCCTGTAACATCAATCAACAGTTCCTTTCCACAATCATATGAATAACTCATAATCATAATTGTGATTCTAAATTCCTCTTCTCATCCAGGACGAAGATAATTTTCATCACCTGTGTTTACCTAAAACATCAAATATCATGGTTATACCAAATCACAGTTCCTGTTCATAATCATATTAATAAATTCATTTTTGCACCACGGGCCAAAGATATTCATCAACAGTTCATCTTTACACTACAGGCTAAAGATATTCAACAACAGGTCATCTTTGCATTACGTGTAAGACCCCAGCTTTTTAATAAAGATGAATTTTTCTATAAATATTATTTTTGAATATTATGGAATAAATTTGATATAATGTTATAGTTGTGGGTAATATTTATAAATTTTGCAAAGTATGCAAGTTGTTATAAAATATTCGTTTGGTGGGGAATATTCTTTTGTTAGGGAATATTCGTACAAATGCTCAATCATTGGTGGACCCCTAATAATGTAATTATTATTTCGGATTGAGAAAGCGACAAAAATATTTTATAAAAATAACGGCGGAGGTGTTTCTAGTTAAAGCCTGTTGAACTACCCGGTGGTAAAAAATGCGATGTCTGGCGTAGTTCGTAGTAGTAGCACTGGCGGATTGATTATTGATGCTTACGTAAAAGTCACTCAACTATGCTCAATTATTACTACTGAGAATTGTTGCATCATATCTCTTATATTATTGATTCATTTATTGTCACAAAGATCATCTCGTATAATATGTTATAGTATTAAATCAATAATTGAGACGACAAGTTATAAATGATTAATAATTGTTGAAAGATTAAATATGTGTTGATGAAAAAAAAATGATTTGTGGTAAGTTTGATTATTTTATGGGGGCTCCTATATGTCATCATCTAAGAGTCTCTTCGTCAATAGTATTTACCTTCGTCAATAGTAATTACCTTCGTCAATAGTAATTACCCTTGTGAATAGTATTTACCTTAAATAATAGTAATTACCTTCGTCGATAGTAATTACCCTTGTGAATAGTATTTACCTTCGTCATATAGTAATTACCTTCGTCAATAGTAATTACCCTTGTGAATAGTATTTACCTTCGTCAATAGTATTTACCTTCGTTAATAGTAATTACCTTTACCAGACGTCGAACCACTTGTCGTTTCACATTCACAGGCCGGCCAAACGTTCGTCAAGCCACTTGCCTTTTCACACGGCGGCGGTGCTAAGCTGTTAGAAATCTTCTATAAATAGAGGCCTAGGGCTTCATTATTTTCACTTAATTCATTCAAGCTATAGAGAGAAAGTATAGAGAGAATAAGAGAGAAAGAAGAAGAGTATTTTATTACTTACTTCGCATAAAGATTCAATCTCCTACCAAATGTAAGGGGTGTTATTCTTTCTTATTCATGAAGAGAGGCTGTTGTTATTCCATTGCTTATTATTACATTGGAATAACTTCGTATAAGTGGTTTACCCTATACTTGGTGACATTCTTTTATTATTACATTTGGAACATCACATGCGTGTGTTTTACAGGACTGGTTAAAATCTTTATTATTATTCCGTTGGAACATCACATGCATGTGTTTTACAGGACTGGTTAAAATCTTTATTATTCTGTTGGAACATCACATGCGTGTGTTTTACAGGACTGGGTAAAATCTTTATTATTACTGTTGGAATATCCTATCGTGTTTTTTACAGGATCCGGTTCCATCTTTATTATTACTGTTGGAACATCCCGCTTGGGTGAATTTCACGACTTGGTTCCGATTATTTATTATTACATTGGAATAACACATCGTGCGATTCTATCGCATGCATGGTGATTTCTTTTGTTATTCCATTCTTTATTATACCCGGTTGGTTAAAACTTTGACTTCTATACTCCATGAAATTAGTAGAATATCCTTGATATTTGCGTTTCATCCGATATCTTTTCATGGAAATATTCTTACGATCATTCTTGAATTTTACTCTACAAAACAAAGATTATCATGTTGACAATTTGGACGTTAATAATTCTGGATAAAATAATTCTTGAACTTGTTTTATTGAATTCTTATATCATTGTCATCATCCTCATGTTTATATTTTTTTGAAAGTCATCGTGGCTGTAGTGCATAGATGGACTTGGTATGATTATGACGAGAGACTATGATTGTAATCATGATAGTAATGTTACAAATGATGTGATAAAAATCCTCGGTGGTAGTAGTGCATTGATGGACGATTGTTGGCATGATCATGACCATTAATGAATACACAAATATTCTTGGCCCGTAGTGCATGAATAATTGTGGTCGTGATACTAAAGAATATCCTTGGTAGTAGTGCGAGGGGTGATTCGATGATGTGAAATATTTATTAAAGTGAGTCTCATTTATAAACGATGATGAAAAACCTTTAAAACCTAAAAGATAGTAGACTTTATTTTCTACTTGACTCTTTTAATGGATTAGATATTCACCGCAGCTTAGATTAAAGCGGTTGTCTATTGTATTTTATCGGTTTAACATTATTGAAGACTATTGATAATTTATTACGCATTATCTTAGTCATCATAATATTTCTTCTTGGGCTAGTTGAGCTCACCCTTTCTTTCACCATTTCTTCGTGAAATGATAATATAAATTGGACGACAGTCGGGAAACAGTGATGGTCCTGAAGATAGCATTAGTAGTCCTCACTATTATTCAGTAAAATAGTGTGATAATAATTGTAATGAGGACTTTTTATTTGAGTTTGTATAATATCTAGTAAGCGATATTTGTATTTAAACTCACAGTTTATGTCGTATTGCATGACGGCGAGTTATGTTAATAAGTTGTTTTTAAATTACATACCATGTAAGTGTCGACCCAAGATGGGTGATGTATACCTAATTTTGGGGCGTCACATTTAGTATCGAGCTTAGGGATATGATCCCTGGCTAAGATGTGAGAATAGTACTAGGAGGGGAGAGACGGGAATACCTTCGCTAGTATGACCTACCTAAGTTTATGTGATATTTTATTGGTTGGTCAGAAGATAGGGATAATTTGTTACATGTCAATTAACCTTTTGTTTTGTGGCGAGATCTGAAAATGACATCCGAGAATGTTGAGAATAGCAATGGAGCGCAGCGATTGTTGATTCACCACATATCAATAATCGAGGATAATGTGCATCGAGAAGGCGATAATCCTCGTAAAAACAACAACACCGACCAAATGACGAATGATCAAATGTTCAGAGGCTTTATGTAATTTATGCAACAAAGAAAGAGAGACGACTCACCGCCCAAAACGTAGGTGGAAACACGGAAAACTCTCGAGGGTCACCGCTAAACAATTTAAGGAGCTGGGACCACCGGAGTTTAAGGGAGAGCCAAAACCACTTCACAAGCGGAAGCATGGATAAAGCAGATTACCAAGATATTTGATGTCTTGGGATGCTCCGAGGAGCAAAGGTTCCTTCACGCCTTTTATGTCAAGCTTGGGAAGCGGATTCTTTGGTGGGAATTCCAAAACGTACTCAACCAAATTGTCATCAAGATATCTTGGGAGAAGTTCGGGAGTCATTCAACGACAAATACTTTCCGAAAGTATTCGCCACATGAAGGAGGTGGAGTTTATCAAGTTGGAACAAAACAATATGACCCGTGTCGCAATACGAGGCAAAATTTCATGAGTTATCACGGTTTCGTCCCCACTGGTGGATAATGAAGAGAGAATGGGCGAATGTTTTTAAGAGGTTTGAAGCCAGGAGATACGTCAACATCTTATTTCTCATAAACCGTGGTTTGTATTCAGGATGTTATAAATAGGGCTCGATTAGTGGAGCGCGATAATGAGTCAACATAACTAAAAGAAGCAAATTAAGCAAAATTATAATACCCGGCGAGAATAGTCATCGAGGCGGTGACAACAAGCGTGGAGGAATCAATAAAGGCAGATATGGTAACCACGCCGGTGGTAATCGGCCAAAATAATAAGAATGGACATTTCAAGAAAAGGAGATTCAACAATGATGGAAAGACGTCAGCACCAACACCCATTGTTAAGGAAGGAGAAAGACCATCTATCATATGCTTCAAATGCGGAGGAGAGGGACACATCGGTCCAAAGCAAGGCCATGCCGCCCAAAGCATGTTATAATTGTGGAAGAGAAGGTCACTTACCGATTTTGTCGCCATCAAGACAAATTCAACTAGGATGGAGGCACCAAAGGCCATCCGAAAAATTCAAACCCAGTAGCTGCAAGGGAGCATTTGTTGTGACCTCCCAAAGAGCAAGGAATCCGAATGAGGTCATCACGCGGTAAGCTTATCATAAACTCTAATGAACTCTATACTTTATTTGATAACTGGTTCTACCCATTCTTTATTTCTCCTACTTGCGCTCATCGATTAAATTTGACTCGGAGAAATTAGACTTTGACTTATCTGTGGAAACTCCGTTGGGAGAAACCTTCATTACATCCATCGTTTATAAGTCTTGTTTGGTTCAAAATCGGTACCCTCACATTACTCTGTCGATCTTATTTCATTAAAAATACTTGCATTTGACGTGATTCTAGTGGATTGATTGGTTAACTACTTATCATACAAAAATTGATTGTTTTTTCGTAAGGTTGTTAGCTTTCATATTCCTAATCAACCTATTATGCGTAATTCAAACGACCAAACCATTAAAATCAATCACGGTCATCTCAAGCCATAAAGCTATTCGTTTATTGAAAAAGCGGATGTAAGCTTTCTTAGCTCATGTCATGATTTAAATAAAAATACGCCGGGTTTAAACGATATTCCTATTGTTAATAAATTTCCGACGTATTTCAAGAACTTTCTCGCATACCCCAGAGCGTGAAATTGAATTTTGTATCGACCTTGAACCCAGACAAAACCTATTTCCAAAGCCCCATATCGAATGGCTCTCTATTGAACTTCGTGAGTTAAAAACCCAACCGCAGGAATTGTTAGACATTGGCTTTATTCGTCCTAGTACTTCTCCTTGGGGTGCTCTGCTCTATTCGTGAAGAAGAAAGATGGGAGTATGCGACTTTGTATTGATTATCGGGAGTTGAATCACGTCACCATCAAAAATAGGTATCCATTGCCACGTATTGATGACCTGTTTGTTTGACAGTTGCAAGGAGCCAAATTCTTTTCAAAGATTGATCTTCGTTAGGATATCACCAATTGAAGATTAGAATCACCGACATTCCAAAGGCGCCGTAACTGCAGACGGATTATGAATTCTAGTCATGTCCTTTGGATTGACTAATGCTCGCCGCCTTCATGGATATGATGAACCGAGTATTCAAGGAATATTTAGATCACTTTGTGGTCGCGTCTTTATTGATGACATCCTTATTTATTCCAAAAGCCGTGAAGATCATGAGCAACACTTGAGGTATTGACACTCCAAAAGCTTCGTGAATATAAGCTTTATGCCAAATTGAAGAAATGCGAGTTCGGCTTGAAGAAGTAGCATTCCTTGGGCACGTGGTATCAAGTCATGGAATATCTGTTGACCCAAAGAAAGATTGAAGCTATTCAAAGTCGGGAACAACCTAAATCGATGATCAAGTAACGTAGCTTTCTCGGTTTAATTTGGTTATTATCGGAGATTCGTGGAAGGATTTTCTAGAATCGCTATTCCATTGACTCAAATTGACTCGGAAGATACAAAGTTCGGTTGGAGCGAAGAATGTGAGAAGAGTTTTCAAGAACTCAAGAGGAGACTTATTTCAAAGACTGCTCGACAATACCATCCGGCTTGGAGGGATTTGTCATCTCTGGTGATGCTTGGGCAAAGGGTTGGGATGTGTTCTCATGAAACATGGAAAAAGTAATAGTTTACGCCTCATGACAACTCAAAGAATATGAGAGGAATTATCCTACTCATGATCTAGAGTTAGCGGTATTGTCTTTGCACTTAAAATTTGGAGGCATTACTTGTATGGGGAGAAAGTGGAGATCTTTACGGATCATAAAAGCCTCAAATATTTCTTCACTCAAAAGGAACTCAACATGCGACAACGACGTTGGCTTGAAGCATTGAAAGATTATGATCATACCATCCAATACCATCCCGGAAAAGTTTAACGTGGTAGGCGACGATTGAGTAGAAAATCATATGCAAGCACGAAAAGCGATATTGTCAACGCAAAGGCCCATTTTGTGTGACTTGCAAAGGATGGAGATAGAATTAAAGACTCTCAGGACGCATGTGATGATAGCGAGTATACTGAGTAGAACCGACGTTAATTGATAAAGTTAAAGTCGCGCTCAAGCTACTGCACTGGAGTCGATGCGTATGAGGAAGAAAGTGCAGAAGGTGCTACGGAAGCAAGAATCGATGAAGAAGGAATACTTGAGTCAACTCCTAACTTTGTGTTCCTAACGACCACGATTTAAAGTATAATATCATGATGGAGGCACACAACACACCATTTGCAATCCATCTCGGGAGTACCAAAATGTATCATGATATTCGGTCATACATTTTGGTGGAGCAATATGAAAGAGAGATAATTTGTTTATCTCAAGGTGTCTAACTTGTCAACGAAGTTAAAGTGGAGCATCAAGTACCAAAAGGTCCATTGCAAAGAGTTATGCGGATCTTCATCGAAAGGACGTGGAATTTAATGTAGGGGATCATGTATTGTTGCGAGTTGCTCCATGGAAGGAGTTACAAGATTTGGGAAGAGAGGAAAGCTCAATCCACGATTTATTGGTCCATTTCAAATTCTTGACCGAGTAGGAAATGTAGCCTATAGACTTGCGTTACCTCAAAGAGTATGTCTCGTGTTCATAATGTGTTTCATATATCATACTTCGTAAATATGTGAAAGACCCAAACCACGTTATTGAGTTAGAATCTGGACGAGATAGTAGAAGACTTAACGTATGAGGAGGTACCTATCAAGATCTTGGATAGGAAGGAGCATGTCCCTACGCCAAGAAAGGTCATACCACAAGTTAAAGTTTTGTGGAGGAATCATGCTATAGAGGAAATGACACAGGAATTGGAAGCGGAAATGAAAGCGAGGTATCCTCACCTTTTCAAACACCAGTATCGTACGTCAATTTCGAGGACGAAATTTCATAAGGAGGGAGGTCAGTAAGACCCCAAATTTTTTTAAATAAAAGGAATTTCCTTTATTTATTATTTTGAAATAGTAAGGGTTGATTTGATTAATGTGGATAGTTAAGGGTTAAATACGCAAATATTTCAAAAATAAGCAAGTGGTTATAAAATATTCATTTTTGTTGGGAATATTCGTTTGGTCGTGGAATATTAAATGCGCTTGGGAATATTCGCATGACGTGCACGCAGCCATGTGTGGGCCCCATAACTGAAAAGCGATTGGATGAAGAAACGACAAATATAAGTTGGTTAAAAATAACTACAGTAGTTGTTACAGATTAAGACCATTGGAATACCCGGTGGTTAAAATACGATGAATACGCATGGTTGCATAAAGAGACACTACCAGATTGCACAAGCGTATTGTTGAATTATTGATCCTTACGTAAAGAAGGCACTACTCAATAATTTTTTACATGAAGTTATCGCTCAATATTTTATTTTATTGATTCAATAATTCTGCGTTGATATTTTATATTATTGTTGTTCAATAATTGTCACCGCACATTATCTCCATTATCGATCAATAATTCATATTATTTAAATAATATTATTAGATAGCATTATTGGCAATGTCTAGAAAGTTCTCAAGGAGAGGTTTGGTCACCTAATTGCGCCGCCAAGAAGGAGAAATCCTTATCGGAAAGCCCCTCTTTCCGGAACTACGGTTGTCATAATTGTGATTCGTAATATTATTTGTGAATAATTAATTATTGATTCATATGATAAAGAAATATTTATTTTATGTGGATATAAATGATGGATTTATTTATGTGGTTATAAATGAAGAAATTATTGTTGAGGTGTTTTATCAAGATTTTACAGATTGGAGGTATTAAAAATTAAATCGTGGGGTTTTGAGATATATATGCGGGGTTATAATTTTTAATCCGAATATTGGATTGTGGTAATTTTTGGGTATGTTATACATACATAAGTTGAGTATATGTCCACAAATTTTGAACCGTTAAAAATGCACGAATGATTTGTTGTGAATTTTAAGAGGTGTCTCTGATTCGAAAATTAGGTTTATAATTGATTTTGGTGGAAAATTCTAGAATTGAGTGGGCCCCACTTGTGGTTGGTGAAGAAATGTGCTGAATTTTATTTCAAATGTGTAGTAAAAGCCATCGCCAAAGTGTGTGTCAAGTCGTGCCCGCCTTTACGGCTAACATTTTCCTATAAATAGAGGGCTAAGTTAGAATTGAAAATCACACCGTAAACAAAGTTTTTTCTCTTCTCTCTCTATATTATCGAGCGTATTTTGTGAGTATTTAGATACTTTGAGAGTTGTTGATTCAAGACAAGTTTCATTCAAAGATCACTTCCGACCTTTCCTTAGAAAGCAATCGATTCTTTCGAGGTAAGGGATATTATTTTTTTCGTAATGATATTATTTCTTCAATATCATTATGTTGAAATGTTGATCCGAAGTTTTTATCAAATTTGGAACTTTTTCATGTCGGGGTTACTATTCATGAGTTACTATTCACGAAGTTACTATTCATGAGTTACTATTCACGAAGTTACTATTCACGAGTACTATTCATGAAGCGTGAAGATGTTTTTTGTGGAATTTCTATCTTTTGGTGTCGAATTTACTATTCATGATACGCAGATTATTCACGATACTCAAGACTATTCACGATACTGCACTATTCACGATATCGGCACTATTCACCAAAAAAATAAAATTTCTTCTTTTGTCCAAAACATCTATTTTGGATACTAGCTTTGATCAGATCCATGTTTTGATCATTCTTGAATTTTACACCACTGTGATTATTTTTTGGGGTATTGTTGGACATGGATAAAACAAAGTACTAATCCTTAATCCTTAATCCTTGTCATTTTGTTTCAATGGATTCGTTCTTTAAAAATATTTTTCATCATCCTCGGTCTTAAATGATGATATTATTGAATATCTTTGGCCCAGTAGTGTAAAATGAATGATTTTCAAGAATATCTTTGGCCTCAGTAAGTGCAAAGATGAAGCAGTGTTGAGATGAATACGATGATCGATTAATATCTTTGGCTCAGTAGTGCAAAGATGAACAGTGTTTAAATGAACATGACTAATCGATGAATATCTTTTGGCCCGTAGTGCAAAGATGAATATTTGATTCCAGATGTATATTGATTGTTGTTACTGGGGATAAAAGATGAGACGATGAACTTTTAAATTCATACATAGAAGATAGTAGTTTGCATTCTCTACTTAACTCTTCTAATGAATTATTATTTCATTGCGAATATTGATTGAAAATTTGTTGTCTATCAGATTCTATTAAATTTTTTCCTCGTTGAAGACTAACGATAATTTGTTGTATATTATCTTAGTCATAATATTCTTTATCGAGCTAGTTGAGCTCACCCTTTTCCTTTTTGTTCCATTCTTCTCGTGGAGGCGAGAATATAAGCGAGTATTTAGTCTGGGGTATGGAATGAAGGTTTTAGAAAGGATTGTTTAGTAGTCCTCACCATTTTGTAAAATAATGTATCAATAAATGTGATGAGGATTTATGTGAGTATAAATATTGTCTACAGAAGATAATATTTGTATTTAAACTCACAGCTTTATTGTTGTAATAATAAAGTTGTAGTTGTTTCGCATCTACGTATTGACAAACTCGTAATGGGTGATGTATACCTATTTTGGGGGCGCCAGCGGTTGGTATCGAGCTTAGGGATATGATCTCCAATGAGATCGGGGAATAGAACTAGGAGGGAGAGACGAGTAAATCCTTCGCTAGTGTGTCCTACCTAAGCTTATTTGTTAGTTGGTCAAGATATATAGGGATATTATGTGATATATTGATTTCCTTAATTAACCCTTGTTTTTTATGACAAGATTTGAGAATGTCGATCGAGAATATTAATGATTGGAGTAAATGAGACCGTGGAGATGCCTGTCTTTACCAACGAGGAGAACGTGCAACAGTCGGCAATGTTCCTCCCGTGAACAACACCACCGAAAGCAGATGATGAACGAGGGATGTTTAGAAGCTTTTTGCGATTCATGCAAAATCGCATTTGGAGACTCGTGTTCAAAAAATACAGGAGGAAATGATAGCAATTCACGGGTTGTTACAAACCAAGCGATTCAAAGAGTTGGGACCACGAATTTAAGGGAAAGCCGATCCGATCACGGCGGAAACATGGGTCAAACAAATTACCAAGATATTCGATGTCTTGGGATGCACGGAGGAACAGAAGGTTCCATTCGCCACCTTTATGTTCCGTGGCGAGGCAGAGATTCATCGGTGGGAGTCGTGAAGCGCACTCCATCCACCGCACTCAAAGATGTCTTGGGAGACGCGTTTCAGAGACTATTTAATGACAAATACTTTCCCGAAAGTGTTGTTCATATATGAAGGAAGTGGAGTTCATCGATTAGAGCAAAACAACATGACGGTGTCTCAAGACGAGGCAAAGTTTGCAGAGAGTTATCCGTGTTTGCACCTCATTTGGTGGAGAATGAGGAACGATGACGCGGATGTTTCTTAGAGGTTTGAAACCCGGCATACGCCAAGATCTCATTTCTCATAAACTTTCTCTTTATTCAGATGTTGTAAACAGTGGCTCAATTATTAGAGCGAGATAACGAGTACGGCCAACTCGAGGGACCATAACCAGGATCGTACTCAGAGATAGCAGCCAAGCAGAATAATGATAACTCTGCGGAGAAAGAAACATGATTTGATGTAAATGGTAAACCACTCTGGTGGTAATCATGGTCATGAAAATGTAAGAAGCGAAGTCGAGGAGGAGATTTTAAAAGAGGAGATTTAACAACGATTACTATGTGAAGACGACAGCGGTAAAGGCAAGAAGAATCGGGTTCTAAGTGGAGAGAGAACGACCACCCATCATATGCTACAAATGCGGAAAAGAGGGACATATCAGTCAAACCGCCCACAACAGATTCAAGGTATGCTATAGTTGTGGAAAGGAAAGACATATCGCTTTCGAGATTGTACGCAGTAGAGAAACCTAGTTCAATGGGGACGGTGACTCAAAAGATCGTCCCTGTAAAAGTCAAAGTCAACGATTCCGGGAAGAGCGTTTGTTGTGATCGGTCATAATGCGAGGAACCCAAACGAGGTGATCACGGGTAAGCTATTTATAAATTCTTGCGAAGTTTATACCTTACTTGACATCTGGTGCTACCCATTCATTTATCTCTCCGCTTGTGCTCAACGCTTAAACTTGACTCAGGAGAAATTAGACTTTGACCTATCTCGTGGAAACTCCGTTAGGAGAAACTTTCATCACATCCATCGTTTATAAATCTTGTTTGATTCAAGTTGGCACCATCACCTTACCGTTGACCTTATCTCTTTAAAGATACTTGCTTTTGATGTGATTTTAGGGATTGATTGGTTAACTACTCATCATGCCAAAATTGATTGTTTTCGTAAGGTTGTTAGTTTTCATATTCCTAACCAACCTGCTGTTATGTAATTCAAGCAACTAAACCATTAAAATCAATCACTATCATATCTAATCATAAAGCTATTCGCTTATTGAAAAACGGATGTCAAGCTTTCTTAGCCCATGTTATGGATTTGAATAAAGACACGCCAAATTTGAATAATATTCCGTTGTTATTGACTTTCCCGACGATTTCAAGAACTTCCTGCCTACCCCGTAACGTGAAGTTGAATTCTTTATTGATCTTGAACTCGCATAAAGCCCATTTCTAAAACCCCATATCGAATGGCTCCTATTGAACTTCAGAGTTAAAGGTCCAACTACGTGAATTGTTGGACATCGGTTTCATTGGCCGATCAAGACATCTCCTCGGGGTGCTCCTGTTTTATTTGTAAAAAGAAAGACGGGAGTATGCGATTTTGTATTGACTATCGGGAATTGAACCATGTCACCATCAAGAATAGGTATCCTCTACCTCGTATTGATGACTTGTTTGACCATTCTGTAAGGGCACAATTCTTTTCAAAATCGATCTTCGCTCGGATATCATCATGAAAATTAGAATCGAGGATATTCCAAAGACCGCCTTTAACTCCTCAGATGGGCATTATGAATTCTTAGTCATGTCTTTCGGACTAACTAATGCTCCCGCGCTTTCATGGATATGATGAACCGAGTATTCAAGGAATATTTGGATCATTCGTTGTTGTCTTTATTGATGACATCCTTATATATTCCAAAAGTCGTGAAGATCATGAGCACCATTTGAAGTCGGTACTCCAAAGGCTTCGTGAAAACCAACTTTATGCCAAATTGAAGAAATGCGAGTTCGCTTCGAGGAAGTAGCATTTCTTGGGCATGTGGTGTCAAAACATGGAGTATCTGTTGATCCCGGCCAAGATTGAAGCAATACAAAGTTGGGAGCAACCAAAGTCGGTGGATCAAGTACGTAGCTTTTTTTAGCTTATTTGGTTATTATCGGAGATTCGTGGAAGGGTTTTTCTAATCGCTACTCCATTAACTCAAAGCTAACTCGGAAGGATACAAAATTCGTTTGGAGTGAAGAATGTGAGAAGAGTTTCCAAGAGCTTAAGAGGAGACTTATTTCAAGACTGTTTCTAACAATACCATCTGGTTCGGATGGATTTGTTATCTACAGCGATGCTTCAGGCAAAGGGTTAGGATGTGTTCTCATGCAACGTGGGAAAATCATAGCCTATGCCTCGCGACAACTTAAAGAGTATGAGAGGAATTATCCTACTCATGATCTAGAGTCAGCAAGCCCGATCGTTTGCGCTAAAGATATGGAGGCACTATCTATATGGGGAGAAAGTGGAGATATATTCGCACCATAAAAGCCTTAAATATTTCTTCACTCAAAAAGAACTCAACATGCTACAGAAATGACGTTGGCTCGAACTATAGAAAGACTACGACCACACTATTCAATACCATCCCGGAAAAGCGAACGTGGTAGCCGACGCGTTGAGTAGAAGATCATACGCGTGAACGAAAAGCGATGATGTCAAGTATATATGACAGAGCCAACTTTAATAGAAAAGTTAAGGTTGCTTTCAAGCCACCTAATCTTGAGTCGACACGTATGAAGAAGAAAGTACAAGAAGGAGCTATTCCTAAGCTTAGAATTGATGAAGAAGGAATACTTGAGTCCACTCTAGACTTTCAGGTTCCTAACGACTCGATTTGAAGTACAAGATTATGATGGAGGCACACAATACACCATTTGCAATCCATCTCGAAGTACTAAAATGTATCGTGATCTTCGACATACATTTTGGTGGAATAATATGAAGAGAGAGATTGCAAAGTTTATCTCGATGTGTTTAACTTGCTAACGTGTAAAGGCGGAGCATCTAGTACCTAAGGGTCCGGTTGCAACCACTTGAGATTAGGAATGGAAGTGGGAACACATTACCATGGATTTCGTTTACGGGTCTTCCTACGGTTTCTCAAGGCATCAATGCTATTTGGGTTATTGTTGATAGATTAACCAAGTCGCTCATTTCTTTGCCGATACGGAGACTTATTCACTTGAACGCCTTGCTAGTAGTATGTGACGTAAATGAGATTGTGAGGTTGCATGGCATGCCCTGTATCCATAGTTTCGGATCGTGACCCAAGATTCACTTCAAGATTTTGGGTTAGCTTTGCAAAAAGCTATGGGCACGGATTTGCGATTTAGTTCGCATACCATCCCCAAACCAGACGGACAATCGAGAGAGGACTATTCAAACTCTTGAAGATTTATTAAGACTCGTGGTCCTAGACTTCAAGGGCGGTTGGGATAAGTATTTACCATTGGTGGAATTCTCCTACAACAACAGCTTATCAGCAAGTATAGGTGTGGCTCCATTCAAGCATTATATGGACGAAAATGTCGTTCTCCAATATGTTGGGATGAGGTGGGTGAAGCAACATTGTTGGGACCCGAAGTTAAGACGTATGACTCACCGAAAAGATCCAAATAATTCGACAACGTATACAAACGGCTCAAGATCGACAAAAGAGTTATGCGGATCTTCATCGAAAGGACGTGGAATTTAATGTGGGGATCATGATTGTTGCGAGTTGCTCCATGGAAGGGAGTTACAAGATTTGGGAAGAGAGGAAAGCTCAATCCACGATTTATTGGTCCATTTCAAATTCTTGACCGAGTAGGAAATGTAGCCTATAGACTTGCGTTACTCCGAAAGTATGTCTCGTGTTCATAATGTGTTTCACATATCGTATTTCGTAAATATGTGAAAGACCCAAACCACATTATTGAGTTAGAACCGGACGAGATAGCCAAGACTTAACGATGAGGAGGTACCTATCAAGATCTTGGATAGGAAGGAGCATGTCCCACGCTAAGAAAGGTCATACCACAAGTTAAAGTTTTGTGGAGGAATCATGCTATAGAGGAAATGACCGGGAATTGGAAGCGGAAATGAAAGCGAGGTATCCTCACCTTTTTCAAACACCAGTATCGCGACGCCAATTTCGAGGACGAAATTTCATAAGGAGGGAGGTGTAAGACCTCAAAATTTTTTTAAAAAAAGGAATTTCCTTTATTTATTATTTTGAAATAGTAAGGGTTGATTTGATTAATGTGGATAGTTAAGGGTTAAATACGCAAATATTTCAAAATAAGCAAGTGGTTATAAAATATTCATTTTGTTTGGGAATATTCGTTTGGTCGTGGGAATATTCAGATCGCTTGGGAATATTAAATACGACGGCGCGTGACCATGTGTGGGCCCCATAACTGAAAGCGATTGGATGAAGAAAACGACAAATATAAGTTGGTTAAAAATAACTACGTAGTTATACTCAATTAAGATCATTGGAATACCCGGTGGTTAAAATACGAGAATACGCGTGGTCGCACAAAGAGTATACCACCACAGTATTGCATGAGATTGTTGAATTATTGATCCTTACGTAAGAAGGCACTACTCAATAATTTTTACGGTGAGTTCTCGCTCAATATTTTATTTTATTGATTCAATAATTCTGCGTTGATATTTTATATTATTTGTTGTTCAATAATTGTCCTTTATTATTATCTCCATTATCGGATCAATAATTCATATTATTTAAATAATATTATTAGATAGCATTATTGGCAATGTCTAGAAAGTTCACAAGGAGAGGTTTGGTCACCTAATTGCGGCCAAGAAGGAGAAATCCTTATCTGAAAGCCCCTCTTTCCTCGAACTACCGGTTGTCATAATTGTGATTACTGTAATATTATTTGTGAATAATTAATTATTGATTCATATGATAAAGAAATATTTATTTTATGTGGATATAAATGATGGATTTATTTATGTGGTTATAAATGAAGAAATTATTGTTGAGGTGTTTTATCAAGATTTTACCGTATGGAGGTATTAAAAAATTAAATCGGGGTTTTTGAGATATATCATGGGGTTATAATTTTTAATCCGACCGCTGATTGTGGTAATTTTGGGTATGTTATACATACATAAGTTGAGTATATGTCCACAAATTTTGAACCGTTAAAAATGCACGAATGATTTGTTGTGAATTTTAAGAGGTGTCGGATTCGAAAATTAGGTTTATAATTGATTTTGGTGGAAAATTCTAGAATTGAGTGGGCCCCACTTGTGGTTGGTGAAGAAATGTGCTGAATTTTATTTCAAATGTGGTAAAGCCATCAGGTAGCAGGTCAAGTCTGCTTCGGCGGGCTAACATTTTCCTATAAATAGAGGGCTAAGTTAGAATTGAAAATCACACCAGAAACAAAGTTTTCTCTCTTTCTCTCTATATTATTGAGCGTATTTTGTGAGTATTTAGATACTTTGAGAGTTCTTTGTCAAGACAAGTTTCATTCAAAGATCACTTCCGACCTTTCCTTCCGGAAATCGATTCTTTGAGGTAAGGGATATTATTTTTTTTTTTCGAATGATATTATTTCTTCAATATCATTATGTTGAAATGTTGATCTCAAGTTTTTATCAAATTTGGAACTTTTTCATGTCGGGTTACTATTCATGAGTTACTATTCACGAGTTACTATTCATGAGTTACTATTCACGAAAGTTACTATTCACGAGTACTATTCATGGTTGAAGTGAAGATGTTTTTTTGTGGAATTTCTATCTTTTGGTGTCGAATTTACTATTCATGTATACTGATATTATTCACGATATTCAAGACTATTCACGATACAAGACTATTCACGATACGGCACTATTCACCAAAAAAATAAAATTTCTTCTTTTTGTCAAAACATCTATTTTGGATACTAGCTTTGATCAGTATCCATGTTTTGATCATTCTTGAATTTTACACCATCGTGATTATTTTTGGGGTATTGTTGGACATGGATAAAACAAAGTACTAATCCTTAATCCTTAATCCTTGTCATTTTGTTTCTTTGGATTCGTTCTTTAAAAATATTTTTCATCATCCTCGGTCTTAAATGATGATATTATTGAATATCTTTGGCTTTTGTAGTGCAAAGATGAATGATTTCTCAAGAATATCTTTGGCCAGTAGCAAAAGATGAACAGTGTTGAGATGAACATGACCGATCGATTAATATCTTTTGGCCGTAGTGCAAAGATGAAGCAGTGTTTAAATGAACATGATTAATGATGAATATCTTTGGCTCAGAAAGTGTAAAGATGAATATTTGATTCCAGATGTATATTGATTGTTGTTACAGGATAAAAGATAGACGATGAACTTTTAAATTCATACATAGAAGATAGTAGTTTGCATTCTCTACTTAACTCTTCTAATGAATTATTATTTCACAATGAATATTGATTGAAAATTTGTTGTCTATTGTATTCTATTAAATTTTTCCTGTTGAAGACTAACGATAATTTGTTGTATATTATCTTAGTCATAATATTCTTTCTTGAGCTAGTTGAGCTCACCCTTTTCCTTTTGTTCCATTCTTCTCGTGGAGGCGAGAATATAGCGAGTACGTAGCCGGGGTATGGAATGAAGGTTTTAGAAAGGATTGTTTAGTAGTCCTCACCATTTTGTAAAATAATGTATCAATAAATGTGATGAGGATTTATGTGAGTATAAATATTGTCAGAAGATAATATTTGTATTTAAACTCACGCTTTTTCTTGTTGTAATAATAAAGTTGTAGTTGTTTCGTACCATGTATTGACAACTCGGAATGGGTGATGTATACCTATTTTGGGGGGCGCCACAAAAGGTGCTAAGCTAGAAATCTTCTATAAATAGAGGCCTAGGGCTTCATTATTTTTCACGAATTCATTCAAGCTATATAGAGAGAGAAAGTATAGAGAGAATAAGAGAGAAAGAAGAAGAGTATTTTGTTACTACTTCGCTGCAAAGATTCAATCTCCTACCAAAATGTAAGGGTGTTATTCTTTCTTATTCATGAAGAGAAGCTGTTGTTATTCCATTGCTTATTATTACATTGGAATAACTTTGTATAAGTGGTTTACCCTATACTTGGTGACATTCTTTTATTATTCATTTGGAACATCACATCATGTGTTTTACAGGACCTGGTTAAAATCTTTATTATTATTACATTGGAACATCACGCTCATGGTTTTTACAGGACTGGTTAAAATCTTTATTATTCTGTTGGAACATCACATGCATGTGTTTTACAGGACTGGTTAAAATCTTTATTATTCATTGGAATATCCTATCGTGTGTTTTACACCGGATCCGGGTTCCATCTTTTTATTACTGTTGGAACATCCCGCTTGCGGTGTGAATTTCACCGACCTGGTTCCGTTATTTATTATTCATTGGAATAACCTTTATGCATGCGGTCTATCGCATGCGTGGTGATTTCTTTTGTTATTCCATTCTTTATTATACCCAAATTGGTTAAAACTTTGACTTTATACTCCATGAAATTAGTAGAATATCCTTGATATTTGCGTTTCATCCAAAGATATCTTTTCATGGAAATATTCTTCCGATCATTCTTGAATTTTACTCTACAAAACAAATATCATGTTGACAATTTGGGCGTTAATAATTCTCGGATAAAATAATTCTTGAACTTGTTTTATTGAATTCTTATATCATTGTCATCATCCTCATGTTTATATTTTTGAAAGTCATCTCGTGGCTCGTAGTGCATAGATGGACTTGGTATGATTATGACCGAGAGACTATTCTTGTAATCATGACCGTAATGTTACAAATGATGTGATAAAAATCCTCGATTGGTCGAAGTAGTGCATTGATGGGCGATTGTTGGCATGATCATGACCATTAATGAATACACAAATATTCTTGGCCCGTAGTGCATGAATAATTGTGGTCGTGATACTAAAGAATATCCTTGGTCAGTAGTGTGGGGTGATTCGATGATGTGAAATATTTATTAAAGTCGAGTCTCATTTATAAATAGTGATGAAAACCTTTTAAAACCTAAAAGATAGTAGACTTTATTTTCTACTTGACTCTTTTAATGGATTGCGATATTTCATTGCGCAGTTAAACCGGTTGCCTATTGTATTTTATCGGTTTAACATTATTGAAGACTATTGATAATTTATTACGCATTATCTTAGTCATAATATTTCTTCTTGGGCTAGTTGAGCTCACCCTTTCTTTTTCCGTTCTCTTCGTGAAATGATAATATAATTTGACGAGCGAGTGGGAAACGCAGTGATGGTCCGAAGATAGCATTAGTAGTCCTCACTATTCGTAAAATAGTGTGATAATAACTCGTAATGAGGACTTTTATTTGAGTTTGTATAATATCTAGTAGGCGATATTTGTATTTAAACTCACGGTTTATGTCGTATTTATACCTGACAGTTATGTTAATAAGTTGTTTTAAATTACGCACCATGTAAGTGTCGACCAAGATGGGTGATGTATACCTAATTTTGGGGGCGTCACATTACTGAGCAAAAGATATTCATCAATAATTCATCTTTGCACTGTGCTAAGATATTCATCAACAAGTCATCTTTGCACTACTGAGCCAAAGATATTCATATATCAAAGAAATACATAATCATTTGAAGTTATATAACAATAATTATAACCATGTTGATCAATTCACCTTTGCACTTAAGCTAAAAATATTCAATTGTAAATTCAATGGACATGATCATACCGGTCAACAATTCAACTTTTGCACCTCTCTTGGCCAAAGAGAACCTATGGTCACGATCATACCAATAATCTACCCATCTTTACACTCAAGTCAAAGAGAAATATCATCATTAGGGTTATAAGAATGTTATATAAAAACAATATAATCAAAACATAGTTTTAATTTCAAGAGTAAGATTCATAAATCAACGATAATTTGGTCGAGAAGAAAACCAATTTGTCGTGAATAGTACCCGTATTAAATGACATAGTACAAAGTATCGTGCGTAAGTAACCTCGACACGAAAAGATAAAGTTTCATAATAAAATTCATATCCATATTTATAACACCTTAATCCAAATATTATAAATCACTTAGAAATCTCATAATCTAATATTATTAATATTATAATAATATTTTAATCATTTCTTAAACTTATAAATACTTAAATCCAATTATTTACACTTTAATAATTAATGCATTTAATCATCTAAAAATGCCAACCTCATAAGATTTCATCATCATTAACCTAAACCCTCATAAAAATCTGCATATACCTCATATATGATTCTCAAGCCATAAAATCATATTTTCCAATTTTCTTACTTCACATAACATATTTAATTCATTTACTCATAACTAGAATATTTCATGAAAAATACCAAATTAGTTCCAAAAATATTTCTTTTTCGGGATTTAGCATAACATAGTCCCATATTGAACATATATTTTTCTCTAAATTTTAAAAATTCATTTACTATTTTTCATATGGCCAAAATCAATTTAATATTTAAACATTTATCATAAATTATAATTTTTATCCAAAATTCTGAAATTTACACGTATATCTTGATATTATATAGATGTACTCCCAATAAAAATTTCATCAATTTTGGAGTTAATCACAAGGAGTTATAAATAGTTACTTTTAAAATAGTCTTTTCTCATAAAATCCATAACTCCTAATCTATACATCCAAAATCGCCATTTTGGACACACTCTAAAACTCATCAAAATATCATTTTAAATTTTTCCAGAATTTTTGAAGGTTCAGAAAAATTTGAAACTAAAAACATAATAACCCTTAAAATCCTTTACCTCGAAAAAAGAGTACTTACATTTTGGAATAACGAATTTGAACGAACTTGCACCGAGTATAGCAATACTCAAAGTATACTCAAAATACTCACAAGAATATGCTCGATAATATAGAGAGAGAAAACTTCAGTTTCTGGTGTGATTTTCAATTCTAACCTAAGCACCCTATTTATAGGAAATTGCTTAGAATACCAAAGCAGAAAATTAAATATATATATTAATATAATTATACAAATTTTCCTTAGCCCACCTTTTGGTCAAAAACACCAGCCACACATGTTAATGATGTCCAAAAAAATACAAAAAACGTTTTTCTAACAAAAATAATTTAAACTCCAAAAATCAATTCACACCGATATCTCAGAAACTTCAATAATTCACAATAAATAGCTCTTTTATCGGAAAATTGAATCTCGCGACTTTTTATAGGAAATTCAATTCTCTACAACTTTGCGGAAGAAAGTTTTTCCAAATTCCAAATAGAAATTGGACCGAAATCCATAAGCTGGTCGATTTTTACGATCTATAATCAATTTTCTATTCAAGAAATGGATCCACCAACACACAAAACATGTGTTAAACATTTAATGCCACAAAATACTTTTCCTCCTCATATACTCATATATCCCACATTCATTATAAAATATCACCAGTTAATATATTATTAAAATAATATATTTAAATGAATTATTTTATCGAAAAAGATAAAATATTAATTTTCAACAATTGTCACATTAAAATTTTCTCCATCTATATCCACATAAAATCAATATTTTTCTCATCATATAAATCAATAATTAATTATTCACAAATAATATTACGAATTACAAGATCTTGGCAACGGTAGTTTCAGGAAAGAGGGGCTTTCAATAAGGATCTTTCCTTCTTGGCAAGCAATGATTAGGTGACCAAACCTCTCCTTAAGCAGAACTTTCTAGACATTGCCAATAATGTTATCCAATAATATTATTAGGATAATATGAATTATTGCTAAAGAAAATGGAAAATCTTGTAACGTGACAATTATTGAAACAACAATAATATAAAATATCAACGTAGCAATTATTGAATCAAAAAATAAAATATTGAATAAGTAATTACTTTGTAACAATTATTGAGTAATGCCTTCACGAAAAAAAAATTTATCATACTTCATGAATAGTACTCGTGAATAGTAACTCGTGAATAGTAACTCGTGAATAGTAACTCGTGAATAGTAACTCATGAATAGTAACTCATGAATAGTAATTAAAAAAAATTGAATACTTTTATTTCATAAAATTCGGGGTCTTACACCCAAAATAGGTATACATCACCTATTCTGAGTCGCCAAATACATGGTACAGAAACAAATACAACTTCATTAAACTGTGAGTTTAAATACAAATAGAGAGTATAAAACCTCAAAAGGAGTCCTCATTACAATTATTGATACGCTATTTTAAAAATAGTGAGGACTGCTAAAACAACTTTCTAGAACCATCACTCCGTACCCCGACTAGTTTCTGCTATGTTTTCACCTCTTGAGAAAAAATGGAACAAAAGGGTGAGCTCAACTAGCCCGATAAAGAATATTATGACTAAGATAATATCTGATAAATTATCATTAGTCTTTGACGAGGAATAATCGATAAAATATAATAGACAACAAGTTTTAGATCAACAAGCTGTTGATGAAAACAACAATCCATTAGAAGAGTCAAGTAGAGAAAGAATTCTACTATCTTCTAAGATTTAAAAGTCCATCATCAATATTTTATCCTGTAACATCAATCGATATACATCTTGAATCAAATATTCATCTTTGCACTACTGGGCCAAAGATATTCATTTATATCACCCAGTTGGTCATATTCATCTCAACACTGTTCATCTTTTTACTACGGGCCAAAGATATTCATTAGGTAATCATTCATCTTTGCACTACTGGGCCAAAGATATTCATTTATATCATCATTTAGGATGAGGATGATGAAAAATATTTTAAAGAAAATGAATCCGGTGAGATAACGAGATCAAATATTAAGGATTCAGTATTACAGTTTATCCAAGTTCAATAATATTCCGAAATAACAAATTTTGAAGCAGAATTCAAAAATAATGATCAAAACATGGATATAATCAAAGATAGTAACCATAATAGATAACATGGACAAAAAGAAGAAAATTTTATTTTTTGGTGAATAGTGCTGTATTCGTGAATAGTGCCGTATACGTGAATAGTGCCGTATACGTGAATAGTAAGCCCAACACAAAAGGTTCCAAATTTGATAAAAAATTCATACCAATATTTCGGCATAATGATATTGAAGAAAATATCATTTAAGAAGAAGATAATATCTCTTACCTCAAAATATCAAGTACTTACGATCGGAATATAAATTATAAAAGGTGAAGGAAACTTGCAGCGATTAATGAAACTCATAAAGTATCTAAATACTCACAAAATACACTCAATAATCTAGAGAGAGACGAGAGAAAACTTGTTTACGGTGTGATTTTCAATTCTAACTTAGCCCTCTATTTATAGAAAAATGTTAGCACGCCGAAGCAGACTTAACCTGCAACCTGATGGCTTTACCTGCTACTATTCCAACCCACCACATTAGAATAAAAATCTCAGCACATTTCTTCACCAACCAAGAGTGGGGCCCACCAATTCTAGAATTTTCCACCAAAATAATTTATAACCTGATTTCCGAATCAGCCACATCTTAAAATTCATAACAAATCATACGCTCATTTTTAACGGTTCAAAATTTGTGGACATATACTCAACTTATATATGTATAACATATCCAAAAATTACAACGATCAAAAGGTCGGATTAAAAATTATAACTCCATAATATATCTCAAAAAACACCTTTGGTTTGATTTTTAATACCTCAATCCAGATAAAATACTAATAAAACACCTCAACATTAATTCTTTCATTTATAACCACATAAATAAATCCATAATTTATATTCACATAAAATAAATATTTCCTTATCATATGAATCAATGATTAATTATTTACAAATAATATTACAGAATCACATTTATATAATGACGGTTGTTTCGAGAAAGAGGGGCTTTCCAATAAGAATTTCTCCTTACTGGTGCGCAATTAGGTGACCAAACCTCTCCTTGACTGAACTTTCTAAATATTGCCAATAATGTTATCTAATAATATTATTTCAATTAATCTGAATTACTGATCTGATAAAGGAGATACTGTGCAGTGACGATAATTGAAACAACAATAATATAAAATATCAATGCAGCAATTATTGAATCAATAAAATAAAATATTGAGCGGTAACTCATCGTGACAATTATTGAGTAGTGCCTTCTTTACGTAAGGATCACTAATTCAACAATACTGCGCATGCACGCCAGCGTATTCATCGTATTTTAACCACGGGTATTCCAACGCGGTTTAGCGGTAACAACTACGTAGTTATTTATAAAAACTCAAACTTATCGTTTTCTTCATCCGACAATTATTCTGTTATGGGGCCCATAAATGACTGCGCCGTCATACGAATATTCCCCGACAACAAGAATATTCCACGACCAAATGAATATTCTCCGACAACAATGATTATTTTATAACCACTTGTATATTTTGCAAAATTTGCATATTTCACCCATAACCAGAGAATTATATCAAATTAATACCTTATTATTCACAATAATAATTAGAACAAATTCGATTTTATTTATAATAAGTTGGGGTCTTACAACCTCCCCTCCTTATGAAATTTCGTCCTCGAAATTGACATACGTACCTGGTGTTTCGAAAAGGTGAGGATACCTCACTTTTATTTACGATTCAACTCCCGGTCATTTCTTGATAGCATGGTTTCTCCATGAAACCTTAACTTGTGGTATAACCTTGGTGCGTAGGACATATTCTTTCTATCCAAGATCTTACTTGGTACTTCTTCATACGTTAAATCTTGATTATCTCGTCTGGTTCTAACGAATAATATTCTTGGTCTTTCACATATTTCTGAAGCATGGATATGTGAAAACATTTTGAACACGAGACATACTTGGAGGTAATGCGAGTCTATAGGCCACATTTCCTATTCGGTCAAGAATCTTAAATGGACCAACAAATCGTGGATTGAGCTTTCATCTCTTTCCAAATCTTGTAACTCTATTCCATGGAGCAACACGTAACAATACATGATCCCCAATATTAAATTCCACGTCCTTTCGATGAAGATCAGCATAACTCTTTTGTCGATCTTGTGAGGTTTGAATACGTTGTCGAATTATTTGGATCTTTTTTGTAGTCATACGTACTAATTTTGGTCCCAACAACGTTGCTTCTCCCACCTCGTCCCAGCATACTGGAGAACGACACTTTCGTCCATACAACGCCTCAAATGGAGCCATGTCTATACTTGCTTGATAACTGTTGTTGTAGGAGAATTCCACCAGTGTCAAGTACTTATCCCAACTTCCTTTAAAATCTAGGACACAAAGTCTTAATAGATCTTCAAGGGTTTGAATAGTCCTCTCTGATTGTCCGTCCGTTTGAGGATGGTATGCCGAACTGAATCGTAAATCCGTGCCCATAGCTTTCTGCAAGCTAACCCAAAATCGTGAAGTGAATCTTGGGTCACGATCCAAAACTATGGATACTGGCATGCCATTCAATCGCACAATCTCATTCATGTACATACGAGCAAGACGTTCAAGGGAATAAGTCTCACGTACCGGTAAGAAATGGACAGACTTGGTTAATCTATCAACAATAACCCAAATCGCATCTATGCCTTGAGAAGCCTTGGGAAAACCCGTAACGAAATCCATAATAATGTGTTCCCACTTCCATTTCAGAATCTCAAGTGGTTGTAATGGACCCTTTGGCATTTGATGCTCCGCTTTTACACGTTGACAAGTTAAACACCTCGAGATAAACTCCGCGATCTCTCTTTTTATATTGTTCCACCAAAATGTATGTCGAAGATCATGATACATTTTGGTACTCCCAGGATGGATTGCAAATGGTGTGTTGTGTGCCTCCATCATGATTCTATGCTTCAAGTCAGAATCGTTAGGAACACAAAGTTGGGAGTTGACTCAAGTATTCCTTCTTCATCAATTTTGCTTACGGAATAGCACCTTCTTGCACTTTCTTCTTCATACGCATCGGCTCCGTATCTAGTAGCTTGAGCGACTTTAACTTTATCGATTAAAGTCAGTTCTACTCGCATGTTTGATATCATCACGTGGGTACTTGGAGCCTTCATCTCTATCTTCATCCTTTGTAATTCATACAAAATGGACTTTTATGTTAACAACATTGCACTCGTACCCGCATATGATCTTCTACTTAATGCGTCAGCTACCACGTTTGCTTTTCCAAGATGATATTGGATGGTGTGATCGTAATCTTTCAATAGCTTTCGAGCCAACGTCGTTCTTGCATGTTGAGTTCCTTTGGGTGAAGAAATATTTGAGGCTTTTATGATCTGTATAGATCTCCACTTTTCCCCATCTGGTAGTATCTCCAAATCTTCAACGAAAATTTCACGCTGACTCCAAATCATGAGTAGGATAATTCCTTTCATATTCTTTGAGTTCTTGGTGAGGCATAGGCTATGAATTTCCCATGTTGCATGAGAACACATCCTAACTCTTTGCACGAAGCATCATTTGTAGATAACAAATCCATCCGAACCGGATGGTATTAGCCGAGCAGTCTTTGAAATGAGTCTTCTCTTGAGTTCTTGAAAACTCTTCTCATGATCCTCGTTCCAACCGAATTTTATATCTTTCTGAGTTAGCTAAGTTAGCGGAGTAGCGATTCGAGAAAATCCTTCCACGAATCTCCAATAATAACCATTTAAGTCCGACTTCGCGACGCCGGTCACCGACTTTGGTTGCTCCCAACTTTGTCTTTGCTTCAATCTTTGTAAGAATTGATAGATACTCCATGTTTTGACACCACGTCGCCTAGAGAATGCTACTTCCTCAAGCGAACTCACATTTCTTGACTTGGCATAAAGCTTGTTTTCACGAAGCCTTTCAAGTATCGACTTCAAATGGTGCTCATGATCTTCACGGCTTTTGTAATAGATGAGGATGTTATCAATAAAGACAACAACGAACTGATCAAGTATTCTTTAAACACACGGTTCATCATATCCATGAAAGCGGCGGAGCATTAGTCGATCAAAAGACATGACTAAGAATTCATAATGCCGTACCAAGTTCGAAGGCGGTCTTTGGAATATCCTCGGTTTTAATCTTGATTGATGATATCCGAGCGAAGATCGATCTTTGAAAAGAATTGTGCTCCTTGCGGTGGTCAAACAGGTCATCAATGCGAGGTAGCGGATACTATTCTTGATAGTGACATGGTTCAACTCTCGGTAGTCAATACAAAGTCGCATACTCCCGTCTTTCTTCTTTCACGAATAACACAGGAGCACCCCGAGGAGATGTACTAGGATGAATAAAATCGATGTCCAACAACTCCGTAGTTGGACCTTTAACTCCTGAAGTTCAATAGGAGCCATTCGATATGGGGTTTTAGAAATGGGCTTTGTATGCGAGGTTCAAGGTCGATAAAGAATTTAACTTCACGTTACGGGGTAGGCCAGGAAGTTCTTGAAATACATCGGAAATTCACTAATAATAGAAATAGTATTCAAATCTGACGTGTTTTTGTTCAAGTCCGTGACATGGGCTAAGAAAGCTTGACATCCGTTTTTTAATAAACAAATAGCTTTATGGCTCTATATGACAGTGACTGATTTTAGTGGTTTGGTTGTTTGAATTCTCATAATAGGTTGGTTAGGAATATGAAAACTAACAACCTTACGAAAACAATCAATTTTAGCATGATCGTGATTAACCAATCAATCCCCAAAATCACATCAAATGCAAGAATTTTCAAAGCGAAATAAGATTGGCGAGGTAATGTGATGGTACCGACTTGAATCATGCAAGATTTAAAAATAGTAGATGTAACGAAAGTTTCTCTAGGAGTCTCAGCAGATAAGTCAAAGTCTAATTTCTCAGAAGTCAAGTTTAAACATTGAGCACAAGCGGGAGAGATAAAAGAATGGGTAGAACCGGTATCTAATAAGGTATAAACTTCGCAAGAGTTTATGATTAGCTTACCCGTGATCACCTCGTTTGGGATCCTCGCGTTTTGGGCAATCATGACAAACGCTCTTCTAGGAAGCACCGACTTTAACTTGTCCGGGATAGCCTTTGGAGTCACCATCCCTGTTGAACTTGGTTTCGCAACTAGACAATCTCTAGCTATATGACCTTCCTTTCCACAGTTATAATAACACCTTGGATTGTTGTGGCGGTTTGGTTTGCTTTGTGTCCCTCTTTCTCGCATTTGTAACATCTGATAGGTGGTCGTTCTCCTCCCCAAAGCAGTTGATGTTGGTCTTTGGCGTTTTACGCTATCATTATTGTACCTTCTCCTTTTGAAATCTCCTCCAGACTAAGCTCCTTCTATTATCATGGCTTACGATACCACGGAGTGGTTCCGCTTTTTGTCCGAATGCTTTCCTTCCATCTGGTTGTCATTGCTTCGATGATGGCGCCACCGGTATGACCACAGTTGTGTTCCCTCGGTTGAACATACTCATTATCTCGCTCTAATAATTGAGCCACATTTACAACATCCGAATATAAAGAAAATTTATGAGAGATAAGATATTGTCGAATCTAGGGCTTTAGACCTCTCGAAACATCCTCGTCATTCGTTCCTCATTTTCGACCAAATGAGGTGCAAACCTAGATAACTCTCGCAAACTTCGCCTCGTCTTTGGGACACCGTCGTGTTATTTTGTTCGGTCGATAAACTACACCACCTCCTTCATATAGACGAATACTTTCGGGAAAGTACTTGTCATTGAATAGTTTCAAACGTTTCCCAAGACATCTTTGAGTGCGGCCGACTGGTGCGCTTCACGAGACTCCCACCGATGAGTCCGCCTCACCGCGGAACGTAAAGGTGGCGAATAGAACCTTCTGTTCCTCCGTGCATCCCAAGACATCGAATATCTTGGTAATTTGTTTGACCCACGTTTCGCGCCGTGATCGGATCCGGCTTTCCCTTAAATTACGGTGGTCCTGACTCTTTGAGCGCTTGGTTGTGACAAGCGCGCATTGCTAGCATTTCCACCGTATTTTGTGCACGAGTCTCCCTCGTACGGTTTTTCATGAGCGCAAAAGCTTCTAAACATCCCATCATTCATCATTTGTTCGGTAGCGTCGTTTCTGGGAGGATTATTGCCTTCTGTGCACGTTCCACAGGGTAGTGATCGAAGGTGTCTCCACGGTTCGATTAACTCCATTATTAACGTTCTCATTTGCCATTCTTAAATCGCCATAAAACAAGGGTTAATAGTCATGCAACATATTATCCTATACTCGATTGACCAAATAAATACCAAATAACTTAGTCGAGGTCATACTAAGCGAAGAATTCCACGTCTCTCCCTCCTAGTTCTTGTCTCACATCTCGGCCGGGGATCATATCCTAAGCTTTGATACTAATTTGTGACACCCCCAAAATAGGTATACATCACCCATTACGAGTCGCCAAATACATGTAGATGCGAAATAAATACAACTTCATTAAACTATGAGTTTAAATACAAATAGAGTATAAAAACTCAAAAGGAGTCTTCATTACAATTATTGATACACTATTTTAAAATTAGTGAGGACTGCTAAAACAACTTTCTAGAACCATCACTCCCGTACCCCGACTAGTTCTGCTATGTTCTCACCTCCACGAGAGAAAAATGGAACAAAAGGGTGAGCTCAACTAGCCCGATAAAGAATATTATGACTAAGATAATATCTGACAAATTATCATTAGTCTTGACGAGGAATAATCGATAAAATATAATAGACAACAAGTTTTAGATCAACAAGCTGCGGCGGAAAACAACAATCCATTAGAAGAGTCAAGTAGAGAAAGAATTCTACTATCTTCTAAGATTTAAAAGTCCATCATCAATATTTTATCCTTGTAACATCAATTAATATATATCTTGAATCAAATATTCATCTTTGCACTACAAGCCAAAGATATTCATTTGTATCACCAGTTGGTCATGTTCATCTCAACTTTGTTCATCTTTGCACTACTGAGGCCAAAGATATTCATTAGGTAATCATTCATCTTTGCACTACTGGCCCGCCAAAGATATTCATTTTATATCATCATTTAGGATGAGGATGATGAAAAATATTTTAAAGAAAAGCGAATCCGGTGAGATAATAGATCAAATATTAAGGATTAAGTATTACGGTTTATCAAGTTCAATAATATTCCGAAATAACAAATTTTGAAGCGAATTCAAAAATAATGATCAAAACATGGATCTGATCAAAGATAGTAACCATAATAGATAACTTGGACAAAAAGAAGAAAATTTTATTTTTAAATTGAATAGTAAAGTATTCGTGAATAGTCTTAGTATATCGTGAATAGTAAGCGTGAATAACACAAAAAAGTTCCAAATTTGATAAAAAGTTCATACCAATATTTCGGCATAATAATATTGAAGAAAATATCATTTAAGAAGAAGATAATATCTCTTACCTCAAAATATCAGTACTTCTGATCAGAATATCGGTATAAGGCTGAAGGAAACTTGCACTGATTAACAGAAACTCATAAAGTATCTAAATACTCACAAAATACACTCAATAATCTAGAGAGAGAAAGAGAGAAAACTTGTTTCTGGTGTGATTTTCAATTCTAACTTAGCCCTCTATTTATAGGAAAATGTTAGCACGCCGAAGCAGACTTAACCTACAACCTGATGGCTTTACCTGCTACTATTCCAACCCACCACATTTGAATAAAAATCTCAGCACATTTCTTCACCAACCAAGAGTGGGGCCCACCAATTCTAGAATTTTCCACCAAAATGATTTATAACTTTGATTTAGAATCAGCCACCTCTTAAAATTCATAACAAATCATACGCTCATTTTTAACGGTTCAAAATTTATAGACATATACTCAACTTATATATGTATAACATATCCAAAAATTACAACGATCCAACGGTCGGATTAAAAATTATAACTCCCGCAATATATCTTAAAAAACACTGGTTTGATTTTTTAATACCTCCGATCCGATAAAATACTAATAAAACACCTCAACATTAGTTCCTTCATTTATAACCACATAAATAAATCCATCATTTATATCCGCATAAAATAAATATTTTCTTATCATATGAATCAATGATTAATTATTCACAAATAATATTACAGAATCACATTTATGACAACTAAAGTTGTTCCCGAGAAGAGGGGCTTTCGATAAGGATTTCTCCTTCTTGGCGCTTGTAATTAGGTGACCAAACCTCTCCTTGACGAGAACTTTCTAGATATTTCCAATAATGTTATCTAATAATATTATTCCAAATAATCTGAATTACTGATCTGATAAAGGAGATATTGTGCAGTGACGATAATTGAAACAACAATAATATAAAATATCAATGCAGCAATTATTGAATTAATAAAATAAAATATTGAACAGTAACTACTGTGATAATTATTGAGTAGTGCCTTCGTACGTAAGGATCAATAATTCAACAATACTATGCATCCACGCGTATTACTGTATTTTAACCACCGGGTATTCCAACAATGTTAACGGTAACAACTATGTCGTTATTTATAAAAACTCAAACTTATCATTTTCTTCATCAAGCAATTATTACATTATGGGTCCCATAAATGGCTGCTGGCTGAGTGCATACGAATATTCCCCGACAACAAGAATATTCCACGACCAAATGAATATTCCTCGACAACAATGATTATTTTATAACCACTTGCATATTTTGCAAAATTTTTACATTTCACCCATAACCAGAGAATTATATCAAATTAATACCTTATTAGTCACAATAATAATTAGAGGAAATTCGATTTTATTTATAATAAGTTGGGGTCTTACAGTATTCTTGTGAGTATTTTGATACTTTGAGTGTTCTTTATCTGGTGCAAGTTCCTTCAAGATATATATCCAGATTCCAAATGTAAATCATGTCTTTTTGAGTTAAGGGATGTTATTTTTTTTATAAATGATATTATTTCTTTCAATATCATTATACCAGAATATTGATAAGATTTTTCTTGTGAAATTCTTATCTTTTCATGTCGGGATTACTATTCACGAGTTACTATTCATGAGTTACTATTCACGAGTTACTATTTACCAGTACTATTCACGAAGCATGATGATCTTTCTTGTGGAAATTCTACCTTTTAGTGTCGGAGTTACTATTCACGATATCGACTTATTCACGTATCGACCTTTATTCACAAATACGACACTATTCACAGAAAAATTTAATTTTTTTTTCTGTGTCCAAGATTATCTGTTATGGTTTCTATCTTTGATTTGATCTATATTTTTGTTGATCGGTTTCACAATCAAAATATACGTGCAAATATACACGGTCAACAAGTAATAAAGTGATAAGAAAAGTATCGTTCCCACGAGGAATTATTTAATAAAAATTACCAAGTACTAACTCTTAACCAAATCAATTTTATTTAAACAACCATAAATTGTGATTTTTCTAATTAAGAAAACTAAATTAATCAATTAGAACTAAATTACTTTAAAATTAATTGAAATAAATAAAGATTAAGACTTCAATATCCCCAATTATGAATTATAAATCAATTATCCAATTATCCCAATTATTATGCCTACTGAATTGTTAGCATAAATTCTCAAATGCCAAAAGTCCTTTTTCCAAGTGATCAATTGCCTTCTATTTAATCCAGATTAATCTCGTTATATTCCTATGCAAAACAATTGAATTAAACTCTTTCCAATCCCAATTCCTTATGTGTTACATGCGGCGAACAGATATTTCCATTCAATTCACAAACCTAATTATTCACCATGCAAATAACTAAGTCACATGTTATCATGCCCAGTTCTAACCCTAGAATTCCTCTTCCAATTCCTTATAGAGCAACAAGGTAATTACTTATCAAATAATTAAGCAATAAGCACAAGACAAGATAAACAATTCACTTTGACACAATTAATTGGAAAAAATCAAATAACTAATTTATAGACATAAAAGGTTCAATTAAAATCTTAATAAAAGAGTTAGTTCATAATTAATGAATGGAAACGAAGAATCCACAACTGAATAGACATTAAAAGATAAAAGTATGATAAGAGAAGGAATAGAATCTGTTGTCGAAGAAATCGATGCTCCCCCTCTTGCTTCGCTTCTTGATCTTGATGATCTCCAAGTTGCTTCAATCTCCAAAACTAATAAGAACTAGGGTTTATGTTCTAATCTAATGGAGTGTATTTCTAATCTAATCTATGTAATCTCCCTTTATTATATGCCTTACATCATGTATTTATAGGTTACAAGTCCGATTTTTAGCTTAGGAACAAACCCAATCCTATTTGAAGTCAAAAAGGTGTCAAAATTAGCCCAAAAACGCATCCAGGCCGCACCAAGCACTTCCCCAGTGCCCCAGCGCTGGGCACGACGCTCAAACACTGCTCCCCGAAGGTGCCGGCGCTGGGCATAGAAATAAAAATGGGCGCCCCAGTGCGCCACATGTCGATACGACATTTTCTGCTCCGACATCCTTTGGGAAAATGGCCATAACCTCTTTGTCCGAACTTTGATTTTGATGATTCAAGATGTTCCGGAAAGAGGAGAAGTAGATCTACAACTTTCATTCTTTGAGTTTTTCGAAATAAGGTCCCGAGAAATACTCAAATTGGCTCTAAAGTGACTGCTGTGTAAATGGCAAGCCGAAAACGCGCATCTAGCCACCCCAAACGTCGATCCAAGTAACTTTTGTCCCAATTCCTACAAAACAATATAAAACATGCATGAATAGACATAAACACTTAAAAACATCCAAAAGATTAAGCTCAAACGCACTCAATTCATGTGTATAAAACTCACTCAACAAATACCCCCAAACTTAAACCTTTGTTTGTCCTCAAGTAAAAATACAAAAGAACTAAAAATAAACAACCGAACTCAACTACATGAATGCATATGCATGATCTACTTCTTAATATACCTATGAACCTAGTAATAAATCAATATGATATATAGCAACAGGCCTCAAAGATATCAATGATACTCAAACAATATATCCAATCAAGTCAAAGTCCATAACTCTAACCAATTAATCAATCCAAACCTGTCATCACCCATGTTGTGTGTGTGTGCTTGTTAACCATTCTAACCAACCACAGTTCAAGATAATCACATAACAAACTTCTTAAAAGGAAAATTTCAGTTCCAATTCAATTACTTTTGTGAACATGACAACTCCGGTTAAAACTAAGCAATTACCAAGTCTTAAGGTAAATCCAAGATTTATGTATACTTTTATTCAACCACGAGGGCATTTTTGCTCTTTCTCGTGTTTTATTCATTTTTTTTAATTTTTTTTTCTCATGACTGTGCAATGTCTTATTCCCTTAGGCTTTTCAGTGCTACCTTAACGAGCTTTCGACTAACGACTCCTAAGCCATTAAGACCTTAGGCGCTAGGTGTAAAGACAATCCCCTCGGGTTTACTTACTCAAGTAACAAAGGCCACAAAACTAGACAAGCATGCCACGGTGTTTATTCATTTTTTTTTTTCTTTTTCTGGATTTTCTATTTTTTTTTTCTTTTCATCATTTCTTTTTTTTTTTCATTTTCATTTTGTATATATATATCCCATAAATTCCCTGAAACTCAAGCTTTTACGTCATTTCAACCTTTACCGCCATTTCACTAATTTCCTTAAATTTTAACCAAGATTTTCCCCCATAAACAAATTATGAAACCCTTGAACCAAATGGATTAAAATAGTTAAACTTTAACTGCTAACCGGTAACATAAGTTTCAGACAGGCTCAGATTTTCTTCATGTTTAAAATTAGAACTCATCATCAATTATCAACACTGTTCAAGTTAACAATTAATACCAATCTTATCATAGGCCGAGCTAAGACCACACCAACCGATCACACAGATTCATTCAAAAAAAATGCAATTATACTACATGAACACATACTAATGCAATACACTACATGAACACATACTAATGCAACACATATATGAATATGCAAATAACTACCATGTATTATATGCAACCTAAAAAAAACACAACGCTAACACATAAAAAAAATGAACTACCATGAAGATAACTAACTATATGCAATACGACACTAAAATGCCCCCAAACTTAAACTAGACATTGTCCTCAATGACTAAATTAGAAAAAATTAAAGCAGATGACTTCCCTGAAAATATAGCAATCTTCCTCCTTGTCCACTAAGTTTGGAGAATAGGCTAAGCACATGGAACAAATTGGGCACCACACTTGAATTTGACTTGAATAACCTGTAAACCATGATAGAAACAATTTTATTAAATTCTAAATAAATGCAAATCCAAAACTACTAATATAAAACCTAATAAAAACTAAAAATAAAAATTAAACTTGGGTTGCCTCCCAATAAGCGCTTGTTTTATAGTCTCAACCTGACTTCTTCAATTCTCTATCCAATTCCCCTACGAAAATTGAGGAACCCTCCATCCATCAGTAATAATGTCTCTTTCGGGAGGTTCCCAATTGTAATGCCCATTGAGTTTAAGTCACCTAGCATGATCTTTTTAGATAGGATCCCCATTAAGTACAGCAAACCACTAGGTGTTTCCTCCATTATGTCGATGAGCAAATTGGGGCATTGAAGCTTAATAAATATAATGGAATCTTCCTCTATCTTCTCCTTTTCATCCCACCATGACTTCACAACTGTACTAGCTCTTACGTCACCAAGAGCTTTGCCGACGACATGACTGCACGGATTCTTGAACTTTGGTGGAGAAGGTACATGGGACACTATCAAAATTGGCTCATCTTCGTTGGTACTCAAAGTTAGATCTTTGCCGATCTCCTTTTGTTGGTCTCCAAGTCTTTCCTCTCTTTCAACATCTATATCATTTGGCACATTCGATTGCAGATTTGGTTCGGGCTCATCATCAGTCTCGTCATCCATGTCATAGAGCCAAGTGTATTGAGGACGGTTGTTCAACGCATGTGCTATCTACCCCAATTGATTTTCCAGATTCTTGATCGACGCCCCTTGGCTTTGCAAATTCAGCTCTACTTGATTCATTTTCTTGTCTTGTTCCTCGTTCCTTTTTTCAAAAGCTTTAATAAATTTTTCCAATGCTTCCTCCCAATTTGAATGTTCTTCCTATTGTTGTGGAGGTGGACACGAGAAATCCGGTGGGTATGTTGGCCTTGGAGCATAAAATTGATCTTGATTGTTACTCCATGAAAAATCCGGGTGATACCCCCAATCCTGATGATAGTTGTTGGGATAGACATAACTGTTGGGGTAATCACCACTATACTGTACCGGCTCGAAACTGATGGAGCATTGATGACTCATATGATTTCCAGCACAATATTCACAAGTAACTGCCACACTTTCACGACGTTGAGCTTCAAAAGCTTCAAACATCCTTGAAAGTGTCTCCATCTGTGCTGACAATGCTGAAAGTTTCTCGAGTCTGTCAATCTCCGCTCCCCTTGGTTGAGTCATGTTCATGTATGGCCATTGATACGCAAAGTCATCCATGGTACCTGAAAAGAGAGAAATATAGGAAGAGAATTAAAAATAAAAATAAAAATGTTTAAATTAAGACTAATTTGATTGAAATTAATATTGGTAAATAATTATTAAATTAATTCCCCGGCAACGGCGCCAAAAACTTGTTGATCGATTTCACAATCAAAATATACGTGCAAGTATACACGGTCAACAAGTAATAAAGTGATAAGAAAAGTATCGTTCCCACAAGGAATTATTTAATAAAAATTACCAAGTACTAACTCTTAACCAAATCAATTTTATTTAAACAACCATAAATTGTGATTTTTCTAATTAAGAAAACTAAATTAATCAATTAGAACTAGATTACTTTAAAATTAATTGAAATAAATAAAGATTAAGACTTCAATATCCCCAATTATGAATTATAAATCAATTATCCAATTATCCCAATTATTATGCCTACTGAATTGTTAACAGGAATTCTCAAATGCCAAAAGTCCTTTTTCAAGTGATTAATTGCCTTCTATTTAATCCAGATTAATCTTGCTATATTCTTATGCAAAACAATTGAATTAAACTCTTTCCAATCCCAATTCCTTATGTGTTACATTGCGGCGAACAGATATTTCCATTCAATTCACAAACCTAATTATTCACCATGCAAATAACTAAGTCACATGTTATCATGCCCAGTTCTAACCCTAGAATTCCTCTTCCAATTCCTTATAGAGTAACAAGGTAATTACTGATCAAATAATTAAGCAATAAGCACAAGACAAGATAAACAATTCACTTTGACACAATTAATTGAAATAAATCAAATATCTAATTTATAGACATAAAAGGTTCAATTGAAATCTTAATAAAAGAGTTAGTTCATAATTAATGAATGGAAACGAAGAATCCACAACTGAATAGACATTAAAAGATAAAAGTATGATAAGAGAAGAGAATAGAATCTGTTGTCAGTAAATCTGATGCTCCCCTCTTGCTCTTGCTCTTGATCTTCAATGATCTCCAAGTTACTTCAATCTCCAAAACTAATAAGAACTAGGGTTTATGTTCTAATCTAATGGAGTGTATCTTTAATCTAATCTATGTAATCTCCCTTTATTATATGCCTTACATCATGTATTTATAGGTTACAAGTCCAATTTTTAGCTTAGGAACAAACCCAATCCTATTTGAAGTCAAAAAGGTGTCAAAAATGGGCGCCCCGGCGCTGCCACATGTTCTGACATTTTCTACTCCGACGTCCTTTGGGAAAATAGCCATAACTTCTTCGTCCGAACTTAGATTTTGATGATTCAAGATGTTCCGAAAAGAGGAGAAGTAGATCTACAACTTTCATTCTTTGAGTTTTTCGAAATAAGGTCTCGAGAAATACTCAAATTGGCTCTGAAGTGACTGTTGTGTAAATGGCAAGCCGAAAACGCACATCTAGCCACCCCAATCGTCGATCCAAGTAACTTTTGTCCTAATTCCTATAAAACAACATAAAACATGCATGAATAGACATAAATACTTAAAAACATCCAAAAGATTAAGCTCAAACGCACTCAATTCATGTGTATAAAACTCACTCATTAGTTTGATCTTTATTTTTGAATTCTGCTCCACAATAGTTTATTATGGAGTATTTTTGAACATGGATAAATCGAAGTACGAATCCTTACTATTTTTTCTTTTGTCTCATTGGATTAGTTTTCTTTAAAATATATTTTTCATCATTCTCAGTCCTAAATGATGATATAACTGAATATCTTTGGCCTGTAGTGCAAAGATGAATGATTTCTTGATGAATATCTTTAGCCCGTAGTGCAAAGATGAACATGTGTTGAGATGAACATGACCGACTGATGAATATCTTTGGCCTGTAGTGTAAAGATGAATATTTGATTCCAGATATATGTTTATTGATGTTAAAGGGATACAATGTTGATGATAGACTTTTAAATTCATATATAGAAGATAATAGATTTTATTCTCTATTTAACTCTTCTAATGAATTATTATTTTCATTCATGAATATTGATCCGAAACTTGTTGTCATTGTATTTTATCGATTTTTTCTGTTGAAGACTAACAATAATTTATTCAATGTTATCTTAGTCATAATATTCTTTACTGGGCTAGTTGAGCTCACCCTTTTCCTTTTTGTTCCATTTTTCTTCTCAAGAGGCGGGAATGTAGCGAGTACTAGTCGGGGTATGGAATGAAGGTTCTAAAAAGTAGTTTTAGTAGTCCTCACCATTTTGTAAAATAATGTATCAATAATTAATGAGGACTTATTTGAGTGTGGATATTATCAGATGACAATATTTGTATTTAAACTCTCAGCTTTTTATGTTGTATTACTAAAGTTGTAGTTGTTTACGCATCATGTATTTGGCGACTCGAGAATGGGTGATGTATACCTATTTTGGGGGCGTCACATGGTTAATATCGAGCTTAGGGATATGATCTCTGGCAGAGATCGGGAATAGAACTAGGAGAGAGAGAGGCGAGTAAATCCTTCGCTAGTGTGTCCTACCTAAGCTTATTTGTTGGTTTGGCCATAATATAGGGTATTATGTGATTTGTTAATTTATTTAATTAACCCTTGTTTATGGCGATGATTTAAGAATGGCAATCGAGAATGTTAACAATGGAGTAAATGAAATAGTGGAGGCGCTTTGTACTCACCAACGAGGAGAAGCGTGCAACAGTGACGGCGATGTTCCTCCTATGAATAAACACCACCGAGCGGATGATGAACGATGGGATGTTTAGAAGCTTTTTTCAGTTCATGCAAAATCAGACGAGGGAGACTCGTGTTCAAAATAAGGAGGAAATGATAGCAATTCACGGTTTGTCACAACCAAGCAGTTCAAGGAGTTGGGACCACCAGAATTCTGGGGAAAGCCGGATCCGATTAAGGCGGAGACGTGGGTCAACCAAATTACCAAGATATTTGATGTCTTGGGATGCACGGAGGAACAGAAAGTACCATTCGCCACCTTTATGTTCCGTAATGAGGTAGATTACTGGTGGGAATCTGTGAAGCGTACCCATCCAGCGCACTTAGCATATCTTGGGAAACGTTTCAAAAACTGTTCAATGACAAGTACTTTCTTAAAAGTATTCATCATATGAAGGAAGTAGAGTTTATTAGACTGGAGCAGAATAACATGACGATGTCCCAGTACGAGGCGAAATTTGCAGAGTTGTCCAGGTTTGCACCTCATTTGGTGGAGAATGAAGAACGTATGACGCGGATGTTTCTGAGAGATTTGAAACCCGGCATACGTCAATATCTCATTTTACATAAATTTTCTCTCTATTCAGATGTTATCAACAGGGCTCAATTATTAGAGCGAGATAACGAGTACGTTCAACCGAGGGACCACAGCCAGGATCATACCGGTGACATCAGTCATCAGAACAACGATAACCAGCGGAGAAAGAAAAATACGGATAAGAGCGGCAACCACTCTGGTGGTAATCATGGCCATGAGAATAGAAGAAGTGAGTCGGGAGGAGATTTTAAAAAGAGGAGATTCAACAATAACAATACAAAGACGTCAGCACCAGCAACAACTGGTTCCAAGGGAGGAGAACGACCACCGGTCATATGCTATAAGTGCGGAAAAGAAGGACATATCAGCCCAAAATGCCCACAACAGTTTAAGGTATGTTATAATTGTGGAAATGAAGGATATATCGCTCGAGATTGCACTGTAGTGAAACCAAGTCCAACGGGGATGGTGACTCAAAAGGCTGTCCCAGAAAAGTCAAAGTCAGCGGTTCTGGAAGGCGTTTGTCGTGATCGGATCAGTCATCATGCGAGAACCCAAATGAGGTGATCACGGGTAAGCTAATCATAAATTCATGCGATGGTTATACCTTACTAGATACCGGTGCTACCCATTCATTTATTTCTCCTGCGTGTGCTCAACGTTTAAACTTGACTCCGGAGAAATTAGACTTTGATTTATCTGTGGAGACTCCGTTAGAAGAAACTTTCATCACATCCACTGTTTATAAATCTTGTTTGATCCAAGTTGGCACCATCACATTACCTGTTGACCTTATTTCTTTAAAGATACTTGCTTTTGATGTGATTTTAGGGATTGATTGATTAACTACTCATCATGCCAAGATTAATTTCTTTGGTAAGGTTGTTAGTTTTTATATTCCTAAGCAACCTGTTATTCGAATTCAAGCAACCAAACCATTGAAGTCAAACACTTTCATATCAAGCCATAAAGTCATTCGTTTATTGAAAAACGGATGTTAAGTTTTCTTAGCCCATGTTATGGACTTGAACAAAAATACGTCAGATTTGAATGATATTTCTATTGTTAGTAAATTTCCTGACGTATTTCCTGGCCTACTCCCAGAGCGTGATATTGAATTCTGTATCGACTTTGAACCCGGTACAAAACCCATTTCTAAAATCTCATATCGAATGGCTCCTATTGAACTTCAGGAGTTAAAAACCCAACTATAGAAGTTGATAACCGAGCCTCTATCTGGTGACTTCCTTTGTGGAATGCACGAAGCCGCACTCTCCGTTGGGGACGCCATATTCGATGCGATAGTAAAGCGATAGGTGTCATTGTGGACGTCTTATCCAAGGTTGGGATATGAGTCGCGATGAGAGCAACCTAAGTCGGTAATCGAAATACGTAGCTTTCTAGGCTTAGTTAGTTATTATCGGAGATTCGTTGAAGGATATTCTTGAATCGCTATTCCATTAACGCAGCTGACTCGTAGAGATATAAAATTCGAATGGAACAAGGAATGTGGGAAGATCTTCGAAGAACTCAAGAAGAGACTCATTTCGGCACATGTTCTGACCATACCATCCTGAAAAAGCGAACGTGGTAGCTGACGTGTTGAGTAAAAGATCGTATACAAGTACGAGTGCGATATTGTCAAAGACCCATTTCATATAACTTACAAATGATAGATATAGAGTTAAAGACTCTAGGGACTCACATGATGATATACGAGTAGAATCGACTTTAATCGATAAAGTTAAAACTGTTCAAGCTACACACCGGAGCTGATGAATATGAAGAAGGAGGTACAAGAAGTTGTTATTCCAAAAGCGAGAATTGGCGATGTGAGGAAAGCTCAAACCTTCGATTTATTAGTCCATTTGAAATCATCGATCGAATAGGAACTGTGGCCTATAGACTCGTTTTACCGCCAAGTATGACGCGTGTTTATAACGTTTTTCGCGTATCGATGTTACGTAAATATGTGGATGACCCGAACCACATTATTGAGTTAGAATCAGATGAGATAACCGAAGATTTAACGTACAAGGAAGTACCAGTCAAGATCTAAAGGAGCATGTCCTACGCACAAAGGTTATACCACAAGTTAAGGTCTTGTGAAGGAACCATGCTATTGAAGAAATGACCTGGGAGTTGGAATCAGAAATAAAAATGAGGTATTTTCACCTTTTCGAAACGCCAGGTACGTACGTCAATTTCGAGGACGAAATTTAATAAGGAGGGGAGATTGTAAGACCCCAATTTTTTTTTTTATATAATGGAATTTTCTCTATTTATTATTTTGAAATAGTAAGGGTTGAATTGATTAATGTGGTTAGTTATGGGTAAAATGCGCAAATATCTCAAATAAGTAAGTGGTTATAAAATATTCTTTATTGTTAGGGAATAATCGTTCGGTCGTGGAATATTTTTACTATCGAGGAATATTCGTACGACGGCACAGCCTTGTGTGGGCCCCATAACGGAAAGCGATTGGATGAAGAAAACGACAAGTATATGTTGTTTATAAATAACAGCGTAGTTATTACAGATAATCTTGTTGGAATACCGGTGGTTAAAACACAATAATATGCGTTGTTGCACAAAGAAGATGGCATACGGTATTGCACCAATTATTGATTCTTACGTGAAAGCACTACTCAATAATTATTACGATGATCGCTCAAATTATTTTATTTTATTGATTCAATAATTCTTTGCGTTGATATTTTATATTATTGTTGTTTCAATAATTGTCTTTCTACAAGTATTTTCCATTATCGAAGCAATAATTCATATTATCCGAATGATATTATTAGATAACATTATTGGCAATGTCTAGAAAGTTACGTAAGGAGAGGTTTAAGCATCACCTAATTCTGGCCAATAAGGAGAAATCCTTATTGGAAAACTCCTCTTTCACAGGAGGCTGCACGGTTGTCGATATTGTAATTGTAAAATTATTTGTGAATAATTAATTATTGATTTATATGATGAAAAAATATTCATTTTATGTGGATATAGATGGAGAAAATTTTTAAAGTGACAATTGTTGAAAATCGATATTTTATCTTTTCTGATAAAATAATATTTTATTATATTATTATAATATAATAATGATGATATTTTTACAATGAATGTGGGATATATGAGTATATGAGGAGGAAGAGTATTTTTGTTACATTAAATGATTAAAACATGTTTTTCATGTTTGTGGACCCCATTTCTTGACTGAAATTTGATTATAGCCTGTAAAATCGACCGTTTGTGAATTTCGGTCAATTTCTGTTTGGAATTTGGAAAAATATTCTCCTGTAAAGTTGTAGAGAATGGAATTTCCTATGGAAAGGACATGAGGTTTGAATTTTTCTGATAAAAGGGCTATTTATTATGAATTATTGAAGTTCCGAAGTTCCGAAATAATTGATTTTTGGAAGTTTTAATTATGTTTACTACGAAAAACGTTTTTTTTTGTTTTGTGGGCTACACTAACATGTGCATGATGAGCTGAGATCAGTTGTCTAAGGTGGGCTTGAAAATTATATATATATATATATATATATATATATTAATATTTTATTAAATTTTCTACTTTGGTGTTCTAAGCATTTTCCTATAAATAGGATGTTTAGGTTAGAATTGAAAATCACTTTTGTAAAGCTGAAGTTTTCTCTCTTTCTCTCTATATTATCGAGCGTATTCTTGTGAGTATTTTGATACTTTGAGTGTTGCTATACGGTGCAAGTTCTCTTCAGCACTTTATCAAGTATTCCAGTCAAAAGTACTGTCTTTTTGAGGTATAGGATGTTATTTTTTTATAAATGATATTATTTCTTTCAATATCATTATACCAGAATATTGGTAAGATTTTTTTTGTGAAATTCTTATCTTTTCATGTCGGGGTTACTATTCATGAGTTATTATTCATGAGTTACTATTCACGAGTACTATTCACGCATACGACACTATTCACAAATACGACACTATTCATAGAAAAATTAAATTTTCTTTTCCGTGTCCAAGATTATCTGTTATGATTTCTATCTTTGATTGGATCTATGTTTTGATATTTATTTTGAATTACGCTCCTGATAGTTTATTATGGAGTATTTTTGAACATGGATAAACCCAAATACGAATCCTTACTATTTGTTCTTTTGTCTCCTTTGGATTCGTTTTTTTTAAAATATATTTTTCATCATCCTCAGTCCTAAATGATGATATAACTGAATATCTTTGGCCTGTAGTGCAAAGATGAATGATTTCTTGATGAATATCTTTGGCCAGTAGTAAAGATGAACATGTGTTGAGATGAACATAATAATGATCGATGAATATCTTTGGCCTGTAGTGCAAAGATGAATATTTGATTCCAGATATATGTTTATTGATGTTATAGGGATACAATGTTGACGATAGACTTTTAAATTCATATATAGAAGATAATAGATTTTATTCTCTATTTAACTCTTCTAATGAATTATTATTTTCGCTGCGAATATTGATCTGAAACTTGTTGTCTATTGTATTTTATCAGATTTTTCCCTGTTGAAGACTAACGATAATTTGTTCTATGTTATCTTAGTCATAATATTCTTTACTGGGCTAGTTGAGCTCACCCTTTTCCTTTTTGTTCCATTTTTCTTCTCAGGAGGCGAGAATGTAGCGAGTACTAGTCGGGGTATGGAATGAAGGTTCTAAAAAGTCGTTTTAGTAGTCCTCACCATTTTTGTAAAATAATGTATCAATAATTAATGAGGACTTATTTGAGTGTGGATATTGTCTAGATGACAATATTTGTATTTAAACTCACAGTTTTTATGTTGTATTACTAAAGTTGTAGTTGTTTCTGTACCATGTATTTGGCGACTCAGAATGGGTGATGTATACCTATTTTGGGGGCGTCACATCTACCATATGGTCTAAATCTCTGATTTATTACTGACGAATGCTATTGATAATTTAATTATCTTTAATCATGATATTCTTTACTGGGCTAGTTGTGCTCACCCTTTTGCTTCACAATTTCTTTCAGGTAATAAGAGTGTAGCTGGGTCGAGCGGGGGTAACAAGGGAATAGAACGATGGTCTGTAGCTGTTGAGGTTCCCCATAAAACAGTATGAAAATAATTTTATTGAGAATTTTAGATACGCGTGTCGTATTTTATACTTCATTTTAACCGTTCATTTTTGTGAACCGAATAGGGTGAGGTGAACCCAACTTTGGAAGGGGTTTTTTGCAATTATCATACAAGATGTCTAATGACAGACGACTTCGTGTTATCATAAGACATGGTTGTGCACATGCACTTGCTGATTATATCTATGAGCACTACCTGTTAGGTTTGTAATATTCATTACGCAATCGAAATTGCAAAAATAATGCGGAAGCGTGTAAAATCAGAGTTTAAAAATTTACAAACCATATACCCGGATCACCCTTTATGCACAATTATTAATTAAACGAAAAGATAAAGAATAAAATCATACCCTTGAAGATCGAGCTTCCTCAGGTACAAGTTCACCTCCAAATCCTTTCGCGTTCAACTTGAATCCACCGGGTTTGGTTCCTTCCTTTGATCAACGTTAGCCACCCATGTGTTTGGCCTCTAGAGGTGATCCACCAAGGAAAAAGAAAGATTCAAGAAGAAGGGGTATTCGGCTCAAACCCTAGTTTTCTATCTCTATAGAAAAGAACGTACTCACCCAACTATTGGAATTACGTATGTTTTTAAAGTCAACAACCCCCACACCCATAATAAGACTCCTCTTCTTTATTGATGTGGGCAACCCTCCTTAACAATTAAGAAATTGGGTTTTATTTAATTAATTAAATTCTTTTAATTAATTAAGCTCCCTAATCTTATTAGGGATAATTAATTAAACTCCTTTAACTAATTTTCCTTCCTAATCCAATTAAGAATAAATGAGAGTACTTATATTAAATTAATTCCTAAACTCTTTTAGAAATTAAAATAATAATAATTGTAATAATATTAATAAGACTCCTCTTATTAATTTATATTTAATATTTCTAAAATATTAAATAATAAATATTAAGTTATTTAATTTATTCTATCACCATAGATTAAATTAAATATACATAACATATTATTACGATTATGCCATTAACTTCTTAAATAATTATTCTTCCTTTTTTATGGTGTGACCCTTTAGGTTCTCCATATTAAACGGTTTGTGAATAAATCAATTAGAACAATTCTAATCTTATTTAAATAAATAAATTAAACAATTAATTTATTTAAATATATAATATTTATTCTACAATAGGGATAAGCTCTCTAGCGATCAGCGACTTTCCAGATAATATAGATTTCAACATTAATCATAAAAGAACCTTTGAGTAAATAGTTACCGTATAATTCAATCCTTCCACCATACAATGTCCCAATTAAATATAAGACATGGAATTACTGTCAAGTCTTATTTTATTTAATTATATGTATTTCGATCCTTAAATGCACAACTCAAATAATGCAAATTAGAAACTCCTTTCTAATTTCATTTCGCCTTTGCCGAGGACTACTTGAGTTGTCATTTATCGAATCACATAGGACATTTCTCTTCTTTTATTAGAAGTGGTAGATTCTTTATTGATCATACATTATCTCCATATACAACTTATTATACCCAAGCATACCCTTTGATATACCCTAAGGGTCTTAAGGAATAAGTCAAAGTATAACTCATCATACACAAGATACTATGATGATCTCAAGTCCAAGGATTACTTGTACTACTATCACTACAGAATTCTATTGACAGCAAATAAAACTCCATTAGGTATTCCTTAGCGAGCCACGTTCGGTGAACTTATTCTCTAATAAGCACCTACATACTTGCTTTAGTGTCTCCACACAAATGATCATGAGATCAATCATCCTCATCCAATGAAGCAAGCAACGTATGTACCAATCTATCCGGATTCACTAATCCCCAATTTAGTAATCCAATGATTGGGAACTATTTTAGTTTTAAGCTTTCAAAGAATTTAGATCTCATTAGAATGATCATCATCATTATTCTAAAAGCATTGCTTAAAACTATGGGTTTATCACATATTATAAAACAAAGATCATGTAGATAATTAAAAGCCTTTAATAAATTAATACTTTTTATTAATAAATGAATAAGATTGTTACAAAGTATATGCTTTATCATCAAACATGATTGGCTTGTGTGCATACTTCTTTCAATCTCCCACTTGCACTAAAGCCAATCGTCATGGTATCTTATACTCTTCTTCTCTAAGTGACGATTATCCTGCTGTTGGATAAGCTTTAGTTAATGGATATGTAATGTTGTTCTTGAGAGTCCACTATCTCTATAGTGATTTCCCATCTTTCAATGATTCTAATAATCAAATGAAAATGCCACAACACATGTTTAGATCCAAGATAAGACTTGGGAACTATTTCTAGTTCTGTAATGAACTTTTAATCCAAACAATCAACTTGCAGCTTCATTTATTGCTATATACTTTGTCTTTATCACTAAACCAGCAACTCTTTGCTGTTTGGAACCTTTCCAATTCTTTGTACCTTTATTCAAGATAACGCTTTACCTTAAAGTGGATTTTACATCATCTTAGTGCATCGAAAAAACTTGAGTCTGTTAAGCTCTCTAGTTTTAATTTAGACCCACCATGAATATAATCACATCCTTAGTGCTTGGGTTAAGCACTTTAAGATATTTTCAATTCGACTCATAGTGAACTTCTCCAGAATATGACTGATCAACATCAGGTCTCGTATATTTCATTGCATACATGATAGTCACTCATGTGACCTCTCTTTTCAGGAGTCTGTGGGGACTATTAAGAGAGATACACTCCATAGCTCATCAACATGAGACATCTCTTGGAGTTTGCCATGCTAAACGACTTTAGCATCAAATGAATATACGTTCTTTGGGTTAAGTTGAGCATCCTTTTAAATCTATCTATATAGATTTATATCCCCAATTAAGATGATCTTCCAAATCATTCATGGAGGAATGTTTAGACAACTTTATCTTTACTGATTGTAGCATTAGTATGTCATTCCTTATCCGTAGTATATCAACATATAGTACTAGGAATGTCACGATGCTCCCACTGACCCTTTTGTACACACTAGGTTCATTCTTATTTTTGATAAAATCAAACTCTTTTGATTGACTCATCAAAACGAATGTTCCATATTTGAGAAACTTGCTTCAATCCATTTCTCTGAGTGTCTACAACACTTACCTCATCGTATGTAACTGGATCATCATCTTCTATGATGTGTACCTCATCATCATCATCTATGATGAATCCATACCTCCAGGTATCTTGAGTCTTATTCCGATTTACGATTAGGTTGTGGTATAATAGGTTACATCTATAGGTTCCTCTTATTTGACTTATAGTGTTTTGTGGTTCTTGAACTCTTCAAGATCTATTATCCTCCCACTAGCCCCTTCAATGATAAACACCTTTATCTTAGAAGGTAGTGTGTTTCGTAACAAACACCTTTTGCTAAGTAGAATTATAGAACATATACCCTAAACTTACTTTAGGATGTCCCACAAATCTGTACATGTCAAATCTTGTCCCAAGCTTATCCTTTGAAACCTTTTCACATAAGTTGGACAACCCCTTATCTTAACATACTTAAGATTAGGAATCCTCCACATCCATAACTTTTATGGAGTCTTGGGGTAGGATTTTGAGGTTACCATTTTAAGTAGATATCTGACCATTTCTAGGACATGACCCTGAAGAATCTACCGGAATGTCGGTAAAATAATTATGGACCGTACCATGTCCAACAAGGTACGATTTTTCCTTTCAGATACATCAATCAATTATTACGTATCAGGAGGCGTCCATTATGAGAAAACCATTTGAGATGATCTAGAAACTTATTGCTCAAGTATTTATTCCTTGATCCGATCAAAGAATCCTAATACTTTGCCAATTTGTTTCACTTTTGAATTCTTTGAACCTTTCAAATAATTCACACTTGTATTTCAGCAAATACACACATTCAACTCTTTGAATTATCATCTCCTTTTCTTATACTAATTTGTTCAATATGCAAAATTATTTTCATGTAAGTCAGTATACAAAATTTATTAAGTAATATTCCGATTCTATACAAAACATTATTATTATAAATAGAACAATAATTGTTCTTAATTATAATACCAAAGATTTCATTGTCAACAATAAAATGGAAATAATATTTTTAACAAGAAGCTGGAATACAATAACAACTTATTGACTTAATAGATTTGCCCGTAAGCGAAGGCTAAACTATAAGTTTCTATAGCTAATGCAAAGAACCTTTGCTTCATTTTCCACACATAGGATTACTTATCTTTGTTTAACTTTCTACTTACGCTTGGTCCCTTCATAAATCTATATTTATGATAACCAAAGTCGGTATCCAATACCCAAGTAGAACCTTGACTTAAAGAAAAATTTATTTCAATCATGAACAAAAGCGTATTATGGCAAAACTTCACTAAGCTTCTTGGTTAGCCTCTGCAAGATGCTTTTCAGATTTCTTTCCGATTGTCCGGGCTTATTGCGGTGGAAGCAAACTCCTTTGCTATCCATATCAGTTTTGTTCTTATTATCCTTTGTTTATGCCTTTCTATTTACCTTCTTTGAATCGTTCTTTATTTGAGAAGATCCTTTGGCCCCTACCAGTAAGACTTGATCTTTCTTGGTTGGAAAGTGACTTTCAACATTTTTCAACATGTTAAGCAAATCAGCAAAGCTGATATCTAACTTGTTCATATGAAAAATTCACAACAATTGTGAAAGGAGTCCGGGAGTGAGTGCAAGATCAAATCTTGGCTCAACTCTCCATCCATGACAAAACTCGTTGTCCTAATTGATCAATCAAATTGATCATGTTAAGAACTTTTATCTGTACTGTAGTGTCATCGGTCATTCTAGATCGGAAGAGCTCCTTAGATATCTCGATATCTATCGGTCCCACTTTCCTCACCATCAACTACTTGATGTGCGGGGAATATAGTAGGAGCATCCATAGTTTCATCGCCGACATCGAAGCTCGTTACTTATGGATGTGAGCATGATGCATTGAGCCAATTGTGCATCATCTTGCCACTTTCTAAAAGTAGCAATCTCTTTCCTCGAGGCATTGTCTACAACCATTGCAGGGATAGGCGTATTAAGGACATAAGATAGCTTTTCAGCTATGAGAACTATTCTCAAATTCCTTAACCAATCCGTTTAATTGATTCAGATTAAATTTAGCATCTAATATGCTTCTCGCATGATAGTAATTTTAGACATTGTAAAATTTCGTAAATGAATTTGTAATTAACAACATTTTAACATACATTCTTTTATTAATTACCAAAATAAATTAGGTCTTATTTTAAATTGGTATCTCCCACTATTTTCTTCAAACTATATTACCCTCACTTATATAGTTCGGCAAAATCTAATTAAAGATTTGCTAGTGAGAATAAGGATCCCATTTCAAATGTATATAGCCTTGTGGTGACACAACAAACTATATATAAATAAATAGGTAGACAACTTTTGTCAATTACATCAACTATGCAATTCCTTGTATTTTGCCTCTTAGATTATTTTGATCAAGTGGTGGCACATAGAATCAAAATTATCCAAGTTAAGTCCGACCTAGCACTCCATATATTCAAAAAAGAAAAATATCATCCTTGTGGTGACACAACAAAAACAATATTGTTCAATTTTCTTTATAAGCATCAAATGTGATAAATTAACATCTTAAATACTTAATACTTGCCTTGTGGTGACACAACAAACTCATATTAAATATTTAATACTCTATTAATTTTATCATATCTCTTTAGAATGACGTTCGATATTCCAAATATCTTTGAACGCTTAGGACTTAATATAAAAATTGAGGGGTTTGTTATTAATTTGTCTCATCTTGTTAAGCATGCACATATATATATAAAATACGGCGTTATATTAATGAACATGCGAAGCATGTTTGCATAATATATAATATATATATAGTATAAGCATGCATATATAGAATACTATATTCTACCGGATTAATTATGGACTTTTATTCTAGTTTGGTTCACTAGAGCCACCAAGTGAACTAAAAGGTCAAACCCTAGGGGTGCAAGAAATAATATTTAAATATAACTATTACATTTAAACTCGGGCTCCATTACAAAGCGGGTCTTCAAGCGCTCCTTGCTCCTTGATCTCTAATTCTTCAAAAATTAATTCTAACTATTCCTATTACATAACTATTTTAAAATAAATAGAAACCTCGATCGTGATCGAGGAAGTACATAGGAGAGAGATAGAATTTACATTCGAAAAAATTAGAGAAGGCGAGGTGCATGAGACCTCATTTAATAAAACCCATACATTCATGCATCCAACTAAAATAAAATCCAATCATATTGGTTGATAGTCATAATCAATCCCATTTATTATCATACACATCATCATACGCATCAATAAATAACATTCATCCTATGAATAATAAACATTTAATATATATATTGATATCATTTAATGGGCAAATTTAGTTAGTATAAAATTTATTTTGAATAAAAATAAACTCCTTTATTTAAATCCAAATTTAAATCAAAATAAAACTATTTTATTTTAATTTATCCAATTTTGAATAAAATAAACTATTTTATTTTAATCAAAATCTTTAATCAAAATAAACTCCTTTATTTTAATTAATTATGGAATCCAATTTCAAGTAAAAAAATTTAATTAAAATAAACTCTTTTATTTTAATTAATTATGGAATCCAATTCCATATAAAAAAAATCTTTTAATAAAGGAAACACGGATATTCTTTCCTATTCACAAATAAACTCCTTTATTTTGAATAATATGAAATCTTATTCCATATTTAAATAAACTCTTTTATTTAAGGAAATTAGGATGATCTTTTCCTATTCACAAATAAACTATTTTATTTTGAATAATATGAAATCCTATTTCATATCTAAATAAACTCCTTTATTTAAGGAAATAATAGAATCCAATTTCAACTCCAATTAGTTATCATGGAATCAAATTCCAATTCTAATTAGTTAGCATGAAATTTAATTTTAAAATTAAAATAAACCTTTTTATTTTAATATTAAAATAAACTTTTATTTTAAAATTAAAATAAACCTTTTATTTTAATTATAAAATTATTAAAATTAAAATAAAACTTTATATTTTAATATTAAAATAAACCTTTTATTTTAAAATTAAAATAAACTTTTTATTTTAATTAGATAATAATTAAGAATATATATATATATGTATATATATATATATATTCGTAATATATATATTATATATATATATATAACCATAATCTATATATATATATATATTTCCGTTCCTGGCTTCCTTTTTTTTATTTACCAGTTTCATGTCTTGAAAATCGGCAGCCATTTTTTTTTTTTTGTTTTCCGTGCCATGTTTTGAAAAGAAAAAACAATCAGATTCCAACTTGAAATCCTGTTTTCGATTTCCGTGCATTACCTATTGAGCATGCAATCCGTAAAAAAAATAAAACAGCAACACGATTTTTTTTTTTTTTTTTTATACGATAAAATTATGCCCAATTAAATTGTTCTAAACACATATCAATATACATATCAAATTAAAACAATTAATAATTCGCATAAAGGTTTGGCTCTGATGCCACTGTTAGGTTTGTAATATTCATAACGCAATCAAAATTTCAAAAATAATGCGGAAGCGTGTAAAATCAAAGTTTAAAAATTTACAAACCATATACCCGGATCACCCTTTATGCAAAATTATTAATTAAACGAAAAGATAAAGAATAAAATCATACCCTTGAAGATCGAGCTTCCTCAGGTACAATTTCACCTCCAAATCCTTTCGCGTTCAACTTGAATCCACCGGGTTTGGTTCCTTCTTTTGATCAACGTTAGCCACCCATGTGTTTGGCCTCTAGAGGTGATCCACCAAGGAAAAAGAAAGATTCAAGAAGAAGGGGTTTTTACTCAAACCCTAGTTTTCTATCTCTATGTAAAAGAACGTACTCACCCAACTATTGGAATTACGTATGTTTTAAAGTTAACAACCCCACACCCATAATAAGACTCCTCTTCTTTATTTGTAAGACCGAAAATTTTTAAATAAAAAGGAATTTCCTTTATTTATTATTTTGAAATAGTAAGGTTGATTTGATTAATGTGGATAGTTAAGGGTTAAATCATTAAATATTTCAAAATAAGCAAGTGGTTATAAAATATTCATTTTGTCGGGAATATTCGTTTGGTCGTGGAATATTAAATCGTTGTGGGAATATTAAATGACACGGTAGCCATAATGTGTGGGCCCCATAACGGAAAGCGATTGGATGAAGAAACGACAAATATAAGTTGGTTAAAAATAACGGCGTAGTTATTACAAGTTAAGATCATTGGAATACCCGGTGGTTAAAATACAATAATACGCGTGGTTGCAAGAGCGATGGCAGTATTACCGCAGTATTGTTGAATTATTGATCCTTACGTAAGAAGGCACTACTCAATAATTTTTACAGTGAATTATCGTTCAATATTTTATTTTATTGATTCAATAATTCTTTGCGTTGATATTTTATATTATTGTTGTTCAATAATTGTCAACGCACATTATCTCCATTATCGATCAATAATTCATATTATTTAAATAATATTATTAGATAGCATTATTGGCAATGTCTAGAAAGTTACATCGAGGAGAGGTTTGGTCACCTAATCATGCTACCAAGAAGGAGAAATCCTTATCTGAAAGCCCCTCTTTCAGGAACTACCTGTTGTCATAATTGTGATTACGTAATATTATTTGTGAATAATTAATTATTGATTCATATGATAAAGAAATATTTATTTTATGTGGATATAAATGATGGATTTATTTATGTGGTTATAAATGAAGAAATTATTGTTGAGGTGTTTTATCAAGATTTTACAGTTGGAGGTATTAAAAAATTAAATCGGGGTTTTGAGATATATTAATGGGTTATAATTTTTAATCCAAATAGTTGGATTGTGGTAATTTTTGGGTATGTTATACATACATAAGTTGAGTATATGTCCACAAATTTTGAACCGTTAAAAATGCACGAATGATTTGTTGTGAATTTTAAGAGGTGTCTGATTCGAAAATTAGGTTTATAATTGATTTTGGTGGAAAATTCTAGAATTGAGTGGGCCCCACTTGTGGTTGGTGAAGAAATGTGCTGAATTTTATTTCAAATGTGGTGGGTGGCAATAGTAGCGAGTGTAAAGCCATCGGTAGCAGTCAAGTCTCGCTTTCTACGGCTAACATTTTTTTCCTATAAATAGAGGGCTAAGTTAGAATTGAAAATCATACGTAAACAAAGTTTTCTCTTTTTCTCTCTATATTATCGAGCGTATTTTGTGAGTATTTAGATACTTTGAGAGTTCTTTGTTTCAAGATAAGTTTCATTCAAAGATCACTTGACCTTTCCTTCCAAAATCTTGATTCTTTGAGGTAAGGGATATTATTTTTTTCAGTAATGATATTATTTCTTCAATATCATTATGTTGAAATGTTGATCTGAAGTTTTTATCAAATTTGGAACTTTTTTTCATGTGGGGTTACTATTCATGAGTTCTTATTCACGAGTTACTATTCATGAGTTACTATTCACGAGTTCTTATTATTCACGAGTACTATTCATGAAGCGTGAAGATGTTTTTGTAGAATTTCTATCTTTTGGTGTCGGATTTATTATTCATGTATCTTGGTCTTATTCACGATACTAAGACTATTCACGATATCTCAAGACTATTCACCAAAAAATAAAATTTCTTCTTTTGTCCAAAACATCTATTTTGGATACTAGCTTTGATTGTATCCATGTTTTGATCATTCTTGAATTTTACACCACTTGTGATTATTTTTGGGGTATTGTTGGACATGGATAAAAACAAAGTACGAATCCTTAATCCTTAATCCTTGTCATTTTGTTTCTTTGGATTCGTTTCTTTAAAATATTTTCATCATCCTCGGTCTTAAATGATGATATTATTGAATATCTTTGGCTCAGAAAAAAGATGAATGATTTGAAGAATATCTTTGGCTTTGTGTAGCAAAGATGAGCAGTGTTGAGATGAACATGACCGAATCGATTAATATCTTTGGCCTCGTAGAAAAGAGAGATGAAGCAGTGTTTAAATGAACATGACCAAGTGATGAATATCTTTGGCACGTAGTGTAAAGATGAATATTTGATTCCGGATGTATATTGATTGTTGTTACGAGGGATAAAAGATGAGCGATGAACTTTTAAATTCATACATAGAAGATAGTAGTTTGCATTCTCTACTTAACTCTTCTAATGAATTATTATTTCATTGCGAATATTGATTGAAAATTTGTTGTCTATTGTATTCTATTAAATTTTTCCTGTTGAAGACTAACGATAATTTGTTGTATATTATCTTAGTCATAATATTCTTTCTTGAGCTAGTTGAGCTCACCCTTTTCCTTTTGTTCCATTCTTCTCGGGAGGCGAGAATATAGCGAAATACGAGTGGGGTATGGAATGAAGGTTTTAGAAAGGATTGTTTAGTAGTCCTCACCATTTTTGTAAAATAATGTATCAATAAATGTGATGAGGATTTATGTGAGTATAAATATTGTCAGAAGATAATATTTGTATTTAAACTCACGATTTCTTGTTGTAATAATAAAGTTGTAGTTGTTTACGTACCATGTATTGACAACTCGAGAATGGGTGATGTATACCTATTTTGGGGGCGTCACGGTTGGTATCGAGCTTAGGATATGATCTCTGGCGGAGATGGGGAATAGAACTAGGAGGGAGAGACGAGTAAATCCTTCGCTAGTGTGTCCTAGACCCGAACCACGTTATTGAGTTAGAACCGGACGAGATAGCCGAAGACTTAACGTATGAGGAGGTACCTATCAAGATCTTGGATAGGAAGGAGCATGTCCTACGCGCAGAAAGGTCATACCACAAGTTAAAGTTTTGTGGAGGAATCATGCTTATAGAGGAAATGACACCGGGAATTGGAAGCGGAAATGAAAGCGAGGTATCCTCACCTTTTGAAACACCAGTGCGTGACGTCAATTTCGAGGACTAAATTTCATAAGGAGGGAGGTTGTAAGACCCGAAATTTTTTAAATAAAAGGAATTTCCTTTATTTATTATTTTGAAATAGTAAGGGTTGATTTGATTAATGTGGATAGTTAAGGGTTAAATACGCAAATATTTCAAAATAAGCAAGTGGTTATAAAATATTCATTTTGTCGGGAATATTCGTTTGGTGGTCGTGGAATATTAGATCTTTGTCAAGGGAATATTCGTAATGACAATGGTAGCGAAATGTGTGGGCCCCATAACGGAAAGCGATTGGATGAAGAAAGCGACAAATATAAGTTGGTTAAAAATAACGGCGTAGTTATTCACCAGTTAAGATTGTTGGAATACCGTTGGTTAAAATACGATGAATACGGCGTGGTGGTTGACAAGAAGCACTGCGGTATTGCACAAAGATTGTTGAATTATTGATCCTTACGTAGAAAGAAGGCACTACTCAATAATTTTTACGGTGAATTCTTTATTCAATATTTTATTTTATTGATTCAATAATTCTTTGCGTTGATATTTTATATTATTGTTGTTCAATAATTGTCCTTCGCACATTATCTCCATTATCGGATCAATAATTCATATTATTTAAATAATATTATTAGATAGCATTATTGGCAATGTCTAGAAAGTTCTGTCGAGGAGAGGTTTGGTCACCTAATTGCGGCCAAGATGAGGAGAAATCCTTATCGGAAAGCCCCTCTTTCCCGGAACTACCTCATCATAATTGTGATTACGTAATATTATTTGTGAATAATTAATTATTGATTCATATGATAAAGAAATATTTATTTTATGTGGATATAAATGATGGATTTATTTATGTGGTTATAAATGAAGAAATTATTGTTGAGGTGTTTTATCGATATTTTACCAGTTGGAGGTATTAAAAATTAAATCGGGGTTTTGAGATATATCATGGGGTTATAATTTTTAATCCGACCAGTTGGATTGTGGTAATTTTTGGGTATGTTATACATACATAAGTTGAGTATATGTCCACAAATTTTGAGCAGATTAAAAATGCACGAATGATTTGATGTGAATTTTAAGAGGTGTCGGATTCGAAAATTAGGTTTATAATTGATTTTGGTGGAAAATTCTAGAATTGAGTGGGCCCCACTTGTGGTTGGTGAAGAAATGTGCTGAATTTTATTTCAAATGTGTGGTGGTGGCAATAGTAGCGAAGTAAAGCCATCGGTAGTAGTGTCAAGTCCGCTTCGGTACGGCTAACATTTTCCTATAAATAGAGGGCTAAGTTAGAATTGAAAATCACACCGTAAAACAAAGTTTTCTCTCTCTCTCTATATTATCGAGCGTATTTTGTGAGTATTTAGATACTTTGAGAGTTCTTTGTCATCAAGACAAGTTTCATTCAAAGATCACTTGAGACCTTTCCTTGAAATCTTGATTCTTTGAGGTAAGGGATATTATTTTTTTTTCAGTAATGATATTATTTCTTCAATATCATTATGTTGAAATGTTGATCGAAATTTTATCAAATTTGGAACTTTTTCATGTCGGGGTTACTATTCATGAGTTCTTATTCACGAGTTACTATTCATGAGTTACTTATTCACGAGTTCTTATTCACGAGTACTATTCATGAAGCGTGAAGATGTTTTTGTGGAATTTCTATCTTTTGGTGTCGGATTTACTATTCATGATATCTGGTCTTATTCACGTATCTCAAGACTATTCACGATATCTGACTATTCACCAAAAAATAAAATTTCTTCTTTTTGTCCAAAACATCTATTTTGGATACTAGCTTTGATTGTATCCATGTTTTGATCATTCTTGAATTTTACACCAATTGTGATTATTTTTGGGGTATTGTTGGACATGAATAAAACAAAGTACTGAATCCTTAATCCTTAATCCTTGTCATTTTGTTTCAATTGGATTCGTTCTTTTAAAATATTTTCATCATCCTCGGTCTTAAATGATGATATTATTGAATATCTTTGGCACTGTAGTGCAAAGATGAATGATTTCTGAAGAATATCTTTGCTTTTGTAGTGAAAGATGAGCAGTGTTGAGATGAACATGACCGACCGATTAATATCTTTGGCTGTAGTGCAAAGATGAGCAGTGTTTAAATGAACATGATTAATGATGAATATCTTTGGCTCTGTAGTGCAAAGATGAATATTTGATTCGGATGTATATTGATTGTTGTTACATGAGGGATAAAAGATGAGCGATGAACTTTTAAATTCATACATAGAAGATAGTAGTTTGCATTCTCTACTTAACTCTTCTAATGAATTATTATTTCATTGCGAATATATGATTGAAAATTTGTTGTCCTATGTATTCTATTAAATTTTTTCCTGTTGAAGACTAACGATAATTTGTTGTATATTATCTTAGTCATAATATTCTTTCTTGAAGCTAGTTGAGCTCACCCTTTTCCTTTTTGTTTCATTCTTCTCGGGAGGCGAGAATATATAGCGAGTATGCAGTGGGGTATGGAATGAAGGTTTTAGAAAAGGATTGTTTAGTAGTCCTCACCATTTTGTAAAATAATGTATCAATAAATGTGATGAGGATTTATGTGAGTATAAATATTGTCAGAAGATAATATTTGTATTTAAACTCACAGATTTCTTTGTTGTAATAATAAAGTTGTAGTTGTTTCTGTACCATGTATTGACAACTCAGAATGGGTGATGTATACCTATTTTGGGGGCGTCACATTATTGATGTGGGCAACCCTCCTTAACAATTAAGAAATTAGGTTTTATTTAATTAATTAAATTCTTTTAATTAATTAAGCTCCCTAATCTTATTAGGGATAATTAATTAAACTCCTTTAACTAATTTTCCTTCCTAATCCAATTAGGAATAAATGAGAGTACTTATATTAAATTAATTCCTAAACTCTTTTAGAAATTAAAATAATAATAATTGTAATAATATTAATAAGACTCCTCTTATTAATTTATATTTAATATTTCTAAAATATTAAATAATAAATATTAAGTTATTTAATTTATTCTATCACCATAGATTAAATTAAATATATATAACATATTATTACGATTATGCCATTAACTTCTTAAATAATTATTCTTCCTTTTATGGTGTGACCCTTTAGGTTCTCCATATTAAACCGGTTGTGAATAAATCAATTAGAACAATTCTAATCTTATTTAAATAAATAAATTAAATAATTAATTTATTTAAATAAATAATATTTATTCTACAATAGGGATAAGCCTCTCTAGCGATCAACGACTTTCCAGATAATATAGATTTCAACATTAATCATAAAAGAACCTTTGAGTAAATAGTTCTGACAATTCAATCCTTCCACCATACAATGTCCCAATTAAATATAAGGCATGGAATTCTTTGTCAAGTCTTATTTTATTTAATTATATGTATTTCGATCCTTAAATGCACAACTCAAATAATGCAAATTAGAAACTCCTTTCTAATTTCATTCTCGCTCGTAACAAGAGGACTCTTGAGTTGTCATTTATCGAATCACATAGGACATTTCTCTTCTTTTATTAGAAGTGGTAGATTCTTTATTGATCATACATTATCTCCACGTATAACTTATTATACCCAAGCATACCCTTCTGATATACCCTAAGGGTCTTAAGGAATAAGTCAAAGTATAACTCATCATATACAAGATACTTATGATGATCTCAAGTCCAAGGATTACTTGTACTACTATCACTACTGAGAATTCCTATTGACGAGCAAATAAAACTCCATTAGGTATTCCTTAGCGAGCGCAATTCGATGAACTTATTCTCTAATAAGCACCTACATACTGCTTTTAGTGTCTCCACACAAATGATCGTGAGATCAATCATCCTCATCCAATGAAGAAAGAACGTATGTACCAATCTATCCAGGATTCACTAATCCCCAATTTAGTAATCCAATGATTGGGAACTATTTTAGTTTTAAGCTTTCAAAGAATTTAGATCTCATTAGAATGATCATCATCATTATTCTAAAAGCATCGCTTAAAACTATGGGTTTATCACATATTATAAAACAAAGATCATGTAGATAATTAAAAGCCTTTAATAAATTAATACTTTTTATTAATAAATGAATAAAATTGTTACAAAGTATATGCTTTATCATCAAACATGATTGGCTTGTGTGCATACTACTTTCACTACCTATATAATCTTGGAGTTTGGTTGAAGTATAATTCTCAATTGAAGACGATGGAGATAATTATATGTCAAGAGAAGACTCGCCATTGGAAAGAACATGATAGTAATTTTCTCATTTTTCTTTGGGGTCTATTGGGTCAACCAATGATAATTCTCGAGTCATATGATCTATCATAACTTAGATGCATGGACTCCCATGTACGAAGGTTTTCTTGAGCATTTTTCAAAGGTTTTAATTTCTAAAACAGTTATTGACTGTACTTTTATGTAAAGCGCCATTGTAAGGTGTTGTGGTCGAGGCGCTATGAGAATTACATATATTTGTATTAAAACTCACAGCTTATGTGTTGTTGTACTCTGCACGACAATTCAACAGTTGTATAAATGAAGTTTGTATTTGATTTATGTAGTGTGATATCGGCGATTGAGATCTTAATGGGTGTGGACCTATTTTAAAGCACCTAACCGCCTGTAAAAATTAAGTTTATTTATCTATTAAGGCACTCTGAAAGGTTAACTAACTTAAGGGGATGTTTGTTTAGAGTTGGATATCTAAATTGGTCAGTCATTCAGTGCGTTTATTTTGAATAAAAATAATGATTGAATCAGTGAGATTTTTAGATTGAATGACCAAGTGTAATTTTTTGGCTAAATGAATTGGAAGACCGTTGAATGAAGTATTTATATTTTATTTTTCTACAATATTAATTATTATATTAAATAATATTAAATAAATTTATAACAATTTTAAAATTTTTTTAGGAGGGCAAAATAATTTAGAATTTTTTTTAGAAGGGTAAAATAATTTTTTTCATTCATATTATTAAACATTCATAACTATTTTATCCAATTTTATTAAACACCGGCCGACTATTGATTTTCTTTTGTATTTTTATTTTTCTTTTTATTTTTACTTTTAATAAAATATTTACCTGGTCAATTGAAAGAAACTAGAGAAAGGAAGAGCGAAATGACCCTCCTATAGTCCTATAAAAGATTGAAACGCCAAGTAGAACCCGAAACAGTTCACAGTTCTCGTTCATCAGAAATCTGGTTACAAGGCAAAAATAGAACATCGCGCCTCGTGAGAATCTGTGAAGATTTTGCTGCAATTGCAATGGACCCTTCTATAATGAAGCTCCTCGAAGAAGACGAGGTCATTCTCTCCCCAACATATATACCAGCAATATATACATATTTATTGTTTCTGTATCTGAAAAGGAGAAATTTTTGGGTAGTAAAGATCGAATTTCTAATCGTTTGATGAATTTACAGGACGAAACCATGCATTCTGGAGCGGATGTTGAGGCATTCACAGCTGCCCTGAATCGGGATATTGAAGGCGATACTTCTGCATCTCAGCCTTCTGATTCAGATAGTGGTATAATTATTCTTCTGAGCTTCTTTTTTTATTTTTATTTTTTATTTATAAGAAATTTCTTTCTAGGATTATATTAAATTGGTTATATGGGTTGTTCCAGTTCATGCTAGAATGAATACCCTTTTTCTCTTAATGGCAAATTATGCCCTTTTAGCAATTTATGAGTATTGGGGTTAAGTGACTTAAAGTAGGAGGCTAATTTTTTTTAAAAGAAGAATTAGGAGTTAGAAAGGGCAGTTATTGATGAATTAATTGATTTTAGTATGCTATTCTAAATGAAAATTATCTATTGGGAAAAAGAGAATTGTTTCAAAGAGTACTTATTTGAAGGTAATGCATATTTATAATTTATGTTACCATGAGACTTGATCTTAACATGTGGGGTTACTTTTTTTTATTGTTATCCCATTTTTCTCAAAGGATTACCTGATTGAGTTCTTTAATCCTGAAAGGCGAGAAGTTTTTTGTTTGTTGATGAATGAATTTAAACATTTAGTACCAAAAAATTGAGTAGTTAACATTCCAAAACAAAAGAAGTCTCATCTGATTGAAGGTTTATTCCCAAGGGCAAATGAAGGTTATATGATGTCTATGAAGAGAGCTAAGTAACCTCATTTTGAGTTCCATTGGCTATGGTTGCTTACTTGCTTGAGTTTTCAAATTACTCTGTCAATAGGCGATGACATCATCAAGGTTTTTTTGTTGGCAACACCACCAAAGAGTCCCAATCATAACCCTTGTAGTCATACCCTGACCACTCTTAAATACAGACAAAAAAAAGGATAAAACTTGACACTAGAGCTTGAGTTCTTGGCATCAATTAAAATCTGGAAAAGTGTAATTGTCTTGCCTTCATATGTTGTATCTTCTTATTTTGATATGTACTGGTTAGAACACTCTTAGTACTTGATGATATATGCAACTTAATTTTATAGCAGTTTTATCTCAAGGAAGCAATCATACTTCAAGCCAGTTGTATCAACAGTGGCAAACGTCCAGCCACGATGAAAATGCTAGTTACCAAATTCAACAAGACGTGAAGGTCTCGCAACAGGAAGATCAACATTCTTCTCTAATGGATCTAAAGCAACATGGATCTAGTTCTGAAAATCAGCCACAGAAGATTGAAAGCTCACAGGAACTGAATTGCCTTCCTTTGCAACATAAACAGTCTCAAGATAATTTTCCACAACAGCAGACCGAACAGAACAATCCTCATATATCCCAAACAATGAGTATACAAAATTCTGAAAAGGGTCCGACCGTTGGTCAAGAACCAGATAGAACACAAGATCCAAACAGCTTATCTCAGTACCTTAGGTCACAGAAGATGAATAATCAACAAGTAGGGGCAACAGGTCAGGCAAGTAATGCTTTGAAAAATAGCAAACAAGTTCCATTTGCAATGTTGCTACCGGTCATAGAACCCCTACTTGATAAAGACAGAGCCATGCAACTCAGGACACTCTATAATAGACTAAAAGTAAATCCAGGGTACCAATCTCTTTACATCCACTGTGCAATTCTGTTGTTATTTGTACTGACAATCTAGAAACTTTGCTATTTCAGAAAAATGAAATCTCCAAAGATGGATTTGTAAAGCACATGAGAGTTCTTGTGGGGGACCACATGCTCAAGGTGGCGGTTGTAAGGTTGCAAGAAAAAGTAAGGAGAAAAACGCTCCACAAAATATATTCCATTCTTCCCCAATTCGATGTCCCAGTTTCCTTTGCCTTTTTCACCCAAAACTTTGTCACATGTCAACCTAGTTTTTTACGCTTGCGATTCTACCCTTGTTTTGAAAAACAGTGAAATTTGGAGAGGTGTTAGTAGAGGGTAATTTTGGAACCCTAGGTAATTTCTACACCTTTCTCGGGTTCTTCCCCTTGGGGGCTTTTAGTAAATTAGTTACCTATAAAAAAACTTATACACCTTTCTTATTATTTTCTTCAAAGTTTGTGAATCCCATTGAGGACATCTAAATTGGGATGGAGGGAGTAGTAAATCTTAGATTACTGTAATGTTATTATGTGTTAATGACAAACTGAATTGCAGGCTCCTCGTAGCTCACAAGTTGGATCCAACCAAGTTGCGTCACATTCTCAGGTTTCAGCTCAACAACAACATATGAAAATGCCGGCTGTTAGTGCCAAACAGTTTACTGATTCTCAGTCATTCACACAACTTCATCAGAAGGGTCTCAACTCTCCCGTAAACCCATCTCGCATTCCCTCTTCAGCAGCACAAGTGTTGACTGATTCAAATAATACAACAATGGAAAATAATGCCCTTATATTGCGAGACATAAAGCAAGAAAGGGAGTGTCCCTTTCCAATACAGGGACTTAACAAGCAGCAACAACAACATTTGCACTTCCCCCCGGCGTCTTTTCCTACTTATGGAAGTACTGGAAGTAATTATAACCCATATGCTGGAGCAAATATTAATAGCTCAGCACAATCTCTCAAACAACAACCTAATGATTCACAAATGAGGCAAGTTGCGGTTCATCCAAGCGTTGGCGCAACTCAGGCCATGAGTGTACCGAAGTTTGAGAAGCAGAACACTTTTAGTGAGCCAAAGAGAGGGCAGAGTGGGACTTTTTCTCACTCGACAAATCATTCAACATTGCAACAGAATTCAGTTCACTGGCAATCATCAACCAATAAAGAGCAGAATAATGGTGCTCTATCATCAGTACATTACGTGAAACAAGAACCAATTGATCAGGCAAATGAGCAACAACAGAAATCACAGTTGTCTTCTTCACAGGGAGTATCTTCTTTCTCTTCTGTACAGTTGGAGCAAGGAAATGCTGTTTCTGGGAGTTTAAGTGATGATTCTTTCGAGATGCAGCCATCTAGGATGGGGTTCTCAGCATCTACAAGTATAGTGCCGTCAACCTCAGTTCTATCATCTATGACGACCCATATGGACACTAGTACCTCGGTACTGTTCCTTGATCTCCTTTGCTATATTGATTAATCTATTGTGTGTTCCGGTGCATGTGGTCTTTGATTTATGCCGACTCTGTTGATAAAGATAACACAAAATTCTAAGAAAAATTAACTTTTTATCCATCTTAAGTGATCTCGGAACCTCTCTGTTCGTCTTGAGCGTATCTTCCTTGAACTTGATGGAGTAACATCTGGAACCGAAAAATAACTGAAACCGAGAATGTTGGTTTTCTAAAGTACTGCACTGAAGCTAACCAAATCAGTCAGCTATATAGTGCTCAGTTGAACTGTGTGATTCAGCCGGTTTCAGCCAGTTTTCGTTGGACTTATTATGAATAAACATATAATCATCTCTTGTGATTTACAGTATTTTGGCCTACTGGGCACAAATTAATGATATCGCTTAAGAATTTCTTCAAATTAAACCAATAAACTTATGATTTAAGAGTCACCCAATAGCAAGAATATATAACAACTAGCAGACTAAAAAGAATAAGTTGAAGAAATATCTGAATTTTTAGGTGAGAGATTAGATTTTATGAAAAAGATTGAAGAACTAACCTGATTTTTAGGGTTTCTATTCTTCATATTCTTTACCTAAGGTTTCAATTCTTCATCTTTTATGGATACGGGTGCGGGAATACGGGTGCGCAACATAGGGATACACGAGTTCTTCGATTTTAAAAAAATTGGAATTTGGGTGCAGTGGGATGCGAACATTTAATTATTAAATATAATTTATAATATAGTATACATATAATATAATAGTATAGCATATATATAATATAATATTACATTATTATTGTGCTAGTTGTATTTATATTTGTATTTAACTAAACTACGGGGATTGATGTGTAAAATTATAGAAATAGGGGACTAAGAACTGCAATTTTTAAACTATAAGGGAATTGAGTGTAATTTTGTACAATAAATGAAAGAAAAAAAGGCATAAATCTTGTCCGTACTTGCATATATATGGTTTACATCATATGAAGCACAAACCGATCGGAAGATGATGAGATGACTTCTCTGATCTTGCTTCCTAATTTTACTCCGATGGATAATCAAAAGAAAACCTAACAAAAAAGGGATATGACTACCGCCGCAGCACATGCGTATCCCCGCACACCGGCACTCGGCACAGTTTGTCGTTGTTCAGTTGCATCCCTGCTTCTTAGTTGTACATACTGGACTCTCTTTCAATCTTCATTTCTAACTCCATTGGGCTCTCTTTAAGAGAGAAAGCCACTCACTTTTTCTTACCTCCGGAAGAATAGGCAGGCCTTTTCTAGTTGGGAAGGAAAGAGCATACTTCAAGCAGCACCATCGTTTCAAATGCGTTAATGGGTACCGCTTTTTGAGGAACATATTAGACACGAGAAAAATCTGAGCAAGTGAGCATATAAATGAGAATTAATAAAAAATATTTAGTCCCTCTCTAATAGCTTTTGGGAACGGGCTATTCTAAAATCATAATAGTCTCATCTAATGTTCTTTATTGTTTACTCGATCAGTCGAAGATAACATTGGTTGAGAGGAATTATTATTATTTCTTCTTTGGTAAAATGGAGATAAATGAGTAGGTTATTCAAAGACTTTTTTTTTGTTTTGGGGTTTTGGGATTTTTTTTTTTTTGGGGGGGCAAATGTCTGTGGAATGTGATGTGATAATGAAATTATTGACTTTTAAGTAGTTCAATAGATTGTATGTATACGGCGGGCCAATGTCGCTAGAGTAGAGCCATTGTGAACGTTGGTATGGAAGTTTGGTGGCCGGTTATGATCCCATTATTAGCTTTTGGGGGCTAGTCTCACATTGGTTGTTTGGTATCTTGGTGTGGGTTGATATGGTCTCCCTTCCTAATAGCTTTCGGGAATGGGCTATTCTAAAATCGTAATAGTCTCATCTAATGTCCTTTATTGTTTACTTGATCAATCGAAGATAACATTGGCTGAGAGGAATTATTATTATTTTGTCTTCGGTAAAATGGAGAGAAATGAGTAAATTATTCAGTGACTTTATTTTTTTGGAAATTGCTGACTTTTAAGTAGTTCAATAGATTGTATGTAGACTTAATCGAATGGAGGGCTACTTGACAATCTATAATAATCCTATAAAATATGTAGAATATTAACAAGCATAGTTGACACATAGAACACACTATTAGAAATATACAAGAAATTTTTAGGAAATACTAGTTAAGCGCCTTATGTGCGTTTAGTAAGCAATAACATGGCGGTTTCCTCCTTAAAATCCACTGTTTGTAACAATACGCTTAGAAACAACTCAATCACTTTTAACTAGTTTTAACTATAACATTTAACTAGTTTTAATTAGTTTTAACTATAACATTTAAGAAAGCTATTTCCAACATACCTAGTTCCGAAAACGTATTTCATACCAAGCAATTTGAGAAAACCTACCACTACCGGCTACCATACTATATGCTACGCAAAGTGACGTTTTTCGTTCAATGTACCCTATCGAACCACGATCCAGGTAACATTGATTTGGAGCTGGTATAATATCATATAAGCTAGGTAAATCTAGTTCTCCTTATATCCTTCAACCTTCAGCAATCTTGGATGAAGGACACTTTGATGTTTCCTCAAGTAAAAGGCTGTATTTGTCATAAAATTGACATAAATGTAGTTTATTCATACAATCTACTTTTTGCCTTGCGATTACAATCCTACTTTGTTAAGGACATTGTGTTTGTAAGTAATCATTATACACTATTTCTATCTTAATAGTTAAGTTCCCGGTTAGCTTCTGCAACGTCTTCAATGGGACCTGGAAGTAATGCAAAAACACCCCTGAAAAGGCCTACTATTGGCCAGAAAAAACCGCTGGAGTCACTTGGCTCTTCACCACCAAGGTAATAGACTTTATTGTGCTCTACACAGCTTGAATATAAACTTGTATGGTCAGCACAGCTTTATTTTCTTCCACCTTTATATATACTTAATTAAATTTTGATATCTAACAGTAAAAAGCAAAAACTCTCTCTTTCGGATCAAAGCATTGAACAACTCAATGATGTCACTGCTGTCAGTGGAGTTAATCTCAGGGTATATAATTTCACAATCTCAGTTTTACCCACTTCCAAGATTTTTACTTTAAGCAATGTATGGACTTCAAGGAGTTGACTATTCGTGTTAATTTTTAAATAGGAAGAAGAAGAACAACTATTTTCTGGGCCTAAGGAAGACAGTCGAGTTTCAGAAGCATCCCGTAGGGTTGTGCAAGAAGAAGAAGAAAGGTTGATTTTGCAGAAAGTTCCACTACAGAAAAAATTGACAGAAATCAGTTAAGACTTATTTTGTGATATGGATCTCAAATCCTGAATGTATTTGTTTTTGGTTTTTGCAAGAGCTCTTGGAGGCTTATAACTTGACATTTTGGGGTTTGTATTGCTATGTGTTGCAGTGACAAAATGCGGGCTGAAGAGTATGAGCAATGACGTGGAACGATGCTTGTCACTGGTGAGGTTTTTGTTACTTTAGCTTCAGTTTAATATGTTTACACTTTTCTTATGCTACTGATTTTGATTTTCAGAGTGTGGAGGAACGATTGCGTGCACTGATAAGTAATTTGGTCAGACTGTCAAAACAGGTTATTGTTGTCTCTCTCCTTCATTTTTCTTTAAAGAACTAGAATTGAAAAATAAAAAATAAAAAATCAATTATAGTGGCTCATCTCACAAATGAATTTGTAGCGAGTTGATATTGAAAAGCCAAGACACCGAACTATTATCACCTCAGACGTTCGGCAACAAATCATAACAATGAACTGGAAAGCCAGGGAAGAATGGGATAAGAAACAGGGTGACTCAGAAAAAAACCCTAGTGTAAATGAAGTAAGTTTATTTTTCGTTCACTTTAATGGTCTAATGTGTCTTAGCTGGGATGTATGCCGTGGAGATCTATATGTTTGACACTGGTAACTGCAGCCAGAAGGTAATACTGGACTTGAGGGAGATAAGGAGAAGGATGACAATCGTGCAAGAACAGTGAAGGTATCAGTGATGATTGATTGACCAACAATATATTCATCCCTTGTTAAGAGGACAAAATTTATTATTGTTTCAATATTTCCTTGTATATTAAGGTAAACAAAGAGGAGGATGACAAGATGAGAACAACAGCTGCAAATGTGGCTGCACGAGCTGCTGTAGGAGGTGATGACATGCTGTCAAAGTGGCAATTAATGGCTGAGCAGGCCAGGCAGAAACGCGAAGGAGGGATTGATGCCACTTCTTCTCAGCCAGGAAAAGATGTGAGCTGCAAGCTTGTATCAACCTCTGTAAGAAATGCCAGGGACAATCAAGAAACTGATAAAAGGAGCCAATCAGCTACTGTTTCTACAGCTGGTAAGTACGATATTAATGATCATGATTCTAAATTCAAAGTCAGCATCATGTGCCACTACCATGGATACCAGTAAGGCTATAATACATTTTATGGAATGTTTTTGAGAACTAGCATTTAGTCATACCTAAGTGGAATTTGGGTTGAGGGTTATAAATGAGTTGGGGTCATTTAATTTTAATTGGTTGGATATGGAGAATTTTAAGTGGATATTTCTTTTGATTTTCTTATAAAACAAAATCACAAAATAACAAAGCTTATGCTGATTTCGGGTCAGATCAATGCAGGTTCGACTAGGACAATTGGTCAGATCGTGCCAACTAGTTTTCCCTTGCTCTTTTCAAAACATAAACCTTAAGCATCTAAAATGTTGAAAGCACAGAAAAACAAGAACAGATATATAAAGAGAATATATATATATATATATATATATATATATATATATATATATATAATATATATACATACACGTGCACGCACACAGAAGTAAATAGTAAATATATATGTATCTTGATTGATGCCTTTGCTTATATTAATCTGGAAACAAAGCCTATTAGTATTTTATTTTTTCTGGTTTGAAGTTTCAATGAATTACAAATGTTGAAAGGATTTGCGTTGGAGGTAGGTGAGAGAAACACAACAACCCTTTGCTTAGACTTAAGACTTAATTGTAACCCACGGGTTTATCGTTGTAATTACTAGTTTTATTGTTACCCATTTAACCTAGCCAATTACGACCTGCTAGGATAAGTGAGTTACCTTGTTGATTTTCAATTTGCCACCTCCACTTCCAAGTATACATAACTCTTGTAGCTCCCACCGTATACTCCATTCTAGAACTCTAGTCTTTTGTTATCTAGATCGAGGTTCGATGTGGTATATGAACGAAATCAAGAATGGAAAATGTCATTTTTTGTGGTAAGCATAGGTTCCTTCAAATCACTTAATTAGTACGAATTATGTTTTTTCTGATAAACTAAGAATAGTTTTTTTAAAAAATATAGTAAATTTTTTTTGAGATATAGTTAAAACTGGTTGAGTTGTTTTTAAGCATAGTGTCACAACAAACACATTTTCAACAAGAGTACGCCATGTCATTGCTTACATGACACCCACAAGGCACTCATTTGGCTACACTAGTTCACATTTCCTAATAACTTAATTTACATATTAAGGTTTCTAAAAGACTGTTCTAACTTTATTAATGTGATTATTATACTTTGTAAATATCTTACATATTTAAGAGGATGATTCTAGATACTCTTTTTTTACCTTCTATTAGGTTTGATATTAGTCATTGTTTGCATAGTTGTTAAGACGTTAAGTCGAGGCAAGTCGGTGGCCGGCTGATTATGCGACTAGTCAACTAGTCGTCCATAAAGCGATAGATTATTTACAACGTGAATTTTATTCATAAAATATACACACATATATATGTATATACATATATATATTTCAAATTCACAGATACACTAATGACTAAACATAAAAAATTAGTCAAGTATATTATATATACAAAGTATATACAATTAATATTACAGAACAAGTTATAAACTAAAACATATACTAAAAGCGAAAATACACATTAGATCAATAGATAAATTTAACTTCAATAGTAAAATAAAAAAAATTAAATTACTTGTTAAAATTTTAAAATTACAAGTTAAAATTATTATTGATTATATTAAATAATATTTAATTTTATGAATAATAAATTAAATATATTTTAATATAAGTAAGATGTTATATTATACTATTATAATAAAGCAGAATACATAGCAAAAAAATATAATACTAATTTATTATGCTACTTAACTGAATTACTGATATAATATTAATATTAATTCATCATGTATATAATATACTATTAATATAAATTATGTGATGTAATTTCTTGTATACATAATTTATTATACTTACTACTCCCTCCGTCCTTATTTAAATGACGTTTTAGAGTTTTTTATTTGTCCCTAATTAATTGACGTTTGTTCAAATCTAGGAGAATTAATGATAATTTTTTCAAAATTACCCCTCATTACTCTACCTATTTTTTTGGTACTTTAAACTCTTGTGTTATGATAAATTAATGATTTAAGGGTATTATAGACAATTGAGTACTATATTTAATGTTTTTCAATCATTATCTTAATTCTTGTGTCCATCTCTAAAACGTCATTTAAATAGGGACGGAGGGAGTACCATTTAGTAGTAAACAACTAGTTTGGTAGTGGGTTACAACAAGTAAAAATTACCACCGTCGTTGTCGCAGCGATTATCTTCTCGGAAGAGGAGAACCACAAAGTCCAGTAACCACTCTGTATATCGTTAAATCAGAGCCAAATCAGACGAGAAGAACTGAAGAAAACGAGAAGACGAGAAGAAGATGATGAGAAGAAGATGAGCATACCTATATATCGTCAAGTCGTCGCCGTCTGAGTCGTCGGAGTCTCGTAGTTGGGCTTGATAGATCGATTAGCAGGTTTTGTTTCTCCCTCTCTGCTATTTCGAAGTTGGGATCGATAGATTAGGTTCAGTACTTTAGTCGAACTTTAGTCTTTTTTTACCCTGTTTAGCTTTGGTCGGACCACACCCGCTACGACCAGTCGTCCTAGTCGTCCAACTCGTTGTCTGGGCGCTCGCCTTTGGCCTCTCCCACCAAGTGGCCCAGACGACTTGTTACTTCGTACCGACTTGACGCCTAGTCGTCGTCCAGTCGATGACTTGATAACCCTGATTGTTTGTACAACCCAATGACTATATAAGAGGATGCTCCTTATTTGTAAATTATAAAATAAAGTTGTAAATGTATGTGCAATAGAAGGTTAAGTAGATAGGGTGAAAAAATTTCGAATTGCCACATTTGATGGTTTGGAACAGAAGTGTACCATATTTTGAAACGTTCATACCAAAATGCAATTTGATGCGTTTTCAGGTAACTATTACAATTCACAAACAAGTGCTCTAAAATTGATTCCAAAACACGATTATGAATCATTTTTACATCTTTCGTGAGTGTTTTCATAAAAAATTGGAAGACTGCATGACACTGGATCCAATTTTGGATACATGACGTCCTATTTTTCTACTATGAAATCTTCACTTTGACATCTGGTCCCTTAGAGCTGGGGTATTGGTTCAATCAACACAATTGGAAGTTAGAACAAGGGTAGAGGATCAATCCACAGAATTGGCCCTTGTTCAGAAATGAAGGCATGAACAATTATAAGATTATCGATTTGTAACTCAAGGAAAAGTACAAGTGATTTTACCAAATAAGGATTTTGAAAGTGGAAAATATCAAATAAGAAAATAATCTAATTTTCAAGATGAGCTATAGATATTTGGCTTCTTTACTATATGTAAAATGCATGCTGGTGGACATATGTAAACAAATATCACTGGAAATTGTTAATTTGTGCTTCTCCTGGATGATCATCCTTAACCCAACTTGTGCTTGTAGGAGCAATAAGAAAATTTGGGAGGACGCAAGTCAGCATGTCTCAAATGGGGGTGCCCCGCAATGTCTCCATCAAAGACGTCATCGCTGTCCTAGAAAGGGAACCTCAGACATCAAAGTCTACATTAATATATCGCTTGTATGATAAAGTGCGTAGTGATGCTGTATCTGACTAATCGGAAGGAAGTTAATCAAAGATCCGGATCTTCAGTTCAACTTCAAGCATGAACCTACAGCGTCATCACCATTTATTAGTATCCTTCCGCTTCATTCTCTACACTATACAGCAGTTCGGAACGAATGAATTTGAATAAGGAACTTGACATTGTTGTAGCTTGTTATGTTGATGCAAATAGGTTCAGTATTCTAGATGCGTACTGTTCTACTATCTTGAAAATTGATATTTTTACATCACTTTTTGATATTTATACGTGGTATGATCACATTAGCTAATAAAAATTTGACGCGTCAACAAATATGTGGGCTCTACGTGTGGAAATATCAAAATATGATGTGTAAATATCATTTTCCTATCAGCAAATGTTTACTAGATTATTAGTAAGTTGTTAGATTGGAAACACATTTATTTTCGTTTTCATCATATTAGGAGAAATGCTAACGAAATAGTCAAAATAATTAAGGTCTCTCATTCATTGCAGATATTGAAACTAAAAAAGTCCCATAGGCAAGGACCATAGCTAATAGATTTTGGGAGGACTTTTTACAAATTATTATTATTATTTATTTATTTTGTAAGATTCTTCTCTTGTGCATGAAATTTGTTTATTGGGTAAAATACACTAACACCCTCCCAGATAACCGTAATAAAGCTCATCTCCTTATAAAGTGACATATTACTCTTATATGTTATCAAGTTTTAATTCCTAAATATATATATATATATATATATATATATATGTTTAATTATCCTTTTAATACAATATATTTTAATTATGGTTTTATTTGTAATTAAGACTATCTCATTCAAATTGTTGGTAATTTATATAAAAAATTAATTTAGTTTAATTAGCACATGTTTTGGATAAGTGATATAAATATTTAAAATTTTAAATTAAATTATTAATGGAGTTGTTCTAATTAGAGTGATTGAGTATGTTGATAGTTTAATTTTTGGTGTTTAACGACAAAAATTATTATTTAAATTCTTAGTCTCATATTATGTTTTTGGAGTTATTCTTGTTTGTTTTATGTTGTTGGTGAGTTTATAAAAATAGAGGAAAACTTAAGTTATACATTAAAATTACTAATTTATCCTTAAAATTTTGTGTTATAACATAAAGAGTATGACGGGTTATAAAAGATTTGCTTTTGTTATTTTTTTTTCCATTTATTTTTAAACAGAAAATTAGGCAAAAAAAAGTAGCCAAAATGTTCATCTATTTATATATTTTTTCATATTAAAAAAATAAATAATATTATAATTAAATAAAAAACTTAGATTTTCGGCCCTTATTTTTTTGTTGCTTTTTCATCAATTTTAAAACTCAATCAGAGTAAACGCGCTAACTAAGCCCTTGTTGCTTAATGACAAACAAGCACACAATAAATCAGGTAGTAACATTGGACAAGAATACATTGTCGGTCCATGTCCAGGCCCAGATCCAGGTCCAGATCCAGGCCCAAGAAAATACAAACAATTCAGACTAAGAGCCCAAACTAATAGCGGTAACAGTCGATCGTCGAGCGATACATATAAAAACAGACGATTTTTTTTCCCGATACAAAGTGAACTGAAAATTTGGTGGTTTGGCATCATCATATCATGTCACAAGCTCGAGTATACACAGATATCAATGTTCACCGCCCCAGAGAGTACTGGGATTACGAGTCTCTCGCCGTTCAATGGGGGTAATACAGTCCAAACATGAACCCTAGCTTTTCTTCTCCTTATAATTCCTATGTTGATTGTCATCTCTTTCTATATAGATAATTTCATTCGATTATTCTTCAGTTTTGTGTTATGAAGTGGTGGTTCCATTTTCTGTGTTTATTATTCTTTTTGGGGTCTGGAGTTGTATCAATTGGAGTAAGAATCAGTAGATGAATTTGTACAAAAGATATATGAGCTTGTAGGGTTAAGGTGATTTGTTTATTTTTTTACGAGCAGCAGCTAAGGTGAGTGGTAGTAGTATAGTAAGAAAGTGAAACTGGTTAAGGTATCAAGCTTATATGGTCGTCATATATATTGTCCATATATTTTATTTGTTGCAACCTGCGATTAATCTTTTAAGCTGGATTATATGCTCCTTGGAGTTTGAAATGAGGTTGTATGAATTGTTATTATCTGCTCCAATGGCTATATTTACTTTACAAGTAAAAAGGGTGTTGTTTAGTGTCACATGAATTTAGGGACATAGGTAAATTTATGATCAGTAGCATTCAAGTTTCTCTTCTGAATATTGGACCAATATTTTTTTAATTTTCTTTACCTTTTTTGTTGTGTGTAAGGATACACCTTATTAATATGACATGGTCAAATCATTTGGATTGCTCAGGGAAGATCCTTAGAAGCAGATGTGTGAGATGTTAGAAATTAAATTAATGGAGGGAAGCTCATGTTTGTACTTGTAATCTGTTTTTATTTTTATTTTCCACTTGGATGATTAATTTGTCTCTTGCCAGAGTCGCATTAAATTTCAAGATTTGTGATGATGATATATCTTTGTGCAATATTTCTGACTTTCATGTGCTTATCTGTACTCAGTGATCAAGATGACTATGAAGTTGTTCGGAAAGTTGGAAGAGGAAAATACAGTGAAGTCTTTGAAGGAATAAATGTCACCAACAATGAAAAGTGCATCATCAAGATCCTTAAACCTGTCAAAAAGAAGAAGGTAATTTGAACATTTTCTTTGCCATTTAGGATCAGTTTGCACAGAGTCTACAGACTAATAACTTTGAGTCTCATTTTTTTGACAATTTTTTAGCACCTTATTGATGAGGAAGACGGTTATAAATGGAGAATTAATTTTTTTGGAAGTTCCTATCGTTAATAGTGCCAGAAGTGTGATTGTGAATGTCTGCAGTGCACTTATGTCCCTTCCCTCCTCCCCTCCTCCCCCTGCCCCATCTGTATATGGAATGGTTTACATACTGTGATGAGCTTCCTCATCTTTTACTGCTGTTTTCTTGGTACAGATAAAAAGGGAGATTAAAATACTTCAGAATCTTTGTGGAGGACAAAACATTGTGAAACTGCTTGATATTCTCAGAGATCAGCACTCAAAAACTCCTAGCTTGATTTTTGAATATGTCAACAGTACTGATTTCAAAGTCTTGTACCCCACTTTGGCAGATTATGATATTCGCTACTACATATATGAGCTTCTCAAGGTTTATTCTTAATCAGATCTTTAAGAGATTATTTGCTATTTGGCTGCAAATTTTTCCCTTTTTGTGTTGTTGGAGGCTTGCATTTGGTGATGGTGGGGTACTTATGTGTGAAGGTTGTCTTAAAGGAAATTCGACTATTATCTATTAGTTCGTTTAGTTAGGGTATATGCTATAACTTGCAGAAATAACTTCAAGGATTTTTTTAGCGATGATCCATAATGTCTGCATGTCATTGTAAATGTTACTTCTTATAGAAGAAATGTTTATTTATTGGAAAAACATAGAGAAGCTCAATTTAAGGTTGTATGATTTTGTTGAAATCACAAATTTGAATTGTTCATTTTTTAACATGCTTACTTTCATGTTAAAATGAGATTTGAAGCATGCCATACAGAACTAGTAAACTAGGAGTTGTATAATTGATTCGTTTTCTGGGGTTTCATCGCTCATTTGAACAATTGTATATTATAGGGTCAGGGTTGTTGGACCATTACCATCACACTTGTGTACTACACTGGTATGGTTATCTTTAAATGATTGCATAGGATGCCCCATTGTATTTATTCGTTTGCTATGTTAGGGGTTTGGATGGGGTGGAATTTGATCCAATCTGTATTTCCATGAACCATGGTGGAACATAAATACAAGATGACGCGAATATGTAGACCCAAAAATTCTCTTAAAACGCCGTACATTGATGTCTGGACATTTTTAATGAAAATTAAGTCCCTACATATATTTATTTAACTAATGTTTTTTTTACTTACAAAAAAGGGAAAAGTATACAATTGTAACATCAGAATTCTAATTTATCAACTATGGTAATTAATTAGTAAACTACAAGTTACATGAGAGTACAAATGTACTTTGATGAACTGTATTTGAAATTTGATTATGCTCACTAAGGTGTTCTCACAGGAGAAATCGCCAAATGGTAAACCTATTAATATGAAGTTTGAATCACAATTTTTTGTTTGATCTCAACCATGCTCGGGAAATCCTTTTTAATTCTTCTCTATCTTGACCGGGAAGAGGAGGGAGGCTCTTGTGGAAGCAGAGAAGCATTGGGAACCCCAATTTCTTTCTTTGGAGGAATATATTACTTTATACTTTTGAGTTTGACGAATTTTATGTTCTCTTATCTTCTTAAAAATGGGTTCTGTTGACCTTGAAAATCATTCATAATTATGTGGGATTATCTCCAGATGTTGATGAATGCATTTCAGTTGTCTCTGCATCTTTGTGCCAATATCTTCATTACCTATAGAATGTTGACTTTCTTGTCAAAAGGAACTGAAAAGGGATGTTCATATGTAAACTAATGCATGCTGATTGAGCCCTTTCTAAACCTGCAGGCACTAGATTACTGTCATTCGCAGGGTATAATGCACAGGGATGTCAAGCCTCACAATGTAATGATTGACCATGAGCTGCGTAAACTTCGGTTGATTGATTGGGGCCTTGCTGAGTTTTACCATCCTGGCAAAGAATACAATGTCCGCGTAGCCTCAAGGTATGTTACTAAAGACAAATAATAACTAATTAAGTTGGTGGTTTATCTTTTGTCTACCCCTTTTGTGAGAGTGACAGTAAATAAATGTGCTTTATACACACACAAACACACACACATATAATTTGTTTGAATATTTGTGCTTTCCTTTAGGAATGTTACTTGCAAAAACTAGATTATTAGTGGTCTGGGGACAAAAGGAGTTTGAGACATTGGGCATTGGGTTAAGATTGTAGCTTTGAGGAAATGTTGCCTTTGTACAGCTGTCATTTACTTTTACATTTATCATACCGAAAATCATTAAATGTTTGTAAATTCTTATCAGATACTTCAAGGGTCCTGAACTCCTTGTGGACTTGCAAGATTACGATTATTCTTTGGACATGTGGAGCTTGGGCTGTATGTTTGCAGGAATGGTGAGAGTTATGCTGGAATTCCCGGCTTTTTTATCTTGATGATGTTAGTAATTGGAGTTGTATTTTATTATGATCTACAGATTTTTCGAAAGGAACCATTCTTTTATGGTCATGACAACCATGATCAGCTTGTCAAAATTGCCAAGGTAATTATCAGTAGATTTGGTCCTTTTATTATAATTATTGTTATTACGACAAGTCAGTAAATGGTACGTTATTTGGTTGACTTTCACAAACAGTTGTACAGCTACTGTCCCATTCTACATCTCACTTTCAAAGCAATGTAAGCAGCATGCATGTTGCTATATATATAAATTTCAACATATGTATATATACATATATATATATATATACATGTATATATGTGTAAATTTCAAAATTACATTTCAGATGCTAAGTAATTTTTCTTAAATAAAATCTATATTAGATATAAAATCTAAATGTGACACGTGTCATCCATGTGTCATAATTTCTGTGCCAAAAACACTTTATCACCATACACGTGGAATGGGACCGAGGAAGTACAATTTTCTCTCAACTCACGGGGTTCATTTTTAGCCTAACCCAACTATTTGGGTTAAAAGGCGTTGAGTTGACTGAAGTTGTTAAAATAAAAGGAATAAAGGCGAACGGGAATTAATTGTTTCCTCTTTGATGGTTCACCGGCTCTCTCTCACTCTATTTTGATAATAACCTTTGTAATTACCTCATTTCAGTATTTCACCTGGGGATGTGAATAAAGGAATTTAGTTTGACCATACTTAATTACATATAGGACTTTTTGGTTTCAGAAACTTGCCATTAAATTGGAGTCCTGTGGGGCCATTCTTTAAAGCTGTTTTTGGTTCTGATCTTTGCTATAACCATTAATTATAGGTCACTCTGCCCATATGTTGAGGCTGCATGGGTTGATTGGTCATTTTCCCCTAAAACCGTTGTCCCTACAATAGTATTTGATGTGACTCTAGAGAGTTTGACATCACAGACCTGATTTTGACTCCCTTAAAAGAAATTTTCACTTAACATAGAATCCTTGGTAACACTATTCATGTTCCCCATCATTTCCACTTTTGCTTCCTTTCATTTCATTCTCATTAGATGAAGGGAAGAGATTCATGCAAAATCCTTGTGGCCTATAATATTTTAACCAAGACAATTTTTATACTAATTTTTTTCTTGCTAAATGGTTTTTATACTAATTTTTGTACTCATATACTCCCTTCGTCCCATAATAAACGTTCTAATTTGACGTTCATGGTCAAATTGACCATTTTTAGAATTATTAATTAAAAATATTTATATAGAATTTTCAAATTCTGAAACTTGACGCTAGTAGTAAATTCTCCGTAGTTTATTATGATCATAATCACTCCAAGTATATTTAGATTTTTTTTAAGATTTATTAATTTAAAAAATGGTTGATTTGACCATGAAAATCAAAGTAGGACGTTTATTATGGGGCGAAGGGGAGGGGGAGTATATGGGATATGACTGTTGTTTATCATATTTTGTTTGTTCTTTCGTTTTGACAACCATAGATTATATTTTTCTTTCTTGTTCTATATATTTTGTATGGAATTTCTTTTTCAAGTTTGAACATTTGGGTATTAGGGGATTCACCGTGTTGAGCATCTCTTGTTGAACTTAAGATTTACGTGTGCGTACTTTGTCTTATAATATTGTATTTTTCCTTGAAAACCGGAATATTTCGTAGTGTGTCGAATTGATTTAGGGGTGTGATTCCCAAATATTTGTTTGAGTGGTACCCCGTCTTCATACCTGGTTGGGCAATGGGTAGAAGTCTTGTATTGGCCATATTGTTTTTGATTGTGGATGATTAAAAAGAGAGTAATATGTTTCAGGGCCATTGCTTATAGATTTGCCTCAGAAAGCAAAGAATTCTTTTGAGAGTGTCTTTCAACACTTTTTTGCTTTGAAGTTAACAACTTATAATCGAGAATTCCCCCGTACATACTTCATCCAAAACCTAGAGATATTAAATGTAAGGTTAGAGTTGCAAAGTGATTTCAGACTATCGACCTGAGGTTAGCTTCAATGTTTTCAGACCCAGACCGTCATCGAATCAGAAAAGTTATCAGGTGGATGGGTCAGGTTCAACCTTGAATCGTTATTGAACCGGTGGCGTCATAAATATATAAAAATATATATTATTAGTAATTAAGAAAAATTTTAAAAATCTCATTTTTATGAACTACTACCTCCGTCCCACAATAAGTGATTTTTTAGGCTTAATATGTTTTCCCAAAATAAGTGATGTGTTAGAACTCCAATACAATTTTTACAATATTTTCTCATATATGCCCTTATGTATTCAATGGTATTTATTGCATCTTGCAATCACTACAATTAAATGACACTCATTAACTCTTCAACTTCAAAGAAAATATATTAAGGGTATTTTTGCCATTTTAGCTTGTGTATTGGTATGTGTGATTTAAGCTAAAAAATCACTTATTATGGGACGGAGGTAGTAAAACATAATAAAGTTGAGTTACAATATTACTAAAAGTGGTTAATTTAATACTTAAAAAATTTTGGTACAAAAAATACTAAAGAGAAGAAAAAAAGGGTTTATCGGGTCAACTTAACCGGTTCTACCGGTGGTCAATCTATTCGATCCGGGTTTTGACCCAACTGATTCAACCAGCCAAATCGAAGACATAGAACCAGTTCCTGGTTCAACTGGTTGAACTGGCCGGTCCAGTCCGGGTTTTAAAACAGTGGTTAGGTTAATCAGAAATCCTATATCCATGTCCGGACCGTTGAGATTTCAAACTGACTTCAACGGCAGAATGCCCAAAACTTCAATTGGTTTCTAGTTCTTCATTCAAACTTCCACTTAGACCGATCTTGTATTAAGTGTCAACATTATGTTGGTCTAGCATTGTGAGGGTGAGGGTGGGGGTGGAAGAATGACCATTGCTTATCTATCAGCTTGTATTATGCAAAGATCTATAGCTTAACGAAGGCTGCACTGGAAACTGCTTCAATATGAATAACAGGAGTGCAGAATTTTATATTTGCTTAGAAGTAGACCTCTTCCTTGTTGTCTTCATCTTTCTTTGTTTGAAATGAAGCTGGAATGTGTTTATTGGCACATAAGTAATTAAAATTCATCATTATTATATAACTTTATACTTATGTGACTTGTAATTTTCAAGGTTCTTGGGACTGATGAGTTGAATGCATATCTGAACAAATATCATCTAGAGCTAGATCCTCAACTTGATGCTCTCGTTGGAAGGTAAGTAATAGAAAGCATCATTTGTATGCAATATGTGATGCATATTCTTGTAAAATATTTCTTGTTTCAATCTTTCTAAACGAAAGGCTGCAGATATGCCCAATAGTGACTTTGATACCATACCAGCTACAAATTTCTTCTTGTTTTCTTTACGGATCATTTCTTGTCCGCCTGTATTCGACTCCTTTTCTCATCTTCAATTAAATCTTCTTCTTTTATCTAAAGAATATGTCATCTACAAGTTTATTTGTGTGCATTACCAATAGTTTTTTTTATAATATTTATGTTTAGTTTTTTAATTTAAAAATGAATAGGAGAACAATGGATCCTCTACTAGATGCTCTTTCATAATTTTTTAATATCTGTTTTTCTTAAACTTTTTTATTCAATGAAAATGAAAAGAAAATTGGCCTCTTTCACTGCATATAGTATCCACTCTTTTAAATGTTCTACAGGCACAGCAGGAAGCCCTGGTCTAGATTTATTAATGCAGACAATCAGCATCTAGTTTCCCCTGAGGTTAGTTACTGTCTTTTAAACTGTTTCACATTACATAAATTAAGAGCTAGGATTAAAAATGGTAATACTCCGTCCTCTAGTTGAACTAGCAGGCGCATAAATCATAATTTTCAGACAGATTTGACCCTCCTGCTGGTCCTGCTGCTTAACGCGCTTTGGCTTTGTTTTAGTCCATCAATCCGCTAGTTCAACTAAGCAACCACCATTAATGACTTTCTCTCTGATCCATCTCCTACTTTTCTGTCTCTCCTTATTTCACCAACCTCTCTCCTCCACTGCAAACATCAACAAAGCAGACATCTTTTCATCACATCTAATCTCTCAACCCAAACCCGCAATCAATAATTCTAAGGCCGATTTGATCTTACCCATTTCGAGAAATTTGCCATTGAATGCTGGGTTGTGGTTTGAAATAGAGAATTCTACGGATGTGTCCAAAGAGTTTAAAATCCCCCAAAATGCATATAAGGCTGTGTTGGAGGCCAGGTGTATGTTTCACCTCACGAAAATGATGAATTTTGGTATACGAATTATCCAAATGAGTACATTGCTGAAAATAACCTTACTGATGTGCCAGGGAATGGACCATTTAGGGAGGTTGTGGTTAGTTTAGATGGTGATGTAGTTGGTGTAGTTTACCGGAGGAATTAATCCCCTTTTATGGAGGCCCATTTCGGCGATTGGGTCATTTGATCTCCCTTCTTATGATATCGAGATAACTCCCTCGTTGGGGACATTATTAGATGGGAAGACACATGCGTTTGCCTATTTGATCTCCCTTCTTATGATATTGAGATAACTCCCTTTAGGGTTAAGCAGCAGGACCAGCAGGAGGGTCAAATATGTCCGAAAATTATGATTTATGTGTCCGCTAGTTCAACTAGCGGACGACGTATTAACATTTTTAATAACAGCCCTTAATTTATGTAATGTGTGGTGCAGATGTTATTTGCCCAATTTTCACATTTCCCATATATATATATATATCGGTTGAAAATCTCTGTGACTTTCAGGCTATTGAATTTCTCGATAAGCTTCTTCGTTATGATCATCAAGATAGACTTGCAGCAAAAGAAGCAATGGTAACCCTTGATGCCTGTGCTTCCATTATCTATTTTCCTTATTAAAGTTATATTCACCTGTAGATGGCCTTCGTTATTTTATTTGATGATTGCTCTAGTTTTACATATTTGTATAAGATCCTTCCTCGTGTGTTAAAGTATGTGACTTAATGTAGTGGCCATGTTTTAATTTGAACTGAAAATTAAATCTACACAATCAAGTAACTGAAAAATGTTTGGGCACTTCCAATTACTTTTGTACAGTGTCAGGTCAGTTTCGATCTTGATAAGAAGTTTGTTGGAGGATGTTCTTGGCTTTGAAAACCGTAATCTTTATCCTCAAATTGTATTCTCCTAAGTTTGGGGGTAACAGTAACCCTCTGAAATTAGCACTTCATTAGTTTCTCAGAAGATTACACAGATTGAGCCAACAAGCTCTTTAATGATTGCCATTGAGCAGTTCCACACAGACTAAAATCTTGATATTTGCTAGAAATGTAGTAATGATGGTATGATAGTAGTACTCAATCTACCTAAAATATAAGTTATGTCACTTTATAGACAGAATATAAATGTACTTTTAATTTTGAAACAAACTAAAAAAAAAAGTATTGTTTCTCTAATTTTGAAATGGAGTGTTAAAGTTTGGTAACTTAGTCTAGGGGTTGTAAACAAATATTTTCGGATGCGGATACAGTTATATCCATATCTGAAAATAAATTCTAATATCAGTATTCGTATCCGACGGATAATATTTGAATACAGATATTATCCGTATCCGTTTGTTATAATATAATATGGATAATATGTCAAATATCCGTAAATCTGTATCCATATTTGTATTTGCATATGTTCAAAATTAAAATTTAAAAGTTTCAATATTTTTTAATTGTTGCACAATGTTAAATTAATAACCAAAAAATATTCACTTAATCAACTAATAATTAGAAATAATACATAGATTAACCAAATAAAATAATAAAGCTAGAAATAATATCCATATGAAACTATTTTTATATCATATATCATAAAATAGCCATAAAAGATGTCTAAAATTGATAATATTTTCCTATATTATATATCAATATTAAATGACAGATTTATGCATGTATATGTATGCACAAAACTGATTAGGTCATCAAAAACGGACCATTTTTTATTTTTTTTAAACAACTAAAAAAAATACTTAATATTTTATGGAACTAAATTTTTTTCAAAATACAATGTTTTGGGTGTGATTTGTATACATATACCAAAAATGTATATACGATCAAGATTGATCGTATATACATGTTTTGTTATATGTATCCAAATAACACAAAAACATCAGATATGTAAAAATTCAAGTTTCATAATTTTTTTTTATTTTTTTTAGTATTTTTTAAAAAAAAAGCAAAAAGTTTCGGATTTTGGTCCGGTCCGGGAGTCCGGACCTGATCCGGCCTCTATGTATGCATATGTATATATGTGCATATAGTTAGCTATATATATATATATATATATTATGGATACAAATATGCATATATTATGCTTTTAATGAATACGGATAATATTAATACGGATAATATCCTCTTTGACGTGAATACGGATACGAATTTTCGGAGCGAATGTCGGATATTTCGAACTTAATTTACAGCCCTAACTTAGTTTGTTTATTTTCATTTTTATTTATTCAAAGTTACTTAACGATGGATTATTTGATTTGTTTGTATTATTGGCTGAAAACTTTTGGTTAATTTTGTTATTTTTGTGGGATATTTATATTAAGTTGATTAAATGTATTGTCATTTAGTTTGTAATATTTTTATAATTTTATAATAGTTAAAAGTTTGTCCACCCATAATTGAATTCCGAAATCCGTCACTGGGCTCTTGCTATGGCAACATTAGCCACTAAACTAAATACTTGCAGCCAACTTTATCTGCATATAAAGCATCATCCTTTATTCTCAATCTCTCCCCCCTCCCTTTTCTTCCTCTCTATTTATTTTCAGTTTTTATAAAGCTGTTGTAAAACTACTCGTTTCAGGCTCAAAATAAAATATAAAATAGACACCATTTTATGTTTGTAATGCCTGGTCTATATTGCGACTTTTCTGAATTATCCACTGTTTAGCTCAAGGCAGAGCCGGCCCTGGGCCAGGTCTACTTGGGCAACCGCCCAGGGCCCAAAGCTGTAGAGGGCCCAATTTTTTTAAAAAATGATGTATATATGTATATAAAAAAATAAAAAATTAATTATAAAATATAATATAAAACCAATCAATAAATATGGAGAATCAAAATAGATTCTTAGCCACAAAAAGAAGAGAAAACCTTCGACCCTCTCAGTTCATAAGGCAACAAAAAAAAAAATTCCTGATGATTTTCCTCTTTTCCAACAAAGTTGAAAAAATAAATCATCCACTAGCTAGACCAATATCTTTCTTTGAAGATAATTTTTTTTAAAGATACATAAAGAATCTAGATAAGTAAATTTTATAAATTGTAATATATATTTTTGTTAACTTTTTCTTATTTATTATTTGATTCAACAGAAAACTTGGCTGGGATTCTTGTTCTTCATTTTTAATGCAATGTTTACAATTCGGGGTACTCTTTTTCCTTAGCTTGGGGTTTTGTCCCATTAAATTTTTTCCAAACAAGTTTTTTAACGAGGCCCCAAGGTGTTCTTACTTATCTTTTGTAAATTCTTAGAATTTTAATAAAATTTAATTAGTTGATAATTTATTTATTTTTCTTGTTTAATTTATATAAAGGGGCACACTTGAATTTTTTTGCCTTGGGCCTTAAAAAAATCAGGACCGGCTCTGGCTCAAGGTTATAGAGGCTAGTTTCTAAAGAAAATGTTTTCCCCTTTCCCTTGACAGAACATCTTGCACATTTGTATTTGAATGATAAATTGTTCTTGTTCATCACAATTGTTTCTTCTTCAGGCGCATCCATACTTCATGCAAGTTAGAGCTGCCGAAAATAGCAGAATGCGAACACAATAACCTTGAGCTCTCTTGGTGTCCATATATGTAGCTGTGAACTGCATCTTGACTTATCCTGCATGATTACCATTTGTTAAAGCCAGTTTGGGGAATTAGATTCTATGAATTGATGGCATCCTTTACTGCCTCTTCTTTCCTCGAGATTGTATATTCATACACTTATGGTACGACTTCTCTGAATGCAGACTGTCAAAAGTGTTCCTTTCACTCTGTTACTGAAAGTGGAAATCTGCAATGCATCTACTATGTATTTATGCATAACAGGCTTTTCCTCGACCAAGAACAAACGGTGAGACACCTTCTAAAACAGCAATATACTATAATGAATTTGCACGCTGTTTGTTTGCAAAAATAATAGATGGAATTTACCCTTTTATTTAATTTTGCGGATTCCGAAGTGGATATGTGGTATTATGTAGGAGTAGATGATAACAAAAAGCATTTGCATTTGCTATTTTCTGTTCTTTAGATCCCAAATATCCCGGATGAAATGCTGTTCCTTAAGAAACCTTTTAGCCTTGAAACCCTTACTTTTTAAGAAGGGAACCAGGCAAGGTATAAATTTACCATGTTTCTTTAGTTGAAAGAACTTGATTTAACTTTCAGGAGTCTCTAATAAGCTAGTAGACCTGACCTGACAATTTAGGTTGAAAATTATATAGTTAACTAAAATTATTTCGATTGTTTAGTTCTGGATCTATATTATTAATTACAAATATGGGTTGGAATTAGTTTAACTAGTTTTGATCCAAATTCTATAATACTGATTTTGAAATATGAAAACTTTGATCTATTTGTGTAGATACAGCACACTTGTGAATTCATTATATATACTTTCACTATAGACATCACTTCATCAACATTTTATTTAGGGTAATTAAATTCTCTTAAAAATAATATTTACTAATTATGTACACACTCCAAAAAAATTAATATTTAGTTAATCTAATATAATATTTAGCATATTATTATCAATGTTTTATTAATCTATTTTAGAGATAATTAATTAAAGGAAGATGAGAATTGGAAAGAGTACATAAATCTCAAATAAAATAAAATATGGGTTGACTTGTATTAAAACTATAATCATTTGGGTTCAACCCATACAAATCATATTAAAAATGGATAATATGATTTTAGTTCAAATTTGGACCCATAACCATTTTATGTAAACCAAATCTATATTTTGCCATGTCTAATAGTTAGAAAGCCATTTTTATTAGGCTTACAAATTTTCTCTCCGTCTTATCATTTTCATGATCCCTCCAAAAATCTTTTAACAATTCCATATTATCATCAAGCAAAAGTTCAAATGATTTAATAATTTGACAGAAATGGAAATTGAAACAAAAGTAATTTGAGAAGATTTCTTCAGGAAAAACCCTCTATTCCTCTTCAACAAATTCAAATGACACCTCAATAACTATTAAAAAAAAGGAGAAAGGACAATTGGAGTAGAAATAAGAGAAGACTTGCACTTAATTAGCTTCTTTATTTGGGAAGATGGAAAGACCTGGTTTCTTGAAAATAATGAGCCTGATTTCTTGAAAATGATCAGCCAATCCCAGTTATCTACCTCTTTTTATTTATTCTTAATGGAACTATATAGAATGAGCCATGATTTTAGAACAGCACACAAAACTAAACACAGTAAAAACAGTAGTATTAGAGTTGATGAAAGAAAAGATATTATAGACATATTCCACAAACACATTTAAGGCAAGTAGCAACAGTTGGAACATCACTCCAGTAACACACTGGAAAAGCTTCAAACTTAATCACATACACAAATTTAAGACAAAGTTGAAACCCATCCTTAAAGTTGATCCCCAGCTTCCCATCATTTCTTAAGATGAGGAAAACATGTTTCAACGTCCGATTTGGGGTGCTTTGCTTCGGCATGCTCCCTGCACTTCACTTCGGAAGTGGTGCATATGAATGTCTGCATGCACACCTTGCACTGCAATAAACACCGAACACGGATGAGAAAGCAGCAACTAGAGGAAAATGTCATTATTGCTTATATCAGATAAAATTGTTTTATGGTAGCAAAAGTTGCCATTTATTAACAGCAAACTGAACAGCAAGTTTCACTATTTCACATTCTATAATTCAATGACATGCATCCAAGTAGCTATATATTTAGTAGAATGAGGTAACTCATTTTGTAATTCCACACTGGAAAATGATCTTGCCATCATCAGCTAACATTTTTCTTTATAATTTTTGAAATCTAATTAGGTAAATAAGACGCCTGAATGTAGAGCAATAGAGGAAGTTAAAATTCTTGTGTACTTGATTTATTTCCCCCTTCAAATTGAACAAGTGAAAAATATAAAAACAATAACATATCCGACTAAACAAAGAATTGTGGTTGAATAACCAAAACACCATCAGGCATCAGTATAACTCTTATCGAAATTGGAATGGCATGAAGAATTCCAAAACACATCATTTAAATTACGATGGCCAGTTTATCATTTTGTACTTCAACTTAGGATTATCGATCAGAAAGAGTCCAAAATATTAAAAAAAAGTTTGTTCCACGAAAAGAGTATCTTTTTATTAATATGGATGATAGTATAAAATGGAATAATGTTATAACAACACCATTTCATTACCATGTCTCCACAAATAAGCTAAATAATCATTGTATTTAGGGATAAACATGGGAAAAAAAAATCCTTTCTGCAAATTTTGAAATGGGACTCTTTGGTGGAAGAGACGAGTATAAAGTAGGAAGAAAAACACAAACTGCTACATGTGTAAGCCTCATGAACTCTAGAATAACAGTGTCAAATCAATATGTTAGGAGAATTGATCAGATTTTTCAACTTCGTTAAATACTCTTTCTAAATGTTCAGAATTACTATAAATACTGTTAGAAAACATTATATTAGGTAATTCAAGTCACTCCAAGCCTTTGTTATCTTACATTATACCACAAGCTGACAAGTAACTAGTTGCAAATGTAATGGAGAATATAAATTGTGAATTTCATAGTTATAAAATCTAACAAGTTGAAATCAGATGATAATCTAAAAAAATATGCTTATACTTCACAGATCATAATTATTTTAAAAAAAAGATATCAAATTAATTATATATAGAAAAAAAACTTAAAAATCCAACCAACCTGAATTGACATGGCTTTCTTGTTGGTTTCAAGCTGACTTCCTGCATATAGATCGGATCAAATCTGATTAAAAATCATCATAATCCAGCTAAATAGATCGATTGACTACAAGAAGAAATGAGGATAAAATTGTGCCTTAAGGGAGAGAGAAAAATAGAATAAAATTATACCTTTGGAGGCCCTATTTTTCTCCAGGTTCTTCTCTCGAGCCATCTTCGCCTTCTGGCCGTTGCCTCCCCCCATGGCTGCTGTTGCTGCTTCGAGGATTCAGAAACCCTAGCTTTTCTTTGATTTTCTGCCTTCTGGGGCTTTCTCTTTTGTATATATATCGTTATATAGCGATGAAGGAAAGAATATACGGGAAATGAATTAAAATAAGAGTCATGATAAATTTATGATCGACTCATAATTGTGAAATTTATTAATATATAAAATTAATAAAAATAATAATTATATATATATATATATTTTTTTATTTTAAAAATTGTTGTTAATATTTATTCATGTTAAAATTATAAAAGAATAGAGTCTAACTGACTATTGAGTTATTTAAATTTGATTTATAAAATTTGTCAAATTTAAAATAAAATTTGATTGAGATTCGTTTGACTATCTAGTCAGCACGATTTCGAATCGACTCCGAACGATTTAAACTTTTTGAACGAATATAATCCGAATATTAATAAAAAAATATAATTTAAAAAGACAAAGTAATATATAAAATTTTAAAATTTGCACATATTTAAATAGTTTATATTTGGAGCATAGTTTGAATTCAATTTTTAATCGAGCGAGTATTAATCAAATTTGAACTTTTTTAATTCATTTCACAACTTTACATGTAATTAACAATCAAATAATCAACGTAAATTTTCACGATATATATCATAATTCATATCTCATATTTTTAAAAAATAATTAACTATTAATAATAGTTTCATTAGACTCGTGGTCGTGGGGAGAGAGAATATAAGATAGACCCTATACAAGGAAGCCCACAGGAAACAATATTCACTATTTTATTTTATGTTTTTTAACAAAGTATCTGTTTATAATATTCAGTGACGGATCTAGTAAGGGGCAATATAGACAGTGGCCCTGTTGGAATTTTTTTATATAAATATAAGGGTAAGACAAATATATAAATTAATAAATTTAAGAGGATAAATTAATGGAAGAGTTAAATTTAGAGGGGCAAAAAAAATCATAAACTAATTCTAAATACAAGTAAAACTTATTTGAAACCTATAAAAAGATACTAAAATTAGTTTATACTTTGAAATTAATTCATGGTTTTGTTTGAATATAGAAATAAAATTTGGTTTGAGACTTTGAATATTTGGAAAATCATTCAAATTGAACTATGACAAATAACCGAAATAAGTTTCTAAATTGTATCTAAATTATTTTTATTTGAAATTCTTTTTTTAGTTTGAATTATGAATATTTATTATAATTACTTAATATTATGATTAGTTCAATTTTTTATTTAATTTAAAACAAAATAATTAATTAAAACCCCTCCTGTTGGGCAAAATTTCTATATCCACCCCTGATAACATTTACTCAATTTTTTGCAAGTTTTTTAACTGTAAATCAAATAATAACATAATTATAAGGAAAAATTTATTCATATGAACAAAACATTTATTTCTCATGAAGTTTTAAATATCTATTATCCTTGAATTAGTTAAAAACACAAAATAAACATGCCCCTGAAAACTTGAAAGTCTTACAAAAAGAAAACTTAAAAACTCACATTAACTAACAGGAAACTCAATTATAGTTGTCAATAAATAGGAATTTTTTTTTTGAAAATTTATTGATGAAACATTATTTGGAATAGCTCTTACAAAAACACCAAAATTAATTACTAAGATATATTTTTGAAATTTACTGCACAAAAAATACAACAATTGTGAAACCCCAAATTTTATGAATAAAGAATTAATTTTCTCGAAATAATTTTTTTTATATGGTGTGAATTTGAGATAATGTTATAGTTGTGGGTAATATTTATAAATTTTGCAAAGTATGCAAGTTATCATATTATATTCGATTGGTTGGAGAATATTCGTTTTAAACAGGAAATATTCGTACGACGGCACAATCATTGGTGGACCCCACAACGGAATTATTGTCGAATTGAGAAAAAGACAAAAATATTTTATTGAAAATAACGGCGGAAGTTTTACCGATTGACATCTTTGAACTACTTTCAGGTAGAAAAAAATAATGTCACGTGTTGTTGACAAGAAGACACTGCGGTATTGATTATTGATATTTATGTGAGAAGTCACTCAGTTTTGTTCAATTATCGCTACAATAGTTCCGTGATAAGATCTCTCACATTATTTGATTCAATTATTGTTGATTTAGAAGTTTTGTTTTATTCACGTAATAAAATAGAAACATCTTTTTATATAAAATGTAATACTTTATTAAAAGTTATTCTATAAATAGAATATATTATATTCTATTACGATAGATGTTTCAGTAGTAAAATATTTTTATATAAAATGTAATACTTTATTAAAGTTATTCTAAAATAGAATATATTATATTTTATATCGCATAGTGCTTGATAGAGTTTGTATAGTAAATTTTTTTTATATAAATAGAATATATTATATTTTATTTAAAAGATTTTTCTTTAAATATGGATTGTCGATTAAAGTAAATCAATACTGACCGCTCATGGATTAATTCTTACGCATTCCATTTTCCTATAAATAGAAAGCTCATTCCTTCATTATTTTCTTATTTAATTCAATTGAACTCTGAAAGAGAAACTATAGAGAGATAAGAAAAGTTTTCTACTACTTCACTACTCTTATATCAAGTATTATTTTCTGGTAAGGAATATTATTTCTTTTCAGATTCAAGAAGAGAACTTCGTTATTCCATTTTTTTTTATTGTTCATTGGAATAACTCAGATACGCTGCTAGCTACCCTATACTTGGTGACATTCTTCTATTATTCGCCTTTATTATTCTCGCCGAATATCCCATATGTGCTATCTGCTGGGGACCGGTTCCATTTTTATTATTCCGTCTTTATTATTACGCCGGAATATCCCGCATGCTATCTGCCGGACTGGTTCCATCATTTATTATTTTGTTGGAACATCCAAATGGTGTGAATTTCACCGACTCGTTCCGTTATTATTATTCATTGAAATAATCGCATGCGAAGTACCACACATGGTGATATCTTTTGTTATTCCATTCGGTAGATTATACTCAGTTGATTAAAATTTTGACTTCTACGCTCCATGAAATTAGTGGAATATCCTCGATATTTGCGCTTCATCCAAAGATCTCTTCGTGAAAATATTCTTCCGAAAGCATTCTTGAATTTTACTCTCACAAAAAAAGATCGTGTCGATAATTTGGACGTTATTGGTTCCTCGGACAAATTAATTCTTGAACTTGTTTAATCAATTCTTATATCATTGTCAATATCCTCATGTTTATATTACGTTGAAAGTCATCTCATGGCTTCAGTAGTGCATAGATGGACTTTGGTATGATTATACGATTGAGGATTATTCTAAGATAATCGTAACCAGTAATGTTACAAATGATGTGAAAATTAAAAGTCCTCATCGTCCGTAGTGCATTGATGGACAATTTTTGAGTATGATTATGGCTATGGATTCTCTTCACCAAGGGAGCAAAGATGAATTGTTTTATGGCATGATCAGATGGTTGATGAAAACACGATTATTTTTGGCCCGTAGTGCATTGGATAATTCGTGGTCGTGATACTAAAGAATATCATTGGCACCGTAGTGCGGGGATGATTTAATGATGTGGATTATTTATCGAAATTTGAGTCTCAATGATAAAAGTGATAAAAAACTTTTAAATCATAAAAGATAGTAGATTCTATTCTCTACTTGACTCTTTTAATGGATTATTTGTTTTCATGCAGCTTAAACTTGATGTCTATCAGATTTTATCGGTTTAACATTGTTGGAGGCTAATGATAATTTATTCTCGCATTATCTTAGTCATAATATTTCTTCTCGAGCTAGTTGAGCTCATCCTTTCTTTCACGTTGTTCTCTTTGAAATGAGAATATAAATTTTTACGCAGTGGGAAGCGGAGTGATGGTCAGGAGGATAAGATTAATAGTCCCTCACTATTTTGTGAAATAGTGTGATAATAATTATAATGAGGACTCCTTTTGAGTTTGTATAATCTACAGTAGACAATAATTGTATTCAAACTCACAGTTTATGTTTTGTCGTATCATACTACCATAATTGTATTATTAAGTCAGATTTGAATTACATGCTACGATGTATCGGCACCCAAGATGGGTGATGTATACCTATTTTTGGGGGCGTCACAACAATTATATAGAAAATGCAATGATATTATTAAAAAATACAACTTCACAACAGGGTAGAGATGCACAAAAGTTTCGAGGCCTGCCGGTCTGGTCAAAGTCTGACCTGGTCAAGACTTGGTCCGGAAGACTTGAAAAGGTCGCTATTTTTAAATAAATATATGGTCTAGTCTGATCTGGTCTGGCCTACAAAAAAGCCTGGCCTTACATGTTTTTTATCTAATTATTTGTAATTTTTGAACTTTAAAGTTATATTTATTCATTAATAAAGTATACATTTTTACTTATTCATTATTGTAATTTATAAATTATAATACATTAGTTTTAATTAATACATCAATAAAGTTTAAAGTTTTAATCATTCATTCTTGATTTTTTGTAGATACATTTAATTAATATATATCTTCAATAAATAGAACTAGTTAGTATATTTAATATTAATAATAAGTTACTTAGTTGATTAAATATTAATAATAAGTTAGTTTTTTGTAAACACTAAATTACTAATATTTAACAATAAATTTTTATTAATATTCCTTACTATTTTTAATGTTAAATATTAACATTAATTAATACATCAATAAACTAATTTTTAATATTAAATATTAATAATAAATTAATTTCTTGTAAATACTCAAGATTTTCATTAATTTATATTTTTAATATTTAATATTTAACATTAAAAAAAAATTAGACCAGTCCAAGGCCTTGGACTCTGTCTGGCTGGCTTGGCCTGATCTAACCTGGTCAAGGCTCAAAGCCTAGCAGCAGATTCACAGCAGGTCAACCTATTGTGCATGCCTACAATAGGATAGGTAAGACTGAAACGGGAGTAAATGTTCATCGCTCAAGAGGCATCAAAAGAGGCTCGGGCTCATGACCTAGACGAATATCATGTGCCAATGAACCAACTCTTATGGTACAATCTCAACACTTGGGCTTTAGGACAAATGTGGATTAAATAGTTTTGTTAATTGTTAGGAAATTAATATTTCTATATATTAAAATAATATTTTTATATGAATCTCTCTTGTATTAAAAGTGAGATTTATTTATTATTCATGTGAAAATATTAATTTTTTATCTGAAAATATAAGTTGAGTATAGTTAGGTCTGAGTGTAGACAATAAAATACATAAAGTTGGAGGTCAGTCGGAGACGGAAGTAGTTAGTTTGAAGTTTATTTTTGGGTAAGTTGGTCAATTGGTCAATAGATTGCTGACACGCAGACGAGACTATGTGTGTCAATATTCTATTGGTCAATTGACAAATTTACCAAAAATTAAAATTCATACTAACCGGATCCGTCGGAGACTTGTACAAGTATTATTATGATCATCAATCGTGGCCAATTAAATGCCACTGGGAACTAAAGGTCCTACACTAATGGGTTGGGAGTTGGTAGCTCTGGTATTAAATTCTTTATTAAAATTATGCACAATAATTAAAAAAATAATTATATAATATTAAATATAATATCAATTATCTATAATAATTCTAATACTTATCTCATATTCTTTCTCTTATCTGTAATATTTCTCATGAGTGATAAAACGACAAATAATTTAAAATAAATAAAAGGAAATTAATATTTTTACAAGACTTTTTTATATTTTTATATGAAAGTCATAGTTATATATGATATAATGATGTAAAACCGTATTTCATTTCGTGAAAATATCAAAAATCATATAAAATATTAATTTTCTAAATAAAATAATTTAAAATGTAAATGGAGAGAGTAATTATTAACTACATTTATTCGTACTTTCTGTACCGATATTAATATATTAACGAGTTGAATTTTAAAGTCTTGTAGATAGTTGGCTGTTGGATGCTATCATAATAAATTACAGTCGTACTCGCAATAAATACTAATAATCCACCATGAGTTTTTCATTAAAAAGATGACTATTAAGTTATTTAAATTTAGAGTTTTATTATGAATTAAATTTATAATTGTAGTAAATTGATAAGAATTATAAAATGACCTCACTCGGGGACAAAGCTTGCATATGACTGGAGGGGGCCACGACCTCTGAAGGTTTGAAAATTTTGTAAAATTCATTTGTTCATGAAATTATTTTTTATTATAGTTACAGATTTGTATAATTAGAGCATAATATTGTATATGTGTTATTCCAATTGAATGATACATTTGTATTCAGGTAACCAACTAAAACTTTTATTTAATTTTTTATTTCTTTGTTTATTTTATGAAACTAGATATTTTAATTTTTTAAAATTTAATGAGTGATCATAATATTGTATATGTTAATTCCAATTGCATATTCAATTTGTTTTTTCGGTAACCAACTAAAACCCTTACTTATTTGGTCCAGGATCCTCTCCATTTCAAATGAAATGGAGTCTTTATTCTTTGTATATTTCTCATAATCATCTCTCTCTTGTTGTAAGACCCCAACTTATTATAAATAAAATTTAGTTTTCTCTATTTATTATTTTGAAATAGTAAGGTGATAATTTGATATAATGCTCTGGTTATGGGCGAAATGTGCAAATTTTACAAAATAAGCAAGTGGTTATTAAATAATCATTGTTTATTGGATGGAATATTCGTTTTGGTCAGTAGAATATTCTTCGGTTCGGGAATATCCGATCGACGTACAGTCATAGCTTATTTGTGGGCCACATAATGTAATAACCGCTTCGGATGAAGAAAACGACAAAGTTTGAGTTTTTATAAATAACTACAGTAGTTATTCACAATTAACACTTTGTTGAATTACTCCGGTGGTTAAAATATATAGAATACGCGCGTGGTTGCACAAAGAGTACACGAGATTGCACAATATTTTTGAAATTATTAATTCTTACGTAAGAAGACACTACTCAATAATTATTACGGTGAATTATTGCTCAATATTTTATTTTATTGATTCAATAATTGATGCGTTGATATTTTATATTATTGTTGTTTCAATAATTGTCATCAAGACACAAGATTTCCCATTATCGGATCAATAATTCATATTATTTGAATAATATTATTAGATAACATTATTGGCAATGTACAGAAAGTTCTCATCAAAGAGAGGTTTGGTCACCTAATTCTTGGCGCCAAGAAAAGAAAAATTCTTATTAGAAAGACCCCTCTTTTCTCAGGAGCGATGCGGTTATCATAATTGTGATTACGTAATATTATTTGTGAATAATTAATTATTGATTTATATGATAATGAAATATTTATTTTATGTGGATTAATGATGGATTTATTTATTTTATGTGGATATAAATGAAGAAATTTTTAGCATGAAATAATTATTAAAAGTTTGGCATATTTTATGTGGAATTACAATTATTTCTTCGATAAAATATTCATTTAAAATATATATTATGATTGTTTAAATAATAATATTATATATATATATATATATATATATATATATATATATATATATATATATATATATACATGTGATTAAATGGACGAATATGTGTATTCTTTCTTGATGGCTTGAAAATGTAAAAGAAGTGTGGTTTCATTTAACTTTTGTAGGCCCTCATAGATGGATAATAAGAATTGGCAGGAGGAAATAATTGTTAGGCCATTTGGTGGGTGAAGAAGAAAATGCCTGCAAGTTGGTTTCAAGGGGTGGCCCCCACCCATATTGAAATTTAGATGTTTAGCATGTTGTCCATTTTGATAGATGTTTTAGTAACTCATGTTGCCACCACGTTGATATAAATATTAAGTTGAAAGTGATGGAATTTCTTTTAGTGACAAAAAGATAAAGTAGTAAATGTTATTGTCATTTTCATTCCTATTTGGGTTATTACAAAAGGGTCAAAAGTGGCATGCCTTAGCCACCTACCGCACACCCACCATTTATTTTTCAAACCTGGCATGCGCTTTCAGTACCTTGTCAAATTTGGCGTACCTCTTTAACTCTATAAATAGAGTGCTCAATTGAGCGATGAAAATCACACCTTCAAATTCAGAAATTCTTATTCTAAAGTATTGTGAGTATTTTTCTTGAGTATAAGAATACTTTGAGCGTAGTTTTTCTGCAAGATTTTTTCAGAATAATATCCGATATTCCAGTCAAATCCAACTTCTACTAAGGTAAAGGATATTATTTTATTGCTTCTATAATTTCTGAAATGATTAAAAATTTTGCTTTATCTAATATCATTTCATAGGAATATTGGTCTGAACTTTTTATCAAATTTAAAACTTTTCATGACTGGGTACTATTCATTAAAGCATCGCTTTTCACAGTCATTATTCACAATTATCATTCACTTGCATCTTTGTTCACAAAAGGAAAAAAAAATTATTTTTCTTCTTCCAAGTTATCTGTTGTGACTCTTATTCTTGAAATTAAATCCATGTTTTGATCTTCATTCTTAAATTTTACTCCACTATAGTTTGTTATGGGGTATTATTGAACTTGGATAAATTGAAATATAAATCCCTAATATTTGTCCTTCTGTCTCACTGAATTCGTTCTTTAAAATATTTTTCAACATCCTCCGTCCTAAATGATTATATTACTAAATATCTTTGGCCCGTAGTGCAAAGATGAATGATTAACGGATGAATATGTTTGGCCCGTAGTGCAAAGATGAACAGGTGTTGAGATGAACATGACTAATTGGTGATATAAAATGAATATCTTTGGCACAGTAGTGCAAAGATGAATATTTGATTCAAGATGTATATTTATTGATGTTACATGGATAAATTATTGATGATGGACTTTTAAATCTTAGAAGATAGTAGAATTCTTTCTCTACTTGACTCTTCTAATGGATTGCTGTTTCCGCTACAGTTGTTGATCTAAAACTCATTGTCTCATTATATTTTATCGATTTTTTCTCTGTTGAAGACTAATGATAAATTGTTGTATATTATCTTAGTCATAATATTCTTTCTTCGGGCTAGATTGAGCTCACCCTTTTCCTTTTTGTTTCATTTTTTCTTCTCGTGGAGGTGAGTAACATGCGAGAACTAATTTTGGGGTATGGAGTGATGGTTCGGGATAGATGTATTAGTAGTCCTCACTATTTTGTAAAATAGTGTATCAATAATTGTAATAAGGACTCCTTTTGAGTTTGTATACCCTCTATTAGACTATATTTGTATTCAAACTCACAAGATATGTGTTATCGTCGATTTTGCACGACAATTGTACATGAAGTTGTATTTATTTCATACCATGTATTTGTGACTTCGAATGGGTGATGTATACCTATTTTTGGGGCGCCACGGTTGGTATCGAGCTTAGGATATGGTCTCTGGCGGAGATCCGGGAATAAAACTAGAGAGGAGAGATGAGTAAATCTTTCGCTAAGATGTCTACCTAAGCTTATTTGTTGGTCAATCATAATATAGGATATTATGTGATATGTTAATTTGTTTAATTAACCTTGTTTTTTATGACAATATTTAAGAATGATCACGAGAATGTTAACAATGGAGTGTATGAAATCGTGGAACAACCTTTAGTCACAAACTAGGAGAACGTATAACAGAAGGCAATATTCTTCCGTAAAGAACACTCACCGAGCAAACGATGAATGATGGAATGTTTAGGAGCTTTTTTAGTTCATGCAAAATCGCAGACGAGGAGACTCGTGTACAAAATACGGGTAGAAGTGATAATAACGCTGATGATCATCACACAATGCAAGCGATTCAAGGAGTTGGGACCACCGAATTTATTGGAAAGCCGAGATCCATCAAGGTGGAAACACGGGTCAAGCAAATTACCAAGATATTCGATGTCTTGGGATGCACTGGAGGAATGAAGGTTCCATTCGCCACCTTTATGTTTCGGTGTGAGCGGATCATCTTTGGTAGGAGTACATGAAGCGTACCAACTTACCGCACTCAACATGTCTTGGGAAACATTTTGAAACTATTCAAACATTTGAGTACTTTCCCGAAAGTATTCGCTATACGAAGGAGGTAGAGTTTATCATAATCGAACAAAACAACATGACAAAGTTGTCCCAAAGATGAGGCTAAGTTCATTTGAGTTATCTGTGCTTTGCACCTCATTTGGTAGAGAATGAGGAACGAATGACAAGGATGTTTCTAAGAGGTCTAAAACCCAAGATTCGGCAATATCTTATCTCTCATAAATTTTCTTTATATTCAGATGTTGTAAAATGTGGCTCAATTATTAGAGCGAGATAATGAGTATGTTCAACCAAGGGAACACAACCGTGGTCATACACCGGTGGCGTGGCCATACCTGAGCAATGAAAACCAGCAGGGAGGAAAACATTCGGACAAAAGTGGTAACCACTCTGGTGGTAATCGTGGTCGTGATAATAGAAGGAGCGAGTCGGGAGGAGATTTCAAAAAGAGAAGGTACAACCATGATAACGTGAAGACGTCAGCACACACATCAACTGTTTCTAGGGGAGGAGAACGAGCACCGGTCGTTTGTTACAAATGCGGGAAAGAGGGACACATCAGCCCAAACTGCCCACAACAATCCAAGGTATGTTATAACTGTGGAAAGGAAGGTCATATAACTAGAGATTGTCTAGTTGCAAAACCAAGTTCAACGGGGATGGTGACTCCAAAGGCTGTCCCGAATAAGTCAAAATCAGCGGTTCCTGGAAGAGCGTTTGTCGTGACTGGCCAAAACGTGAGGAACCCGAACGAGGTGATTACGGGTAAGCTAATCTTGAATTCTTGCGAAGTTTATACCTTACTAGATACCGGTTCTACACATTATTTTATCTCCCATGCTTGTGCTCAACGTTTAAACTTGACTCCGGAGAAATTAGACTTTGATTTATCAATGGAGACTCAGATTAGAGAAACTTTCGTTACATCCCATCGTTTATAAATCTTGCTTAATCCAAGTTGGCACCATCACATTACCTGTGGATCTTATCTCTTTAAAGATACTTGTTTTTGATGTGATTTTAGGGATTGATTGGTTAACCACTCATCATGCCAAAATTGATTGTTTTCGTAAGGTTGTTAGTTTTCATATTCCTAACCAACTGTTATGCTAATTCAAACAACTAAACCACTAAAATCACCACTATCATATCAAGCCATAAAGCTATTCGCTTATTGAAAAATGGATGTCAAGCTTTCTTAGCCCATGTTATGGATTTAAACAAAGACAAGTCGATTTGAATAATATTTCTATTGTTAGAGAATTTCGATGTATTTCCTAAAGAACTTCCCCGGCCTACCCCGTAACGTGATGTTCAATTCTTTATCGACCTTGAACCCGTACAAAACCCATTTCTAAAACCCCATATCGAATGGCTCTATTGAACTCGTGGAGTTAAAAGTCCAACTACGTGAATTGTTAGACATCGGTTTCATCTGCCTTAAGTACATCTCCTGGGGTGCTCCTGTTTTATTCAGAAAGAAGAAAGATGGGAGTATGCGACTTTTATATTGACTTAGAGAATTGAACCATGTCACCATTGAGAATAGGTATCCGCTACCTCGCATTGATGACTGTTTGACCGGTTGTAAGGAGCACAATTCTTTTCAAAGATCGACCTTCGTTCTCTAGATATCATCAAATTTGAATATTAAAACCGAGGATATTCCAAAGATCGCCTTCGTAACTCCCTAAGACGAGCATTATGAATTCTTAGTCATGTCCTTTGGATCGACTAATGCTCTCACGCTTTCATGGATATGATGAACCGAGTATTCAAGGAATATTTGGATGGATTCGTTGTTGTCTTTATTGATGACATCCTCATCTATTCCAAAAGCCGTGAAGATCATGAGCACCATTTGAAGATGATACTTGAAAAGGCTTCGTGAAAACAAGCTATATGCTAAGTCAAGAAATGCGAGTTCGCTTGAGAAAGTAGCATTCCTTGGGCACGTGGTGTCAAAACATGGAGTATCTGCTGATCTAAGCAAAGATTGAAGCAATAAAAGTTGGGAGAAACCAAAAGTCGGTGGCCAAGTGCGTAGATTTTCTGGCTTAATTTGGTTATTATCGGAGATTCGTGGAAGGATTTTCTCGAATCGCTACTCTGCTAACTCGGTTGACTCGAAGGATACAAAATTTGTATGGAGCGAGGAATGCGAGAAGAGTTTCCAAGAGCTCAAGAGGAGACTCATTTTAAGACTGCTCGCAATACCATCTGGTTCGGATGGATTTGTTATATACAGCGATGCTTCAGGCAAAGGGTTAGGATGTGTTCTCATGCAACTTCTCTAATTAGATCAATTTTGAAAAAGGATTGAAACATAGTTGAGGGGAAACTCTTGCTGAACGAGCGAGAGAGAGAGATGAGACAAAGGCAAGGCGCAATAGCCTAGCTTTTTCCTTTTGTTTTCGTGTTTTGTAATCGAGCAAGACACTTGCTTAAATAAGAAAATAACTGCGCTTGTTTTTGGGGCTTGTATGTGGGTGGAAGTAGTTTGTTTGTTGTCCTTTCTAGTCTAGTGCAATCAATAACCATAGAAGCCTAACCGGTTACCTTTGTCAACGCTACTAAGGACCGGGTAATAGCCTATGCCTCACGACAACTCAAAGAATATGAGAGAAATTATCCTACTCATGATCTAGAGTTGGCAAAGCGTTGCAGCGTTGAAAAACTGGAGACACTACCGTATGGGAGAAAGTGGAAATCTATACTGGATCATAAAAGCCTCAAATACTTCTTCACCCAAAAGGAACTCAACATGCAGCAATGACGCTGACTCGAGTCTTTGAAAGATTACGATCATACCATTCAATACCATCCTGGAAAAACAAACGTAATGGTCGACGATTGAGTAGAAAATCGATGCGGCACGGTACGAAGTGCGATGTTGTTAACACAAAGACCCATTTTGTACGATTTACAAAGGATGGAGATTGAGTTAAAGACTCCAGGGACCCACATGATGATGGCGAATATACGAGTAGAACCGTCTTTAATCGATAAAGTTAAAGCTGCTCAAGCTACGGACCTGGGGCTGATGCATATGAAGAAGAAAGTGCAATAAGGTGTTATTCCAGAAACAAGAATCGATGAAGAAGGAATACTTCGAGTCAACTCCAGACTTTGCGTTCCTAACGATTCTGACTTGAAGCATAGAATCATGATGGAGGCACACAACACACCATTTACAATCCATCCTGGGAGTACCAAAATGTATCATGATATTCGACACACATTTTGGTGGAACAATATGAAAAGAGAGATCGCGGAGTTTATCTCGAGGTGTTTAACTTGTAACGTGTAAAGCGTGAGCATCAAGTGCCAAAGGGTCCATTGCAACCACTTGAAATTCGAAATGGAAGTGGGAACACATTACCATTGATTTCAAGTTCTGTGTCTTCCCAAGGTTTCTCAAAGGCATAGATACGATTTGGGTTATTGTTGATAGATTAACCAAGTCCGCTTCATTTCTTGCCTATACGGAGACTTATTCCTTGAACGTCTTGCTAGTATGTACGTAAATGAGATTGTGAGATTGCATGGCATGCCAAGATCCATAGTTTTGGATCGTGACCCAAGATTCACTTCACGATTTTGGGTTAGCTTGCAGTAAAGCTATGGGAGCGGATTTACGATTGATTCGGCATACCATCCTCAAACCAGACGGACAATCGAGAGGACTATTCAAACTCTTCAAGATCTATTAAGACTCGTGTCTTAGATTTCAAAGAGAGTTGGGATAAGTACTACCGTTGGTGGAATTCTCCTACAACAACAGCTTATCAAGCAAGTATAGGTGTGGCTCCATTTGAAGCATTGTATGGACGAAAGTGTCGCTCTCCAAAGATCTTTGGGATGAGGTGGGAGAAGCAACGTTGTTGGGACCGAGTTGATACGAATGACTACGAGAGAAGATCCAAACGATTCGACAACGTATACAAACGGCACATGATCGACAAAAGAGTTATGCTGATCTTCATCGAAAGGACATGGAATTTAATATTGGAGATCATGTACTGTTACGTATTGCTCCATGGAAGGGAGTTACAAGATTTGGGAAGAGAAGAAAGCTCAATCCAAGGTTTGTTGGTCCATTTGAGATTCTTGATCGAATAGGAAATGTGGCATATAGACTCGTATTACCTCCATGTATGTCTCGTGTTCACAATGTTTTCCACATATCTATGCTTCGAAAATATGTGAAAGACCCGAACCACATTATTGCGTTAGAACCAGCGAGATAGCTGAAGATTTAATGTACGAGGAGGTACCTGTTAAGATCTTGGATAAGAAAGAGCATGTTCTACGCACAAAAGTTATACCACAAGTTAAGGTTTTGTGGAGGAACCATGCTATTGAGGAAATGACCTGGGAGTTGGAATTGGAAATGAAAGCGAGGTACCCTCACCTTTTCAAAATACCAGGTACGTACGTCAATTTCGAGGACGAAATTTCATAAGGAGGGGAGGTTGTAAGACCCCAACTTATTATAAATAAAATTGAGTTTTCTCTATTTATTATTTTGAAATAGTAAGGTGATAATTTGATATAATGCTCTGGTTATGGGTGAAATGTGCAAATTTTGCAAAATAAGCAAGTGGTTATTAAATAATCATTGTTGTCGGGGAATATTCGTTTGGTCGTGGAATATTCGTCTTGTCGGGAATATCCGTACGACGGCGCAGTCATTTATGGGCCACATAACAGAATAACTGTTGGATGAAGAAAATGACAAAGTTTGAGTTTTTATAAATAACTACAGTAGTTGTTACAAATTAACCTTTGTTGAATTACTCGGTGGTTAAAATACGATGTACGCGTGGTCGCACAAAGAAGATTACGGTATTACACAAGATATTTTGGAATTATTGATTCTTACGTGAAGACACTACTCAATAATTGTTCTGAAAGATTTATCGCTCAATATTTTATTTTATTGATTCAATAATTGATGTGTTGATATTTTATATTATTGTTGTTTCAATAATTGTCACCGCACAAGATTTCCATTATCGGATCAATAATTCATATTATTTGAATAATATTATTAGATAACATTATTGGCAATGTCTAGAAAGTTCTGTCAAGGAGAGGTTTGGTCACCTAATTACGCGCCAGTAAAGAGAAATCCTTATTGGAAAGCCCCTCTTTCTTGGGAATGGACTGGTTGTCATAATTGTGATTCTGTAATATTATTTGTGAATAATTAATTATTGATTTATATGATAAGGAAATATTTATTTTATGTGGATTAATGATGGATTTATTTATTTTATGTGGATATAAATGAAGAAATTTTTAGCATGAAATAATTGTTAAAAGTTTGGCATATTTTCTATGGAATTACAATTATTTCTTCGATAAAATATTCATTTAAAATATATATTATGATTGTTTAAATAATAATATTATAATATATATATATATATATATATATATATATATACATGTGATTAAATGGACGAATATGTGCATTCTTTCTTGATGGCTTGAAAAATGTCAGCAAGTGTGGTTTGCCTAACTTTTATAGGCCCTCATAGATGGATAACAAGAATTGGCAGGAGAAAATAATTGTTAGGCCATTTGGTGGGTGAAGAAGAAAATGCCTGCAAGTTGGTTTCAAAGGGTGGCCCCCACCCATATTGAAATTTAGATGTTTAGCATGTTGTCCATTTTGATAGATGTTTTAGTAACTCATGCTGCCACCACGTTGATATAAATATTAAGTTGAAAGTGATGGGATTTCTTTTAGTGACAAAAAGATAAAGTAGCAAATGTTATTGTCATTTTCATTCCTATTTGGGTTATTACAAAAGGGTCAAAAGTGGCATGCCTTAGCCACCTACCGCACACCCACCATTTATTTTTCAAACCTGACATGCGCTTTCAGTACCTTGTCAAATTTGGCGTACCTCCTTAACTCTATAAATAGAGTGCTCAATTGAGCGATGAAAATCACACCTTCAAATTCAGAAATTCTTATTCTAAAGTATTGTGAGTATTTTTCTTGAGTATAAGAATACTTTGAGCGTAGTTTTTCTGCAAGATTTTTTCAGAATAATATCCGATATTCCAGTCAAATCCAACTTCTACTAAGGTAAAGGATATTGTTTTATTGCTTCTATAATTCCTGAAATGATTAAAAATTTCGCTTCATCTAATATCATTTCATAGGAATATTGGTCTGAACTTTTTATCAAATTTGGAACTTTTTATGGTGGGTATTTATTCACGCATCGTTCACGATTCTTTGTTAATGGGTACTTTATTCACGATTCTCGATTCACTGGTCTTTATTCACAAAAGAAAAAAAAATTATTTTTCTTCTTCCAAGTTATCTGTTGTGACCCTTATTCTTGAAATTAAATCCATGTTTTGATCTTCATTCTTAATTTTACTCCACTATAGTTTGTTATGGGGTATTATTGAACTTGGATAAATTAAAATATAAATCCCTAATATTTGTCCTTCTGTTTCACTGAATTCGTTCTTTAAAATATTTTTTATCATCCTCCGTCCTAAATGATGATATTACTAAATATCTTTGGCCCGTAGTACAAAGATGAATGATTAACGGATGAATATCTTTGGCCCGTAGTGCAAAGATGAACAGGTGTTGAGATGAACATGACCAACTGGTGATACAAATGAATATCTTTGGCCTGTAGTGCAAAGATGAATATTTGATTCAAGATGTATATTGATTGATGTTCTGAGGTTAAATTATTGATGATGGACTTTTAAATCTTAGAAGATAGTAGAATTCTTTTCTACTTGACTCTTCTAATGGATTGATGTTTTCATTGCGATTGTTGATCTAAAACTTGTTATACTATTATATTTTATCGATTTTTCTCTGTTGAAGACTAATGATAAATTGTTGTATATTATCTTAGTCATAATATTCTTTCTTTGGGCTAGTTGAGCTCACCCTTTTTCTTTTTGTTCCATTTTTTTTTCTCGGGAGGTGAGAACATAAAGAGAACTAAATTTGGGGTATGGAGTGATGGTTCATGATAGATGTATTAGTAGTCCTCACTATTTTGTAAAATGGTGTATCAATAATTGTAATAAGGACTCCTTTTGAGTTTGTATACCCTCTATTAGACTATATTTGTATTCAAACTCACAGTATATGTGTTGTCGTATTTTGCACGACAATTGTATTATTGAAGTTGTATTTATTTCTGTACCATGTATTTGGCGACTCAGAATGGGTGATGTATACCTATTTTGGGGGCGTCACACTTGTCATCATGATGTCACATTCCAACACATTTAAAATCTGGACCATGAAATATAGGCTCTCCAATTCATTTGAAATAGAGAGGATCCTAATTCTACTTATTTGATTGTAAATTTATGAAAATTTTATTATTAAAAAGTTTAATAAATGGTCTAATAATATTGATTAATTCATTCTTGTAATGTAGTTAATTGAATTTTTTATTTTTTGTTTTAGAATCATAGGAAAATCGGATTCGGTTAGCATGAAGTTCATTTTTAGGTAATTTGGTCAATTGACCAATAGAATGCTGACACACAAAAAGCCTCGCCTGCGTGTCAGCACTCTATTAGTCAATTGACCAACTTACTCAAAAATGAACTTCATGCTAACCACTTCCAGGAAAATCACATATTATTGATTCATTTTTCAAAAGAAGGCAATCAAATTATGTTGACATATCTCGCTTACCCCCGAGCCTAATATTCAAACATCTCTGCCTACTCCTGAACAAGAATAACGTCCTCTAAAATCACCAAGAAATTGAAGTTAAGGAATAAGATATTAATTATTTGGAGCGTGATCCTGAAAAACGTATCGAAATATGGAAATGTCGTGGTGATCTACTTGATCAAGTTCGATGAACTTACATCAATTACGGTCCATATTAATGCATTCTTCACAAGTATCATTTTTCTGAATATATATTATGTTATTTAGAAAATTCTTCCCCCCCCCCCAGATCAAATCTTGGCTTCGTCCCTGACCTCACTTATTACACATCTCTCTAAATAAGTTATAAATAATATTTATTCACGTAGTTGATAATTAAAAAAAATGACTTAAACATTCGCAATATATAACATAACTTACTATTCTTTCTGCCCCTTAATATATGTCATTTTAGAGTTGTACATAAGTATCAAGAAAATAATTATATAACATTAAATATAATATCAATTGTCTATATTCTACTTGTATTGAAAAAAGATAGTGTTATTTATTTGGCAAAAAATAATAAGAAAACTAAAGTTATATTTAATAATTAAAATAATATTAAAAACTAAACAATTAATACTGTTAACGCCAAGATCTTTCCTTACGTCCCAATCACGTAAGACGCGTCTGATATCCTGCATAGTAAACACGATCAACACCAAAAGTTTGACGGCTTGACCGTCGAGGGATAGTTCAGGCGTGAGAGTCAGTACAGGCGATCACAAAGTTAACAATGGAGGAAAATATCTAGTGTCTAGAGAGAGATAATAAATTGGTTAAGTGTTGTTACCTTTAGATTGTGTGATCTTTTCTCCATATACACTCGATCCGGTTTGTCCTGTATGCAATTGACTTTCCGGGCCCATAGCCTTCAGCCGACTAAGCCCTGTCCAATCCTCATTAAATACAATACAGAGATGACAGTCAAAGTTTTATCCCCATAATCATCACCGATCAAAACCCAAGTGGAACCATACTCATCTAGTAATTCAGCCCACTGCCTCGGCCCAATAACTCAAGAGGACCCAAATAAAGACATTAACTTCTCAATGGGTCGGCCCGATGAACCGGCCCAATACCTTCAAGACCTACCCAACATGTCTAAAGTATTATAGTCCAACAAATAATTACTTAAAATTCTCAAACGATAAATATTTTTCTAAAACGATATTTAAAAAGTCACGGAATGAGGATTAAAGTTGGGACTATTCACTTGGGTGAAATTGATTATAATAGAGAGAAAATGAAATTCCCGTTGTGAATATTTAATAAATTATGTCATGGGTACATGCATGGACTTTCTGTAAATATATATTTTTCCCCCTTGGGTGACCATTTTAAATCGATAGGCAAAAAGCAAACAAACATTTATATAAAATTAAATTAGTGTATAATCCTTCATTCGTCTTTATAAAAAGATATATAATTAAGTTAGTTATATATTTTTAAAAATTTTAGTTATATTTTGATGTGAAATTTTACTATCACGCATTAACCAACAAGAGAGATTGCATTTGCATATGAAGTTGGATAACCAAACTGGACTGAATATTTGGGCTGAGAAGTGGGCCTATACTGAGGGTATTGCAGTGCATAGCTTCAAAAGATTGAAGCATTTAAACCATCAAACCCAATAAAAGAATAAATGTGTGCAGCTTATATATATATTCTTCTTTTTCTTTTTCTTTTTTAAACTAGAGATACATTTTTTAAAATGATACCTTTAAATAAAATTTTGTTTTTAAGAACATATTCTTAACATTAGCTAAAATACAATGATGACATAATAATATTTAATATATCCACAATATAAAGGCTGACATGTTAAATAATATATCATTTTATATATATAGTCTAAAATTAGAAATGTATCTTTAAATCTGGAACAAATTAAAGAGAAAATATACCTCCAATTTTAAAATAAAAGAGTACTTACATGACGGAGAATTATATACTTTCTTTGTTTTAAAATTAGAGATTTATTTCTAAAATAGTAATATTAAAGATGATTTTATATTTCAAAATATACTTTTATTATTAACTACAAATTTGGTGGTGGTAATGTGATATTATAAATAATAATAAACATTGATGATAAATTAAACTTTTTATATTATTTTATAGTCTTATAATAAAAATATTTTATTTAAAAATAACTAAAAAAGAAAATGTGCTTCTAATTTAAAAGCTGCAGAGTCATGAATTATGATATCTATTTATCTTTAACTTTTTAATTACCAGCGGGCCTTTTGATAAGAGTACTCCCTATTGTGATTTGAAGTTAAAGCATCTCAAATTGGAATCGAAATCGTTTTAAAATCGCATACGAACCTATGACCGATGATCGGTTAAGACGATGTGACGATTTTAGGTGGGTTGAATAACCAAATTTACGATTTCGGGTTGGTTACTAGCTAAAACCGCACACATAAAATCGAAACTGCACAATGTGTGTGTATGTATGTATGTATGTATTATCTCTAGTAAATTCTAAAGTTACTTTTCACTTGAACACACTTAGAGAAAACACTAGTCTTGCATTGTCATTTTTTCACTAATTGAAAGAAGATGGTTAGAGAGGTTATAGAGTCAAAAATTAAGCATTTGGGTTTTGGAATTCGAATTTGTTTGATGCGTTACTGGAGGGGCTTATAGCTGAGGGGCCAAATTTCTTGGTTCGAGCACTTGATGCATTGGTTAAGGTCTATGCTATAGTAGTAATAGTCTAATAAATTATTTTCCAAATTATGTACAGTTAGGATTATATTCTATATGTGACGCCCCCAAAATAGGTATACATCACCCATCTTGGGTCGCCAGATACAAGGTACTGAATACAAATACAACTTAATTATACAACATATGCGTGTAAAATACGACAAAACATAGGTGTAGTTTTAATACAAATATTGTCATCTAGATAATATCCACACTCAATGGAGTCCTCATTACATTTATTACCACACTATTTCACTGAATAGTGAGGACTACTAATGCACCATCTAGGACCATCACTCTTCCCGATTAGTCCCCGCCTACCTTCTCATTTCACGAGAAAAAAGTGAAAGAAAAGGTGAGCTCAACTAGCCCAGTAAGAAATATTATGACTAAGATAATGCAGAATAAATTATCATTAGCCTTCGATAATGTTAAACTGATAGAACAATATAATAGACAACAAGTTTAACTGCAGCGGATCAAGCTATCCATTAGAAGAGTCAAGTAAAGTATAAAATTTACTATCTTCTATGATTTAAAAAGTTTTTCATCAACTTTATCGCCGAGACTTCGACTTAATAAATAAAATTGAATCATCCTCGCCCTCCACGGCCGAGGATATTCATATAATCAATAATGGTCATGACTATACCGAATAATCCCTGGTCATAATCATACCAACAACTGTCCACCAATGAACTATAGGCCAATGAGGACTTTTACCACATCATTCGTCACATTACTACCATGATTATACCGAATAATCCTCTGGTCATAATCATACCAAGTCCATCTATGCACGTAAGCCAAAGATGACTTTCAACATAATATAAGCACGAGGATGATGACAATTCAATAAAAGCAGTTCAAGAATTCTTTTCTTCTTTCTCTCTATAGTTTCTCTCTAGAGTTTCATTGAATTCGTAAGAAATAATGAAGGAATGAGCTTTATTTATAGGAGAATGGGTGAATAGTAACTAATTCATAAAGCGGTCAGATTGATTTACTTTTTAAGCAGACGATCCATATTGGTTTACTATTAAAACTTAAAGCAACGGTCCATATCTTGATTTATTATTAAAACTTTAAACCAAATGATCCATATTGATTTACTATTATACTTTCCACCAAATGGTCCATATTGATTTCTTATTATATCTTCAACCAACGATTCGAAAAATTAGCACATCTCCTCATGGAATAATATTGTACCCAAAAATGATTTGGACCGAAAAGAAATATATCGTACGGGTGAATAGTACCCCGTGAATAGTAACTCGTGAATAGTAACTCATAAATAGTAACTCGTTAATAGTAACTCATGAATGAGTAACTCGTGAATAGTAACTCATGAATAGTAACTCGTGAATAGTACTCTGACACGAAAAGTGTTCCGAATACCCAATTGAACAATATAACCTCCAGACATCAATTATACTAACACAAATAAGTCCAACACAATGGAACTATAAAATTCATCTTTAATCAACACAAACTTATTCATCATTAATATTATAATTCACAATATTTAACAACCGTGTCGTTCCCAGGAAAGGGGGCTTTCGATAAGTATTTTCTTATTATGCCGCAATTAGGTGACCAAACCTCTCCTCGATAGAACTTGAGACATTGTCAATATTACAAATAATAATATGAATAACTTTGTCGTCTCAATTATTGATTTAATAATATATCATATTATGTAGATGATCTTTGTAACAATAATTGAATCGATAATATGAGAGATATGATGCAAAATTCATCGTAGCAATAATTGAGTATAATTGAGCGACTTCTCACGAAGCATCAATAATCAATACTGTGTGCTACTATGCAACCACGCCAGACATATTCTTTGTACTTTTACTAGGGTAGTTCAACGGTTTTAATGGTAACACCTCCTACCGTGTTATTTTTATAGAAAGATATTTTTGTCATTTTTTAACTACGACAATACTTCCGTTGTGGGGTCCACCAATGATTGTGCCGTCGTACGAATATTCCCCGACCAATTGAATATTATATAACCACATGCTTACTTTGCAAAATTTGTAAATATTACCCACAACTATAACATTATATCAAATCCACACCATAATATTCAAAAATATATTTTGAGAAAATTATTCTTTATTCATAAAAGTTGGGGTCTTACAACCTCCCCTTCTTATGAAATTTCATCCTCAAAATTAGGGTACATACTTGGTATGTCGAAGAGATGAGGATACCTTGACTTCATCTCAGATTCTAACTCCCAAGTCATTTCCTCCACATCGTGGTTTCTCCACAAAACTTTGACTTGAGGTATAATCTTGGAGCGTAGAACATGATCCTTCTTATCCAAGATTTTAACAGGCAACTCTTCATACGTTAAATCTTCCTCTATCTCGTCTGGTTCTAACTCAATAATGTGGTTCGGATCTTTCACATATTTACGTAACATAGATATGTGAAAAACGTTATGAACACGAGACATATTTGGCGGTAAGACGAGTCTATAAGCCACAGTTCCTACTCGCTCTAGAATTAAAAATGGGCCAATGAATTGAGGATTGAGCTTTCCTCTCTTTCCAAATCTCGTAACTCCTTTCCATGGAGCAACACGTAACAACACATGATCTCCAATATCGAATTCTACGTCCTTTCAATGAAGATCAGCATAACTCTTTTGTCGATCTTGTGAATTTTTATACGTTGTCGGATCGTTTAAATCTTTTCTGTAGTCATACGTACCAACTCTGGTCCCAACAACGTTGCTTCACCCACCTCATCCCAAAGATCTTCGGAGAACGACACTTTCTCCCATACAACGCCTCAAATGGAGCCATGCCAATACTTGTTTGATAACTGTTGTTGTAGGAAAACTCCACTAATGGTAAGAACTTGTCCCAACTTCCTTTGAAGTCAAGGACACGTGAGTCTTAATAGATCTTCAAGAGTTTGAATAGTCCTCTCCATCGCCCGTCCGATCGAGGATGATATGCCGAGCTAAATCGTAAATCCGTGCCCATAACTTTCTGCAAACTAACCCAAAATCATGAAGTGAATCTTGGGTCTCGATTAGAAACTATGGATACTGGCATACCATACAGTCTTATAATCTCATTTATGTACATACGAGCAAGATGTTCATGTGTATAAGTTTCTCGTATAGGTAAGAAGTGAGCAGACTTGGTCAATCTATCAACAATGACCCAAATTGCATCTATGCCTTGAGAAACCTTGGGAAAACCAGTAACAAAATCCATGGTAATGTGCTCCCACTTCCATTCTAGAATTTTAAGTGGTTGCAATGGACCTTTAAGGCACTTGATGCTCCGCCTTGACTTTTTGACAAGTTAAACGCCTTGAGATAAACTCTGCTATCTCTCTCTTCATATTGCTCCACCAAAATGTATGTCAAGATCATGATACATTTTGGTACTCCTGAGATGGATTGCAAGCTGGTGTGTTGTGCGCCTCTATCATGATTTTATACTTTAAATCGGTCGTTAGAACAAAAAGTCCGGAGTTGACTCAAGTATTCCTTCTTCATCGATTCTTGCTTAGGAATAGCACCTTTCGCACTTTCTTCTTCATACGTATCAGCTCCAGGTCTGTAGCTTGAGCAGCTTTAACTTTATCGATTAAAGTCGGTTCTACTCGTATATTCGCCATCATCACATTGGTCTCTGGAGTATTTTACTCTATCTCCATCCTTTGTATGTCATACAAAATGAGCCTTTGTGTTGACAATATTGCACTCGTACCCGCATATAATCTTCTACTCAATGCGTCAGCTACTTTGTTCGCTTTACCAGGATGGTATTGAATGGTATGATCATAATCTTTCAACAGTTCAAGCCAACGTCGTTGTCGCATGTTGAGTTCCTTTTGGGTAAAGAAATATTTGAGGCTTTTATTTGTTGTGCTCGTAAGGGATATTATTTGTTGTACTCGTAAGGGATATTATTTGTTGTACCTGTAAGGGGTATTATTCTTTTGTATTCATGAAGAGGACTTCTGTTATTCCATTCTTTATTATTATGTTGGAATAACTTTGTTTATCAAGAATCGCATATATGGTGAAATTCTTCTATTATTCCATTCTTTATTATTATGTTGGAATAACTGCTTTTATCGAAATCCGCATACATGGTGAAATTTTTCTATTATTCCGTTCTTTATTATTATTCGTTTAATATCCATCGATGTAATTTACTTTGACTGGTTCCATTATTTACTATTTCGTTCTTTATTATTCTCATTGGAATATCCTCATGCGTGCGTTTACTGTGGGACCGGGTTCCAATATTTATTATTCGTCGGAATATATCCGTCTGCATGCATTTATCTGGGACTGGTTCTATTATTTATTATTCATTGGGAATAACTTTATGCATGCGATCTATCGCACGCATGGTGAATCCTTCTGTTATTCCATTCTTTATTATTCTGTTGGAATAACCTGTCTATGTGGATTACCATATGCATGGTGAATGATCCTTTGTATTCATTCCTTATTAAATTGTGGAAATGATCTGTATACGTGGATTACCACATGGTGGGTGAAAATCCATTTGCAGTTTCATATATTCTACTATACTCAGTTGGTTAAAGTTTTAGTTTCTATACTCCATGAAATTAGTGGAATATCCTTGACATTTGCTCTCCATCCAGTATCTTTTCATGGAAATATTCTTCTGAGTATTCTTGAATTTTACTCTACAAAGAAGTATCATGTTGACAATTTGGACAATATTGGTTCTTAGATAAATTAATTCTTGAACTTGTTTTATTGAATTTTTATATCATTGTCATCATCCTCATGGTTATATTATGTTGAAAGTCATATGTGGCCTATAGTGCATAGATGGACTTCGTATGATTATGACTGAGGGATTATTCTTATAATAATGGCTTAGTAATGTTACAAATGATGTAGAAAAAGTCCTCATTGGCCCGTAGTGCATTGATGGGATGATTTTTTGGTATGATTATGGCTATGGATTCTCTTTGGCCAAGGGTGCAAAGACGAATTATTTTATGGCATGATCAGGACCGTTGATGAAAACATGATTATCTTTGCCCCGTGGTGCATGGATAATTCGTGGTCGTGATACTAAAGAATATCCTTGGCCTATAGTGCAGGGATGATTTGATGATGTGGATTATTTATTGTTCGAGTCTCAAATGATAAAAGTGATGAAAACCTTTTAAATAATAGAAGATAGTAGATTTTATTCCCTACTTGACTCTTCTAATGGATCGCTTGTTCCGTGCAAGTTAAACTTGATAGTTATTATATTTTATCAGTTTAACACTTGTTGAAGGCTAATGATAAATTATTCGCATTATCTTAGTCATAATATTTCTTCATTGGGCTAGTTGAGCTCACCCTTTCTTTTACTGTTCTCTTCGGGAAATGAGAACGTAGCTAGGACTAGTCGGGGAACAGAGTGATGGTCCTAGATGGTGCATTAGTAGTCCTCACTATTCTGTGAAATAGTGTGATAATAATTGTAATGAGGACTCCTTTTGAGTTTGTATACTCTCTAGTAGACAATATTTGTATTCAAACTCACAGTTTATATTTTGTCGTATTCATTGTACTACGCTTGTATTTCAATTACGTACCATGTATCTGGCGACTCAAGATGGGTGATGTATACCTAATTTTGGGGGCGTCACAGTTGGTATCAAAGCTTAGGGATATGATCCCGGCTAAGATGTGAGACTAGAACTAGGAGGGAGAGACGGGGAATTCCTTTCTTTAGTATGACCTACCTAAGTTTATTTGGTATTTAATTGGTCTCACGAATATAGGGATAATATGTTACATGTCAATTAACCTTTGTTTTGTAACAGTGTTTGAAAATGGCATATGAAAATGCTGAGATAAGCAATGAAGCACATGAGACCGTTGAGTCAGCTCAACCAAAAGGTAACGACCAACAACACGATAATAATCATACTCATATGGTGGCGGCCATGAACAATGATAACCATCGTGGGGGAATTTATCATGCCAAGTATGGTAACCACTTCGGTGGTAATCATGGCCAAGATAATAGAAGTGGGAATTTCTAGAAGAGAAGGTCACCTAGCTCGATTTTATCAAAGTCAAGTCCAGCTGGGATAGTGATGCCAAAAGATGTCTTAGACAAGTCAAAGCCGGTAGTTTAAGTGAAAGCGTTTATCAAGGAACCCGAACGAGGTTATTACGGGTAAGTTAATCATAAGCTCTTGCGAAGTCTATACCTTATTAGATACCGGTTCTACCTATTCTTTTATCTCTCTTGTTTGCGCTCAACGTTTAAATTTAACTCCGGAGAAGTTAGACTTTGACTTATTGGTTGAAACTTCGTTAGTAGAAACCTTCGTTACATCCACTATTTATAAATCTTGTTTAATTCAAATTGACACTTTCACGTTACCTGTCAATCTTATCTCTTTGAAAATACTTGCCTTTGATGCAATTTTAGGAATCGATTGATTAACTACTCATCATGCTTTTCGTAAGGTTGTTAGTTTTCATATTCCTAACCAACCTGTTATGCGAATTCAACCAACCAAACCACTAAAGTCAATCATTGTCATATCAAGCCATAAGTAAAGAGCCCCGATCCTTTCGTTGTTGACTTTCCTGTGTGGAATGCACCGAAGCCAGACTTTCTATAGGCAACGTCGTGAATGACGATAGCAAGTTGATAGGTATCAATGTGACGTGTTATCCAAGTCTTGGATAAGAGTCACAGTTTTGAATGATATTTTTATTGTTAATAAATTTCCTGACGTATTCTTGAAGACTTCTTAGCCTACCCCTAGAGCGTGAAATCGAATTTTGTATTGACCTCAGTACAAAATCCATTTCTTAAACCCTCAAATATTTCTTCAACTAAAACGAACGTATAACATGCCAAAGATGTTGACTCGAGCTGTTGAAGATTACGATCGTACTATTCAATACCATTGTGGGAAAACGAATGTGGTAGCTGACGTGTTGAGTAGAAGATCGTATGCGAGTGCGATGTTGTTAACACAAAGACCCATTTCGTATAACTTACAAATGATGAAGATAGAGTTAAGGACTCTAGGGACCCACGTGAAGATAACAAATATACGATTAGAATCGACTTTAATCGATAAAGTTAAAGTCGCTCAAGCTACACACCCGGAGCTGATGAATGTGAAGAAGAAGGTTCAAGAGGGCGTTATTCTAGAAGCAAGAATCGACGAAGAGAGGAAATCTCAACCCTTGATTTAATTGGCCCATTTGAAATCCTCGATCGAGTAAGAACTGTGGCTTATAGACTCGTTTTACCGCCAAGTATGTTGCGTGTTCATAACATTTTTAACGTATCGATGTTACGTAAATATGTGGACGACCCGAACCACATTATTAATTTAGAACCGAACGAGATAGCGGATGATTTAACGTATGAGGAGATACGTGTTAAAATCTTGGATAAGAAGAATCGTATTCAACACTCAAAGGTTATACCTCAAGAATTAGAATCTGAAATGAAGTCAAGAGATCCTCACCTCTTTGGTATACCAGGTATGTACGTAAATTTCGAGGGCAAAATTTCATAAGGAGGGGAGATTGTGAGACCCCAGATTTTATGAATAAAGATTTTATTTTCTCGAAATATTTTTTTGAATATTATGGTGTGGATTTGATATAATGTTATAGTTGTGGGTAATATTTATAAATTTTACAAAGTATGCAAGTTGTCATATTATATTCGATTGGTCGGGGAATATTTGTTTTATCAGGGAATATTAGATGCTGGCAAGACAATCATTAGTGGACCCATGAACGAAATTATTATCGGATTGAGAAAACGACAAAAATATTTTTATAAGAATAACGGCGGAAGTTTTACCGTTAAAACTGTTGAACTACTCGGTAGTAAAAGTACAGTAATACGTGTGGTTGCATAGTAACACACGGTATTGATTATTGATGTTTACGTGATAAGTCACTTAGTTTTGTTTTATTAGTATTATTAATGTAATAAATCTGAAAAGTTTTTTATATAAAACAGAATACTTTTATAAAGTTATTCTATAAATAGAATATATTATATTCTATTATGCATAGTGTCTGCATAGTGTTTTTGTGACACCCCCAAAATTTGGTATACGTCACCCATCTTGGGTCGCCACTTACATGGTACATAAATTCAAATACAAACTTAATTATACATCCGTAGGTAACATACGACAATACATAAACCGAGAGTTCTATTAGGAATATTGTCATTTAGACAATATCCATACTCAAGGAGTCCTCATTACATTTATTGTCACACTATTTACTTGAGAATAGTGAGGACTACTAATGCTATCTTGGGACCATCACTTTTTTTCCGACTCGTCCCATTTATATTCTCATTTCACGAAGAAAACGGTGAAAGAAAGGGTGAGCTCAACTAGCCCAAGAAGAAATATTATGACTAAGATAATGCGAGAATAAATTATCATTAGCCTTTCAACAAGTGTTAAAGCGATAAAATACAATAGACAACCGGTTTAAGCTGCATAGTGGAATGTGCAATCCATTAAAAGAGTCAAGTAGAAAATAAAGTCTACTATCTTTTAGGTTTTAAAAGGTTTTCATCAATTTTATCACTAAGACTCGATTTTAATGAATAAACCACAATATCTAATCATCCCCTGTACCACGGTCAAGGATTTTCATCAAATTATCAATGGTCGCGACTATCTTAGAATCACCCCCGGTCATAATCATACCAAAAACTATCCATCAACGCATTACTAGGTCCACCGAGGACTTTTGTCACATCATTTATATCAAGCCATGATTATACAAGATGAACCCCTCGCGTGTATAATCATACTAAGTTCATCTATGCACGTAAGCCAAAGATAACTTTCAACATAATATAAACATGAGGATGATGACAATGATATAAGAATTCAATAAAACAAGTTCAAGAATTAATTTATCTAGGAATTATTAACGTCCAAATTGTCAACAAGAATCTTGTTTTGTGAGAGTAAAATTCAAGAATGATCGGAAGAATATTTCCATGAAAAGATCTTTGGATGAAACGCAAATATCAAGGATATTCTACTAATTTCATGGAGTATAGAAGTCAAAGTTTTATCCAACTGGGTATAATAAAGAATGGAATAACAAAAGAAATCACCATGCATGCAGATTGCATAGACAAAAGTTATTCCAATGAGAATAATAATAACGGAACCGGTCGGTGAAATTCACAACCAAGCGAGGATGATCCAAACAGAATAATAAATCTTTGAATAATAAACAATGGAACCGAATTAGGTGTAAAACACACAGATAGGATATTCCATCGAGAATAATAAATGCGAAATAATAAACAATGGAACTGTGTCGGTAAAAACACATGCACAAGATATTCCAATGAGAATAATAAAGAATGGAATAATGAAGAAGATCACCAAGTATAGGGGATTCCGCGATATGAGTTATTCCAACAGAATAAATAAGAATGGAATAATATAAGATTTCACCAAGTATAGGGTATCTGGCGTATCTGAGTTATGTATAGGGTATACCACTTTTACAAGAGTTATTCCAATGAATAATAATGAATGGAATAATGAAGTTCTCTTCATGAATAAGAAAGAATAACACCCTTACGGCACACCAAATAATATCCCTTACCGTAAAAGACCTTTGGATATCAAAGTAGTGAAGTACCGAGAATACTCTTCTTCTTTCTCTCTATAGATTTTCTCTCTATAGCTTCTCTCTATAATTTCTCTCTCTAGAGTTTTAGTGAATTGGTAAGAAAATAATGAAGGAATGAGCTTTATTTATAGGAAAATAGAATGCATAGTAATTAATCCATGAACGGTCCAGATTGATTTACTTTAATCGACGATCCATATTTAAAAGCAAAATCTTTTAAATAAAATATCATATATTCTATTTATATAAAAACATTTTTACTATGCAAACACTATGCAACACTACGCAAAACACTACGCAACACTATGCATAATAAAATATAATATATTCTATTTATGAATAACTTTAATAAAGTATTCATTTTATATAAAAAGATGTTTCGCTTTTATTACGTTAATATCTGAATAAAACAAAAGCGTCATTATCATTATAATAATTCATATTATTAATCGACAATAATGGAATCAAACCTTGAGTGACTTCTCACATAAGCATCGATAATCAATACGGTATGCTCTTATGCAACCACACGTATTCATCGTATTTTTACTACCGAAAGTAGTTCAACAAGATCAACGGTAAAACTTCCGCCGTTATTTCAATAAAATATTTTTGTCGTTTTCTCAATCCGACAATAATTACATTGTAGGGTCCACCAATGATTGAGTAGTTATGCGAATATTCCCGCTAAAGCAGAATATTTCCGACCAATCAAATATAATATAACCACTTGCATACTTTTTGCAAAATTTATAAATACTACCCACAACTATAATATTTATCTCAAATTCACACCATAATATAAAAAATTATTTCGACAAAATTTAAATCTTTATTGATAAAATCTGGGGTCTCTGATCTCCCTCTTTATGGAATTTCCCTCGAAATTTAGTGCATGACTGATATGATAAAGAGGTGAGGATACCTTGAATACCTTTATCGTTGAAAACATTCAATTCATCTTTGCAATCCTACCAAAGATATTCATTAACAATTCATCTTTGCACTCTGAGCCAAAGATATACAATCTGTAAAACCAATAATCTTTGACGCAGCGACTTAATAGTATCACAACCACGAATTATCCATGCACTACTGGCCAAGGATATTCGTGTTTTCAATTACGGTCATGATTATACCGAATAATCCGTGGTCATAATCATACCAAGTCCATCTATGCACGTAAGCCACAGATGACTTTGAACACATCCATGAATTAATATTTCATTGCTGAGACTCAGCTCAATAATTAATCCACATCGTCGAATCATCCCTGCACTACAGGCCAATGATATTCTTTAGTATCACGACCACGAATTATCCATGCACTACGGCCAAAGATAATCGTGTATTCATTAGTATCACGACCACAAATTATCCATGCACTACGTGCCAAAGATAATCGTGTATTCATTAGTATCACGACCACAAATTATCCATGCACTACTACCAAAGATAATCGTGTATTCATTAGTATCACGACCACAAATTATCCATGCACTACTACCGAAGATAATCGTGTATTCATTAGTATTACGACCACAAATTATCCATGCACTACTACCAAAGATAATCGTGTATTCATTAGTATCACGACCACAAATTATCCATGCACTACTACCAAAGATAATCGTGTTTTCAATTACGGTTATGATTATATCGAACAATCCACGGTCTTAATCATACCAAGTCCATCTATGCACTTCACAGCCACGTAGATGACTTTCAACATAATATAAGTAATGAGGATAATGATATAAAGAATCAATCAAATGAGATAAAGGATAAATATTAAACATTTATAATATAATTTATCCAGATTCAAGAATATCCCCATGTTATCAATCACTTAATAATCTCATAATCTAATATCATTAATATTATAACAATATTTTAATCACTTCTTAAATTTATAAACAATTTATCTCAATTGTTTACGCTTTACCATATAATGCATTTAATCACTCAAAAATGCCATAATCATAAGATATCATCACCAATTATCAAATCCTCATCAAAAAAAAAAAAAAATATGCATATACTCTATATAGGATTCTCTAGCCATAAAATCATATTTTCAACTTTGTTACTTCCCATAACATATTTAACTCATATGTTCAGAATTAAACTATTTTCATGAAAATACCAAATTAGTCCCAAAAATATTTCTTTTCTAGGATTTAGCATAATATAGTCCCATAATGAAAATATATTTTTCTAAATTTTTAAAATTCATTTACTATTTTTCAAAAATCAATTTCTAATTAATTCCTTAAGAAATTAGCTACCTCATGTTTAACTCCAAAATTCCCAAATCTTGGCAGGACCTTACACATGTTAACGTGAGCTTCTAGTTTAAATTTCATGGTCATCGAGTTATAGAACTCAGGTTATAGCGTTTTTAAATGAAAAAACCTAAATATTGAAATAGTCATAACTTGCTCATTTTAAGTCGAGAATGAGCTCATTTTTGGACAGGAGGTACTTTATACCATATACCTTCATGTCCCAAAAGGCCAGAATTTTTCACATAATTTAAGTGGCCGAAACAGCCCTCTAAAATCATGGCAGTGAGCTTTTTCGGCTTTTTGCAGCTTTGCACTCCTTTGCTAAAATCAGTCCACACAAAAATCTACAACACCTTTTCCAGTAATTCCACTTGGATTAGTTAGGTAACTCATAGATCTAACTCTAGGACTTGACCACACTCAAAATTCAAAATATAATAGGAGATATGGTCAATTAAATTTCATATTACGTTTTTCACCAAAATCTGCTTTTTCAACTCTTTGTGATTTCTAAGAAACTTTCATGTTTTCACATACTAACCAACATAACTCATCATAAAACTTACTAATACTTCATATACCCATGATTTTCATCAGTTCTATACTTTTATTATGACTTTCATCATAATCCACGTAAACAGATCCTTTTAGTTGAAGAAATATTTGAGGGTTTAAGAAATGGGTTTTTTGTACTGAGGTCAATACAAAATTCGATTTCACATTCTAGGGTAGGCTAGGAAGTCTTCAAGAATACGCCTAATAAATTTATTAATGATAGAAATATCATTCAAAAGCATATACTCTCGTCAAGACTTGGATAGTACGTCACATTAATACCAACTGTGACTTCTATCCCTTAACCTAGATAGCACCTCACAATGATACCTATAAACTTGCCATCTTCATTCGATGTATGTCGCCTACAGAAAGTCCGGCTTGGTGCATTCCACACAAGGAAGTCAACAACGAAAGGTTCGGGGATCTTTACTTATGGCTTGATATGACAATAATTGACTTTAGTAGTTTGGTTACTTGAATTCGCACAACAAAGTTGGTTATGAATATAAAAGCTAACAACCTTACGAAAAGAATGATGAGTAGTTAACCAATTGATTCCTAAAATCACATCAAAGGCAAGTATTTTCAAAAGATAAGATCGACAAGTAACGTGAAAGTGTTTATTTGAATCAAACAAGATTTAAAAATAGTAAGCGCGAATGAAGGCTCCTACTAACGAAGTTTCAACCAATAAGTCAAAGTCTAACTTCTCCGAGTCAAATTTAAACGTTGAACGCAAGCAAGAGAGATAAAATAATGGGTAGAACCCCAGATCTTATAAGGTATAGACTTACATAATTTATAATTAACTAACTTGCGTGCTAACTTCGTTCGGTTTACTCGCTTTTTGAGAAGTCATGAAAATGCATTTCCTAAAACCAACGACTTTGTTTTGTCCATATCCACCTTTGGTGCCACCATCCCACTAGAATTGACTTTGGTGCACAACAAAATTGAGCTAAATGACCTTCTCTTCTTGCAATTTCCACATCTATTATCTTTGCCATGATTACCACCAAGTGGTTACCATTCTTAGCATGATAATTTCCCCACGATGGTTATCATTGTTCGATGGCCATTGCCACCAAGATGATTATTATCGTGTTGTTGGTCGTTACCTTTTGTTTGAAATTTGAATCAACACTCTCATGTGCTTCATTGCTTATCTCAAAGATTTTCGGATGTCATTCTCAAACACTCTCACAAAACAAGGGTTAATTAACATATCACATATTATCCCTATACTCAACCGACCAATTAAATACCAAATAAATTTAGGTAGGTCATACTAGCGAAGGAATTTCCGTCTCTCCCTCCTAGTTCTTATCTCACATCTTAGCTGGGATCATATCCCTAAGCTCGATACCAACCGGCGACGCCTCAAAATTTGGTATACGCCACCCATCTTGGGTCGCCACTTACATGGTACATAAATTCAAATACAAACTTAATTATACATCCGCGTGTAACATAACATACGACAATACATAAATCGAGAGTTCTAATAGGAATATTGTCATTTAGACAATATCCATACTCAAGGAGTCCTCATTACATTTATTGTCACACTATTTAATGAGAATAGTGAGGACTACTAATGCTATCTTGGGACCATCACTCTTTTTCCGACTCGTCCCGCCTATATTCTCATTTCTGAAGAGAACAAAGTGAAAGAAAGGGTGAGCTCAACTAGCCCAAGAAGAAATATTATGACTAAGATAATGCGAATAAATTATCATTAGCCTTCAATGATGTTAAACTAATAAAATACAATAGACAACCAGTTTAAGCTGCAATGAATGTACAATCCATTAAAAGAGTCAAGTAGAAAATAAAGTCTACTATCTTTTAGGTTTTAAAAGGTTTTCATCAATTTTTATCACTAAGACTCGGTTTAATGAATAAACCACAATATCTAATCATCCCACATACCACGGCCAAGGATTTTCATCAAATTATCAATGGTCATGACTATACCAAATCACCCCTAGTCATAATCATACCAAAAACTATCCATCATCGCATTACTGATCCAATCGAGGACTTTTGTCACATCATTTATATCAAGCCATGATTATACCGAATGAACCCCCGGTCATAATCATACTAAGTTCATCTATGCACGTAAGCCAAAGATAACTTTCAACATAATATAAACATGAGGATGATGACAATGATATAAGAATTCAATAAAACAAGTTCAAGAATTAATTTATCTAGGAATTATTAACGTCCAAATTGTCAACAAGATCTTTGTTTTGTAAAGTAAAATTCAAGAATGATCGAGAAGAATATTTCCATGAAAGATCTTTGGATGAAACGCAAATATCAAGGATATTCTACTAATTTCATGGAGTATAGAAGTCAAAGTTTTAAACCAACTGGGTATAAGAAAGAATGGAATAACAAAAGAAATCACCGTGCATACGCAGATTGCGATAGTATAAAAGTTATTCCAATGAATAATAATAACGGAACGAGTCGGTGAAATTCACACCGGCAGGATGATCTAATGTAATAATAAATCTTGAATAATAAACAATGGAACCGAGGTAGGTGTAAAACACACGCACGAGAATATTCCAATGAGAATAATAAATGCGAATAATAAATAATGGAACCGGTCGGTGTAAAACACACGCATGAGGATATTCCAACGTAATAATAAAGAATGGAATAATGAAGAAGATCACCAAGTATAGGGGATTCAGCGTATCTGAGTTATTCCAACCGAGAATAAATAAGAATGGAATAATATAATGATTTCACCAAGTATAGGGTATGTCATGCGTATACAAAGTTATGTATAGGGTATACCACTTTTCTGAGTTATTCCAATGTAATAATAATGAATGGAATAATGAAGTTCTCTTCATGAATAAGAAAGAATAACACCCCCTTACGGGTACACCAAATAATATCCCTTACCGTAAAAAGACTTTGGATATCAAAGTAGTGAAGTACCGTATACTCTTCTTCTTTCTCTCTATATTTTTTCTCTCTATAGCTTCTCTCTATAATTTCTCTCTCTAGAGTTTCAAAGTGAATTCGTAAGAAAATAATGAAGGAATGAGCTTCTATTTATAGGAAAATAGAATGCATAGTAATTAATCCATGAATCGTCTCAGATTGATTTACTTTAATCGACGGTCCATATTTAAAGCAAAATCTTTTAAATAAAATATCATATATTCTATTTATATAAAAACATTTTACTATGCAAACACTATGCAACACTATGCAAAACACTATGCAAAAAACACTATGCAATACTATGCATAATAAAATATAATATATTCTATTTATAGAATAACTTTAATAAAGTATTCATTTTATATAAAAGATGTTTCCGTTTTATTACGTTAATAATACTGAATAAAACAAAACGTCATTATCGCTATAATAATTCATATTATTAATCGACAATAATGGAATCAAATGAGTGACTTCTCACATAAGCATCAATAATCAATACCGTGTGCTCTTATGCAACCACACGTATTCGCATTACTTTTACTACCGAAAGTAGTTCAACAAAGATCAACCAGTAAAACTTCCGCCAGTTATTTCAATAAAATATTTTTGTCGTTTTCTCAATCCGAAACAATAATTACATTTGTAGGGTCCACTAATGATTGAGTAGTTATACGAATATTATTCCGCTAAACCGAATATTCCCAACCAATCGAATATAATATAACCACTTGCATACTTTTGCAAAATTTATAAATACTACCCACAACTATAATATTTATCTCAAATTCACACCATAATATAAAAAAATTATTTCGACAAAATTTAAATCTTTATTGATAAAATCTCGGGGTCTCACAGGGCCAGATAGTAAAATCTTTTTTATATAAAAACATAATACTTTTATAAAGTTATTCTATAATTAGAATATATTATATTTTATTATGCATAGTGTTTCAGATAATGCTCGTGATAATGTTTGCGTAGTAAAATCTTTTATAAAGTTATTCATTTTATTAGATTATAAATAGAATATATTATATTTTATTTAAAAGATTTTGCTTTAAATATGGACCGTCAGATTAAAGTAAATCAATCTGGACATTCATGAGTTAGTTCTTACGCAGTCCATTCTTCTATAAATAGAAAGCTCATTCATTCATTATTTCTTACGAATTCATCAAACTCTGAGAGATAAACTATAGAGAGAGTTCTTCTTCTATAATCTTGAGCGTATTTTTTTAGAGTATAAGAAAGCTTTGAACGTAGTACAAGTTTTCTTTGAGTATATCCTTGCCCTACCTGTCAGAATACTCTTCTTTCAAAAGTAAGGGATATTATTTGTTGTACTCGTAAGGGATATTATTTGTTGTACTCGTAAGGGATATTATTTGTTGTACTCGTAAGGGATATTATTTGTTGTACCTGTAAGGGGTATTATTTTTTTGTATTCATGAAGAGGACTTCTGTTATTCCATTCTTTATTATTATGTTGGAATAACCTGTTTGTGCGAAATACCGCATACATGGTGAAATTCTTCTATTATTCCATTCTTTATTATTATGTTGGAATAACCTGTTTATGCGAAGTACCGCATACATGGTGAAATTCTTCTATTATTCTATTCTTTATTATTCGTCGAATATCCCGCTTTGCAAGTAATTTCACCGACTGGTTCCATTATTTATTATTCCGTTCTTTATTATTTCTGTTGGAATATCACATGCATGCGTTCGCCTGGGACCGGTTCCAATATTTATTATTCTATCGGAATATCCTGTTTGTGCATTTTATGCCGGACCTGGTTCTATTATTTATTATTACATTTGGGAATAACCTCGCATGCGATCTATCGCATCGCGTGTGGTGAATCCTTCATTATTCTATTCTTTATTATTCATTTTGAATAACTGCTCATGTGGATTACCACATGCATGGTGAATGATCCTTTGTATTCATTCCTTATTAAATTGTGAAAATGATGATCAGATCATGGATTACTGCACGGCGTGGTGAAAATCCATTTCATAGTTTCATATATTCTATTATACTCGGTTGGTTAAAGTTTTAGTTTTATACTCCATGAAATTAGTGGAATATCCTTGATATTTGCGCTTCATCCAAAGTATCTTTTCATGGAAATATTCTTCTGAGCATTCTTGAATTTTACTCTACAAAGAAGTATTATGTTGACAATTTGGACGATATTGGTTCTTGGATAAATTAATTCTTGAACTTGTTTTATTGAATTCTTATATCATTGTCATCATCCTCATGTTTATATTATGTTGAAAGTCATCTGTGGCCTATAGTGCATAGATGGACTTGGTATGATTATAACCAGGGATTATTCGGTATAATCATGACCGTAATGTTACAAATGATGTGGAAAAAGTCCTCATTGGCCCGTAGTGCATTGATGGACAGTTTTTGGTATGATTATGGCTATGGATTCTCTTCGGCCAAGGGTGCAAAGATGAATTATTTTATGGCATGATCAGGACCGTTGATGAAAACATGATTATTTTTGGCCCGTGGTGCATGGATAATTCGTGGTCGTGATACTAAAGAATATCCTTGGCCTATAGTGCAGGGATGATTTGATGATGTGGATTATTTATTATGCTGAGTCTCAACGATAAAAGTGATGAAAAACCTTTTAAATCATAGAAGATAGTAGATTTTATTCCCTACTTGACTCTTCTAATGGATTGCTTGTTCAACTGCAGTTAAACTTGATAGTTATTATATTTTATCAGTTTAACACTGTTGAAGGCTAACGATAAATTATTATGCATTATCTTAGTCATAATATTTTATTGGGCTAGTTGAGCTCACCTTTCTTTTTTTCGTTCTTTTCAGAAATGAGAACGTAGCTGGGACTAGTGGGGAGCATGAGTGATGGTCCTAGATGGTGCATTAGTAGTCCTCACTATTACGTGAAATAGCGTGATAATAATTGTAATGAGGACTCCTTTTGAGTTTGTATACTCTACAAGAGACAATATTTGTATTCAAACTCACAGTTTATGTTTTGTCGTATTGTACACATGAGTTGTATTATTAAGTTGTATTTGAATTTGCACCATGTATCCGGCGACTCAAGATGGGTGATGTATTCCTAATTTTGGGGGCGTCACAGTTGGTATCAAAGATTAGGGATATGATCCCTGGCTAAGATGTGAGACTAGAACTAGGAGGGGAGAGACGGGGAATTCCTTTGCTAGTATGACCTACCTAAGTTTATTTGGTATTTAATTGGTCGGTCAGAATATAGGGATAATATGTTACATGTTAATTAACCTTTGTTTTGTGACAGTGTTTGAAAATGACATATGAAAATGCTGAGATAAGCAATGAAGCACATGAGACCGTTGAGTCAGCTCAACCAAAAGGTAACGACCAACAACATGATAATAATCATACCGGTGGCAACGGCCATCGGAACAATGATAACCATCGTGGGGGAAATTATCATGCCAAGAATGGTAACCACTTCGGTGGTAATCCTGGCCAAGATAATAGAAGAAATGAATACAAACACAGTTTATGAGAAATAAGATATTGACGTATCTCTGGTTTCAAACCTCTTAAAAATATTCGCGTCATTTTCTCCTCATTATCAACCAAATGGGATGCAAATCGGGATAACTCTGCAAATTTAGCCTCGTATTGCGACACGGTCATATTGTTTTACTCCAACTTGATAAACTCCACCTCCTTCATATGACGAATATTTTCGGGAAAGTATTTGTTGTTGAACAGCTCTTGGAACTTCTCCCAAGACATCTTGAGTGCGTCAGGCTGGGTACGCTTTACAGATTCCCACTAGTAATCTGCCTCCCCTCGCAACATAATGGTGACAAAAGGAACCTTTTGCTCCTCGGAGCATCCCAAGACATCAAATATCTTGGTGATCTGCTTTATCCATGCATCCGCCTTAAGTGCTTTTGGCTCTCCAATAAACTCCGATGGTCCCAGCTCCTTGAACTGTTTAGCGGTGACCGTCCGAGAGTTTCCAGTGTTTCTACCTTAATTTTGGATAGGGGTTTCTCTTGCCTGATGTTGTACGAATTGCAGAAAGCTCCTAAACATTTCGTCGTTCACCATTTGGTCGGTGTTGTTGTTCACCTGAGGATTATTGTTTTTCTGTTGCACATTATCCTGAGTATTACTCTGTGGTGACTCCACGATCTCATGTGCTTCATTGCTTATCTCAATATTTTCGGATGCCATTTTTCAAACTGCCACAAAACAAGGGTTAATTAATATATCACATATTATCCCTATACTCTGACCAACCAGTTAAATACCAAATAAACTTAGGTAGGTCATACTAGCGAAGGAATTTCCCGTCTCTCCCCTCCTAGTTCTTATCTCACATCTCAGCCAGGGATCATATCCCTAAGTTTTGATACCAACTGTGACGCCCCCAAAACAGGTATACATCACCCATCATGGGTCGCCAGATACAAGGTACTGAATACAAATACAACAATTATTATACATCGTGTAAAATACGACAAAACATAAATTTGTGAGTTTTAATACAAATATTGTCATCTAGAAAATATCCACACTCAATGGAGTCCTCATTACATTTATTATCACACTATTTCACAGAATAGTGATGACTACTAATGCACCATCTAGGACCATCACTCTGTTCCCCGACTAGTCCTAGCTACCTTCTCATTTCCTGAAGAGAACAGTGAAAGAAAGGGTGAGCTCAACTAGCCCAGTAAGAAATATTATGACTAAGATAATGCAGAATAAATTATCATTAGCCTTCAATAATGTTAAACTGATAGAACAATATAATAGACAACAAGTTTAACTGCAGCGGATCAAGCTATCCATTAGAAGAGTCAAGTAAAGTATAAAATTTACTATCTTCTATGATTTAAAAAGTTTTTCATCAACTTTATCGCTGAGACTCAGCTTAATAAATAAAATTGAATCATCCCTGCTCCACGGCCAAGGATATTCATATAATCAATAATGGTCATGACTATACCGAATAATCCCTGGTCATAATCATACCAACAACTGTCCACCAATGAACTATAGGCCAATGAGGACTTTTACCACATCATTCGTCACATTACGGTCATGATTATACCGAATAATCCCTGGTCATAATCATACCAAGTCCATCTATGCACGTAAGCCAAAGATGACTTTCAACATAATATAAGCACGAGGATGATGACAATTCAATAAAACAGGTTCAAGAATAAATTTTAAAGATTTATAAGATAATTTATCCTGAACTCAATAACGTCCAAATTGTCAACATGATATTGCTTTGTGGAGTAAAATTCAAGAAAGCTCAGAAGAATATTTCCATGAAAAGATACTAGATGAAGCGCAAATATCAAGGATATTTCACTAATTTCATGGAGTATTGAAGCCAAAGCTTTAACCAACTGAGTATAATAAAATATATGAAACTGCAAATGGATTTTCGCCCGCCATGCGGTAATCCACGTAGACAGATCATTTCCACAATTTAATAAGGAATGAATAAGAAGGATCATTCACCATGCATGTGGTAATCCACATAGTCAAAGTTATTCCAATGTAATAATAAAGATGAAATAATGTATGATTCATCATGCGTGTGATAGATGCGCATGACAAGTTATTCCCAATGTAATAATAAATAATGGAACTGTGTCCAAAGGCCAGAACGCACGTATAGTATATGATATTCACGTGAATAATAAATAATGGAACTGAGTTTAGAACTTACACGTGAGGATATTTAAGCGAGAATAATAAAGAATGTAATATTAGAAGAATTTCACCATATATGCGATACTTTGCATGAGACAAGTTATTCCAACATAATAATAAAGAATGGAATAATGAAGAATTTCACCATGTATGCGAAGACTTTTGCATGGATAAAGTTATTCCAACATAATAATAAAGAATGGAATAATGAAGAATTTCACCAAGTATAGGGTATCCCGTGATACAAAGTTATTCCAATGTAATAATAAAGAATGGAATAAATGAAGTTCTCTTTATGAATAAGAAAGAAAGAATACCCCTTATAAGTACAACAAATAATATTCCCTACCTTAGAAAAACTGAATACTGAAGTAGTGAAGTAGCAGAATACTTTTCTTCTTTCTCTCTATAGTTTCTCTCTCTAGAGTTTCAGTGAATTCGTAAGAAATAATGAAGGAATGAGCTTTATTTATAGGAGAATGGACTGAATAGTAACTAATTCATAAACGGTCCAGATTGATTTACTTTTAAACGGACGGTCCATATTGGTTTACTATTAAAACTTAAAGCAACGGCCCATACTGATTTACTATTAAAACTTTAAACCAACGATCCATATTAATTTACTATTATACTTTCCACCAGCGGTCCATATTGATTTACTATTATATCTTCAACCAACGATCTGAAAAATTAGCACATCTCCTCATGAAATAATATTGTACCCAAAAATGATTTGGATCGAAAAGAAATATATCTTACGGGTGAATAGTACCCCGTAAATAGTAACTTATGAATTGTAACTCATGAATAGTAACTCATGAATAGTAACTCGTTAATAGTACTCCGACACGAAAAGTGTCCCGAATATCCAATTGAACAATATAACCTCCAGACATCAATTATACTAACACAAATAAGTCCAACATAATGGAACTATAAAATTCATCTTTAATCAACACGAACTTATTCATCATTAATATTATAATTCACAATATTTAACAACCAGGTCGTTCCCAGGAAAGAGGGGGCTTTCCGATAAGTATTTCTCCTTATTGGCGAACAATTAGGTGACCAAACCTCTCCTTGACAGAACTTCTAGATATTGTCAATATTATAAATAATAATATGAATAACTTTGTCGTCTCAATTATTGATTTAATAATATATCATATTATGTAGATGATACTGTAACAATAATTGAATCAATAATATGAGAGAGATATGATGCAAAGAATTATCGTAGCAATAATTGAGTATAACCGAAAGTGACTTCTCACGTAAGCATCAATAATCAATACTGGTGTGCTACTACGCAACCAACATATTATTATTACTTTTACTAATGGGTAGGTCAGCGGTTTTAACGGTAAAACCTCATAGTTATTTTTATAGAAAGATATTTTTGTCGTTTTCTAACTACGACAATACTTCCATTGTGGGGTCCACCAATGATTGTGCTGTCGTATGAATATTACCAGTTAAAACGAATATTTCCCGACCAATCGAATATTATATAACCACTTGCTTACTTTGCAAAATTTATAAATATTACCCACAACTATAACATTATATCAAATCCAGACCATAATATTCAAAAATATATTTCGAGAAAATTATTCTTTATTCATAAAAATTGGGGTCTTACACTATAAGTCATCCATGCAATATATAAGATATAATTTTATTTTATCTCTAGTATATACTTTTAATTTTTGGGGAACTAGATTAATCTTCTTGCTTGTTATGGAATATATGGTCTTCGTTGTTTTATATAGCGTATGTTTTAGTTTTAAAGCATCATTCATTTTTTATAAACTAAAACTATTTTATGTGTCTACTGTTCTATGATTTGATGGTGAATTTGACATGTTTGACAAAAGGAGTTTTAATTCTATGCTTGATATAATTCTTATTGCTGACTCTGTCACTAAGTTAATTGCTAGATGCGAGCTCTGTGTTAAATTATATTGAGGGCTTAGACCTTTTTGTTATTTCAATTGGTTTTGTAACAGAAACCGCACCGTAATGTTTAAACTGCACCGCACCAATCACAAGCGGTTTCGTGTGCAGTTTTGAATTTGTCAAACCGCATCTTCAAACCGCACCATGCTCACCCCGACTCCCTACGTCCCTTAATATAAGTTGTTTTAGAGAAGTGTTTTTGTCCCTAAATATAAGTCGTTTGATAATTTCAAGTAAATATTAATTGTTTAATTTCCAATATTACCCAAAGTATTAAATATAATTTTGGTTCTCTCACTATTTTTTGTCTAATAAATAAAACTATTTTTTTTTAATGCAATGATAATATAGACAATTGATATTATATTTAATGCTATACAATCATTTCCTTAATACTTGTGCACAATTCTAGAACGACTTATATTAAGGACCGGAGGGAGTATTATTCTACTTTGCATGCAATGATCCACAAATAAAACCTTATCTTTAAAATGAGCATAAATTTATTTAAAGTTTAAAACCAACAAATTTGTAAATGATTACACTTTTACATAGTTTACAAATATTTACAACTGCATGAATTAAAATTAAATAAATTTATATAAATATTGAATTTTAGAATTTCATTAATAGAGTTTTTTAAAAACCGAATGATACTCGTTTTGAGAAACAGAAAAGATAATACTTTTTTCGTTCTAAATTAAAAGATTGCGATTGACTTTTGATAAATTAATTTCAAATATTTTTAAATTCAAAATTGAGATGAATTTATTTAATTTATGTCAATTGCATTGAAAGAAGTCCAAAATCCAAATCCCTTATAGTTGAAGTATTGCGGAGATTTTACTAACATTTATGTATAGTAGTATTTGTACTAGAAAGGAATAGTGAATGTACAAATGTGTACTGAAAGTATTTTTTTAGGGGAGCACTATTTTTATAAAACAAAGTAATTATTTCCTCTGGGCATTAAAGTCAAAAGGGTTAAGATGTCCTAAAATATTTGGCACTTTAACAATATCAAAAACACTTGCAATTTGGATTAAAGTAGATCATCCTTCATTTTATTTGATATTCAAACTTAAAAAGCGAAGAGGTGCTCTTGGAATAAGATGCTCAAATTTTATATTATTTAAACTTTGTATAACAAAAGAATCACACTAGAAACAGTTAATTATGAGTATTCAACAATTGTATGTAATTTATAGTCATTTATTTTTAAGCAAAATTTATAGACATTCTAATAATAGTAGTAAGTCGATTTGAAATTCAAAAAATATAATTTATAATCATTATATATAAAATAAATTAAAAATTAAAAATAATTTTATTTAAAAATTTACATGTGCTTCGCTCCGGAAATTAAGGCTGAGCAAGAAATCAAATTGGAATCGAAACCGCACCGAAAAGCGCACAAATTAAAACCGCACCAACAATTACAACGTATGTAATGGTTTTAGGTGGGTTGAAAAACCAAATTTACAGTTTCGATTTGGTTACTAGCCAAAACCGCACGCATAAATCGAAACCGCACCATGTGTGTATGTAGGGGCGGATGGTGCTACATTGTGATACTACCTCCGTTCCTAAAAGATTGTCATTTAAGGTTTTAACACATGGATTAAGAAAGTATCATTAACCAAATAAAATTTGTTTGAAATTCCATCACTACCCCTTTATAGGAAGAGAATTTCTTGGGACAATGAGAGAAAGTATGTGTAATTTAGGAAAGTAAATAATTTATTCTCCTCGAAAGTCATAAATGACAAATATTTTGAAACAAATTTTTTCTTCTAAAACGACAATCTTTTAAGAACAGAGGAAGTACAATATAACCTCTTACTTGATCAATGAAATTGAGCTACATTGTGATACCAAATATTTAAAGTAAACATTTTTATCTATTATATTACCCCCCTCCCCCCTCCCCCCTCCACTTTCCCTTTTAATCTGTGTTATGGTTTGTATGATAAGTGAATGACATTTTTTTGACAGTTGTATAAAAGATAAGTGTTGGTAGAGTAATCTATAATATTTCTGACTCTTTGTATAAATGGTGAAGAGAAGTGTTATATAGGAGCATATTATGTAGACAATATATTGTCCCTCTTTGGAAAGAAAAAATAAAAATATGGGTTGATCTTTTGGGGATACTCAGATGCATGATCTTAATGTCTCTGAATGTATGACTATAATGAAATTATGCATGTTAAAAATTATTGATCGCACAATTAAATGTTCCAAATGATTGTTCATTTGATTAGGGTGGGAAAAAAAATTCTATTAAAGGCTTAGACCTTATTGAAAAAATGACGTATTCAAGTCACTACTAGTTGGATTGGAAGGGAGGTCTGCAAGTAGTGGATGTCCATAGAGTTGGTCTAAGAAATAATTACACTAGAAGTCCGCACCAAAGAAATAACCGGCATAAGAGATAAATATTTTTCAAATATGGTCACAAAATTAGAGTAGTGATGCTAAATTGCATAAAATTTTGTTGTTTCAATTGATTTTGAAACTGAAACCGCACCGCACAGTTTAAAACCGCATCGCACCAATCACAAGCGGTTTCATATGCGATTTTAAATTTGTCAAACCGCACCTAAGCAATTTCGGGTGTGGTTTGAACTTCAAACCGCATCAAATCGCACCACGTTTACCCCTACCAGAAACTTAGTTAGTTAAAGAGTAATTTAAAAAAATATTTTTGTCTTGTAACACATATATATTAAAGAGATTTTACTATCATGGTTGATTTTTAATTATACACCATTTTGCAATTCAAAATTGCATATAATATTTTTTTGAGAAATGATTTACTCCCTTCGTTTCTTTTTACTTGTCGTTTTCAAAAAAAAAGAAAGATTAAGAAATTAAAAATATTTTGTCGATTGACTAAAATTGTAAGACCCCAAATTATTAATAAATGAAATTTATTTTCCTCTATTTATTATTTTGAAATAGTAAGGGTTGATTTGATTAATGTGGATAGTTATGGGTAAAATCGCAAATATTTTGAATAAGCAAGTGGTTATAAAATATTCATTATTGTTTGGGAATATTCGTTTGGTCGTGGAATATTAAATGCGTCGGGAATATTAATACGACGGTAGCAGATCTTTTGTGGGCCCCATAACTAGAAAGCGATTGGATGAAGAAACGACAAATATAAGTTGTTTATAAATAACAGGCGTAGTTATTCTGAATTATCTTTGTTGGAATACCCGGTGGTTAAAAACACTAATAATAGGCGTTGTTGAGCAAGTAGCATACACAGATTGCACTAATTATTGATTCTTACGTGAAGGCACTACTCAATAATTATTATGAGAATTACTATTCAAGATTTTATTTTATTGATTCAATAATTCTTTGCATTGATATTTTATATTCTTGTTGTTTCAATAAATTGTCATTACATAGTATTTTCCATTATCGAGCAATAATTCATATTATCTGAATAATATTATTGGATAACATTATTGGCAATGTCTAGAAAGTTTCTGCTAAGGAGAGGTTTGGTCACTTAATTACGCGCGCCAAGAAGGAGAGATCCTTATTGAAAGCCCCTCTTTCCAAGGCGGCAGGTTGTCGATCTTGTGATTTCGTAATATTATTTGTGAATAATTAATTATTGATTTATATGATGAGGGAAATATTGATTTTATGTGGATATAGATGGAGAAAATTTTTAAAATGACAATTGTTGAAAATTAATATTTTATCTTTTTACGATAAAATAATTCATTTAAATATATTATTTTAATAATATATTAACGGTGATATTTTTATAATGAATGTGGGATATATGATTATATGAGGAGGAAGAGTATTTTTGTGGCATTAAATGTTTAACACATATTTTGTGTGGACACAATTATTGACCGAAATTTGATTATAGCCTGTAAAATCGCCCGTTTATGGATTTCGGTTAATTTCTGTTTGGAATTTGGAAAAACTTTCTTCTGCAAAGTTGTAGAGAATTGAATTTCCTATAAAAACGCGCTATATTCAAATTTTCTGATAAAAGAGCTATTTATTATGAATTATTGAAGTTCCGAAGCTCCGAAATAATTGATTTTTGGAAGTTTAAAATATTTAAAATAGGAAAAACATTTTTTAAATGTTTGTGGGCATCTTTAACATGTGTTGATGGCTGAGATCAGATTGTCTAGATGGGCGTAGAGAATTTATTAAATATATTAATATTATAATAAATTTTCTGCTTTGGTGTTCTAAGCATTTTCCTATAAATAAGGTGCTTAGGTTAGAATTGAAAATCACACCGTAAAGCAAGTTTTCTCTCTATATTATCGGCGTATTCTGTGAGTATTTTGAGTATACTTTGAGTATTGCTATACGGTGCAAGTTCAAGTCATAGCCTTTATATCAGGTGTTTCAACTAGAAGTCTTGTCTTTCGAGGTAAGGGATGTTATTTTATTCGAAAATGATATTATTTCTTCAATATCATTACGCCGAAATATTGGTTGGAAATTTTTATCAAATTTGGAACTTTTTCATGTGGGGTTACAATTCACGAGTTCTTATTCATGAGTTACTATTCACGGGTTACTATTCATGAGTTCTTATTCACGAAGTTCTTATTCATGAAGTTACTATTCATTCACGAGTACTATTCACTTAAGCGTGAAGATGTTTTTTGTAAAATTTCTATCTTTTTTGGTGTGAGTTCTTATTCACGTCGATATCAAGACTATTCACGAATCTGGCACTATTCAAGAAAAATGAAATTTCTTCTTTTTGTCAAAATATCTATTATGGATACTAGCTTTGATTGTATCCATGTTTTGATCATTCTTGAATATTACTCCACTCGATTACTTATGAATTATATTTGAACTTGGATTGTTTAAAATCTACGAATCCTTAATATTTGTTCTTTTGTTTCCTTTGGATTCGTTTTCTTTGAAAATATTTTCATCATCCTCGTTCATAAATGATGATATTATTGAATATCTTTGGCCCAGTAGTGCAAAGATGAATGATTTCTTGATGAATATCTTTGGCCCGTAGTGCAAAGATGAGCAGTGTTGAGATGAACATGACTCATCGATTAATATCTTTGGCCCGTAGTGCAAAGATAAGCAGTGTTTTTATTTAACATGACCCGGTGATGAATATCTTTTGGCCTGTAGTGCAAAGATGAATATTTGATTCCGGATATATATTGATTGATGTTACGAGGATAAAATATCGACGATGAACTTTTAAATTCATATATAGAAGATAGTAGTTTGCATTCTCTACTTAACTCTTCTAATGAATTGTTGTTTTATTGCAGATTGTTGATTTAAAAGCTGGTTGCTTATATTGTATTCTATTAGATTTTTCCTCGTTGAAGACTAACGATAATTTGTTGTATATTATCTTAGTCATAATATTCTTTACTGGGCTAGTTGAGCTCACCCTTTTCCTTTTTGTTCCATTTTTCTTCTCAGGAGGCGAGAATGTAGCGAGTACTAGTCGGGGTATGGAATGAAGGTTCTAGAGAGAGTTGTTTAGTAGTCCTCACCATTTTTGTAAAATAATGTATCAATAATTATGATGGAAATTTATTTGCGTGTGGATATTGTCTAGATGGAAATATCTGTATTTAAACTCATAGTTTATATGATGTAATAATAAAGTTGTAGTTATTTCTGTACCATGTATTTGGCGACTCATAATGGGTTGGATGGAATGGACCTATTTTGGGGGCGTCACAAAAATAGTTATACAATCTCAATACTATCTTTCTAAAATTTATTAGAAAAGATAAAAGAGAAACAAGTTGGTGTTTAATATAGGGATAATATGAAAAATTAGGTCATTAATGTTTCTTGAAATCTACAAATGATAAGTAAAAGGAACAAATTTCTCTCTCTAAAACTACAAGTAAAAAAGAAACAGATGGAGTATATATAAGTCAACAAATTTCATGATGAAGTTGTATCGTTGGTATTTATTGTGAATAAAAATTTATAGTTATATATACCAAGACTATATTTATCAAGAATTTTCCTATATATATTGAATAAAAACATGTTCAATTTGGTAGAGTAAATTGCAAATAATTACATGTGCATGGTTTACTCAAAGTTACTTGCAACCACCTGTAGTTTAAAAGTGAATTATCGACCATGTAGTTTCATAAACATAACATATTCTCACACCACCAATAACGATGTTAACAAAAGCTAACGGATGGTGTGTAAGTACGTTGATGCCCTCCATATATATATGAGAAAAATGAATGTGTACACAACTGTGTAGTACACAGTTGGTTATGACGACGCTTTTTTGGGTTATAGCGACGGTTTCACCTGTCGCCATAGCTATCCTGGGCTATGGCGACCGGTGAACCGTCGCCATATCCCAAAAAACTCATCGCCATAGTCCGACTGTATAATATACAGCTGTGTATATACATATAACCCTGTATATATAAATATTAAGATGACTCTAATTAGACATAAACAACTCATAAATTGATTTAGGATTTTTATGATTTGATACAACTCTCTTTCTTCTAGGGCTTGAAAAATGTTAAGAAATCACATCTATTGTTGTAATACAATGATTCCCTCCACGTGAACTCTTGCTTCCTTCTGCTTCTTTCTCCCCGTGAAGGTTTATTCCTCCCCGTGACTCCTAGCTTGCCTATATAAAGAATGAGTGCTCAATGGAAAATACAGAAGAAAACTTCTCTGAATAAATTCTCTCAAAGTTTCTCTCTCCTTTTCTCTTGTTTATTCTCTCTAATTTTATGCAGCAATTATAAGAGTATCTTTATACACTTTTGCTAAAGTTTTATAACACGTTATCAGCACGAAGCTCTAACCAACTGAGACGGTAAAATTAAATTCTTACAATTTATTATTATATTACCGGTTTGGCTATGCCACCAATAATATAATTTTATTCTTATAATTGCCATTAAATTCTTGTAATTTATTATTATGTTAGAATAACCTGTATATGCGAAGTACCGCATACATGGTGAAATTCTTCTACTATTCCATTCTTTATTATTATGTCGGAATATCACATGCGTGTGTTTTCGTGGGACTGATTCCATTATTTATTATTCTGTTTGAATATATCGTATACGTGCGTTCTTACGCATGATTCGGTTCCATTATTTATTATTACATTGGAATAACTTTTGTCATGTGGATTACCACATGCATGGTGAATGATCCTTTGTATTCATTCCTTATTAAATTGTGGAAATGATGCATCTACGTGGATTACTGCATCGGTGTGAGATCCATTTGCAATTTTGTATATATATATATATATATATATATATATATATATATATATATATATTGTAGTTGTATATATACATTAACGATTGCATATTCTTTTTACTAAGATAATATGCTAATAACATATATATAAGAATATTTATATTTGCACTTTATTACCACTTGAAGTCGTGATTTAGTTTATTTTTATATATATCATACATGCAATTATTTATTGTTTTAATAAATAATAATTGTGTTTTAACCCAGAATAGATGGCAAACTTGGCAAAAATAGATTTTTCTATTTTAAAAATCTCTGGAAACAACTATTTGGCTTGGGCACTTGATGCAGAATTGCACCTTAGTGCAAATGAGTTAGAAAAGACCATTGAATCAGAAAATACAGCAACTTCGGCACAAAATGCAAAAGCCATAATTTTTCTTCGTCACCATATTGATGAAGGATTAAAGACTAAGTATTTAACAGTAAAAGATCCTTTGTCTTTATGGACACAACTTAAGGAAAGATTTGACCACCAAAAATTGGTTGTTCTCCGTAATGCCAAATTTGAGTGGCTTAATTTAAGGCTACAAGATTACAAATCAATTACGGAATATAGTTCCAATGTTTATAGAATAACCTCTACTTTGGCTTTGTGCGGAGATCCAGTTTCTGAATCCCAAATGTTAGAGATAACGCTCTCAACTTTTCATCCCACCAACATGATTTTGTCGCAACAATATAGGCATAGTAAGTTCACAAAATTTAGTGACTTATTGTCTATCCTCCTAGTTGCAGAAAAGAATAATGAATTGTTGTTGAAAAACCATCAAGAAATCTGACCAACGGGTGCTACCCCATTCTTGGGATATTAACAAAGACGTCATTCCAGCAGAATAAACGTGATAATAAATGGTCATATAATAAGAAGCCTTGGGGACGAAAGAATAAACGAGGCCATCGTAACAACAAATTCCAGAACCGCGAAAATTCAGGCACCAGAAGTGGAAAATGTCTGGGTCGGGTAAAAATAAAGAAAATGCAGCACCGATAAAGAACAAACCAGATGTTTGTTTTAGGTGTGGGATGAAAGAGCATTGGTCGCGTACCTGTCGTACGCCGAGGCATCTGGCTAATTTATTCCAGGAGTCTCAAAAGAACAAAGTAATGGAGGTAGAAACAAACTTTGTTAATTATCAATTGAATATTGTTGATGATTCACCAATGACCAACAATGAGGAAAAAGTTGTTGATATTACTGAACCTTCTGAAAGTATCTTTTGGGATATCGTTTAATTTCTTGTTTTAATTAAACATCCTGCATGTATAATATTATTAGTTTTCATTCTATATGTGATATGTGTTTCTCATGAATAAAATTATATTTGAAATGTAACTTTTCTTATTTATGTTTTTATATGTGTCAGACCATCTTTAATGGATATGGAGGATATATGTTTAGCAGACAGTGCAACAACTCATACAATCCTTCAAAGTGAGAAATATTTTTCACAACTAATCAAAGCTAAGGGAAATGTAGGAACTATCTCTGGCACATCAAATTTAATCGAGGGATTTGGAAAAGCTAGTTTTATACTACCAAATGAGACACAAGTTTTTATCAAAAATGCTCTATATTCTAGTAAATCAAGAAGAAATTTGCTTAGTTTTAAAGATATTCGACTAAATGGTTTTCACATTGAAACAACCAATGAGAATGATAATGAATATCTTCTCATTACTTCTACTATTTCTGGAAAAAATAATATCTTAGAAAAACTTCATTCAATTTCTTCTGGATTATATACTATGAAAATTAGAGCAATTGAGTCTCATAATGTTATGATTCCAAAAATTATAGATCCCAAATAGTTTATGCTTTGGCATGAAAGACTCGGTCATCCAGGTACTTCTATGATGTGTCGTATTATTAAAAATTCTACTGGTCATCCTCTCAAAGATAAAAAGGTTTTTCCTAGTAGTGAATTTCCTTGTGTTGCGTGTTCTCGAGAAAAATTAATTGTTCGACCATCACCAGTAAAAGTTTATAAAGAAGCCCCAAAATTCCTAGAGAGAATTCAAGGAGACATTTGTGGACCTATTCACCCATTGTCTGGCCAATTTCGATATTTCATGGTTTTAATAGATGCTTCAACTAGGTGGTCTCATGTTTGTCTTCTCTCTTCTTGAAATTTTGCCTTCTCAAAACTTCTTGCTCAAATAATCAAGTTACGGGCACAGTTCCCGGATCATCCAATCAAGTCAATTCGACTTGACAACGCAGCTGAATTTTCATCAATGACTTTTAATGATTTTTGTATGACTATTGGAATTTCCATTGAGCATTCCATTCCTCATATTCATACATAAAATGGCTTAGCTGAATCTTTAATAAAAATACTTCAACTAATTGCACGACCATTAATGTTAAGGGCTAACTTACCTACCTCGGTTTGGGGTCATGCGATTCTTCATGCTGCAGCCATCATTCGAGTAAGACCAACGGCTCTTCATAAATTGTCTCCTCTATAGTTATTTCTTGGACAAATACCCAACATATCACACTTTCTAGTTTTTGGAAGTGCAACATATGTTCCAATTGCACCTCCACAAAGAACTAAGATGGGAGCCCAATGAAGAATAGGTATTTATGTTTGTTTTGATTCTCCTTCTATTATCAAATATCTTGAACCTTTAACTGGAGATGTTTTTACTGCACGTTATGTAGATTGTCATTTTGATGAATCTGTATTTCCAACATTAGGAGGAGGGAAAGTTTAAATAAAAAGCCCTCTGAAATATCATGGAATGCATCAGTTTTAAATTCACTTGATCCTCGTACAGAACAATGTGAAATTAAAGTTCAAAGAATTATTCATTTACAAAATATTGCAAATCAAATGCCAGATGCATTTAATGATGCTAGAAAAGTAATAAAGTCACATACACATACAGTGAATACTCCAGCAAGGATAAAAATACCTATTGAAAAATTAATTCCTGGAGAATTGACGAATAAGGTAATAGAAGAATCTAAACCACGCCAGAAGCGTGGAAGACCGGTTGGTGCAAAAGACACTGTACCACGAAAATCAAAAGCAAATAAGGGAATCCCAGAAGGAATACCCGCTCCAGAAGTAGCACTTATTCCAAAAATGGGAATAGCTCCAGAAGAGGTACAAACCGCTCCAGAAGTAACACTTATTCCAAGAGTGGGAATAGCCCTAGAAGAGGTTCAAAATCTCAGTAAAGGGATAAGAGATAAACACTAAGAGATCTCAATAAATTATGTACATAATGAGAAAATATGGGATCGAAGCAAAGTCATGATTGACGATATATTTGCTTTCTCTATAGCATCAGATACTACTTTGATTCCTGACACGGATCCTGAACCACAAAACGTGGAAAAATGTCGAAAAAGAAAAGATTGGCCAAAATGGAAAGATGCTATTCAAACTGAGCTACAATCTCTATTGAAAAGAGAAGTATTTGGACCAGTAGTCCAAACACCGCTGGGTGTAATCCCAGTTAGAAATAAATGGGTATTTGTACGAAAGCGAAATAAAAAAATGAAATTATGAGATATAAAGCCCGACTTGTAGCTCAAGGGTTTTCACAAAAACCTGATATTGATTATCAGGATACATACTCTCCAGTAATGGATGGAGTCACTTTTCGCTTTCTGATACGTCTGACAACCATGGAAGGTTTGGAAACACGTCTGATGGATGTTGTAACAGCATACCTATATGGCTCACTTGACAATGAGATTTACATGAGAATCCCTGAAGGATTGAAAATGGCTGAATCACAAAGGCCACGTCACATATATTCAATCAAGTTACAACGCTCATTGTATGGGTTGAAACAGTCTGGTCGTATGTGGTATAATCGACTTAATGATTATTTAATAAAATATGGATATATAAATGATCAAGTATGTCCATGTGTTTTTATTAAGAAATCACAAAGTAGATTTTCCATTATTGCTGTATATGTGGATGATTTGAATCTTGTAGGTACTCCTGAAGAACTCACAAGAACTGCTACTTATTTAAAGAATGAATTTGAAATGAAAGATCATGGAAAGACAAAATTCTGTTTGGGAATACAAGTGGATCATTTAGCATCTGGAATTTTTGTTCATCAATCCACATATGCTGAAAAGATTCTCAGTCATTTTCATATGGATAAAGCTCATCCTTTGACTACGCCGATGGTTGTTCGATCTTTAGAAGTTGATAAAGATCCATTTCGGCCTCTAGAAAGTGGGGAAGAAGTTCTTGGACCTGAAGTTTCATACCTAAGTGCAATAGGTGCTCTTATGTATCTTGCAAACTGTACACGACCTGATATTACTTTTGCTGTCAACTTGTTAGCAAGATACAGTTCTTCTCCTACTAAGAGACATTAGGATATGATCAAACACATTTTGAGATTCCTCCGTGGAAGAATAGATCTTGGGTTATTTTATCCAAGAAATTCAACATCACAATTGGTTGGATATGCCGATGTAGGATATTTATCAGATCCACACAATGGAAGATCACAAACAGGTTTTGTATTTACATATTGTGACACGGCTATATCCTGGAAATCCACAAAGCAAACCATGACAGCTACTGTGACGCCCCCAAAATAGGTCCATTCCATCCAACTCATTCTGAGTCGCCAAATACATGAATGCGAAATAACTACAACTTTATTATTACATCATATAAACTATGAGTTTAAATACAGATATTTCCATCTAGACAATATCCACACGCAAATAAATCTCCATCATAATTTTTGATACATTATTTTACAAAAATTGTGAGGACTACTAAACAACTCTCTCTAGAACCTTCATTCCATACCCGACTAGTACTCGCTACATTCTCGCCTCCCGAGAAGAAAAATGGAACAAAAGGAAAAGGGTGAGCTCAACTAGCCCGGTAGAAGAATATTATGACTAAGATAATATACAACAAATTATCGTTAGTCTTCAATGAGGAAAAATCTAATAGAATACAATAGACAACCGGTTTTAAATCAACAATCTGCGGTGAAACAACAATTCATTAGAAGAGTTAAGTAGAGAATGCAAACTACTATCTTCTATATATGAATTTAAAAGTTCATCGTCGATATTTTATCCCTGTAACATCAATCAATATATATCTGGAATCAAATATTCATCTTTGCACTACTGTGCCAAAGATATTCATCACCGGTCATGTTCGATCTAAACACTGTTCATCTTTGCACTCACTGGGTCAAAGATATTAATCGAGAAGGTCATGTTCATCTCAACACCTGTTCATCTTTGCACTATGGGCCAAATATATTCATCAAGAAATCATTCATCTTTGCACTACTGGGCCAAAGATATTCAATAATATCATCATTTAGGAGTGAGGATGATGAAAAATATTTCAAAGAAAAGCGAATCCGGTGAAACAAAAGAACAAATATTAAGGATTCGTATTTTAAAAATCCAAGTTCAAAAAAATACTTCATAAGTAATCGAGTGGAGTAAAATTCAAGAATGATCAAAACATGGATACAATCAAAGCTAGTATCCATAATAGATATTTTAGACAAAAAGAAGAAATTTCATTTTAGGTGAATAGTGATGTATTAAGTGAATAGTCAGATCACGTGAATAGTCCAGTATCGTGAATAGTAACTCAGACACCAAAAGATAGAAATTTCACAAAAAAATATCTTCACGCCGTGAATAGTACTCGTGAATAGTAACTCATGAATAGTAACTCATAAATTGTAACCCCGACATGAAAAGGTTCCAAATTTGATAAAAAGTTCCAACCAATATTTCAAAGATAATGATATTGAAGAAATAATATCATTTGAGAAGAAAATAACATCCCTTACCTCGAAAGACAAGACTTCTAAGTTGAAACAGGATATAAAGCTATGACTTGAACTTGCACCGTATAGCAATACTCAAAGTATACTCAAAATACTCACAAGAATACGCTCGATAATACGAGAGAGAAAACTTGGGTTTACGGTGTGATTTTCAATTCTAACCTAAAGACCTTATTTATAGGAAAATGCTTAGAACACCAAAGTAGAAAATTTATTAAAATATTAATATTAATATTACAATTCCTACGCCCACTTCTAAGGATCTGAATTCAGCCACTTCTAACACATGTAAGACCCACAACAATGACAAAAAATGTTTTTGTCATTTTAAATATTTTATACTTCCAAAAATTAATTATTTTGGAACTCCAAAACTTCAATAATTCATAATAAATAGCTTTTTTATCAGAAAATTCGAATCTCGCGACTTTTTATAGGAAATTCAATTCTCTACAACTTTGCAGAAGAAAGTTTTTCCAAATTCCAAACAGATATTGACCGAAATTCATAAACGGGCGATTTTACAGGCTATAATCAAATTTCGGTCAATAATTGTGTCCACACAAAATATGTGTTAAACATTTAATGCCACAAAAATACTCTTCCTCCTCATATACTCATATATCCCACATTCATTATAAAAATATCACCGTTAATATATTATTAAAATAATATATTTAAATGAATTATTTTATCAGAAAAAGATAAAATATTAATTTTCAACAATTGTCATTTTAAAAATTTTCTCCATCTATATCCACATAAAATCAATATTTCCCTCATCATATAAATCAATAATTAATTATTCACAAATAATATTACGGAATCACAAGATCGACAACCGGTAGTTCACAGGAAAGAGGGGCTTTCAATAAGGATCTCTCACTTCTTCTTGGCGCGTAATTAAGTGACCAAACCTCTCCTTGATGCAGAACTTTCTAGACATTGCCAATAATGTTATCCAATAATATTATTCGAGATAATATGAATTATTGCTCAGATAATGGAAAATACTATGTAATGACAATTTATTGAAACAACGGTAATATAAAATATCAACGCGTGAATTATTGAATCAATAAAATAAAATCTTTGAATAGTAATTCTTTGTAACAATTATTGAGTAAAGTGCCTTCTTACGTAAGAATCAATAATTAGTGCAATACAGTATGCCATCGCTCAACAACGCCTATTAGTGTGTTTTTAACCAAGGTATTCCAACAAGATAATCTTGTAATAACTACGCCTGTTATTTATAAACAACTTATATTTGTCGTTTTCTTCATCCAATCGCTTTTCCGTTATGGGGCCCACAAAAGGCTATGGCCGTCGTACTAATATTCCCGACAAGCGATTTAATATTCCACGACCAAACGAATATTCCCCGACAATAATGAATATTTTATAACCACTGCTTATTCAAAATATTTGCGTATTTTACCCATAACTATCCACATTAATCAAATCAACCCTTACTATTTCAAAATAATAAATAGAGGAAAATAAATTTCATTTATTAATAATTTGGGGTCTTACAGCTACATCTTCAAATCACTCCGAGATTTTCGCTATACATGAAGCAAGCAGAGAGTGTGTTTGGTTGAGATCAATTATTCAGCATATTCAAAAATCATGTGGATTACCATCAATCAAAGACATTACTACAATTCTGTATGAGGATAACGTTGCATGCATTGCTCAACTTAGTGGAGGTTACATCAAGGGAGATAGAACAAATCATATTTCACCTAAATTCTTCTTCACACATGAGCTACAAAAGAAGGGTGATATAGATGTGCATCAAATTCGATCATGTGATAATCTAGCCGACTTATTCACAAAGTCGCTACCAAATGCAACGTTTGCAAAACTTCAGAAAAGGATTGGAATGTGTCGACTGAAAGACTTATGACAACATTTCATCAAGAAGTAATGAATTCCTTTTGAGGGGAAGACTGTACTCTTTTTCCTTAGTCACGGTTTTTATCCCAATGGGTTTTTCCTGACAAGGTTTTAACGAGGCAGTCAATTAAGATATTTATGTTTAAGATATGTACTCTTTTTTCCTTCGTTAAGTTTTTTCTACTGGATTTTCTTAACAAGATTTTTAATGAGACATAATCTTCTATCGTAGGGAATCAGGGGAAGTGTTGTAATACAATGATTCCCTCCACGTGAACTCTTGCTTCTTTCTGCTTCTTTCTCCCCGTGAAGGTTTATTCCTCCCCGTGACTCCTACCTTGCCTATATAAGGAATGAGTGCTCAATGAAAAATACAGAAAAAAACTTCTCTGAATAAATTCTCTCAAAGTTTCTCTCTCCTTTTCTCTTGCTTATTCTCTCTAATTTTATGCAGCAATTATAAGAGTATCTTTATACACTTTTGCTAAAGTTTTATAACATCTATAAATTAGAGGGGTAATTTGAAAAAGAATATAGGCAAAATTAATGCCGGCTTCAATTTCGACTCTAAGGTACACATTTCAAAATTTTATAATTTTTTAAACAAAAGTTAAATGAAAGCATATAAAGATTGTTTTTTTTATATATAACCGATTAGGTGTAGGATTATATATTTATATATATATTGGAATAATTTATTTAATAAATGTCCTAATTTATTAAATAATTTTATATTTTCTAATATAGTCTTAGTATTGGATATGAATTAGGATGTTATAGTGTGATATCAAAATGATAGTGAAAAATAATGATAAATAAAAATAAAAATATATCTTTAATTCTAAAACGGATTAAAAAAATATATATATTTCTAATTTTGTAACATAAACAATATTATTTAAAAGATAAAAATGTACACAAAATACATATGAATCTAAAAAGTAATTTGAATTTTTTTTATTGCCAAAGATAAACAAAGGGACTCATTGATGTTACTACATGTTCATCACTATCTGCAATTCTTTTCTCTCTTTAGTCTAGTCACCTTTTCCATTTTTCTCTCTAAGACTAGTATTGAATTTTGCAAAGATGGAGCTTCTTCAAGAGCTCTTCCTGACAGCTTTTGTGGCTCTTGTTTTCTCCTTCTTTGTTGCTAAGCTTGTTTCAGTTGCTGTGGCTGCCGATGGTGATCATGTGGAATCAAATGAAAAGGGTGGAAGTGAAAATATTGTGAAATTGGACAGAGGGCTCAAAGTTAAGGGTACAAAAAGCAAGAAAAGAGTTCGATTTGCTTTTGAAAAGGGTGATCAAATTAGAGGAGAAGGAGGATCAGTTGGTGAATTGGAAGAATCTGGTGAGGAAAGTTTTGGGAATTTGGGAGGAAATTTTCAAAGTTGTTTGGAGGAGAAAAGGGGAGAGGAAATTGTGGGGGCTGGAAATATAGTAAATACTGGTTTGGACCAGATAATTGTTGAAGAAAAGGATGGAAGTAAAGAGGTTAATGATGAGAAGATTGTGGGTTTAAATAGTGGTGATGTGATTGGGGATCAAAGCAGGCTGGTTAGGGTTTTGGAGGAATTGATTGTTGAGGAAAGGGGTAGGAGTCAAATGAATGAAGGAAGTTCAGTGAATATTGGTTTGGATGAATTAATTGTTGCACAGAAGAATGAAAACGAAGAGGCCGGTGATGATAAAAGGGTGGAAATGGCTAGTGATGATTTTGTTGGTGATAAAAGTGGAGAGTTTAGGTTCTTGGAGGAATTGGTTGAGGAAAAGAGTCAGAGTACGGTGATGGAGGGGAATATAATGAATGTTGTTTTCCATGAAAAGAATGAAAATGAGGAGGCTGTTGATGAGAAGAGTGTCAGTTTGGTTGGTGATCAAATTGCACCGGTAAGAGTTTTGAATGAATTGGATGCTCAGGACAGGATTGAGACTAGTGTAGAGGAAGAAAAGAGAGCGACTACTGCATTCGATGAATTAGTTGTTGAAGAAAAAAAGATTGAAAATGAAGGGGATGGTAGTGCGACGATTGATATGTTTGCTAGTGAGGGTGTTGTTGGTGATGAAACTGCAGAGGTAAGGGTTCTGGAGGTTAGTGAGGATCAAGGGACTGGAATTGGAGGGGAACTGGATAAAGGGAAGAAAGAAGGCGAGGGATTGGTGAGTGATGAGGATGATGATTGGGAGGGGATTGAGAGGAGTGACTTGGAAAAGGTGTTTGCTACCGCTGCAAACTATGTTGACTATGGGGGAAAGGATGATAGGTCGTTGAATTTGGGGAGTGATATGCAAATGCAGTTGTATGGGCTTCATAAGGTTGCCATGGAAGGACCTTGTTATGAGGCTCAGCCCATGGCTCTAAAGGTCTCTGCACGTGCTAAATGGTATTAAACTTTCCTATGCATTTCTATGTTTAATGGTTGGAATACTAGATATTCGATTTTTCTGCTTGCTTAATTATCTTACCTAGTGAAAGGTGCTTCACTGAAATGTAGAGGGTGAGGTAAAAAAAGAAAAGAAAAGAAGAATTGATTAAGAATCTAACAATGTTATGAATGACAAGAAGTTCAACTCTACTAGGAAACACATCAACTGTTGTAGCCAAAGATGAAGCTACATTAGATGAACTTCAATAACTCTAATTGGATAACACATTTCTCAAAACATAAAAGTAAAAGATTAGAGATGTCATGGTAGAAAAGTTTACTTTGTTATATGCTATCCATACGAACGCTGACAAGCTGAGCATGATCTACAAGTATGTCATGTTTTATCCTGCGCCTAATATATGCAACTTGGCACCTCCAATACCCAAGTCGTCTATAATGATGTCCTGTAGAAAATTACTATGCCCTTCCATTTGCAAGCTTCAGGCACTATGACCTCCAACTTCTTTTGCCATTGTAGTTGAGATGTTGAAGTTAATTTTTATTACTACCACTCATTCTTTTATTCATCATATCTATTGAAAACCAGGCCCTAAATCAACAATGTAGAAAGTAAATCGTTCATAATATTATTCATAAAATATAAGAAAGTTGCAATACTCAGATAGTACTTTAAAAGAAAACCTTGTGGATCTCAGAAAGGTAACTGAATGTACAGAACACCTCAGACCTACCCTTGAACAAATTTCAGGGTATAGTTTGATTATTAGTTATATAACAGGGTTGACAGCTGCTATGTGTGAGTGATGGAGAGCTGATTACGTTGTGCAAGGAATGCGTGGCAAAGGCTAGGGAACATGAGTCCAGAGGTGGCTATGGAGCAGTATGTAAGCCTTCTTTCGGATAAAGATCCTGGATGGATGCAAGCCCTTCATGCTGCAAATGTACTGCTTTTCAAGATTACTAAGTGCTTCTAATTTCTTCATTTATGTATGCTACAGAGAATGTGGGTCTTAGTATTTGAATTTGTTTCTTCCGTAGGTAGATGGCAAACCAAATTCTTCAGGAGTTGCACAACCTGGTGTTCCTGAGACCAATTTAAGTACAATTCTGGACAAACAAACAAATTCTATTGTAATGTAAGTCATAATTTTCTTTATTTTTGGCGTTATTTATATAGGTTAACCTGCAGTGTGTCAATGTTGAATCTCCTACTTCTCATTAATTTCTTGTTATTTGATTGCCTAAATTCCTTTACTTTGCACTTTTCCCTTTTTCCAGGAATCTTGAACAGAAGTTTGGTAAAGATGGAAGAGATCTGACTGGGGCCTCAAACTCTTCAGATGTGGTATGATTTGCAATTTGATGTTGTTGAATTTTGTTATCCTGGTGATTTTTGTACTTGTCACGTAGATTATACAAATGTGATTAAATTTTCTTTGGTTGATATCATCCATTTCTTTTGTAGCAGAATGAGCTTACCAATATTCATGCTACATATTGCTAAAGAAGAATACAAAAACAAATCCTAAAGGTTTGGAGCCAGCTAATAAATTATGTTTTGCCAGCTATTTGCTGAATCTGATGATGAAGAAGAAAAGATTATATTGTGTGCTTGTTGACAACTATTGCTCAACTTAGAATGGATAAAATATTTAACTTAAATACACTAAAGAAAAGCATCCTGTTGATGAAATCTTTTACGGAACATAAGTCAGATCTTCTAATCTGAGACTCCTTGCTCCCTATATTCTAACAGAATGGGGTTGATACTCTTACAATTAATTTTTAAAGATTTGGTTTCTTTCTAAACTTTCGACCTTCACGGATTATCATGCAAATGTACTGAATTTCGTCACATAGAAGCTTGAACTAGCTTTAGACAGTTTCAGGTTTGGGAGCAACTCAAACGTTTGTTTCTGAGTATTGATAGTCATCGGGACAGATTAAAAGGAAATAGCATTTTCAACAAAAACTTTAGAAAGAAAGTCCAGCTAGGACTTTTAGGTTTTTGAACACAGGAAAGGTCCTACATCGTAGTTCTATAATCTATATTCTATTGTATTTTTTGAATATTTTATCTGTTGCGTGATAAATGAACATAACCGAGAATATGAATTTTGAATGAGCAGACTGTGGGAAAGGGATTCATCTATCTTAACTTAACTATTTTAGGATTAAGGTAGTTGATTGGATTATCATTTGAATTATGAAGTTCATTCACGAAACCATTCAATAACTAAGGGATCTTTCCTCGCCTGCTTTTGATTTGTGCTTTTTAGGATTAAAAACAATCTAATTTTCTCTGACCACATGCCATACTTTCTTTAGATACTCAAAATGTCAGACGGGCGGTACCACCTTGGTAGGGGTGTAAATAAATCGAGTCGAGTATTGTGTTGTTCATATTTGGTTCATAAAATTTATTGAGTCTGAAATAAGATTTAATTGAGACTCGTTTAGCTACAAAGTAGAGCACGATCTCGAATCGAACAGTTTGAACTATTCGAGCGAATATGATCCGAGTATTAACATAAAATTATAATTTGAAAAGGCTCGAGTAATTTATCAAATTTTAAAATTTGCTCATATTTGAATCGTTCCTTTGCTTGATTCATTTTATATTACTCCGTCCGTCCCATAGTTCTCGGCTGATTTTTCATTTTGAGATGTCCCAATATATATAAGCTACTTATTATTTATAAAATTTAGTTGGTTCATTGTTTTACTTTTATGCCCTTATAATAAATATTCAACCATTACTTTTTTTTTTGAAGAAACAACATTCAGTGTCATTATTTTTATCACCATATTTAATGTTGTTGTATTCTCTTTGGTTAAAGTTCTATGGTTATAGACTTTAATGGTCAGTACACGTCAATCAATGAAGTTGAGAGTTCCAGTGTGATAAGTAAGGAGTAATTAACTTATTCATTAATTCCATATTAAGGGGTATATATGGAAAATTTATATTAAAAATTGCTACTTAAACTGATTTTTTTAAACTATGTGCCAAAAGAAATCAGCCTATAACTATGGGACGGAGGGACTACTATTTTTTGCTAAATTATATTTATGTTACTATTGTCCCTTTATTTGGTATTTATCTTTATTGTGGGAGGTCAAACATTGCCATATATTTTATTGTGCGTTGATTGGAAGGTGCATCCCATACTAGTAATAGTAATTTACCTGATATATTGAATTTCGAGGGGGAAAGAAAATAATACTTCAACTTGAAGTCTTGAATATTCAACAAGTTGAAAAGTTTTTTGCCGCCCTAGTTACCTTTCTATAACTGGCTTCATCATGCTTTTCAGGATAAATAATGACAAGCAAATTTCTCCTGCTGCTTGATTTCTGAAAACCACGGAGGACATTCTTCTGGACTTGCTTAACCTAAATAAAACAAGGCTAATTATGCTGCCAAGTATAGGAGTGTGCTTGTGCTGTTTATATTTGCACGTATTTCTCATTATTATTATCAAATTCTATGACTATGTTTATTCTCGTGTTCTGCATGTAATGTATATGTGAAGTTTCTGTATATCTTGGTAGCAATGATGCTGTTAGATGAATAAATGTTCTGTTTTGTGCACTCTGTTATTTACTTTTATCTTTACAGCAGGAATATGCCACCGATTACTGTTTCTTAGTTTATACATCATATTTTGCGGATTCTTAAAGCCAATATATATATATATATATATATATATATATATATATATATATATATATATATTACCAAGAGATGCAGTCAAATTTGATTAGAGCTTACTATGATAATTGATAAAGAAAGAGAGAAATTAAATTAAGACATCCTTATTCTACACCTAATTTAGTAATACCACTTTCCAGCAGTGTTTAGCTATATTGTCACTTCTTGCTTGGAGGACCGTAGGAACCTTGACCTCCACCATTCCCACCACCTCCATATTGGCCATATCCTCCACTACCGCTGCCACCTGAGCCTCCCCCAAATCCCCCATCATAGCCTGGCCCCCCCGCCAATACCACCTCCACCACCATTCCCAAAACCTCCACCCCCTCCGCCACCTGAACCATACCCTCCACCGTTCCCAACACCTCCACCCCCTACACCACTTGAACCATACCCACCACCATTCCCAACACCTCCACCCCCACCCACACCCACACCCACACCCACTCCTCCATCGGAACCATACCCCCCACCGTTCCCAAGACCACCCACTCCACCACCACCACCACCACTACCGCTCCCACCGCCACCATTTCCACCACCACTGCCTACCCCTATACCAATGCCAACACCTGGAGTACAGCCTTTAGTGCCTTTCCAGCCTTTCCCACAATTACCCTCACCAATCCCAACACCCACGCCACCACCAGTACCGCCACCTCCAGAGCCACCGCCTCCACCGCTCCCACCACCCGTATACTGGTTTTCGTACTAATTGTCCGCGGCATGGATCTCGTAACCCAAAAACCTCCCTTCTCTGGTACCTTCAACTGGCACACAACCGCATAGAGCCAAACACACAAAGACCAACAAAAAGAAACTCCAGGAAACTACACTACGTTTTCCCATTAGATTCACACCTTACAAAAGAAATCAATGGTAAAATTTTCAATAGAAACTCAAAAAAGGGAAGAGCACTGGAACTTGAAGGATGGTGCTCTGGCCTTCTGATGGGATATGAAGTCAAGTAAAAATTAAGTTGAGCTAAGTTAAGCAAAGCAAATGATATTGTAATGAACACCGTTTGAAGGTGTTGATTGCGTCCTATCCTCTTTTTTCTGACTATATATAGGGTAGTTCAGCTGTGGATCATGGTCCCTGGAGGGCGTAGAGCAGGCAGCTGAATGTGTGCAATGTAGCGTGCTTAATGAGCTACACTTGCCGGATGGTTCTGGTAGTAAACACAGTTTGCATGATACAAAGATGCATTTTTGGTGTGAGAGCAAGTTATTGATCGTCCTAGAGTGAAGAATTATAGAAGATATATTTAACAGTTCCAAATTTATTCACATATAAATAGAGTATATGGTCTAAGCCCATAGTAAAAACATTATATATGATGGGTCCAATCCAAACAAACAACTATAGTGATCACGGCATAAACTCACATTATTTGAGACCGAGACCACATTATATAAGAGCGGAGAGATTTTAAAAATCAAAAAAGTTTTTGTGACGGTTTCCAATTAAAAGCACTATTGGCTGATTACTCCATCTTACCTACAAATTTTAAAATTAAATACTTCAAGTCCTAGATGCAATTAATATAATATATGCAGTGAGTGAGTGAGTAATGGTTGGAAAGAAAAGTTGGGTACGTTGTTTCTAGTGTTTATGTTGTCAAAGCATCGATGGACGGAGATTATTAGCCAGAGCTGGCTTTCTAACTAATCAACTAAATTATTGAAATCATTATTCACTCAAAAATCATAATGGTGTCGTGGGGGCATTGAATGGGTATTACATTACATATATCAAGTGGTATTCTAAGGTAGTGTGTTAATGCTTCTTCCACAATTGATGGTATTTTTGGTGTGCCCAACTGCTTTTAGTTGTCAATTCTAATCTTAATCGAGGGAATGGAATCAAGAAAAGGATGAAATGAAAATTAGTGTATTTAATGATTAGTTTGGAGGATAAACCATTTCAATCGAATAAAAATAATTTTAGTCACGTGTTTGTTTTTTATAGGATTATTAATGTGATAATTTAAAATAATCACATGTTATATTTGTTTTTTTTAAGATTATTTAAAGTCTTGGATTAAAAAATATCGATCGGACTATTATACCCTTAACAATAATTATATATTTTAAACTTATTTATACAATTAAAAAATAATATTTATTGATTATATATACACCCCCACCCAAACCCAAACCCAAACCCAAACCCAAACCCAAACCCAAAAAAATTATATTTTCTGATTATGTATATACTCCCACCCACCCACCCACCCCACCACCCCACTTCACCCCGCCCCCATCGCTAAAAATAATATTTAGTGATTATGTATATACTACCACCCACCCAAACCCCGCACCCCCACCTCCAACCTCGCATGCACGCACCCACCCACCCCCACCCCCACCCCCACCCCCACCCCTAAAAATAATATGTTCACTCCCACCCGGTCCACCCCCCAAAAAAATAATATTGACTGATTATGTATACACCACCCCCACCCCCACCCCCACCCCCCACCCTTACCTCTATTCCACTCCACCCTACCCCCACCAGCACCCCCACGCCACCCCACCCCACCCACACCCACACCCACACCCACACCCACACCCACACAAAAAAATAATATCTAGTGAAATTATATATATATATATATATATATATATATATATAATTTTAGTAAGGTCAAATTACTAAATTACACCAACAAAAAATCTATTACATCATATATAAAAAAAAAATTCAGTGTGGTCAATTGACCCTACACCAATACAGATGGCTTTGCCCCCGGATATATGTGATAATTTTGTCAACATATTATACCACCCAACACAACTAACAACTAAACTTATACTTGAAATACCTTAAAATCATTTCATTCCTTCTTCCATTTTATTCTGTCAATCCAAACGCATCATAAAGTTATAAACAATTTTTGAGGAGAAGACACTTTTTTTTTCCTACCGCTTTATTTGCTAATCTTTTTCTGCTGTTTACTAAAAAATTTAAATATCACTAGAAACATATTTATATATTCATTACACTCAAAAAATTACAAACGTTATGATATGTAGGGGTGAGCATTCGGTTATAACCGAACCGAAATGCCTATTCGGTTATAACCGAAAACCGAAATATCGACAAAACAACTATCCGAAATGCTAACCGAATTTTAGAACTAACCGAATTACCGAATACACAATTCGGTAATTCGGATAATAACCGAACATGTGCACTTGATTAAAATTAAGCATGAAGCAACATCAAACATAAACATTAAACAGTTAACAGTATTACATCCAACATCCAACAACATGAGCAACAAGCCAACAAATACAAAGAAGAAATTAAGTTAATTAATCGTTACAAATTAAGCATCCCGAAAGAATTAAACAAATTAAACCAACAAGCAACAAGCCAACAAGAAGAAGCCAACATGACTCCATGAGATATCCCAAGTTCCCAACAACAGCAAGTTGCTATCAACAATAGACAACAGGAATAGCAAGTCAGCAACAAGCAAGCAAGCCCAGTAAGGCAGTAACTGCAGTCAACACAGATTGAGTATGGATCAAAGATGATATTGACACAGTGCAACATAAAGAGAAACTAAACAGAAACTCAAAACTCAGATGAATTGAACCCCAAAACTCATCTTTTAAGTTCCATATTAAGCATCAAGATACATAGTAGTAACATTAGATTGCTGAACAGAACAAAGAGAAACTCAGATGTATGGCAAATAAAAGGGAATTTACATTTCATAGAGTATTGAATTAAAGGTTATAGTTACGTTTAGAGTATGCTTATTGGCAACAAAATCAAATGATACATAAAAGAAGAGACATTATTTGGGACAGTGGCATAAAAATTCACACAGCTTTTTCAAGTTCATGTTATCATTGAATCTTAAAGAAAGACATAAGAGGATCATAAAAAGCTTACTTAGCATACAAGCTCACTGCAAAATCTTGGCTATTAAGTTTTTAGCTAAATACATGGCTGTTTTTATCTTTCTAGTTTAAGGAAATACATGGCTGTTTGTAACCTCTACCTCATATGATCAGATTTCAACACCATAAGATCATATTTCTGAATTTATCGACCAAAAAATAAAAAAAAAGCAGGTTGTATATGATGATGAATCGAGAGACTAATTTACCTCATTAATCAAGTTGAGTCACTAAACATTGGCATCATTAGTAACTTCGCTCAAGTTGGATATTCTTTGAACAAAATAAACAAAAACAATAATTAGAAGACAATGAACTCAAATTGGATAACAATAGTTTTATTAGTTCAATAATATAAACAAAAAACAATAATTATTACCGCACTCAACTTTAGAAGCAAAGTCGATATCTTCCTCCACATCAATGTGATTCTTCACTTTAACCCAATCTTGAGAACATATGAGAGCTTCAACCATATTAGGAGACAATGAACTCCTAAATGCAACAAGAATGCGTCCCCCCGTGCTAAATGCGGACTCCAAAGCAACGGTAGAAATGGGAATAGCCAACATGTAAGACCCCAAATTATTAATAAATGAAATTTATTTTCCTCTATTTATTATTTTGAAATAGTAAGGGTTGATTTGATTAATGTGGATAGTTATGGGTAAAATACGCAAATATGTCGAATAAGCAAATGGTTATAAAATATTCATTATTGTCGGGAAATATTCGTTTGGTCGTGGAATATTAAATTTGTCGGTGAATATTAAATACGACGGTAGCAGATCTTTTGTGGGCCCCATGTGAAAGCGATTGGATGAAGAAAACGACAAATATAAGTTGTTTATAAATAATGGCGTAGTTATTACAGATTATCTTGTTGGAATACCCGGTGGTTAAAACACACTAATACGCAGCGTGTTGAGCGATAGCTTTGCGGTATTGCACCAATTATTGATTCTTACGTTAAAAGGCACTACTCAATAATTGTTACATGTAATTCTTATTCAAAGTATTTTATTTTATTGATTCAATAATTCTTTGCATTGATATTTTATATTATTGTTGTTTGATAAATTGTCATTCTACGGTATTTTCCATTATCGAGCAATAATTCATATTATCCGAATAATATTATTGGATAACATTATTGTTAATGTCTATAAAGTTCATCGCTAAGGAGAGGTTTGGTCACCTAATTACTTGGCCAAGAAGAAGAGAGATCCTTATTGGAAAACCCCTCTTTCTGGGAGCAGCTACAGTTGCCCGATCTTGTGATTCTCGTAATATTATTTGTGAATAATTAATTATTAATTTATATGATGAGGAAAATATTGATTTTATGTGGATATAGATGGAGAAAATTTTTAATGTGACAATTGTTGAAAATTAATATTTTATCTTTTTACGATAAAATAATTCATTTAAATATATTATTTTAATAATATATTAACAGTAATATTTTTATAATGAATGTGGGATATATGAGTATATGAGGAGGAAGAGTATTTTGTGGCATTAAATGTTTAACACATATTTTGTGTGTTGGTGGATACATTTCTTATTGAAATTTGATTATAGCATGTAAAATCTCCGTTTGTGGATTTTTTGGTCCAATTTCATTTGGAATTTGGAAAAACTTTCTTCGCAAAGTTGTAGAGAATTGAATTTCCTATAATAAGTTGCGAGATTGAATTTTTCGATAAAAGGGCTATTTATTATGAATTATTGAAGTTCAAGTTCAAATAATTGATTTTTTGTAAGTTTTAATTATTTATTTTATGAAAACGTTTTTTATTACTTTTTCTAGAAGGTTGGCATGTGGGAAATGTTAGGATCTGATTTCCAAAGAGGCGTAGGAAAATTTATTATTAATAATATATTATATTAAATTTTACGCTTTGGTGTTCTAAAGATTTTCCTATAAATAGGGTCTTAGGTTAGAATTGAAAATCATACCGTAAAGCCAAGTTTTTCTCTCTATATTATCGAGCGTATTCTTGTGAGTATTTTGAGTATACTTTGAGTATTGCTATACGATAAGAGTTCAAGTCATAGCTTTATATCAGGTGTTTCATTTAGAAATCTTGTCTTTTCGAGGTAAGGGATGTTATTTTATTCGAAAATGATATTATTTCTTCAATATCATTATGCCGAAATATTGGTTGGAAATTTTATCAAATTTGGAACTTTTTCATGTCGGGGTTCTTATTCATGAGTTCTTATTCACGAGTTACTATTCATGAGTTCTTATTCACGAGTTATTATTCATTGAGTTCTTATTCACGAGTACTATTATTCTTAAGCGTGAAGATGTTTTTTGTGAAATTTCTATCTTTTGGTGTTGGAGTTACTATTCACGATACGATTAATTATTCACGATATCTGACCTTTATTCACGAATACTAAGACTATTCACCAAAAAATGAAATTTCTTCTTTTTGTCCAAAATATCTATTATGGATACTAGCTTTGATTGTATCCATGTTTTGATCATTCTTGAATTTTACTTCACTTTGATTACTTATGAAGTATTTTTGAACTTGGATTGTTTAAAATACGAATCCTTAATATTTGTTCTTTTGTTTCACTAGATTCGTTTCCTTTAAAATATTTTTCATCATCCTCAGTCCTAAATGATGATATCACTGAATATCTTTGGCTTGTAGTGCAAAGATGAATGATTTCTTGATGAATATCTTTGGCCGTGTGAGTGCAAAGATGAGCAGTGTTGAGATGAACATGACTAATCGATTAACATCTTTGGCCGTGTAGTGCAAAGATGAGCAGTGTTTAGATGAACATGACCGGTGATGAATATCTTTGGCTCTGTAGTGCAAAGATGAATATTTGATTCGGATATATATTGATTGATGTTACGAGGATAAAATATTGATGATGAACTGTTAAATTCATAGATTATAGTAGATTTCATTCTCTACGTAACTCTTCTTATGAATTATTATTTCATTGCGAATATTGATTTAAAACTTGTCATGTCTATCAGATTCTATCGATTTTTTCCTGTTGAAGACTAACGATAATTTGTTGTATATTATCTTAGTCATAATATTCTTTTTCTTGGGCTAGTTGAGCTCACCCTTTTCCTTGTTGTTCCATTTTTCTTCTCGGGAGGCGAGAATGTAGCGAGTATACAAGTCGGGGTATGGAATGATGGTTATAGAGAGAGTTGTTTAGTAGTCCTCACCATTTTGTAAAATAATGTATCAATAATTATGATGGGGATTTATTTGCGTGTGGATATTGTCTAGATGGCAATATATCGTATTTAAACTCACATATGTTTATATGTTATAATAATAAAGTTGTAGTTATTTACGTACCATGTATTTGGCGACTCGAGAATGGGTTGGATGGAATGGACCTATTTTGGGGCGCCATGATTGATATATCGAGCTTAGGGATATGATCTCTGGCGGAGATCGGGGAATGGAACTAGGAGGGGAGAGACGAGTAAATCCTTCGCTAGTGTGTCCTACCTAAGTTTATTTGTTAGTTGGTTAGTATATAGGGATATTATGTGATATATTAATTTCCTTAATTAACCCTTGTTTTATGACAAGATTTGAGAATGTCGTCGAGAATATTAATGATGGAGTAAATGAGAGACAGTGGAGATGTCTCAGACTTTACCAACGAGGAGAAGCGTGCAACAGTGGCAATGTACCTCCGTGAACTACACCACTGAAAGCGAGATGATGAACGAGGGATGTTTAGAAGCTTTTGCAGTTCATGCAAAATCGAGACGAGGAGACTCGTGTTCAAAATGCAGGAGGAAATGATAGCAATTCACGGGTGGTCACTGCCCAAAGCGATTTCAAAGAGTTGGGACCACGAGTGCAGGGAAAGCCGGATCCGATTAAAGGCGAGACGTGGGTCAAACAAATTACCAAGATATTCGATGTCTTGGGATGCACGAGGAACAGAAAGTTCCATTCGCTACTTTTACGTTCCGTAACGAGGTGAGACATCGGTGGGAATCGTGAAGCCTACCCATCCGGTACTTTTCGGCATATGTCATGGAGACGTTTGAAGCAGTTCAATGACAAGTACTTCCCCGAAAGTATTCGTCATATGAAGGAAGTGGAGTTTATTAAAGCTGGAGCGAGAATAACATGACGGTGTCCCAAAGACGAGGCGAAGTTCGTGGAGTTATCCGAGTTTGCACCTCATTTTGGTGGAGAATGAGGAGCGATGACGCGCGGATGTTTCTTAGAGGTTTGAAACCGGCAAGATACGTCAAGATCTCATTTCTCATAAATTTTCTCTCTATTCGATGTTGTCAGCAATGGGGCTCGATTGTTAGAAGCGAGATAACGAGTACGGCCAACCGAGGGACCATAACCAGGATCATACAAGAAGATAGCGATCAACAAAATAACGATAACCAGCAGAGAAATGAGAATACGGACAAAGGCGGTAACCACTCTGGTGGTAATCGTGGCCATGAAAATAGAAAAAGCGAGTCGGGAGGAGATTTTAAAAAGGAGATTCAACAACGACCATGTGAAGATGTCAACACCAAGAAAGAATCGGGTTCGAGGAGGAGAAAGACCACCGGTCGTATGTTACAAATGCGGGAAAGAGGGACATATCAGCCCAAACTGCCCACAATAGTTTAAGGTATGCTATAATTGTGGAAAAGAATGACATATCGCTCGAGATTATACGATATCGAAACCCAGTCAAGCGGGAATGGTGACTCAAAAGGATGTCCCAGAAAAGTCAAAGACAACGATTCCTGGAAGAGCGTTTGTCGTGACCGATCAAAATGCGAGGAACCCGAACGAAGTTAGCACGGGTTAGTTAATTATAAATTCTTACGAAATTTATACCTTACTAGATACCGGTTCTACCCATTCTTTTATCTCTCTTGCTTGCGCTCAACGTTTGAACTTGACTACGGAGAAATTAGACTTTGACCTATTTATGGAGACTCCGTTAGGAGAAACTTTCATTACATCCGTTGTTTAGAAATCTTGCTTGATTCAGTTGGCACTTATCACATTACCGTTAACCTTATTTCTATAGAGATATTTATTTTGATGTGATTTTAAGGTTAACTACTCATCATGCCGAAATTGATTACTTTCGTAAGGTTGTTAGTTTTCATATTCCTAAGCAACTTTGTTATTCAATTCAAGCAATCAAACCATTGTAGTCAAACATTTTCATATCAAGCCATGAAGTCATTCGTTTATTACGGATGTCAAGTTTTCTTAGTCCATGTTATGGATTTGAATAAAGACACGTCGATTTGAATAATATTCTGTTGTTATTGATTTTTCCTGACGTAATTCTGAAGAATTTCTGGCTTACTCCCAAAGTTCGATATTAAATTTTGTATCGACTTTGAACCCTAAGTACAAAACTCATTTCTAAAATCTCATATCGAATGGCTCTATTGAACTTCGGAGTTAAAATTCAACTATAGAATTTGGTACCGAGCCTTTATCCGGTGACTTCCTTTGTGGAATACACCAAGTCGAGACTCTCCGTAGGGGACACTATATTCATGCGATAGTAAAGCGATAGGTGTCATTGTAACGTCTTTATCCAAGGTTGGGATATGAGTCACGATTGAGAACAACCTAAGTCGGTAATCGAAAATACGTAGTTTTCAGGCTTATTTGGTTATTATCGGAGATTCGTTGAAGGATATTCTCGAATCGCTATTCCATTACTTGGTGACTCGTAGAGATACAAAATTCGAATGGAGCAAGGAATGTGGGAAGAGCTTTGAAGAACTCAAGAGGAGACTCATTTCAAAGACATGTTCGACCATGCCCGTCTCGAAAAGCGAACGTGGTAGGTGACGTGTTGAGTAGAAAATCGTATACAAGTATCTGAGTACGATATTGTCAAAGACTCATTTCGTATAATTTACAAATAATAGAGATGGAGATGAAAACTCTAGGTACCCACGTGATGATATCTGAGTATAATCGACTTTAATCGATAAAGTTAAAGCTATTCAAGCTACACACCCGGTGATGAATTTGAAGAAGGAGGTGCAAGAAGTTGTTATTTCAAAAGCGAGAATCGGTGAGGTGAGGAAAGCTCAAACCTTCGATTTATTAATCCATTTGAAATTCTCGATCGAATAGAAGCGTGGCTTATAGACTCGTTTTACCGCCAAGTATGTGGCGTGTTCATAACGTTTTTCACGATCGATGTTACGTAAATATGTGGATGACCGAACCACGTCATTGAGTTAGAACCGGACGAGATAGCCGAAGACTTAACGTACGAGGAGGTACCTGTCAAGATCTTGGATAGGAAAGAACATGTCCTATGTACCGAGGTTATACCACAAGTTAAGGTTTTGTGGATAAACCATGCTTATTGAGGAAATGACACGGGAGTTGGAAACGGAAATGAAAGCGAGGTATTCTCATCTTTTGAAAACACCAGTACGTATGTCAATTTAGGAGGACGAAATTTCATAAGGAGGGAGGTTGTAAGACCCCAAATTATTAATAAATGAAATTTATTTTCCTCTATTTATTATTTTGAAATAGTAAGGGTTGATTTGATTAATGTGGATAGTTATGGGTAAAATACGCAAATATGTCGAATAAGCAAATGGTTATAAAATATTCATTATTATGGGGAATATTCGTTTGGTGGTCGTGGAATATTCATCATGTCGGGGAATATTAAATGCGAATGACGGTAGCGATCTTTTTGTGGGCTCCATAACTGAAAGCGATTGAATGAAGAAAAACGACAAATATAAGTTGTTTATAAATAACAGGCGTAGTTATTCAAGTATTATCTTGTTGGAATACCGGTGGTTAAAACACACTAAATCGTGTTGTTGAACAAGAAGATGCGGTATTGCACCAATTATTGATTTTTACGTAAGAAGGCACTACTCAATAATTGTTACGGTAATTACTATTCATTATTTTATTTTATTGATTCAATAATTCTTTGCATTGATATTTTATATTCTTCGTTGTTTCAATAAATTGTCATTACACAATATTTTCCATTATCGAGCAATAATTCATATTATCCGAATAATATTATTGGATAACATTATTGGCAATGTCTAGAAAGTTACATCTAATGAGAGGTTTGGTCACCTAATTGCTTGCTATTAGTAAGGAGATATCCTTATTTGAAAGCCCCCTCTTTCCAGAAGCTACTGGTTGCCAAGATTGTGATTCTATAATATTATTTGTGAATAATTAATTATTGATTTATATGATGAGGAAAATATTGATTTTATGTGGATATAGATGGAGAAAATTTTTAATGTGACAATTGTTGAAAATTAATATTTTATCTTTTTCTGATAAAATAATTCATTTAAATATATTATTTTAGTAATATATTAACGGTGATATTTTTATAATGAATGTGAGATATATGAGTATATGAGGAGGAAGAGTATTTTTGTGGCATTAAATGTTTAACACATATTTTGTGTGTTGGTGAATACATTTCTTGACTGAAATTTGATTATAGCATGTAAAATCTCCCGTTTGTGGATTTCGGTCAATTTCTATTTGGAATTTGGAAAAACTTTCTTCTGCAAAGTTGTAGAGAATTGAATTTCCTATAATAAGTCTCAAGATTCGAATTTTCTGATAAAAGGGCTATTTATTATGAACTATTGAAGTTTCGAAGCTCCGAAATAATTGATTTTTGTAAGTTTTAATTATTTATTTTATGAAAAACGTTTTTTAATTACTTTTTCTAGAAGGTTGGCATGTGGGAAATGTTAGGATCTGATTTCCAAAGAGGCGAGGAAAATTTATTATTAATAATATATTATATTAAATTTTACGCTTTTGTTCTAAAGCATTTTTCTATAAATAGGTGCTTAGGTTAGAATTGAAAATCACATCGTAAACTGAAGTTTTCTCTCTCTATATTATCAAGCGTATTCTTGTGAGTATTTTGAGTATACTTTGAGTATTGCTATCACGGTTTGAGTTCAAGTCATAGCCTATATCCTGTTTCAACTAGAAATCTTGTCTCTTTCGAGGTAAGGGATGTTATTTTATTCGAAAATGATATTATTTCTTCAATATCATTATGCCGAAATATTGGTTGGAAATTTTATCAAATTTAGAACTTTTTCATGTCGGGGTTACTATTCATGAGTTCTTATTCACGAGTTACTATTCATGAGTTACTATTCATGAGTTCTTATTCATGAGTTCTTATTCACGAAAGTACTTATTCACGTAAGCGTGGAGATGTTTTTTTGTGAAATTTCTATCTTTTGGTGTCGAAGTTACTATTCAAATATACGACACTATTCACGTATACGGCACTATTCACGAATACGGCATTATTCACCGAAAAATGAAATTTCTTTTTTTTGTCCAAAATATCTATTATGGATACTAGCTTTGATTGTATCCATGTTTTGATCATTCTTGAATTTTACTTCACTTTGATTACTTATGAAGTATTTTTGAACTTGGATTGTTTAAAATACGAATCCTTAATATTTGTTCTTTTGTTTCACTGGATTCGTTTCCTTTAAAATATTTTTCATCATCCTCAGTCCTAAATGATGATATTATTGAATATCTTTGGCATGTAGTGCAAAGATGAATGATTTCTTGATGAATATCTTTGGCCCGTAGTGCAAAGATGAGCAGTGTTGAGATGAACATGATTAATCGATTAATATCTTTGGCCCGTAGAAGCAAAGATGAGCAGTGTTTAGATGAACATGACCGGTGATGAATATCTTTGGCCTGTAGTGCAAAGATGAATATTTGATTCCAGATATATATTGATTGATGTTACAGGATAAAATATCGATGATGAACTTTTAAATTCATATATAGAAGATAGTAGTTTGCATTCTCTACTTAACTCTTCTAATGAATTATTATTTTTCATTGAAGATTGATTTAAAACTGGTTGTCTATTGTATTCTATTAGATTTTTCCCTGTTGAAGACTAACGATAATTTGTTGTATATTATCTTAGTCATAATATTCTTTACTGGACTAGTTGAGCTCACCCTTTTCCTTGTTGTTCCATTTTTCTTCTCAGGAGGCGAGAATGTAGCGAGTACTAGTCGGGGTATGGAATGATGGTTATAGAGAGAGTTGTTTAGTAGTCCTCACCATTTTTGTAAAATAATGTATCAATAATTATGATGGGAATTTATTTGCGTGTGGATATTGTCTAGATGGAAATATCTGTATTTAAACTCACAGTTTATATGTTATAATAATAAAGTTGTAGTTATTTCTGTACCATGTATTTGGCGACTCAGAATGGGTTGGATGGAATGGACCTATTTTGGGGGCGTCACACAACACATCACGGGCAATACTTGCAAGGATAGGGAATCTTGCACTATTAGCTTTCCACCACCCCAAAATATCGAAAGTATCAATATCTTCTTCCACATCTTCACCTAAATACTTGTCCAATTCAGATTTGTCTCCAAGTACAACTCCGGTCCGACGCCTTTTGAACTCTTCTTCGTAATTTATTTGTATTTTGGGATTCCATGAATCGAACCTTGGGATGACATTGACATGTTACTTGCACTTGATTTTCCACTTTCTTGAGTTGAATACTTTTTCTCGTACTCATTAAACAAATCTTCCATTGATCTCTCTTCACACTATCTAATCCCATCCTAGTGGCCTTATTACTTGATTGATATTCTAAATTCTATATTCATTATCAATATCAAAGTGAAGATCTATTTCCAAACCCTCCAACCGATTTTCAACTTCAATTTCACCCTTTCCATACATTCTTTCTAAACCAAATTGAACAAAACTCAACTTATCTGAGAGAATCAAGCACAACGAGAATATATAACAACATATTCATTTTTGTAACATTTCCCCAATACTTATCATATTTTATTTTCATTGCTTTAGCCATTCTTTTGTAATTCTATATCATTGCTTTCTTCCCGGTCATTCAAAATAATATAAGTGTCACATATTTCAAGAAATGCATTATTTGATGTGACATAAGATGAGCCCTGAAATTTTCACGGTGAGTATAAAATGTCTAAAAAGCCAACAAACAATTTGGCCCCTGCTCCAATCCGAGTCCGTTGGAATATTTCCCCCCCATCTCTTTTTCAAAGCCCCGATCTTTAAACCCAAATCGATCAAAAGCTTCCTTGTATTTTAAGGTCGAGCTTAACATCAAGTAAGTTGAGTTCCATCTAGTTGGACAATCTAGACTCAAGCCTTTCTTATCTTCAAGACCACAATACTCAATACTGGTCCTTAAATGACTTGACCCTAGGCGGAGATTGTTTTGCATACTTCTTCGCACGCCTAATTGTCTCAATAGATTTCTCAATCAACTTCAACCCATCATTCGCAACAAGATTAATAATGTGAGCTATACATCTCATGTGAATGAATTTACCATCTAAGACATTAGTTTTCCAGTATGTACATCTATCTCTCAAGTAAGCCGCCGCAGTATCATTTGAGCTAGCATTATCTACAGTGAGTGTCATAACTTTAGAAAGTCCCCACTCAATTAGACAAGACTCAACCATTTCCGCAATGTCCTTCCCTTATGACTTGTGATGGTTCGAAAATTCAAGATTTTCTTATGCAATTTCCGGTTTTCATCAATAAAATGAGCAAAGAACACATATAATTCAAGCGTTGATTAGAAGTCCAAGAGTCGGGTTAGAGGCAAACACGTTCACGGTGTTTTCTAAGGATTTTTTCAACTTACTCTTCTCATTCTCATACAAACGAATACAATCTCTAGCAAATGTAAACGTGAAGGCAATTGAACACAGGACATGCAACTTGCATAAGTCTTTTAAAACCCTCCTTCTCAACATGTTTGAAAGAAAGTTCATCTACAATAAGATAGTGAACTATGGTCGCTTCTAACCGCTTCTTGATCAAACCTCCAAGAAGTGAGTGTACCCTCACATGCCCTCCTCTCCCTCACCCTCTTTAATCCCCTCGCAAGTTGGGGTTGAGCTTTGTCCATGTTGATAGGATTTTTTTACAAGTTCTAAAGTAATTTCTTAAAGAAGTAGTGCCATTTGAAGATGAATCAGCAGCTAATTCTTTTTCGCAATAAGTACACTTACCTTTGATGACATTACCATCCTTATCTTTAACGGGAATGAAGTGCCCCTCAGTCCACACCTTGGATCTAGGTGCCATCCTTTTTCTTGACATTTTTACACTTTCCGAGTGTCCCGTAGTTTTTGTACTTGTCGTGGGTTCTTTTGACCCGGGCTCTATATTGGTGGGAACACTGTCGTTTGTCTCTCTCCCATGTCCAATTGGATCAAGTTCATCAAGGTTAGGCTCGTCCGTATCATCCACTATGTACAAATCATTTAAAATACTTCTTGACATCATCTACAAATGTCAAACAAATCAAATTATTATGTCAATGCCTATTAACTATCAACAATTCAACATAGGTGTAATTTTGAAACAAAAGGTATACATAAATCACCATAAATCAGTCATAATATCATAATAAATCAGTCATAATATCATAATAAAGGCTAATCATTAGATTGATATTGCTATCTACTCCATCTAATAGAAGAAGTTAATGATCAAATGATCTCACTCAGAGAGATCAATCATCATCTCTTGCGCTTTTCTTTCGTTGACCGATTTCCGATTTCATAAGCAAAAGTAAAATATAAAAATAAAAATATTACAATCCTAATAATTGCAACCAAATACGAGGAAAAGCATACACAACTATTCCAAAACCAAACTTCAAAGTAATCATAAAAGAAATGTAATTTAATAGATAGTACAACAAGTCAACAAATTGAGAAACTTACAAAATAATTGCTACCCAAACAGAGTCACAGTCACAGAGACGAGATACACAAATTTATACCCTAACAAATACACAGATAAATAGGTATCATAATACCCTACCATAAATCAGTCATAATATCATAATAAATCAGTTATAATATCATAATAAATCAGTCATAATATCATAATAATAAGGAAACAAAATAATTCGGCATTCACAAACAGAGTCACAGTCACTGTGACGCCCCCAAAATTCGGACACCCATATCTCGAATTCGCATCACGTACAACTACGAATATCTTACTAAAATCAACAACGAAAATACTAGAATAATTTACATTGATATAATATAAATATTTGCGTCCCAAGGTACCGTAACCATTACTACGACAATTCAGTGATTAACTTAAACATAACTTAATCATTCTTGAATATATCATAACAAGCATAACAATAATAATAATACTTGTAGTCTTAAGGACTAAGTTTATTCTCGTCGCTTTGCCCTTGTCCTTGTCTTGTCTTGAAGTCTGCTTACCGCTTCCGCTTTTAAGCTGTAATGTTTTAGGAAGCAAGAATGAGCAACGAGTTTGCCCAAACAAGTAATATAGCGGAGAAGAACAAGCGGTTATAGCATTTAAACCTTTCAAGGGTATAATAATAATTGGTAGTTCAAGGATATCGTGAAATATCAAGAGTATTCAATAGGTGTCGCATATAGATGAAGGATATCAACAAAATTTCAGGATTCGTTCATTTCGAGGTTCAACATGAATGAGTACTAAGCAGTCACTAAGGACTAAGAACTCTTACTAGAATTAACAGTATTACACTGTAATCCAATGTAAACGAGTACAACAGGTGATCATCCTAAAGTACCCTACGTTATGCATAACATTTAATCATACTCATGTGCGCACGTCGGTCCCCTGGCAATATATAATTTCCCCTTCAATGAGGGTTGTTCATCTCAGTAGATTTACGATAGTCCGCACCAAGTCAGTTGGTTTGGATAGCATAATAATAGTCTAGTCGAATCAAAGGCTTAGACAATTTTTATCATGCATTTAAGAACAATAATTAACAACGTCAAGGTATATAAATGATTTTCGAATAGAAACAGATATTTGCTTGAGACGACAATTCGAATGTATACAGTGTAAGAAGAAAGGAACTTGCAACACAATAATAATAGTGTTCGGATACTTGCTCAATGTAAATTTGAGTGAGGTCAGGGAACTTGCCTTTAGCGTTGATTACTACTTGTAGCGAAAATCACCTCAATGAACTATGTTTGTCCTATTTATGTAAGTATAGGTATTCATTAGCCAAACACACTTGATTTACATATATAAACAACATGTACACATAACACATTTTTCTTTCTATCTATGTATACTGCTGCACCCATTAGAACTCATAGCTGTACACTAACATGCTCATACTTTTGACCACTGCTAGTTTATTCATAATCTTTCTTCTTCATAGTTCCAAGAGTTTCATTGCTTTAAGTAGACCATAACATCTATCAATTCCACCGACCCTTTTCTACGCATGTTTGCAGGCATTAGATTTATTTTCCCGAAGTTAGTAAAATTCTCTACTTAGAACTCATTCGTGTAATAATAGTTTATAGCATTATTAATCCATCCTTATATCAAGTTATGATGTTGTCTCCGAGTCCCAGGACATCTCGCCATGTCCGAAGCCGAAGACATCCGCCGTGTCCAAGCTTCAAGACGATCTGCCATGTCCAAGATATTACGACTTGTTCAAGACAACACGCTTTGTCCGAAGACATTACGACTTGTCCAAGACAACACGCTTTTCGAAGACATCTCCGAAGTCAGCTCTTTCAGAGACTTCGGTCTACACTATTTTGACAAAGTCTAAGTTTGTTGGGTTAATTTCATTAAGACTTTACTATATGCATACAACCTAAGGGAATTTCTTAATACATGGTCTAACACGACCGAACCCATCAGCTGGTTCCTAAGTACGGTGCTGCTCCACCCTATGGAGTTCAGAAGCAGTGAACATGCTCTGTTTTGCAGAGTAGCCACAACTTGATTCCAGACAATTATTAACGTATTCATGCACGAAAGTAAACTTTCTAACACCCTATATCATGCTAATTCATCATACTTGACCAATTAATTTAGGAAAACGGAGAATCAAACAAGACTCAAGTTAAGAACGAAGTAGAAATTATACTTTCTCGAGCTTTAACCTTGATATCTCATACATAATCGATTTGGTAATGCTTAAAGAACTAAGAATTCTTTACTCGATTTCTCCAACACTCTTATCACTATAACAGACTGCCATGGTGGCTTGTATTTAAAGAGAAAAGCATAGACTAGACACTTGCTTCACCCAATGTTGGGATTCATGGTGCAATAGAAATGAACAATGGTTACTTAAGGAGTTGTTTAACCACTCCATACCAAACCACTTAGCTAGCCCCTGCATGCCTAGGATTAGCGAAACTTGAAAGTTCAACGTAAAGAGAGTTTATAGCTATTGTTCCTTGTACTTGGTGACCCTTAATTTGGGACAAGAGAATAGATCTCGAGACATGACAGGCGAGGGCTAGTTGGTGAGCCCATTGCCCCCACGCCACATTTTATTAAACCAACACCTTGTACCATCAGTTGACTATTATGTTGGGTTCCGAATTGGATTTTAAATAACCCAAGTTTATTGGGCTAACTCAAAAGTCCATCAATTAATTTATTGGGCTAGACTCCCAATTATTATTTGGATTATAAACATGCAAATACTTAATTATTATGGCAGCAAATTAATTAATTTAATTCAATTGAGTTACTCACCTCATGCCATGTAATAAATAATCACAGGCTCTATTTATAAATATTAATATTAAATCATAAAATTTACGAGTATTACAGTCACTGAGACGAGATACACAGATTTATACCCTAACAAAGACGACAGTCAAAGAAGGCGAGGCAGAGACAACAATCAGAGACGGCGGCGAAGCAGAGACAGACAGTCAGTGAGGGTCGAGATCGAGACGCGAGACGACTCACGACAGTCAGACATCAGTGAGGGTCCGTCGAGACGAGACTCGAGAGGGTCGAGACGAGACTTGATCGAGAGTGACTGAGTGAGGAATCGAGAATGAAAGTCTTTGAGATCTTAGATCTGGGCGAGAATGACTGGTTAAGGGCTTAGGGCAATCGAGAATGACTGGTTAGGGCAAAATGGGATTGGGGATTTGGGAGAAAACTCAGAAAACAAAATGGGGGAGGGAATACTGATGTCTGATGCATGTCGAATAAAAGTAAAAAGTTATCACAAGTTAATAGATAATAATATAATTAATAATTATTTTTTTTAAATATTACAATTCGGTTATTCGGATACCGAATAATACATTTTTTTTGAAGGCTAATAGAATCTTGAATAATAATTAGGATATAATAGAAATTCCAAAAAAAATCGGCTGAAATAATTCGGTTAAAATGGTTCGGTTCGATTCGGTTCGGTAGTTCGGTTTTATCCATTTTTTGCTCACTCCTAATGATATGTAAATATATTCTTACAATATATCTTAAAATTCATTCCCCACACACTATAAAAGTACATAAATCGTGAGTTGTGGGCTACACCCAAAAAAAATAAAAATTCAGCTCTGGAGGCGAGCTTTTAGTAAAAAAAAAAATTAAGAAACGGATGCCTTATAGAGAAATTTTAAATAAATATTTAACGGCACTTTTAATATTTTAGTTATTACCAGTATTCTAAAAATATTCGAATTAAAATATCACTTTCAAATTAAGTTCCGAATTTAGTAGATACCGCCAAAGGAAGTGCCAATATAAGTTAAAGGGCAATGAAGCTGACAAGGATTCTCCTCTCATTTTCTGGCCAAGTAACCAACTAGTTATTAGTAGGGACAGGAAGTGAAACTAAGGTTATAAAATGAACGGGATAAATCAATTTTTGATATTTGTACTGGGATATGATTTACAATTTGGTACCCGAAGTGAAAAAAGTTACAAACTGGTGATTGTACTCGAAAAATATTACACTCCGTTAAACATTAGGGACACAACTTACAATTTAGTACCCCGAAGTGAAAAAAGTTACAAACTAGTGATTGTACTCGAAAAATGTTACACTCTGTTATACAGTAGAGTTTTATGTTTATTCTGTTTAAAAATTATGGTTCTTTTCTTCTGTTCTTCTTCTTCTTCTCTCATTCTTCTTCTTTCGATTCTCCATTGATTACTAGTTTCCATATATTTATTAAAGGGGTTTTAGTGTTTAATTGAAAGGATGAGCTCGTCTTGAAGTGAAATCGTAAATGAAATCGGAGAAGAAGATTGTAGTTCATCCAACAAAAATAAATGGATTACACCAGAGTTCCCAAGTCGGTGCCACTGTGGAGCAATGGTGCGAATGTGGGAGGCAAGAAAAGATGGAACAAAATATCGAGGACTTCTCCACGTCGACTTCGCTTCTCTCTCTGTATGTTTGTCTCTCCCGTTGGATTAATTTTAACGATTATTTAAAAATTGGAAAGTACAAGCACCATATTTCAAAAAACTTTTAGTACAATCACCTGTTTGTAACTTTTTTCACTTCGGGTACCAAATTATAAATCTTGTCCCTAATGTTTAACGAAGTGTAACATTTTTCAAGTACAATCACCAATTTGTAACTTTTTTCACTTCGGGTACCAAATTTCAAGTCGTGTCCCAGTGCAGGTACCAAAAGTTGATTTATCCCTAAAATGAACAAACAGTTCGAGCTCAATTCGTACTCGCTCGATTAAAATTTTTATTGGAGCTTGACTCGAAATATAAATGATTCAAATATGAGTAAATTTTAAAGTTCGATAAATTACTCGAACCTCCTCAAATTGCATTATACTCGAATTATATTCATTCGAAAAGTTCAAACTGCTCGGGCTCGATTCGAAATCGTGCTCGACTCATAGATAAACGAGCCTCAATCAAACCTTATTTTATACTCGATAAATTTTATGAACCAAATCTGAACAATTCAATAGTACTTGGCTCGACTCGGTTCATTTATACTCTACACTAAACCACTAAACCTAATAAAAGTAAAATATTATAAATTATAAATTTCAAACTTAATTGGAGAAACGTATAAATTGTTAAAGGGAGGAAAAGAAAAGGTATGCTCAGTTTTTTCGAGATAAAATTTGAAAGAATGATATAAGATGGGAGAAATTAAACATCATATTAAAATATATATTGCTTAAAGAAAGAAGAAGTTTGTCATATTTCTAAAATAATGATTTGTTTATTTATTTTAATTGAAATAATACTACGATTCTTGTGCTACATTAAATTTTCCTTAAAATAAATAATGGAGCCTTACTTGGCATACAAATTAATTCCATTATGCAAACAATATTATTAGTGACTCGAAATCGCTATCATTTTTGGGTGCCTCCTAGTGGATCTTATATATATATATATATATATATATATATATATATATATATATATATATATATTAGTGCTGCTTCCACAGAGCTTTAATTGCAGATAACAATACAAAATATTCATTATTAGGTTGTAGAAAGAAGCCAAACCAAAGGGAAAAGATAAGCACGTTGTCAAGGTTAGTAGAAAATTATAAGATATGATAATTATTAGTTTTTAAAATAAAATTGAGATAGATTTATTTAATTTTTGTTAAAACAATTATGAATATTAAAAGCAATCTAAAAGTATTACTATTTATAAATAAAAATTATTTAAAAATTAAGAAAGGATCAGACATAATCACAAATTTTTGTTCTAAGAAGGACGCATAGGTTTCTTAATAAAAAAGGCATCAATAATTTATCAAGATAAACACAAATTCTTGCTCACACATCATCACAACTATATATATATATATATATATATATATATATATGCATAGACAGATTAATTGTAGAATTGTAGTAGTAAAATTATACGTTTTGTAACTTGACTTGGACAATCTGATAATCTCTTTCCATGACTCAAGATTCCAATATATACATTTATATTTATATTATGTAGGGTTATTGGCGCAACCCATAACCAAGATTTGCTAGAGTTTAAGAAAAATTTCTTACCACCTAACTATTCTTTATATATATAAGGGAATATAGAGGTACACAGCCGTGTAACTTTTAAAGTTACACGATCTACGATCGTAGAGTGATCACTCCACGATTTGTGAATTCACTCTACGATCGTGGACTACTCTACGATCGTAGAGTGAATTCACTCTCTTATCTATCGTAGAGTGAAATCACTCTACGATCGTAGTAAGAGTGTAGAATTTTAAAAGTTTACACTATTTGATACCTCCATTTTTACCATATATATATATATAGTTGCCTTCCAAATTGTTATCTTAGTCTAATGGCTAAGAAACCATTATATTCCAATTCGATTCCCTTAACAAAAAATCAAAATTAAAGTTAAAATTTTCTTAATTTATCCCCTTAATTTATCCTAATAATATGAAATGTTAAAATGTAGGCCTAAAACACGCATGCTTCCCAACACAAATCAAATAAGAAAGTAAGATGTGATGCTCAGCTCTCCCATCCCATCCCATTTATTACAAGATTCTTCCATTCAGCACCAAAACATAATTGATTCCACTTATTAATTCAACTAGTCACCAGTCATGATATATATTATTCCCCACGGCTTCGTAACAAAACAAGTATCCTAATGTTAATACTTGATAGGTTTTAGATTCTCACCAAACAATAAGTGAGAAATCATCTGAATCACCACCCAATACCCATCATCATATATTGTATTCTTAACCATAAAATATTACTCCCTTCCCTACCAACCTTACACACGTCCAAAATTTTTTTTAAAATTTAATAACAGTGTGTACTCCTAAATATGAGCTAAACTGTTTACCCAATCATTCATCTTAGTATGGTTGATTAACTTTCAAAAATATACTCTTATCCGTTTAACAAAAACAGTACACACACACACACACACATATATATATATATATATATATATATATATATATTTAGAGATAAACATGGAAAAAAATCATATCTTTAAAAAAAATAAAGTTAAAAATTGTGCAAATAGGACTCTTTTTGACTTTTGTGTAACGGGGGAAAGTATTATAATTAAGTATTAATTAGCTCATCACTTGATGTATGTATATACACCATCAAATTAGCTCAATTTGAATCCGACAGTTGTGCACATCAATTCAGCAATCCATGAAAACGGAAGATTCTTTCCTAGGCCACATCAGCCAGCAGATTCATTGATTCACATTTCTTTTCCCAACTGAGTGGGTCCATTCCATTCCATTCCATTCCATTACCTTCAACAAGACGGTTCTATAAAAGCCAAACAAAGCTCTAAGCATTTTCCCTATATATTCCCTCTCTCACTCGGGCAAAGTAGCCTACTTGCTTCGAATTTCTAGACTTTCAGTCAAAGAAATTGCAGAGGCCAAGTAAAGATTACCATAATGAAGCTCAGACATGTTTCAATGCTTACATTACTGATATGCTACTACTATGCATATGCTGTTGCACAAGATAAACGCAGCTCGAAGAAGACTTACATAGTCCACATGGACAAGTCCTCCATGCCCTTGAGTTTTGATGATCACCACCAGTGGTACGACTCGTCCATTAAATCAGTATCAAACTCTGCTAACATGATTTATACATACAACAACGTTATTCATGGATTCTCCACAAGGCTGACCAGTAAGGAAGCTGAGTCACTCAAAGGGCAGCCGGGAATCCTATTAGTCCAAGAAGAAATGATATACCGGCTTCACACAACTCGGACGCCAGAATTTCTAGGACTCGACACAAGTCAAGCAGTCTATCCTGAGTCGAGCGCAGTGAGTGACGTCATTGTCGGATTGCTAGACACAGGTGTCTGGCCTGAAAGTAAAAGTTTCGATGACACTGGATTTGGTCCAGTTCCCAGTAGCTGGAAAGGTGAGTGTGAGGTAGCCAAGAGCTTTAACTCATCAAGCTGCAACCGGAAACTCATTGGGGCAAGATCCTTTTCAAAAGGGTATGAAGCAGCTTACGGCCCAATAGACGAAACAGTGGAATCGAACTCGCCAAGAGATGATGATGGCCATGGAACACACACCTCAACTACAGTAGCAGGTTCAGCTGTAACTAAAGCTAGCCTCTTTGGTTATGCTGAGGGGACAGCACGCGGGATGGCAGCACATGCCAGAGTGGCTGCGTACAAAGTGTGTTGGGTTGGTGGATGTTTTAGCAGCGACATAGTAGCTGCAATGGAGAAGGCCATTGATGATGGTGTTAATGTACTATCATTATCACTAGGTGGTTCAGTTAATGACTACTACCGAGACACTATAGCAGTTGGAGCATTCACGGCAATGTACCATGGAATCTTTGTATCATGCTCAGCAGGGAATGGTGGGCCCACTTCCGAGAGTTTGTCCAATGTAGCACCATGGATAACTACTGTTGGTGCAGGAACTCTAGACCGTGAATTTCCAGCCTACGCTATCCTAGGGAATGGGAAGAACTTTTCTGGTGTATCACTTTACAGTGGAAAATCGTTATCTGATTCCTTAGTTCCACTGGTGTATGCTGATAAAGCCAGTAACATGACAAGTGGCAGTGCATGCATAGCTGGTAGTTTAGTTCCCAAAAAAGTTGCAGGGAAAATTGTGGTATGTGATCGAGGGATGGGCTCCAGGGTTCAAAAGGGTGAGGTGGTAAAAGATGCTGGTGGTATAGGGATGATTCTAACGAACACAGGTGCTTACGGGGAAGAGCTGGTGGCTGATGCTCATCTCATTCCTTCAGCAGCTGTGGGTCAAACAGCCGGTGATGCAATAAAGAAGTATATATCTTCGGATTCTAATCCAATGGCCACAATTGCATCTGGAGGAACCCACTTGGGCATCCAACCATCACCGGTTGTGGCAGCATTCAGTTCAAGAGGTCCAAACCCAATCACACCAGAAATACTTAAACCTGATATCATAGCACCAGGTGTTAACATTATAGCTGGTTGGACAGGTAAAGTCGGACCAAGTGGGTTACCGGATGATTCCAGGCATGTGGAATTCAATATAATATCAGGAACATCAATGTCATGTCCACATCTAAGCGGGTTAGCAGCGCTAGTCAAGTCAGCCCACCCTGAATGGAGCCCTGCAGCTATAAGATCAGCACTTATGACAACAGCCTACACCACATACAAGAATGGAGAAACCATACAAGATATTGCAACTGGAATGCCATCAACGCCTTTTGATTATGGTGCTGGACATGTCACCCCAGTAGCAGCTTTTGATCCAGGGCTTGTCTATAATGCGACTGTTGAGGACTACCTAGACTTCCTTTGTGCCCTAAATTACAGCTCAAATCTCATCAAAACTGTTACAAAACAAGATTTTACATGCAAGTTGGATAAGAAATACAGTGTGGGAGATCTTAATTACCCCTCTTTTGCTGTTCATTTGCAGACAGCCTCGGGCAAAAGTGGTAGCAACAGTGCACCTACTATAGTTAAGTATACTAGGACTCTGACTAATGTGGGCACTCCAGCAGCATACAAGGTTTCAGTGTCTTCAGAAACACAGTATGTGAAGATAGTGGTTGAGCCAGAAACACTAGTTTTCAGCAAATCAAATGAGAAGAAGAACTACACTGTGACATTCAGCGCTACTTCCATGCCATCTGGCACAACCAGCTTTGCACGTCTAGAATGGTCAGGTGGAAAATACACCATCGGTAGTCCAATTGCTTTCAGCTGGACATGATCAGACAATTAAGTAGTATACTTTAGATCAAGCACCGTAAATCAGCTGAATAGTCCATAGGGTTCATCTCGTTATATAATTGCTTCATGTGCAATATTATATCCTAGAGGCATATCATTCTGGTAACCATGCAAGGAGATCTGAATGTAGATTAAACACTGTAAAATAAAGGAGGAAAAAAGAAAGGAGGGTTGATTGTACAGTGATATTTAACAAGAAGCTTCTATAACTATCTAAACTGAATCAAGATTGTCATTAGCAGAGTTTAGTATATTATGGTATTTGGATGATATTCAACAAGAAACTTGGGATAAAGGACCTTTAAGGTGCATATCTAAAATATAAGGGAGAGCAGGCCTTTGATCTCTCTTTAATCTCCTCAGCTCCCAATGCCACTAAACCTCATACTTCCTTTTTCCTCTCACACATTTGGCTCCTTCTCTCCCCCACGGCCCTCTCTCCTCTATCTCTCCACCCAAACCATGTTCCATCCAATAATTGTTGCTTGGATTTATCCTGATATTTAGAGTTACCAAATATAAGAGGGAGAAAGAGGAACAAGCTAAAAAGTTCAAAAAAACTTACAGACGAATGAAGCCTTCAGCAGAGAACTTCTTAAATTCAAAATTCTCTCCTCCTCATCCCAGTCTTATCACACCTCTCTCCTTCAAGAATATCTATATTTCTGCACTCTTCACCCGTTTCTACCACTCCCTTTTTCCTGTCATGCCAGTGTCTCCCATTATTCTCAAGATTCAAGGTCATGATTTTCTAAGTTTTGTTAACTTCTAAGGACATGAGACTTCTATGGACATGATTTTTTAAGTGTCATGATGATATTACTGAATTGCTATATATTATCAGATATTTATTAGAGTACCGATTTGAGGTTGCTTGGTTTCTCTCCTTTTTCATTTGTTTCTTTTTCTAATAAGAGATTGTTAGCTTACATTTTACAGGGTTGGTGAATTCATGGATCGGAAAGTAATGCTTTTGATAATGATGTAAAAACTTATAATAGAGGCAAGGGATTGTATTTTTCTTCGACGTCTTTGTGTTTATAATACTTCTTTAATAAGAGTAATACTTAATTGTGTATTTATCAATCTATTGTAGGAAAATTCAAATACAAGGCTAAATTTTGTATCAAAAAAATAATTACAAAAAATTACAAAATCAAAAAATTACTTATTAAAAAATACTTATAAAAAAAGTAATTACAAAATCAAAAAATTAAATAGATTCTTTTTCTTTATCAAATAGAACAAATGTTAACAAGTTTGTTTTACAACAATTTTTCGTTTTAAAATTTATGTTTTAATGTAGATTACAGAAATTTTAATATTTTAATAAATATTTGTTATTTTTAACATTTATCGCACAAGTTCATAATTTAATTAATCGAGGAGGATCTAAAAAATGATAAAAGAGAATCTGATCAAGGAATGACTCAAGGTAAAAAACGCATGGGTTTCAGGTTCAGGTCGGAAAAACATGCGGGTTGACCTGAAACCCGCGTGTTTTTGTCTTGGTCCGCTCCTTGATCCGTTCTTTTGGTCCGCTTTAGATCCTCCCCGTTTAAATTAATTACATCAAGTTAAATGAAAATGATAATATACATATTTATATTTAGTGGATATATAAATAAAAATGATAAAAATTTGGGAAAACATTTGACTAACGAAAATTGACCAAAAATAGAGGAGGACCACTTTTGCACAACTAAAACATATTTGAGGAACAACTGTGCCAAAAAAAAAATATAAGGAATATTTCAGCAAAAACATAACAAATAAAAGAGTCAGATTTACTAATTTGTAAAGGATTGAGGACGTTCCACGGCGCGCCGGCTTCGAGAAGGCTCTTCACCACCTGAGCATGTGGCGTGCATCAGAGGAGTCAGGGCTTCGCCATCAAAGTACGATACAGCAGCTCCGAAGTTTATTAGGGCCTTCAATTTCATGGTGTCGCCATTTCTAGCCGCCTCGTAAAGTAGCTTCTCGTCCGCCATGGCTGCGCTTCCTTCAGAGTTGAAACAGTACAAGCATATTATAGGCCTCTGATTATAGAAAATTAAAGTTTTATGCACTTCATTAAGGGTCCTTTCAATTAGATTTTGACCCAATTTATAGGTACACGGGTCGGGTTTTACCTGCTAGAGGTTGAAGATATTTTTGGGACTTTATAATACTGTTTTTCAAATATTAGAAATATAATTTGATTTTTGAGATCAAATTAACACATTAAAATTCAAAATTGATAAAGACTTGTAAAAGTTTATAGTAAACTAATTATATGATTTAGTTCTTATGTCTAAATTACTCTCATTTGATAAATAACTAAATATCTAGTTGTTCAACTTTATTGATTAGTAGTGTTACTCAATTGAAGACAATTTTTATTTATTTAATTATTATGATAGTAATAATATTAATAATTATTATAAAATAGTTAGGAAATAATTGAGAAAAATTATTTACATAAAAATTAGGATTTAAGGTTTTCTCCCATCAGCAAAAAAAAATTTATTTTAAAATTTCTATTATCATATCATATTACTAAATTAAAATTTTATCAAATAAATTATACTTAAAATGTGTAAACTTTATATATAAGACTTTAAAAATTCAATACATAGCAGGGATTCAATAATCATTCCTAACTATCCCAAATTATTACTCCACGTCATCATCTATGGACTTTAATATTCCTCCACAACACTTGCTTTTTATTAATTAATTTCAACAATAAAATTGAAGCAATTTTCTGAACATGGAAAGCAATAAATAATGGGGTATTTATTTATTTATTTATTTATTTCAAGCTGTGTATATTGTACCCTTTGTCTGGGTGCTGTTTTTCCAACTCTAAAATTAATGGTCACACACATGGGTGCTGGTCCAGCTTTACCTTGTTAAAAAAATTAATGTGATTAATTTATTATTCACGTATAATTAAGAGTTCTTGTGCAAATATAAAACATGCATATTGGTAAGAACATCAATTCCTAACTATAGTGATATTTGGTGCTAATATACACTGGCCATAAGTTCAAAATTGCATATCCAATTATAAGTGCATACATACAATCATACATAAAAAAAAACCCCTATTTAAGAATACTCTATATAAGAATAACCTCTATAATATTATAAAAAAATTTAGTCCCAATTTGGTAGGTTATAAATAAGAATAACCTCTAAATTGTAATATGTTATATACTTTTTAAAGTTAAAGATATTAAAGCTATACCTCTATATATTAATAATTTCATATATATATATATATATATATATATATATATAGAGAGAGAGAGAGAGATAATATTAATTTTAAAAGTCTACATTTTCTATAAAAGACTACATTTCCTATAAAGAACTACATTTTTCTATAAAAGACTACATTTCCTATAAAAGACCACATTTTTCTACAAAAGACTAATTTGCATAAATATTTTTTGAATAATAATTATTATGGAGTTCTTATTGATATTTTTGTTAAATTGGATATTTTTGGGTGTTCGAAAAATATTTTGTACCAATGCCTCTATTTAGTAATAACCTCTCAATTAGAATACAAATAGTTTGTTCTCAAGTCTATTCTTAAATAGAGGTTTTACTGTTTTATGAAACCACATACAAATTCATTGTAATACAAACCTTTCATGCATATATATTAAGATGTGGAACTATCAATTTATGGTATAAGAATAACAACATATAACTTGTTACAACATATAGCTAATTATTAGTATTTCTCAAAATTCATAAACTTTTTTATTTTATGAAATTGCATGCTTTATTATGAACAAAGAACAATAAAGATTTATAATTAAAGTTGATCTCAATTCCTATGTCCTTTTTTCTGTGAAAAAAATATATATATATTTTTTAATTCCGACGAAATATTCTCGGAAATAAGTTAATTTCGTCGGTATTAGTTTATTTCCGAGGAAATATTCTGTCGAAAATTTGGTCGTATATAAAGGCGTCGGAGTTAATATCCGTCGAAACTTTCATTGAAGATAAATATTCTCAACTGAAATATATTCGACTGAATATCGATCGGAAATCAAATATGTTCGATGAAAAGCTTTCGACTGAATTAATTCGTCAAATATAAATTCATGGTAATTCCGACGGAACTGTCCCTCGTAAATAATCTAATTCTGACGAAAAATATATATTTTTTAAAAACTATTAAACGCTACTTTCGACGAAGTTTCGTCGAATATACCTTGTTTCGTCAAAAATAATCTTTTTTTAATAGTTATTTTAAAATTACAATTTCTAAATTTTTAAACCTATTGTTACATGTAACCTGCTTTATCCCAACACAGACAATAATATATTTCACATTCAACATAACGCTAAAAACATGTTTTATCTCATCATTAACAACATAACTCGATCATCAACAATTACAAATATAAGCTAATGTTCTATAAATTAAGCTAACAATTACAAATGATCTACTAACTCATCAACAATTTCCAATATTAACTAATGTTCCATAAATTATGCAATATAATTTACAAAACTCGTACAGACTCAACTAGACTACAATATGTATAAATGATCTACAATTTAATGAATAAAATGAACACAAATGAACTATAAACTAGTAGAGGAGGGTTATCATCGGGCGAGGGTGGACGACGATGTTACTCTGGTGTATAAAAATCAGTATCGTCGTCCCCCCCCGGTCACCATCATCATCGATTGCCATTGTCATCACCAGTCCGCTTGCCATCGCCACCCTATTGATAGAATTAAAAATAAAATTCATTAGTCCGTATATATGTGAGAATTAAAGAGAGAATGTTAAATGAAAATAACATAACATGCAGAATACCTGAGTAGGCGGGGGCTGACGAAAAATTCTGCTCTAGGAGGGTAACCACCATCTGGAACATCCTACCGCTCAACGTATCGAACTGCTCCTGCGATAATCCCGTACTCTCTGTTGTGGCCCCTGCTAGAACCTCCTGAGCGAGCTGGTGAAGACGAGAACTGCTAGACAATTGTTGACAAAGAAAAACTGGATCGATATGGTACCTATCTGACACCGCCGCTATCACCCTCTGGAATAACTCATCGTCCAAGTCAGTGCATGTATGAGATGGTCCAATAGGTGCTCTCGAACGCTGGCGCTGGCTAGCACCTACGAAAATATATATAACATTACTAATAATAATTTATATTATGTGATAAATTATGATAATTTCGTGAAGCATAAACAAATATTATTACCTCCAAGTAGTGTATATACGGGTATTCGCGGCAGACCCAACACTTGATACCTGTCGGTACTGCTAGTAGGGGGATCCTGAGATGCGATCCATAGTCTCAGCTCCTCATCCCGAGATAATATAATCTCGAGAGGGGAGATGGTGGAATATAACGGCTCAGAACCCCCTAGCAGCCTCCAACTCAGCTATACGCTAGTCCCGAAACTTCTGAAATCGGTTCTGTAATTTATTTTATATACATGAGTTAATTACATCATTTTATTAATGAGTGAATATTAATAAATACTAAAAAGTAAGATTAGTTTTATCCGTATAATATAACTAATGTTGTCTGAGACAAAGCACGCTCATCCTTAGGCGTGTGGGCTCTATCCTAGAATTCTAAAATGGTCGAAGTTGTGACACCCCCAAATCTAGGTACTTCATTCCCACAAGATTTGGTGCTCACTATCCAAAACAATTACATCTAACTACCCATAATCAAGGATAAAGACATAACTTAAATAACGTAAACAATAATCCTCCCCATTAAAGGGTTACATCAACTTAAAACAAACCCCGGATAATCTAACCTTAAATTTTTATATAAGTCTGCGGAATACATCATATAATTAAATAAGTCTCGTAACATAGATTCTATTAAGTAAAAACAAAAAAGTCTTCATTATTTGGACATCTTGCCATTGTCCTTGCTAGAAGACGGCTCGTCAACTTTCTCAACTTTAGCTGCACTGTTAAATGCAAGAGTGAGCAAGCAATTGCTCACAGATATAATGATGGCAATAGGAATAACACATAAGAGTAAGCAAAAAATACTAAAATAATAAAGAACTCGCTCTTTGAATCAAGATTAGGAAAAAAGTTCAAGATTAATATCTGATGGTCTTAAGACCATGAACTATGTTCGAGGTTAGTAAGTATTTCTACTTCAACCTTCAACAGTCGTTAGACTATATGGACCCTTCCTTTCGTACTTAGGGGGATTAGCCCTTCGTACCATGTATTGTTCACAAACATCTAAACGCTAATACGTACATTATCCCTTATATTAGGGTTGTTCATCTCAGTTTAACTTAGGATTTCCTTACTAAAGAAAATTTAGTTTGGATTAACTTTAACAATGGTTCTAGGATTTTAGAACATTTATCAACTATGGACTAGTCATTTCAATAAAGGTTCACTAGCCATTCGAAGTTCGATACAACAATTAGGTATTGATTAACAACGATTAAACTCAAGAATGAAGTCATATCAATTTATAGTTGAACAAAACATTGTATATCCAATAGTCTATCTTCAAAGGAATAATGAACATTTCAAGCTTTGAATTAATAAGAAACAATGATTAGAAACTTGCTCTATATGAATAAACAACTTGAGCCATCTTAATCAATCAATATCAAGTTCAAGATTGAGAAATTTGCTTAGCGAAAAGTAAGATTTAGATACTTGCATAACAATAACAAACAAGATAAGATAAAGATCTTGCTTTACATAAGGAAATAAGGTTTAGGAACTTGCCTCGTGCGTAAGCTACACAATTATAACAAACGTTCGCCAAATACCCTACATATACCATTGAAATTGCAATACCGATTAGTTAAACTAACATTAACCCTATAGGTTTAATTCTCATTCAATTTAATCTCGTTATCTTATCTTATATTCCAATCACTGACGCCATTTACAGGTCTGAAATCAAAAATCTAGTAAGGCATCATCACGCTTAAATAACATCTCAAGACTTAATCAAATAACAAGTTAAAGTTTTCTAAGTCATTATCTTTTCAATCGAAAATCATCAAATACATGTTTACAATTTGTTATGGAACTTCATTACATGTTTAACACATTATCATGAACCTTAGACTAGGTTAGGCCAATACGTCATGGACTGAAACTAAAAAAAAAAAATTGTTTATGTTCAGGGGAGAGCGCAGCTGCGCTACCCCAAGCCTTGGAACCCGGTATAACTACTACTTGGTTCTCAATACTCAGAATCAAGCCAAGAAGATAAATGCGCTGGTTCGCCTTTTTATACGTAAACTGCAGATCGCATACCTACCTTCTGAGTTCATTCCCAAGCAACCCAATTTTTCCCTAATAAAGCTGAAATTCACAAACCCAGAAGCTATAAACTAACTAACAACACCACTAAGCATGCATATCATGATTCTAATAATATAAACATCATACACAATCAACTTTTAAGGATTAAAATCATGTTTTTACTAGTTTTCTTCATTTTCCAACATGTTTAGCGAATTCAATCACCAAATCTTTGTTTCTTAACAAAATTAAACCATTTCAATTACATTCTTTTCGTAATTCAACATACTAACATATTCTGAAATCAATTTAAAGATTACAATAAGAATTGAACGTCAATTTTGGTCTCAAATAAGCCATTTTCACTATAAACTTAAATTTTCTTCTTCAAACAAAATTCCATGAATTTGATCACTAAAAATTGTTTATAGATGATAACTATCAGATTTTACAAGATTATACATACATATAATCAACATTTTAAACAACAATCCAACAAAAATCCAAATCACAGAGAATAAACATTGAAAAACCAAGACTTGGAATTAGGAATATATTATTACCCTTAATCCTTTGTTTATACTAGCAAAGATGATGATTACAAGGTTTTGACAAAACCTTCTTCTTCCTCTTGACTCCCAATTCTCACAGAACTCTCAATTTTCTATCTAGCTCTCTCAATCTTCTCTGTATTTCCCTCTAAGTCTTGAAACAAAAGTACGCATATTATAAAAACAACTAAAACCCAATACGCGTAATATAAACTGATAAAACGCGGGTTATCAGTTTTATCAAGCAAAGGTCATCAACTGTTATATTAACCAAAAACCACAAGGCCATGTTTGGTTGGCTTACAATATCCTCATCTTTAATTTATTTTTATAATTCCCTTATATTATAGTTAACTTATCACACCCTTAGTTAATTTAACTAAATCAAAAATCAAATTAACATTTGCCTTATAATTATTATTTCCATTATAAATTATAATAGTACTTAACAAATTATTACATCTCTAATCTAATTATTAAATTAAATTAGAACATCACCACTACACACCATTAAAATTTTTAAACAATTTATTTAATTTAATTATCTCATTAAATCAAAACTTCACACCATAAAATTATTGTACATTAATTTAATTATAGTAACACACTTTAACTAAATTAATGCATAATAATTCCATCAAATATTTCTTTATCTCAATAAATAAATCAATTAAAATATTTATTTAACCCAATAAATATTTTTAAATTACATATAAAGTTCTCATTCGTTACAGGAGCTCGGCCCAAGGTCCTCCCCAAGACCTAATAAATACATTCATAAAACAATTATCAAGTATTCGCGTGAGAATTTGATAACTAAATAACGAAATACATTACATTTACCAACTTCGCCTCCTCGAAAGACTACGAGCGAGTCGTATGTACTATGCAAAGCTGACCACGATTTTTCTTTGCTTGCTCAGACTTCTTCTTGAAGTCATCAGCATCCCAGTGCACACGCATAGCGTGCCATGCTAAATCAGAGATTATACTGGGCTAGTGATCTCTGATGGTGGTCCCGGGCTGGTCATCAACTACCCGAACTGCCCTTCATCGCATCTCATACAACCAGCCTGAGTAATTCATAGCAACATGTACAATAATCACATCTTCGCTGGCTGCCTGAGAGATGCCCCCGTCATATCTATAATAAGTTTATAACAAAAGTTTAAAAGTTCTGAACAATTAATTTCTTAGGCAACAACTATGTACTAATATATAAATAACTAATATAAACTTATTAATATATAATATGTACTATGCACTCGATCGGATGGTGCGTCAGACAGATAGCGTGTAAGATGTGTTTAGCGACCGGGTCTAATATAATATAGTAAAAATATAACAATATGTGTTACATTAATTGTGTCATGCAATAAATTATATAGCTTTAAAAGTGTTACTACAACGATGAATTACCACTTACTGTCCAGACTCAAAATCCACCAGGACTATAAGTGGATCTACTGGCGACAGACAAAAGATATCGAGGTTAGTCCCTCGGTGTGACAACCCCCAAAATAGGTCCACACGACCCATTCTGAGTCTTTAGATATCACACTACAGAAATCAAATACAAACTTCATTTATACAACTGTTGAACTGTCGTGTAGAGTACGACAACACATAAGCTGTGAGTTTTAATACAAATATATGTAACTCTTATAGTGTCTCGACCACAACACCTTATAATGGTACTTTACATAAAAGTAAAATCAATAATTGTTTTAGAAATTAAAATATTTGGAAAATGCTCAAGGAAACCTTCGTACATGGGAGGCCATACATCTAAGTTATGATAGATATCATATGACTCGAGAATTATCCTTGGATGACCCAATCGACCCCAAAGAAAACGAGAAGATTACTATCATGTTCTTTTCAATGGCGAATCTTCTCTTGACATATAATTATCTCCATTGTCTTCAATTGAGAATTATATTTCAACCAAACTCCAAGATTATATAGGTAGTGCTCATAGATATAATCAGCAGGTGCATGTGCACAACCATGTCTTATGATAACACGAAGTCTTCTGTCATTAGACAACTTGTATGATAGTGGCAAAACACCCTTCTAAAGTTGGGTTCACCTCACCCTATTCGGTTCACCAAAATCAACGGCTAAAATGATGTATAAAATACGACACACTTATCTAAAATTCTCAATAAAATTATTTTCATCTTTGTTTTGGGGAAACCTCAGCGACTATAGACCATCGTTCTATTCCTGTTACCCTCTCTCAACTAACTACACTCTTATTACCTGAAAGGAATTGTGAAGCAAAAGGGTGAGCACAATTAGCCCAGTAAAGAATATCATGACTAAAGATAATTAAATTATCAATAACCTTCGTCAGTAATAAATCAGAGATTTAGAACATATGGTAGATAATAAAACTTTTCAACCATAGTGGCAGCGGAACGAACAATCCATTAGAAGAGTCAAATATGTGACGCCCCCAAAAAAGGTATACATCACCCATCTTGAGTCGCCAGATACATGGTACAAAATTCAAATACAACTTAATAATACAACTGTCGTGTATAATACGACAAAACATAAATTGTGAGTTTGAATACAAATATTGTCTACTAGAGAGTATACAAACTCAAAAGGAGTCCTCATTATAATTATTATCATACTATTTCACAGAATAGTGAGGACTACTAATTCACCATCTAGGACCATCACTACTCATTTCCCCATTAGTCCCACCACGTTCTCATTTCCTGAAGAGAACAGTGAAAGAAAGGGTGAGGTCAACTAGCTCAGTAAGAAATATTATGACTAAGATAATGCAGAATAATTTATCGTTAGCCTTCAGTAGTGTTAAACTGATAAAATATAATAAACATCAAGTTTAACTGCAGCGGAACAAACAATCCATTAGAAGAGTCAAGTAGGGAATAAAATCTACTATCTTCTATGATTTAAAAGGTTTTTCGTCATATTTATCGTTGGGACTCAGCTTAATAAATAATCCACATCATCGAATCACCCCTGCACTACGGCCAAGGATATTCTTTAGTATCACGACCACGAATTATCCATGCACTACGGCTAAAGATAATCATGTTTTCATCAACGGTCCTGATCATGTCATAAAATAATTCATCTTTGCACTACGGCTAAAGAGAATCCATAGCCATAATCATACCAAAAACTGTCCATCAATGCACTACGGGCCAATGAGGACTTTTTCCACATCATTTGTAATATTACGGTTATGATTATACCGAATAATCCCTGGTCATAATCATACCAAGTCCATCTATGCACTACAGGCCACAGATGACTTTCAACAAAATATAAACATGAAGATGATGACAATGATATAAGAATTCAATAAAACAAGTTCAAGAATTAATTTATCTAGGGCCGATAATGTCCAAATTGTCGACATGATCATTGCTTTGTAGAGTAAAATTCAAGAATGCTCGGAAGAATATTTCCATGAAAGATCTTTGGATGAGCCGCAAATATCAAGGATATTCCACTAATTTCATGGAGTATAGAAGTCAAAGTTTTAACCAACCGAGTATAATAAAGAATGGAATAACAAAAGAAATCACCATGCATGCGATGGCGCATGCAGACGGGTTATTCCAACGAGAATAATAAATAACGAAACCGAGTCCCACAGAAACGCATGCGCGGGCGAGGATATTCAACGAGAATAATAAAGAATGGAACGGTCCGGGCGTAAAAGCGCATGCGATAGGATATTCAATAGAATAATAAAAAGCGGAACGGTCCCACGTAAAAGCATGCTTGTGACGCGGGATATTCCACGGAATAATAAATAATAGAAACCGGTCCCACAGTAAAAACGCATGCAGACGAGGATATTCAATGAATATTAAAGAATGGAATATTAGAAGAATTTCACCATGTATGCGATGCTTTGCATAGGCATGTTATTCAACATAATAATAAAGAATGGAATAATGAAGAATTTCACCAAGTATAGGGTAGCAAGCGTATCTGAGTTATTCAATAGAATAATAAAGAATGGAATAACGAGTTTCTCTTCATGGATAAGAAAAAAATAATACTCCCTACGAGTACAACAAATAATATTCCTACCTTAAAAAAAAGCTGGATCTTGGAATAGTGAGGTAGCAGACTTCTCTTCTTCTTTTCTCTATAATTTCTCTATAATAATTGCTCTAAAGCTTTTGTGAATTGGTGAGAAATGAAGGAAGAATGAGCTTTATTTATAGGAAAATATAGTTTCGATAATTGCGTTTTGGGGCTCGAAATATTTCGATTATAATACCTTCCTCTTTTCTTCATTTTTAATTTAATCCTACAAGTATTATCAAACTTGCAACTCCCTAATAGTAAATAATGTGAATCAATAGTAAATCATGTGATTTCAATAGTTCTAATCATGTGATAAAAATAATTACGATTATAGTACCTCCATCTATACCTCCATTTTTAACTTACCATGCAAGTATTATCAATTTTGCTCCAACTCCCTAATAGTACAAGAATGTGATTCAATAGTACACACATGTGAATAAATAGTTATATAAGCATGTGAATTAGTAGCAATTAATTGCTCATTTATCCGATAAATTACCCAATTTATCAACATAACCCCCAGACATCAATTATCATCGGAATAGATGTCAATTTTCACTAACACAAACAATTCCAACATAATGAAACTATTTTTATCAACAATATAAATTTTGAAATTTCGAAGTTTGACTTTTCCTGAAAAAGTTAACTGTTGACTTTTTGGCCAAATAGTGAATCCCAAAAAATTTTGTGTTTATAGACTATTTTTACTAATTTCATCATTCCGGACTCAAATATCACGTCCGCGTCTCCAAATTCAACTCCGAACACAACTTCAATTTTAATAACATTCATCATTAATATTATAACTCACAATATTTAACAACCAGGTCATTCCCAGGAAAGAGGGGGCTTTCCGATAAGGATTTCTCTTTATTGGCGCGCAATTAGGTGACCAAACCTCTCCTTGACAGAACTTCTAGACATTGTCAATATTGCAAATAATAATATGAATAACTTTGTCGTCTCAATCATTGATTTAATAATATATCATATTATGCAGATGATACTGTAACAATAATTGAATCAATAATATGAAAGATATGATGCAGCAATTACTGTAGCAATAATTGAGTATAACTGAGTGACTTCTCACGTAAGCATCAATAATCAATACCACGTCTTACTATGCGGGCATACGATATTCTTTGTACTTTTAACAAGGGTGTTTCAACAGATTAACAGTAAAACTTCCGTAGTTATTTTCATAAAGTATTTTTGTCATTTTCTCAATTCGACAATAATTTCGTTCTTGGGGTCCAATTAATGATTGTATGCAAGTAAATGCGGATATTCTCCAAACAAAAAGAATATTCCCCGACCAATCGAATATTATATAACAACTTGCGTACTTTGCAAAATTTATAAATATAACCCACAACTATAACATTATATCAAATCCACATCATAATATTTAAAAAATTATTTTGAGAAAATTAAATATTTATTCATAAAATCTAGGGTCTCACAAAATAGACCATAAAGTCTATTATATTCTCCATGTTAAAAGTCCACCAATAATGTTTTAACCCTCTAACATCAATCAATAGTTCATGTCCACAATCATGTGAATAACTCGTAATCATAATTGTAGTTCTAAATTTCACTTCTCATCCAGGACGAAGATAATTTTCATTACCTGTCTTTACCTGAAACATCAAAGATCATGGTTGTACCAAATCACAGTTCCTGTTCATAATCATACTAATAAATTCATCTTTGCACTACGGGCCAAAGATATTCATTAACAGTTCATCTTTGCACTACAGTCCAAAGATATTTAATAACAGGTCATCTTTGCACTACGGGCCAAAGATATTCAACAACAGGTCATCTTTGCACTACATGCCAAAGATATTCATCAACAATTCATCTTTGCACTACAGGCCAAAGATATTAATATCTCAAAGAAATATATAATCATTTCAGGATTTATATAAACAATAAGTATACCCATGTTAATCAATTCACCTATTCACTTAAGCTAAAGATATACAATTATAAATTCAATGGTCATGATCATACCAGTCAACAATTGATCTTTGCACTACTGGCCAAAGAGAACTCATAGTCACGATCATACCAATAATCTATTCATCTTTACACTCAAACGAAAGAGAAATTTGAACACCAGAGTTATAAAAATGTTATATATGATAACAAAAAAAATATAGTCAAAACATAGATTTAATTTCAAGAGTAAAATTCATAAATCAACGATAATTTGGTCAGAAAAAAAAACCAATTTTGTCGTGAATAATACCCCGTGAATAGTAACTCGTGAATAGTAACTCATGAATAGTAACTCAAAAATAGTAACCCGTGAATAGTACTATATATTCATAAATAGTACCGTATACGTGAATAGTAACCCGTGAATAGTACTCATAAAAGGAAAATACAAAATAAAATGATATTCTATGACGAGTACAAAAGAAATGATATCTCATACGAGTATAAAAGAATATATGAACTGAAAATAGATTTTCACCCACCATGCAGTAATCCACGTAGCCAGATCATTTCCACAATTTAATAAAGAATGAATACGAAGGGTCATTCACCATGCATGCGGTAATCCGCGTGGACAGGTTACTCCCGCAGATTAATAAAAATGAATACGAATGGTCATTCATCATGCATGCGGTAGTCCGCGTAGACAGGTTATTCCAACAGAATAATAAAGAATGGAATAACAAAAAGATTTTACCATGCATGCGGTAGTCTGCGTAGACATGTTATTCCAATAGAATAATAAAAAATGAAATAACAACCCTTACGAGTATTAAAAGAAAATAACTCTCTTCATGAATACGAAAGAAATAATACCCCTACAAATACAACAACTAATATCCCTTACGAATACAAAAAATAATATCCCTTACGAATACAACAAATAATATTCCCTACCTTAGAAGAAGACTGGATACTGGAATAGTGAAGTAGCAGACTTCTCTTCTTCTTTCTCTCAATAGCTTCTCTCTCTATAATTACTCTTGTGAGTCTTAGTTAATTGGTGAGAATGAAAGAAGAATGAGCTTCTTTTTAAAGAAAAATATAGTTTCGATAATTGCACGTTTTGGGGCTCGAAATATTACAGTATAATACCTTCATCTTTTCCTCCATTTTTAATTTAGTCCTACAAGTATTATCAAACTTGCACCACCTCCCCTAATAGTACATCATGTGAATCAAAGTTCAGTCATGTGAATCAATAGTTCTATACATGTGAAAAAAATAGTTACAGTATAGTACCTTCATCTATACCTCCATTTTTAATTTAGTCATGCAAGTATTATCAATCTTGCACCACCTCCCCTAATAGTACACGCATGTGAATCAATAGTACATACATGTGAACAAATAGTTATAAGCATGTGAATTAATAGCAATTAATTGCTCATTTATCCAATTAATTACCCGATTGGTCATTATAACCTCCAGACATCAATTATTATCGGAATAGATGTCGATTTCAACTAACACTAATAATTCCAACACAATGGAAATATTAATTTCATCTTTAATCAACACGCACTTATTCATCATTAATATTATAACTCACAATATTTAACAACCAGATCATTCCCAGGAAAGGGGGGGCTTCCCGATAAGGATTTCTCCCTATTAGCGCGCAATTAGGTGATCAAACCTCTCATCGACAGAACTTTCTAGACATCGTCAATATTGCAAATAATAATATGAATAACTTTGTCGTCTCAATTATTGATTTAATAATATAAAATATTATGCAGATGATACTGTGCAATAATTGAATCAATAATATGAGAGATATTATGCAGTAATTACTGTAGCAATAATTGAGTATAACTGAGTGACTTCTTACGTAAGCATCAATAATCAATACCGTGTGCTACTATGCAACCATGAGTATTACTGTACTTTTACCAACAGGTAGTTCAACAGTTTAATGGTAAAAACTTTCGTCGTTATTTTTATAAAAAGATATTTCTGTCATTTTCTAACTACGACAATACTTCTGTTGTGGGGTCCACCAATGATTGTGTCGTCGTACAAATATTCCCCGTTAAAAAGAATATTCCCCGACCAAATGAATATTTTCCGACACAAGGAATATTTTATATCAACTTGTTTACTTTGAAAAATTTTCAAATATCACCCTTAACTTTAACCTTTTATCAATTTATCCATTTACTAAATAGAATAACAATTATCAAAAAATTGAATACTTTCATTTCGTAAAATTCGGGGTCTTACACTCGGTGTCATCGACGAGGTGCATCTGTAATTATTAAAAAAACTGACGAGTTAATAAACATAAACTAATGCAGATTGAGATATATTTTAATCTTAGTTCAGACAACTTACTAGCTCTTGGAGACGAGCCTCCATCATGGCTAGCGTCTCCCGATCCGGATCGCCCACCACCACGACGACCTCCACCGTTATGTCTAGTCATAAATATGCTACTGGAATAACCAAATAACGCATATGAATTGGAATGTAGATTATTTAAATATATTAATATGTATATTACTCTTGCATTATTTACTAATTTAAAATAAGTTTAGATTACGTACGTAATCAAACCCACCAAATTCAACATCGATATCATTCTCAGATTCTGTATCTTCCTCATCATAAGTTTCGATATCAGTTTTGTCATCGTTATCATGATCCTCAACAACTATGTAGTCATTCACGACGACGTCTTCCTCAACATCCTCGATCATCAGGTACGTCAAGCACATCAGTTGTCATTTCATCTTCATCATTTAGCACTACTTGCTTAGGATTGCTAACATCTTCTTGTAGCTGTTAGGTTTGTAATATTCAAGAACGCAATCAAATTGCAAAAATAATGCGAAAACGTGTAAAATCAGAGTTTTAAAATTTTACAAATCATAAACCCGGATCACCCTTTATGCACAATTATTAATTAAACGAAAAGATAAAGAATAAAATCATACCCTTGAAGATCGAGCTTCCTCAGGTACAAGTTCACCTCCAAATCCTTTCGCGTTCAACTTGAATCCACCGGGTTTGGTTCCTTCCTTTGATCATCGTTAGCCACCCAAGTGTTTGGCCTCTAGAGGTGATCCACCAAGGAAGAAGAAGGATTTAAGAAGATGGGTATTTGGCTCAAACCCTAGTTTTCTATCTCTATAAAAAAGAACGTACTCTCCAACCAATTGTGTAAGACCCCGAAATTTTTTAAATAAAAAGGAATTTCCTTTATTTATTATTTTGAAATAATAAGGGTTGATTTGATTAATGTGGATATTTAAGGGTTAAATATGCAAATATTTCAAAATAAGCAAGTGGTTATAAAATATTCATTGTTGTCGGGGAATATTCGTTTGGTCGTGGAATATTAAATGCGATTGAGGAATATTAAATGACGACGGTATGACCGTATGTGGGCCCCATATAAAAAAGCGATTGGATGAAGAAAACGACAAATATAAGTTGTTTTTAAATAACTTGGTAGTAGTTATTCTGTATTATCTTGTTGGAATACCCGGTGGTTAAAACACACTAATACGCGTTGTTGACGAGTTACTGCGTATTGCACCAATTATTGATTCTTACGTAAGAAGGCACTACTCAATAATGGTTACTGATGAATTATTGCTCATTCGATTATTTTATTGAGTTAATAATTCTTTGCGTTGATATTTTATATTCTTTGTTGTTTGATAATTGTCACATTTACAAGTATCTTTCATTATCGAAGCAATAATTCATATTATCCGAATAATATTATTAGATAACATTATTGGCAATGTCTAGAAAGTTACATCTAAGGAGAGGTTTGGTCACCTAATTCGGCGTGATGAAGAAGAAATTCTTATTGGAAAGCCCCTCTTTCTGTGAGGCTGCACTGGTTGTCAATATTGTGATTACATAATATTATTTGTGAATAATTAATTATTGATTTATATGATGAGGAAAATATTGATTTTATGTGGATATAGATGAGAAAATTTTTTAAAATGACAATTGTTGAAAATTAATATTTTATCTTTTTGATAAAATAATTCATTTAAATATATTATTTTAATAATATATTAAGCGGTGATATTTTTACAATGAATGTGGGATATATGAGTATATGAGGAGGAAGAGTATTTTTGTGGCATTAAATGTTTAACACATGTTTTGTGTGTTGGTGGACACAATTATTAATAGAAATTTGATTATAGCTTGTAAAATCGCCTGGTTTGTGGATTTGGTCAATTTCTATTTGGAATTTGGAAAAACTTTCTTCTGCAAAGTTGTAGAGAATTGAATTTCCTATAAAAACTCATGAGATTCGAATTTTCTGATGAAAGGGCTATTTATTATGAATTATTGAATTTCGAATTAATTGATTATCATTTTTTGGAGTTTTAAGTAACTTTTGCATGAAAAATGTTTTTGTCACTTATGGGACATGTGTTAGTGGTTGATTTCAGCTGATGGTGTGCGTGGGAAGATGTGGAAAAATAATATTATTAATATATTAAATTTTACGCTTTGGTGTTCTAAGCATTTTCCTATAAATAGGGTCTTGGGTTAGAATTGAAAATCACACCGTGAAGCTGAAGTTTTCTCTCTCTATATTATCGGCGTATTCTTGTGAGTATTTTGAGTATACTTTGAGTATTGCTATATCTGGGTGCAAGTCCTAGTCATAGCCTATATCCAGGTGTTTCAAATTTAGAAGTACCGATCTTTTTCGAGGTAAGGGATATTATTTTTTTAAGTAATGATATTATTTCTTCAATATCATTATCTTGAAATGTTGATCCGAAGTTTTATCAAATTTGGAACTTTTTCATGCTCTGAGGTTACTATTCATGGGTTACTATTCATGGGTTACTTATTCATGAGTTACTATTCACGAGTTCTTATTCAGCGAGTTCTTATTCACGAGTTCTTATTCACGAGTACTATTCATGAAAGCGTGAAGATGTTTTTGTGGAATTTCTATCTTTTGGTGTCTGAGTCTTTATTCACGATATATCTGACTATTCACGTATACTGATACTATTCATCGAAAAATAAAATTTCTTCTTTTTCGTCAAAACATCTATTCGGATACTAGCTTTGATTGTATCCATGTTTTGATCATTCTTGAATTTTACACCACTATGATTATTTTTGAGGTATTTTTGGACGTGGATAAAACCAAGTACTGAATCCTTAATCCTTAATCCTTAATCCTTGTCATTTTGTTTCCTTTGGATTCGTTTCTTAAAAATATTTTCATCATCCTCGGTCTTAAATGATGATATTATTGAATATCTTTGGCTTTGTAGTGCAAAAGATGAATGATTTCGAAGAATATCTTTGGCCTGTAGTGCAAAGATGAGCAGTGTTGAGATGAACATGACCGATTGATTAATATCTTTGGCACGTAGTGCAAAGATGAGCAGTGTTTAAATGAACATGACCGGTGATGAATATCTTTGGCACTGTAAAAAAAGATGAATATTTGATTCAGATGCATATTGATTGATGTTACGAGGATAAAATATTGATGATGGATCTATTAAATTCATAGATTATAGTAGATTTCATTCTCTACGTAACTCTTTCTATGAATTATTATTTCATTGCGAATATTGATCTCGAAACTTGTTGTCTATTGTATTCAATCGATTTTTCCTGTTGAAGACTAACGATAATTTGTTGTATATTATCTTAGTCATAATATTCTTTTTTGGGCTAGTTGAGCTCACCCTTTTCCTTGTTGTTCCATTTTTCTTCTCGGGAGGCGAGAATGTAGCGAGTCTTAGTCGAGAGGTATGGAATGAAGGTTCTAGAGAGAGTTGTTTAGTAGTCCTCACCATTTTTGTAAAATAATGAATCAATAATTATGATGGGGATTTATTTGAGTATAGATATTGTCTGAAGAAGATAATATCGTATTTAAACTCATGATTTATATGTTGTAATAATAAAGTTGTAGTTATTTACGTACCATGTATTTGGCGACTCGAGAATGGGTTGGATGGAATGGACCTATTTTGGGGGCGTCGCGGTTGGTATCGAGCGAGTTATTTGATCTCTCTGGCGGAGATCGGGGAATAAAACTAGGAGGGAGAGGCGAGTAAATCCTTCGCTAGTGTGTCCTACTAAGCTTATTTGTTAGTTGGTCATATATAGGGATATTATGTGATATATTGATTTCCTTAATTAACCCTTGTTTTTATGACGGTATTTGAGAATGTCGATTGAGAATATTAACAATGGAAATGAGGCAGTGGAGATGCTGTACTCACCAACGAGGAGAGCGTAACAGTGGCAATGTTCCTCCCGTGAACAACACCATTGAAGCGAGATGATGAAGCGAGGGGATGTTTAGAAGTTTTTGCGATTCATGCAAAATCGAACGAGGAGACTCGTGTTCAAAATACTGGGAGGAAATGATAGCAATTCACGGGTTGTCACAAACAAGCGATTCAAAGAGTTGGGACCACGAGTGCAGGGAAAGCGCATCCGATTAAAGGCGGAGGCGTGGGTCAAACAAATTACCAAGATATTCGATGTCTTGGGATGCGGAGAACAGAAAGTTCCATTCGCCACCTTTATGTTAAAGTGGCGGCGATTCTTGGTGGGAATCGTGAAGCGTACCATCCATTTGCACTCGGCGTATGTCGTGGAGAGCGTTTGAAGCAGTTCAATGACAAGTACTTCCACGAAAGTATTCGCTATATGAAGGAAGTGGAGTTTATTAGACTAGAGAAGAAGAATAACATGTCCCGGTGTCCCGATCTGGCGAAGTTCACGGAGTTATCCGGTTTGCACCTCATTTGGTGGAGAATGAGGAGCGTATGACGGATGTTTCTTAGAGGTTTGAACCCAAGATACGTCAAGATCTCATTTCTCATAAATTTAATCTTTATTCATATGTTGTAAGCAGGGCTCAATTATTAGAAGCGAGATAACGAGTACGGTCAACCGAGGGACCACAACCGAGGATCGTATCGGAGATAGCGATCAACAACGAATAATGATAACTGCGGAGAAAAAAGCAGACGGATGAAATGGTAACCACACTGGTGGTAATCGTGGCCGTGAAAATAGAAGAAGCGAGTGGGAGGAGATTTTAAAAGAGGAGATTCATCAACGACCATGTGAAGACGTCGGCGCCAAGAAGCAACTAGTTTTAAGGGAGGAGAAGCGACCACCGGTCAGTATGTTACAAATGCGAAAAGAGGACATATCGGTCAAAGCGCCCTAGCAGTTCAAGGTATGCTATAGTTGTGGAAAGGAAGGACATATCGCTTCGAGATTATGCAGATAGCGAAACCTAGTTCAATGAGAGGGCGGTGACTCAAAAAGATGTCCCGGAAAAGTCAAAGTCAACGATTAGGGAAGAAGCGTTTGTTGTGAATGGGGTCAAAATGCAAGGAACGACGAAGTTAGACGGGTTAGTCAATTATAAATTCTTGCGAAGTATATACCTTACTAGATATCGGTTCTACCCATTCTTTTATCTCTCTTACTTGCGCTCAGCGTTTAAACTTGACTCAGGAGAAATTAGACTTTGACCTATCTGTGGAAACTCAGTTAGGAGAAACTTTCATCACATCCACTTTGTTTATAAATCTTGCTTGATTCGGGTTGGCACTATCACATTACGTTAACCTTATTTCTATAGAGATATTTGTTTTGATGTGATTTTAAGGTTAACTACTCATCATGCCGAAATTGATTATTTCGTAAGGTTGTTAGTTTTCATATTCCTAAGCAACTTTGTTATTCGAATTCAAGCAATCAAACCATTGTAGTCAAACATTTTCATATTAAGCCATGAAGTCATTCGTTTATTACGGTTGTCAAATTTTCTTAGTCCGTGTTATGGATTTGAATAAAGACACGTCGATTTGAATAATATTCTGTTGTTATTGATTTTTCCGACGTATTTCTGAAGAATTTCTTGGCTTACTCCCAAAGCACGATATTAAATTTTGTATCGACTTTGAACCCGAAGACAAAACTCATTTCTAAAATCTCATATCGAATGGCTCTATTGAACTTGAGGAGTTAAAAATTCAACTATAGAATTTGGTACGAGACTTTATCTTGTGACTTCCTTTGTGGAATTCACTAAGCGAGACTCTCTGTAGGGGACGTCATATTCGATGCGATAGTAAACTCGATAGGTGTCATTGTGACGTCTTATCCAAGATTGGGATATGAGTCGCGGTTGAGAGCAACCTAAGTCGATTATCGAAAGGCGTAGCTTTCAGGCTTAGTTGGTTATTATCGGAGATTCGTTGAAGGATATTCTCGAATCGCTATTCCATTAACGCAAATTGACTCGTAGAGATACAAAATTGAATGGAGCAAGGAATGTGGGAAGAGCTTGAAGAACTCAAGAGGAGACTCATTTCAAACACATGTTACGATTATGCCATCACGGAAAAAGCGAACGTGGTAGGCGACGATGATGAGTATAAGATTATATGCGGAACGAAGTGCGATGATGTCAAGTATCTGATAGAGCCAACTTTAATAGAAAAAGTTAAGGTTGCTCAAGCCACCAACCTTGAGGAGGATGATGCGTATGAAGAAGAAAGTACAAGAAGGAGCTATTTAGGGCGAGAATTGATACTTGAGTCAACTCAGACTTTGCATTCCTAATGATTTTGATTTGAAGCATAGAATCATGATGGAGGCACACAACACATTGTTTGCAATCCATCACAGGAGTACCAAAATGTATTATGATCTTTAACATACATTTTGGTGGAGCAATATGAGAGAGAGATCGCGTAGTTTATCTCGAGATGTTTAACTTGTCAGCGATGTAAAGGCGGAGCATCTTGTACCTAAGGGTCCATTGCAACTACTTGAGATTAGGAATGGAAGTGGGAACACATTACTATGGATTTCGTTACGGGTCTTCCTACGGTTTCTCAAGGCATCAATGCTATTTGGGTTATTGTTGATAGATTAACCAAGTTCCGCTTTCATTTCTTGCCGATATCGGAGACTTATTCCTTGAGCGTCTTGCTAGTATGTACGTGAATGAGATTGTGAGGTTGCATGGCATGCCAAGTATCCATAGTTTTAGATCGTGACCCAAGATTCACTTCATGATTTTGGGTTAGTTTGTAAAAAGCTATGGGCGCAATTTCTGATTGATTTGGCATACCATCCTCAAACGGATGGGCAATCGGAAAGGACTACTCAAACTCTTGAAGATCTATTAAGACTCGTGTCCTAGACTTCAAGGCGGTTGGGATAAGTATTTACCATTGGTGGAATTCTCCTACAACAACGAGTTATCGAGCAAGTATAGGTGTGGCTCCATTGAAGCATTATATGGGCCGAAAATGTCGTTCTCCAATATGTTGGGATGAGGTGGGTGAAGCAACATTGTTGGGACCCGAGTTAATACGTATGACTACCAAAAAGATCCAAATGATTGACAACGTATACAAGCGGCACAAGATCGACAAAAGAGTTATGCGGATCTTCATCGAAAGGGCGTGGAATTTAGTGTAGGGGATCATGTATTGTTGTGAGTTGCTCCGTGGAAGGAGTTACAAGATTTGGGAAGAGAGGAAAGCTCAATCCACGATTTATTGGTCCATTTCAAATTCTTGACCGAGAAGTAGGAAATGTAGCCTATAGACTTGCGTTACCTCGAGTATGTCTCGTGTTCATAATGTGTTTCACATATCGTACTCAGTAAATATGTGAAAGACCGAACCACGTTATAGAAGTTAGAAGCCGGACGAGATAGCAGAAGACTTAACGTATGAGGAGGAGGTACTGTCAAGATTTTGGATAGGAAGGAGCATGTCCTGCTGAGACAAAGGTCATACCACAAGTTAAAGTTTTGTGGAGGAATCATGCTATAGAGGAAATGACACAGGAATTGGAAGCGAGAAATGAAAGCGAGGTATCCTCGCCTTTTGAAACAACAGTGAATCGTACGTCGATTTCGAGGACGAAATTTCATAAGGAGGGGAGGTTGTAAGACCGAAATTTTTTAAATAAAAGGAATTTCCTTTATTTATTATTTTGAAATAGTAAGGGTTGATTTGATTAATGTGGATAGTTAAGGGTTAAATATGCAAATATTTCAAAATAAGCAAGTGGTTATAAAATATTCATTGTTGTCGGGGAATATTCGTTTGGTCGTGGAATATTAAATGCGGTTGGGAATATTAAATGACGACACAATGACCATGTGTGAGCCCCATGTGAAAGCGATTGGATGAAGAAAATGACAAATATAAGTTGTTTTTAAATAACTTGGCGTAGTTATTCACAGATTATCTTGTTGGAATACCCGGTGGTTAAAACACACTAATACGCGTTGTTGAGCGATTACCGGTATTGCACCAATTATTGATTCTTACGTAAGAAGGCACTACTCAATAATGGTTACGATAATTAATTATCAGATATTTTATTGAGTTAATAATTTTTGCGTTGATATTTTATATTCTTTGTTGTTTGATAATTGTCATTACACAAAGTATCTTTCATTATCGAAGCAATAATTCATATTATCTGAATAATATTATTAGATAACATTATTGGCAATGTCTAGAAAGTTACATCTAAGGAGAGGTTTGGTCACCTAATTGCGGCGCCAAGAAGAAGAAATTCTTATTGGAAAGCCCCCTCTCAAGGCGCACTGGTTGTCAATATTGTGATTACGTAATATTATTTGTGAATAATTAATTATTGATTTATATGATGAGGAAAATATTGATTTTATGTGGATATAGATGGAGAAATTTTTAAAATGACAATTGTTGAAAATTAATATTTTATCTTTTTTGATAAAATAATTCATTTAAATATATTATTTTAATAATATATTAACGGTGATATTTTTACAATGAATGTGGGATATATGAGTATATGAGGAGGAAGAGTATTTTGTGGCATTAAATGTTTAACACATGTTTTGTGTGTTGGTGGACACAATTATTGATAGAAATTTGATTATAACTTGTAAAATCGCTTGGTTTGTGGATTTGGTCAATTTCTATTTGGAATTTGGAAAAACTTTCTTTACGCAAAGTTGTAGAGAATTGAATTTCCTATAAAAACTCACGAGATTGAATTTTACGATGAAAGGACTATTTATTATGAATTATTGAAGTTCGAATTAATTGATTATCATTTTTTGGAGTTTTAAGTAACTTTTGCATGAAAAAACGTTTTTGTCACTTATGGGACATGTGTTAGTGGTTGATTTCAGCTGATGGTGTGCGTAGGAAGATGTGGAAAAATAATATTATTAATATATTAAATTTTTTACGCTTTGGTGTTCTAAAGCATTTTCCTATAAATATAGGTCTTGGGTTAGAATTGAAAATCACAATGTAAATGAAGTTTTTCTCTCTATATTATCGAGCGTATTCTTGTGAGTATTTTGAGTATACTTTGAGTATTGCTATACTGATTGCAAGTCCTAGTCATAGCCTATATCAGGTTTTTATTTAAAAGTATCGATCTTTCGAGGTAAGGGATATTATTTTTTTGTAATGATATTATTTCTTGATATCATTATCTTTGAAATGTTGATCCGAAGTTTTTATCAAATTTGGAACTTTTTCATGTCTGGGGTTACTATTCATGGGTTACTATTCATGGGTTACTATTCATGAGTTCTTATTCACGATTCTTATTCATGAGTTCTTATTCACGAGTTCTTATTCACGAGTACTATTCATGAAGCGTGAAGATGTTTTTGTGGAATTTCTATCTTTTGGTGTTTGAGTTACTATTCACGATACTCGAAGACTATTCACGATATCTGGTACTATTCATCAAAAATAAAATTTCTTCTTTTCGTCCAAAACATCTATTCGGATACTAGCTTTGATTGTATCCATGTTTTGATCATTCTTGAATTTTACACCACTATGATTATTTTTGAGGTATTTTTGGACGTGGATAAAACCAAGTACGAATCCTTAATCCTTAATCCTTGTCATTTTGTTTCAATTGGATTCGTTTCTTAAAAATATTTTCATCATCCTCGGTCTTAAATGATGATATTATTGAATATCTTTGGCACATAGAGTGCGAAGATGAATGATTTTGAAGAATATCTTTGGCCGTAGTGCAAAGATGAGCAGTGTTGAGATGAACATGACTGGATTGATTAATATCTTTGGCCTCGTAGTGCAAAGATGAGCAGTGTTTAAATGAACATGATCAATGATGAATATCTTTGGCACATGTAGTGCAAAGATGAATATTTGATTCGAGATGCATATTGATTGATGTTACTGAGGATAAAATATTGATGATGGATATTAAATTCATAGATTATAGTAGATTTCATTCTCTACGTAACTCTTCTATGAATTATTATTTCCGCATGCGAATATTGATCTCGAAACTTGTTATCTATTGTATTCTATCGATTTTTCCTCATTGAAGACTAACGATAATTTGTTGTATATTATCTTAGTCATAATATTCTTTCTTGGGCTAGTTGAGCTCACCCTTTCCTTGTTGTTCCATTTTTCTTCTCGGGAGGCGAGAATGTAGCGAAGTACTAGTGGGTATGGAATGAAGGTTCTAGAGAGAGTTGTTTAGTAGTCCTCACCATTTTGTAAAATAATGAATCAATAATTATGATGGGGATTTATTTGAGTATAGATATTGTCAGAAGATAATATCTGTATTTAAACTCACAGTTTATATGTTGTAATAATAAAGTTGTAGTTATTTCTGTACCATGTATTTGGCGACTCAGAATGGGTTGGATGGAATGGACCTATTTTGGGGGCATCACAAATTGGAATTATTACGTCGTCTTGATATCTGATATAAGACTCCTCTTATAAAGATATCAAGTAACCCCTATTTAAAATAAGGTATTATTTAATTAAACCCTTTTAATTAAATGGGCTCCCTAATCTTATTAGGGATAATTAATTAAACTCCTTTAATTAATTTTCCCTCCTAATCCTATTAGGAATAAATGAGAGTACTTATATTAAATTAATTCCTAAACTCTTTTAGAAATTAAAATAATAATAATTGTAATAATATTAATAAGACTCCTCTTATTAACTTATATTTAATATTTCTAAAATATTAAATAATAAAAATTAAGCTATTTAATTTATTCTATCACCATAGATTAAATTAAATATACTTAAATATATTATTACGATTATGCCATTAACTTCTTAAATAATTATTCTTCCTTTTATGGTGTGACCCTTTAGGTTCTCCATATTAACCTAGGTTGTGAATAAATCAATTAGAACAATTTAATCTTATTTAAATAAATAAATTAAACAATTAATTTATTTAAATAAATAATATTTATTCTACAATAGGATAAGCCTCCTAGCGATCAACGACTTTCCGGATAATATAGATTTCAACATTAATCATAAAAGAACCTTTGAGTAAATAGTTACTGTATAATTCAATCCTTCCACCATACAATGTCCCAATTAAATATAAGACATGGAATTCTTTGTCAAGTCTTATTTTATTTAATTATATGTATTTCGATCCTTAAATGCACAACTCAAATAATGCAAATTAGAAACTCCTTTCTAATTTCATTTTGCCTCGCCGAGGACTCTTTGGGTTGTCATTTATCGAATCACATAGGACATTCTCTTCTTTTAATAGAAGTGGTAGATTCTTTATTGATCATACATTATCTCCGTATACAACTTATTATACCCAAGCATACCCTTTGATATACCCTAAGGGTCTTAAGGAATAAGTCAAAGTATAACTTATCATACACGAGATACTATGATGATCTCAAGTCTAAGGATCACTTGTATTACTATCACTTCTGAGAATTCCTATTGATGGCAAGTAAAACTCCATTAGGTATTCCTTAGCGAGCCACGTTCAATTGAACTTATTCTCTAATAAGCACCTACATACTTGCTTTAGTGTCTCCACACAAATGATCATGAGATCAATCATCCTCATCCAATGAGCAAGCGTACGTACCAATCTATCCGGATTCACTAATCCCCAATTTAGTAATCCAATGATTGGGAACTATTTTAGTTTTAAGCTTTCTAAGAATTTAGATCTCATTAGAATGATCATCATCATTATTCTAAAAGCATTGCTTAAAACTATGGGTTTATCACATATTATAAAACAGCATCATGTAGATAATTAAAAGCCTTTAATAAATTAATACTTTTTATTAATAAATGAATAAGATTGTTACAAAGTATATGCTTTATCATCAAACATGATTGGCTTGTGTGCATATTACTTTCAGTAGCGCCTCATCCATCCCAAACATATTAGCAATCATCAAATGCGCGTGTTTTAGTTGTGATAACTGTATACCAGGGGCATTTACTATTTACGACATTAAGAGCGTAATACACTTGAATTGATTGACTGACTAACACGAATATGTCATCAGATCTTAGTACATACTTGATATCTACTGTGACGATTCTATTACGATCAACTTTAACACCCTTTTCAGTATCAAACCAGCTTCACTTAAATGTAACTATCCTTTTACCCCCGTGATAATTGAGCACAACCACATCTTATAAACGTCCATAGTAATTGGACTTAGAATCATGGTAAAACAACTTCCCATCACCACAACCCCAGAATTGACTTATGTGAGTTCATTCAAGTCATCGACCTTAAATCTGTACCCATTTATAATGCAGCTGGGAAAAGAACTAACAACTTTGTAAGGTTCTCAAATGACATCTATAAAACGCTCAGAAATGTTCTATTCTTCAACCATTTTCTTAAACCACTGTTGGAAATTAGCATTAGTGAATGCTTCCAACTCTGCTACAGTTAAAGTCGGGTTAGACGTATATGCTTCCTCTTCGAATGAACTAAAATAATAATAAAATAGTTTAATATATAGATGATTACATTTATAAATTATATTAGATGCGACAAATAATAAATCATACCTAATGTATGATGATACTTCGGGCATATTTAGTGCATAGATAATTCGTTGATTGGAAATAATTATTGATTGGTGTTACAGGAATAAAATATTGATGATGAACTTTTAAATTATAGAAGATACTAGACATCATGCTCTACTTGACTCTTCTAAAATCTAAAACTTGTTATCTATTGTATTCTATCAAAATTTTCTCTGTTAAGGGCTACGTATAATTTATTTTTTATTATCTTAGTCATAATATTCTTTATTGGGCTAGTTGAGCTCACCCTTTTTCTTTTTGTTCCATTATTCTTTTCAGGAAATGAAAGTGTAGTTGGGACTAGTCGGGAAGTGGAATAATGGTCCAAGATAGTTACTATAAAAGTCTTCACTGTGTTCTGAAATAGTGTGATAATAAATGTAATGAGAACTTTATTTGAGTTGGATATTGTCTACGAGACAAAATTTGTATTGAAAATCAACTTATGTGTTATCGTATTTTGCATGACAGTTTAATAGTTGTAAATATGGAAGTTTGTATTTGGATTATGTACCATGTATTTTGGTGACTCAAAACGGGTTGTGTGAACCTATTTTGGGGGCGTCACATCTACCACAAATCACTTATCTTCAATCAACACATTTTTAATCTTTCAACAATTATTCATTATTAATATTATAACTCGCAATATTGACAACCAGATTGTTCCAGGAAGGAATGGGCTTTCCGATAAGGATTTCTCCTTACTAGCGCGCAATTAAATAACCTAACCCTTTCCTCGACAGAACTTTTTAGACATTGTCAATAATGCTAATAATAATAAGAGTAATTATGTCGTGTTAATTATTGATTTAATAATATAAAATATTGTGCAAATGCTACTGTAACAATTATTGAATCAATAATATGGGATACTATGCAGCAACTACTGTGATAATTATTGAATATTGAGTGACTTCTTACGTAAGAATCAATAATCAGAGATATTGTGCAATACTGCGTACTACTATAGAATAACGTGTACTACTGTATTTTTATCACCGAATATTTCAACAGTTAACGGTAAAAGTTTTGTCGTTATTTTTATAAAAAGTTTATTTCTGTCGCTTTCTATATCTGAAAGTTATTCCTTTGTGGGGTCCACCAATGATTGCGTCGTCGTACAAATATTCCCTGATAAATGAATATTTTTCGACAATTGTTTACTTTTTAAAATTTGCACATATCACCCATTATTATAACATTTATTAAATTATCACGTTACTATTTAAAAAAATATTTAGAGAAAATTAAATCTTTATTCATAAAAAGTTGAGGTCTTATATTGGGGGGAGTAGAGGGTGGCAACGTACGGTGGTGGACGGGACGGGGGAGGGGGAGGGGGAGGGGGGGGGGGGGGAGAGAGAGATTAGATAGCGAGAGAGTACTGAGAGAGTGAGAGTGAGGAGTGAAAAAAGAGAAATGAAAAATGATGCGGTTGAGGAGAATACGAAGTCTGATTAGGTTTTATAAGTTAATTTTGACGGAATTTTTCGTCGAAAATAAGTCTTATATGCATATGGACGGAATTTTTCTCGAAAATAGCTAAAGTTCCGTCGAGTTTATGTTTCGCACTAACAGGAAACTTGGCACCGAAGAGGGTGTTCTACTTCCGATGAAATTTCGTCAAATTTAGATTAATTTCGAGGGACTTATATTCGATAGATTATTCCTTCGTAAATAACCTTATTTCGACGTATTCAAATCCATCGAGGATAATTCTGTCGATCTTAACACTTTTTCCTGTACTAGGTTATCTTAAACTTTCGGCATGACAGATTATGCGCGCATACAACAATCACGTACCACATATATTTGAAGAGTAAATAACATTAATATATTTTAATATCTAATGAGTAATATTATTAAGATAATATATTTTGCTAATAACATTAATATATTTTAATATCTAATGAGTAATATTATTAAGATAATATATTTTGCTAATAAATAAAATAATGTTAAAGAGAATTATTAATAATACATTTGAACAACTGTCCAAACTTTGAGCAAGTTAAACGATCCATGAGATTCGGTTAGTATGAAGTTTATTTTTTGATAAGTTGGTCAATTGTTCAATAGAATGCTGACACATATAAAGTCTCGCCTGCGTATCAGTACTCTATTGACCAATTCACCAACTTACCTAAAAATAAATTTCATGTTAATCACTTCCCGATCCATGATATGTCATTCTCCAAAGAAAACTTGATTCAATGTTATGTTTTGTAAACTACTACTAGTATTGATATATTAGTGTATAATTTTGCAGATGAAAAAGTTGTATGGATGTCAGATTGTCAGCCTGTACAAAAAAATGATATCCATATGTAATCCGATCAAGTCTCTCACAACCTTACTCTCATGCTCCCTATCCCATCCCATCCCATCCCATCCCATCCCATCCGTGTTGACATTTAACCAACTGACCCGTTACTATACTATTCCTCACTCTCTCTCTCTCTCTCTTCATCAGTCATTTCTATTTGAAACCAACCACTCCCTTTCTTTTCACATAGATTCTCTGGTCTCCTTCCTTTGAAGAGTCTCTCTCTCGAAAAAAAAAAACGAAGAATATATATAATAAATTATAATGGGACTCCTCTTCCTACTATTTCAGCTCCTCATCTTCTTTTCTAATCCTACATCTACAATCCAACAATATTCACCCATTATAAGCAACTCCGATTTATCTGCATTGTATGAAATCAAGAACACACTAACTGATATACCCTCCGCTTCCCCTTTCTTCTCCACCTGGAATTTCAACTCGCCGGATCCTTGCTCTTCCTTCTCCGGAATCACCTGCACCGCCGTCAATTCCGGCCGACGGCGGATCACATCTCTTACCCTCGGCACCGGTCTATCTGACTCCCGTGGACTGGCAGGATCCCTTCCCGCTTCTCTCTCCAATTTAACCGAGTTAACTCAGCTCATTCTCTTCCCGGGCGTTGTCACCGGTCCCATCCCTCCCCATGTCGGATCCCTCAAAAACCTCCGTGTCATCTCCCTTACCAACAACCGATTAACGGGCCCCATACCCACCACCATTTCCTCCCTCCCCAACCTCCACACACTCGACCTCAGCTACAACCAGCTCACCGGGTCGGTCCCTCCGAACATTAAAACCGGGTTGGCCAAGCTGAAAGTCCTCGTCCTGTCTTCGAACCGACTCACCGGCCACCTCCCCGAGTTACCAACTCAGTTACTCCACCTAGATCTCAAAAACAATGGGATCTCGGGAATCCTGCCGGTCCCGATGCCGTTGACGCTCCGTTATTTTTCTTTATCCTTAAATAAAATGTGGGGCCCACTCAACGGCTTGGATTCACTCTCAGAGTTAGTGTACCTCGACTTAAGCATGAACAAATTCAGTGGGCCCATCCCTGCATCTCTCTTCCGTCCTTCGCTTTCATCAATGTTCCTCCAACGGAACAATTTGTCCCGTGGGGTCCCTTCTCTGTCCTCTCCGCCATCCTACGGCCCAGGTTCAATCGTCGACCTCAGCCACAATATCCTGACCGGAGAATTATCGACGGTCTTGATCGGAGTGGAAAGTATTTACCTCAATAATAACCGTCTGATGGGGAAAGTGCCGGAGGAGTACGTTGTCAGCGTGAACAGCGGCAGCACCAAAACATTATACTTGCAGCACAATTACATTTCGGGGTTCCCCAAACCAGGATCAGCAACGCCGGATTCGGCTTCGGTTTGCTTGAATTACAATTGCATGGTACCGCCGGTGTGGCTCACGGCGTGTCCGGCGAGTGCCGGCGGCCAGCTTTCGAGGCCGGCGAATCAGTGTGCCGCGTTCTATAATCGAAGCTCTTCCACTGGTTAATTAAATAAATAATTAATTGGGGACCACAATATATTCTTATTCATGATTACAAATATACATACGGGAATGCATTTTTTCTTTTTTGGGTTGTAAATTAATTAGTGGAGTCCAATTTAATTTATATGGAGTAGGTTGGGTTATAAAAGTAAGAATGGTGTTTACGTTGAGCATGCAGCATCATGCTGAAAGAGTGAAAGTGGCACGCGTGTTTCTTTAGTTTGGGTACTGACTTAATTACGGTACTACTCCATTATTGTGATAAGGAGAGAAGCGTGAAGGCTATGCATGTATATTTTCCTACTACATCAATAATTGTAATATATGGTCTGGCATACTACAATTATACTCACTGTCGGTTTCTCTTCTCTTTTAAACATTTAGGTTATATTTGTGAGTGCACAAATGAGAAATTTTAAGTCCAATTACTATCCGCGACAAGTTCCTGCGGATATAGTAATTAAGCATATCAAATTTGGGCCATTGATGAACGGTTCAAAATAGGTTGGATGGGACATGAGTCATAGCCAACGATAACTATGGACATGTCCCGTATATATATATATATATATATATATATATATATATATATATATATATATAGGGGAGGGAGGGAGGGAGGGGTGGGGAGAAGTAGAAAATTTATTGGGAATATATATATATCGATAAATATCAAGTGTCCTTAACTTTATTTTATTTTTTTTTTGTTTTTGTTCAAGTACATGTAAACTTGTTTAATTTTTTAAGTTTAATTTTTTTTATTTTATTAACTATGTATAATTTATTTGAATGTTAGTTTGTTTTATTGGTTTTAGTATACTGTACTTAATGTTTATAATTTTTTAAATTTATAATCTATTGAAAAATTAAAACATATTTGATAAATTTATATTATACCAAAATATTTTGTTGTTGTTGATTTTTGGGTTAATTGTAAATTACACCTCGAAGTATACACATTTTTACCATTCGTACTCGGATGTTTAAACGCTCTCATTTCGCTACCCAAAATATCGTTAAGTTATTATAAATGATCTTTTTGTAATTTCTGGTCAAAAAAGAGGCTAGAACTGCCACGTGTTCTGATGGTGTATGTATAAGTACGAGTTAATTAGACTTTTATTAATTTGACCGAATAAAACCTTTGAAAACATGATTAATTAGATTAAGTAATACATTTATATTTACTAATTAATACAATAAATTATAAATTTACAAATCTAGTTTTTTCCCTCTTCTTTCCCATCTTCATCATCTTCCCCATTACTATGGAACTAACCAAAAATTTCAAAATCCAAAATACCCAAATCATTCATCCTCTTCCCTTGTAACCATTCATGAAGCTCGAAAATCTCAAACTAAAAATCCTATTCGTTCATCATCTTCAAAATTTTGCCCCAATATCAAAGCCATTTCATTTTCTCTCTCTAAGAGGAAGAACCAAAACCTCAATCCCAAATCCAGAATTTCAAAAAATCTCATGAGCAGAGGAAGACACTACAAAAAAAAGTTTTATTTCGACGGAAGTAATCCCGACTGAACACATTCAGTCTAGTTTAAGCTAATATTGACTGAATATTTCATCGATATTAAATCAGTCGACCTTACTGTATCCTCGACGGATATCCGTCGAAATTAAGCCCTCCTCCTTGGCGCCAAGCTTTCCCGTCGACTTTACTCTAATATCGACGGAAATAACCTCGACGGAATTCCATCGAGAATAATTATTAAAAACCTAATTTGACTGTTTTCTCCAACCTCCTTGTCTCTCACTCTCTCATCTCTCTCTTACATTCATCTCTCACTCTTACTCTCTCTTCTCTCTCTCACTAACTCCCTCATCTCACTCTGGCCACACCACCACCTTCGTCGGGCAGCAACCACCACCTCCGCCCACCCCTCTACGGAAGCCCACCTCCTTGGCATCCCCCCGCCGCCTCCTGCCTCTACCTCCTTCTGCCACCTCTGCCTTTTTCAGGTAGTCGCCTCCTGCCTCCGGCCTACGGCCTCCGACTCCTATCCCCTCTAATACTGTAAAATAAAGCTTAAAGGTTAGCATTAATTCTTTCTCTAATTTTGTATCAGATTAGGTAATTTGGGTTGCCCTAATTTTTCCCCCAATTTTGTGTCGAAAATTTGATTGACAGCAAAGATTTCCCCCCAATTTTGTTCCTTAATTCGCATATATAACATATAATTAGCAGATTTTATATATCAGTTTGATTAACAACTTATGTTATTGCCTAAATTTATCTTATTTGTGCTTATGGTAGCTTATTCATGTACATAATTTAAAAGTGAGGCTGATATTATTTGTCATGTATTGAATCAAATATTTTTATTAGTCATGAAAGTGAGGCTGATATTGTTAGGCTGATATTTTTGTGCAATGACAGCTTATGAATGTATTGTTAGTCATGTATTGTTTTGTGCAATGGCAGCTTATGCATTTTTATTATTTTGTCATGTATTGTTAGTTTGTTACCTTATATAATATAATGTGCAGTTGTTGGTTGAATGATTAGTATTAGAATTGTCATATTTGTTATTTCTGACGGAATTCTCGACGGAATTTTTTTTCAGAATTAATCACTTGTCAAATTTGTGGACCCAAGATGTATTTATATATTATTTAATTAGTTTTTCAATAGTAAAATAAACTAAGTCATTTACGTAGTTTATTACTATTAAAATAAATAAATTGATATAAAATAATTTAATATAAAACAAAAATTAAATTTAATAAACAAATTTAATTTAATTTAAATAAAATAAAATAAAATAACAAATCCTAATAAATAAATTTAATTTAATTTACTTTAATAAATTAAATTAATTTTAATAAAAAAATTAAAATTAGATAATTAAAAATAATAAATAAATTTAATTTTGTAAATAAAATAAATTTAAATTAAATTAAATTAAAATAAATAATTTAATTTAAAATAAATAAAATAAAAATATGATTTAATATAATATAATACAAATTAAATTCAATTTAATTTAATAAAAAATTGACTTAATTTAATTTAAAATAATATAATACAAAATAAATATAATTACTACGAGTAGCACTTACTTAGTTAAATAAAATCAAAATTAAATAAAAATACAAGAAAATAAAATTAAATAACTAAGTAGCATTTGTTTAGTTGGGATACGATAAAATTAAATAAAATTAAGTACAATTAAATACAATTAATAACTAAGTAGCATATGCTTAGTTGGGATGCAATATTCAATAAACTAAGTAGCACTTACTTAATTTTTCATTAGCAAAATAAACTAAGTAGCACTTACTTAGTTTTTCATTGACAAAATAAATTAAGTAGCATTTGCTTAGTTTGAATAATATGATCGGGTTCCCATAATAAAATATGGGAACCAGATCATATCGTTCAAACTAAGCAAATGTTATATACTTAGTTTATCTTGACGTTCGACATACATGCTTTGGAGGTGTCAACTTAGAAACTCGTTCGACATTCATTCATTAGGAGTGAATGTCGAATAGTCCCCAGTTTGGGACTGTTACTGGATGTTATGTCTCTCACTTAGGTCGGTGCCAATGCATATGGTGCGTTTTTATAAATTTTGAGGAACTTTCAGCTGGTGTCTCTATATGTTCTCCGAGTGCATACTTAGACTAAGTTTTCTTGGTCTATTTCGTGTACTTGGAGACCGTGGGAGAGTCCGCTTAATTTTTTGAAAATAGTAGAAACGTGCTTAAGATTGGCACTACTGAGGAGACGCATCCAAGAACGGGATAGAAGCTTAACCCCTTTAGAGTGGAGATATAAACTAGGTAAACTAAATTCATGTTTGGACCACATTCATGATTATTATTGATCTAATTGGGTATTATTCGCCCGGGACTACTTTGCGAGAGCATCAGCCGCCGACAGTATCAGATGCATCATGGGCTGCGATGTGTGCGTATTGGGATGATGATGCGTTCAAGACCAAGTCGGAGCAGATGAAGAAGAATCGAGGCAAGCTGCGAGTTGTACATACTTCTGGCTCGCAGTCGTTTCAGGAGGTTAAGTCGGTATGTATTTTCCTTTAGTTTAGTTTAATATTAAACTGTAACTATAGTAAATTAATGTGATATTATTTCATGTATATGATTTAGGCCATGCGTGTTAGGTTTGTAATATTCATGAACGCAATCAAATTGTATAAAATAAGCGGAAACGTAGAAAATCAGAGTTTTAAAATTTTACAAACCATATACCCGGATCATCCTTTATGCACAATTATTAATTAAATGAAAAGATAAAGAACAAGAATCATACCCTTGAAGATTCGAGCTACATCAGGTACAAGTTCACCTCCAAATCTTTTCGTGTTCAACTTGAATCCGCCGGGTTTGGTTCCTTCCTTTGATCAACGTTAGCCACCCAAGTGTTTGGCCTCTAGAGGTGATCCACCATGGAAGAAGAAAGATTCAAGAAGATGGGTGGTTGGCTAAACCCTAGTTTTCTATCTCTATAGAAAAAGAGCATACTCACCAACTATTGGAATTGTGTATCACTGATATATGATATAAGACTCCTCTTATAAAGATATCAAGTAACCCTATTTAATTAAAACAAGGTATTATTTATTTAATTAAACTCTTTTAATTAAATGGGCTCCCTAATCTTATTAGGGATAATTAATTAAACTCCCTTAACCGATTTTCCTTCTAATCCTATTAGGAATAAATGAGAGTACTTATATTAAATTAATTTCTAAACTCTTTTAGAAATTAAAATAATAATAATTGTAATAATATTAATAAGACTCCTCTTATTAATTTGTATTTAATATTTCTAAAATATTAAATAATAAATATTAAACTATTTAATTTATTCTATCACCATAGATTAAATTAAATATACTTAACATATTATCACGATTATGCCATTAACTTCTTAAATAATTATTCTTCCTTTTATGGTGTGACCCTTTAGGTTCTCCATATTAAACCGGTTGTGAATAAATCAATTAGAACAATTCTAATCGTATTTAAATAAATAAATTAAACGATTAATTTATTTAAATAAATAATATTTATTCTATAATAGGGATAAGCCTCCCTAGCAATCAACGACTTTTAGGATAATATAGATTTCAACATTAATCATAAAAGAACCTTTGAGTTAATAGTTACCGTACAATTCAATCCTTCCACCATACAATGTCCCAATTAAATATAAGACATGGAATTACTGTCAAGTCTTATTTTATTTAATTATATGTATTTCGATCCTTAAATGAACAACTCCAAATAATGCAAATTAGAAACTCCTTTCTATTCTGCTACTGGGTTGTCGTTTATCGAATCATATATGACATTTCTCTTCTTTTACTAGAAGTGGTAGATTCTTTATTGATCATACATTATCTCCATGTACAACTTATTATACCCAAGCATACCCTTTGATATACCCTAAGGGTCTTAAGGAATAAGTCAAAGTATAACTCATCATACACAAGATACTATGATGATCTCAAGTCCAAGGATCACTTGTACTACTATCATCACAGAATTCCTATTGACAAGCAAGTAAAACTCCATTAGGTATTCCTTAGCGAGCCACGTTCGATGAACTTATTCTCTAATAAACACCTACATACTTGCTTTAGTGTCTCCACACAAATGATCATAAGATCAATCATCCTCATCCAATGAGCAAGTTAACGTATGTACCAATCTATCAGGATTCACTAATCCCCAATTTAGTAATCCAACGATTGGGAACTATTTTAGATTTAAGCTTTTTAAGAATTTAGATCTCATTAGAATGATCATCATCATTATTCGAAAAGCATTGCTTAAAACTATGGGTTTATCACATATTATAAAACAGCATCATATAGATAATTAAAAGTCTTTAATAAATTAATATTTTTTATTAATAAATGAATAAGATTGTTACAAAGTATATGCTTTATCATCAAACATGATTGGCTTGTGTGCATACAACTTTCAATCTCCCATTTGCACTAAAGCCAATCGCTATGGTATCTCATACCCTTCTTCTCTAAGTGACGATTATCCCGCTGTTGGATAAGCTTTAGTTAATGGATATGTAATGTTGTTCTTGAGAGTCCACTATCTCTATAGTGATTTCCCATCTTTCAATGATTCTTATAATCAAATGAAAGTACCACAACACAGGTTTAGATCCAAGATGAGACTTAGGAACTATTCCTTGTTCTGTAATGAACTTATCATCCAAACAATCAACTTGCAGCTTCATTTACAGCTATATACTTTGTCTTTATCATTAAACCAACAACTCTTTGCTGTTTGGAACCTTTCCAATTCACTGCACCACTGTTCAAGGTAACGCTTTACCTTAAAGTGGATTTTCTGTCGTCTTGGTCTATCTGAAAAACTTGAGTCTGTTATGCCTTCTATTTTTAATTTAGACCCACCATGAATATGATCACATCCTTAGTGCCGGTTAAGTACTTTAAGATGTTTTTCACTGACTCATAGTGAACTTCTGCAGAATATGACTGATCAACATCAGGTCTCGTATATTTCATTGCATACATGATAGTTACTCATGCGATCTCTCCTTTTATGAGTCTATGAGGACTATTAAGAGAGATACACTCCATGGCTCATCAACATGAGACATCTGTTGGAGTTTGTCATGCTAAACGACTTTAGCATCAAATGAATATACGTTCCTTGGGTTAAGTCGAGCATCCTCTTGAATCTATCTATATAGATTTGTATCTCCAATTAAGATACTCTTCCCAAATCATTCATGGAGGAATGTTTAGACAACTTTATCTTTACTGATTGTAGCATTAGTATGTCATTCCTTATCCATAGTATATCAATATATAATATTAGGAATGTCACGACGCTCCCACTAACCCTTTTGTACACACTAGGTTCATTCTTGTTTTTGAAAAAATCAAACTCTTTTGATTATCTCATCAATATGAATGTTCCATATTTGAGAAGCTTGCTTCAATCCATTTCTTTGAGTGTCTACAACTCTTATCTCATCGTATGTAACTGGATTATCATCTTCTATGATGTGTACCTCATCATCATCATCTATGATGAATCCATACCTCCTAGGTATCTTCTGGTGATTGTTCCAAATTACGATCGGATTGTGGTACAATGGAAATTACATCTACGTGTTCTTCTTATTTGACTTCTAGTGATTTGTGATTCTTGAACTCTTTAAGATCTATTATTCTCCCACTAGCTCCTTTAATGATAAACACCTTTATCTTAGAAGGTAGCGTGTTTCGCAACAAACACCTTTTGCTAAGTAAAATTATAGAACATATGCCCTAAACTTACTTTAGGATGTCCCACAAATCTGTACTTGTCAAATCTTGTCCCAAGCTTTTCCTTTGAAACCTTTTCACATAAGTTGGACAACCCCTTATCTTAACATACTTAAGATTAGGAATCATCCCTATCCATAAATTTTATAGAGTCTTGGGGCCGGATTTTGAGGTTACCTTTTCGTAGATATGCAGCCATTTCTAGGACATTATCCCGGAAGGATACTGGAATTTCGGTAAAATCATTATGGACCGTACTATGACCAACAAGGTACGATTTTTCCTTTCAGATACATCAATCAATTATTGCGTATCAGGAGGTGTCCATTGTGAGAAAATCATTTGAGATGATTTAGAAACTCATTGCACAAGTATTCCTTCCTTGATCCGATCAAAGAATTCTAATATTTTGCCAATTTGTTTCACTTCTGATTTCTTTGAACCTTTCAAATAATTTACACTTGATTTCAGCAAATACACACATTCACTTATTAATTTATATTAATAAAAGAATGTATGCTAAAATGTTGTTAATTACAAATTCATTTACAAAATTTTACAATGTCTAAATTACTATCACTGCGAAACATATTAGATGCTAAATTAACCAGACCGAATTAAACAGATTGGTTAAGGAATTTTTATCATTTTTTATTCCCTCAAATTTATTATCATACACATCACCATATGCATCAATAAATAACATTCATCTCATGAATAATAAACATTCAATATATATTGATATCATTTAATGGGCAAATTTAGTTAGCATAAAATCTAATTTTGAATCAAAATAAACTCCTTTATTTTAATCCAAATTTAAATCAAAATAAACTATTTTATTTTAATTTATCCAATTTTGAATAAAATAAACTATTTTATTTTAATCAAAATCTTTAATCAAAATAAACTCCTTTATTTTAGTTATCATGGAATCAATTCAACTCTAATTAGTTAGCATGAAATAAATTTTAAGATTATTTTGAAGAATATGAAATCTTATTTCATATCTAAATAAACTCCTTTTATTTTAAGATTAAAATAAATTTTTTATTTTAATTTAAAAATTGAGATTTCATGCTAACTAATTAAAGTTGGAATTGGATTCCATGATAACTAATTGGAGTTGAAAATGGATTCTATGTTTTCTTAAATAAAGGAGTTTATTTAGATATGAAATAAGATTTCATATTCTTCAAAATAAAAGAGTTTATTTGTGAAGAGGAAAGAGAATCCTAATTTCTTTAAATAAAGGAGTTTATTTAGATATGGAATAAGATTTCATATTATTCAAAATAAAAGAGTTTATTTGTGAATAAGATAGAGAATTCGTGTTTCCTTTAATGAAGAAGTTTTTTTACTTGGAATTGGATTCCATTATTAATTAAAATAAAGGAGTTTATTTTGATTAAAGATTTTGATTAAAATAAAATAGTTTATTTTATTCAAAATTGGATAAATTAAAATAAAAGAGGTTTATTTTGATTTAAATTTGGATTAAAATAAAGGAGTTTATTTTGATTCAAAATTAAATTTTATACTAACTAAATTTGCCCATTAAATGATATCAATATATATATATATATTGAATGTTTATTATTCATGAGATGAATGTTATTTATTGATACATATGGTGATGTGTATAATAATAAATGGGATTGATTATGGACTATTGACCAATGTGATTGTATTTTATTTTAGTTGGATGCATGAATGTATGAGTTTTATTAAATGGGGTATGCGTACCCCGTCTTCTCTAATTTTTCTTAATGTAAATTCTAACTCCCTCCTATATACTTCCCCTTGACTGCTGATTAAGGTTTCTATTTATTTTAAAATAGTTTTGTAATAGGAATAGTTAGAATTAATTTTGAAGAATTGGAGATCAAGGAGCAAGGAGCGTTTGAAGACCCGTTTGTAATGGAGTCTGGGTTTAAATGTAATAGTTATATTTAAATATTAATTCTTGCACCCCTAGGGTTTGACCTTTTGGTTCACTTGGTGGCTCTAGTGAACCAAACTAGAATAAAAGTCCATAATCAATCCAGGTAGAATATAGTATTCTATATATGCATGCTAATACTATATATATATTATATATTATGCAAACATGTTTCGCATGTTCATTAATATGACACATATTTTATATATATATATATATATATGTGTGTGTGTGTGTGTGTGTGTGCGCGCGCGCATGCGCGCTAAACAAGATGAGACAAATTAATAACAAACCCCTCAAATTTTTATATTAAGACCTAAGCGTTCAAAGATATTTGGAATATCGAACGTCGCTTTCTAGCATGATAAAAATAATAGAGTATCAATTAATTATTAAAAGTTTGTTGTGTCACCACAAGGCTTATATTAATTCTTTGAGATGTTAATTTTATCACATTTGATGCTTATAAAGAAAATTGAACAATGTTGTTTTGTTGTGTCACCACAAGGACAATATTTTTCTTTTTTGAATATATGGAGTGCTAGGTTGGACTTAACTTGGATAATTTTGATTCGGATGTGCCACCACTTGATCAAAATAATCTAAGAGGCAAAATACAAGGAGTTGCATAGTTGATGTAATTGACAAGAGTTGTCTACCTATTTATTTATATATAGTTTGTTGTGTCTCCACAAGGCTATATACATTTGAAATGAGATCCTTATTCTCACTAAAGAAATCTTTAATTAGATTTTTTTAGAACTATACAAGTGAGGGTAATATAGTTTGAAGAAAATAGTGGGAGATACCAATTTAAAACAAGACCTAAATTATTTTGGTAATTAATAAAAGAATGTATGTTAAAATGTTGTTAAGAATAAATTCATTTATAGAATTTTACAATGTCTAAATTACTATCACTGTGAAGCATATTAGATGCTATTTAACCGGACCGAATTAAATGGATTGGTTAAAGAATTTGAGAATAGTTCTCATGGCTGAAAAGCTATCTTATGTCCTTAATACGTCTTTCCTGCAATGGTAGCAGACAATGCCTCTGGGAAGAGATTGTTATTTTTAGAAAGTGGCAAGATGATGCACAGATGGCTCAATTCATCATGCTCGCATCCATGAGTAACGAGTTTCAGCGTCAGCATGAAACTATGGATGCTCCTACTATACTTCTGCACGTCAAGTAGTTGATGGTAAGAAAAGTAGGACTGATAGTTATTAGATATCTAAGGAGCTCTTCCGATCTAGAATGACCAATGATACTATAGTACAGACAAAAGTCCTTAACATGATCAATTTGATTGAACAATTAGGACAACATGTTTTGTCATGGATGGAGAGTTGAGTCAAGATTTGATCTTGCAGTTACTCCCAGACTCCTTCTCACAATTGTTGTGAAATTTTCATATGAACAAGCTAGATATCAGCTTCGGTGATTTGCTTAACATGTTGAAAAATGTTGAGAGTCACTTTCCAACCAAGAAAGACCAAGTCTTACTGGTAGGGGCCAAAAGATCTTCTAAAAATAAGAACGATTCTAAGAAGGTAAATAAAAAAAAGGATAATAAGAACAAAACTGATATGGATAGCAAATGAGTTTGCTTCCACTGCAATAAGCCTGGACACTGGAAAGAAACTGCAAGAAGCATCTTGTAGAGGCTAACAAGAAGAAGCTTAGTGAAGTTTCGGTTACAAATATAATTTTGTTCATGATTTAAAATAAATTTTTCTTTAAGTCAAGTTTCTACTTGGGTATTGGATACCGATTTTGGTTATCATAAATATAGATTTATGAAGGGACCAAGCAAAAGTAGAAATCTAAACAAAGATAAGTAATCCTATGTGTGGAAAATGAATCAAATGTTGCTGCATTAGCCATAGGAACTTATAGTTTAGCAATGCCTACGGGCAAATCTATTAATTATGTCAATAAGTTGTTATTGTATTCCAGTTCGTTTTAGAAACATTATTTCTATTTTGTTGTTGGACAATAAAATCTTTGGTATTATATTTAAGAATAATTGTTGTTCTATTTATAATAATAATGTTTTATATAGAAATTGAATATTACTGAATGGATTTGTATACTTGACTTACGTGTAAATATATTTTATGAACTCAATCAAATTGCATAAAATAAGCGAAAACGTAGAAAATCAGAGTTTTAAAATTTTACAAACCATATACCCGGATTATCCTTTATGCACAATTATTAATTAAACGAAAAGATAAAGAACAAGAATCATACCCTTGAATATTCGAGCTTCCTCACGTACAAGTTCACCTCCAAATCTTTTCGTGTTCAACTTGAATCCGCCGGGTTTGGTTCCTTCCTTTGATCAACGTTAGCCACCCAAGTGTTTGGCCTCTAGAGGTGATCCACCAAGGAAGAAGAAAGATTCAAGAAGATGGGTGGTTGGCTAAACCCTAGTTTTCTATCTCTATAAAAAAAAGAGCATACTCACCAACTATTGGAATTGCGTATCACTAATATATGATATAAGACTCCTCTTATAAAGATATCAGGTAACCCTATTTAATTAAAACAAGGTATTATTTATTTAATTAAACTCTTTTAATTAAATGGGCTCCCTAATCTTATTAGGGATAATTAATTAAACTCCTTTAACTAATTTTCCTTCTAATTCTATTAGGAAATAAATGAGAGTACTTATATTAAATTAATTTCTAAACTCTTTTAGAAATTAAAATAATAATAATTGTAATAATATTAATAAGACTCCTCTTATTAATTTGTATTTAATATTTCTAAAATATTAAATAATAATATTAAACTATTTAATTTATTCTATCACCATAGATTAAATTAAATATACTTAATATATTATTACGATTATGCCATTAACTTCTTAAATAATTATTCTTCCTTTTATGATGTGACCCTTTAGGTTCTGCAGATATTAAATGGGTTGTGAATAAATCAATTAGAACAATTCTAATCGTATTTAAATAAATAAATTAAACGATTAATTTATTTAAATAAATAATATTTATTCTATAATAGGATAAGCCTCCACTAGCGATCAACGACTTTCCGGATAATATAGATTTCAACATTAATCATAAAAGAACCTTTGAGTTAATAGTTCTTGTACAATTCAATCCTTCCACCATACAATGTCCCAATTAAATATAAGGCATGGAATTCTTCATCAAGTCTTATTTTATTTAATTATATGTATTTTGATCCTTAAATGAACAACTCCAAATAATGTAAATTAGAAACTCCTTTCTAATTTCATTCTGCCTTGGCCAAGGACTACTAGGTTGTCATTTATCGAATCACATATGACAATTCTCTTCTTTTACTAGAAGTGGTAGATTCTTTATTAATCATACATTATCTCCATGTACAACTTATTATACCCAAGCATACCCTTTGATATACCCTAAGGGTCTTAAGGAATAAGTCAAAGTATAACTCATCATACACAAGATACTATGATGATCTCAAGTCCAAGGATCACAGACTTACTATCACTACTGAGTGAATTCTATTGATGACAAGTAAAACTCCATTAGGTATTCCTTAGCGGGCCACGTTCAGTGAACTTATTCTCTAATAAGCACCTATATACTTGCTTTAGTGTCTCCACACAGATGATCATGATATCAATTATCCTCATCCAATGAGCAAGCAACGTATGTACCAATCTATTCGGATTCACTAATCCCCAATTTAGTAATCCAACGATTGGGAACTATTTTAGATTTAAGCTTTCTAAGAATTTAGATCTCATTAGAATGATCATCATCATTATTCTAAAAGCATTGCTTAAAACTATGGGTTTGTCACATATTATAAAACAGCATCATATAGATAATTAAAAGCCTTTAATAAATTAATACTTTTTATTAATAAATGAATAAGATTGTTACAAAGTATATGCTTTATCATCAAACATGATTGGCTTGTGTGCATACAACTTTCAATACGGAGTAGCTTGGGCCGACCTCCTACTATGATGGAGTTCTGGGATAGAGTCCATACGCCGAATGGCTCTACTTCGGGGTTGACGATGTCTCCAGAAGCACTTGTTAGAGTTTATGCCCTAGAGGCCAATTATTTAATATAATTGCTTAATATTTTGATATTATATTTGATTGAATAAATGAATGATTTTATTATGGTTCTATTTACTGCGTTATATAAATGTTAACACAATAAAATTCCTTAGAATAGTGATACAAATTATATAGTTTCAAGTATGTGACTTGAACATGAGATTATATAATTATAATTAGTATCATTGCTCTTAAATATCCCTAGTCGAGTATCATTGTTGATGGGACAATAATGATGCATTGAGACTAGTATGTGGATTGACTGATGACCAAATCTCATTGGTCATAAATATATGAGATATTAAGTCAATGCATATGTACGTGTTAGAGAACGATATACTGGACACCCACTATGAGAATTCTATGTGGAGCATTATGCGAAGTGTCGTTAGCGATTCTCATAGTGACAATGATGTAATGGTCCTCCGACCTAAAATCACTATATTACTACACGAGAATTTATGTACCTTGATATCATCAAAGGTCACCTTTAATAGGGTGAACTATAAAGGTGATTATTGGGTATATCATGAATCGTGTGAGGAATATGAGTGATCTAGATGGAATTTAACCCTCCTATTTATTAGGGGTGATATCCATAGGCCTCTTGATTGAGTAGGACTATGAAATGCATGGCCATGCTCAAATAGTGATTTGTTTCATATAGTGTACTCATTGATCAAGAAAAACTCAGATTAAATTATGAAGAGTATGACACATTCCATGACTCGAGTTTAATCTAGGATATTAAGGTTAAAAGGATTAAATTACATTGAAACATTGGTTACGAAAGGTTGCATCGAATCATCGGTCTTATTATTACTTGGGTAGCTGTGATGCATTACTAGATGTCGCTCACTGTTTATAATTTTATAATATGATTTTAAAATTATTACCAATGTAATAATAACCTATAGGGTCACACACATATAACGTAATTTAACAAGGAAATTAATTTAAATTGTAAGGATTTAAATATATCAATATGATTGATAGTATTTTAAATCACTTAATTTAAATTAAAAGGATAATTTATATATGTATATTAATTAAGTAAGACTTAATTAAGATATATATATAAATTCGGATTTTAATAATATTAGGTTTTGATTAATTCCTCCTAACTGCTATATATATATGATATATATCAGTCATTTTAGGGATTACGTCAAAATACAAAACCCTAGTCGTTCCTAGAGAGAGACTAAAAAAAACAGTTTTGAAAATCCTCATCCTTGGTGGCTAGTACCGCGGTTCCTTCTTCTGCAGATCGTAGGACGATTCACGGAGCGTTCGTGTAGATACCGTAGAGACGCAGTTCGTTTGAATTGCGTTGGAGATTCGACCACATCGATTCTAGCTTTAATAATCGGTATAATTTCTAACCTCTGAGTTAATTGATTTTTTGCATGGATCCTATTTAGGGTTTCAAAATATCTTTTAAATTGTTATATTTCCGCTGCATTTTATGCGTCGAAACCCAACATCACTAGCTATACTGGTAATACATTTACTATAATAAATATTATTTAGGATAATATTACGTAATTTATATGATGATACCAAGATAACTCACATGTATATATATCAAATTACAGGAGCGATTTGAGAAGATTCATGACCAATAGATAACTGAGTTTCTTGAGATCGCTAGGGCGATCTTTGAGACATTAGATTCCACGAATCCTCCGCCGAGATTAGTTTATCTCGGACGAGTGTAAGACCGAAATTTTTAAATAAAAGGAATTTCCTTTATTTTGAAATAGTAAGGGTTGATTTGATTAATGTGGATAGTTAAGGGTTAAATACGCAAATATTTCAAAATAAGCAAGTGGTTATAAAATATTCATTGTTGTCAAGGGAATATTCGTTTGGTCGTGGAATATTAAATCTTTGTCGGGAATATTAAATGCGATGGTAGCAGTGACCATGTGTGGGCCCCATAACTGGAAAGCGATTGGATGAAAAAATGACAAATATAAGTTGTTTTTAAATAACTGGCGTAGTTGTTGCTAATTAATATCGTTGGAATACCGATTGGTTAAAAAACACACTAATACGCGTTGTTGAGCGAAGAAGACACGGTATTGCACCAATTATTGATTCTTACGTAGAAGGCACTACTCAATAATGATGACGATAATTCTTTGTTCGGTATTTTATTGAGTTAATAAATTGTGTTGATATTTTATATTCTTCGTTGTTTCAATAATTGTCATTACACATTATCTTTCATTATCGAAGTAATAATTCATATTATCGAATAATATTATTAGATAACATTATTGGCAATGTCTAGAAAGTTTACATCTAAGGAGAGGTTTGGTCATCTAATTGCTTGCCAAGAAGAAGAAATTCTTATTGGAAAGCCCCTCTTTCCAGGAACCGCACGGTTGTCAATATTGTGATTACGTAATATTATTTGTGAATAATTAATTATTGATTTATATGATGAGGAAAATATTGATTTTATGTGGATATAGATGGAGAAAATTTTTAATTTTACGATGAAAAGGCTATTTATTATGAATTATTGAAGTTCAAGTTAGAAATAATTAATTTTGGGAGTTTTAGTTAATTATTTTGAGAAAAAGCGTTTTTGCAACTAAGTTGGCCTCACATGTGATTCAAATGAAATTTGAGATCGGTTGTCTAGGTGGGCTAAAGAAAATGTGAAAAATATATTAATATTATATTCAATTTTACGCTTTGGTGTTCTAAGCATTTTCTTATAAATAGGGTGCTTAGGTTAGAATTGAAAAACACACCGTAAACTCAAGTTTTTCTCTATTTCTCTCTCGATATATTGAGCGTATTCTTGTGAGTATATTTTGAGTATTGTTAGGCGGTGTAAGTTCCTTCAAAGACTATACAGTATTCCACTAAAGAAGTACTAATCTTTCGAGGTAAGGGATATTTTTTTTTTTTTGTAATGATATTATTTCTTCAATATCATTATGTTGAAATGTTGATCTGAAGTTTTTATCAAATTTGGAACTTTTTCATGTCGGGGTTACTATTCATGGGTTACTATTCATGAGTTACTATTCACGAGTTACTATTCATGAGTTCTTATTCACGAGTTACTATTCACGAAAGTACTATTCATGAAGCGTGAAGATGTTTTTGTGGAATTTCTATCTTTTGGTGTGTGAGTTACTATTCACGATATATCGGACTATTCACGATATCTGATTATTCATAGAAAAATAAAATTTCTTCTTTTCGTCTCAAAACATCTATTCCGGATACTAACTCGATTGTATCCATGTTTTGATCATTCTTAAATTTTACACCACTATGATTATTTTTGAGGTATTTTTGGGCGTGGATAAAACCAAGTACGAATCCTTAATCCTTAATCCTTGTCATTTTGTTTCAATTGGATTCGTTTCTTTAAAATATTTTTCATCATCCTCGGTCTTAAATGATGATATTATTGAATATCTTTGGCACAGTAGTAAAAGATGAATGATTTTCGAAGAATATCTTTGGCTCAGTAGTGCAAAGATGAGCAGTGTTTAAATGAACATGATTAATGATGAATATCTTTGGCTTCAGTAGTGCAAAGATGAATATTTGATTCGGATGTATATTGATTGATGTTACGGGGATAAAATATTGATGATGGATTTGTTAAATTCATAGATTATAGTAGATTTCATTCTCTACGTAACTCTTCTATGAATTATTATTTTCATTGCGAATATTGATCCGAAACTTGTTGTCTATTGTATTCTATCGATTTTTCCTGTTGAAGACTAACGATAATTTGTTGTATATTATCTTAGTCATAATATTCCTTCTTGGGCTAGTTGAGCTCACCCTTTTCCTTGTTGTTCCATTTTTTTCTTCTCGGGAGGCGAGAATGTAGCGAGTACTTAGTCTGCGGGTATGGAATGAAGATTCTAGAGAGAGTTGTTTAGTAGTCCTCACCATTTTGTAAAATAATGAATCAATAATGTGATGAGGATTTATTTGAGTATAGATATTGTCTAGAAGATAATATTTGTATTCAAACTCACGCAGTTTTTCTTGTTGTAATAATAAAGTTGTAGTTGTTTACGTACCATGTATTTGGCGACTCAGAATGGGTGTTGTGTATACCTATTTTGGGGGCGTCACGGTTAATATCGAGCTTAGGATATGATCTCCCATGAGATCGGGGAATAGAACTAGGAGGGAGAGGCGAGTAAATCCTTCGCTAGTGTGTCCTACCTAAGCTTATTTGTTAGTTGGTCGAATATAGGGATATTATGTGATATATTGATTTCTTAATTAACCCTTATTTTATGGCGATGATTTGAGAATGTCGATCGAGAATATTAATGAGTGGAGTAAATGAGACCAAGTGGAGATGCACTGTACTCACCAACGAGGAGAACGTGCAACAGTGGCAATGTTCCTCCCGTGAACAACACCAATTTGAAAGATGATGAGAACGAGGGATGTTTAGAAGCTTTTTGCAGTTTCATGCAAAATCGAGACGAGGAGACTCGTGTTCAAAATCTGAGGAGAAATGATAGCAATTCACGGGTGGTCACAACCAAGAAGTTCAAAGAGTTGGGACCACGAATTTAAGGGAAAGCCCGATCCGATCATGGCGGAAACATGGGTCAAAACAAATTACCAAGATATTCGATGTCTTGGGATGCACGGAGGAAACGAAGGTTCCATTCGCTACCTTTATGTTCCGTGGCGAGGCAGAGACATTGGTGGGAATACGTGAAGCGTATCCATCCACCGCACTCAAAGATATCATGGGAGACGTTTGAAAGCAGTTCAATGACAAGTACTTCCACGAAAGTATTAAATATGAAGGAAGTGGAGTTTATTAGACTAGAAGCGAGAATAACATGGCGGTGTCCCGAAGACGAGGCGAAGTTCGCGGAGTTATCGAGTTTGCACCTCATTTGGTGGAGAATGAGGAACGATGACGCGGATGTTTCGAGAGGTTTGAAACCCGACATACGTCAAGATCTCATTTCTCATAAATTTTCTCTCTATTGAGATGTTGTCAGCAAGTGGCTCGGTTGTTAGAAGCGAGATAACGAGTGCACGTTCAACCGAGGACCATAACGAGGATCATCTCAAGAAGAAGCAGATCATCGAATAACGATAACCGGCGGAGAAAGAAGAATCTGAGACAAAGCGGTAACCCACTCGGTGGTAATCGTGGCCATGAAAATAGAAGAAGCGAGTGGGAGGAGATTTTAAAAAGAGGAGATTCAACAACGACCATGTGAAGACGTCGGCACCTATAGAACTAGTTTTAAGGGAGGAGAACGACCACCGGTCGTATGTTACAAATCTTGGGAAAGAGGACATATATCAAACCGCCCACTACGGTTTAAGGTATGCTATAGTTGTGGAAAGGAAGGACATATCGCTCGAGATTATGCGGTGGCGAAACCTAGTTCAATGAGGGCGGTGACTCAAAAGACCGTCCCGAGAAAAGTCAAAGTCAACGATTAGGGAAGAAGCGTTTGTTGTGGCCGGTCAAAATGCAAGGAACCCGAACGAAGTTAGCACGGGTTAGTCAATTATAAATCTTACGAAGTATATACCTTACTAGATATCGGTTCTACCCATTCTTTTATCTCTCTCTTACTTGCGCCAACGCGTTTAAACTTGACTCAGGAGAAATTAGACTTTGACCTATCTCTGTGGAAACTCCGTTAGGAGAAACTTTCATCACATCCATTGTTTATAAATCTTGCTTGATTCAGGGTTGGCACTATCACATTACACCGTTAACCTTATTTCTATAGAGATATTTGTTTTTGATGTGATTTTAAGGTTAACTACTCATCATGCCGAAATTGATTATTTTCGTAAGGTTGTTAGTTTTCATATTCCTAAGCAACTCGTTATTCAATTCAAGCAATCAAACCATTGTAGTCAAACATTTTCATATCAAGCCATGAAGTCATTCGTTTATTACGGATGTCAAATTTTCTTAGTCCATGTTATGGATTTGAATAAAGACACGTCGATTTGAATAATATTCTGTTGTTATTGATTTTTCCGACGTATTTTACGAAGAATTTCTTGGCTTACTCCCAAAGCTTCGATATTAAATTTTGTATCGACTTTGAACCCAGAGATAAAACTCATTTCTAAAATCTCATATCGAATGGCTCTATTGAACTTGAGGAGTTAAAAATTCAACTATAGAATTTGGTACCGAGCCTTTATCTTGTGATGACTTTTGTGGAATTCACCTAAGCTTGAACTCTCTGTAGGGGGCGTCATATTCGATGCGATAGTAAAGCGATAGGTGTCATTGTGACGTCTATCCAAGATTGGGATATGAGTCACGATTGAGAACAACCTAAGTCGAAGAATCGAAATACGTAGCTTTAGGCTTAGTTGGTTATTATCGGAGATTCGTTGAAGGATATTCTCGAGTCGCTATTCCGTTAACTTAGTTGACTTGAAAAGATACAAAATTCGTATGGAGCGAGAAATGCGAGAAGATTTTCCAAGAGCTCAAGAGGCGACTCATTTCGCACATATTCTAACCATACCATCTTGGAAAAGCGAGCGTAGTGGCGGCGCGTTGAGTAGAAGATCATATCGCGAGAAGCAGTGCGATGATGTCAAGTATACGACATAGAGCCAACTTTAATAGAAAAGTTAAGGTTGCTCAAGCCAATGAATCCAGATGATGCGTGAAGAAAGTACAAGAAGGAGCTATTAGGGCGAGAATTGATGAAGAAGGAATACTTGAGTCCACTCTGAGACTTTGTGTTCCTAACGACTCGATTTGAAGAACAAGATTATGATGGAGGCACACAATACACCATTTGCAATCCATCATCTGGGAGTACCAAAATGTATTATGATCTTCAACATACATTTTGGTGGAGCAATATGAGGAGAGAGATCGCGTAGTTTATCTCGATGTGTTTAACTTGCTAACGTGTAAAGGCGAGCATCTTGTACCTAAGGGTCCGTTGCAACCACTTGAGATTTTGAAATGGAAGTGGGAACACATTACCACAATTTCATTACTAATCTTCCTGTGGTTTCTCAAGGCATAGATGCGATTTGGGTTATTGTTGATAGATTAACCAAGTTCCGCTCATTTCTTATCGTCGAGAGACTTATTCCTTGAACGTCTTTTCTCGTATATGCGTAAATGAGATTGTGAGATTGCATGGCATGCCAAGATCCATAGTTTTGGGTTAGATTGTAGAAAGCCATGGGCGCAATTTACGATTCAGGTTTGGCATACCATCCTCAAAGCGGATGGGCAATCGAAAGGACTACTCAAACTCTTGAAGATATATTAAAACTCGTGTCCTAGATTTCAAAGGAAGTTGGGATAAGTACTTGCCATTGGTGGAATTCTCATACAACAATAGTTATTAAACAAATATAGGCATGGTTCCATTCGAAGCATTATATGGACAAAATGTCGTTCTCCAATATGTTGGGATGAGGTGGGTGAAGCAACATTGTTGGGACCCGAAGTTAATACGTATGACTAATGATTCGACAACGATATAAACGGCAAGACAAGATCGATAAAAAGAGTTATGCGAATCTTCATCGAAAGGACGTGGAATTTAGTGTAGGGGATCATGTATTGTTCATGAAGTTGCTCCATAGAAGGGAGTTACAAGATTTGGGAAGAGAGGAAAGCTCAATCCACGATTTATCGGTCCATTTCAAATTCTTGACCGAAGTAGGAAATGTAGCCTATAGACTTGCGTTACCTCCGAGTATGTCTCGTGTTCATAATGTGTTTCACATATCCGCATGCCGTAAATATGTGAAAGACCCGAACCACGTTATTGAGTTAGAACCCGGACGAGATAGCCAAGACTTAACGTATGAGGAGGTACTGTCAAGATTTTGGATAGGAAGGAGCATGTCCTACGCTAAGAAAGGTCATACCACAAGTTAAAGTTTTGTGGAGGAATCACGCTATAGAGGAAATGACACAGGAATTGAAAGCGAAAATGAAAGCGAGGTATCCTCACCTTTTCAAAACACAGTACGTCGACGTCAATTCGAGGACGAAATTTCATAAGGAGGGAGGTTGTAAGACCGAAATTTTTAAATAAAAAGGAATTTCCTTTATTTTGAAATAGTAAGGGTTGATTTGATTAATGTGGATAGTTAAGGGTTAAATACGCAAATATTTCAAAATAAGCAAGTGGTTATAAAATATTCATTGTTGTCGGGGAATATTCGTTTGGTCGTGGAATATTAAATCTGTGTGGGGAATATTCATTTACCACGCAGCGACCATGTGTGGGCCCCATAACTAAAAAGCGATTGGATGAAAAAAAAAGACAAATATAAGTTGTTTTTAAATAACGGCGTAGTTGTTGTTGCCAATTATCTTGTTGAATACCCGGTGGTTAAAACACACTAATACGCTGCGTTGTTGAGCAAGAAGACTGCAGTATTGCACCAATTATTGATTCTTACGTGAAGAAGGCACTACTCAATAATGGTTACTGATAATTATCGCTCAAAGATATTTTATTGAGTTAATAATTGTTGTGTTGATATTTTATATTGTCTTTGTTGTTTCAATAATTGTCATTACACAAAGATCTTTCATTATCGGAAGCAATAATTCATATTATCCGAATAATATTATTAGATAACATTATTGGCAATGTCTAGAAAGTTTACATCAAGGAGAGAGGTTTGGTCATCTAATCAATTGCCGCAGAAGAAGAAATTCTTATTGGAAAGCCCCTCTTTCCAGGAGGCTGCTTTTGGTTGTCAATATTGTGATTACGTAATATTATTTGTGAATAATTAATTATTGATTTATATGATGAGGAAAATATTGATTTTATGTGGATATAGATGGAGAAATTTTTTAAAATGACAATTGTTGAAAATTAATATTTTATCTTTTTCTGATAAAATAATTCATTTAAATATATTATTTTAATAATATATTAACGGTGATATTTTTACAATGAATGTGGGATATATGAGTATATGAGGAAGAAGAGTATTTTTGTGGCATTAAATGTTTAACACATGTTTTGTGTGTTGGTGGACACAATTATTGACCGAAATTTGATTATAGCCTGTAAAATCGTCCGTTTGTGGATTTCGGTCGATTTTTGTTTGGAATTTGAAAAAACTTTCTTCTAGAAAGTTGTAGAGAATTGAATTTTCTATAAAAACTCGCGAGATTCGAATTTTCTGATGAAAGGGCTATTTATTATGAATTATTGAAGTTCCGAAGTTCCGAAATAATTAATTTTTGGGAGTTTTAGTTAATTATTTTGAGAAAAACGTTTTTTACAACTAAGTTGGCCTCACATGTGATTCAAATGGGCTGAGATCAGTTGTCTAAGGTGGGCTAAAGAAAATGTGAAAAATATATTAATATTATATTCAATTTTACGCTTTGGTGTTCTAAGCATTTTCTTATAAATAGGGTGCTTAGGTTAGAATTGAAAAACACCGTAAAGCTGAAGTTTCTCTCTATTTTCTCTCGATATATTGAGCGTATTCTTGTGAGTATACTTTGAGTATTGTTAGGCGGTGCAAGTTCCTTGAAGACTATACTTAGTATTCCAAACTAAGTACTAATCTTTCGAGGTAAGGGATATTATTTTTTTTGTAATGATATTATTTCTTCAATATCATTATCTTTGAAATGTTGATCTGAAGTTTTTATCAAATTTGGAACTTTTTCATGTCGGGAGTTCTTATTCATGGGTTCTTATTCATGAGTTCTTATTCACGAGTTACTATTCACGAGTTCTTTATTCATGAGTTACTTATTCACGAGTTCTTATTCATTTAGTACTATTCATGAAGCGTGAAGATGTTTTTGTGGAATTTCTATCTTTTGGTGTTGAGTTACTATTCACGTATCTAAGACTATTCACGATATCTGACACTATTCACGATATCTGGTCTTATTCACCTAAAAATAAAATTTCTTCTTTTTTCGTCAAAACATCTATTCGGATACTAACTCGATTGTATCCATGTTTTGATCATTCTTGAATTTTACACCACTATGATTATTTTTGAGGTATTTTTGGGCGTGGATAAAACCAAGTACGAATCCTTAATCCTTAATCCTTGTCATTTTGTTTCTTTGGATTCGTTTCTTTAAAAATATTTTTCATCATCCTCGGTCTTAAATGATGATATTATTGAATATCTTTGGCTGTAGTGCAAAGATGAATGATTTTCGAAGAATATCTTTGGCCCTGTAGAGTAAAAGATGAGCAGTGTTTAAATGAACATGACCAATGATGAATATCTTTGGCCCTGTAGTGCAAAAGATGAATATTTGATTCGGATGTATATTGATTGATGTTACTGTGGATAAAATATTGATGATGGATTTATTAAATTCATAGATTATAGTAGATTTCATTCTCACGTAACTCTTCTATGAATTATTATTTCTCGCTGCGAATATTGATCCGAAACTTGTTGTCTATTGATTCTATCGATTTTTCCTGTTGAAGACTAACGATAATTTGTTGTATATTATCTTAGTCATAATATTCCTTCTTGGGCTAGTTGAGCTCACCCTTTTCCTTGTTGTTCATTTTCTTCTTAGGAGGCGAGAATGTAGCGAGTACTAGTGCAGGTATGGAATGAAGATTCTAGAGAGAGTTGTTTAGTAGTCCTCACCATTTTTGTAAAATAATGAATCAATAATGTGATGAGGATTTATTTGAGTATAGATATTGTCTAGAAGATAATATTTGTATTCAAACTCACGCTTTTCTTGTTGTAATAATAAAGTTGTAGTTGTTTACGTACTCATGTATTTGGCGACTCGAGAATGGGTGTTGTGTATACCTATTTTGGGGCGTCACAACGAGAGACGGCTCTTTAGGTCACGCCTCAGATACTCCCACTAGTACTTAGCGGTATTTCAGATCGAAAGTCTTTGGGGTTTCTGAGGATACCCGGACTATACACCGCCGGGAGGTATAATATTTTAGTTTATTTTTTTTATGAATAAAGAAAATTTATAATATTATTCATGTTATATTTATTTTTGTAGGCTCTAGCCAGCGTCTACGTCCGAGAGCCCCCGTGGGACAATCACATACGGGCGCTGGCTTAGACGATGCTTTGTTCAAGCGTGTTATGATTGCAGTGTCGGAGAGGTTTGAGACCGATCTGGCATTTCCATCGTCGAGGACACCTTGGTAATTGCTTCGCCTCCATCGACTTATGCATGGCGTTGCGATTGGTGCCACCGCCGAGAGTATTGGTATCCCTCCAGAGCAGTGGGTCGCGATACGCGACGAGATTGTTCAAATGGTGGTTACCTTAGTCGAGGATGCGTTTGGGCCGATGTTGAGTCAGCGTTCGACTGCTCAGGTATACTATTCGTTTTAAATTCAAATATATATTATGCATGTAATTTAATTTTCATTTAGTTATCTTTAACTGAATCATATATGTGGACTAAAGAGTTACATTATATTATATCAGGTGTGGGCCGGCTGACCGACGGCGGGATGACGATGATGGCGATTTTCATACTCGGAAGCGGCGTCGGCCTTGCTTAGATGATCCTCCTCATACCGGGGGCTCTACTAGTTTTACTTAGGTTACATTCGTTTGTAGTTTACATTATTTTTGACTTAGTTTACATTCTGAGTTACATTATTTTGTAGTTTACATTATTTTTGATGTATTATAGTTTAAACCTTGTCATTACTTTGGTTTTGTTGCGGTTTGACATTTAGATTAATTTAGCTTAATGAGATGTTTGATATAATTTAGTTTAGATTAATGAGATGTTTTTGACCTTTTTACTTCTCATTTAGTTGGTTTTTGACATATTGTCGGCCTTGGTAATTGTACTTCATGTTATTGGTCATATTGTTAGCTTGTGTATGTGTGTGTGCTGTTGGGAATACAAGTACATGTACAAGATGTGGGTTAAATCCCTGGATATTGCCAAAACAAATAAAATATTAAAAAAAAACACTATTCTCGACGGAATAGTACTATTCTCGTCGGATTTCCATCGGAAATAATTCCTTACCATTTTGGTCATGTGCCATGTGTCACATCTTGTCTCGACGGAATAGTGATACTCTCGATGGAATTTCGTCGAGTGTAAGAAATTTGCAATTTTTGTCACACTGCCACGTGGCATTCTTAACATCGACCGAATAGCCTCGACAGAAGGTTTTTAGTCGAAAATATATTAACCCCGACTGAATATTCGGTCGAGGATAAGTTCGTCGATGTTAATTATCCCCGACCGAAAGATCGACGAACTTAATTTAGGCCTGCTTATATACGACCGAATTTCCGACCGAATATTCCGTCGAAAATAAGGTTAACCTCGACGGAATATGCTTATTACCGACGGAATATTCCGTCAAAAATAACCCTTTTAGTTGTAGTGAGAACCAAAAACCCAAACCCATAATTATAGAAATCTCAATGATGAGGACATGCCTAGCTTGGATACAAATGGTGGTTATGGATCGGATCCGTTGCAAGTGCCTGTTGGACCCGTGACAAGGGGTCCAACTAAAGGGTTCAAGGAAGGTCTTATGGGTTTGGTGTAAGAAATTTGTGGGTCGAGAATGGCGTGACGATGTGCACCAAGATGGTTGAAAGTGATCCTAAGTTCATCAATGTGGTCGAAGTGAAAAGTATCAAATAAGGTGGATCAGGTTAAGACATGTATATGCTAAGTCAAAGGATTAAGAATCGGCGTAGCTTGACCAGCGCAGCCGCACTGTGTTCCTGTAACGACCCCAAAATTCATACAATTCAACTCTCAACCTTGGTCGTATTCAATACGTCTTTATTCTAATTAACTTCATTATAATCGATATTAAACTTAATAAAATTGCAGAATAATTTAAACTTTTCTGTCTTTTTTTGAGATATTAATATCATTGGCATGTAGTGCAAAGATGACCTGTTGCTGAATATCTTTGGCCCGTAGTACAAAGATGACCTGTTGTTGAATATCTTTGGCCTGTAGTGCAAAGATGAACTATTGATGAATATCTTTGGCCTGTAGTGTAAAGATGAATTTATTAGTATGATTATGAACAGGAACTGTGATTTGGTATAACTATGATCTTTGATGTTTCAGGTGATGAAAGTTATCTTTGTCCTGGATGCGAAGAGGAATTTAGAACTACAATTATGATTATGAGTTATTGACATGATTGTGGACAGGAACTGTTGATTGATGTTACATGGTTAAAACATTGTTGGTGGACTTTTAACACGGAGAAGATAATAGACTTTATGGTCTATTTGACTCTTCTAATGGATTGCTCGTTCCGCTGCAAGTGTGGTTGAAAAGTTTTATCATCTACCATATGTTCTAAATCTCTGATTTATTACTGACGAAGGCTATTGATAATTTAATTATCTTTAGTCATGATATTCTTTACTGGGCTATTTGTGCTCACCATTTTGCTTCACAATTAATAAGAGTGTAGCTGGGTCAAGTGGGGGTAATAGGGGAATAGAACAGTAGTCTATAGCTATTGAGGTTTCCCCTAAAACAGTATGGAACTAATTTTATTGAGAATTTTAGATAAGTGTGTCGTATTTTATACGTCATTTAACCGTTGATTTTGGTGAACCGAATAGGGTGAGGTGAACCCAATTTTGGAAGAGTGTTTTTCCATTATAATACAAGATGTCTAACGACATACGACTTCTGGTTATCATAAGACAAGGTTGTGCACATCCACTTGCTGAGTATATCTACGAGCATTACCTATATAATCTTGAAGTTTGGTTGTAATATAATTCTCAATTGGAGATAATAGAGATAATTATATGTCAAGAGAAGACTCACCATTGGAAAGAACATGATAGTAATCTTCTCATTTTTCTTTGGGGTCTATTGGGCCAACCAATCAGGGCCAGCCCTGAGTTTTTAAGGGCCTAAATCGACAAAAAAAAATGGGCCTTTTATGAATTACTATTAAGATAGACATAAAAAAACTAAGAACTTTTCTTGAACAAAAGAGCATCAATACGAAAGAATACAAGTCTGCCATTGAGATTTGAGTCTATTTCATTGGGTAAATTTTTTGTGGGCCTTTAAATTTAAACTAACGTGAACTGGACTCTTTTATTATGGGTATATATATACATAACACAAATATCTCTTGGGGGCCTTAAAAATTTGTAAATTTTAGTGGGCCTAAAGCCCAGGCACCTCAGGCTTTAGCCGGTAAAATCTTATGACCAATGATAATTCTCGAGTCATATGATATCTATTATAACTTAGATCATGACTTGACCTCGTATGCACGAAGGCTTCCTTGAGCATTTTCCAAAGATTTTAATTTTTAAAAGCAGGTTATTATTTGTGCACATAAGACCACAACTTTTTATAAATAAAGATTTAATTTCTCTAATTATTATTTTGAAATAGTAAGGGTTGATTTGATTAATGTGGTTAGTTATGGGTAAAATCATGAAATATTTTAAATAAGCAAGTGGTTATAAAATACTCATTGTTGTCGGAGAATATTCGTTTGGTCGTGGAATATTCTTGTTGTTGGGGAATATTAAATGACGACTCAACATGACCTTGTGTGGGCCCACAACTAAAAGCGATTGGATGAAGAAAGCGACAAGTATAAGTTGTTTATAAATAACTTGGCATGATTGTTACCAATTATCTTGTTGGAATACCCTGGGTGGTTAAAACACGATGTCTGGCGTTGTTGCGACAAGAGTGCACTGCGGTATTGCACAAATTATTGATTCTTACGTAAGAAGGCACTACTCAATAATTATTACGATAATTCTTTATTTAGTATTTTATTTTATTGATTCAATAATTCTTTGCGTTGATATTTTATATTATCGTTGTTTCAATAATTGTCACTACACAATATTTTCCATTATCGAATCAATAATTCATATTATCTGAATAATATTATTAGAAATATTATTGGCAATGTCTAGAAAGTTACATCTAAGGAGAGGTTTGGTCACCTAATTGCGCTTGTGATGAGGAGAAATTCTTATTAGAAAGCCCCTCTTTCTCTGAGGCAGTGCAGTCACAAGATCTTGTGATTCTGTAATATTATTTGTGAATAATTAATTATTGATTTATATGATGAGAAAAATATTGATTTTATGTGGATATAGATGGAGAAAATTTTTAAAGTGACAATTGTTAAAAAATTGATATTTTATCTTTTCTCGATAAAATAATATTATATTATATTATTATAATAGAATAATGATGATATTTTTACAATGAATGTGGGATATATGAGTATATGAGGAGGAAGAGTATTTTTGTTGCATTAAATGATTAACACATGTTTTGTGTGTCGTGGACCCCATTTCTTGATTGAAATTTGATTATAGCACGTAAATCGTCAGTATGTGGATTTTGGTCAATTTCTGTTTGGAATTTGGAAAAACTTTCTTCGCAAAGTTGTAGAGAATTGAATTTCCTATAAAAAGTTTGGAGATTGAATTTTACGATAAAAGGGCTATTTATTATGAATTATTGAAGTTCTGAAGTTCTGAAATAATTGATTTTTGGAAGTTTTATTTATTTTTATTAATAAAAATGTTTTTTATATGTTATGGGCATCTTTAACATGTGCATGGTGGCTGAATTCAGATTCAAGATGTGGGTGTATGAATTTTGTTTATATATAATATTATTATATTCAATTTTCTGCTTTGGTGTTCTAAGCAATATCTTTGGCCCGTAGTGCAAAGATGAATAGGTGTTGAGATGAACATGACCAACTGATGAATATCTTTGGCCTGTAGTGCAAAGATGACTATTTGATTCAAGATGTATATTGATTGATGTTACAGGGATAAAATATCGATGATGGACTTTTAAATTCATATATAGAAGATAGTAGATTGCATTCTCTACTTAACTCTTCTAATGAATTATTATTTCAATGCGATTGTTGATCTAAAACTTGTTGTCTATTGTATTATCATCGATTTTTCATCGTTGAAGACTAAGGATAATTTGTTGTACATTATCTTAGTCATAATATTCTTTCTTGGGCTAGTTGAGCTCACCCCTTTTCCTTTTTGTTTCATTTTTCTTCTCGAGAGGCGAGAATATAGCGGGAACTAGTCGGGGTGTGGAGTAATGGTTCAAGACAGTTGTTTTAGTTGTCCTCACTATTTTGTAAAATAGTGTATCAATAATTGTAATGAGGACTTATTTGAGTGTGGATATTGTCTAGACGACAATATTTGTATTTAAACTCACAGTTTATGTGTTGTCGTATTTTGCACGACAATTGTATTAATGTAGTTGTAGTTGTTTCTGTACCATGTATTTGGCGACTCAGAATGGGTGATGTATACCTATTTTTGGGGCGTCACAGTTGGTATTAGAGCTTAGGGATATGATCTCTGGCGGAGATCAGGGAATAGAACTAGGAGGGGAGAGACGAGTAAATCCTTCGCTAGTGTGTCCTACCTAAGCGTATTTGTTGGTCGGTCATAATATAGGGGTATTATGTGATTTATTAATTTGTTTAATTAACCCTTGTTTTATGGCAGTATTTAAGAATGTCGACTAAGAATGTTAACAGTGGAGTAAATGAGACCGTGGAGACACCTTTGCTCACCAACGAGGAGAACGTGCAACAGGCTGACAATATTCCTCCTGTGAACAACACCACTGAGCAGATGATGAACGATGGTATGTTTAGGAACTTTCTAAAATTCATGCAAAACCAAACGAGAAAGACTACTATTCAAAATGAAGGTGGAAACACTGGCAACTCACGGATGGTCACCGCTAAACAGTTCAAGGAGTTAGGACCACTAGAGTTTTTGGGAAAGCCAGAACCACTTACGGCAGAGACGTGGATAAAGCAGATCACTAAGATATTTGATGTCTTGGGATGCTCAGAAGAGCAAAAGGTTCCTTTCGCCACTTTCATGTTATTACGAGGAGAGGCGATTATTGGTGGGAATCCAGTAAAGCGTACTTTCACTACTGACCTTTGAAGATGTCTTGGGAGAAGTTCCAAGAATTGTTCAACGACAAGTACTTTCCCGAAAGTATTCGTCACATGAAGGAGGTAGAGTTCATTAAGTTGGATCAAAACAATATGAACGTGTCACAGTACGAAGCTAAGTTTGCCGAGTTGTCCCGATTTGCATCCCATTTGGTTGATAATGAGGAGAGAATGACGCGAATGTTTCTGCGAGGTTTGAAGCCCAAAATACGTCAATACCTCATTTCTCATAAACTTTGTTTATATTCAGATGTTGTAAATAGGGCTCAGTTATTAGAGTGTGATAATGAGTCGGCTCAACTGAAGAATAATGAGCAACAACTTCGATGATAATAAATCTGGGTGGCGACGGTCGTCGAACAATGATAACCATCGTGGAGGAAATTATCATGCTTGGAAATGGTAACCCACTTGATTGGTAATTATAGCCAAGGTAATAGAAGAAATAACTCAAGTGGAAATTTCAAGAAGAGAAGATTTAACAATGGCGGGAAGGCGTCGGCACCAACACCAAAGAACGAATTTTAGAGGAGGAGAAAGGCGCCGATTAGATGCTACAGATGCGGAGAGAAGAGGACACATAAGTCCAAAGCATTCACAACCTTCCAAGGTATGTTATAATTGTTGAAAAGAAGGTCATATCGCTCGAGATTATGCAGTAGCAAAACCCGATCCAATGAAATTTGGTGACTCAAAATTGTCGAGACAAGTCAAAGTTATCGGTTCTTGGAAGAGCATTTTTCGTGACTTCTTAAAAAGTGAGTAACCCGAACGAAGTTAGCACGGGTTAGTTAATTATAAATTTTTGCGAAGTTATATCTTATTAGATACCGGTTCTACCCATTCATTTATCTCTCCTGCTTATACTCAACGTTTAAACTTGACTCTGGAGAAAATTAGACTTTGACTTATTTGTTGAAACTCCGTTAGGAGAAACTTTCGTTACATCCACTGTTTATAAATCTTGTTTGATCTAAGTTGGCACCATCACATTACCTGCTGACCTTATTTCTTTAAAAATTCTTGCATTTGATGTGACCTTAGGGATTGATTGGTCAACCACTCATCATGCCAAAATTGATTGCTTTTGTAAGGTTGTTAGTTTTCATATTCTAAGCAAACACGTTATTCAATTCAAGCAACCAAACCATTGAAGTCAAACTTTTTATATCGTCAGTAAAGTCATTCGTTTATTGAAAAAGCGGATGTCAAGTTTTCTTAGCCATGTTATGGACTTGAACAAAAAATCGCCGATTTGAATGATATTTCATTGTTAGTAAATTTCGATGTATTTCTGAAGAATTTCTTGGCTTACTCCCAAAGTGTGATATTGAATTTTGTATCGACTTTCAACCCAGACAAAACCCATTTCTAAAATCTCATGGCTCTATTGAACTTCGGGAGTTAAAATTCAACTGTAGAAGTTTGTGCAGAGCCTCTATCTGGTGACTTCTTTTTGGAATGCACCGGAAGAGACTCTCCATAGGGGACACCATATTCGTGCGATAGTAAACTGATAGGTGTCATTGTGACGTGCTATCCAAGGTTGGGATATGAGTCGGTAATCGAAATACGTAGCTTTTTAGGCTTAGTTGGTTATTATCAGAGATTCGTTGAAGGATATTCTCGAATCGCTATTCCATTAACCCAGCTGACTCGTAGAGATACAAAATTCGAATGAAGCAAGGAATGTGGGAAGAGCTTCGAAGAACTCAATAGGAGACTCATTTCGGCACATGTTCTGACCATACCATCCTGGAAAAAACGAACATGGTAGCTGACGCGTTGAATAAAAGATCGTATGCGTTTACGAGTGCGATATTGTTAACACAAAGACCCATTTCGTATGACTTACAGAAGATGGAGATAGAGTTAAAGATTCCAAGAACCTATGTGAAGATAACGAATATACGATTAGAATCGACTTTAATCGATAAATTTAAAGCTGTTCAAGCTACAGACTTGGAGTTATTGAATATGAAGAAGAAGATGCAAGAAGTCGTTATTCCAAAAGGTACAATTGGTGATGTGAGAAAAGCTCAAACCTTCGATATATTAGTCCATTTGAAATCCTCGATCGAATAGGAACTGTGGCCTATAGACTCGTTTTACCGCCAAGTATGACGCGTGTTCATAACGTTTTTCACGTATCGATGTTACGTAAATATGTGGACGACCCGAACCACATTATTGAGTTAGAACCAGACGAGATAGCAGAAGATTTAACGTACGAGGAGGTACCCATCAAAATCTTGGATAGGAAGGAGCATGTCCTACGCACGTCAATTTTGAGGACGAAATTTCATAAGGAGGGGAGGTTGTAAGACCCCAACTTTTTATAAATAAAGATTTAATTTCTCTAATTATTATTTTGAAATAGTAAGGGGTTGATTTGATTAATGTGGTTAGTTATGGGTAAAATGCGCAAATATTTTAAATAAGCAAGTGGTTATAAAATACTCATTGTTGTCGGAGAATATTCGTTTGGTCGTGGGAATATTCTTCTTTGTCGAGGGGAATATTAAATATTTAAGCGGCATAGCCTTGTGTGGGCCCATAACGAAAAAGCGATTGGATGAAGAAAACGACAAGTATAAGTTGTTTATAAATAACGGCATGAGTTATTTACACCAATTATCTTATTGGAATACCCGGTGGTAAAAAACGATGTCGTGTTATTGCACAAGAAGCTTGCAGTATTGCACCAATTATTGATTCTTACGTGAAGGCACTACTCAATAATTATTACGATAATTCTTATTCGGTATTTTATTTTATTGATTCAATAATTATTGCGTTGATATTTTATATTCTTTGTTGTTTGATAATTGTCACTACACAATATTTTCCATTATCGAATCAATAATTCATATTATCTGAATAATATTATTAGAAAACATTATTGGCAATGTCTAGAAAGTTACATGCTCAAGGAGAGGTTTAGTCACCTAATTGCTAGGCGTAGAAGAAGGAGAAATTCTTATTCGAAAGCCCCTCTTTCTTTAACGGCACGGTTGCCGATCTTGTGATTCTATAATATTATTTGTGAATAATTAATTATTGATTTATATAATGAGAAAAATATTGATTTTATGTGGATATAGATGGAGAAAATTTTTAAAGTGACAATTGTTAAAAAATTGATATTTTATCTTTTCTGATAAAATAATATTTTATTATATTATTATAATAGAATAATGATGATATTTTTACAATGAATGTGGGATATATGAGTATATGAGGAGGAAGAGTATTTTTGTTGTATTAAATGATTAACACATGTTTTGTGTGTCGTGGACCCCATTTCTTGACTGAAATTTGATTATAGCCTGTAAAATCGTCCGTATGTGAATTTCGATCAATTTCTGTTTGGAATTTAGAAAAACTTTCTTCTGCAAAGTTGTAGAGAATTGAATTTCCTATAAAAACTCGCGAGATTCGAATTTTCTGATAAAAGGGCTATTTATTATGAATTATTGAAGTTCTGAAGTTCCGAAATAATTGATTTTTGGATGTTTTATTTATTTTTATTAATAAAAATGTTTTTTATATGTTGTGGGCATCTTTAACATGTGCATGGTGGCTGAATTCAGATTCAAGATGTGGGCGTATGAATTTTGTTTATATATAATATTTTATATTCAATTTTACGCTTTTGGTGTTCTAAGCAATTTCACTATAAATAGGGTCTTGGGTTAGAATTGAAAATCACACCGTAAACTAAAGATTTCTCTCTCTTTCTCTCTCTATAATATCGAGCGTATTTTGTGAGTATTTTAGTACTTTGAGTATTGCTATACGATGCAAGTTCTTTCAGCAATATATCTAGTATTCTAGTCAGAAGTACTATTCTTTCTGAGGTAAGGGATATTATTTTATTCGAAAATGATATTATTTCTTCAATATCATTATGCCAAAATATTGGTTGAAAATTTTTATCAAATTTAGAACTTTTTTATCGTTTGGGTTACTATTCATGAGTTCTTATTCATGAGTTCTTTATTCACGAGTTCTTATTCACGAGTACTATATCCATGAAGCATGATGATATTTTTAGTGAAATTTCTATCTTTTAGTGTCGGAGTTATTATTCACGTATATGGCACTATTCACGTATACGACACTATTCACGAATACGACACTATTCACAGAAAAATTAAATTTTCTTTTCTGTGTCCAAAATTGTCTGTTATGATTTCTATCTTTGATTGGATCTATGTTTTGGTCTTCATTCTTGAATTTTACTCCACTCTGGTTATTTATGAAGTATTTTTGAACTTGGATTGTTTAAAGTACGAATCCATAATATTTGTTCTTTTGTTTCACTGGATTCGTTTTCTTTAAAATATTTTTCATCATCTTCAGTCCTAAATGATGATATAACTGAATATCTTTGGCCTGTAGTGCAAAGATGAATGATTTTATAATGAATATCTTTGGCCAGAAGTAGTGCGAAGATGAACATGTGTTTAAATGAACATGATTAATTGAGCGAATATCTTTGGCGCGTAGTGCAAAGATGAGCAGTGTTGAGATGAACATGATTAAGTGATGAATATCTTTGGCTGTAGTGCAAAGATGACTATTTGATTCAAGATGTATATTGATTGATGTTCTGAGGATAAAATATTGATGATGGACTTTTAAATTCATATATAGAAGGTAGTAGATTGCATTTCTACTTAACTCTTCTAATGAATTGTTGTTTCATTGCAATTGTTGATCTAAAACTTGTTGTCTATTGTATTCTATTAGATTTTTCTGTTGAAGACTAAGGATAATTTGTTGTACATTATCTTAGTCATAATATTCTTTCTTTGGGCTAGATTTGAGCTCACCCTTTTTCTTTTGTTCCATTTTTTCTTCCTAGGAGGCGAGAATATAGCGAGGAACTAGTTGGGGTGTGGAGTAATGGTTCAAGACGATTATTTTAGTAGTCCTGCTATTTTGTAAAATAGTGTATCAATAATATAATGAGGACTTATTTGAGTGTGGATATTGCCTGAAGACAATATTTGTATTTAAACTCACAGTTTATGTGTTGTCGTATTTTGCACGATAATTGTATTAATGTAGTTGAAGTTGTTTCATACTCATGTATTTAGCGACTCGGAATGGGTGATGTACCTATTTTGGGGCGCCACAAGACCTTTATGTAAGGTATCGATGTGATGTCTTATCCAAGTAAAGGGATGAAGTCATGATGCAGTATCTATTTGTATTAAAACTCACAGCATGTGTTGTCGTATTTTGCACGAGAATTGTAATAATGAAGTTTGTATTTGGAAATTTCATCGAGTGTATAGGTTGTGTGGATTAGACCTATTTTAGGGGCGTTACATAGGTCCTTAAAGTGACATTTTTTGACGTTTCCGTTCTTTCTACTTGATTTGATCCCAACCCGACCCAGTTTGACCCAACCCCAATTTTAATATTTTAAAACAAAATAATTATTTTTAATATTTAAAATATAATATTTATTTAAAAAAATTTAAATAATAATTATATTTAATATTTTAAAATAAATTATTTATTTAAAATAATTATTTTGTAGCCTTACCTATTTATTCATTTTTTCACCTAAATTAAAGGGTATATAATGAATCAACGATTCAAATTAGCAAATATTTCAGTCAACGAGTTTCAGATTCAGCTGATTTATTTATTGAAAGCGGTAGGTATTAAGATAATACACTTTTGGGAAATCTAGAAACTGCCAAAACATGAAATGTCAACCAACTTCTTCTTTTTCAGGTACAATCATTTTGACCGTCCACCTTCCTGATTAATTATCAGAGGACCAAACGACACCGTATTCCATCGTATCTCCTTTCACGAACACACCACCGTAAATAAACTCCCTTTCTAAAAACAGAAAAGATTAAACGCACGCGGGTTGATCCAATTATATAGTACAATACATTATTTCTTCATCTTTTCTCTCTCCTCAAGCGCCCGCCCAAAATTACAGCTTTTTTTTTGGATTCCCATTCCCAATCCAAATATTCTATAATCCATACATATCTGCGATTTCGTTAATTAGGGTTAAGTTTTACTGGTAACTTTTTTGGAAGACGAAGTTTGTAAGTATTTTAGCTTCAGCTCGTGTAATTCAATTTACCAAAAAGGAGAATTAATTTTAATTGGGAGGGAGATGACCTCAGATTTCGATCGATGGGAGAAAGATCCATTCTTCTCCGCTGCAGAAGAAGTTCAGGAATCTGCCGATAGGTACCCCAATTTTAATTTGTCTAGGGTTTTGCTTTATATATATATATATATATACATATTTACATATGGAAAGAGTATCATAGTAATGGTCTTTTATAATGTTTATATGTATATTTTTATGTCCATTATTATTGGGGATTTTTATTTTTATTAATTTTTGAACTTTAATTTCTGGTTTGATTATATTGATATGTTGTGATATGTCATAATTGCAATGTGCATTAAATTTGTTAAGGATGGAGTCAACATATAGAACGTGGATTCATGCCTCGAAGGATAAGTCAAGTATGTGGAATTCGGATGAAATTCGAAGGGACCTGCAAACTGCCCTTGGCACTACCAAGTGGCAGGTATGCATATTTTTCTCTCTCTCTCTCTCTCTTTTAATTATGTTATTGATATTAGGTCCTGGACTGATCGTTGCGGTGGTTTAAATGAAGTTTTTTACTTTTGAAGTGTATTAGTTTTATTTACAAGTCAAATGATCTTTCGTATACCGTTTCAAAAAACAATAAGGTTAAGCGCTAAAGCAATTTAAGATGCATCAAAATTTAACGTTTAGATAAAAATTGCCGTTGAACTGAAGTGCTGTTTGCTAATTGTACTTTTATAATGTTACTAAACAATCTTCAAAACAAAATTTTGAAAGAGGAAAAAGCAAAAACACAGTTTATCGAAAACATTGCCATGCCAATTTGCGCTAACTTAATAACTGTTGAAATGATTGTTGTGATGTTGATGCAGTTGGAGGAATTTGAACGGGCTGTGAAGTCGAGTTACAGTAGCAGCTCAATTGATGATGTGAAAGACAGGCGTAATGACTTTATTATTGCAATGGAGAGCCAGATTTCGAAAATTGAAAGTTCCTTGAACAAGTCAGCTGTTTCAGAAGGCAAGCCACCTCTCCCCTGGGTGCGCTTAAATGAGGGAGAAAGCAATGAGCTCGCGTTGTTTCTTTCTGGGCCAGCAGCATCCACGGACAAAAGCTCTGCAAAAGTTCATGCCCAGGACCAACTACCATTGAAGCCATTAGATGCTGATAAAGAATCCGGACCTGAGTGTTTGAAGAATTTGTCTGACTCGGTGGAATTGGCCCAAGTGGAACCTAGGCAGGAGAAGTTTCATGACCATCGAAGGACGGCAAGTGCTAGTGCTGACATCGGTAATTGGAAGATTGCAGTTGATGATGATGTTTCCCTTCAGAGTTCCTCTGGTGCACACCGTGAGCCACCTCCCCGAAAGATACCCAGCTTTTCAGGATTTCTTAATACCATGGAGTCTGCATCTAAACTGAAGTGGCCAAAGAATGGTTACAGGAAGTTGAAGCTCCCAGATCGCCAACAAGATGCTGATTCTACATTATTTCAACCTCAGCATTTGCCTAAAGTGAGTGTTTAATATGCTTCCTTGCAACTGAGACATGTTTATTAGAATTTTCTTCTTGATTTTCACATTTAGTGTAAAATATTGCCAATGATAATATGAATTGTTATCATTTGGATAGGGCATAAATGCGTGCTATGAAAGATGTAAGAGTTGCCTTGGTAGTTGTGATGAGTGCTATGACAAGCAACTCTATGGTTGGTACGGAGCCATTCGGAGACAGCTTCAAAGGTCGCAGTATCATATGCAATATAGTCGACCCATTCAACTTGTGTTCTGGATCGTCCTCCTTCTTTGCTTCATTGGTGAGCTTGCTTGAACCCTGAATTGAACTTGTCTAGTATATCTAAATTGATTGTCTATTTTTAAGATATTACTTTTTTAAAATTTACTCATCTAATACAGCTCATTAGCGGCACCATGCTCATTCCTATGTCAAAATTCTTATTAGTTTACTACTTTTGCCTATTTGTCTGCATGAATTTTGATATGTATGGGATGGGAAATAGAGATCCCTGATTACATATTGTGATTTCAGAGATGGTGAACATGAGTTACCCATATAGGGCCCCACAGGAGAAATAGTTGTCACTTGCATTCAGTTAATCTAAGCACAGTGATTCAACAGGTGTGGGAGGTTCTTTCAGAGATTTGGGTTTTGTTGAGGAAGGCCATCTATATGACATATAGGAAGAAAAGGAAAATCAAAGAAAAAAACTTGGTTTAGTTGAATAAAAACTTTACCTTATTGCTATAAAATATTAGTATCCCATCGCATGCAGCACCCGACATACCAATTTTGTCTGGAGGCATGCAATTTCAAATGAAGTACTGGTGACTTCTCCTGCAACCTTGCCTCCCTCTGACAATCACTTCCCAACTGCACCTTTGACCAACTATCTAAGCAAGGTGACACTTGATCTACTATAACAGTTGTTGAATTATTTGTGACTTAATTAAGTCATAACAGGGGGGGAAACACAGAAAGAAAAAAAGAAGAGGAGAAAGGTTAAAGCAGTCTTGTTAACCTAATTAGGGTTTTAATATAGCTCTAATTTCATGACACATAATAAAGAAAGAGAGAATAGAAAGAATTTGTGAAGCCTTAACCCTAATTGGGTAGTTGATCAATAAATATCAATGTCACAAATAATACTCCTAGTAAAAACACTTGTAAACCTGGCCATATATCTTTAACAGAATCATTAATTAATCTTCTCTTAAATATCATCTAAGCTTTATAATTGAAAAGATTCTTCTGCATTATGTGTTAGAAATATGTTTGGTTATGATGTGATGCTTGCTGTATAGGTTAGTCTCTAGGTCTTAGTGACTAGTACTTTTCTATTGGCGACATTAGTAATTGATGTTATACTTTAATTTGATTCAAGTAGCTGAAAGGAATAAAACCCTGGTACATGGCTCCATTTGTGTAAATGAAGTAACTGGTGACACCATTGTCTGGATAGAACTATTAACATTTTGAAGAAATGAAAAAGATATTATACCATTAAAAAAAAATGCAAATATGATAATTTTATAAATGTTTGCAGTTATCTATTTCTTATTCAGTCACCTGAGCTTGGAAGCATCAGTTACAGTATTTTTAGGAAGACATATACTTGGTGTGAAAAGTTTAAGATTCACATGTTTATGTGTTTCTGTTTTTGGGGGTTTACACTTTTGGTTTTCTCTGCAGTCTTAGTTGCTATGCGCACCATCTAAAGAGCAGCAGAGGATTCTTTTCAGCGTTTTGAAGTAGACACAGCATTATGGGGGGGTGAAAAGTCCCCCATAGTGGCAGGTGTGGTTTTTTCTTCCATTTCTGTGGAGAATTAGTATTCATAACTGTATGTTGATGCTCAAAAAAATGGCATACAGAAGCTGTAGCGACACCGTCAACAATCCCCTCTTCTCCTTCATGATTTTGGATTTTGATTTGCTGGTGATCAGCTAATTCTGTTGTATCATTGTATATTAAGTGAAAGTGATGGAACTGGAAGGTAATAGTGATGGTGAGCCAGGGTTACATCTCCCTCTTGCCCCGCCCCCTTCATCTTACCGAAAGAAAGTAGAGAGCTAGGATTGTACCACTTGCAGATTGTGTATAGTATGTAATTTTTCCTTGTTAATTTGGCAGCATTCATATTTTGTTTTGTGAAGGGGATCAAGTCAAATATCGGGCATTAATCAGCCTCATGAATGACAGTTGGGACCATTTGAGATTAGTACTCCCTCTGTCCAACATAAAAGACTAAAAATCCCATTTGCAAACTCTCCAAAAAGCCTCCTACCCCTTTTTATTTGTTTGGTTGATAATGCTAAAATTATTGTCTTGTGATGTTTGGCGATAACTTAGGTATAGTGGAAATAAGGCCTGACCAAACTCCTTCTAGAATTAATTCTGTTTAAGTTTGCAGGTTTCATCCTGGGTTGCATAACAAGGTTGAGTACGCGTTTTTCAAAGTATTATATTTTAAGGTTCTTACATCTTTCATTATTTATTTTTTAATTCAAGTACAAATGAATATTGTTGTAATACAAGTAGAACCTGTCGAGTTTGATTAAATGGGGAAAGGGGAATGCTAGTGATTGGAAATGAATTGAGTTCCTTCTTCATATTGGACCATTGCATCATAACATGTGCGGTAACTCGTAGCAATTTGGATTTGACAGTGAACTTGGACTGGTGGATCTTGACGAGGACATTGAGAAGTTAACAGGAGAGGTGAGATTGTAACACGGCCGGCCGTTCCACATTAAAATATGGAGTTGAATTAAAATATATATATATATAGTCCGGATCAGCTTCGGTCTCTTCGACCATAACAAAATTTGGATTTTTTTTTTTTTTGCTTTTTTATTAAAAACAACTAAAAAAAATTATGAAACTTGAATTTTTAAATCTTCTCCTTATTCTCACTACTTATTAGTTCTTCGTCAATTAAATTCAATTTTATAAAACAAGTCATAAATTTAGATTGTTACAAGTTGGAAGCATTTTTCTGCCATCATGCTTTCAAAAAATTTCAAGCCAATATACTTCCTATACATTTCAATTCTGTTCTGTTCTGTTCTTCTGCAAATTAAAATTATGGCAACAAGTTATGGAAGAAACTTGAAGATCTCAAGTGTTATTACAGGACGATCTATGCAGTTTTCAATGGAGAAATATCAGTCCATTAGAAGAAAAGGAAAGGTAAGACAAATTGTACGTGTAATGATGATATTTCAAGGATGATTAGAGAAGGCCAGTACGTGCATACCCTAGCTAATAATTGGGTACAATGCATATGCATGGTACTACTAAGAATTGGTACGTACAAATCGATCATATATTGTGGTTGTGGGAAGAGGAATGATTACATACTTGATTGTGAGGTTTGCTTTGGTACGTAGAGGACATGATTTTGGATGATTTAATTTCAAGCAGCATGGCATGGTATATAATTAAATTACGTAGACAAATTTGAAGAGTTAAGAGGATTAATTGGTTTTAACTCAATTTCCTACGTTGGTTGATTGAGGTATCCAATCAAAAAATGTTGAAATTGTTAGAAGAGCCTACTTAAGAAATATGAGAGGAGTTCAATGACTAGGTGGAAGCAGAAGGATTATGGAACCCAAATCGATATCCAACTACACTAAATATATTCTACCATTTTCATTCCTAATAGGTCAAATGGAACTAACACTGCAACTTCTAAGTTAATGTAGGTCCAAGACCGAAAGAAAGCCTAAATGATTGTGTTATTTCTATGATGACGACAAGTATATATAGTTTAGGGCATACATGCAAGAATTAATCCTCAAAATTTTATGTTGGTAGGAGATGAAGAAATGCATAGAGTATAATTAATGGGCAACTAATATTTTATCAAGACCTAGAGGAATACAATGAGTTGTTGGAAGGGGACAAGACAGAAATGGAGATCTCTGTTAATGCACTCATGGGAAATCAAAAGAATAATACCATAAGGGTACGTGGTAGGATGAGTGAAGAGACAATTTTTCACTATACTCATCAATGGGGGTAGCATCCACAATTTTCATTGATCCACATGTTGCAACTAGGCTGTGCACAAGAGCCTACTAGCTAAGGCCGCGGTGGTTTCAGTAGCAGATGGAAGTCAGTTAGCAAGTGCTGCAAAATGTACAGAATGATCAATGGAGACGATCGAGTTTGAAAGTACTGAAATGAGAATTCGATCTTCCTTTAGGGGGATGCGATGTTGTGTTAGGAGTTCAATGGTTGCAACAATTTAGGCATATAGTCTTTGATTTTCAGCAGCTAAAGATGGTGTCAATCTCAAGGTAATGGGATATGTCTTAAGATGATGACCGAGGAAGCAATGGCCAAATCTTTTAGAGATCAACAACATGGCATGATGGCATAACTATATTCAGTTATCTTGCATCCTTCAAAACCTTCTTTTGATTCTAGTGCTCAAGTAATTTTTTCAAAAGAGAAGCTAGCCACAACAAAATGCACATGACTCTAAGTTAGCATGCATCCCTATTAATGCAAGATGATGATGTCTTTGCTGAGCCTACTTCCCTTCCACCAAAAAAGGTTCTTAGATCATCACACCTAATTCAACACCTTTCTCCATCATGCCCTATATACTCATATGATCAAAAGAATGAAATTGAGAAATTAGTGGCTAAAATGCTATCATTTGGGGTCATAAGACCCAGTAATTCCCCTTTTGCATCTCCTATTACTTGGAGGTTTTGTGTAGATTATAGAAAACTGATCAATTCATTAACTATCAAGAGCAATTTTCCTATTCCGCTTATTGATGAATTACTTGATGAGTTAGTCCATTCCAAGGTATTTTCTAAACTGGACTTGAGGGATAGTTATCATCAAATTAGGACGTCTCCTATTGATATACCTAAAGCAGCTTTTAGGACACATTTTGGTCATTTTGAATTCACTGTCATGACCTTTGGTCTCACTAATGCTCCTGCCACTTTTCAAAGCATTATGAATCAAATTTTTGGACCTCATCTTAGGAAATGCATTATTGTGTTTTTCGATTGATCTAGATTCTCACTTGTATCATCTTAAAACAATACTTGAAATCCTAAGATTGCACCACTTGCATGCTAAAAGGTATAAATGTGCATTTGCCTTGCATGAGATTGATTATTTGGGTCATATTATTAATGGCAATGGAGTGGCAGTTGATCAAAGCAAAATTGAGAAGTGTGATGCAGTGCCACTGACAATCTTATTGCATAAAGATGAAAGGCTTTATAGCTCTTAAAGTAATGACTAGCACTCCTGTTCTAGCCTTACCTGACTAAAATAAAGAGTTTGTGGTGGAGACTGATGCTTCTAATAGTGGCGTTGGGGCTTCATTAATTGATGCAAGAAGGCAAACCAATAGCTTATTTCAACAAATCTTTGGGTTCTAGAGCTCAAACTATGTCCACTTATAAGAAAGAATTAAGGGCAATGGTTAGTGCCGTTAAAAAGTGGTCTCATTAATTACTCAACTAGTCATCATTTCCATCTTAAAACTGATCACCAAAACTTGAAGTATTTCATAGAACAAAAGGTTACTTCTCTCTTGCAACAGAAATGGTTGATTAAACTTATGGGGTATGATTATACCATTTCGTACAAGAAGGGAAAGAAGAATATAGTTGCTGATAGTTTATCTAGAATGCATGAAGAAAGGTAGCTCAGTTGGTGGACTATGCCTCCTACAAAGCAGGAGATCCTAGATTCGAACCTTGACAGTGACCAAATAAGGTGTACGTGTTAAATTTTAGTCAAAAGTGGAATATTAAAAGCATAAAGGAAAAAAGGGTGGTTGGTATTAATGGTGACCTTCGAAGGCATATCTTTGAGGAGCTGCATTGTAAGGGACTAAGGGAGTGGGAGGCCATTCTAGTGTTAGTGCGTGCCAACTATAAGAAGAGCGCAACAATATTTTTCTTGGGTAGGATTACAACGTGATATCGAGACTTGGGTTGCTGAATGTGATACTTGTCAAAGAATTAAAGCCATTCCAGAAATCTTTTGGAAGGACTTCATTACTGGATTGCCCAACTCTCGGGGATTTGAAGTTATTTGAGTGGTGAGTGATAGACTTGGTAGATATAGCCATACCCTTTCTCAGCCAAGCATGTATCTCTTTCTTTCTTTGAAAACATCTTTGCATGGATTGTTTGTGATCGAGATCAATTGTTCCTTGGTGAATTTTGGCAACATTTACTAAGACTATTGGCTTAGCCACCCATCCTCAAAGTGATGGGTGCACCGAAAGGATAAACCAATATGTGTTGAGCAATATTTGAGAGGCATGGCTGAAATGGAGTACTTGGTTGACAATGGCAGAATGGTGGTTCAATTCGATACTACTACTTATCATTCAGTTCTTGGTACGAGGCTGTTTATGGAAGACCTCTACCACTGTTAATTCTCCCTCACCAAGGTACTAAGATAGCTGCAGTAGCAGAATTTATTCAAGAGAGAAATGAACAGCTGATAGTATTAAAACAAAACTTAGAAAGAGCTCAACAAAGAATGAAATCTAGGGCTGATGCAAGGAGGACAGAGATAATTTTTTATGTGAGAGATTATGTTTATCTCAAACTTCAACCTTATAAACAAAGTTTAGTGGTTATAACTTATAAGGAAGAAGCTTAAGTTATCTCCCAAGTTTTATGGGCCATTTAAGTGTTGTGTACAGGATGTGGGAAGGAAGAATGCTAGTTTGGAGGACTCTACACGGGAAGATGAGGATAGTATGACTTATTATTTCACAGATTTGAACTGGGGGGTCGTCACACATGTAATCTCCTACAAGCCAGTCGCTTGTCCTTTATGTTTAGGTTGACAAATTTGAATTTGTAGTTTTTAGTCTTTACAATTTCGTTACAAGTTAAACCCTTAAATTTAGAAGAACAGATGTTAAAAGCATGTATAATGAATTACAAGATCAACAACTAGACCATAAAAGGTGGAGTTTATGGACTAATTTCGATTTCAAAGGTTTCCCATATTACTTGCAGTCACTGGCCTCCTTGTGACCGTGCATGATCTCAGATATTGATTCTGCTACAAAGATGCAGTCAGAAGGTTTCTTCACCCAGTTTAACAAATCCAGTACCAAAAGCCATACATTTAAACCTCTTTTCACTCTTGAACAGATGCAACAAAATTGCATCTTTTATCATGTTAAATATGGAAATTCACTACTAATAAAAAGAGTCGAGTCCAGAACATAACTATTGAGAAGTGCATGCTTTTGTGGTGCTGTTTGATCTATCGGATTCTCTCTCTTGACTGTCACTCTTTCTGTTGAACTCCATGCCCTGGAACGTGAGCCTAGAAGATCGGTATTGACTACCAAATCCTGTGCCAAATCCCCATCCAAGGCCTAGCCTTCCGCCTTCATTAAAGTGCCAATATATAACTCAGCGAAATGATTTGAGGTAAGGTACATGTATAAATTGCTTCAAGTAAAGGCAGTTCTAGTCTATACCTGCACCAAGACCTATGATATTCAAAGGCATGCCTGTATCAAATTAACAAAAAAAATTAGAAAATGCCTACATGGATCTAAAGATTCTTGACAAAAGCATGAATCATACTAAAACAACTGTGCGAAAACTGGACAACAACAACATATTGGAAATGAAAATTCTAATTTCTAAGCTTAAAGAAGTTAGATAATTCTAGATAACAAGAGAATCTATTACAACAAATTTGATTTTAATTGATAAATTTGTAGAGATTTAGCTAATTTGACAATTTTAATCCAAGGTTTTACATTACAGAAGTTGTTTACCATCATTTTCCAAATAAATGATAAAAGTACAGGTAAAAGTTTCAAATAGAAAACAGCGAAGAAGGCAAAAATAAATACCAATATGACCAGTAGTAACTGCAAATATGACAAAAGAATCAAACTACACCATGCTCCATAACACATACACGAGCATGTTCTAAGAAATCTTTGGATGCCCAAGAAAGTGTAAACAAGAAAATTGGCCAAGTCTGGGGGAGGCCTACCCTTGGCCTTGGCCGGGGCTGGCTAGTCTCCTCCCCACTTAGCTCAGGCCAGCCCCTTGATGATTATTCAGAAGATTCTTGGACATAAGCGTGCACAACAGAGTAGAAGATAAGTCAGAAGGCTGCCTCCTTGGGCTCCTTGTAGAAGGCTTAGGGAGACTTCCTCCATATTGGACCTGTGAGAGGGACTTGCATTGGTGGGATGTAATGGTAGGGTAACTCAGGCTTAACGAGGGTGGTAATTTCATCAGTGGGACCTACTAGACATATGGGATTAAGTGGGACCTGCACATGACTGGATCTGTCGAGCACATGACCTGGGAGGTACCCACAACTATAAATACCTCTCACAACTTGAGGAGGGGTTTCTTCTGTGGTTCCTTTTGGTCCTTGGACTTCTGGACTCTTTGATCAGCTCTGGTATACAGACCCCATATTTGCATAACTTTTTAACGAAACTCTGCCCCATCCTTCATTATTAATCCATCTAGGTAGGTGCGGTACAGCGGTACTATTAATTTCATCATGTACAGGCTATATACATTCAAACTAAGTAGTTCACACAGAAATTAATAAGGACACATTTGGCAGTTCCATCACTTGTGGCTACTAATACATGCTCTAATCTTATATTTACTGGGAAGGTTAATTCTTGAAACTTAAATGGGATCCTTAGATTTGACCCCAGATTCTCTATACAGCAACCAAGGAAATAAGAATGTTTATTAGTAACAGAAATTGCAGCACTTGTTGCGAGAATTTTCCAACCATTCATTTGAATTTTGAGCTATCCACACTTATATGACATCAAACAAATCCTCATTTTGTATTATCATCACTAGTCTTCTTCAGTGTACTTCCGCAGTCTGACGAGAGTCACTAAGTTGCCTTCGACCTGGAGACGGGTATAACCTTTCCTCATAAACGTAGAACCAATATTTAGGTTTATGTTGAATTAGTCTCTCAGACTAGGAATACCCATATGACATCCAGCCATGGACTCCGTATTAAATCCAAGCGATCACATTAAGATCAACTTCATTGTCTGTATATGAAGGATCCACACAAGATCTGGTGCAGTAAATAGAGATGACACTAAGTAATCCCCACCTAATATTCCTGCAGTTTGATGTTTTTATCCTTATAGAGCAGGAAAAATCACAAATCAAGATCATTTCACTGTTTGTTCACTTAAGTTTCAGCAGAACAGTAGTAGAATAAAAACACGAAAGCAAGTGCCAAAATGTGACAAAGTATCACACACATTCAAATTCTCACATTGAAAAAAAACCATTGAAACCAAAACATCAATCAATCACCAACACCTAAATTATCTAATTACCCAAGTATCATATTTGTCAGCAAAGCAAAAATTACAAAATGTTCAAGTAAGATTATAAGATAAACAAACCTCCAAAACCCCATCCGATACCGAAACCACAACCAACTCCAAAACCTGAGATCAAACCACAAACCCAAAATCATCATGTTCAAAAGACACTGGATATAAATATGAAAAAAAAGAGAGTAAATGATCGAAATATACGAGTATACCGAATCCAATACCAGTCCCGTTGAAGTTTGTGAGCACCATTTCTGAAAGAAGTTCTTTATTTCACTGCCATTAACATATATGTAATTGTAAACAAGTATCCACATGTCCATATAGAAATTATATATATTGACAGAGAGAAAAAAAGGGGAATTGAAAGAAGGGGTGAATTATATACTTACAGAGGAGGAATAAAGAAGCTGGCAGGAAGGTTTTCGATTCCTGGAAGGACCCAATTGAGAACTAGGGCTATCTGAAGAGGGTAAATTGGGAGCCAACTCTTATTATATACATTTCATTTTCTTATTACGGTATAGGTTAATAGAATTTCTATTTTATCCCCCTACACTTTCCAAATTTTTGTTTTGCACCCAATTGTTTCCAAAAACACTAATTTTCGTAATTTTTAGCCAAAATCTCCTTATTAAAAACACTTAGGGGGTGTATTCAATTAAGATTTTTAAAGACTTTTAAAGACTTTAAAAGTTTGGTTGTATTCAATCAAGACATTTAAAGAGTTTATAAAAGTTTAGTGGTATTCAATTATAACTTTTTTAATGTCTTTAAAAGTTAGGTGATATTGAATTAAGATTTTTACAAAGTCTATAAAAGTATTTTGGTATTCAAAAAGTCATAGATTTTAAAATTTCTATCAAATGGTAGAGTTTGACAGACTTTAGAAGAAGAATTATAACTATCAACTCATATCCAAAGTCTTACCTCATCTCTAAATATTTCTAAAGACTTCCAAATAAACACAAAGGTGGATAAAACTAGTTATTAATTGGACTTTGTCTTTTATTGGGTCAAATTAGTTATTTATTTTATATGGACTAATAAATATTAATATGTGATGGATAAATAATTTGGTAAAATTTGGGCCATAAAAATAACTGGATTTATTATAATTTTATTATAAGAGAATTAACAAGATATATTAATAAGTAAACAAATAACTAGACCTAATTAATCTGAATTGGTGAGGAAAAAAACAGTCGTTCGAAAGCATCCAATAGAAAGAGGAAAAAGATTTGTTCAACAAAGGTGAGATAAAATCATAAAACTCTCATATCAATTGTAAAGATTATGTATTATAATATATAAAAATAGAAAATGTGAGACCCCGAATTTTATGAAATAAAAGTATTCAATTTTTCTATTTTGGTAAATAGTTAAATTGATAAAAGTTTAAAGTTAAGGGTAATATGTGAATTTTTTTTTTGCAAAGTAAGCAAGTTGATATAAAATATTCGTTGTGTCAGGGAATATTCTTTTTGTGGGGAATATTAAATGCAGCAAGATACAATCATTAGTGGACCCCACAATGGAATTATTGTCGGATTGAAAGCGATAAAAATATTTTTATGAAAAATAGCGGAAGTTTCTGTTAAGCTGTTGAAACACTCGGTGTTAAAATGTACGATGTCTGGCGTGGTTGCAAAGTAGCAGCGGTATTGATTATTGATGCTTTACGTGAGAAGTCACTCGGTTTTGTTTTATTAGTATTATTAATGTAATAAAGCAGAAAAGCTTTTTATATAAAGCAGAATACTTTTATAAAGTTATTCGTTTTATTAGACTATAAATAGAATATATAATATTCTATTATCATATTATTTTGCATAGTAATATCTTTTTATATAAAAGCAGAATACTTTTATAAAGTTATTTGTTTTATTAGACAATAATTAAATTATATTATATTTTATTATGCATAGTGTTACATAGTGCTTGCATAGTGTTTTGCGTAGTAAAATCTTTTTATATAAAACAAAATATTTTTATAAAGTTATTCGTTTTATTAGATTATAAATAGAATATATTATATTTTATTTAAAAGATTTTGCTTTAAATATGGACCGTCCAGATTAAAAAGTAAATCAATACGGAATAGTTCATGAATTAGTTCTTATCGATCCATTCTTCTATAAATAGAAGCTCATTCCTTCATTATTTCTTACGAATTCAATTTGAAACTACAGAGAGAAACTATAGAGAGTTCTTCTTTTATAATCTTGGCGTATTTCTTTAGAGTTTAAGAAAGCTTTGAAAGCGTAGTGCAAGTTTTCTTGAGTATATCATCGCATACTACCGGTCGGAATACTCTTCTTTTGCGGTGAGGGATATTATTTGTTCAGACTCGTAGAGGGTATTCTTTCTTTCTTATTCATGAAGAGAACTTCGTTATTCCATTCTTTATTATTACATTGGAATAACTTCAGATCTGTGAACTTCCCTATACTTGGTGAAATTCTTACATTATTCCATTATTTATTATTACGTTAGAATAATATATCGTATACATGCGTTTTATTGGGACTGGTTAAAATCTTTATTATTCTGTTGGAATATATCTGTTTGTGCGTTTTTCTGGCGGACTGGTTCCGTCTTTATTATTACATTTGCAATATCGTAGGTGCGTATATATACGACTGGTTCCATTATTTATTATACATTGGGAATAACACATGCATGCGAGTCTATCGCATACGCATGGTGAATCCTCCTGTTATTCCATTCTTTATTATACTGTTGGAATAACTTTTGTCATGTGGATTATCACATGCGTGGTGAGCGATCCTTTGTATTCATTCCTTATTAAATTGTGGAAATGATATATCAAGTGGATTCTGCATGGCGGCGAAAATCCATTTGCGGTTTCATATATATTATTATACTCGGTTGGTTAAAGTTTTGGCTTCTATACTCCATGAAATTAGTGAAATATTCTTGATATTTGCGCTTCATCCAGTATCTTTTCATGGAAATATTCTTCTGAGCATTCTTGAATTTTACTCTACAAAGAAGTATAATGTTGACAATTTGGACGTTATTGGTTCCTGGATAAATTAATTCTTGAACTTGTTTTATTGAATTATTATGTCATTGTCATCATCCTCATGTTTATATTATGTTGAAAGTCATCTGTTGTGACGCCCCCCAAAATAGGTATACATCACCTATTCTGAGTCGCCAAATACATGGTACAGAATACAAATACAATCTTTAATATACAACAAGAGAAGGCGTGAGTTTTAATACAAATCATCTTTCAGACAATATCCACTCTAAGAATAAGTCCTCATTACATTTATTGTCACACTATTTAATTAAATAGTGAGGACTACTAATACTATCATCCGGTCCATCACTCCGTTCCCAGGACTCGTCCCGCCTATATTCTCATTTCAAGAAGAGAACAGTGAAAGAAAGGGTGAGCTCAACTAGCCAAGTAAGAAATATTATAACTAAGATAATGCGAGAATAAATTATCATTAGCCTTCAATGATGTTAAAGCGATAAAATATAACAAACATCAAGTTTAAGCTAGCAACGGAAAAAGAAATCCATTAGAAGAGTCAGTAGAGAATAAAATCTACTATCTTTATAATTTAAAAGGTTTTCATGACTTTTATCATTTGGGACTTAGCTTAATAAATAATCCACATCATCGAATCACCCTGCTACGCTCGACCGAGGATATTCTTTAGTATCACGACCACAAATTATTCATGCATGCTGCGGACAAGGATATTTGTGTATTCATTAATGGTCGTGATCATGCCAATAAGCATTCATTAAATGCACTACTGCCAACGATGAGGACTTTTACCATATCATTTGTAATATTACGGTCATGATTACACCAAATAATCCACAGTCATAATTATACCAAGTCCATCTACATACTTCTGAATACAGATGACTTTCAACAAAATATAAACATGATGATGACAATGATATAAGAATTCAATAAAACAAGTTCAATAATTAATTTATCCGAGGAACTAATAACGTCCAAATTGTCGACATGATCATCGCTTTGTAGAGTAAAATTCAAGAATGCTCGGAAGAATATTTCCATGAAAAGATACTGGATGAAGTACAAATATCAAGGATATTCCACTAATTTCATGGAGTATAGAAGTCAAAACTTTAACCAACTGAGTATAATAACGAATGGAATAACAAAAGAAATCACCATATGTGACGCCCCCAAAATAGGTATACAACACCCATTCTGAGCCGCCAAATATATGGTATAGAAAGCAAACTACAACTTCAATAATACAATTATCGCAAAATCTTACAACACATCTTTGTGAGTTTAAATACAAATATTGTCTTCTAAACAATATCCACACTCAAATAAGTCCTCATTACAATTATTCAAACACTATTTTATAGAAATAGTGAGGACTGCTAAAACATCTTTCTAGAACCATCACTCCATACCCCGACTAGATCCTGCTATGTTCTCACCTCCTGAGAAGAAAAATGGAACAAAAAGAAAAAGGGTGAGATCAACTAGCCCAGTAAAGAATATTATGACTAAGATAATATACAACAAATTATCATTAGTTTCCAACAGGAAAAATTTTGATAAAATATAATAGACAACAAGTTTTAGATCAACAACTGTAGCGGAAACAACAATCCATTAGAAGAGTCAAGTAGAGAATGAGTTCTACTATCTTCTAAGATTTAAAAGTCCATCATCAATATTTTATCCCTGTAACAACAATCAATATACATCTTTAATCAAATATTCATCTTTGCACTACAGGCCACATATATTCATTTGTATCACCAGTTGGTCATGTTCATCTCAACACCTGTTCATCTTTGCACTACGGGCCAAAGATATTCAGTAATATCATCATTTAGGACTGAGGATGATGAAAAATATTTTAAAAAAAATGAATCTAGTGAGACAGAAGGACAAATAGTAAGGATTCGTATAACAGTTTATCCAAGATCAATAATACTCTATAATAACCAATTTTGAAGCAAAATTCAAGAATAAAGATCAAAACATGGATACAATCAAAGATAGTAACCATAATAGACATCTTGAAAAAAAGAAGAAAATTTCATTTTTTTGGTGAATAGTGCCGTATTCGTGAATAGATAGTATATGTGAATAGTGCCGTATACGTGAATAGTAACTCCGACACAAAAATTTCCAAATTTGATAAAAAGTTCAAACCAATATTTTGGCATAATGATATTGAAAGAAATAATATCATTTACGAAGAAAATAACATTCCTTAACTCAAAATAACGGTACTTCTGATCGAAATATCGGATAGAAAACTAAAGGAAACTTGTACCGAACAGCAACTCTCAAAGTATATAAATACTCACAAAAATACGCTCGATAATCTAGAGAGAAAGAAAACTTGTTTCTGGTGTGATTTTCAATTCTAACCTAAGCGTCTATTTATAGGAAAATCTTTAGATCATATAGGAGACTAAATTAATAAAATATTAATTTTTAAAACAACAATTCTACGCATGCTATCAATGACCAAGACTAGCCACCACCTTTGAACAATTTTCAGCAGCCCACATGTTGTCAAACAAGAGTGGGTCCTACCCATAATTTAATTAAAATCATTTTATTTATCAAAAATTCAACAATTCATAGAAAATAGCCCGCTTATCAGAAAAATATGAATTTTATGTCCATTCTGCCTGAAATCGAATTCTCTACAACTTTACAGAAGAAAGTTTTTCCAAATTCTAAATATAAAATATCCGAAATCCACAAACGGATGATTTTTAATACCTCTACACCAACAAAATACTGATAAAACACCTCAGCATTTAATTCCTTCATTTTTATCCACATAAAAATAAATATATTCATTATTTATATCCACATCAAATAAATATTTTCTTATCATATAAATCAATAATTAATTATTCACAAATAATATTACAGAATCACAATTATGATATAATTTAAGTAGTTCTCGTGGAAAGAGGGGCTTTTCAATAAGAATTTCTCTTCTTGGTAGCTTGATTAGGTGACCAAACCTCTCCTTGTGAACTTTCTAGACATTGTCAATAATCTTTATCTAATAATATTATTCAAATAATATGAATTATTGATCCGATAATGGGAAATATTATGCGGTGATAATTATTGAAACAACAATAATATAAAATATCAACGCAACAATTATTGAATCAATAAAATAAAATATTGAGCGATTAATTTCTTTGTAACAATTATTGAGTAGTGCCTTCTTACGTAAGAATCGATAATTCAAAAAAATACATGCATCCACGCGTAGACATTGTATTTTATCCATAGGGTATTCAACAATGTTAACTGTGTAATAACTACGCGTTATTTAATTTTGTCATTTTCTTCATCCAAGCGGTTATCCGTTATGGGGCCCACAAATAGGCTGCTGGTCGTCGTACAAATATTCCCAGAACATAAAGAATATTCCACGACCAAACGAATATTCAAACAACAATGAATATTATATAACCACTTGCTTATTTTGAAAATTTGCACATTTCACCCATAACCAAAGTATTATATCAAATTAATACCTTATTATTCACAATAATAAATAAAGGAAATTTGATTTTATTCATTAAAAGTTGGGGTCTTACAAGCGGGATGTTCAACATTAATCTGTTGGAATAAACACATCATCTTGATACTTCAGCATGATAAAGGTTATTCAACAGATTAATAAATAATGGAACCAGTCGGTAAAATTCGCATGCAAGCTGTGATGTTCCAGCGAGAATAATAAAGGCGGAACTGGAGGTCCCGCCAGAAGCCGCACGCAGAACGAGGATATTCCAGCGAATAATAATAAAGATGGAACCGGTCAAGCGAAAGCGCATGCATGTGATATTCCAATGAATAATAATAAAGCGGAACCGAATTAAAGGCGTAGAGCGCTCGAATAGGATATTCCAGCAGAATAATAATAAAGAGCGAAATATTGAAGAATGTCACCAAGTATAGGGTGATCGCGATATCTTTGGTTATTCCAATGAGAATAATAAAGAATGGAATAATGAAGTTCTCTTTATGAATACAAAAGAAATAATACCCCTTACAGTACAACAAATAATATCCCTTACAGTAAAAAAAAGCTGAATATAAGAGTAGGAAAGAGCGAGAATACTTTTCTATATAGCTTCTCTACAATTTCTCTTTTAAGAGTTTGATTGAATTAAGAAATAATGAAGGAATGAGCTTATTTATAGAAAAATGGACTACATAGTAACTAACTCATGAGCGGTCGAGATTGATTTACTTTAATCGGCGGTTCATATTTAAAGCAAAATCTTTTAAATAAAATATAATATATTCTATTTATAATCTAATAAACGAATAACTTTATAAAAGATTTTAATATGAAAACACTTATCATACGCATTATGCAAAACACTATGCATAATAAAATATAATATATTCTAATTATTGTCTAATAAAGCAGATAACTTTATAAAAGTATTCTATTTTATATAAAAGATTTTACTATTAGCTAACAAAAGCGAATAACTTTATAAAAGTATTACATTTTTTATATAAAAAGTTTTTCTATTTTATTACATTAATAATACCAATAAAACAAAACCGAGTGACTTATCACATAAGCATCAATAATCAATACTGGTATTATTCTTTTGTGCAATACTACGCATTATTCTTGTACTTTTAACACTGGTGTTTCAACGATTAACAGTAAAACTTAGCCGTTATTTTCATAAAAGTATTTTTATCGTTTTCTCAATCGATAATAATAATTACATTGTGGGATCTACCAATGATTGTGTAGTTATCGAATATTCCTGTGAAAGCGAATATTCCAGAGCCAATCGAATATTATATAACAACTTGCGTATTTTGCAAAATTTATAAATATTACCACAACTATAACATTATATCAAATTCATTCCATAATATTCAAAATGATATTTATAGAAAATTCATTTTTATTCACAAAAGTTGAGGTCTTCTGACCTCCCCTTCTTATGAAATTAGCCCTCGAAATTAGGGTAGTACGCATACACGGTATGTGAAGAGGTAAGGATACCTTGATTTCATTTGATTCTAACTCCCGTCATTTCCTCAACATCGTGGTTTCTTCACAAAACTTTGACTTGAGGTATAACCTTGGAGCGTAGAATATGTTCCTTTTTATCCAAGATTTGAACAAGAACCTCTTCATACGTTAAATCTTTTCGCTATTTTGTCCGGTTCTAACTTCAATAATGTGGTTGGATCTTTCACATATTTACGTAACATGGATATGTGAAAAGCGTTATGAAACACGAGACATACTTGGCGGTAAAAGCGAGTCTATAGGCCATAGTTCCTACTCGATCGAGGATTAAAATGGGTAGATGAATCGAGGATTGAGCTTTCCTCTCTTTCCAAATCTCGTAACTCCTTTGCATGGAGCAACACGTAACAACACATGATCTCTATATCGAATTCCACGTCCTTTCGATGAAGATCATCATAACTCTCTTTATCGATCTTGTGAGGTTTTTTTATCGTTGTCGGATCGTTTGAATCTTTTACGTAGTCATCGTACCAACTCTGGTCCCAACAACGTTGCTTCTCCCACCTCATCATCCGGCATCTTGAAACGACACTTTCTTCCATACAACGCGCTGAATGGAGCCATGCGATACTTGCTTAATAACTTGTTGTTGTAGGAAAACTCCACCAATGGTAAGAACTTATCCCAACTTCCCTTGAAGTCGAGGACACACGAGTCTTAATAGATCTTCAAGAGTTTGAATAGTCCTCTCCATTGTCCGTCAAATTCGAGGATGATATGTTGAGCTAAATCGTAAATCTGTGCCCATAGCTTTCTACAAAATAACCCAAAATCGTGAAGTGAATCTTGGGTCTCGATCAGAAACTATGGATACTGGTATACCATGCAGTCTTACAATCTCGTTTATGTACATACGAGCAAGACGTTCAAGTGTATAAGTTTCTCGTATCGATAAGAAATGAGCAGACTTGGTCAATCTATCAATAATGACCCAAATCACATCTATACCTTGAGAAACCTTAGGAAGACCGGTAACGAAATCCATGTTAATGTGCTCCCACTTCCCCTCTGGAATTTCAAGTGGTTGCAATGGACCTTTTGGTACTTGATGCTCCGCTTTAACTCGTTGACAAGTTAGACACCTTGAGATAAACAACGTTATCTCTCTCTTCATATTGCTCCACCAAAATGTATGACGAATATCATGATACATTTTGGTACTCCCAGGATGGATTGGAAACGGTGTGTTGTGCGCCTCCATCATGATTTTATACTTTAAATCATGGTCGTTAGGAACACAAAATCTGGAGTTGACTCGAAGTATTCCTTCTTCATCGATTCTTGCTTCCGGCATAGTACCTTCTTTCACTTTCTTCCTCATACGCATCAGCTCCAGGTTTGTAGCTTGAGCAGCTTTAACTTTATCAATTAAAGTCGGTTCTACTCGTATATTCGCCATCATCACATGGGTCCCTGGAGTCTTTAACTCTATCTCCATCCTTTGCAAGTCACACAAAATGGGCATTTGTGTTGACAATATTGCACTTGTACTTGCATATGATCTTTTACTCAATACGTTAGCTACCACGTTCGCTTTTCCAGGATGGTATTGGATGGTATGATCATAATCTTTCAACAGTTCAAGCCAACGCCGTTGTCGCATGTTGAGTTCCTTTTGAGTGTAGAAATATTTGAGGATTTTATGATCCGTAAAGATCTCCACCTTCTCCCCATACAAGTAATGCCTCCAAATTTTAAGTGTGAAGACAACAGCTGCTAACTCTAGGTCATGAGTAGGATAATTCCTCTCATATTCTTTGAGTTGTCTTGAGGCATAGGCTATGCATTCCCATGTTGCATGAGAACACATCCCAACCCTTTACACGAAGCATCCTTGAGGCGACAAATCCCTCGGCCGGATGGTATTGTCGAGCAGTCTTTGAAATGAGTCTCCTCTTGAGTTCTTGAAAACTCTTCTCACATTCTTCGCTCCAATCAAGAACTTTGTATCTTTTCGAGTCAATTTGAGTTAATGGAGTAGCTATTCGAGAAAATCCTTCCACGAATCTCCGATAATAAATAAAGTTAAGAAAGCTACGATACTTGATCCATCGATTTAGGTTGCTCGACTTTGAATTGCTTCAATCTTTCTTGGGTCAATCGATATTCCATGACTTGATACTACGTGCCCAAGGAATGCTACTTCCTCAAGCCGAACTCATATTTCTTCAACTTGGCATAAAGTTTGTATTCACGAAGCTTTTGGAGTGTCGGTGTAACGCCCCAAAATAGGTATACACAACACCCATTCCGAGTCGCCAAATACGTAGATGCGAAACAACTACAACTTTATTATTACAACAAGTAAAGCTGTGAGTTTGAATACAAATATTATCTTTTTAGACAATATCTATACTCAAATAAATCCTCATCACATTATTGATTCATTATTTTACAAAATGGTGAGGACTACTAAACAACTCTCTAGAATCTTCATTCCATACCCCGACTAAGTACTCATTACATTCTCGCCTCACGAGAAGAAAAATGGAACAACAAGGAAAAGGGTGAGCTCAACTAGCCCAATAAAGAATATTATGACTAAGATAATATACAACAAATTATCGTTAGTCTTCAATGAGGAAAAATCGATAGAATACAATAGACAACAAGTTTGAGATCAATATTCGCAGTGAAATAATAATTCATAGAAGAGTTACGTAGAGAATGAAATCTACTATAATCTATGAATTTAATGGTCCATCATCAATATTTTATCCTCAGTAACATCAATCAATATACATCCGGAATCAAATATTCATCTTTGCACTACTGAGCCAAAGATATTCATCGATTAGTCATATTCATTTAAACACATGTTCATCTTTGCACTACTGTGCCAAAGATATTAATCAATCGGTCATGTTCATCTCAACACTGTTCATCTTTGCACTCTGAGGCCAAAGATATTCTTTGAAATCATTCATCTTTGCACTACTGAGCCAAAGATATTCAATAATATCATCATTTAAGATCGAGGATGATGAAAATATTTTTAAAGAAAGCGAATCCGGTGAAACAAAATGACAAGGATTAAGGATTAAGGATTAGTACTTGGTTTTATCCACGCCAAAAAAATACCTCAAAAAATAATCATAGTGGTGTAAAATTCAAGAATGATCAAAACATGGATCAATCGAGTTAGTATCCGAATAGATGTTTTGGACGAAAAGAAGAAATTTTATTTTTTAAATTGAATAAGTACCAGTATCGTGAATAGTCAGATATCGTGAATAGTCCGTATATCGTGAATAGTAACTCGACACCAAAGATAGAAATTCCACAAAAACATCTTCACGCTTCATGAATAGTACTCATGAATAGTAACTTCGTGAATAAGAACTGCTCGCTTGAATAGTAACTCGTGAATAGTAACTCATGAATAGTAACCCATGAATAGTAACTTGACATGAAAAAGTTCTAAATTTGATAAAAACTTCAGATCAACATTTCAAAGATAATGATATTGAAGAAATAATATCATTACAAAAAAATAATATCCCCTTACCTCGAAAGATCAAGATCTTAGCTAGAATCTAGGGTATAGTCTTTGAAGGGAACTTTGACTTTGTCTAGCAATACTCAAAGTATACTCAAAATACTCACAAGAATACGCTCAAAATATCGAGAGAAATAGAGAAAACTTGGGTTTACGGTGTGATTTTCAATTCTAACCTAAGCACCCTATTTATAGGAAAATGCTTTAGAAAGCAAAAGCAGAAAATTTAATATAATATTAATATAATTATACAAATTTTCCTTAGCCCACCTTTTGGTCAAAACACCAGCCACACATGTTAATGATGTCCAAAAAAATACAAAAAACGTTTTTCTTAACAAAAATAATTTAAACTCCCAAAATTAATTATTTGAACTTGAACTTCAATAATTCATAATAAATAGCCCTTTCATCAGAAAATTCGAATCTCGCGAGTTTTTATAGAAAATTCAATTCTCTACAACTTTGCAGAAGAAAGTTTTTCCAAATTCCAAACAAAAATTGACCGAAATCCACAAACGGACGATTTTACAGGCTATAATCAAATTTCAGTCAATAATTGTGTCCACCAACACACAAAACATGTGTTAAACATTTAATGCCACAAAAATACTCTTCCTCCTCATATACTCATATATCCCACATTCATTGTAAAAATATCCAGTTAATATATTATTAAAATAATATATTTAAATGAATTATTTTATCGGAAAAGATAAAATATTAATTTTCAACAATTGTCATTTTAAAAATTTTCTCCATCTATATCCACATAAAATCAATATTTTCCTCATCATATAAATCAATAATTAATTATTCACAAATAATATTACTGAAGAATCACAATATTGACAACCGTGCAGTAGGTTCAGGAAAGAGGGGGCTTTCAATAAGAATTTCTTCTTCTTTGGCGCAATTAGATGATCAAACCTCTCCTTAGGCGAACTTTCTAGACATTGCCAATAATGTTATCTAATAATATTATTCAGATAATATGAATTATTGCTTCGATAATGAAAGATACCGTGTAATGACAATTATTGAAACAACAAAGAATATAAAATATCAACGCTTGACAATTATTAACTCAATAAAATCTTTGAAAGAATTATCGTAACCATTATTGAGTAGTGCCTTCTTACGTAAGAATCAATAATTGGTGCAATCTGGTGTGCTTCTTGTTCAACAACGCGTATTAGTGTGTTTTAACCCAAGGGTATTCAGCGATAATCTTAAATAACTACGCAGTTATTTAAAACAACTTATATTTGTCGTTTTCTTCATCCAATCGCTTTCAGTTATGGGCACACACATACATCGGTCGCTACCGTCGTAAATACGAATATTCCCGACAAAGATTGAATATTCCACGACCAAACGAATATTCAAACAACAATGAATATTTTATAACCACTTGCTTATTTTGAAATATTTGCGTATTTAACCCTTAACTATCCACATTAATCAAATCAACCCTTACTATTTCAAAATAAAGGAAATTCTTTTATTTAAAAATTTGGGGTCTTGATCAAACCTCAAGTGTTGCTTTCATGATCTTCACGGTTTTGAAATAAATAAGGATGCCATCAATAAAGACGACCACGAAGTGATCCAAATATTCTTGAATATTTTGGTTCTTCATATCCATGAAGGCGGCGGGAGCATTAGGCAATCCAAAGGACATGACTAGGAATTCATAATGCCCGTCTCAGGAGTTCGAAAGCCGTCTTTGGAATGTCATCGGTTCTAATCTTCAATTGGTGATATCCTAATCTAAAATCAATCTTTGAAAAGAATTTGGCTCCTTGCAATTTGGTCAAACAGGTCATCAATACGTGACAATGGAATTTTTATTTTTGATGGTGACATGATTCAACTCCGATAATCAATACAAAGTTGCATACTCCCATCTTTCTTTTTCACGAATAGAGCAGAGCACCCCAAGGAGAAGTACTAGACGAATAAAGCGATGTCTAACAATTCCTGCAGTTGGGTCTTTAACTCACGAAGTTCAATAGAGCCATTCGATATGGGCTTTGGAAATGGGTTTTGTATGTCGGGTTCAAGGTCGATACAAAATTCAATTTCACGCCTGGGTAGGCTGGGAAGTTCTTGAGGAATACGTCAGAAATTTATTAACAATAAAAATATCATTCAAAACTGACGTATTTTTGTTTAGATCTGTGACGTGGGCTAAGAAAGCTTGACATCCATTTTTCAATAAACGAATAGCTTTATGGCTTGAGATGACCGTGATTGATTTTAATGGTTTGGTCGCTTGAATTTGCATAATAATTTGATTAGGAATATGAAAGCTAACAACCTTACGAAAATAATCAATTTTTGCATGATGAGTAGTTAATCAATCAATCCCTAGAATCACGTCAAATGCAAGTATTTTTAATGCAATAAGATCAAAAGGTAATGTGTGGGTACCAACTTGAACCAAACAAGACTTATAAACAGTGGATGTAATGAAGGTTTCTCCCAACGGAGTTTCCACAGATAAGTCAAAGTCTAATTTCTCCAGGAGACAAATTTAATCGTTGGCGCAAGTAGGAGAAATAAAAGAATGGGTAGAAGCAAATTATCAAATAAAGTGTAGACTTCGCTAGAGTTTATGATAAGCTAACTTTGTGATGACCTCATTCGGGTTCCTTGCTTTCGGGAGGTCACAACAAACGCTCTCCCTCAGACCTCTTGGTTTTGACTTTTTTGGGATGACCTTTGGTGCCTCCATCCTAGCTAAATTTGTCTTTGGTGAAGCGAATAAAATCGGGCTAAGTGACCTTCTCTTCCACAATTATAACATGCTTTGAATGACATCGCATAATTTGGGTGATGTGTCCTCCCTCCGCATTTGAAGCATATAATAGGTGGTCTTTCTCCTTCCTTAACAATGGGTGCTGGTGCTGACGTCTTTCCATCATTGTTGAATCTCCTCTTCTTGAAATGTCCATTCTTATTGCTTTGGCCCTGATTACCACCGAAGTGGTTACCATTTCAGGCTTGTTAATTCCCTCCACGCTTGTTGTCACCGCTTCGATGTCTGCTCTCCCTGGTATTATCATTTTGCCGGTTGCTCTCTTTTGGTTGCGTTGACTCGTTATCGCGCTACACTAACTGAGCCCTATTTACAACATCTGAATACAAACACAGTTTATGAGAAATAAGATTTTAACGTATCTCGAGCTTCAAACCTCTTAAAAACATCCGCGTCATTCTCTCTTCATTATCCACCAAGTGGGACCTTATTAGGATAACTTCGGCAAACTTTGCTTTGCAGACTACAAACACGGTCGTATTATCTCGTTTCCAACTTGATGACCTCCACCTCCTTCATGTGACGAATACTTTTGGGAAAGTACTTGTCGTTGAATAGTTCTTGGAACTTCTCCCAAGACATTTTCAGTGCGGCAGGTTGAGTACGCTTTACCGATTCCCACCGATGAATCGCTTTCTCCTTGCAACATAAAAGGCGCGAAAGGAACCTTTTGCTCCTCGGAACATCCCAAGACATCAAATATCTTGGCGATCTACTTTATCCATGCTTCCGCCTTAAGTGGTTTTGGCTATCTAATAAACTCCGGTGGTCCCAGCTCCTTGAACTGTTTAGCGATGACCGTCAAGAGAGTTTCCGATGGTTCCACCTATATTTTGGACGAGGTCCGCTCACTTTGTTGTTGCATGAATTCGTATAAAGCCTCCGAACATTCCATCATTCATCATTTGTCGTCGAATTGTTGTTGTTTGCATGAGGATTGTCGCCTTCACGATGCACATTATCCGATTATTGATATGTGGTGAATCGGCGTCTTTGTGCTCCATCTTTATTCTCAATATTCTCGGATGTCATTTTGGAGATCATCGCCACAAAATAAAAGGTTAATTGACATGTAACATATTATCCCTATATTCGTGACCAATTAAATACCAAAAAAACTTGGGTAGGTCATACTAATGAAGGAATTCCCGTCTCTCCCTCCTAGTTCTATTCTCACATCTAAGCCGGGATCATATCCTAAGCTCGATATACCAATGTGACGCCCCCAAAATAGGTATACATCACCTATTCGAGTCGCCAAATACATGGTATGGAATACAAATACAATCTTTAATATACAACAAGAGAGTTGTGAGTTTTAATACAAATACTATCTTCTAGACAATATCCACTCTCAGAATAAGTTCTCATTACATTTATTGTCACACTATTTAACAAAATAGTGAGAACTACTAATACTATCGTCTGGTCCATCACTCCGTTCCCCGACTCATCCCAGCTATATTCTCATTTCCTGAAGAGAACAGTGAAAGAAAGGGTGAGCTCAACTAGCCTAGTAAGAAATATTATGACTAAGATAATGCAGAATAAATTATCATTAGCCTTCAATGATGTTAAACCGATAAAATATAACAAACATCAAGTTTAAGCTGCAATGTGAACAAGCAATCCATTAGAAGAGTCAAGTAAGGAATAAAATCTACTATTTTCTATGATTTAAAAGGTTTTTCATGACTTTTATCATTTGGGACTCAATTTTAATAAATAATTCACATCATCGAATCACCCCTGCACTACGGCCAAGGATATTCTTTAGTATCACGACCACAAATTATCCATGCACTACGGACCAAGGATAATTGTGTATTCATTAATGGTCATGATCATGCCAACAACTGTTCATTAATGCACTACGGGCCAATGAGGACTTTTACCACATCATTTGTAACATTACGGTCATGATTACACCGAATAATCTCTGGTCATAATCATACCAAGTCCATCTATACACTACAGGCCACAGATGACTTTCAACAAAATATAAACATGAGGATGATGACAATGATATAAGAATTCAATAAAACAAGTTGAAGAATTAATTTATCCAGGAACTAATAACGTCCAAATTGTCAACATGATACTGCTTTGTAGAGTAAAATTCAAGAATGCTCAGAAGAATATTTCCATGAAAAGATACTAGATGAAGTGCAAATATCAAGGATATTCAACTAATTTCATGGAGTATAGAAGTCAAAACTTTAACCAACTGAGTATAATAACGAATGGAATAACAAAAGAAATCACCATGCATGCAGTACTTGCATGTATGGCGAGTTATTCAACAGATTAATAAGTAGCGGAACGGGTCGGTCAAATTAAATTCAAGACCCATGGATGTTCCAACAGAATAATAAAGAGGAACCAGTCCTGAGATAAACGCATGTATACGATGATATTCCAATGTAATAATAATAAAGATGGAACCAGTCCGGCAGAGCATATACGTGATATTCCAATGTAATAATAATAAAGGCGGAACCGGTCCCAGAACGCTCGAATATGATATTCCAATGAATAATAATAAAGACTTTTAATATTAGAAGAATGTCACCAAGTATAGGGTAGTCGCGTATCTTTGGTTATTCCAATGAGTAATAATAAAGAATGGAATAATGAAGTTCTCTTTATGAATACAAAAGAAATAATACCCCTTACGAGTACAACAAATAATATCCCTTACTAGTAAAAGAAACCTGAATATAAGAGTAGGAAAAGAGCGAGAATACTTTTTTATAGCTCCTCTATAATTTCTCTCTACAGAGTTTCAGGTGAATTCGTAAGAAATAATGAAGGAATGAGCTTTATTTATAGAAAAATGGAATGTATATAACTAACTAACTCATGAGCTATTGAGATTGATTTACTTTAATCTGATTTTATCCATATTTAAAACAAAATCTTTTAAATAAAATATAATATATTCTATTTATAATCTAATAAAACGAATAACTTTATAAAAGATTTTACTATGCAAATACTATGCATACACTATGCAAATACTACGATAATAAAATATAATATATTCTAATTATTGTCTAATAAAGCAGATAACTTTATAAAAGTATTACGCTTTTATATAAAAGATTTTACTATTAGCCTAACAAAACGAATAACTTTATAAAAGTATTACATTTTTATATAAAAAGTTTTTATTACATTAATAATACCAATAAAACAAAACCTGGTGACTTATCACATAAGCATCAATAATCAATACCGTAGTAAGCATCTTTGTAACCACGGCGTACATCGCATTACTTTTAACACCGGGTGTTTCAACAGTTAACGGTAAAACTTCCGCCGTTATTTTCATAAAGTATTTTTGTCGTTTTATCAATCCGAAAACAATTCCGTTGTGGGGTCCACCAATGATTGTGCCGTTGTACGAATATTCCCTGTTAAAACGAATATTCCCCGACCAATCGAATATTATATAACAACTTGCGTTGTGACGCCCCCAAAATAGGTATACAACACCCATTCTGAGTCGCCAAATACATGGTATAGAAAGCAAACTACAACTTCAATAATCTGAATGTGTCGTGCAAAATCGACAACACATATCTGTGAGTCTAAATACAAATATTGTTTTCTAGACAATATCCACACTCAAATAAGTCCTCATTACAATTATTCAAACACTATTTTACAAAAATAGTGAGGACTGCTAAAACATCTTTCTAGAACCATCACTCCGTACCCCAACTAGTTACTGCTATGTTCTCACCTCCTGAGAAAAATGGAACAAAAAGAAAAAGGGTGAGCTCAACTAGCCCAGTAAAGAATATCATGACTAAGATAATATACAACAAATTATCGTTAGTCTTCAACAGGAAAAAATCTCCATAATAACCAATTTTGAAGCAAAATTCAAGAATAAAGATCAAAACATGGATACAATCAAAGATAGTAATCATAATAGACATCTTGGACAAAAAGAAGAAAATTTCATTTTTCGGTGAATAGTGTCGATATCGTGAATAAAGGTCAGACACGTGAATAGTAACCCCCGACACACAAAAAGTTTCAAATTTGATAAAAAGTTCATAATAATATTTTAAGTATAATGATATTGAAGAAAATATCATTTTAAGAAGAATATAACACCCTTACCTCAAAATATCGAGTCTTACGATCGGAATATAAGTATAAGGTCAAGGAAACTTGCAGATCGATGAATAGAAACTCACAAAGTATTTAAATACTCACAAAATACGCTCAATAATCTAGAGAAAGAAAGAGAGAAAGCTTATGTTTCTGGTGTGATTTTCAATTCTAACTTAGCCCTCTATTTATAGGAAAATGTTAGCAGACTTGACCTGCAACCTGATGGCTTTACCTGCTACTATTCCCACCCACCACATTTGAAATAAAATTCAGCACATTTCTTCACCAACCACAAGTGGGGCCCACTCAATTCTAGAATTTTCTACCAAAATGCTAAATTCGGATACTTTAACAATTTTTTGAACCAGTCACCTCTTAAAATTCATAACAAATCATACGTTCATTTTTAACGGTTCAAAATTTGTGGACATATACTCAACTTATATATGTATAACATATCCAAAAATTACAACGATCCAACGGTCGGATTAAAAATTATAACTCACGTAATATATCTCAAAAACACTGGTTTAATTTTTTAATACCTTCATTCCGACAAAAATACTGATAAAACACCTCAACATTAACTCTTTCATTTTTAACCACAATAAATATATCCAACATTTATATCCACATAAAATAAATATTACCTTATCATATGAATCAATAATTAATTATTCATAAATAATATTACAGAATCACATTTATGACAACCACCCAGTAGTTCCGAGGAAAGAAGTGGCTTTTAATAAGAATTTCTCTCATCTTGGCGCAATTAGGTGACCAAACCTCTCCTTGATGTAACTTTCTAGACATTGCCAATAACGCTATCTAATAATATTATTCAAATAATATAAATTATTGATCCGATAATGGGAAATCATCAAAGTGACAATTATTGAAACAACAATAATATAAAATATCAACGCAAGCAATTATTGAATCAATAAAATAAAATATTGAATAAAGAATCATCAGAACAATTATTGAGTAGTGCCTTTACGTAAGGATCAATAATTCATCAATACCGTGCATCCACGCATTAGACATCGTATTTTAACCACCGGGTATTCCAACAAAGTGTTTTAGCTTGAACAACTACGTCGTTATTTATAAAAATTCAAACTTGTCATTTTCTTCATCCGAAAATTATTACATTATGGGGCCCATAAATGACTGCTGCGCAGGTAAATGCGAATATTCCCCGACAACAAGAATATTCCACAACCAAATGAATATTCCTAACAACAATGATTATTTTATAACCACTTGCATATTTTGCAAAATTTGCACATTTCACCCATAACCAGAGAATTATATCAAATTAATACCTTATTATTCATAATAATAATTAGAGGAAATTTGATTTTATTTATAATAAGTTGGGGTCTTACACGTACTTTGCAAAATTTATAAATATTACCCACAACTATAACATTATATCAAATTCATTCCATAATATTCAAAAAATGATATTTATAGAAAATTCATCTTTATTCACAAAAGTTGGGGTCTTATATATGTGGCCTGCAGTGCATAGATGGACTTGGTATGATTATGACCAGGAATTATTCGGTATAATCATGACCGTAATGTTACAAATTATGTGAAAAAAGTCCTCATCGTTGGCGTAGTGCATTGATGGACGTTTTGGTGATGATTATGGCTATGGATTCTCTTGACCAAAGGTGCAAAGATGAATTATTTTATGGCATGATCAGATAGTTGATGAAAACACGATTATCTTTGGGTTCGTAGTGCATGGATAATTCATGGTCGTGATACTAATGAATATCCTTGGCACGTAGTAGTGTGGATGATTCGATGATGTGGATTAATTATAAATTTGAGTCTCAAAGAATGAAATATTAATTCATGGATGTGATAAAATGAATATCTTTGGTAGTAGTTCATGGATAATTCATGGATGTGATACTAACGAATATCCTTGGGTCGTAGTGCATGGATAATTCGATGATGTGGATTATTTATTAAGTGAGTCTCGGTGATAAAATATTGGTTATACACTTTTAATTTATAGAAGATAGTAGATATCATGCTCTACTTGACTCTTATAAAATACTGGTTGTATGTCTTTGGCTTGTAGTCTGCGAAGATGAATTGTTAATGAACATCTTTGGTAGTAGTAAAGATGAATTTATTAGTATGATTATGAACAAGAATTGTGATTTGGTATAACCATGATTTTTGATGTTTCGGTGAAGATTGGTGATGAAAATTATCTTAGATCTCCGGTGCGAAGAGAATTTAGAATCACAATTATGATTATGAGTTATTCATATGATTGTGGACAGGAATTATTGATTGATGTTACAGGGATAAAACATTATTGGTGGACTTTTAACATGGAGAAGGTAATAGACCTGATGGTCTATTTGACTATTTTAATGGATTGCTCGTTCCGCTGCAACTATGGTTGAAAACTTTTATCATCTACCATATGTTCTAAATCTCTGATTTATTAATGATAAAGGCTATTGATGGTGTAAATTAGCTTTATTCATGATATTCTTTACTGAGCTAGTTGTGCTCACCCTTTCTGCTTCACAATTCCTTTCAGGTAATAAGAGTGTTGCCGGGTCGAGTGGGGATAACAAGGGAATAGAACGGTGGTCTCTAGTTGTGGAGGTTCTCCATAAACAGTATAAAAAAGTGTGTTGTATTCTATATATCATTTAGTAGTTATATTTGGTGAATCAAATTGGGTGAGGCGAACCCAACTTTGGAAGGGTGTTTTGCCACTATCATACAAGATGTCTAATGACATACAACCTCGTGTTCTCATAAGACATGGTTGTGCATATCCACTTGCTGAATATATCTAAGAGCACTACCTATATGATCTTGGAGTATATTTGAAATATAATTTTCACTTGGAGAAAACGAAGATAATTATATGTCAAGTGAAGACTCACCATTGGAAAGAAGATGATAATAATCTTCTTATTTTTCTTTGGGGACTTTTGGGCCAACCAAGGATAATTCTGTGGACAAATGATATCTATCATAACTTGGACGCATGGCCTCCCATGTACGAAGGTTTCCTTGAACACTTCCCAAAGATTTTAGTTTCTAAAATAGTTTTTGACTGTACTTTTATGTAAAGTACCATTGTAAGGTTGTGGTCGAGGTACCATGAGAGTTACATACATTTGTATTAAAACTCATAGTTAACTGTGATCGTATTCTATACGACAGCTCAACAGTTGTATAAATGAAGTTGTATTTGAATTTTATACCATGTATCTGACGACTCAGAATGGGTGATGTATACCTTATTTTGGGGGCGTCACAGAAAATATATGATGTATATGTGTATGTTTTTTTTAGTTTTCTGACATTTTAAACGAAGGAAATCACTGTTAATTTTTGAGACATCCTCCATATTCGTCTTCAAGTGTCTTTGGTGTATCATAGTGAAATAATGTAACATGTGGTTGTATTCCTGCATGAAAATTTACAGAATCGTTATCTTTCCCTTATAAAAAAGGGAAAAACGCACTGCTTTGATATATGTTAGGCGCATAAAAAAGTTTCGCACAATCAAACAAAATTAGCAGCAGTTAAGATGGAAAATTTGGTTGACAAAATCACACAATCACACAATTAATATATATATATATATATATATATATATATTAGTAAAGCAATCAATAATAAAAAGCAATAAATTATTAGTAAAAAGCGTACGAATATATAGCTCAATGAAAAGTGAGCTTAATTTTTGTATTGCGTCTGTAGTTTTTAAAATTTTATTGGTATCCGAGTATCCAAATGTATCATGAAATGAGTAGAATAATGTGAACGCTTTCAGGATATATAAAATGGTACTCCCTCCGTCCTAAATTAATTGCTCAGTTTTGACTTTTTAAAGTCAAATTGACCATTTTTAAAACTAATCTTTTTACTATTTTTGCTAAAATATAGGTGAAGAGATTATAACCAAAAGAAAGTATATACAATTTATTACTAATCCTAATTTTTATAATTGTAGAAATATATTTATATATGCTTAATTATTAATTCTAAAAATAGTTAATTTGACTTAAAAAAGTCAAAACTGAGCAGTTAATTTGGGACGGAGGGAGTAATTGTTAAATTCACAATATTTTTTGTTATTTTCACAACAAAAGTGTTGCTATAGATGTATAGCGACGGTGAATATCGTCGCTATAGGATCTATAGCAACACTTTTATTGTGGAAATAACAATTTCTATTGTGGATTTAACAATTCCCATATAAAATCTTATGCCACAATAATATAATGAAATTTACTCTAGTTCATGAAAAAAGAGGGAGATGTTGTACACATGAGCTAATTAACAATTAATATAAGTTGCAATATATATTAGAAGTATACAAAAATTTATCACAGTTTTGATAAAAAGTTTATAAAAGTCTGTTACTTATTTCATTGAGTCTATAAAAGTCATTTAAAAATAGTCTTTAAAGTCTGTGAAAGTCATTAAAATCCCACAAATTCTACAAAAGTCTGTCACTTAAAAAAAGTCTTTAAAAATCTTAATTGAATACACCCCCCTTATAGAATGTCTAAAATATTTATATATTTATTTTAGAAGTATTTTATTCTACCATACCGTTCCACCAAAAGAAGTGTAAGCATGTTTGTTAATTTATTTATATTGTATTAAAAATAAGATTGCACTCCAAATTTTATGTGTCAGGTGAGATTTGCACCTTAACTTTTAAAACGTGTATATTTGCACCTTGTAGATCACTTTTTAAAATAAATACTCCCTCCATCCCATTATATCTGACGTTCTACCTATTTTCACACAGATTAAGAATATATACAGTTTGACTATTTTACCCTTAATAGTATTAATGACCGAGATCTGATTATGATACCATAGTATTACCATAATGATGAAGAGGATATACTTTTCAACCTCCATTGTTTCATGGATAGAGAGATTGAAAGGGAAGCGGGCAGAGGAGAAGGCTCCTCTTTGATGCGATGGGTGGTCACAATGGCCTCAGATTTGGCAATCCTCTCCTCTCCAGTCTACATACATAGTCCCAACTCTTCTTCTTCATCTTTTATTGGCCGGATCTGACCATTAATGCCGACGGCGTTCTAAGGCTTTTCAATTTATGTCGGATCTAAGGCCCGGGTTCTAAGGCTTTTCAATATTGGTCGGATCTAACCATTAATGCCGATGGCGTTCTAAGGCTTTTCAATTAATGTTGGATGATAGACTCCACGGCACGCTTGCGTGAGGTGGTCGTCGCCCCGATCGTTTCTAGCACAGTTGTTGGGTGAATTGCTTGCAACACCTTAACCCCTCGTCTATATATAGACGGTAATCTTGGTACAATTGCTCATGTTCTAAAAATGCGTTGAATGGACACCAACGACACCTTGACCCCTCGCTTATATCAAGCGGTAATCTCGTGACAATCGACGATTGATGCGGTAGAAGACGCCACACACAACTATGAATTGTTGTATGATAAGTCAAATTGAATCTCAAAGAAATAACTAAGAAAAATACTTAGAAATTCTTCAAAGAACCAAAAGTAGAGAATAACCTCACAAATATATGAATAATAATGAATAATGATAATGTATTTGATTACATTAACTTAGACCTCTATTTATACTACTCAAAACAATCCAAATCCTAATAACAATAGAACAAATTATTCTAATCCTAATAGGAATTACAAACCATAACCCTAATTTCTAAGTAGAAATCAATTTGGAAAAGAAATTCTATTTCTATAAAACAATAGAAACCTTATTTAGAATGTAAATCTAAACCGGAAAGAAATCCTAATTATAATAGAATTTGATAAGTATCTCGAAAATAAATCCTCAAAAATTAGGCTAATAGAATATGCCTAATATTTTAGGAAACAAAATCTTTTTCTAAAATCCCAAAATCCTTGCCACGTTAGGATCTTTTGCCGCGTGAAACTTGCTTCTTTCCTTTGCATGTAATCTGATTATGTAAAGTTATAAAGACCCACATAATACTAGCTACATGTGAATAACTTGCTGACCAGGATTGTATCATTCCCCTCCTCTTCAAAAGGATTTGTCCTCAATCGCCCATCGTCTTCTCAAAAATGATTCAACCACAAAATTGTTCCTACATAAAAACAAACTAAGTTAGTAGCATCAAACCAATCATAATGCCAAAACTCAACTCGCAAATGACATATATAAGCAACAAAAACTCCAACTCCCGCTAAGAACATAACAATGCTCGACTTCTCTCCCGAATTGACAATTTGTAGACCAGTTAATCCCAGAACACTAATTATATATATAAACTAATCTACTATCTATTAAAATAATCATGAATGCAAAGTAAGAAAGAATATGAAAAGTCTTATATCCTCCTGGATTCAAAATTGTCCAGCAAAACTTTTTATGTGGTTAGATTCTCCCGAGACGAATTCTCGGATCAAAATTCAATATAATGATCTCAATCCTTCGCAGTAAACACATTCATTAACGCACCGGATCAAATATCAATACTTGAAATTTGTCATATTTTCTCACGAAACTCTCTTTAATTCTCGGATTAAACACAAAATGTAACAAATCAATAAGTTCCTTTTGTCTAATCACAAAGAAATTAAATAAACCAAAATCATATGCATAGTCTACTAAAACAATATTCAAAACACTTCCCAGTAGATGTCTTATGATCGAATCAGGATGAACTGCAGGATCCATGCTTCCTCGATGAATATGATCCTATCACGAATCAATTCAAAATCAACGAACAAACTCGTTATCCCATCCTCCTTAGATACTACGATCTCATAATCAACACATGAACTCATGCCTTCTTCTCACGATACCCACTTTCACCAACTCTCCAACCCGCTTTGGTAACTTCATTGCGTCTCCTGGGAATACTATCACCGACCCAGATGCGGAATGATAGTACGGGTATTTCATCAACAACTCGCGCACAAGAGACAAAACAAAACTAGACAAAGAAGAATCATTAGTGTTAGTATTCAAAAGCGCCGCCTTGCATTTAATGTACAATCATTGGCTTTTCAAAATATAACTCACTTTTCAACTCACTATCTTTTCATAGTCACATATTTCTTCTTTCTCTTCTTTATGCTCACCCTCTCGTTTGTTTTTCTCTCGTTTGTTTTCAAGGTCACTCTCATTCTCTTTATTCTCAATCTCTTTTCTTTTCATTCTCACTCCTTTCAATTTTTTCTTTAACATTATCAATCTTTCGAACAATTTCTTTTTTGTCGATCTTTTCCACATGTATTTCCTCAGATTTAACTCATCTTCTTGATTACTTTTTTTTGGATGTTCACCATCTTGCTTTAGATCATGGATTTCATCTTGAACACTCGAACCCAATAACTCTCCTTGACCGTGCATATTCTATAATTTCTTCCACCTCCTTAAAGCTCTCATCGATGTCTTCTCTTAAGTTCTTGGATGCCTTAAGAGGTGTCTTGGGGTTGTCTCCAATGTGAATCCTCTTTGTTTCCATGTCCATGAACCCTCATATCATCTTCTAATGTAGATCTCCTGAAGGTTGCTCTACATATTTTTAGATGTATACTCATCCCTCCTATCACATTGTCATCGAGCAAACCGCTTTCTCATTCTTTTGCTTTTTAATTTCGCCCATGTCTCGAATCTGACGCTTCCCCATGTTTTTGTTTGCTAAGTTGCCACCATATAATTGTATGATCGGAGAACTCTTGAATCGCCTGGCGTCGACCTTCCTCCTCTCGAGTAATCACGATACCAAATTCTCGCGCCCATTTTTCTCTCCCATCTCGGATATGCCTCTCAGATCAATATTTCCTTGGAAAGTATTCCTTCGAGACCCATAAGAACTTTTCATAATTGTAGCCATACATGTTTGTCAGAAACAAAGGTTAGTAGATAAAATTTTCCTCACACACTCCCTTACGTGTTTCGCTTCAAATAATGATGAATCACCGTGTATCGCTTCAAATTTGGCTTTTACCCTCTAATAATCTTACACTCTTGCCTTTTACCTCTAATATTCTCTAATAGGTTCTTCTTGAATTCCCTAGCAAAATTCTTGATTTTACTAATCAATTCAAAATTACTTATCATGAAACAATTATATAGATGGTGTAACTATTAGAATACCACAAAATCACCGATCGATTGTTTTGTACTCCTCTCAGAAGCTTCGGACTCGTAAATTGTAGTCTGCTTCGTAATTGATGATGATGGAACCAGTATGAACTCTTGGTTGGAATTTGATGATTTGATGGTGTGCTACAAATTGGGTTAGCACAATAGAATATGAATTTTTTTTTTTTTTTTTTTTTTTTATCTTTTTTTTTTTTTTTTTTGCAATATATATTTCGACAAAAATTAAAGATAAGTAACTTGCTAGAAAGGCTTAGCTTTGATACCAAATGATAGCTCCACCAAGACGCCATGTGAGGTGATCGTCGCCGCCCGATCGCTTTCTAAAGACACAGTTGTTGGGTGAATTGCTTGCAACACCTTAACCCTCGCTATATATATAGCGGTAATCTTGGTACAATCGTCGCGTTAAAAAATCAAGGTTGAATGGACACCAACGACACCTTGACCCCTCGCTTATATTCAAGCGGTAATCTTGCAGACAATCGACGATTGATGCTAGAAGAAGACGCCACACACAACTATGAATTGTTGTATGATAAGTCAAATGAATCTCAAAGAAATAACTAAGAAAAATACTTAGAAATTCTTCAAAGAACCAAAAGTAGAGAATAACCTCACAAATATATTGAATAATGAATAATGATAATGTATTTGATTACA